>CM059564.1:49370563-51770563 GCA_030386875.1 Morinoia aosen
TAAGCAAATAAGGAGGGGGGAGGGGCGGAGGAAAGCTAAGGCTAACCAAAGAGCAGCGGCGACGACCCTCTTGAAAGTGGGCGCCAGTGTGTTACTGGCACTGAGGGCTCCCTCCAGCCCACTCCAGCCCAACTGTGGGCACTGCCTTCGCCTGCACAGCACAGCATCACCATCAAATGGGTTAGAGAAGAATACGTTAGTGAGTTTATTCTTCTGGTGTTGTTTGCGTGCGCGCAGCAAAGAAACATTTCGGTCAAACTGTAGCACCCCTCCGACAGTTCATCACTAGAACAAATTTTGTTCCAGTTGTTGAGATGCCAATGAAGAAAGGAGGCATAAAAATAATATTTGAGAATTTATCTTCTGCAATTGCATCTCGGTGGAAGGTTATTGAAACAGAAAATGCACAAAATTAGTCAGAAGTATATATACAATTGATGCTTTACAAGGTTGACATTTAATAATATAAAGAATGAAGGTTACTAGATAAGAGGAGATGCGAATACCTGCCGATAAGAAATGTTTCAAGACAAACGACGTATGTAAAACAAAGGCTTATACACGCCCACAGGAAGTTTCTCAAGTACAAGCATGTAATTTGATGTTAGCAGCAGACCCTGTGATATTACTAGCTCACAAATAATACGCGTGAGGTATACCACAGACAGTGGTTAAAAATGTGTAAAATTATTCGCGAAAGATGCAGAGTCAACACCTGGGCTAAAGGAAATGCTGATATTTTGGAAAGCACATGTCGACCCGCACTGCTCTTGCAAAACAGTCGATTTTATATTGGCAGGGGTAAATTTTTAGTACTACATTCTTTTCTTTTCAGAAAATAATATCAAGCAAATATAAATGGGTGACTATGAAGGTAAGAACTGTTTTCAAACTAACGTTGTATTATTTCTCCATGCTGATGTTGTACTCGACAAAAGTTGAGCAACAAAATATTCTTGCTTCACACCTCAGTAAAACCCGAATCAAAATGCGCAGCATAACTCTCAGAGCACTTTATCAACAAATAAACTCTTGACTAATTTTCGATGAAAAACTCTCGGGTAAAAAATTAGCAAAGTAATTGAATATTTTCACTCAAGTTAGATCCACTTTGACGGTGACAAAGTAGATATATGTATGAAGCTTATTTCCATGCAAATCCTAAAATTTGTGTGATATCAGTAAGGCCCAAAGATAGCAACGGCGAGACTACGTACTTCAGCACTTAATTACTCACGTGTTTTCAAGCACAGTTGAATTACCCGTGTTATGAGGGTAACTGTTGAAATCTGCTGCAACAATTACGAGGCTAAAAACCTGAGTGGCAGCGAACGTGTTAGTAATAGAATACGATTTACTTCAAACAATAATTTTCCTATTTCAATATTTTATGTATTGAAGAAAGCTTTCCATGGCGGTCTCAACTCACTGCAGCGCCTAACTCAGCAGTGAAATGCACGCAAAAAACAGCGATGGGCTAAGATAGCCTGACGAGATGGATTCCTGCTATGGAGGCAATGCGAGGGCATAGGGCGGTATGACCTCGTCGTGGTTAAATATTCAAGCAAACCAGCGTTTATCAATAACGTGAAGGCGAATGCCCCTCAATTTGACCTGATTACCAAATTGGCTGGATAAATAAGGAGGAGAAAAGGGGGAGAAATCTGGGTATATGAGCATGCCTCGTCAAACCAAATCAGACAGCTCACAGTGTAGTTTCTATTCGAGAATATAGCAAAACGCCAATATGGCTTTGAGCTCGTATAAAAATTAGGCAAGCAAATAAAGTTCCTTTTGCATTGCTGAAGCTATCTAACAAAGTATTAAGGAATAGTTAACGAGAGAAAGTAAAATGGCTGATTCAGTCTAAAATTGGGTCCTGTGGCCGACCAGCGTCCAGTGCTTGAGCTTGTTTATGCTTGGTGTAAATTTAATTTGGCAACACTCTGTACCCAGCGATTTGAAATGCATCAAATAAGTTACAATTTAGCTCTGCATATGTTGGTATTCATCTGATATAAAAATTCTACGAAATAATTGGCGACTAAGAATGTATCTTATACGACAAAATATCCATTATGCATTCCGAGCGTGTTCACCCCATCAGTGCTGTGTTGACTCTTCGAGGAAACTTTAAATTTAATCAATTTCGCCATATTCTACTTCAAATCAAGAAAGGCTCTTACATTGCCTGGTTGCAGCACATGTCTGGGCTGTTATAACACACGATTCCAAAAACTCGGCTCAACCGAAATGTTCTCAGGACTCGTTCGAGCCATTCATATTCTTACAGCGTACAATGCAAATAAACGGAACATCGTGTGTTCTTGTTTCGGTTTCGAATCAAACTGAAAAAGGAACCCCAGAAAAAAACGTCCTTTTGAGAGATGAAACAAATCAATCAAATGGTATCTTTCATATTATTACTGAGCAGCAACAGCAAAGAGTCCGCTATTTAGTACAAACAAAAGAATAGGGGGATGACGGTTTCAAATTGAATAAGTATCAATGGCATTCGAACAAATAGATGGACTTCAGTTCTGGAATGAAGACTACGTATGTTAATTTCTTTTTAAGATAGAGTGCGCATTGCTATTGGAGTGAAAAATCAATGCAAGCGCCTTATTTAATGAAATGTCTAACTTTACACTAAAACTGAGTCCATACGTCGTAACGGCAGAATTCTATTCACTATTATAAGTGTACAGGTTATACAGGGGCTCTAGATATGGTAGCCTGAGATTCTCGTATATTCTCATAAGGCAAACCGTATTAGAATGATAATGACGTTAAGACGGACATTAAGTTTGATTCGCTTAAAATGTCAAGTCGCACGCATTTGAGGTTTCATCAGTGATGGTCACGTGGCATTCTTGCGTGCAGAGCTTCATAAGATTTAGTTTGGCGCACGAGCAGCAGTGAACGAAGCCGAGCACGAGTCCCCTTAGACAATGAAGAGAGGGAGACATGAATGCTCCTCTGTTACTGGTGTGAGATCACGACCTCTGCAGTGAAGTTCGTTGTATCGTGCAGTGGATGCACTGCCTTCATAATACCTACAATTTCGTTGTACATGTTCGCACAGAATATTTCCTTAGATAATCTGATTACGGAGGTCTTAGAGCAAGGGAACTGTCAGTAGGAATTAGCGCTCAAGTCCGTGACTAAAATCCTCAACACGCAGAACATCGAACTGAGTTATCAGCCACCGATACATTAGTTCGCCAAAATTACATATCCTCAGAGATGACGACCTTATTTTGTAATTTGTATCGCATCCAGTGAAGGGAAATCAATCTGATAACCATTCAAACAACCAACATCCAGTAGCAACAAAATAGCGACCTGAGCTCTAACATTTTGTCCTCGTATTTTGAAAAATAAGACTCCGTTGGTGGACATTTGCTCTGTACTGTAGATAAACAGCACGTGAAGGCTCAGAGTAACGCACACTCGCTCATCCTTGTTAGCGTGACAGGTGTGCGGTGGTGTCACGAGTAGCTAGGCGGTGCGAAGGCCAAACTCCCGACACGGCGTCGACTTGAAAGACAGCGTTGTCCGAGAGAACAAGAAATCTCCGACAAATGCAACATGTTAATGCGGCTTTCTTGGTCTCGCTAATACCTCGCCACAGACAGCGGACCACAATAAATGCCATTGTCATGGTCTCGCTGGGCTGATGCGCATGCCAATTGCACGCGCTAGATAATAGAAGCCATTAATACGGAGCCTGTTATGCATAAAGGGATGATTATCTCCACCAGGACTTTTGCTGAAGACAACGAAGGTGCTTCTGTTGCGGTGCACAGACGCAACTTTGTGCGCAGAGCTCATGCATAGACAATGAATGGCTGCTTAGCGAGTTAGCTTAGTTGAAGGAAATGATCTTGCTGACAGCGCGACGACCTCCTCTTCTCTTTTAACTCATTTAGACCACCCAGCACTTAAATATTAGCAAATATATCGCAGTCAGACGAACACTGGTGGCTTTCTTCTAATCCATGTAGAGGGGAGATACTGAACAGGAAGTTGTGCGAACAGGTTTATCGTGCTTCGCTGTGTTCTCAACTTGTACAGCGCATATTTTCTGTGTGCTCGGACACCGAATACGCAGTTGAAGTATCTAATACTAAAGCAGGTAATAATCGGTTCGGTTCGCTTCATTTATGCAGAATAAGTAGCAAATTTCAAAATGAAGGGAACTAGGGTGCCAATAATGATACGATGACAATTGCACAATCTAACATTAACGCAGGCAACAATCGGTTGAGTTCGCTTCATTTCTGTAGAATAATTATCGAATATCAAAATAGAGCGCATTGGGGAGCCAACACTGACACGTTGACAACAATTGTATAATCTACCAAAAACGCAAGCAATAATCGGTTACGTTGGCTTCATTTGAACAGAGTAATTAGGGAATTTGCCAATGGAGAGCACTAGGTGCCAATGCTGCATGGTACTCACGTGTGAAGCTCGTGACGGAGGGGCTGCGGGAGTAGCGGGAGGGGGTGGTGCGGGACGGGGTGGTGCGGCGGGAGAGGTCAGGTCGGTGCTCCATCTGGACCGTCACGTCGTTCTCTTTGTCGTCCGCCACTGTGGGCAAAATCCCCAAAATTAAACAGATTAATTTCCTAAACTATATGGGTTTGATGGGTAAATCTTAATTGGAAAAATATATGAAGTTGAACCGTGATGTCATTCTCTTTGTAGTAGTGTAAGACTGCGTGTAAGACGCATAAAGTTATGCGGATGGATTTCATAAACTTTATGAGTTAGATAAGCTCAAGGGTTAAATCTAACTAATATTTCCATGAACTTATAGTTATTTAAACTAAAGAAGTACGCAAAATATGACGGGTTAATTTTCCTTCTCATTTAGAATTAACATATCAAAATTAAAAATACTCACCAAAGTTTAATTTCCCCTTTTAATCTGAAATGTGAAGCGAATGATAAATCAATGTAAATTTCAGCTTCGCACTTCACAGAAGAAGGCGCACGAGCGCTTAAAATATGTAAAACGCAATTTGGTGTAATGTAATCCTCATTAAGAGTGTAATTTCTGAATGAGCTACTACGTCATAACCTATTACTACTCCGAACAACGCTGTACTCGTGAGAAATTTTCGTTAATACACCTTCTGGCTTAAGCCTCACTAGTAAGCCGGAGGCATTATTTAGCAATACACCATCTGTGCACTCTCCACTACAAGGTAGCCCAACTCACTCTCGACGACGATGGCCGCGGAAGTGACGGTCTTGCCCATGTCGTTGTAGACGATGCAGGAGTACTCGCCCTCGTCCTCAGGGTACACGGAGCGGATCCGCAGCCGCGCCCTGGCACCGTCCCACTCGCTGCTCACGTCGCTGTTCTCCTTGATCACCTGCGCACATCTGCACTCTTAGCGCCACCCTCTCACCTCAACGCATTTCTCA
Source organism: Morinoia aosen (assembly GCA_030386875.1). NCBI lineage: Eukaryota > Metazoa > Arthropoda > Malacostraca > Amphipoda > Talitridae > Morinoia > Morinoia aosen. Next base: position 49,376,003 of record CM059564.1, read on the forward strand.
TATTGAACATCGGCTCTAACATCACTATTGAGTAGAACATTGCCACCTCAAAAATTTACTCATCTCCTTCGAAAATTACACTCGATAATCATAACGTCATTTGGCTGACAATATCCAGTGAACGTTTAATTTAAATCTCAAAAATTTATTTATCTCCTGCGAAAATTCCGTTAGTGACAATAGGTTGAAAACTTTCAGTGAACGTCCAATGCACCTCCTCAAATATTTAAAATTCCGTTAGTGTCATTTGGTATACAATATTCAGTGAAGGTGGAGTAAGTGCACGTGGGCGGCGGTGAGCGAGAGTACGTACGTGTCCTTGCTTCTCCCATCGGACGAGGCAGGCCGGGGGCGCGTCAAAGAGCGTCTCGAGGGTGACGGCGTCGCCGTCGCAGCAGCGCACGTCCTGCAGCGGCCGCACCACGCGCGGCACCGCCTCCATCACGCTGCGTCAACACGGGCGATACATTGGCTTTTGTAATATGCACGAGGGGAGTGGAACTTAATATTGAAAACGTATGCTCATAGCTCCTTTCCTCACAAACATCCTTTCTTAACATTACAAACAGTTTTTTCCTAATATTTAAAACAAATTTTCGTAATATTTCGACCATGTTTTCCGCATATTACAATTATCTCTCCTTTATATTAAAAATATATTTTCTATAAGTGATAAAAATGCTGGATTTCTTTTTCTTTCATCAAACTAATAGCTTTTTGAAAGAAGCTAGTGACTTAAAATGCCAGCGTGATTTAGCAAGAAACAGGAATTAATGAAATTGAAAATAAACTAAAATGACATAACGTTGATGTTGCGAGACCATGATCGTTATTTATAGATCCATGACCGTTATTTATAATTTAGTTATTCAAGAATAGTTAGCTAGGGACCAAATGAAATAACATATAATGAACCTAAGACCCAAACATGACCGTAAAACCACTAGCGTAGTCTCATAACATCGGCAGCTCTCCGGTCATCTCCAGGCAGCAACACATGGACGCTTGTCGAAAGCAGCGCCGTGACTTTTTTCTCCGTTAACGAAGAGCCAAGTTCCCTCACCATATGATCGGATAAATTGGCAGAGAAAAACATCAGGTGACCAGTGAATACAAAATGAAAGGGCTGTGAGTCTTGAAGTTGTTTCATTCGTAAAAGAAAAACAAAGTGCGCACACACGACGCTGCGCAAAACAAACACACTTGTTTGCGCGAGTACTATTATCTCGGATGTTGTCGGGGAGGTCGCTTGTGTGCAGTGCTGCTGTGTCTTGAGGCGCCCATGGAGCCAATGAAATGCAGGTGGTGGCAAAAATGAATAAGGAAATGGGCAGCAAATTTGTTTTTAAAATTTTATCACAGTGGATTTCACAACTGATTTTAACTTTGGGATTGTTTTAAAAATTACGTTGCATGATAAATGATGCACGAATTTTAAGAATACTGAACGAATAATGAATTTTCAAATATATACACTAGACAATGGCAGAAATTTGTAGCTACCTCAATCACGTGAAAATCTTCGCTCGTGTATTGCGGACAACGATGCAGCATCATAGAATTTCACGAGTATCATGACAAGAGTAGCAATTATTTTATACTGGAGATAATTAAGCTTTAATTCAAGTAAAACAAAAACTGGAGGAATTTGCTCTCCGAAAATTTGACAGAACACTACCAAAATATGGAACACGATAAAAATCATTTATCTTCTGTGATAAAAAAGTTTCTAGATTGGGTACAAGCAACAGCACTTTGTTTTATATTTGGACGGGTTTTGATAGAGTAAATATGAAATAAATTCTCAAAACAAATGCTCATGAGAGACATCAAAATGCTCCCTTAAAACTTGTGGCAGAGAACCTCGAAGAGAAGCAATGATTTGGACCTCAAGTGGAGCAGGCACGTCTGAGCTCTAGAGCTCTTCTGAGGTTCTTGACTTCGAGAGGATAGACGCTTGCCTCTAGCATCCCAGCCGAAATGTACTCTCATGCATCTTTTGCGCACACTCCGTCACTCGCACCCTCATATTATCACTCATGCCATTGCTATCACTGGTACCCTCATAAAACCACTCGCACCCTCACATTATCACTCGTACCCTCATGCAACCACTCGCACCCTCACATTATCATTCGTACCCTCATGCAACCACTCGCACCCTCACACTATTACTCCAGCCCTCATGCAACCACTTGCACCCTCATGCAGCCACTCGCACCCTCATGCAACCACTCGCACCCTCACTCTATTACTCTAACCCTCATGCAACCACTCGCACCCTCATGCAACCACTCGCACCCTCATGCAACCACTCGCACCCTCACACTATTACTCTAACCCTCATGCAACCACTCGCACCCTCATGCAACCACTCGCACCCTCACATTATTACTCTAACCCTCATGCAACCACTCGCACCCTCACATTATTACTCTAACCCTCATGCAACCACTCGCACCCTCTTGCAACCACGGGCACCCTCACATTATTACTCTAACCCTCATGCAACCACTCGCACCCTCTTGCAACCACGGGCACCCTCACATTATTACTCTAACTTTCATGCAACCACTCGCACCCACACATTATTACTCTAACTTTCATGCAACCACTCGCACCCTCACATTATTACTCTAACCCTCATGCAACCACTCGCACCCTCACATTATTACTCTAACCCTCATGCAACCACTCGCACCCTCATGCAACCACGGGCACCCTCACATTATTACTCTAACTTTCATGCAACCACTCGCACCCTCACATTATTACTCTAACTTTCATGCAACCACTCGCACCCTCACATTATTACTCTAACCCTCATGCGGCCACTCGCACCCTCACATTATTACTCTAACCGTCATGCAACCACTCGCACCCTCACACTATTACTCTAACCCTCATGCAACCACTCGCACCCTCACACTATTACTCTAACCCTCATGCAACCACTCGCACCCTCACACTATTACTCTAACCCTCATGCAACCACTCGCACCCTCACACTATTACTCTAACCCTCATGCAACCACTCGCACCCTCACATTATTACTCTAACCCTCATGCAACCACTCGCACCCTCACATTATTACTCTAACCCTCATGCAACCACTCGCACCCTCACACTATTACTCTAACCCTCATGCAACCACTCGCACCCTCACACTATTACTCTAACCCTCATGCAACCACTCGCACCCTCACATTATTACTCTAACCCTCATGCAACCACTCGCATCCTCACATTATTACTCTTACCCTCATGCAACCACTCGCACCCTCACACTATTACTCTAACCTTCATGCAACCACTCGCACCCTCACACTATTACTCTAACCCTCATGCAACCACTCGCACCCTCACACTATTACTCTAACCCTCATGCAACCACTCGCACTCTCACATTATTACTCTAACCCTCATGCAACCACTCGCACCCTCACACTATTACTCTAACCCTCATGCAACCACTCGCACCCTCACATTTTTACTCTAACTTTCATGCAACCACTCGCACCCTCACACTATTACTCTAACCTTCATGCAACCACTCGCACCCTCACACTATTACTCTAACCTTCATGCAACCACTCGCACCCTCACACTATTACTCTAACCTTCATGCAACCACTCGCACCCTCACACTATTACTCTAACCTTCATGCAACCACTCGCACCCTCACACTATTACTCTAACCCTCATGCAACCACTCGCACCCTCGCACTATTACTCTAACCCTCATGCAACCACTCGCACCCTCACATTATTACTCTAACCCTCATGCAACCACTCGCACCTTCACACTATTACTCCAACCCTCATGCAACCACTCGCACCCTCACATTTTTACTCTAACTTTCATGCAACCACTCGCACCCTCACACTATTACTCTAACCTTCATGCAACCACTCGCACCCTCACATTATTACTCTAACCCTCATGCAACCACTCGCACCCTCACACTATTACTCTAACCCTCATGCAACCACTCGCACCCTCACATTTTTACTCTAACTTTCATGCAACCACTCGCACCCTCACACTATTACTCTAACCTTCATGCAACCACTCGCACCCTCACATTATTACTCTAACCCTCATGCAACCACTCGCACCCTCACACTATTACTCTAACCCTCATGCAACCACTCGCACCCTCACATTTTTACTCTAACTTTCATGCAACCACTCGCACCCTCACACTATTACTCTAACCTTCATGCAACCACTCGCACCCTCACATTATTACTCTAACCCTCATGCAACCACTCGCACCCTCACACTATTACTCTAACCCTCATGCAACCACTCGCACCCTCACATTATTACTCTACCCCTCATGTAACCGCTCGCACCCTCACACTATTACTCTAACCCTCATGCAACCACTCGCACCCTCACATTATTACTCTAACCCTCATGCAACCACTCGCACCCTCACACTATTACTCTAACCCTCATGCAACCACTCGCACTCTCACATTATTACTCTAACCCTCATGCAACCACTCGCACCCTAACACTATTACTCTAACCCTCACGCAACTAATCGCACCTTCACGCCTTCATTCGTGCCCACACACACAAGATGCACACGCTCTATCTCTCGTCTTATCTCAGGACCCACACTCACTCCCTAGCACGTCACGTGAGCACTTCATCCCTAGCAAATGCTTCAAATAACTGGGCGTTGAGTGTAATGGAAGAAGGAGAATCGTTAAAACAGACGAGCAGTGATAGCTGAGTTATACCTGAATCGCTCTACTTAAAAATTATCGGAGCTATTCACAAGAAGTTTAACTAATTGTTATCTTCACTCGAATTGAAGCCAAGACAAGGGAGAAAGAACTTGTTCGATGTTAACGAGATTTGCGTGTTACTTCTTTCTTACGCGAATCAGAGCGCTAAAAAGTTGTTCAGATTAATTTGAGAGAGTAGCATGGTTAGCATGCACTGTATCAACATGACCCTATTTACACGACCTGTGTTGGCTTGAAAATAGCTAAAACCAAGAGCTAATTAGACACCTCTTTCGCACATATCAAGCATCACAATTTATAATTCAAATAACAATAGCGGACGTTACGCGACAGCTGTAATGAAAACCAACTAACGATCTGCATTCCTAGCTTGCAATTTTTAAGGTGCTGTCACTCATTGACTGACCACAACGAGCTTCTGAGCCCGTACACCGCTCCCATTCTTAAACTAAAGACTCATCGCTGGTGATAGATAAGGCTAAGTTTGTGAACGACCGGTGCCAAGCTCAAACACCAGGACTTTTGAGTTTTTAGTTTTTCTTAGGGAAAATATTTAATCAAAGGGTGAAGATAAACAAATTGACGAGTAAGGTGAAGGCGCATAAATGCATTCACCGTATTCCATATCAAAACTATAAAAATGCATGCGTATGTGGATGAAGTGTTGAATGTAGCTAAGATAAATCATAAAAAACTCAGAAGCGTTCGAAAGTACAAGTCAAAGTAAAAGCATTCGAAACTTATTTCAGACTCCATTTTATGGTAGAAGGTAATCGGAAAACAGCTAAAGTATTTATGATACAATAGAAATGAAGGTTATTATATTATTATTATATAAGAAAGTTTTAGCCTCCCTTAACCACGACAAAGATGTTCCAAGAGAGGAAAAAGGAAGGCACCATTTAGTATGGAGTTGAGGGAACGTGGAATCTATGCACAAGGTGCACAGAAACAGTAAGCTAGGAAAGAAGTTCATGAAACAAGAAAAAAGTTGAAGAAGAAAGTAGTAGGTGCTGAAAAACAGGACAGCAGTGAACCGAAAAAAGATGGTCCGTAACAAAACAAAACCCTATTTTATTACAACAAAAAGGAAGCCTACCTAACCTTTAGCTCGGGCCCACACATGGTTCCCCTGGGAGCGCTAATTCCCATAGATACAATAGTTGTATCCCCCTGAGGGGATAGAAATGAAGGTCGCACAATATCAGCTTCACAGTCTATGATGAAATTCATTCAGAGCTAGAAGATGAGTGTTTTATTTGCCACGAGGTATGGTTAAAAGTTAACTATTGCCGAGTTACGGAATTAAAATTAGGATTAAATAGCTTTTGAAAGAAGACTCAACAACATGATCCCAAAAAAGAAGCAGAAAAATGAGTAGGCAGTATAAGAACAAGTGCGATACTCTGTGGGAGGCAGACAGTGTTTGTGTGCTCAATGAAATACCTTGGAAGTTTCATAACACATCTTATGACAACAGCATTTCTTGAGGGTTTCAAAAAAGGGAAGAGCATTCAGCTAGTCTACCGAGTGTTTTTTACAGTCCACATTACAGTATAACAAAAAAAAATACAGTCAGATACCAGCATTTTATTTACACGTTCTCAAGTGTGAAGGACATGAATTCTAGAAATGCTGTGAGAAAGTCCGAATTTTCGTCAAGCTGATGCAGAGAAGGTAAAAATGCACCTCAAAGAAAAATTTCAAAAATTATTAGTAAATTAAATGAAAAACTCAAAAGCTATCTGAACCAGTGAAAAAATGTAAAAAAATTAATTATTGTGATTCTTAACCTGATTACGTACCCTCTCTTGATACTGCCTCCTTTCAAGTCGCCCTTCAATCCTGAAAGAAAAGAAATAACTTTTGTTCAACACCCTTTTCAAATAATACATTTTATATAACATCTGGAACAGAAAGTAGTCGACCTTACCATTGCGTCACGAAACTAGCTCACAGAAAGTGATTTTTAGAAAAGTACTTGTCGCAAAATATTCCTTCACAGTAGCTCTACACCAACACAATGCAATGCATAGTGATAAAATAAAAGAGCAACCCGCTCATATGAAACGAACATAACATTCAAGAGCTGCAGTTGCACGTGGAATGTGATACGCGCGGCGGCTCAAGCCGGTGACGGTTTCATGTACTCGCGACCGTGTCTGGTGACGGTGATCAGTTACCACAGAAGCAAGTCACTAGTAATGCACTTGTCTCAGCAGCAAGAGCCATTCTCGCTGCAGCCCGCGTTTCAAGTCACATTTACATTTACTCTATAATCATTTTTGATGCCTTTTCTCTGCCTCATCCAAGAGGCTCTTGCGCCCTTTCACTCCACGCTCAATTGCCGATGTGGTCAAGCTGTCACCAGCAGAAATTATTGCCTCTGTGCCTCAGTCACAGCGAAAGACTTGGGCCACTATACATAGTCACATTTTCCACTACATCCTCCCATTGAAGTCATTTCTGTTGCTGTGCTGACTTGTTGCTCAGTTGCATGCAGTGTTGGCAGTGTGGTTTATCAGCGTAACCTATGATAGTACGATCACCGACCATTCGTTTTGACACGGACGGTTCCCAGATCTTACAACTGGATAGTCAGCTCTCTAGTCTGTCAATTTCTATAGAGGAGGTTTTTTGTTTGCAAATGCAGACATTGTTGCCTCTGCATTTTTTCTTGTTGCTGCAATCTTGTTGCTTTCTTCAGTCGTGTTAAGGAGAGAATCACATTTGAAAGCTGGAACTGCATTAAAGTTTGCTCAACCGTTTGGAATGAGTGAAAAAATACAGCATAAATAACGGCGAATAATCGTATAAGCGGAAAATAACATGAAAATACAAGTAAGCGTTTGAAGTTTACAGGAATCATGAGACGCAGAAGTTTTAGAATTCAATGAATTTCAGTGTCATTTTATTTCGATTTTTATTTCAAGACGAATGAAAGCGTTTGCAAAAATGGACACAATTCTTCCACTCAATATACTCCATTGAATTTAAACGAATGAATAACTCTTCAACTCAAACAATGAATTATGTTATACAAGCAATTTGTGAAACGCCGAAATTTTGGGCACGGCTTCTCAGAAGCTGAGTTCCCCACACTATGCAACGTAGTGAAGCCTGACATAAGGCAGAATACAGCAACACAGCGCTCTTTTAGCGACGCTGTAGAATGCGAATGCTGAAAAAGAATGATAGAAGGCTTTGAGTTAGTCTATAGATACTTTAAGATGGAACGACTCAAAACATCGTAAATGTAAGTGATGCTATGCTGTGGTAGATGTTTTATTACATGGTTCAGTGCATGTGAAAGCATATCAATACACAACTATATCCTGGGAATCAAATTTACGCTGGTATTATAGTTAGATTTTCTCCGTGTTTTTCTGTCCTGTAAAAAAAATATCAGATACCTAATACATCAGCGACCTCCTCCTAGGAATTATTGTGTTGCTTTGCTAATTCTATTCATGCTATATCGGCCCACAAAGGGACTCACACTGTCATTGTTAGAACACGTTTTGGAAACCGTAAAGGTATGAAGTAACCCACACCTCTTCAAATAACTGACGTTCACTGAACTTGAAGGAATCGCTAGAACATATCTTTCAAGACGAGACTTGCAAGGGAAATTTCGGTGATAACTCTTTATGTAAATGTTTTGCTCGACACCATACTGTCATTTGATTCTCACATCTTCTCACTTAGCCTCATAAACTTCCGGCTGTCGGAATGACAATTCTAACGCGCATTGCAGCATCAGAGTTGTTATTATACGCCCATGCACTTCGAACAACGAAGGTTGCTGAATTTCAGGGAATTTACTTGAACGCTTCTTTATTTAATAATGCATGCACGCTCCATACTATTGAGACATGCGAGTGTCTATGAAGCAGCAGCAGAAGCGTAACTCTAGCTAAAGTTAGACTTATTCTCTGAACGCTCACTTAAGCTATGTATGGGTCTCAGCTGCAGCGCCCGGCTCGAAAGCAGCCACTGTAGCTTCACCTGCATGTAACTTGAACAGCAATGACAAGTATGAGGAACAGCCATAGCTCGTTCCCGTAAGAGCTATTACGGTCCCTAGAACAACAACTGCAGATAGATGCAGCAGCAGTTGCATAAAGCTGCAGCCACTACAGTAGCAACAGCACACAGCTGCAGCCACTACAGTAGCAACAACACACAGCTGCAGCCACTACAGTAGCAGCTGCATACAGCTGCGGCAGCTCGTCTCCAGCTAGGGACGTCTGCAGGGAGCGCATAAGACGAAGTCTGTCAGCCGTGACGCCCTCCCGATAGATTTACGAAACAAAAAACGAACTCTTGGGTCTTTGTGCTCTCTCCTCTCCCGCTTTTTCGTCTATTTCTGAGTTGTGATGCTTAGTAAATAATTATATGACAGCTGAAAGCGCACACTATCTATAACAATTCAATTGAAATCTTTGCGAAGGGACCGATGAACCTCGGGAAATATTTACTCATGTTACCGGAATGAAAAGCGATGGAATAAAATGCATTTGACATTAACTTTCTGAGCGAAATAACTTCTCATCAAGAGATATAATTAGGTAACGACACGAGAACTGAACCGGTGACTGTGGAATTTTTCGATTTCCCTAAATAAGAAACCATCAAGATGAAAGTGAACAGGGCTTGGAGAACACTTATTTAATTGTTCTTCCTTGCAACCAGACCCCAATGCAAAAGTGAACAACTTGCCAAATTCCAGTTGTAGCGTCACAGTTTGAGCCGCTGGGTAGACATAATTTATCAGAGGTGAAATAGAATAGACCGTGGAGTTCAATATGCGATACACTTGCAGTGATTCAGTGGCTGAATTTTTTTTCCTCCAGGTCGTGGAGAAGAAATTCAGCGTGTACTGCAGCCTTCGGGAGCTTGTTGCGAACTCCAAGGTCATGCGGGTCAGGTGGGGCTGCAGGTGACCCGGTGGTCTTGAAGGTAAGGTTGCAGGTGGTGCTGCAGGTAGGGTTACAGATTGTACAGCAGGTAGGGTTGCAGGTAGGGTTGCAAGTGACCCGGTGGTGCTGTAGATGGGGTTGCACATAGAGTTGCGGGTGGGCCTGCAGTGGGGTTGCAGGTGGGGCTGCAAGTGATGCTGCAGGTAGGTTGCAGTGGGTTGTAGGTGGGGTAGCCAGAACAGGTGACCCGTACAGCGGGGAGTAAGTTCTCTCCTGCTCCCTGCTGCGCTAACGGACCGGCCCGCTACTCAGTGATCGAAGTACTCATTCCATCAGAGTGGTGCTCCCAAGTTCCCATTGATGTAATTCATCATGTTGAGAATTGATATTTTCAATAAATGCAAAAGCCTTGAAAGTCAAAATATCGTAGATTGAGAAATTATGATATTAAAAAAAATGAACAACGAGTAACATTGAAATTGACTCCATCGCAATTTTCTTTAAGAATTCGTAATCCACTGGCTGACTTTCAACATTATTTGCAAGGATCAGTGATCAAAGTGATGCCTGATGCTATTACTGGACCAGTATTAGCTGGTCCTAATTTTTGGTTTGGGATTGAGTACTACGAATTTAAATATTGAGCCACGCTCTGCACAGCCATCCATCTTAGACGAGCAACGCGTCTATGCATGTATGCCACCTACCAGGAACTGGACAGGAATCACTCTCACTTTGCACTGTTACAGCTGCTTATCCTATGAAAAATAGCAGTGTGATTTTTTTCATTACCCAAAAACTTGAAAATAATAAATCCATATCATTATAAATCCACAAAATAACTTAAATGACTAAGTTATCGGCGTAATCTCATGAAATATTTCATTCCTGTGGGTCAGATCCCTCAATTAATGCTTCAGCGAGACTCATCTCAGCGTGACGAGGCGCGTGACGGGACGTGAGCGGCTCACGCTGCAGGGAGGTGACAGCAAACATGGCTTAGCTTCACGAAATTTAAACGCTCAAAACGTAAAACAAGGTAAAAATCGAATGCTTTGAAGTTTCCTATCATGTAGAAACAATGGTGAGTCTGAAACTCTGCTGCTTAGGATCGCATTGTGAAACATTCACGCCGGGTTTCAGGCGCACATCATTAAGGGGACACCAAGGGGACCTAATTCGATAAGGTGAGACGAGGCGGAGGCGACCCTGGGCGCCACAGAGACAAAGAACCAAAGCAGGGAGGGCGCTGGAATAGGAGGTCACTGGAGCGAAGCGAGCCGCGTTTGCTCCCCCAAGTCCTCGTACAAGTTTTCCGTACTCGTGATTGTTCATATAACGCATTATTGTTTCTGGGGGTCCTGGTAATTTACGAGGATAGTATTTTTTACGTCATGATACGAGTTTGAGAAGGGCGGGAGATTGAGATTCAGGTTGTTTTTAAATACTTGAGTATGAGTTTGATGACACGTTAAAATTGAGCTAAAGAAGCCGATGTTAGTGTTATGAAATAGATCAATGTGCTCGGAATGAAGCAGTCGCCGTACGCATATCATCGTGGGAGGAATTTAGACGTTGAAATTCCAGTATTAATTATTGTTTTAGCGCAGCACATGTATTGTGTGGAGGGGCCTAAACAATAGTCCCTTAAAATAATTTGTTTGCAGGGTATGAAAAATAATCCCATTCAAATGCGCATAAAAGCGCAACTTCACCTCTACTTGTGACGTTGCACCCCTCCGTATCTTGCACTTGCGGTGCATGTCCTGCCTGTTACGGGCGTGTTATTCAGAATGTAACTTCACAGAGTAGAAGAAGCTTCTTATTTTCTTCGTAATGTTTTCGTTCGCATCTCTCAATAGACAGCCGCATTGGCGAGCCTGAACCAGTCTACGATTCATAAAAGGCAGCACGCACGGCACATCAAATCTCAATGGAATATTTTTAGCCCCGAATTACAGTACCGGTTTACTCTGCCCAATTCACAATGGTTGTATCAAGCTCGTTATATGTGTCACTACAGTGGAGGCAAGCTTCAAACTGGATACATCACGCACATATGATGACATGTATTTAATTTCACCGACTTAAACTAAGGCTCAAACATTTTCTTTAATGGCACTTACACATACACATTGTTTGATTCTCAGAAGGTGGTGCATGAGTACATGTGTGCGAAGAAAACGATACCAAGAATGTTGAAGAAATCATTTCACACACTAAAAATTAATTGAGCGCTGGCTCGTATCAGAATTACATTAAGATGCTGAGCACAAGTATTCTGTAACGCAATTCTATACGGGGCGAGGAATGCGCTTCATTTCATTTTGTCCTGAGTTAGCAGGAGAAAATATCTTTAACCAACGCTTCAGAAAAATTTAAGTACAAAATTGGAAAATGCAAATACCATTATATTACTTTCTTAAATTTATTCTATCACAAAATGTGAAAAATATTTATTCAAGTAGTTGCTACCAGAGTCATAACTTAGCGAGAAATTTATTCATGTTAAAATCACCGTAAAACCTACTAGTCGGGGAATCAAGCTGCTCTGATACAAATCATAAAGTCGCTCGGTATTGAAACGGTTTCAAGATTTAGCGGTTTCAATGCTTTGTGCATGTAATTAATATTCTACGCTGTTAGTATATTGCAAGTTACAGTTGAAATTATGAATGCTCTGGTTTGGTTTGAGCCACGCAGTGACTCTCAGGAGAAGAGCACTCTATAATTACTCGGTAAACATCACAAGTTGTATCGTCGAAGCCTTACTGGAATTATTCTAACCGAATAAACCTGTTATGATCCATAACAGTTGTTCCAACAAGTTTTACAATTTATATAAATAAAAAAGTATTATAACATGTGTATAATCGGAATGTTACTTCGATTGTAGAAGCTTTCAACAATGAGCAGGTGTTTCGATGTTTGTTTTTTACCTACATTTTATGAACTCAGCTACACTTGTATTCACTTCCAACAATTTTTACGGATGGTATCAGCGTAGAACTTTCTGTTAAACTAGTACATAATGAACCCTGCAATCACCACGAATAAATAACACTATCCTAAGAATATACAACCAATTAAATTGGTATAATGAACGAGTCCAGCCTAGCTCCAATGAGATAAATGGTTATCAATATCTGATAAAAGAACTTCTTCTAAAACTTCAGCTCATATTGGGCTGTCGTATTGACAGCAGTGTGTTTTCTTCATTAACGTGCCTCTATCATATGTACTTCTATGTATTCTGTTATTCTGAAATCATCATCAAGGATGAAACCTATATATGCGCATCTTTTTACATAAATTTGTATAGATGCCGAGACATCGTCTAAATCGAGGTAAAAATGAGTCAAAATAGCAGTGTGGGTAACCTCACCACCTTGTACGTTTTAGGTTTATACCCTTGTCGATTTTTCACTTTTGAAACGTTTAAAAATTGGCAAGTTTATGATTGGATCGTCATTCAAATTGTATTAACAATTTCTGCAGAGAAGCTTAGAAACGTCGCTTAGATTCGTTACTCTACTCTCACCTACTACTAACAGAATTTTTTTTATTGAATGACATCTCTACCGTGGCAGACTTATGAGCAGACTTATCAGAATAACTTGCTGTCATTACTTGATAAGGCCGTACTCAATTTGAGATACAATTTCACCCTCTGTTTCCATATAAAAGTTATATCAAAATCGTAACACACTTGCAAACTAATAATGTAATAAATACTATAAACTAGTTTCCATTTCGAGAGAAGATTGTTCTTAAATTAAAAATACAATTTTGTCCTGTGTGCTTATGAAAAACTGGAGGCCAGTAATGCAGAATGAACAATGCAATTTGCTCATCTCCACTGGACACCCTAAGAACCGTCCAAGATTCATAACCATATTGCAACTCCATCCTCAGACGTGCGGCTATCGGAACAAAATGAATGTGAAGTCCATACAAGAGTCCCCCTGCGATGGCGAGATATTTCAGCAGCAACTCTTTATACCGACTAAGAAGTTCTTTGACTGCAGCGCAGCAAGCTTAATGCATTCGCAACATCAGTTGATAATCTAACTTTACAACCTTGAATTAATCACAAAAGAGCGTTAGCAGCTGGACTGCAACTGCAGCTAGGCCCCATCGCACCTTGATCACAAAGGCCAATGAATTCGCAAGAGAGGTAGGCAAAAACTAGGATCAGTCGGCAATTTCATGTTGAAAGTCTAGCTGCGTGTAGTAAAATGATTTGATGCGTGCACGGATTTGCTGTAGAGAAGGTGCGTCGTTATCGCGAGGGCCGGCAATGAGCTCGAATAACAAGGCAGACGATGCCTCAAAGAATACTGCACGCAGCGAGCCAGGATGCTTGATGAACTTCCTAAATTGTGTAGGACGACCTCGGCAGGCATCTGAGGACATCTACAGCAGGTGCTTATCTTGCCTGCTCGCTTGTTCACAGATAAGCCGGACGTCGGCCATCTTGCGCACCACAGACTGGGTGGACTTCAGAAGAACATTATCCTCTACACTTTAATTTTTGTAAAACAAACCTCTTTCACTAAAATTGCTTTTCCTGTTTTCCATTCATTTGCAACACTTCAGTAGCAGAAGTCTACGTGCGGCGAGAGTCAACGCGCGTTGGGATTTACGACTCATCACTGTGACAAAGTTTCATTCGTGAAAGCCTCGTCAAGTCAAAACAGTTGCCATTGCCTCTAATTTAAATTGGCCAAATGTCTAAAATGTTTGTGTCGAGATTTCCCCGTAAAAAATAGCATGTCTCTTGAGTAACGAAAGTTCTGTTGACGTGATTTTGAAACTCGTAAATAAGTGAATGTAGCGTAAAGTATTAGTGTGCTGATGTGCTGAATCAACATCACGTACAGTGAAGCCTATTCCTAAAATATGTCATAGAGCTACATTTTATTTTGTGGAATTTGCAGCTTGCAGTTAATACTTCTACGGAACATACATCATAGTGAATGGACTCTCGCAAAGTTGCAGTACGAGTATCAAGAGAGATGATTAGATGACATTTCTTATACAGGTATACGCTATGAACACCTCTCATAGCACCGAACGAACGAGTAATGTTGTTCGATTTGTGACAAATCTTGGCCTGAAAACAGAATAAAAGTTAAACAAGATTGAAAACAGCAACGAATTACTTTCTTTATACACTCCTTAATGACATAAACATTAAAAAAATAAATTCACACAAATTTAGTGCAGTTGTAAAATGCGGGGCGCTTACCTTTGGTATAGACTTGTAGAGAGATGACAGCTCGAGTCTCGCCATGCTCATTCTTGGCCAGGATACTGTAAGCACCGGTGTCCTCGACTCGACACTTGGGGATCTCCAGCTTGTAGATGGGGCTGTTGTCAACCTCAGTGAACCTCGACCCGTCTGAGTACACGCTCGGCTGCTCAGTAGATAATTAAAAATCACTAACTACAAAGTCACCTCCTGTCACACTATCAAACCCAAGAATATCAGCTCCGAAGCTCAAGTCTACGCAAATACCGATCAGTGCTGCCACAGCTATTATTGCACATTATTATTATTTTTATATAAGTTACATTAAAACTCCTTAGTCACAACAAAGGCAATATCAACAGCTAACTCACGTTGTTTTACAGATTTTACCATTCAAATTTTAAGAAAGAGTTAATGAGTTGAATATTTCCATTAGATTTTAAATGGGTATTAAGGGACCACATCAAGGTTCCTATCACTATCTGTATTCTTACCCCTTATGAATATGCTTTGATCCTTCCGTGCATAATGAAAATATCAGTTTTTAAAATCCGCACTTCTTCTGTTTGCATTCCCAAAAGCATTATTCCCAAAGGTAGTTTTTAACGGTGAGCTTCGTAGGATGTTTCAACCAGCAAAAAAGGAAAAGATGCAGTGTGAAAAAGTTAAATCCACAAAAAAGCTTAAATGACGAATTATCTCGTGGCTTATATGACAAACAAAATTTTGAATAATAAATTAACATGTGATGTGTAAAAATTAGGTTTTCGAATAAGCAACTGTTGAAAGACGTTAACAAAAATCAATCAGGACATTAAACAAGGCGGCAATATTTAGTGTGTCAGTCAAGGCTCGTTATGACAATTAACAAATAGTATTTTTTTTTAAATGATGCTCAAATCACTAAGCGACGTGTGAAGCTGGTAGCAACGCTTCAAATGCTCCTCGGCGTTTCAAGTTTCTTCACCCAAGATGAAAAAGGACTCAAGATTTATCCGCTTCGTTAATCATAAAAAATGAATATGATTGGGTGTATGTTACTCTGGATGTGCATAAAAAATAACATTCTCATGCTCACACAAGCATTCAATTTAAGCATGAGGAGGCTCATGCAGAGTTCTTAGGGCAGGATACATAAAACAAGTGTGCAAAAACCGCAATGGCCAGGAACAAGACCATTCAAGAGTGGCATTGGGAGCCTTTATCAGCAGTAAATGCATCCGCCACCTGGCGTTCTGGCATGCAACTAGAAGAAAACAGATAAAAAAATTAAGCTCCAGAGTATTGCAGAATTCACAATCGGATTGTTCGCAGATTCTTCTCGGAAGCTGAGCCCAAAAAACAAGCGGTGTTATGCTAGAGCTGTACCATACGTGAGCATGTAAACGTGCGCAGAAATTTCAACCCATGAAAGATATCTATAATCTATCAATATTCAGCTTATGTATGTGTTTTAAACTGTGTTTATTTGCATAAAAAATCAGAACAATGGTTCAGTATAGTAAACATCTGTTTGCTAAAAAGCACTGATGAAATATATGAGTGCGAAAAAAAATGCAAGATTTATGTAATCTCAAGTTTTTGTCCTTTGCAAAGTCTAACTATAAATAAAAATGCAAGGAGAGTCACTTTTAAAATAGACATTATTTATTGGCTAGTTTAATATGTCAGGACAGCTGAAAATATACAGTAGAAATGAACGTTTCGGCCCCACGGGTCATCTTCAGCTTCTGAGGGATAATGTCCATTTTAAAAATGACTATCCTTGCTATTTTATTTATAGTTTCCCTTCAGGGCTCACATACTGAGGTTCTTCACCAGCGTATACCAACTCCTCTGCCCTCGGAGGTACGAGTCCATGCAGAGGAGTGAGTTCTTCTTGCGCTGGATAGTGACTGACTTTATTCTACCTGACCTAATTCTGGACTTAGGCTGACTTCATTCTGTCACCATTCCACCCTGATCTATCACTTCACCATTACAATCGGATAGTAAAAATGTTTCCCCAGCGTGCTAACATTTATCTGTCACAATATTTTCCTCATAATACCTCTATCACAACCCTAATTTCAGATTTAGTGCATTTGATTGGCTTGGAATAATTTTTAGCTTCTAAAACATACCTAGGTATCCTCAGTGAAAAAGACCCTCCCTATTTTTTAGATTGTAAATTAAAAAATCTCAATTGATATTCCCCGTTGTGTTCATTATTATTTTTTATTTCCCCAACATGTAGTTTATTAATTCTCACTTTTACCTTACCAATGTACATGTAGCCTAGATCACGACTTCAAAAAGTAGTGTGGTCGCAAAAATTTGCGAAACATTTTATAGTTTGTCCGCTGTATCACATTCTCACCTGAATATCTCCTGGGTCAAGTAGTATGTGACCTAGTTTGAAAATAAGCAAGCTTTATTCTCGAAGAGCGTTAAAGGGAAAGAAAAAAACAACTATCAGAACGCTGGTGTGAGTTCCTAGGCAAGAAACGAGGTACCAACTTGGTAAGAATAAAATTCTTGAAGTGCACTTGACATTTTCATGTAAATATGAGCCATCAGTAGGATGTGAAGAACGAAAGAAAGGCACGAGGACGTATGAAATACTGGGCAAATTTGAAAGTGGCGAGCAGGCGAGCTTGAAAGGAGCAAGCGGGCGAGCCTGCATGAAAGCGAGGACGCAGGCGCTAACTGGGGGCACGACTGCCCATGTCACTCATGTTGACTCATTAATTAAGGGTCTCTCAATAGCGTGCTCACGCTGCTGCAGGGCCTTTTAAAGTTATTGTTTGGGCACACCTACCTGAGCGAAAAATAACACATTCATACATCCAAAAGCTCATGAGCTAATTATTCTTATGCTGAAATTGAATGCATGAGAAAACGGGCAAATTTGTACTATTAGTTTCCATAAAATAAATAATTACGAAGAAGAGAGTAGTCGTTGAGCCCTTTATTACCCGTATGAGAGGAGCTGAGGTTTTTGCCCATGTTAGGCGCGGCTTTATAAATCAACTCAAGATTAAAAATTCGATGCTCCGAAGAAGTTTTTTATGTGAAATATTTGAGGCAATTGACATTAATTGGAGAGTTGTATTTCTCAGAGTGGTTCATATAACCTGAATGATAAGGGTTACGCGGAGAATTACCTGAGATTCATCTCACAGAGACGAGAGTGGACACTGCGACCGAACGTACATCTCCTGAGCTCAGCTGGACTTAATGATTATACGCCATACAGGCTGGGTATAGTGGTCAATGATCTAATCTCGAAGTAAATTAAAAAGTTTATGACATCAATTTCAAGTGATACAAGTCTTAATAACATTATTCTGCCATCTAAATAATGCTCCAATTCAAAACTTTTACCATATTTCTAGCTACACAACACGAAAATAATTGAAAACGCACTCGATGGTTCATCTTTGTCTTCATCACTAAGAGAAGGAAGCCTGAATTTGATCCAAAAAATCTGCTCAAATAAGAACCTGTTCTCTTTCAAAAAAAGTCGTTTTGTGGCTCACCAAAGGTGAAATGCTTAAATATGTAGAGTAAACAAATTTTTAACTCTTGTAATTTTATAATACTCGTTCACTTTTGAGACTGCAATGAATTTTTAAATTGAGACGTGAGATCGCGTTACACCTGGAGCGAGGCCGCGCATCATCACTGTATTACGTCACAATGGTTGAGAAAATTATCCCAAATCAACATGAAATTTCTTCAGTCTTGAATATGAACTCGTGTTTTAAGCACCTGTGCAGTCGATGCATACTAATTGTTCAAATTTTTTTGGAAAGGAAACATTCCTCAAGTTTGGCAACGTTTAGATGGGTCGGAGATGTATTCCTTGGAGTGAGTAGAATGTTTGGCATGCTGCGCATCAGCCAGTTATCGATACCGCTCTCAGAGCACAGCTTCGTATACTCAGGCATTATATTCTTGCTGATGAAACAGAAATACCCATCATTTTCAAAAAATTTCAAGTGGGACTAAAATTTAGCCCACTAAAATGTTGTTCGTTATAATATATGGAAAAAACTAATAATACTTTGTTTTTAAATCACAGTCTGTGGTTGCGGGCTTCTAGAGGATGGTGGCGAGCATCTCGATGTATGATGCTCTGCGCAGAGCTCACAAAGGAAAAGTGAGATTCATTTCCTCCTAAATTCAGTACTTATGTAAATTAGTCACAGGAGAGCATCTAGGGGCTGAATATAAAAGTGACATGAATAAATAGTTCAACCTCTGCACGAGCTAAAGGAAAAACAGTGAGCTGGAAGAATATTCATTACAAATGGAAGACACTTCAGGTGTGCCGAGTAAGGACGATCCACACAAAGCAGCTGGAAAAGTATCCAATATCCAGGACGTACAAGAGAGAGGAATGTACAACAAAGACCATTTGACACATGTGCATTGAATAGCTGCGATCTCCATAACAGCGAGATTTGAGTCCAACTCAGAGCAGGCCACACAGTAGCGAGTAGCAGCAGAGGGAAGCCAGATGGCCAGGCCCCAACGGCCATTACACTTTTTAAATCATTGACACGGATTATTTACGAGCGCTATAGCAGTGCAGAGCGTCTGGGCTGCCTCGAGAAAACTGGAGCGATGTTATTTGCGTCAGGTGAAGGGTGGGTGGAGTGTGAAATACTGACCAGGTGAAGTGTCAAGGGCGGCCATGGGGTGGGAGACTTGTGGCTGTGCCGCCGTGACTTGGTCCGCCATTCGGCCCCTGTCACTTGGTCACGCACTTCTCAGGCTATTGATATCTCTCATACAGCGAAGCCTCAGCCTCTCATGGAGAGGACCGAACTGCTAACAATTCGTTCCTCTGTTGATACCCGCACGCTATTGGGCTGTTCCGATAACTACTGTTTTAGCAAACCCCAACTCCAGATTTCAGGGGAAATTAAAACTAATCACCCAGTAATTGGGTCAAAATAACTATTTGGGTTCCAATTAATTATGATACATGAAGAGTTCTGATATTTTCCAAATTATCAAAAAAAACATTCTTTCGTAAGATCCTCCGTTTATTCAGTTCATTTTCAATTGAGTTCAGTTTAATCTTCGAAATAGTACCACGGCCGAGGGATTAGAAGCAGGCTTCTTCTACGGGACGGGTCGTTTGTGTGATTCCCGACAATTGATGCCAGCCCAGTAAATCTCCCCGTTGGGATAGGGAGAGCTTAGCCATAATTCCCCATTTCACTAAAGGGTCGGAAATGGGTTCCAGCTCGAGCCGGGGGTAACCGCCATTGCATCCTGGTGTTGGTTATGAGGCATTTGCAGTCACTGTACGAGATGATGTGCATTTAGCTTGATTGGAATAAAAGGCTCTTTACGTTTTATCTGTCGCGTGGTATAGCGACCTTCAGACTGGCAACTGGACTACAACAGGTGGTGTACATTTTGGTTTGGCTGAAGCATGTATGGATATAGTGAAAAAATAATCCAATCTGAACAATAGACATTTCAAAATGGTAAGGCAGAGCGCACGAAAAACTGAGAGAGGAGAGAAGTCGACCGGAACAGCACGCAAGATGCGCATAGAAATCAGGGACATGACGCATAGCCTTCAATGGTCGAGAAGAATGAAAAAACTATCAAAGTAAAAAAAAACACAGAAAAATCGACTGTCTGCTCATTATAGGCAACCCGCCGAAGTGTCCGTTTATCAAGAAACACGATCGCAAATATTTTCAACACGAGCACTTTGAACACAAGTTCATTTCAATTTCAATTCAAGACTTTATGTAAGTATCAATTTGCAGGCATCAGACCAGCACAATCTGATCTAGTTTACGAACGCGTTCAGTACGCGCGGACGCTCTATTTCGCTACGTTTTGCTGCCCTAAAAATGCAAGTCCTTCGCAAAATTCTGGCCCAAAGAATATTTTTTCCCGCCACGGCCAGCGAGACAGAGCGATAGGACGTCCGATTTTACTTTCAGATGAAGTGTCGGCGTAATGAAGTCAAAGGTGGTTACGCTGCAATGTACATTTGCATAGTCGGATGGGCAGGAATTTCTGTGGCTGAGGAAGCAGTGAGGCGGTTAAGGTCAGACCATGTGAGGTCCTCAGCGACGGGGTGCGAAAGCGAAGGAAGGAGGGATGGGGCCGAGAAAGACACCTAAAGGATGCCGCGCCAAAAAATTAGCGCACAATTCTGGTTCAAAATTCCCCTCGTAAAAGATATTAGTTCGACTGAAAAGTTGCAGAGAATTTGCCGCCTCGAAGACCGGATTCATTTTGATGACTGGAACATACAGTCATTAAAATGAACGGATGAATAAAAACTGTTGCTAGTCGATGAAATCCCAAATAACTATATTAACACAGGGCAAAAGTGTATGCACGGTCATGGGATTGTGGGAAAGTTGACTATTCTTCCTCAAAAAATAATTCGCAAATAAGGCTGTTGAAGTGTTGAACAGCTGAAATGTAGTTCAAACCTATATTAATATTGAAGGAAGATCATATAATGGAAGACAGTGATTTCAATTTCTGAAGCATGCAGTATTTAGGATTATTAGCCGCAAACAACGTATTACATTCAGACAGCCTGTACGACCAATTAGTTTTGCAATCAAATTCAGAGGATGTAACGCCACGGACATCGAGAAGTCGTTGAATGCTGCTCATGTTGAAAGGCTAAGATCGATAAACTGAAATGAAGCTTTTATAGGGTGTCTCTGAAGATATTTTGAATTGAATTTGCTGTTCGCCAATGGTCAATGTGAGCTAAAGTTTAGGAAGGAGGCAATTGTTGATTATGCGGAGGGGCTGCGATGTCAAGAGTACGAATTGTTCTACAGAAAATGTGCGTGCCTAGATACAGAAGATTTTGTTGGGAGAGAACAGTGTCACTGGCTCAAAGGAAAAATGACATATCTACTCAAAAACAGCCCACTCCGTTTTAAGCGCAGTAATGTCCAAGCTATCGTGTTTTTAAATGGCTTCACGTGAGCAAGACTTGAAATATCAATTACCTTTGCCGCGCAAGAATCTAGACAGCACCAAATATAAATAATGAAAACCATGAACAATTCAACGAAAATGGTACGCTCGTGGCACGGTAGGATTTGTCCGCTGTTTTCCTTAGGGCAACTTAAGCAAAGTCATTTTTCATCATCCTGGATCTCAGGGTTCACATCGCCGCTCATCAAAGCATCACATCTTCTCTGAGCAACCGTTTGTGCATCATTAGTTTCAGTGTAGTTAAAATGTCCACGATATGGCCTCGAATCAGCGATGACCTGATGCCCTACCCGCGCTCGGAGACTCGGGTCATGACGCTGCAGTCCTGGCGTTGCAGCAGCGAGGAGACGCAGCGCCGCCGCGCTAAAGAGCAGCACAAGTATTCTAAGCATGCAGAGGGTAAGCTCTGATACTGGGTCTGCCGCAACACTTATTGAGACGTACAAGTTATGGGCGGGCTGGTACTGAACGTGTCACAAGAACTGAACGCTTCAAATCTCTGTACCATCAATTATGTATGTTGGAAAAATACCCCAGAAAATTGTTTATGAAAAGTGTATTCCTATTCTGAACCACAACTATTCCTCTGCGATAAACAACATGGATTTTATTCTAAAAAAATCAGCAGCACAGGCTGCATTAGATCATTTACAATACCTTAATTTCAGTATAGATGAAGAGAAACTATTTTACTCCGTGTTTCTTGACTTGGGAAAAGCATTCGATTGCGTAGACAATAACATTTTACTCTCGAAACTCCATAGTTATACCATAAAAGAGGCTGCCAACTGAGGCATTACTCGTGGTAAATAAATTACTTAAATGTACCAGTGGGTTTCTTTCCTCCTTAAATGGCAATTTACATCGTAACTTTATGCTAGTCGATTTACAAATTGATAAAGCATTTAGGATTACGTGTTAAGTTGTCTCTGCGCTAGTGATAGCTATAAAATGCTTTTCATTCCTACCTTTATTGACCTCCCTCAGTAGAATTGATCAATGCGTATGTTCATAAATTTAAAGGTATACACTTGTAAACAGTATTTTTAGGTGAGTTGGGCGTTTACTACTGTCAATAAATATATCCAATGATATTTTTGCGATTTAGATGTATGGCAGGAGAATTCCAGAATACAGAGCTTCTTTGACGTTAGGAATCTAATAACAAATCACAGGAGATCAGAGTGATCTTGTATAATTTACCGCTTCCTACGCCCTTAATTTTGTTGCTCAAAATTCACGTTTTTAATGTTCACTTGTACACCAAATATTATACCAACCATCAGATAGGTTCGCGCTTTCCTTCCGAGTCTCTCATTGCGACATGCAATGTTAGCATCCCAGAGGCACTAAAAACTAGTATAGAATTGCTTAGAATTGACTGGACACACCAACAAAAACAAAAGACACAAACATAGAATATTCACCATTGATTATAAGAATGTGTTTTGAGCTTAGTTCCTTGCTTTTGGTTCTCGAGTAAATTGAGTGATTACTTTCCTTCCACTTTGGAAACAGGGGGTGAGCATGTGTTTTTAACGAGCTCCTGCTCAGTACAGTGCATCGGGGGCAGCCTTGTCTTCATTTTTCGGGTTCAACGATATCTTCACTCAGCGCAAGTTTTCCACGCCCTTCGGTTCTAGCTTTTTATGCTAAAGATATAGCGATAACATCATTCTTACAGTGTACCTGCCACTATTGAAATTGAACATGGTGAGATGGGTGCAATTTTTTAGCAAAGCCTTCTCGCGCAGCAACAGCGTCAAGACCACCTGTGGCCGGTGGCAGGCACTGCCGGAGGCTAGGCCGAAGCGGAGATGGGAGCCCTCATGATCCAATCTTTTCTATTCTTCTCTTTTCCTTGAAGCAGATGATGAGCGTCGCTGGTCAGCCATTAGCTTCTGACAGCTTCTCTCTTAGATCGATGGCTTTCTCACATGCACACCCTACCCTACCACTCTGATAAATGCGGCAGTGGGCAAGGCCTCATCAACTGGAAGTCTTAGGGTCCAACTGGGACATCTGCGGCACTCCTCACTAACATAGCTTGACACGAAACGCTAAGCTGAAACACAATCCGTAATCAATTGGGTGAAGATGCTTTGCTGTAGCAGCAAATAGAGTCATAGAAAGAGACGGGACAGTTACAGCCATCACCATTGAGAGGATCGAGGTACCTCCTACAGCGCAAGGACTGCTGCAAGCTTTTTGAGAGGGGGATTGATTCTCTATAACCGTTGCACTGCCCTGAGTTCCATTACTTTCTAATGGTATGATGCTTTCTAGTGTCACCAAATATTGCACCCATTTCAAGATAACACGCCACCGTAAAAATTGCTACCTTCATCTTTCTCGCTGATACATGTTAAGCAGCCATGGCAACAGTTTTGGCTTCCCACGTCACTGCTGCAATTCCAATTGAACAATTTACTGCAACAGCTGCCAACCCACCCCCCCCCTCCTACATAGAGCGGCCATTATAATGTACAAGTATGCTTGCAACAGCTATAGGTTATCAAGTCACCACTGCAATTCCAAGTCAACAATTCGCAGCAACGGCTGCACCCGCTCTCAAAACTCTGTCATTATAATGTACAAGTGTGCTTGCAGCAGCTACAGATTCTCACCATTCCAAGTGAACAATCTGGAGCAGCACCTGCACCTCCTCTCACAACTCTGCCATTATAATGTATAAGTATGCCTGCAACATCTCTAACGGCCATGTAATGCCTCCCGGCCTCAGAGCCGCCGTCACTCCTGAGACCGGTTCAGAGAGCGTTTCTGTTCCCAGCGCATCCGATGCCAGGGAAGCGCTCGTCAGCGAGGCTCTCACAACTTAAAAAATGGAATGAAAATATAAAGCAAGTCGCTCCATTTTTAGTGAAAGCAGAATAACTCGCTTCAAAAGCTGTTGATATTTACCGTAATTTTTTCAATTTTTAAAAAATTAACCAGACCAGCCAAATTAGATTATTTACTACAGGATTTCAACATAACTTGAACATTAATGGTAAGCCCGTAGCTTGAATTGTCCTAGTTTAGACGAGGCGTGCATTTATTCTGCTTCATTGCTTATTTGAAGGACCGTATAAACTAGCATTAATCCCAGCATCACTTTATTTCGACGTGGACTCAGAGGTGAAAAAGGTAATAAATTTCAATTACATTTTCATATCTTACTACAGTATTTGTCAAAGGAAGACTAACACTAGATGACATCGAATATTTGAAATACTCTAGTTATTTTTACAAATACTGTATGAAGTTGCGTCTTGGCCCCAAATTAGTTGTGTGATCAATCTTGGTAACGGTTTTACCAAAGTAATAAAACCAGCCCCAAACTATTCGAGCACTCACAATGTTACGCACTAAATAAATCATTAAACGTTGCTCGTTTCATCGCACAAAAGACAGCTCATCGGGAAAGATTTTTGAGGAAGTACTGCACGTCAGCGCGTACATGTCGGCAGGATGTTGCGAGTGATCGCACATGGTGCTCAACATGCGGAGATGTTGTAGAGGCCTGCGTGAATAATGAGACACGGATGATATATTGAGCAAGCGTGCGTATTGTTCAGCTAGAGAAGAGTTGGTAGGCAGCAGCTTGCAGGTATTGTTGAGGAGAACAAGAGGGGGCACAGCTGCACACAAGGTCGCTGCGGTGAGTCAGCGACATCGTCCAGTCATCTCCTGGAGAAGTACACATGCAGTACTGCCCAGTCCAGCACGGCGCATATCTCCAGGGTGTCTGGGTGCTCTTATTGCTCATGCGCTGCAGGGGTGGAATCCTGTCTATCATATACGGCTGCTCTTGCGGAGATATTGCAATGACCACGAACACTGAGGAAAGCCATGCGTCATTCACGTTACGGTTTGGAAGTTCTCACCCCACCATTTAAAACGTTGATGAAAATAAAAGCCTAATTTCAGTTGAAAAATTCAAAGTTAAGTGGTATTCATGTTCATCGTGGCCGCTTCACTTGCACGAGCTGATTGACAGTGAAGAGAGTACACCACCGCCACACCAAAGCTGGGCGCACCCACCATCGCCCTCTACAAAAATGACACTCTCACAATCACCCCCCCTGCAACGTCGAGTTCCTCGGCGCACCTTAGTTTCGGGTAACTCGCCACATTCGCTTGAGAGACGTGGCTAGTGCGTGTCCCTTCACATGCAAAGGTAGTAGAAAAAACAGCGTTCTGTGCAACATGCACAGAACAATATCTGACCCACAAGGTTGCGTGCCTCTTCACATGTCTGAGTGAAATACGTGTTGCAAAACACGTCACGCACGAGGTATAGCTCAGTGTTGAATTTTATATCTATTTTTTGTTTTGTGATGAGATATTGTGCCTTCATGAAGAGGTTACCTTCATTTAGCTTGTAAATTTATTACTTTAATAAGGCGCTAAAATTTAAGTAAATAAATAAATTTATCAAAGTCTTGAAAATAACTTTTTTAATATAACAAGTGACAGCATGATTGTAAAAGAAATAATTTACATTTTCTTAGATATAAACTAACAGCTTTTGGAATAGGCTGACTTGATGAAATTTATAATACGTTAATCGTTGAAATTATGGAGGGATTCTAGAATTCAAGGAAGCCTGGAGCCAAAATCGAGAAAAAATTCAGTTCGATGCTATAGTTTACTGATGCTAGTGCTTATAAATAATAAAACTGCTTACATTTCGAGGAACCTTCCGTTGCTGGTTGAGTACAGAAAGTATACCGATACTAGATTTGGGCAAGCAATCCCAGCTTTCGTCAGGCATGAATGTTATGGTTTAGGGTTTCAATGAGCGTAAGTGTTTAATTGGAATTCATTTGAATAAAATGAGCTATGAAAGGCTAGGCGAGGTGATCATAATATCAGAAATTTACCTGGTCCAAATTGGCAGCAAAGTTTACTAAAACCCAGTTTTGAATGGAATCTCCAAAAATGAGCTCACTAGTTCTATAGCTGCAATTATTTTGGCTTTTTTATTTGATGACTAATTTATTAAGACAAATATTTTTGTAAAGCAATTACATAGAAACCGAAGCGCTAAAATTCCGAATTAAAATGGTGTAACCGCTGACATGAATATTTTTTTTTTTGAAATTTATGCACAAACAAAAAACAAGATTCAGTATCACCACGCTATTCACGAAGCATCTGATACATTTCATACGATACACTCGACTGCACATCTTCAGTGGCATCAAAGCTTTGGTGCCAAATTGAATTTTCTTTGGCACAAATCCTAAAATTTGGTATAAAAAAGAATTGATGGTTGAACTCGGGAACTTTGGATAAAAAAGTGTACCCAGTAAGCCTTGAGCTGCCTTCTCACATTGCTACTTTTCTGTAGTTTCATGGATCCCACTCTTCTATCGCCTGCGATGCTACGAGACTCGTATTTCGTACGCTGGCCACAGGCGCAGACGCCTCCCAAGAAGAAGCTTTAAACTAGGCGCACGCTACGTCATCCTTAGAGAAGCGAGCACGGCGCAATGAGACGACAGAATCAGGGCCGAGTTTTTATGTTTTAGAGGCATGGGAATTAGTCTCTTACACTCGTCACACCCACCTACGGTAAACAGGATACAATCCTAAGTAAGGTCAGATTTCCGATATTTAAAAATAACCAAGGTGGATGAGATCACACTTTTCGCGATGCTATTACGGACAAATTTAATGCACAGAGATAATGATTTTTCGTTCACATACCTATTAGAACACTTCTCACGGGTGAATTAGTTGTACATGAATAAATCTCGTGAGTTACATCGCATACAAGATCGGAAAGAGATGCTTCGTTTGTTTCATAAATCACCATAACAAAATAGCTCAAACGCAACAGTCTATAAATATTTCGTATGTGTATTCATGAACTAACAGTAAATGTGAGCGGTATTTTCAATAGGGTTGGTTTTCCCTGAGCGTTAAGAACAGCGAGAAAAACATAATTCGCTGGCATAGTAAGCAAGAATGAGGCAAGGGAGGCTAAGCGTGTTTGATCCGCTACACAGATGGCGAGTGACATGCGGCATGCTTAAAAATTGTATACTTTCAGTGTTGGGGCCCCTACAACAACAGATATGAACACCGTTGACATGCTAGTTGTCAAATGACGAATACCGAATTGAATCATTCAATCAAATTACCAATTACTTGAATTATGCGTGTAATTCCATCGATGTAATTTGTCTCACTTAAGACTGATGGCAGCGTAAATTTAACATCTCAGTGAAATGATTCATGGAAGAACGTAATTAGTGCCGCGCAAAAGCAAAACCTTGACAACTGATGTAACAGCGGAGGAATACAGAGGCTTGAAACCGCTGATTGTGACATCTGATGCTGTATCAGTGGGATGAAATACGATAAATTGGGGAACCTTTCAGCGGAAGTTGTCTGTAATGATGATGATTTTCTTAACTAAATTGATAAACGTTCGAGGAGTGAAGCAAATCCTCTTTCATTTCATTGCCTTACCTTAATCAAAAAAGAGTACTCGGGGACGATGAGAAATACTGACAATTCCAGTGCAATAATTATCCAGGCTGCGTGGGGATAGATAGAAAATAGAAACTCTATTATTTTTGTATGGCCCACAAGACGGTGAGCCAACATTCGCGTCCATATTGATGTCAAGTTATTTACAAAGCTTTGCGATAAAATAATGGCCTTTCAGCCCTTTGTCTGGAGTTTTACACCACTTTGCTGAGCCTTGATTGGCTTTAAAGGCCAACAAAAGATAATGACCGCACAAATGCGCTCGACCCGCTGGAGCAAATGAAGAAACAACTGAGAATTGGGGACGCTGATGGCATGGGTCATTAAAAGCCTAATTATACGCTTCAACACTGATGTAAAAGTTCCGAAAGTGAGGTAGGACAAGCTTGTCGTCGTCATTTGAGATCAGGTTTGTGTGCCGGACTAAAATTTGTTGAGCTTACCTGCATCGCTGCAATACGCGCGGTTCGCTTGCCTCAATATAAATAAGCGTCTCGGTCAGTGGGGAACGAAAATAATTTTATGATGCTTAACTCAAAAAAAAAATATATAAGTATAGAATAAATATTCTACTATTCTGATATTCTGACAGAAAGATATTTTCCCTGTCATAAGCTCGAGCTAATGCGAGATACTCATGTGTCCTCAATGGTCAATTAACTTAATTTCATCAATAATGTCTATCCCCAGGTCAACGTTTCATACCTTATCTCGGTGAGCAAGTGCAAAATAAAAAGATGGCTTAGATAGTTTTTAATCAGTTCATGCAAACATTTTACATATTGTGACAGCATGCAAACTGAAGAACATAGCACAAGAAACAACGCAATTGAGCCGCTTCAACTGAGCCTAGTCTCTCAAAGAAGAATGCTTGATATAATAAAATTGCAAATCGGAGTGCCAGCGAGATCGCAGCATGAATGCCAATTGACCGGCAGCAACGTGGCTCGACCGCAATGAGCGCTGAAGACCCAAAAGAAAACGCTACTGTTCATCGCTGGCCAAAGAGCGCACCCATCTCTTCTTCAGATCTGAATAATTAATAGGACGTTAGTG
The DNA here is from genome assembly GCA_030386875.1 of Morinoia aosen. Taxonomy (NCBI): domain Eukaryota; kingdom Metazoa; phylum Arthropoda; class Malacostraca; order Amphipoda; family Talitridae; genus Morinoia; species Morinoia aosen. Next base: position 49,405,489 of record CM059564.1, read on the forward strand.
AAAAACAAAGCCACGGCAAAACAAAGGTCGAGTCTAGGCCAGTGAGCAACAAAGATAGATAGCATTGCTTATAGTTAGCTAGTCGCCCCTGAATGTTGCTAATAAGGCCTCTAGACAACCTAGAGCATTCCGACGCGCTAATGACGAAGCGAGTGCTCCAATTAAGGAGAGAGATCAACGTGGGCGCCCTGAGAGGTGGTCGGCAGCGATAACCCCCCCCGAGGGGCGGACGAGCCTACCGCCGCCGCCGCTGCTTCCTGTACCTCAAGGTCACAAATTCGAAAAGATCGACTCGAACAAGCCTCGTGCAGGGCACAGGGCTGAACTTTTGTGAGGATGAGAGCTGGTCCTGATCCTGACGAGCGCAGACCGCATAATGTGGTGCACAGGCCTTGTGTGACCGGAGGCAGGCCCAGGATATTTAGAAGTGTTTTTACCGCTAACAACAGGGAATGAAGAGCTCAACAGCGTTGAATATGGTCTTAAATTGATATATGTGTGATTCGTGAAGCCCTCTCCCATTAATTAAAAGATCTATCTCTTAACCCTCCAGACTCAGAAATTCGTCGTATCCAGATTCATGTTCTCTCCATGCAAGAAACAAAGTTTATTTCTGTCAAACATGAAGTGTTATCTTAAAATTCAGGCCATATCTGAGAAAATTTAAGATGTATAAACGGAGGATATAGTTGTAATCTTCATTGCGACCAGGATTTATGATCACGTGATCGAGGGCTGACTGCTCCAGTTATTTGATATTGTGGCACAGGACACAGACGAGCGAGACGCTGTTCTTGTCTTGCAATGCAGGCAAGTCAATAGCAGGCATCTCTTCCACCAGACTCGCAATTTCGCAGAAAACTAATGAAATGAACCATTGCATCCTACGGTGTTATTAAAACTGATCTCTAGATACGCATGTTTGAGAGAGGATTCGAAGTTCAAATGTTATGAAGCGAGCGTGAATAATGCACTTTACTGGCGCCGAATGCGTCCAAAAAACGTGTTGAAAAAATAAAGCCAATCTTTTCTTAAACAACAACATTGGGACAATATTGGCTCAAATTAATTATTGCTGTGTTTTGAAAGTTTCCCCACGCAATTCTAATAACCTGATGAGCAGTATTTAAAGTTCAATTTATTTCCCTCAGACAAAACCTGAAGAAAGATGAAACCTCTGAAAAAGTCATTGGTTTGTTCTAGTCGAACGAGTTAATGAACTTCCCATCATTAAAATCTACACCGGATGAAGTAAGGAACTCAGAGCCTTAATGACGTAGTGTAATAGAGCCAGCGAAGTCGCAAGTATTACAACTCTCAGTACGGTTGTCACTGCAGTCCTTCATCCCATGGAAAGTGCGTCTTTTACTTAGCTCTACTGTGTGTAATAATTTAATTATATGTATCCAAAGATTAGATAACAAAAGCCTCACGAAATTATTTTACATGCTGTAGTCAAAAAAGTCGGCAAAAGCGGCGTGTAACAAACTTGAGCTTTGAGTCCCATTGAAAATGTTTATTTGCACTAGGTTGACGCTTGCATGTACTCTGAAACCAATAGACCGAAATAATAAATGCCTCATCTTCCTATCAGTTTCAAGGAAAACTCAAAATAACATGAGAATAAGAAAATGGCTCTTTATGATAAATGTGTTATTTAAACAATTAAAACAATTTACACCACGAGTTCTAAGTTTGATTTACACCACGAGTTCTAAAGCAATTAACATACATATTCGAATTTTATAAAAATCATAATATAAAATTTAATTCAAAGTATAACAGTCCGGGCATAATCTTTTCAAAATAACAAGCAAAGAATAAATTTCGATGACGTAACAAACCGGCGATTAATCGCAAATTACATCAATGATACAATACACATGCTGAGGGACTTCGGCATGAAAATACTACAGCACAGTAAACATAAAGTTTGAGTGCAAGGTAAATTGACGATCAAAGAAGCAGAAAAATGCTATAACAGCTCGAGTAGCACCACGTCGTTAAAGGAGAGGGATGAAAAAAGGTCATATTCTAACGCCTCACATTATCATGTCACTGTTCAGCGAGGACTACCAGCAGTATTGCCCTTCATAATTCATGAATTAAAATGTAATTCTTTTCAATTCAAGAAAGAAAATGACCATTCTCCGCACAAAAGGCTTGCCTGAGCGAGAAATAATACAAGCTCTTTAATTTGTGCTTCGTCACACCTCGTACCGCGGCCGCAGTCGCGTGGTTTGCGCAGGCGTGCACGCGCAGCACAACGAGGTCGTGTTCTGTGAGCTGCGAGGTGCAAGAAGTGAGCTTCGAGCTCCCTGATCTTAAGAGGCAAGGACTTAATCATCTTCTTGCTAGCAGATTTGCTTGACAAAAAGAGGCTTAACAAATAAGGGACCCGAAGCGGAGTGTCGTGGCACTTACCTCGATTTAGCACAAATAAAACTGGCGCTGCCATTTCGGTGGTCCTGTGAGCGCGGAGTTATGATAAGTTATGAACTTCCAGTATATGAATTTTGAAGAGTATTTGTAATTTTTCCCATTCGCTTAAATCCTGGGAAAATCGAACTTCCCCTTTTCACTATAGATTTTCTGCATAATAACTCAAGCAGCAGTACTCGCAACAAAAATGGCATAAGCGATTGGCAGTACACCGGCATCAGGCCTGAGCCACAATCAAGCTGGCTGATTCATCGAAAAGGTGCCAGTGGAATTTGTCACAATTGACTCGAGAGCCAAAATTACCAGGGGGTGCAGTATATATATAGAGAAAAGCTGTTGCTTCCAACATCCTCTCCAGAAAACAGGCAATCGTTTTTGAATTTACAGCACAAGTCCGATGTCGAGGATCGAAATGCCCAGGATCCTCTGGATCTCAAGGGCCTGGATCCAGGGAGGAGCGAGAAATTTAAGCGATGCTTCTTCGCAGCCGCAGAGGGATATTCTAATGTTTGGTACCCTTCATTGTGATACATTTACTATGAAAAATCATATAATAATAAAATTGAGAATGGATGTTTATTTTTGTAGCCACTTGACTAATGAAATTAATTGATCTTTCATCTATATTAGAGGCACGTGTCACGTGGACGACAGATTCCAAGCAGGTAACAGAAATCACTAAATTAATCTTCTTAACTAATTAGTTAACAACATCTAATCGCCTTAACTAATTAGTTAACAAAATCTAATCGCCTTAACTAATTAGTTAACAACATCTAATCGCCTTAACTAATTAGTTAACAACATCTCATAACTCTAGCTAGCGGTCAGCGCTTCGCCTACGACCCATCACAGATCTTAAAGTTTCACTCATATGTCCGGCATCAATGAAAATTTTACTCATTGGAAACAAACAATAAATTCTGAAATGCATCAATCAAATGAGTAAAACATTTCAGACGTTACAACATTATTAAATCCTACGTGATTGGACCTAACAATATCGTGACACTGGCGGTCAACTTGCAAAAGGAAAACGACAATGGGATCGTTGCAGTTATGGTTCACAGTTACTGATGAGGAATCGAATTTACATATCGTCCGATTATAGCTTCCTTTAGCTAAAATTTATTATTATAGGATAGTTAAATTTCTCGGAAAAATATTTGCTTAAAAACTCAATTCAGTATTTGCATTGTCTTTCTTATTTTAAACATCAAATTTGTCTACCATACTTCAGAAAAATACCACAGTGCCTCCATACACCCATTGTCAAAATTACTAGAGGGTAAAATGAGTTTTTATCACTCAGTACCGTAATCAAAGCGCTCTTATATCTCAGATCTTATCACAGCCAGAGATTTGAAAATACTTATTAATTAAGCCCTCGATAATATTTTCAATATTTCTAGATGCAATAAAAAGCATAAAAAAATGAAATATTGCATTTCTAGATACAATAGTTTCAGAAAGGTATGCATAATTCTTGCGCACAAAAATTCATCAGTGAAGAATAGTATTTTTACTATGACACAAAAATAAAGAAGAACAAATTGTTCCTTGATGCAATTTTTTTCCTCAAAAATTCACGAAACTACTCCTATTGAAAATCTCTTTCGTTATCATGATCACCGAGTAACGTTAATTACTGTGCTGCTACATTGCCATGCTACACTTACCGTTACACGTCACGCATTGATCTGAGCGTTGCAGGCAGTTGGTGAAAGCGAGTTTACAAATTAGTGTTTTATGAACAAACCTTGGTAATTATATCGATTTCTACAATCATTTAGAGATAAAATGGCGTGTAGTGTTGTACCTGTGTAGAGGTATATTAATGAGCTTTCAGAAATTTCTCAATAGTTATCATATACACGTATTTAAACGATGAAAATATGCTTATATTTTGCAGATGAGAAATCCAGAAAGACGTGATGACAATATAACTGAGGGCAGACTGAGAAAACAGAAAACTACGTATCTAAGAAACGAAGCGTCCCATCGCCATGCGCAGCGAATCTCCTCGTGGCACATTGCACAATTCCTGTAAAATCTCGCAGTAATTAGCGCATACATGAAAGTGAGTTAATAACGAGGGGCCTGGAAAGTGCCCTCACGAGCTCCTGCGCAAACAATGGCACTCGCAAGGCTAAACAGCGGCTGTGCGCATCTCACAGAGAGACGAGATGACGCTCACAGCGCGCGGTCCTTGGCTGCTCTCACGATCTCAGCTCACAGCGACGGTGTAGCGCGCCCAAGGAAGAGAGTGCACATCAGGCTACAAAAATTTACTACTTTAATGAAGGCGTCGTTATTACACGCTCCAGTGAAGTGCGAGCAAGAAAAATGATAGTCAAGATGATCAACCAGGCTATACGTACTATTTTGGGTAAAGATTTAGTTAAAAATTGAAAACGATTGAACCGGAATTGACGTGAACGCGAATTTGTGAAAAGAGGAGAAAGTAAAATGGAGGTTAGTGTATTTTGCATATGACTACTGGTATGTGCCTAGCTCAGTAATAACAATAATATATAAAATTAATCAGCATTCATTTTCAATACGCCATTGAAAATATTTTAGCTGCCCCAAAGTTAAACTGAAGACGCGAGAGAAGACTTCGAGTTAACCATGATCCCAATAATTAAGCAGGTCTGTTGGTGCACGACGATGCATCTTACCAAAGTCAATGTATGTGCTGAGAGAGGGGAGACAGAAGAGAGAAAAAATAACACGTAGATGAAGGAGAATAAAAGCATCCGTATCCTTTGACTCTCCTTTAAAGGTCAATTTGTTATATTTTACCAAGGTTCGGTACTTCACCTTCCTGCCTTTGTCTCACAGGTTGCGTACGACCTCCACTGCTGTAATTTCCGCCGCCCGGAAGCTGGTGCGCACACAGGCGAGCGTTATCTAATTAGAGTTAAGCATGGAAATTGAGCACATTTCTAGATAATTCATGAGAAACTTACAATGAGACAGAGTTCCTGGGGAAGTTCACGCGACGAAGTCTGCCTCCTAACTTCAGGATATGTTGCGGCCTTCGTTTTCCTTATAAAGTGTCGGCAGTTAACGACATCGTATAACGTCACAGACGCTCCTTCTCAGCTGTACAATTCAATACAGAAAAAATTGCTCTAAGCAGTCCCTTGAATACGAATATTCTGTCATAGAACTGAGTGAAAGCTGTTCTGTCATCAACTAGGAAAAATTGGATATGCGTCAGAGATTCAAGTGCTTTTCGAACATATCGTCATAATCGGCACATGAAAATGCAAAATGTTCGAAAATGATCGGGATTGCATAAAAGTCTCCGGAGTTATTCCTTCAATTTTTTGTTTAGAGAACCCAAAGTTGTAAGCCTACTCATAACTGTTTATTTAACCCTAATTTGAGAAAAACAAAGATGTTTCACTCTGCTCGTTGTTACAGCATGTAACAACGAGCAGAGTGAAACATTTTTGTTTTTCTCAAATAATGGTTAAATAAACTTTCATGAGTAGGTAAACTGAACTGAAGTAAAAGCTTCAGTTCAGATCAGTTTATGTTGCATTGTCCTTAGCAATAGCGTAAACTGAATTAGCTTTGACGTCTGATCACGAAAGAGGAACTTCTTTTGTTCGAGTAATCAAAACTGTATTAATTATTTTCATTTTAAAGTTAGACATAACTAACCAAGTAAATCTAGGAAGACCACGAACCACCCCGGCCATCCTCGCATGCAGTCCCTCAAGCAAAGGCCACTTAATTTCGGCGCCAGAATGTAGCTAAATTGTGACTGGCAGAACAACTTCACATCGCGTCCATGCTGCAGTGATTATGGCTTAACCCAGCCATTTCCTGCTCAAATGAACAGCTTTGTGGCTTCCGAGAGATTTTTTTATGCGCAACATTGAGATGGGCGCCTTCATCTCCGCTCTCAGCAGCTGCGTCGGAGACGACTACTCTGAAAATTGCATCAGCATACCAATAGGAATTTGCTTGAATGAGTACCATCTGGTCCTATTCATTTATAACGACGTGGTCAACTGAAATGGTACCCGGTAACTTTGAAATTTAACTTTAAAATTAATTGATTCCAACTTTATGTTTATGTATTACCAGAATAGAAATGATTCAAGCGAGGAAAGACACGAGCTTGATATTCCAACGGAGAGCTTATTACCCTCTGTGTTAAAAAAACGAGCGCAAAACTAGTTTACACGAAGCACAAGAGACGCCTCACTTTAGGCCTACAACCACAGGGAGGTAGTGCGAATAGGACGATGTAGAGAACTGCTTTCTTATCCATGCGATGTGATGGCAGGTATCGGCGACGATAGGTATCGGCGACGATTCAAAGTAAAACGAACGTAATGGTAAGAGAGATTATTTGCGTTATCAATAAAATGGCAACCTCATAAAGGAATTCCGCAAGTGACGTAACAGGCAATTTTTTCAGTCGAAAGCATTCGCAAGGCCCGGCATAGCAGTTGCTGCAAGCCCCAACAGATGTGCCCCACAACCACCCCGATGGCATGATGCCCCGGTGAGCGCTGTATGCCTCGTGGGTGTATGTCCCCGCGCTGGAGCATCCCATCCATAGTTAATTCCTTTATTTACTGCGCCCCCACTCCGTTCTCCTCTCTGCTCACCTAGCTTCACTGCAGCCCACCTCCTCCCTTCACAAGCCTCAGCAATTAGCAACTCTCATCCAGGCATGTTGAGTTGACCATCACAAAAAAAAGAGGGCAAATTGAAGAGCACAAATTATCAAGTCCGCTGTCGACTGGGCCGTCGTCCTCGCAGCAAATTAAATGGCTGACGTAGAATGCGAGGAAGGAAAAGTAATTGTATCGTGATATTTTGGTCCAATGGCCACAGGTGAAAAAATGGGCTTGGAGATTAGGACTAGCGGCATTAATCTAGAAGAAGTAAATCCACAAGAGCAGGTCACCGGAAAGCACAAGCAAATATTCGCTCACTTAATTTAAATAAAAAGAGTGTCTACATTTTAATGAAAGAGGCATGCAAGATCAGCATACAACTCAAAAAATTAAAACACAGTTTGCCCGACGACACATACGCTCACTTTGCATGTTAGTATTCTTGCGAGAAGTTACAAGTTTGTCAGCTCATTTCAAAGAGCTTCATATACTGATAGGGAAGCTGTCTCAGAATAGCAGGAGCTGTCTACGCGGCAGCGCTTCCTAAGCCACAGCTGTAAAAATTGAGCTGATGAACAAAAAAATTGCTTCAAAAGTGCAATAGGAAGACAAACTAAGAATCCTTCTGTGCATCCTGATTATGATGAAGCAAGCATGGCCCGTATTACTGAGTATACTATCAAAATAAAATGAACTGTTGCTGCACTCGGGCTCGTACAGCAGTATGGTATAATGCTCGTACAACTACACAAATACACAGAATTGCTTTCATTTAGGTTCAAAAATGATTCAAATACGACAAAACCGTCTCGCATTGTTGGAAAATGCCTAAAAGCGACTGATGTTCTAGGGAAACCGATGATGTTTAAGAGCGACCAATGTTATCAAAGGACGATCGATGTCTGCAAATCTGTAGAAACATGACATTTTCTTATATTTAAGAGCAACCAAAGGCCACATTTTTGGAAATCATTTTGGCATAAGTTTCATTACTCTGATGAAATGAGCTCTGATTAATTTATTTTTGTGTCAATCCAAGACCTAGGTTAATTTCCGTTACTGTTCTATTTAATGACAAATCTGCAGGAATAGAGAAAAAGGCAGCTAAAATCCAATCAGAGTCATAAGTGAATCCGTCGAAAATAAAGCACGCAAGCTGCAGTTTCAGGTCCTGCAAAACGTCAAAGTTTAATTGCCAGCTGAAGCCATCAGTAATTCTCCTGGTGGCATATGAGTGCACGTCGCTCACGACTGACCTTTAGAGAAGAACCGCAATTAAAACGAGCCCGAATTTTCTGTCGCGAGGTCGACATGCAAAGTTCAGAAGAAAAGCGCAGCGTTCGTCACTCGCTCCGTCGCAAGAGCGCCTCCTACATCTCCGAGATGTAGGGCGCATTAATTGCACCGTCACACAGCCACCAATGAATGCCAAGTGACAGTAGTGGCTGCTGAGCAGCTGCTGGCACCAACGACACTACACGCTCTCACATGCAAGGCTCAGAGACGTAACTACCTGCATGTGGGAGAGCACTTCGGAACCACTCATTGGTATAGTAGTTCTTAAAAACGCATTTCTAAATTGTTAACTCAAAATGTAGTCCCAAAACATCTGATCGAATTTGATGTTACGCAGTTAGGTGCTTCTGACAATAATAACTTATTCAGGTAGTCACTCTCGCATGTACTCCCAAACATAATCGGGAATTTTGTCAAGAATGTTAGTACTTTTCTCAAAAAAGCCAAAATTTTAATATCTGTCAAAGATATTAAAAGCTTACCTAAATAACTTGAGACAAATCCCGGCAAATGCCGTACGTACACGTCAAATGACATAACTGCCCGTAATAATTATTTAAGAATGGTTTCACAACTTACAACGACGGAAATTTCGAGAAGAGTAGTAAAGTAAAAAAAATGCAACGAGATTGCAGCATTGACAGAATGACGCAAAGAGAACAAGGCATCAAGACAGCCAGATCGGGTAATGACAAATAAACGAATATGACCAACAGATGTTTCTCAAGATCACATCGATTCAACGATGGTAATATCAGCCACAGAAGCTCATTGGGATTTTTTCATTTTATTTTCTGCGCGGTGTGATCATCATGGGGAACATGGAACTTTCACAAGTCGAAAGAATCATTTCAGTCCTTGCAATAATGTTTTGCAGAGACTGACAGCCAGGTCCGTGCTGCAATGAAAATTGTCATGAGCGTTGCTTGCAATATCCAGGTGAACAATAGCCATTTCAATGGCAATAATTACATTTAACTTCCTTGATCACAAAATTATGTTTCATGAAGTTCTGCTCACCCTACACTTTGACAGATGTGATACTTTGAGTCACGTTTTACCAATTTCCATTGTTAAAACTTGTCATGAGTTATTATTATAATTAGCTAGAAAATGCATTTAGAAATTGGGTAAAATCTGCATTTTTCCTTGCCTTCGGTGCTGTGAGTACCCTTTAACGGCGTTTTTAACAAATCTGAATGAAAAGTGAATCTGTTACTCAATTTCACCCATTTCCTTGTTGTTCGTTTAAATAAGTACTCCATAACATTTGGTTGAAGATGTGTTCATTTAAACATTGAAAGTATTTATTGCATCTTTGATGTAATAATTTTTTCATGAATCGTTAGAAATTTACCCTAGATGTAGTTTTCATGGAGAAGGGAAAGCTGATCAATTCGCCATGGAATGGATTGTAATTGTCATTATGGAAAATGTGATGAAAACGCAGAAATCTAGCACTGGTTAAAATTTAAATTTTCAGCAACCATTAAATGGAAAGACGATCTCTGGGTTATATATATTAATAAATGAACTGTATGGACAAATTCTACGAATAAAAATATGATCGGTATGCATATGAATCAGAGGGGCGTTGGGAAGGCGAGCATGAAGTTTCATAATGTCGATATGGAGGAGCGGGAAAATATATCATTACTTCAAAGGTCGGCAGGGCGCCGCTGAAAGCCAGTCTGAATTCCGGAAAGATCGGCATGGAGCCGCAAGATGCAGTAAGGAGTTGCGGAAGGCCAAATGGCCGAATCGTTCCAATCAAAGCGAAAGTTATTCGACAGTTTTTAGTCAGTTTTTAACTGCTAAAAAGAGAAATTGGTGAGCAAAGAACTGCTTCTATGGCCTTTTAAAAGCAGTAAATTTTCTCACTTCCAGCGGCTTAGAAACCGACAAAAAAACAGGATTTTCATTAGGACCTGACCTCGATATCTATCTCGTGGAAAAATATCAGAATGTCCTTCGTCTCAGAATCTCAGAATATCCGTCATATGGGAGCGCTAATTTCTATAGATACAAAAATTTTTATCCCTCTGATGGGGCAACCGGTTTGTTTGAGAAATGGTGACTCATGAGATTTAGAAATGGATAAATATTCATTATTACTAGGGAATTTATAGCTCTTATAAAATAAAAAAAGCTACTGACTGACTTTCAGCTTTGTTATTAACACATAATAACCTCTCACCAGTTATGAGTGATGTAAATGTACATTAATTACTCCTGTAATAACGAGATATAAATATTTTATGCAAATTTTTTAACATTTAATATGTTTTAAAAACGTATATCTGGAGACGCATTTAAGAGGTGGACATATTTATGGGACCAATAAGTCCATATAAAGGAACACTGCATACCACAAAAGGATCTCTCGTTTTACACTATAGAGTTTTTGCATCCCTTAAATGCTATTCTCAGTAAGGAAAAGCAATATCCTCGGAAGGTACAAGAAATATTCATCTCAAAGTTATTGAGAAGAATGGATAAACGTTAGAGAATTAAGTTAATTTTCAGCAGACAATTAAGTTTTCTTAGTTATGCTAGACGCACGGTGAGAAGGAGTGATAGAAATTCGGCCAGAGTTCAGGCTCTAGCTATATCCCCTTGAAAATAAAGGGTGTATAATTTAAGCGAGCTTTCTCTGTGCCCTACATAGTGATACTGTTATAAACTATGCAGGTTTTGCAACACAAGAACCACAATCGGAAAAATGCCTTCTTAGCCAATCTAACTCATTAACTGCAATTAAATCGCGTCTTGTGTACAAATGGCAATGCGCTGCCCGTATTTGCATGAAGCGGAAGACAGGTCTATTCTTCGTTAGCAAAATGTTGGTCGTGAACTTAGTGGATCATAATTTGGAACGTCAAGTAAAGTCAGCTTAACCTGAAAATTAAGCACCTTAGGTCCGTTTGAAGATCGACGGAATTCTGTACTAAAAAACTTCAGATGTAAGATGTCAAAGATTTGAACGCCATAATAAGTTAAAATTGTAAATTTCTCCTTATAAATGTTAAACCAATGCATAGTTCAAATGCGCAACAATTCAGGTAAAATGGGTCACAAAAGATTGTTGATATGAATGCGTTATTTCGACCCCGTCAGATGGGGTTGTAATGTCCGAGTGGTGTCCTTAAGAACAGAACTTTTATCGTACGAGGCGATAATATAAAGGCGAGGCGATATATAAGATATTTTGCCGTGAGTCATGCCTGCACTTCTATGGATCCTGGAAAGTTTATGCGGGACATAGAGCTGGACAAGGCATGGGTGAATTACGCGGTATCCAGCGGGCAAGTATGGGCATAATGATGCACTCTGCTTGTACAACGCGCATGTTTTTTTTCCGGGATAAAGTAGAAATTCATTGAACCACGAATCTTGCGTCTGAACCAACGTCTAAAATCTCAGATAAATATGTCTGCAATGAAAATTCTTTTTACCATAAGAAAGTTGCAGTTGTACATTTTGGCCATGTTTGACTGAAAAAGGTTTGGTCATCCAGCACACTAGCGACTGAGTATGAATATCAAGCATCGGACGTACATACGTTAAGGAATTGGTAGTAAGTTTATCAGTTAAAATGAATCATATTCGTTACCATTAATCTACAATTTGCAGTCTATTTGTAGGGGTAACCGTGATTCTATTTAGTGAAGTACTAATATTGTTGTCATTCATTAGTGTTTCGACAGTAATTGCTGAATGACCTGAAAAGCTCGTGGCTGTAGACAACCGTCACAGTATAGCAGCGTTACCTCAACTGGGAGTGTAGACCACCTACAAGGAAGATGTACATAAAAGCATTATTAAAAGCTATAAATACGACTGCTCAAAGCTTTTTATAAGCACGATTCGATTCAGCACAAATGACACTGAAAAACAATGAAAAATACAATGTTTTGGCTTTGAAAGCGTGGACCACTTTCCTTGCTCTTCAAGTTTGGCTCTTTTCTTCTATCACTTCTTCCCGTGACTCAAATACTGTAATAGCTATGGAAAAAGAAAATTTCAATCCGATGTGGAAGTTACCACTGCTGTCACAGCGTGGTTTAGGGATTAGGAAAACAAATGGGTACCTACATTTAATTATCGCAGATAATTTCATTTGGGCGAGTCGGGAAATCATGATCACAATTGATGGATCGCCCTGTACTGTCTGAACGCAGAACCAGAAACTTATAAGTTATTTCAAATAATTTCCAAAATATAACAGATTGGTTTTAAACGTCAGAGTTCGCGAGCGTCATACACTGATCATAGGGCACGCATATATTCCATTGCAATTTGTGGGAATATTTCAAGCAATACGCCTTCACTATTCCAAGATTTTCTCTTTTGTATAGAGTATAATTGTTACACTAGAGTTCATTTTTCTAACGTGAAATATTGTATAATTTCTCCTGGCTGGGCGTAAAATGGGAAAGCGTGAATTATTTTTGACCTATACGTGTATGTTAACCAACAAAATGCTCGAAAATAAACGGAGGAGGAGGGGGAGGGGTGGACCCCGTGAATGCATTACACCCATGGAACAGCTTGGTAATTTTACCGGCGTACAGTACGTGTCGACTGAAACCCAGGGCTTATCGAAAACGCGTGAACTCATAAAGCGTCCTCATTCGTAATGTTTGGTAGGAAAACCATTAATAGAGTTCTATCGCTCGACAATCATATAACGAAAACGCTGCTGAGAAGAGTTTTGAGGTTCGTGTCAAACCTGCGATACGTTAGGGATATTAGCTGGAGAAAGTAATAATTACTAGCTAAGTATTTATACCGTCAGATCTTAGCAGCGGGAACTAGAAGCAGTATCTGTTTTGATAATTACCGTTACATTTTCATTAACTTCTGCCACTCAGCAGAAAACTTATGAAAGCTACCAACCCAAAACTCATTTCCATTAACTTACTTGCATGCTTACGTTAGTTAGAATTTTGTTTACTTGCAGCCAGCCGCATGCTGCACCTCTTGTTTCGCTCCAAAGCACAAGTTTGGGCGCAGGCGGCCATTCTGGCCCATATCGCTAACGCCTCTCGATGTAATTTTTGCATGCATTAATAAGGGCTCGACTCCGCTCTCTTTAGCTATGATGAAGGAAAACTGCTCACTTGAGACTCAATTCTGATGCGTTTAAACTGGGCATTTTTGTCGGGGAATAGAGGTATTATTACTGTAGGGGCGCATAAGCTTGCTTCATTGTACGCGTAGGAATATCGTAGGATGCATTTTGCGTAGAAAAAGCAAAAAATGAAATGTTGAATTAAATCACAAGGAGATGTAAGATTTAATTCTACATTTGAATAAAGTAATTCATTTCTAAAATAGCATAAACCTACATTTAACCCAGGAATTTTCATTTAATCTGTACTTTAAAGCTAAAAATCAATTGCTGTGTTCGTCAAAATAAATCGACGAACAAGTGCAAATTGTCAATGGAATTTTTCAGTGTATAACTGATAACATTAACATATTGCAACAATCGCTTTCTTTTCGTTTCTGAAATTTTTCTTTATTTACATCGAAGGTATGAATAAATATGCTAAATTAATTAAAATTCTGTGTCATTGCATATATTGTGATAGCGAATTTAACACTGGAAACAATTGAATTCTTCAGTTTGAATTAATTGAATTGGAATATATTTATATACAATACTTCTGCCAATTTTTTTGAAGGAAAGGTGAAACAGTTTTCACATTTAACCGACACAAACTTCAGAGCTCAGAGTATAATTGCTGACAGATTCATACAAGATGCATGACGGATCCAACATCCTGCCAAACTTCTGAAGCGCAGCACGCCGATGTTGTTCAAGAGCGGTCAATTTCAGCGTGGTCTTTCATGCAGGGTTGCAATCATGACCATCTTAATAAGCTGCTCTTACCCTACGCAAGCTGCAGCCTGCGCGAGAAATGGACGCCGAGTTGCTCCCCTCAAAGAACTTCTGGGGATATTTTCTAGGAAATTTCCTCAATTCTTTCTTACAATCTTGCGTGAAATCATAACCCCGAAAGTAGATCAAAGTCTGTGCTGTGTAAAAAAACGTGTTTGCATCGTGTTAACAACTTCAAAAATATAAGAGCACATACAATTCTTAATTCCTTTTTCATCTTCACTATAATCTCAGAGAAAGAATGAAGAGCTTAAAATTTAGCGTAATTCCGTAGATACTGCAGACCACATGCCCACCAAGTTTTGTAACCTCAAATCAGCACTTGTATAATTTAGGATAAGGATTTCAAAAGCTAACATGCAATTCCCGCATTTCATGTAGTATCACTTCGGAACTGTAACGACTAAAGACAAATGTCAATCGCACAGAAGTGCATTCGTGTCTCTAGAAGACATCAGGCAGCAGCAGAAGCAGTAGCAGCAGTGGCTTTAAATTGGTTGGAAGGGTTTTGGGCTATCACTTTGTGTAGCGTGATGCTTATCGTGATCCGGAATCCCATCCATGATTGTTTCTTATTTCAATGATAAAATTAAGCATTATTGATAGCGAAATTGTATTATGTTCTCTTATTAAAACAGTTAGGTCCAAGAACATTAACTTCACTTCGATCAAACTAAAAACTGCAAAACTTTCAATCGATTATTGCGTAAATTAAAATGTCAACCGTCAGGTACGGCAGTAATCCAATTGCACTGGAGCGTGGGTTCGTGTGTCTCTGGCCCCCGAAGAGACGGAGGCAGATCAGAAAAGCGCAGCCCAGCACGCCAAAATGGACGTGTCGCCTGACAGTAAACAACAGCGCGAGCGCTCTATCGAACAGCTATCTGCCTCATGCCCCTCAACTCGACGTCCGGGTGCTTCCTCTTCCTCATCTCGATTCCTCCAAAAACACCTGTGTGCGCTCTGTTGCAAGCCTGACCACCAATACCCAGTGCTCCAAATACCCAGACATTTTACGATGTCTCGGGATCTGCAAAGGGAAAGAAGCCTTGCAACAACGCAGGTGGTGGTTTGTCTAATAATAACAAACGTCTCGCGGACAGAGGGCCATTATGCTTTGCTTTGACCTCTTGGCAGTGGAACCCTGCGCAAGATTGAGGTCGGGGTCGAGTGCGCACCTGGCGCTTTACTGGATATTATTTCATGATTGGGCCTTCAACGGCGCCCGAGAACGACTTGCATGATCACTAAACCGATGGACCAAAATATGTCAATAGCCGGCAATGGGGAAATGGAATAAAAATCGAAGAAGATAAATGCCATTAAGTGCACGATGGGAGGGGAGAGGTCACGATCTGCACCCTCCGTACGGAGATGTTGTCCTGTTCTTCAGCGGATAGATGCGATAACAAATGGAGAGATAGTGTGCGACGAGCTCCAACGCGTCGCTGAAAACAGACTGCTACACGCCAATGGAACTTTGGGTAAGATCAGGGCTGGCTCGTCACTACTTTCCAAGTTAAATGTCAGGACGACGAAGAGACTTTCAAAATTGAATTGTCAAATAATTTTCGCTGAACTGGATGAATCAGTCTCTTTTGATCAATTTAATACTTTTTATTGTACGCATACATTATTGCATTTGTAGGTTAGCAAAACGGGTAAGATTAAATGATGAACTGTTGCATTCTAGCTTACTTGTATAGAGAAAGGAAAAACCATTCAGCTAAGCCAACATAAGGCAATGAGCTGAGTAAGCAAAACAACGAGCATTCAAAAAATACGAAAAATAAAGTCCTACATATATGGTACATAGTGTGTAAAATGATAATTTAAGGGCATCCAGGAAACCAATTTGTCTTGAAGAAAAGCTGGGTTGAACGCTGCAAATAACTCAAATTAAATTATGAGCTTTGTCCACGAATGAAACATTTTAAACCGTCGCTCTACCGATATTTAAATTCAAAGACTGAAGAGCCATCTACGAAGGTGGTGCATACTCTTTGAAATTCAACATAAATAAATAATATTTATTCGTGTAAAGCATTTACTACTGAGTTATCGCAAAGGAAATAGGTAGGACTGATTATTAAAATGTACTATATCATGGTAATAAATGACGATTTTAAGATTTAAACGCCAAATTTAAACTTACCTTATTTGCCTTTCAAATATATCGAGTGATCTCATTTCATTACTCTTGTTAGCGCTCTTATAATTGACAGGCAATTGAGTAATTTCTGAAAATAGTTAGTTCAAAAATATTTAAGCTCGCCTATCCACTGCGTAAGTTTAAGTAATTTTGGAAGCTTGACATCGATTTGTTGCGAAATTCCAGCGCTTGTAACGAATTACGTTGTATTTGTCAGAAGAAAACATTAGGTTCAGAAAATTTGGAACGCGCTGCCTTAGCTTGTCCCAAGGAGTTAATATCTCCAGCGCTGCAGCTAGAAAGCAACAGAGTGCTCCCGCAACAGATTGCAGACGTGTCATATTTCTTAAGAATCAAACGCGACTGAAATTATTTTTTCTTCTTCTGCATTTTGCAAAGACTTGCATCAGCACGACCTACATACCAGTTCATGATTATTTGCATGAGAATGAAGAAAACACGTTACCTGCGGCGTAATACTTCGATGCAAATGACAGTACGATTTTGTCTATTTGTGTAACAAGAGAAAGAGGTAAATTTGACAGTTCAAAAATTAAAAGATATTTTAAAATACTGAGATTTGAAATAATTATAGAAAATTTCCCTTCAAATAAATGGATATGGACAAATTCATAATTTATCTCTGTAAGAAACGGATTCAAAGAAATAACCAGAGAATATTTTGTTTACTTGTTCAAGTTTTAAAAGCTTAAAACAACTCAAAAATCCAAACGTTTGAGCAAAAGAGCAGCAAACCACAGAGGAAGCACTGCATAGCGAGGAATATAATAAAAATACGATAATGTGAGGCAGCACAAAAAAAGAATGGCATCGGCCGCGCGAAATAAGAAGAGTCGTAAAATTTTATTATTGTTAAGCACAGCCAACCGTCAGCAGGGGGCAAAAGGACGGCACATCGAAGAAGACACAAATTGAGAGTGACATGGAGGTGCTTTAGAGTATCAGCGGAACGACACGAGGAGAACACTAAAATATGGACTTCATTAGAGCAGCATCGGCGAAAGGCGGCCGCAGAGACGCCGCTATCTGGACGCTGGTTTACGGTGAGCCTCTCACACACACGCACACACACGCGGTGTGTGGTGGTGAGGGAGGAGGGGCCTCTAATGCAGGCCGGGCTCCAGAGCATGATAGCTGAGATAAGCTCTGTCACCTCAACTCATCAAGAAAATTGTCGAAAATCGCAAGCTGTACTGTATTCTCGGGGATCTGGATGGAGCTGACAAAATCATCTACGAAAATAATTGTCTCGACAGAAGACTTAGCTGGGTTTGTGAGTGCTATAAACGAGCAGTTTGTTCAAGAAAAAAGACATGACTGGGCTCATATCTGCGGAAAAATTGCATCAAATCCACGAATGCGCTGCAGCACACACACATACGAATAAACTTCAACACATATAATGAATAAATTGCAACTCATGAAAGAATAAACTGCTGCATACGAAGGAATAAATTTAAACATACGAATGAGTAAACTGCAGTACATGAATGAATGAGATGCAGCACATGAATGAATTATTATTATTATTATTATATAAGAAAGTTTTAGCCTCCCTTAACCACGACAAAGATATTCCAAGAGAGGAAAAAGGAAGGCACCATTTAGTATGGAGTTGAGGGAACGTGGAATCTATGCACAAGGTGCACAGAAACAGTAAGCTAGGAAAGAAGTTCATGAAGCAAGAAAAAAGTTGAAGAAGAAAGTAGTAGGTGCTGAAAAACAGGACAGCAGTGAACCGAAAAAAGATGGTCCGTAACAAAACAAAAACCTATTTTATTACAACAAAAGGAAGCCTACCTAACCTTTAGCTCGGGCCCACACATGGTTCCCCTTGGAGGGCTAATTCCCATAGATACAATAGTTGTATCCCCCTGAGGGGGCACATGAATGAATGAATGAATTGCAGCACATGAGCGAATAAATTGCAGCACATGAACGAACAAATCGCAACACATATAATGAATAAGTTGCTGCTCAAGAATGAATAAATGGGGACACATGAATTGCGCAGCCTATGCCACCATCACTGGCTGGGTAAGAAGCGCACGCCTGCACGTACGATCTAGACACGTGACCAGGCGCTGGGGTTCCCTAATGCGCTCTCTTATAATTATACTCAAATGAGCCATCGGGTGTAGTCTCTTAGTCGCCATTTTGCTCATTTTAGAGCACTCATACTGCTTAATTTTAAAAAATCTCTGGGATAATTTGTAATAATAACCGATTCAAGAGTTTGATAATTCATAGCTGTGCCCAGCGTGATGTTTTCATTGTACATAATGTTTTTATACATTGTTTGTGCTGTAAAATATAACTGCTTAGTGGAACACTTACAGTAGTATTATGATCTTTTCTTTATCGTAACGATCGCAGAATAAAAAATATTTTGAAGTCTGTAGAATTTATAAAATTATAGAGCATTTATATTTTGTTGAAAGATTTTATAAAAACGATAGCGCTTCTTCACAATATCTAGATGAAATTTGGGGAATCTAAGACCATGAAAGATTGTGAGCTTAATTTGAATCATCAATTATATCAGAGCTTTTCTCGAGTAAAAACGGATTTCCATTGCCCTGAAATAAATAGCTGTTGAAAACAATGGGTCACGAAGACCACATGACGCTTGAAACTTAGGCTAGTGACGACTGGGCGGGTCTCACGTCTAGTGGACTGATTGAGGACTTTTTGTGTCGGTTTAACAGTCTTAAGAGCAATTAACATGGTAGTCAAGAAAATTAATGTACTGTTAATCAGGTCAAAAAGGGGCATTAACATCTCTCAGAGGTCTGAGATAAAAAAGAGCTGTAAAGAGCGTTTCACTGTACAAGTCTATACATTGAACTGGCTTCAAGCTCCTGAATTAAAAAAACATATTTTATAACTTCGAAGCATAATAGTCTCGTCGAGAACGACAGCCGTGTTTAATATGCTTAATAGTCTACTCCTTGATACAAGGATTTTTTCCAAGATAGAATCACTTGATCTCTTTGATACTGGACTGACAGACACTTTTTAGCGACTTAACTTCATTGAGGAACGTTTTAATCTACTTGTATTGTTGCAAATAAATATTTAAAATATAAAATGGAAGTGTTCGAAAAAACTTCCACTAATCCTTAATAAAGCTTATTCTTCAGAAGCTAATAGACAGCTAATAGACTGTGCTTACAACAGGGAAAAAATGAAATAGAAGCTGGAGCAAAGAGGTATTTCTGTGGCTGGTGAGCACTGAAGTAGAGGCAATTAAAAGGGAGCGCAGACATGAACACAACCTCTGTTCTTGCGCGTGAGAAGCACTCTTTGTGGGGTGGGTATTCGACAAGCTTTACTAGTGTGAGAGAACATCCAATTGTAGCTCACAGTGAATGAAAGTGTGCATTGCGTGTATAATAATCATATCCTTGCGACACAGTAAGATACAATTGAGAACCAACAATTTAGTTTGAGGGTGGAGTACATTATGTAGAAGTTCATTTAGACATCAAGCTACTACAGGATCAACGGGTCAGACTCTCACAGATATGCTGTATTCCTAGAAACACAACCAACCAATTGGTGCCGTGATTAATTAGACGTAAATCTGATCAACTCATAGAGTGTTTGCTTGAATAATTCATCATTTATCAATGGTTATAAAAGTGAGATGACTTCCAGAGTGATCGAGCGATCGCAGTAATCGAGATGAGAAGACGACATTTTAGAGTGATTTACTAAGCTTTACAAATGCCGATACTTACTCGATGGCGACAGAGCTTCAGCACATTACACATGTTTACGAATAATTTTGATCATCCATTTTGGCATGGATACAGTAATAGGAACATCATTGAACCGGACAAGCATTATCATTTTCAAATTCTCATTTGATCACTTCGCTACTGTTTTGATTGATTTCTTACGGAGTGTGAGGAATATGTTTAAAAGCAAAATAGGCATAACGAGCGGCACAGTAATTTGCATGGTGAAGGCACACTCGTCCTTCAGCTCCTAGATTACCTATTCTCTCGGGTAGCTGTTCATTACCTTAGTTTGACCATGCGAGCGCCACACGTCTTTTTACTTCAAGTATGCGCCTGTGTACAATTGAGACGACCCTCAAATGCGAAATGAAATGTTAAGCGCAAAAAATCACGAGATTCTTAGCCTTCTTGAAATCATATTGCCATTCCTCGAACAACACGTCTTGTATTGGATGTCCAGATTTGCAATATCGACATAAAATTACAAAAAATGGTGTTTCTAAGTGTATCATAAGCTTGAGCATCACAAAGAGACGTAAAACTGAAGTCAACAAAACAAGGGATATTTTGCAAAGAAACCAGAGCGGGAGGATAACTCTTCACTCCAACTGTTCCTATCAACAATTCCCCATCAACAACCTATGCAAGAGCCTAGAAAAGTAAGATCAGAAAAGTAAGATTTATATACTTATAAACTCCGATCAGAAGAAATTTCCCACAAGAAGCGATGCAAATCATTCAAAGAGCACCTCACTGCACGAGCAGCTGATGGAGGTGCGATACACACAAACGCAAATGACAGGAAAAAACACTTGAAAGTCATCTGCAGGCGCTTCATAAAGCGTCAAGGAAGGGCGTGAGAGCGTAGTTCTTCAGCACAAGTCGCATTCACTGGAAAAAAGTCTCTTAAAAAGAGATTTAGGAAACAGTTGTTTGTTACGATCTTTTAATTGCATAGGCGATAAACGGAACTTTCCGCCGTGATGAGCGGGGGTAAACTGCCGCTTCCTATGAGCAGTGAATTGATGTTTCTAAGCGATAAATTCAACAAGAGAGCTTTACCATCGTTCAACACTGCGTTACGGCACGGCCATTCTCTTCTATAATACATTTTTCGAAATAAAACCTACTCTACTTATTCAAAGTAATAATTAATGAAATGAACTTCTGTTCTCTTGGAACATAAACTGTTCAAACGAGACTGTATAATTTGTGCTCTTTGTTCAAGCCTGAAAAACACAAGCACAGTAGCTCGCCAGGCCAGTGGTGAGCTCAAACGGAAATCTTCTATCAGACATTTAGCGGCTACCTATGGAGAAATACATACCTACACTGCAGGGAGAAAGTTTATTTCTAGGAAAATTCTAGGACTCTGAAATCTGTGATATTTTCGGAACAAAACATATTATCACAAACATTACACAAGCACCAAGTTAACGATGCGCTCACACTGAGTAACAAGGAGAGATTGCATTCCGAATGGGGTAGAAATTCCATGCTCTTGAAAATAATTTAAGAATGAAACCATCATGAAGTGGATGTAATTTTCATCAAAGGAATGACTAGTTTTTTAAATATAATATAGCATGTGAAAAAGTTTCAAAAGTACCTTTAAAATAATGCGCGCTACGTGGTGCTCATTACCTGATGTGCATTACTTGATGAACATAGCATGGTGAGCGAGACACGCGCGACATGACACACGTGGCGTAACGTATATACGTGGCCCGCCACACCCTCACACGCAGCATCACACCAACACACTTGAGCCTCATTAGAGCCGACGGTTCACAAACAAGGGCTCTTACTCAGCGATGCGATCGGAATTCGGCCTCACTGCACAGACACTTCTTCTCTTCATGAACACGCGTGCCTCAGCGACATATTTCTTGTCATGCTCACCCGTGAATGACTCTCTGCTCACACAGGAGCCAAGCCCTCCTACAGCAGCGTGTCACATCTGATCTCAATATGCAGAGATCGAGGTCTATCTGACATTCCATACGAACTGAGGTACAAAGTAAACAAGGAAACGTTGCAAAGCGTAGCAAAAAATGTCAACTCTTAATGTTATTGTTCAGGTGCATAAGGAAAAATTCTTTGTGCCCCACTGGGTGAGGAATTAGAGAGGTTAGTAATAGGGCCCCTGGCCTCCCCTCACCTCTATGCTTCTCTCCTGCCGGCCTTGGCCTCGCATGACAGTACTCATTACAAGCTACAGCATCAAAAGCTTCACTGACGAGAGATAGCGCGTGAACTTTTTATTAAGGAACATTAAGATCGAGATTTGATGCGACAATTTCCGTCCCAGCAGCACATCGCTCCTTGCGTCGTGTCCATCGATTCTGATCTGAAAGTGAGAAGTTCTACATCTCTGTGTAGTACTTTGAGCGAGTGTTTATTTTCAAATCATTTCAATTTACTTGAATTCTATTCCGTTGCTTCTTTTATCTGTGCACCCTCAGGAACAAAGGCGTAAGTAAAGACATGATCGAAATTGATCTATTATTTTGCGGGAATCCCATGACCAATCATTCTAGCTCAACTCTTCACAGAAAATTTGTCCGTTTTGATTCACAGTACTCAGTCGTCCTGCTAGACCTCTGTGTAAGAAGGCACTTCAGATATGGGAGCATTTATCAATTATAATACCGAATAACATTTGCAGTGATATTTTACAAAAATGCACAAATTTCAGGGCTTTGGCCGAAACAAAAGCCATTCTAGCAACCACAAATAGCGGCTAACTCATGGAATATGATACATCAGTCAGGGAGAGTGGGTGGTTATGAGATCCACTCCTACAGGGTTGTGCTAAGGTGCAGTTTGGAACATGACAACAGGACGTCTTTTCTTTTTTTTTGTAAATGTGATCCTCAAGTGAGGCTTCCAGAGGGTTTCTGGCAATCTTCTCATGCAACTCACTATCGATCTTGTTTCTAAGCTGAGACACGAGTTAGCAAAGTTACAATCTTGCTTGTCTATTTGTTAACAATAATCATATTAATTCTTGAGGTTTACGGAGGAAGTTTTACTGGTTTTTAGCGCCATATTTTTTTGTTATTCTCACTCTAAATTGGACAAATTTCATAGCATGTTACCATCAAGAAGGGGATGATATAAAGAGGTTAAGTCTATAAACATCCGTGATTGAGCAGCTGTTGAGTTCCCACTACTAACTT
Organism: Morinoia aosen; assembly: GCA_030386875.1. NCBI lineage: Eukaryota > Metazoa > Arthropoda > Malacostraca > Amphipoda > Talitridae > Morinoia > Morinoia aosen. Next base: position 49,428,882 of record CM059564.1, read on the forward strand.
AGTCATTGGATCGTAAGTGAAGGTTCTCCACGGTGACAAGGATAAAGGCTTGGGCAGAGTTACGAACGTAACTTTTCTTTCACTTCTCAATACTCAGGGCCCTGCCAATTGCAGATAGCTAACTCCCTGAACAGGATCGATCGTAATTTAAGGCGACTTTCGGATGCATTCACTGTTACTCGTATGCACTATCATAGAACCAAGTCAATGCTGGCACAGCTTGTGGTCACAAATAGAGTTCCGACAAGTTATACAGGCCTCTCACTCTCACGGTTTGAATCGACTTAGAATGTCTCAATTCTTTCAAAGAAATTCCATAATTTGTGGACCCCTATTCAATACTCGTTGACTGAAATCTTTCAATGGATACATGCCATTGATGCATTCTCGAATTACTCACGTCGGGCCACAAATGGTTGATATTCCTACATGAAGCAGGATCAAGGTATCGTACTGATATAAGAACATCATCAATGGACTTGGTGCTGGACCATTTAACATTCACAGCAATAAGCCAACAGAGGGAGCTCAAAGGAGACGAGCGTAAACAAAGCCAATACCGACCGCAAAATAGAGGTACTACTAAATTACTGGCGCTACTTTATTAATAATAAAATGAAATTAGCTTATGCTCGCTAAATAAGACCGAAAAAATGTTATCTCCTTGGCTTTCATAATATGAGATAGTGAGGTTCCTAGAAATATTTCATGGTACGTCTGCAGTTTGCTCTTTGGAAAATGCGCGATTCCTATCCGCATGCTGAGCAGGGCAGTTGAGGGCGAGGGAGTTCACGCTGTGCAGCAGCTGCGTGTAAATGTAACTGAGGCAGCAGTGGAGGTATAGGGCCCAGTCTTCATTTCATTTGCAGTTGCAAATTTCAGATTTGAAGAGGTTGCAACACGCGTGTCTTTCCTTTCACGTGTGCGGGGCAGAGGGGAAGGGGGATGTTAGGCAGAGTTTAATGTTCGGCAAAGAAGAACAGCGCAAACTTAGAGAGACTGGAAACGGGGTGATGTTAATTATGCAAACTGGAATTTGGAGGAGGAAAGAGATCTATACTGAGCATATAGGAGAGGATATCAAAACATAAATTTTCATTGGAACATGAAGAAAGATATGTAAAGGTGTGCGTAAAACAAGGACAATGGGCGTAGAGTGACAAATGTGAAAGTAAAGAACTCAGTAATGCGTTATTTATATGGAGCAAGTTATTCGAAACAAAGAAATATTGGGAAAAAACATATGGGAAACAGAAAAATTGATTTGGAGCAAGAAATATAAAAAACGCAGATAATAAAAAATAACGGTACAGCAGAAAATATGAAAAAAACAGATAATAGAAGAATCAATGGGGAGAAGTAAAAATACAATAAGCAGTTAATCGTTTAGATATAAGGAACGCAGGAATAAAAGAAACGTTAGAGGTTTGAAATCTTTAAAGGAAAAAGAAATGAAGGGAAAAGCGAGATAATTCAACTCCAAGAAAAACATGTTGGTTTCGCAATTAACGAACTTGCATGCCATGATTGGATGAAATGATTTTTTGAACTCGCAGAGAAGCTTCTTCAACAGTTAGCAACGTTCGCAGGACGTGTGCAAGCATGCAAAGCTTCTGATGAGAGTCAAGTCGTCCCTCAAGGACATATGTGAGGTCGATCAAATTATCTGGTTTCGGAGCCGCCTTCACGCTTCGCGGATTCGGAACTAGGATTGATAAGGCAGTTATGACGCGCGCCTGGAAGAACAACAGCCGCTCGAATGCAGTTTAATTGGAAGGATTTTTTAGTATTCATTACAGTGAAAGTTAGGATGTTGATGGCAGCATCCAATAACTGCATTTCTGTTCTCTTTTTTTTTAATACTCTTATCATATCCCTTACAGTTTTAAATGGAAAAGTTCAGCCATGGATTATTTCTCAGAGTATTTTTTGCACATTTGCATCATCTGCACACTGGTTCATGCAAGATAAAAACAAATACTAACTGCAGGGTGGCGTTCACGGACTGTTTATTTAACAGTTGTTCGCCGCGATCATTGTCCTATAGAAGTCGAGTGGAGAAGTTAATATTGCTCATACATGTAGAAACCTCTAAGTTTAATCAACAGCATATTATTAACGATAACAATAACTCTTGTTGTTATGCTATCTCTAATGGACATATTTTTAGCGCTTATTATTATTATTAAATTCCATTATTTGGAATGAATTTGGTCTTAAATATATTTATGCATCATAAGCAATCATATGAAGCCTTAATGGAACTGTGACAAACATGTTGCAATACTTAGGATCAGTCTCGTGCGGGGTGCATTTGAAGCATTAAGTGAGTGAGGCGACTTATCGCAAGTTGTTGCTCATTTGGAAGTTTTTACATTGATATTGAGTGAAGGTTAGGCATCGTCCTTCAATTTAGTGCGAACGTTTGCATAATATTCTGAAACCAAGAACAATATTCTATTCTTTCTTCGATAACATTTTTGTAAAAGAACTCGGGATCCGAAGATGCAGCTTCTCTCGCAATCGACATCACTAGCAACCTTCTGACACGCGTAAATGAATATTCTAAGACATTCTCAAGCAATAAATTAAGGAAGTTCCCTCAGCTCTTCAGTTCTCGGACCAACAAACGCCACAATTAAGCTATCCGCAAAGTTCAGTAAAAGCCGAGTCCAGAAATCACTTCTTTATATCTCTAACAATCGGACGAAGAGCGGGCAGGCGTGGCCTTCATTAGGGCATGACGTGGCACTGCCAACAAATGGGTGGGCAGCATTAGAAATGCTTTACGGTGATAAAGAGGACGCTCTGAAAATTTCCCCGCTGACTGACACAGAAACACGAGGCTGACCGAGCACAGCAAACACTTGACACGATGTCGCACCAAGTCGAGCCAATGTAATCACTACCGACCGCAGTGCTTGGACGGTGGTACCAGCGCTCTGTGTCACAGCTTACTTTGCGAGCCAATACAAATGAATCGGGTCGCAGTAATTGGGCAGTAGCACCATTTGCCCGAGTCCCACCAAAAGATGTCAATACAAACATTACCCGTACCCGTAGTTAGGTAGGAACACCTCATTCGCGCGTTTCTGCAAGCAAAGCCAATAGAAACAGTGCAGATGGCAAATGCGTGAAGGCTTGATCATCAACGTAGGTCGTCAAACAAAGGCAATCCAAAACACAGGTAGGCGTAGAAATAGAGAAAGATAATTTTAAAAGCAGTAACTTTTTGAGATGAATGAGAGAATTAATGACTGAATTTTCTGAGTGGTATTAAGACACTACATTCATCGGAGAGAGTGACTAGGAACGTTATGTGAAGAACCTGTCCAAGCGTTAGCGAGCACAGTTTTACGTATTGGCCCCCGAGAACTGCGCACATTTTGAGAAACAAAATACACTCGTAAATTACAGTTCAGGATACTGAAAAGGCACCACCTGAGTCACTCGATCAATTAAAGACTGTACTGACAAATTTCAAATATGATGATAAAAATTAGAAGCATTATTTACTTTTGAAGTTACTTCACAATTAGTCATACTTTGCTTCAAATGTGCACAGTATCCAAATTAAAAAACGTGCAAGGACATGAACGTGAGTATGGATTCACCAATGATACCAAACGTTAGAAGGATGAAATGAAGCTCCTATTGAGATTGTCATCTAATGAAGAAGCATATCGGCCTCCATGTGTACAGCACGGAGTTTTGGCTCCAATTTTTACTTGCCGTATTTCAATTCAATTTCGAGAATGACATTTAGTCAGGTAAAATATTTCATGTTTCGGCGCTGTATTCTTTCTTATATTGACTTGAGCGAACCAAATGTACGGGGTGAGATGTGGTGTTCGCTTGACATCGTTCGGATACTTCAGAAAGCTGTGCCTTGTGTCAGTTTCCCAGCTTCGCGAGTGCTGCAATATCAAAAACTTGACAGAATGGCTGCAAAAAACTTTCGAGGGCAAAATTTAAATTGAGGATCAATGTTCTTCCGTAGAATTCAATTAAAATATTCGTGTTTGTTTCCAAATTGCGGTAAGGCTGACAACGCAAACAAAAAATGATGAGAATTGGACTCTGGTGAGCAGACAAAGAAAACAGAAAAAGATCAGTATCAAATCTAACAGGTTGACAAACATGAGATTAACAAATATATCAAATTTGTACGGCTGAGGAAGTCGAACAGCCGAACATGAACGGAATAAACACCATGTGAGCGCTATTTTTAATCCAGAACGGTTTTACAGCATTACTTCCAGCTCATTGAAGCGGCGGATGAAACTTTAGAATGTTCGTAACACATAATTGGTATTTTTGCTTCTTATAGTAACCATAAACTTACGACGCAATACCGATTCTTCTGTAAGAGTTGCACAGAACTCCGCTGGAATTTTTTTACACGATAATTTTTGAAAAATTAAAGTAAGTACATGTAAATCAACGTGTGTATTTACTATTTTTTTAAATGTAGGGACAGAGAAATAGACCTGTTCTTAGTACTTCCAAAATTTAGCACAAATTACGTAGGCATCGCTTTAAATCGCTGAGTCCTGACCCCAGTAAAATTTACAGCAGTTTTCCCAAATTCCCGACCAAATTCCTTTCATGGCACAGAAAACTCAGGTAAGCAGGAAATTTTCATTGACTCAGCATATAGGTCCGTGTGGGCTCAGACTCGGGAGAATTTCGAGGTGAGAGGAAGCCTCGTCGTCGATATGGAGGCAAGCAAACATTTGTCTGAGACGAGACTTGCGTTGAGAGGAAGTGGCATGTTTGCTGGGGGGTTGTGCTTCAGTAAAAGATGAGTTGCGAGGTATGGGAACTCAAAAATACCCTGTTTAGTTGTTTGAACAAAATCGATATTGTTCGATGAAGGTATTTTAAATGACATATTTTGACATTATAAATTCCCTCGCACGCTGTGACTACTAGTGGTAGCTGCTTGAGAATTGTAATTTCATAAAGCCTTCAATGAAGCTCATTTTTGACGAATACAAAAGTTAAGGCAGGATGTTGAGGGCGAGCAATACAAAGAAGATGGCGGATGCGACGCACCTAAAAACATCCCAGGCAAACTTGACAATATTCGGTCGGAGCGGTGACCAACATTCCCCTATTGACTGGGAACCAACACTGTTGCGCTAGGCGGGGTAGGGAAGAGAGGGGTGTCCTATTTATTGAGCGCAATTGCTTGGACCAACAGTAGCAATAAAAAGAAGGTTTCTGGAGCTTGATACAAGGCAACGTAATCAAACAGAGGTGAGTGATGTGAAGGGTATGCGCTCTGACATTCTTGGCAGTTTTTTACCGTCAGTAATGTTATGCTTTTCTTCGCTGCCTTGAAGCTTGAGCTCACAATTCTCAGGAGAGGGGATAAAAATCCATCAATGAAGTAAAAATAGCTTCAGGACTATGTATGAAGCTCAATGGAATAATTACCACTATTTTTGAGGCTATTTTGATAAAACAATAAATTTTTGATGCACGCCTTTGGAAGCCATAAGAACTTCTTCTTCTAAGTTATTAGCGCACTGAATACCAGTGGCTTTACTGCTCAGAAGTCTGCGCAAACTTAGGCCTCGATTTGCTGTGGAGACTTCAATTCGGTAAGTCAGGTGCACGTGTATTTCTGCACGGACGTTTAGTACACCAGCGTTGTCAGATTCATCACGAAGTTGTAGATATTTCTGAAGAAAGTCACGTGAGCAAATGACCCACGGCGCAAAATTTAGCGTTCTTCGCCGCTCAACAGACGCTTTTAGGCAGTGAAGCACTATCATCATGAATTCATATCGCCCAAAAAAAGATCGCTGGGAGCCCAGCTTGAAAAGTAATCCCGGTGAGCACAACCCACCGTAGAGTTCAAAGCTGTTAACTTCCAAAGCTTGAGGTAAGGAAGCATTCATGTTCGGAATATGGATTGGAGTCTTTCAACCCCAGAGGGGTGAGGGGGAGGGGAGAGAATTAGACATCGTTTGAGATGCAAATAGGCCAAATAGGCCAAGGCAACGTGCCGCTGCTTGGGGATCACAAGCTTACAGTAGCCTCTACAGATACGTCCCACTGGAGTGTACATAATATCGCTGTCACAGTGTCCTCATTACGAGGGGACAGCTTCTCAATTGCATGATCATGTCCTGTACTACAGCCGAGGATAAAATCAGATTTCAGACGCTAATCTAAAATTTGATTTTCTAGCTATATTGCAATTTCTTGGTTGTTTTGAAATAGAGAAATGCTATAATATTATTTTGTCTAGATCAATAGATTCATTTGCAATATCCTAGTTTGATAACCTCTCATCAGTTAAGTTCTGACGACCCAGTAAACTAATTTTAATTTAGACAATAATGAAGGACCGTCTTGCAAAGTCCATCTCACATGAAATATATTTTTTTGGCCAGTGAGATTTAAAAATTCTAAGGCAATTACATCAGACTGTTTTGATTTTTACAGTTCAGTTTGTTTCCATTACATCATTTACATTGAGCGAGCCCAATGGAGCCCAACTACGACTCAAAAAAGGAAGAAGAACGGCTTATTACCAATAGCATTTATACTTAAGATGCATTATGTTGTTTGTTAGTCTGCTTCAACATAAAGGTACTTAGTTGTGGCCATTACTTTTTAACTAGTGCAAAGTTGCAGGCCAATTGCTTCAAGTTGACAGTAGAGAAGAAGGCAGCAAGTGTACAAAAGATAAAAGTTCAAATACATATTCGGCGAAAAGAGAGTCCTCAGAATGATCGGCCAGCATCTCACCTCGCGCGAAGAGCAGATTCAGTCCCGTACAATTGTCACTGAGCACTGCACTGCCAACTGGCTTGATTTTCACTTCTGAACAGCTTAATTAACGTCAGAACAGACGATGAAAAAAGTTGTTCCTGAAATCTACTTCACAAATCACAGCAGTTAGGCTGATCTAAGGGCTTAAAACTTTCAATGAGATAAAGTCTTCACTGGAAGAGAAAAAAGAAGACAAACTAGATTACAGAAGCAAGAGTGGGGGAGCGAGACATCGCTGCAACTCTCGGTGTCGTCACAGAACTTGGATGGCACATATTCCGGGGTGCACTTCAAGCTACCTAAGCTTCTGTTCAGTTTGATTTTATAAGCAGTTTATTTTAATATTCATCTTAAGAGTAACACAATGACAAAAATAGGCGAAATTTGCACTTCTAGAGCAGGTTAATGTCATTTGTTAGTTTTAAGATGTTAAATTCAAACAACAGTTAGCTCCCACAAATTTTTTAATTACTCCACCATAAAAAACAATTCCCTTACGTTAAAAGTAATCTTTTTCAAATCCTAACCTAAAAAATCCCCTACAGGCACCGAATTTACAAGTTCTTGATCCACTTATGTCTATAATAGCTCGAAAATATTCTCATAATTAAAAAAATTATATATTCGAGCCAGTAAAGACACAAAAATCGACACATTAGAACACCGGACGCCTCATTGCACGTGCGAGGCGCGCACCACAAGGCAGTGACAAGAATGGAATGAACAGCGCAGCGCTGCGCTCCAGCAGCGGCGGGAGCGGCAGCGGGGCGAGCGAACGCGGGGCAGGCGGACTGGGTAGTGAGGGAGTGCGTGTGGCGCTGCCGCGAGTCCTGCGCTGCCAACCTGGCCTGGACTTCCAGCCAACCTCATGCTGCGACTCCAGTTAACCTAGCCTGCATCTCCAGTTAACCTGGCACTGCACCTGCAGTTAATCTCACGCTGCATCTCCAGTTAACCCTGCCTGAACCCCCAGTTAACCTGACGCTGCATCTCCAGTTTACCTGACATTGCCTTTCCAGTTAACCTGAGCTGACACCTCTACACCTTTTTAGCTTCAAATTAAAATATGTGAAGTTCAATTTAAAATTTGTAAAGTTCAATTTAAAATATGTAAAATTCAATTTAAAATTTCTACAGTTCAATTTAAAATATGTAAAGTTCCAATTAAAATATGTAAAGTTCAAATTAAAATTTGTGAAGTTCAATTTAAAAATTATAAAATTCAAATTTAAAATAGATAAATTTCAAATTAAAATTAGTAAAATTCAAATCAAAACACTTCCAATAATTAGAAATTGTTAAGCTCTCTAACCTCTAAAGTTCTCTAATTTGAAGTATTAATCGCTGTATTTAGCCTTATTATGGTCCCCATAACTTTCACTGTTATAAATTACCTATACTATTGTAGCATGGATACTATACATTTCCTTATAAAACACTGATATTTCAACTTTCATTCACTTTGTTATTGACCCCTTCAAGATGAACAACTTTGCGGACAATCTTTGCGGGTTTCCATTTCGCTGTCTTCTGAGAAATCCGAGTTGTCCGCAAAGTTGTTCATCTTGAAGGGGTCAATAACAAAGTGAATGAAAGTTGAAATATCAGTGTTTTATAAGGAAATGTATAGTATCCATGCTACAATAGTATAGGTAATTTATAACAGTGAAAGTTATGGGGACCATAATAAGGCTAAATACAGCGATTAATACTTCAAATTAGAGAACTTTAGAGGTTAGAGAGCTTAACAATTTCTAATTATTGGAAGTGTTTTGATTTGAATTTTACTAATTTTAATTTGAAATTTATCTATTTTAAATTTGAATTTTATAATTTTTAAATTGAACTTCACAAATTTTAATTTGAACTTTACATATTTTAATTGGAACTTTACATATTTTAAATTGAACTGTAGAAATTTTAAATTGAATTTTACATATTTTAAATTGAACTTTACAAATTTTAAATTGAACTTCACATATTTTAATTTGAAGCTAAAAAGGTGTAGTTAACCTGATATGCATGCCCAGTTCACGAGTTGACCTGACGCTGCAGTTAGCGTGACGTTGCACTCTTTTCACGGTCAGCCTGTAGCTGTTCAGGCTATGAAAATGAAGTTACGTAAGTTTTTATGGGGTTTCCTTTTGCAGGTAAAGGCTTGGATTATAGGTACGAATTTCTTGAATCAACGAACATATTTAGATATATTACTCAATAACCCCACGTGAAGGAATTTTCCATCTAGCTTCACATTTTCTATTCTAGTGAGAGTGTGCATGGTCATGGAGCGAAACCAACTCGACATTCTTTCTTAGAACATCAAATTTTCAATGCACTTTCAAGAACTGCAAATTTCTTTATCTTTCGCTCGCGCTTGCTATGCGATGACGCCTTACATGCTATGAGGACACGTTGAGAACATAGCTGTGCATTTACACTTACACTTTTATTACTTGAATCCCACATTAATTCTGAATTGTTAGAATATTTCCCTTATCAGAGACGAGAATGTACAGCTATAGCATCAGAAACGCCGACCTGTGTGAGTGCAAGTCACCCGAGTCAACTTTTAGAAACTAGTTAATACCGACGAATTTTTGTTAAGTTGTTCTTTGAAAAGGGCAATGCAACTATTTTCAATTCTTTGTATGGAACTCAGGGTAAAGAATTTAAAACTTTAGGTATGGAAGTAGAAGAAAATACTCTCACAAACCAATGAGGGCTGTCATTTCTTTACCATTCATAAGGTGGCTTTAATTCGACGTTTTGTGTCAATTTTAGTGAGCAAGAATTGGATTTCTAGCCCACGCACACCGCCATGTCTAAGAACCAATGAATGCAAATAGTTTTATCGCTGCATGACTGCCGGAGGTTTTAGATGAGGCAGCAGGACACCTATGCTTCGAGATCAGCGATTTCTTTAAAACTTCCCTCGGTGGGCATTGTACGAACAAGAAATGTTTAGATAAAGAGCATTTGAAAGGTCCTGAGGAAACTTTCACTGTGGAAAATATACCCACTGATTGTTGCTGACTTTAGCACCATTTTTTGGGCACAAAAATAGATCAAGTTTGGAATTTCAAAAATATTTAGGAGCTTGCCACTGTTTTATCGAGAACAGGAGTGTAAAAATTAAACAAAATCCGATTCCAGTTTTTTATCCACTATTTTAATGGCACATGAACTTAGGATTTTTTCCAACCCTAGCTATGGAAGCTCATCTTTTCAATCGTGACTCAACACATGCGGAGGTTCTTAAGTAGGCAATTTTCAATGACATAAACAAACTCGAAGAACATAACACAACATACATAATTTAGAGGCTGTACAATTGACACAGGACAAGGACCTGAAGCGTGGCTACCTGAGCTGGAGAACATAAGTTTCAGGAGCGTAGGGAAGCTTTTACAATGGCGAGGACCCTGAGTCGTCGTCGCCTTCCGGCCTGTCGACAATAATGCACGCCACCTGGGCCCCCTGTGTGGAGGGGCAGGAGTGCCCTCTGGTCCAGCGGTGGGGTGAATTGTGATGTTTTCAAGGGACAGGAGCCAGGAAGCGTTTGGTGAGTGGAGAGGTAACTCCTGATCGGCGTAGACCACCGTCTGCTTATCTTGCAATATCCCACGTATAAAAACAACGAACGAAAATGAACGTTCGCGCAATATTGTTGATAAAAATTTGTTACTGCCAACCGCAAAGAATAAAATTGAAAGTTCTGTCATTCAGTTGTAATTATTATATTAGTTAATTTGTGACTCCCCGGCCACAACAAAGGTAATTTCAAGTGAATGAATAAAGAAACTATTTACCATGGATTGCAGGAAACGGGGAATACATGCACAAGATATATTCCCTACCCAAGATACCCTGAGCATCTAAACAGTAAGTTAGGAGAGATGAGGGAAGGATGGCGATGAAAACATAACGAAGAATAGATGATAAATAAAAAGCAAAGTAGGAACGATAGATAAAAGTCTCGAAGACCTATCTATTGCTGATTTGACAAGACTACACTATGAGTAAGTTCAAGTTTCCCTAACCACAACAATGGTGCTTTCAAGAAAAGAAAGAGGAAAGTACAATGTAGTAAGGAATAAAGGGAATGGGCAATCCATGCAAAAAGTAGGTCCCTACACTCTGTGAAGAGAAACAGCAAGATTGAAAAAGTTTGAAGAAACAAGACAAAAGTTGAAGAAAGTAACAGGCGAAGATGAAAAACTGTGATCCTAAAAAATGTTCCGTTAGCAAAATAAAAACATTTTATTCAATAAAAAGGAAGCCTATGAATTATTCAGCTCAGGGCCTCACATCCTCATCCGAGTCCTCACGTTCTTTTTTTAAGCCTTAATGTCGTGAGTACTGCAAAATTCACGTCGCTCACATAGTATGCAACAATAATCTTCCAATATAAATCTAAAAAAAAAATTTTCTACACGTCAACTTGAAACAGAAAATGATGCTCATCGCAGTCAGCAAACGGAAAACCATCAAATGAAAAAGATTCAAGTTCCTCTTGTCGTGTCGAGTATTATTTTAATAGAAATGTTTCGGCCTTCAAACGTTGAATTATAATTCATCAGGAACCCCATAGCTGGCGATGAAATTAAATGCAAAAGGATTCATTAATTTTGAAGCATTGAGCATAGTTATATAACGTCCAGGTATGCGTATGTAACTGAATAAATCTTGAACGTAACGAGTGTGACTGCCAATAACACCAGTTTTACTTTTAATGTTTAATGTGATGTAACTGGTCACTCTAAAATTCCACATAATAAACAACCAGTATAAAATTACTCCTCTAGTATATTGGCCTCAGTTTTGAAGTGGAACAAAAATTTCTACAAGCAATTCATAGCATAGTATATTTATAACGTGCTTTTTTATTCGTGAACTTCAGAGTCGCAAAACTACAGCTTATTGATATACCTGTACGTCCTCACGCTACAATGCTGCTTATGGGAGAATTACTTTACGTGCAAATGAATGAGAAAATTGAAAACATTCTTGCAATTCTGTCCAGAAGCGTGGATAGTATCAGAGAATAAAACGTAGCATTTATTGTGCAGTACAAACGGATTAATTTATTGAGTGGAGTCAAAGAGTCAAGTATTCAAGTCGAGGGCGGAGAGCAACTTCTCCAGTGATCAACCAAGGTACAGAGTTCATAGATCACCTCCCAGATCTGGATCGCAAGGCGCGGACGGAAGCATACACGCCCATGCGATGAGCACTGCAAGAAACTCTGCCCATCTGAACTATAGCTTGAACTTATCGACTTCTCCTTACGAGTAAACTGCGCTTGGCGAATATAATGCACAAATACTGTAGCAAAATTCAAACCATGATCATTAAAAGAGCATAGAAATTAAGGATATTCGCCTCTGCTAATTAATTTAAGAGTTATCGAAAGCTCCCCAAATTTTTCTAGTTCGATTTTTCATGCATTTCATAGCTGTAATGTATATATGAGACAGCTGAATATCGCACAAAGCATCATTGGGTGTCACTGGAAGTCATCCAACAGCGTATTTCGTTGGAGAACACGTACCATAAGTAAGAATGCACGTGAAAATGCGTAAGTTTTAATTTCCCCAAAGCATGGCTCGCACGAAATGTATTCAAATAATATTGCAAGAATTCAAGAGCATCAGATAATTGTTTTCATGCCGGCGCCAAGCGGGGTCAAAAAGAACCAGAGGAATGTGCGAATGTTGACCATTTAAAAACGGGTAAAAGAAACTCACTCTGCCATACAATATGCTTTCGTGCTAGATAGGTTATATGACACAAAATTCTCTCGCTCTGATTGATAAGTCATTAAGCAAGAGCTTCACGAAACAATTAGTATACACCCAAGACTAAGATTTCGGTTAAAAAAAGAGGTCGTAACCAAAAAGCAGTAATTTTGAATGGCTTGTATAGAACAGGATTTACAGAGCGTTTCTTCGAGAAAACGTTCTACAATTCTCTGAAGTAGAAATATTAGCGTTAGTGGTGGTCAAGACAACCATCTAAGAGTGCCTGCCCAAAACTAAAGAAGAGTGTATTAAGTATGCAACCGATTTCTGGGTAGGCGTTATTACTCTCCATGATAATAAGTTTTCAATTTTTAATTAGCAACACCATTGACTTCAATGCAATCTATACGTACGCGATGCTAATTGAGCCATCAATGATTGAGATTAGTTTAGAAGCCAACATTTCCCGCGAATAACATCACGTTAACCTTTACTTAAAAAAGGCAATGCAGCGGCTTCTACAACCGAGGCACAAAATGATCAGAGGATGCTGGAGAATCCAGAGGAAGGAAAGTCCATTTCCTGGTCGCCAGTGTAAGTGCTCCAAGTCGCCACGCAGGACACGTCATCAGCCGAACAATATGCGCCAGCGCTGCCCACAGCTACGAATTGTGCCTACGTATGCTTTGTATACCGGCAGCCGCGCTGCTCATCAACAGACCTTGAGCATGTTTAAAATCTAGATATGTGTGCTGACACCTGCATTACTCGCGTATGAAACGTATACGGTTAAATTGAGCAGACTCGGTAGATAACTTATCCCGTAGATGTTCTAAAGCAAACACCATATGTTCTCAATGCTAGCGGGAGAGGGAGGTGGTAGGGTGGGGTGTACTTGCATAAGGGCCACAGCGCGACCTTCGCTGAAGACCAAAACACCTGGCAGCATCTCGAGCAAATATTCGGCTTTTTGGGCTGGCTGACACACGCAATCATTCGGTGAGTGAAACCCTTTTATTAGGCACTATGTCCTTCCAGTCTTATCTTACATGTGTTAGGAAATGGGCAGAATAGCAAAGCCATGAAGATAATGTTAGGGCCGAGCGTGCTCGCGCTGCTTTCTCTCGGCGCTGCCGCAGCTGATGCGACGCAGCAGCAGTCGTCGCTGCTACACTTGAAGATCAAGCAACGGCTGGGCTGCAGTCCGCTCTGCTCGAGGCTGACAACAAGCCCTCGCATCACTGATGCCGTACTGACACGATGCCAGTCGTATAGATGAGATTAGTTTTCAAAGTGAAGACACGGAGTGAACTCATGATATGCGCATACGAATATAATTTCCATAGTCACAAAGAAAATCAAATGGCTCAGAGCAAAATGAGTCTTGTTCAGCGCAATAAGTAAGAGTTTACTGCTTGGTAAGCCAGTGGGATGTTTCGCGATTCCTAATGCTGAAAAATAGAGGTTGTTTGTCCTGAGCAGCATCCTAATTCGCGCTGCTTAATGCTCTGTGCTGTGCAATGCATTTTGTGAGTTAATTGCGTTGCATAAGCTTTTAGAAAATTAAAAATGGCTGCACAAGCATTCAAGAAAGAAAAAATTTCATAAATATTTTACTTAAGAGCAAAATTATGAAAGTTAGCGCTTGATATTTTTTTACAAGATTCATGACTTACTGTACGAAAGAAGGCGTCAGGGAAGATGAACCTTTATGGCTGAGTTAAAAGTTCAAGTCCGCAACTTCAAATTTCTTTAGTGAAGCTAAGCAAATGAAGGTAACCTAGAGATATTTGTACGGATCGTTAAGCCTCTAGTAAACGCTGAAAAAACATTATTTTCTCTATTGAAAATTGTACCGGAAAAAATGTGCGGGAAGAAATGCTCGACATTCCCAATTGACCTTGGTTTATTTCTTTGATTCAAAACTTATACATATGAGCGTTCGGCGATGATCATCAGGACAATTTTTCAAGGAAAAGGAAAATCGACATTCAGAAATTGTTTGAGAGCCACACAGCTCAGTAGTAGGTGTTACTATTGAGACAAAAAAAATCCTTCTTAGTTTCGACGGAGTTAAAAAAGTTCTTGTTACGGCTGACTTGATCACAGAGCGAGTTAGTAGTTAGCAAAGGTCAGGCATTTCACAAGAGTGCCGACCGCCGTACTTCTCAAGGGAATAACAAGCGGCAGCGACAGCACCTGCAGTCACAGCTGCAACACCTGCTGCAGAAGTGCCAATAACAACATCTGTAACAGTAGCCACAGTTACGGTTTATACTTTGCAGGAGTAATACTACATAGTCGCACCAGTTAAAATAGCGGTATGTGTTACACCAGCAATGATAACGGTGTCTATTACAGGTATAATTATGAAGACATATAAAGGAAAAGTTTATGCAGCTACTTCAGAGGGAAGAGAAAGGGCAAATGAATCTACTAAACAAGTAAAAAATACTACACCAGCGATGTAAACTACAAAAAGAACAAGTGCATGTATAAAAGGTAAACTATCGATAATGAAAGGAGAAAAAATAAGTATGATGAGCACTGATATAGGTAGTCTCAACAGCGAAGTTGTAGTAAGCATGGAGAGAAGTTGAGCCGGTCGGAGCGAAGTCAAAGCAACTTCCAGGCCGCTCAAAATCAGCAGCAGCAACATGAGCTGCAAGTCGTTAAAGCGGCTGAGAGCGACCAGCAGGTCCAGAAGAGCTACCTTGCCGGAGGCTTTGGTAACGAGGTCACGAATGGCTGCTCTCAGAGTGGTAGTTGGGGGTTACGCTTGGGTGGTAGCTGTGGGTACCATGGGTACTTGGGTGGTAATTTTAGGTATGATAGATACTCGGGTTTTAGTTGTAGGCAGTGCAAGTACTTGGGTGATAGTTGTGAGTAGTATAGGTGCTTGGTAGTAGTTGAGCTGTAGATACCTGAATGGTAATTATGGGTAGCTTAGGAGCTTGGGTCGTAGTCTTGGGCGTCATAGATGTTTGGTAGTTATTGGAGATACCATAGTTATGGTGGCGAGATGAGGGTGTGATAGAATACGAGTGCATTTCGAGCAGAGTTGGGAAGAGATTTAGAATGATACTTAATTTATAAATTATCAAATACAATGACTCGCAAAAGGAGTGAAGTCTAGAGTATTTGTAAAACATTTGAAAATAAGTAACTCCGATTGCACTTTATGTTCTCGAGATGATATTCGGTGCTTCCTACAGAATAACACTTCCCAAAATTAGACTTGGTTAATCATCGTTTGTGTTCGTCAACGTGATAAGCAAACTTTAAGAGACAGCGTTAAGCAAAAAATACTGAATATGTCTTGGATGACACCCAAACTGATAGAGAGAATAAAATGCAAAAATTTCCACGTACGACATTAGCACATGATCCAAGTAGGGGAAATGGGCTTGTAGATCAAGAATAAATTTGTCGAACGTCGACGTAAACAGTACATTGTTTACCATAATATACACAGCTCAAACTACTAACTTCTAGAATCAATCCATTTCTTTTTCGTTCGACACAAAATTACTTTCATTTTATTGCAGGGCGGAATACTTCTCTACCAAAGAGAAGAGTATCTCAAAGAGTTGGTGTGATTTTTTTATAGTTTAGTCCAAATAATGACCGGACGATTGTACTAACAATCATTTAGGAATGTTTTGGACCAGCTGTGTCTCTTGTAAATCAGATTACCGTTTAATTTGTAATAGGTTAGGAGCTAGGCTAAAAAATCTACTTTAGCAATTGACAGCAAGTTTTGAGAAATGTTTTGCAGTTCCAAAAGACGATTCAACCCAGAATTGCTCTAGTCATAGTATTCTCAATCTTCATTGCTAAGAGGCGTTCAGTTTTGCTGCTCACAGGCGCATTGGAGCACACGGTATTGCTTCAGTCCCTAAGCCTAAAAATGATTTTACGTGATAGTTTATTCTTTTAGTTGTTCGTAGGTTTAATGATGCATAGGAGAAAAAAAAAACACTGAAAGAAGAGTATTAAAAATAAATTTCTCAAGCATTGCTCCTATTCAATTTTTTAGGGGTTTCATAGTTCATATACAGCATAAAAGGTACTCAAATTCATATAACATAAAATGAACGTGAGAATACTAAAAATAATTAAAAGGCAGTTAAATTGTTTTACATGCGGTCGTACGACCTGGAAATAACTGTGTTTACCTTTACCTAGCGTGAGGATCGTGAAAAATGAATATACAGGATCGATGAGCTCGCAAATTAGTACTTGGTTCCACTGCCTTGCGCATGAGACTGCTCAACACGCACACACACACAGCGACACAGCAAAACACAGATGGAGCAGCACGACACATATAGCAGCACAGCGCACAAATGGGATCAGAGCACAGCCCATACAGAGGAGCACAGTTTAGCACAAACAGAGCAGCACAGCATAAAATCTACAGCAGCAGCACATCACACAGAGCACAGCACAAAACACACAGCAGCAGCAGCCCACACCCGGGGCCGTGTGGGAGGCCCCACCTCTCACCACGAGGGCGGGCGGGGTGAGGAAGCAGCTGCTGGACAGCGCCAGCCCTCACAGCTCTCACCGCAGGGACACCAGCGCGCGTCCACACATGTGGGCGCGTGTCCGCCCGATTTAACGAGCGTTCCCCGCGATACGTGGTCTAAAGGGAAAACTTCAACCCTTACGGTGTGTTTATTTTGACGCGCTGTCACGTGAGCCTTGCTTAAACACAAAAAGAGGATTCTTGCAGAGCTTGATAGAAGTATGGACACCGGACGTGTCAAGACGAATTGAAGGAATATTTATACGTCGACACGGGAGGCACAAATGCAATAAATCTAATGAGCTCTTTCGGTGTGTCTGGCGCCAGTCGCCTCATCCTAAAGTGGGAACCAGCAATGGGTTCGCCTTCTTTTGTGAAATATATGGAAAGTGTTGGACTACGATTTTTCAAACGGATCTTCGGGGACTGAAGTTCTAAGTAAATGTAAAGACGCTTCCAGATCGCAATGCAGATAAGCTTAAATTCTCTCAAAGCATGAACATACAATCAAGTCAATGCTTACCGAATTGTACTGAAATACATATACACCCACTGTGTGAATATTGGTGACTAAATAACTTTGCACTTTGAAGGTATGAACAGCGTTTTTCAGTCCTGCCTTTAATTGTCGACAGTTTTTGGCCAGATGTTTTTTAAAACAAATCTGACCTACTTTCCATGCTTATCTTCGGAAAAATGACACTTGTTTTGTTTGGTACCTTTACCTAATTTTGAATTATATATTCACCAATTTTCAAGTGATACAACACATTTCCATTTGAATATTCCAATGTTCGGGATGAAGCTTTGATTTCTTAAATTCAATGACTTTCTGTTTGAATCGCCTCCGCGTTATCCTGCAGCATCAAACATTCCACTGAACAAAGAACCCCTCTTAAGTTGATGTTCTTACTCTTCCTTTAAAGCTCAGCTCAGTTGATGCTTTTTTATGATATAAAACTACTCAATGGCCTCTTAGTCACTCACCTGTTCTGAAAATCGATTTGAAGTAAACTGCGAATCAGACCAAATTCGCGATAAAATGTAAATGGAGCGAATTGTTGTACCTAACCTAACAGCAATTATAACATATCGATCGCATAAATTGTAAATTATGTGCCTTAAAATGGTGAACTGCACAAATGAGCTGGGAGTAAAAATCGCGGCGCATCATTCCCACTATAAAGAAGGAACATTTTTGATGATCAAAGAAGTTTTGATAAAAACCGCATAAAAATTATGGTTTCTAAGTTAAAACAATCGTGATGCCCAGCAGACAACGTGTGGCTGTGGCAGACCGCGAACCGTTCGAAAATAATACCACGACTCAGCTGGTTTTATTGGGTTGCTTTTCAGCTCGCAGTTTCGACGAAGAATTGTTCGACTTTACTAGAAGTATTTCGAACGTCGCATCAAAATCTCAGAGTAATTTTTCAGCATACAACATACCTCAGTTAAGGTTACAGTGCGGTTTCGTATCGCATCTGTATTTTTTAATACATCGGCCTGTATTTTTTTCACGATGCTGGTGTTAATGCAGCTACATTTGATAGAAATCGGGATAGGATGTATATTGTAGAATATCTGCACCCTGAGCTGGGAAATATAATATAAATACACAAAATACCTAGTTTTCATTTGAACAGCAACATCTTTCGAGATGTAAGCAATATAAATACAGAGTTCTTAGGTAGGAAGTTACCATTGAAAAAAGACGCATTTGTTTGAACGTAATGGTGGTCAAATGGAAGATATTGTGTTCCAAATTTACGAATAAATAAAATATGAAGCTCTCCTGCATCATTTTAAATTTTCCGGAACTCTTCATATTTCATAGTTTTCTGATTGTCGATTTGCAAAAAAGGTGCTAATTATAAGCAAACCTGTAGTTCAACTGATGCTCTTGTTATAAAAAAAAACAGTTTATGTGATGCTCATATTATAAAATAAGGCTCACTTTAATTAGTACTCTTATACATATAGGAGTATTAATTAACTTACTCTTATATACATGAAAACCTCAATTCAGCTGATCTAATAATTAATTAGAAATATTTCACTTGAAGCTCTTATTGCTCTATTTGGCTGGCTCTGGCTCTGAACCCTAATTCATTCTTGTTACTCAATTGCACAGATATATTAACATTCTTACCCTAAAATAAAAAGCCAGTTCGCTTGAAGATGTTCCTGTAAAATGAGAAGCGAGAGCCAGGCGCGCGCTGAGCATACGAATGAAGATTTAGCACCTGTGGGTGGGCAGCGGTGACGTGCAGCTGCATAAACAAGCATGACACATTCATTTATTTAGGTTCTCTTACATGACACATTTCATTTGCCCAGGGTCTCGAACACGCTACATTTTATTTACATACATCAGGCGCGCAGCTACCGCTGACGCGTGTGCAAGAGGAAGAAAGCTCACTTACACAAAGGCGTCATGAGGCAACGCGCAATGTTTTAGTTGCGCGTTCTGAACTAGAGCTACAGTACATATGTATATCTCATGAATGTTTGCTACAACGCAACCCACACAAAGAGATTAACTTAAAATAAAGGTCCAAGAGCCACATAGATTTAGTTTCTTCATGATTTGTTCACTATATCCTCGTCAATTAAAGCGTAATTATTTGATCGGAAAACTTTGCGGTTTTCCAGTCTATCCCACTAAAATGAATGTATTTTTTAGTTATTTTGATGAAGTGGTTAGCAAACTAATGGCTAACTCAAAATTTAAAATCACGTGTAACTATCAACTCAGGCGCTATATTTGTACACATTCATGTTTCTGTCCTTCAGACAAGGAAATACAGCTACATAACTCCCAAAAACTCATGATGCTCTATAATTTTATTCGAATCCTAATTTATTGTGCAAAAAAAATTAAAGCTTACGTCATGCATTTCCTACGAACTCGATTGAAACATGCAGTTGTGAGTGCCTCATTGCAACAATGATGATATTGTTCAAATATACTACAACTTAAATCGTCACCGCCATAAGCAGATCCGAACTAAAAGTTCCAAATTATCTTTCCCCTCACAAAAAAAGTGTCGCTGCACATCGCCTGTAAGACATGAAGCTGCAGCTGGAACCCCAACCAGGACGGTCAAGAAAAGGTCGTATTTGGAACCAAGTATAAAAAATGATGGTATGAAGGTACACGCTAATTTTTGAGACCGCAATGAGCCAGCGCTGCCAAACTGATCAAATCAGTTCTTAGAAATCGCCAGCATTGGAGATAAAAGTTCCAGGTATTCTATTCAAGAAACGATCTGACATGTCGAGCGGATGGGTTCAGACATGCAATGAGGATTTCTTGGGAACACAATCCGAGAGTTCATATTAATGTTGTTGCATTCAAGACCATAAAGCACTCGGAAAAAGGCTTAAAGTTGAGCATTTCAATCCTAAAAAGTTCAACCATAAAGACGCTCAGTGTTGTTTTTCAGAGTAAACAATTAATGAAAAATAATTCCCAGCTTTAAAGTTATCAAAGCGCCCCAAGATGATTTTCAAGTGACATTATGTATTTGAGCTTTGTCCCCGAGTTTGTTTACTCGACGAACCAAAAATGGAAGATACAAGATTTAAGTGTCGTGAATTGTAGCTATAGTTGTCAGGGGCTACAGCTCTGCTAGCCTCGTAAGGCTCCCCAAGTGCGATCGTAGTTAGTGACTATTCTGACGCCAGCACACTGAACTTATGTTAGGTTCCCGGATCGTTTTTTTATCCTCGCTGTTTTCTAAAATGAATTTTCTTTCTGAGAGACGACCTAATACGTGGAGACAAAGCCGACACGCGGAGAATAATGTATGTAGTCTTTGTTCAAAGCTTTGAACTTTTCAGATTCTTTTAGAACCGTAAAAGAAGTCCCGCAACGAAATGAGAAATGTCAAGTAGTAACATACGAAAATAAAGCCCATGAAAGGGATAAAGCAAATATATTGGTAAAGCGCGCTCTCCTGAAAAGATAAGGTGCTAAAATGCATGAGCAGAGACACTCTGGAGATTATTTGAGGTAGGGTCAGGAAATTACAAAGAAGGCAAGTTGGTGAAAGCATCAACAAACTGAACAATTCGATCGTAAACAGATCGTCATGTTGTTGAGAGCGATGCAGGCTTATGGTAATCGAGGTACATAGAATCATGAGCAATACGATAACAGCTGGAAATAATGCATTAGATCAGAGACGTACTTTTTTCTAAACGCTGTGGAATTATATTGGTTCTTTGTAAATTTCATGAAGTAAACATTCTCCTCAGCAGCAATGGACCAAAATGCGGCTATAAAACATGAAGAGGTTTGCTTTGGTAATTTTATGGTGCCTCACCTCATTCAGTAGTAGCTTCTTTTACAACCGTGACGGGTTGTGAAATAATGTAGCAAGTGCAACAAAATAATACCGACGCTGTTACCGTACCGGTGAAAAAAACTCTTAAAATCATGAGACAGAGATCTATTATAATATCGATAACTTACTTGAAAAGTGGATCAATGCTAGACGAAAATAAATAAACTCACCAAAAAGAAGAATTATCATTTTTCACTTTTTTACCTCATAAATTTGAACTTTCAACTGCACAAATGAGAGAACATTAGAGTTATCGAAAGAACGATACCTTAGTATCGGCTTAATAAAAAGGGAAAAAACAATTCTCATTAATACTGTACGATTGCTTCCAAGGGAAGCAAGTGAGCCTTCGTAAAACGAGGCACTGAGGACAACAGAAAGGCAACAAGAACATAACTCATTATTACCGGACGATTGCGTCCAAGGGAAGCAAGCGAGTCTCAGTACAAAGAGGAGCACCCTGATCTCACCTTGAGCCAGTCTCTGAGCCAGGACACGGACGGCTTAGGGTCGCCCGCCACTTCACACTCGATAACGACCATATCGCCCTCCTCAGCGTCTATGGTGCGCGGCTTCCTCAGGAACATCGGCACCTTCTTGTCCCTGCACGGCACACAATTTAACGTACGTTACACTTTCGACAGTTTCTGTTTATTTTCTAGCACAACCTGACGCTAATTTATTTAGTCGTGAAGTTGCAAAGAAGTTCGTGAGAGTTGACGATGCTCTCCCGTAGAGTTAAATACATTGAATTTTTCTAAAATGCGGGAGAAAATCAAAGAAAATTTTATATTTTCAACCCAATGATCTTGTATTTTGCCAAAAAAAAACAACACATGATTTATTTATGCCGTTGATGATGCACGGGACTGAGTAACTTTGCCATTTACAGTACGGTAACAACTCTTCCGAACTTAGGAAAGAAACGAAATGAAGCTTATCTGCAGAGGAAATAAAAGGGAATTTAAACGCTAGTATGTTTGTGTCCGACCCTGGCCGCAACACAGCTCTGCTCAAATTTGGTGAGTAAATATGCTCGACAGCGACCTTCAGGGTGTGCCCTCGCAACAGTTGAATTATATGGACGGAAAAAAAGGACATCACCCAAACAAAATATCAACTACAGGTTTCAAAGTTGAATAACCCTAGTACTATGAGTAGAGTGATCACATAGAGTCAAAGCACGAGTATCATGTCATCAAAGTCCTTTCGGGACTATTTTTTCTTTGGAATATTCCGATTTAATAGAGGATGGAAGTTCTGAAGAATATAGCATCATCGTTGAATTAATATAAATGCTGTGATTTTACGTATATGATCTCAAATTACATCCCATTTTACAAAATTCACCTTTTTTTCGGAAGAAAGTTGCAACGCGCAGCCAAAACTTACACAAATGAGTTTTTGATCGCTTGTATTTAGATGGTATTCTCTTTTTATCCTTCAGTACGCAGAATCGCACATCTGGTTCAGACGGTACACCGAAACGAACACTCTTGAAATATAGTGCTCGTAGAATTTTTAGCTGACTTTTTTACATATCCCGAGAGTTACATCCCTGAAGTTAAATGTATAGTTTTGACACAAACACGATATCAAACTCACTATGTATGAATTTTTGCGAGCATTTTTTTTATTTGAGTACTTCGTATTGAATTGAAATTGTTATTTTTGTATGCGCCCTGGGGATAAGTATTGGGTTCACCCGTGCATTCCCAGCTCTTACGTACTGAGCCGCAGCCTCTAACCACGGGTTTGAGGCAGCCGAAACATGGTCTGTTACTTGCTTATTTAAGCAAACAAATAATACAATGAAATGGAGCAAAAACATTCAAATAACAGCGGTAGAAGAGGTTCACACTTGAATTAAGCTCAGGTGGCGCGGCGGGATTTACCCAGCCTCGAATCTCTGGCAAGGTCGGTGTGTTACAAAAGCAGCTGTTATTACTTCAGGTGCAAACTTAGGAGATAACTCACACTCTATAATACGTTCAATTGTGAGGCCTTGATCAATGAAGCGCCGCCTTGCTGAAATATGATACACTCATAACCATCAATCGCTGTCTTGTTTCAAAGAAGTACTCTGTCAATCGGCCCGCAATCGAGGGCCCGTGAATGGATGCAATTATTTCATCAGGGGGCGTAAAATGGAGGCAGATTGAGGCACAGAAGAAGAGCAAGCGACGCAAATCTCCAAGAAAGGCGAGCGCTCGACGCCCGGCCAAACACGATCCTAAGATAGCCCCTTTAGCTCTGCCTGCATGGCAGGCCTCGCCTCCCTAATGAGGATCCGATCGCCAACTGCAGGAATAAAGTCTCGCATTATTTGCAGTATGTTACCTTTGCTGACACGTCTTCAGGTACTTATGAACTCTATTCACTAGGCCGTTTTAAGTTAAGGGAAGATGCTGTAAAAATGAAGTTGAATTTACATATTGTTAGTATTCATCTCATTATCATGATAACTATCGATATAATCATCAAGGTTCCTTTAGAGCCCAACAATGGTCAAGGGAACGGGTGAGCTCTTAGGTAGTGGTGGGATTCTTATAAGGATTGGAGGATGTTTAGATGTGCAAATTCTTCCCCACGTGCATAATTTCTAAGCCACACGCCTACGGCTCTTTTGCGGTCGACAGCCAAAACTCGGGAGCGAGAGAACTGAGTGGTGTCTCTGGTGAGTACAATTCAATCAAAAATAAATATCATATCTCTTTGCACAACCGTGATTAATTAAATTTGTGTGTATAATTTTCGGCTACCTTGAACATTTATTTTCGTCAATAGAAAGATCTCTTCTAGTATTCGAACCTCTAAAGTCATTGTTGCGCAAACTTATTCTACGACAAAGGCAAATGTATGAATGTATCCACTACTTCAAAACCAGCCTTGTAACATGTAACTTGAATACACAAACTCTGAACAAACTTACGGATAAAAATATGGGGAATGTATTCCTTATCTGATAACGTTTACAAAAATTGTTTACCAGGAAATTGGAAGTATTCACAGCTACAAATTAACCACAGATCGCGCTCATGCAAATTCACGAGGAGTAGAAAAACGAACATAGGATTGGACGAAGAAAGAGAAAAGGAGCATGCAAGAAAGGTCAACATTAAAAACTGGTCAACATTAAGCTATTATTGTAAATATTACTTCGAACAAAGGCCAGAAGTCTAGTAGATCAAGACACAATAAATATTGTAGACTTACAGTTTAACGCAGCCTATATAGAGGCGTGATCGGTAAATTTAAGTTAGATAATTTCTATCACCACTTTTCCTCTCAGCTAAACTCAATAATTAAATAAACATTCACTCGCTCCAACGAGTTTTGATTATGTTAGAGTAAGTTTGCAAGCCATTTTCAACAGTCTACAGAGAGTGTAGGACTGATCGTAAGTTAAAAGCAATGCTGTAATTGCAGTTTTAGCATTTTGAATACTTAATTTCATGGCGTAGTGAAATCTGGACGAATTGGCCATCACGTAGACTGAATCCTACGATCGATTTCTTCTAGGATGTCTATTATAATTTATCAGTCCTTCAGATATTCAATGAAAGCACATTTTGCGAAAAATTCATTGCATATTTTCTCTCTATCTTACACTCTCGTTCCTGACAATAATCATTTATATTGGTTGTCATGAAATCTAGCATTTTCCAAAAATAATTATGGTGATGAGCTACATTGACTCCATATTGGAGTCAAAATGTAACGATCTTGCAGAAATCGCCTTGTATCTAGTGTGTTCTCAAGGACTACTGCATGTACGATCTAAAAATTCGATCGCTATGACCTGTAGAAAAATTTCAATTTAGACAAGGATCTGCTGAGCCTAATCTCCACCATCTCTGGTGTGATCTGACGCTAATGGCTACGATCTCTAATAGCAACCCTACTTTGTCATCGCGACGTCTACAGAGATTTCAAGTTAGTCGTTGCGATGGCTTATGAGCCTTGAACATTTTAGTCTCGGCCATAAGCGGACCTGATGCTGTGCAAATCCTGGTCCTACACGGGCTTCGACCAGCCATACGATGGCATTCTAGAGCCGCCCACCCGCTACTTGCGAACAGCTTCTAACTCATCTACGAGATTCAACCTCAGTCACCGCCGTTCAAAATATCATCTCAGAAAATCAGTGTTGCATGACGGCTTAGCTCTGCGACAGCGCATACAAAATAGATGCTTTCGATATCAATCTATAGAACCGTTATAGGACAGCTTCGAGTGAAGAAGTGGCTGAAGAGCAAGTAGGTCACCGGTAGCACTGTTGCTATGTCAATGGAGTACCTATTGTATCGATCGAAGCAGCGGCTGTAATGGGGAATGCATTGATCATTGAAGAGAGTAGTGACATTCGCGCAGACGTAAGCTACGACATTAGAAGCCGTAACTTGCTCTGTAGAAACAATAATTACTGCAGGAATAATCAACGAGATTCATAGCGAGTGGGACGACATCTTTGCTAATAAATTTTGACGATATCCTCGGCAACAATCTTCGCATTAGTGGCGATGACCGCAGCATCAGCGCAGGTTTCAGCCCGTGTCCAATTGCGCGTCATGTCGGAGTTGTGTCCCAGGCTTAAAATCGCACCTCATGCCCATGCGATGCAAAGCTCAGTCGCCACTCACATGCAGGTCCGGCCAGCCTCTCCATCTAGGGCCCGGCCTCCCGTAAAGGCGGTCCGAGGCCTGCTCAGCGGCCGCCTTCATGCGGCATCAGTCGCGAATAATTGCAACATCGCTCACAATTACGTACCACGAGCAAACAGCTTCCCTCCGCCCCAGGTCATGTCCCCACACTTCTCTCTATCCTCCTTCTGGAATTTTCTCCCTCTGGACGTTTCCCTTAACTCAAGCTACCGGGATTCCTCTTTGCCATCCCCTCATTTCATATGCCATTCTGGGTCTCCGTTTTCCTCCCCTCATTATAAATGACCCATGTAGTTATAAACCAAAAAATAGAGATCACTCTGCTTGATTATATTTTGAAGCATTCCTTTTTTAAACTTCTTAGCTGTTCTTCCTAGGATCCTGATTATTGTCTCTACCTTTTGTATCACTTTCATTACGCAAGCCTCTCTATCCGCCTTTACGGGTGCGTAAGTGCTTGCACTGCGTGGCTCCGGACACACACTGATGTCCTCACAATACTGATTTCTGATTGCTGCCATGAAAGTCAGGGGACTCCTGAACAAAGTTTCCTAAAAGTTTGTATAATGAGACTCTTTATCTTTGTGTAAGACTTCCATGTATAGTGGTCGATCACATGAATAGTTTCATTGCCCGATTGTACAGTCGACAAAGCTTTCAATAACAGGACCCTAAATTAATATCAACTTGAGCGTAATAACTCTTAAATTTTATAGAATAGTCCGAGCGAGCAAAACAAAGTGTTTACTTATGTTATGGACCTGGCTTAGCCCAGGTCCAGCACATAACCTCACATAACCTCACATACCTAATGAATGAAGTATTTCTTTTACGTAAAAATAGAACAATGTT
This sequence comes from Morinoia aosen, assembly GCA_030386875.1. Taxonomy (NCBI): domain Eukaryota; kingdom Metazoa; phylum Arthropoda; class Malacostraca; order Amphipoda; family Talitridae; genus Morinoia; species Morinoia aosen. The sequence continues at coordinate 49,455,811 of CM059564.1, forward strand.
CGTTCGCAAGGAGAGGTTGAGCTAAGAACAGTTCATTCGTCATTGAAAAACACTTCTTAACGTAGGTTGGTGAAGTTCTGTTGAATGACCATGTTTACTAACTTCATATATTTATTAAAACATTAAAGATACGAGAGAAAAATTCTACGAAGTTATAATAAACTCAGTTAAAAAAATGACAGAAGTTGTCGTTAACTGATCTACGAAGTAAGAAAGCTGAAAGTAAAAAGAATAGTCTATCCTGTCGCCAAAACGGCGAGATATTATAATTAGATTGAAAAAATAGCGTGCTCTATCTCAACTATGATTCTCTGATCTTACATTTACAAACGATTTCGAAGGAAATATCATAATTTTAATTCAAATTAGTGCAACACCTGCGCATTCATTAAATTTTCATCAGCAAAGTTGGATAACAGAGTATTTCAAAAATTTACGCGGTAGCTCGGAGTATCACCCGAAGAGTTTTGGATCAGGGAAAAGCAGTAGATCATGACGCCAAGAATGCTCCTATGGCATGAGATATATTTCAATTTCCTGCTGGTACAGTTGTGCAATGCAAAATTTAGAAAAAACCTAAATCGCCATTCGTAATAGCTAAAGAAATTTTATCGTGGATAAAATATGTCTTCAAATTTTTTTGAAAATATCATCGATAAAATTTTAAGAAAAAACAGCTTCATAATGAAATGTTGGTGACCATTTAAACGCAGACCTTCTATGAGACCAAATATGCTGAAGAAGTTTGAATTCTGAGGAGCATGAGACTTTGAAATCATAAGTTAAACATGTCATGTCACAGATGATTGCTATTTTAGTTGCAGCCAACGAGCTTTCATCCAAACTAGAGCCATACGTAAAACTGCGAGAAGGTAAATTTTGAACACTAAATGCTGAGAATCCCTTGTCTCCATTCCAAATTATTGTACACAGCGTCACCATGAGATGAATACCATTGTTTTTTCTGTTCCTTTTAATTCCAAATTTACTCCTCCATTCTGAAAAACTTCGTGGAAAGGACTTAATCATTGTCATGAAGTATAATTGTTTCGCATTCATCCACGCCGTACTTGAATGAAGTGCGTGCGTAGATTTACAGACAAACTACCATGAATTTCTCATTGTTGAAGGTTCTGCAATTAAATACAGTATTATAACTTTACATTTTGCTAACTCAAGCTATTAATTTAAGGGAGAAACTTTGCGTATAGATAATATAAACGAAGTATTTTCCAGATGACTAAAGGGGGTTCAATCCCACGACGCTTACCAATTATGGTCAGCATGTTCCATAATAAACTATATAACTGCACACATCTAAGTTTTGCTTTTTGCAAAGTCTAACAATAAATAAAATAGCAAGGATAGTCGCTTTTAAAAGATCCATTATCAGTTAGTTGTTTAATAAATAGAAGGACCTAAAATGATATATAAAATTGAACGTTTCGACTACAGGAGTCATCTTCAGCATTACCAAGATCTATGGACGACAAAAAATAAATTTTATTGAAAATAAGTGCAATAGTAAAAACAAATAAAAAGAAGTGGACGAAAAAGGATGGAGAACAATACTAACATGCTATTAACAGAGGGAATGACGATTCAGTTTCATTTAAAATAGGTTTGTCTTTCATGATAAAAAGAGATTCTAACATACGAAGGTCTGATTGACTAGATGTGGTTCCTATTATCTGGAAGTTGTCCAAGCGGACTAGCAGGTCGCACTTCTCGGCATGAGTGCGTACCGAAGAGTGAGGGGGAGAGGCAACCAATAATCCCCTTGCCTCTCCCCCTCACTCTTCGGTACGCACTCATGCCGAGAAGTGCGACCAGCTAGTCCGCTTGGACAACTTCCAGATAATAGGAACCACATCTAGTCAATCAGACCTTCGTATGTTAGAATCTCTTTTTATCATGAAAGACAAACCTATTTTAAATGAAACTGAATCGTCATTCCCTCTGTTAATAGCATGTTAGTATTGTTCTCCATCCTTTTTCGTCCACTTCTTTTTATTTGTTTTTACTATTGCACTTATTTTCAATAAAATGTATTTTTTGTCTTCCATAGATCTTGGTAATGCTAAAGATGACTCCTGTAGTCGAAACGTTCAATTTTATATATCATTTTAGGTCCTTCTATTTATTAAACAACTAACTGATAATGGATCTTTTAAAAGCGACTATCCTTGCTATTGTGTTTATTGTTAAACTATATAACGTTGCAACTTAGATTAGAAGGATGTCTAAAACACCCACCCCTTTCATCCCTTTAGAGGTAAAACTGCCTTCAAGACTCCCTAGGGAACACAAAAAATATATCCTTGAATGAAAAACCTTTTGTTGAATTTATAATTTCATTTTTACGCAAGAGGTGGCCTGCATAACTTTGAGCATATAAGTAATTTCTGGCCTTTTGAGGCATCATTTTGCGACATAGCGAGTAAGACCGTTTGGAAATCAAAGCAAAGAGCAGACAAAAACGTGACGGAGGCATGGAATACCTCAAATAAACCATCTGCCCTCAAATGGTAACGAGCCAAACGTTCCTCCCGTTTTAATTCCACGTACACCTTTGTTGCATTGTTTTTACAGCTCGCCCGTATGAATGCAAGGGCACGCACCATATTTTTGATGCATTCGAGCTCATCCATCAGGCAGACCTGAGCGTCCTGACGGCGAAGGGGAGCCTCTCAAAAAGCGGCACAGCTCACACGTCAGAGGAGGCGCACAAAGGGCAGCATGCCAGGTGCTGACGCAGGGGGCGCCTAGTTAGGAGGACCTCCTGCAGGTGCACATGTCCACGGCAGGCAGCAGAGTTCGGTGAAGGGTGTAGGTCTTTAGCCGCAGCAGATCACGTTTTCTCCACAATTAGTATTTAATGAAATTACCTCAAGTGTAATAGGATGTCGAGGAATAAGAATTTTTGAAAATATTTTGGTGTGCATCTCCGAGCGCATTGTCTACTTTTCTTCTGTGAGAGGACCCCAAATGGAAAAATACGGGACATGGAAAGACATTACGAACAAATTCCTAATACCATAGACAAATTCCATTGGGAAATGCAAAATGGCTGAATTTACTTTAAAATGATAAGCGAATATAAAAAGGAAATTGAGGAAAATTGAGGAATGGTCACAAAAAATACCAGGACTGGTATGTAGGATATTGAACCCAGCGACACTATGATGGATGAGTTGACGGTTGCCGTGACGAATGTGCCGTCAGTTCGGTGTAGTGGCGTCAGCATCCAACTCGACCAATCATTGTCAGGGCGAAGAGATGTATAAACGATGTAATGTGCAAGTGAGGGGATAAATAGAGTTTAATTTGTGCCTCATTTCAACAATGCAGAGATTACGGACTGTTAGGATGCATAAGCGAACATTAAATAAATGAACAGATGAATAATTAGACTGACGTAAATAACGTACGTAAAAATGAACATAGACATGAGTATATCAAAGAAAGGTATTTTCAAGCTAATTAAATGAGCATGTGCCGTAAATAAAAGGAAAAAATTGATTAGAAATGGTCCGGCGAATTGTCCAAAAACGGAAAGATGAATGGACGGATGAACAATAGGAGCGGATGACGCATGAAGACTCATGCATTGGTCTGAGTGAGCACACAATGACGCGCGCGCCAGGGCATACATCAGCTGCGCCACATGCGGCGCGCATCACGTGCGTCATGGGGCTGTGTGGTCGGCGAGCAGAGCCGAGCTTGAAAAAGCTGTCTCTGACAAGCCTCATTAGTAAGCTGCGACTCGATGAACTCTCCAATTTTCGGTCTTCAGCCTTGCTTTGGCTGTTGAAGTGTTTTAAAAACGCTAGCTGACTTGGCGATTGGATGTTAAAACTATGAGGCTATGCTTTTCTGATAAGTTCTTCGCATTTCAAGTCCGTTATTTCAGCAGTATTTTACAAATTTCCAAGATTTAATATACTTCATGAACATATTACTAATCATTCACTACGGGCTTTCTCTACTCCTCTGATTCAGAGCACTGGAACATCCGTTCTTCAGAGACACTCCAGCGGTGAGCGTTCCATCATACATGAGGCAGGCGGACGTAGAGTTGTACCGGATATCTTTCTGACGTGTGACGTAGAAATATCACGAGGCTTTTTGTTCTACATAATTCTGAACAATTTTAGTCGTTGCAGAAGTGACATCGCGAGTTCTTCCGTCAATTTGGCTCTACTATACAGAACGTTATTTCGGGCAAAGATGCTTACACTCGAGGTTTTTCAAGTTGAAATTTGAACAATTCACGCTCTGAACTAGCAATCTTGCGTGGTTGCCAGTTACTCAGTACTCATAAGAGTTGTACTGAAGGAGCTAAAATTTAAGGAATTCGTTCGCAAAAATCTAACATACATCACATAGGAAAGTTGACAGAAGAACTTTCACTGACCCCCACACCGCTACAACGGAAATCCGACCTAGAGCTCGACTTTGGTTTGATAACGGCACAAGCAGCACTGGAGTCACACAGGGCATCCAAAGGTAACAGTGGCCCACTGACGACCCGACGCTAGCACTTCAACACCAAGAACATCACAAATAACCACCGCGTAAATCAGCCATCAAGAATGTGGAAAGTCAGCGGTGTTAACCTTTCCCATTTCACTGCAGTTTAGACCGGCAAGTCATATGTTTCTTCGGCAGGAGAAGGATTCTAGCTTGCATTATTGGCACGTGCCTCAGCGTAAGCATTACGATTCCCTTCAATCATGCTCCATTGACGAAGAATTGAGGTGAAGCAAAGCGTAATGATCAGCCTTGCCAGTACTAATTCTCGTAAAGTATCTGGTATTTTGATATACATTTGATACACACCTGCATTGTATCGAATAACAGTATCAGGTATACAAATGCATAATATAGTTTAAAACTTGAAACAAAAATCAGTTACTTCAGTTAGCAAAATATATTGATACTGGTTGTACTGATTCAACAATTTTATCGCTATTTCCCTATTGAAATTTTGCTTTATCAATTTTATCGCGATCATTGAAAACTGTCTGTTAGGGATCAAAATACGAGTATGTCGTAGCAGAAAATATTAACTCGAGTTTGCAGAATGAGTTTGCGTTAAAATTTTATAGTTTGACAGAAGCAAATCCATAACTACAACGCTAATTTGAATTCGTTCAACACTGTCCCAAATACTTCGTTCACGTAACATAATTTCTGATAACCTAGGAAAGACGATTGTGGCACCTGTAACACGGACGATACACAAAATAGACGTCATAAGTTCATGACCTCACGATCGTGGTGCAGTTTATGCCTCTCACTTGTGTGCATTGTTAGATATGACCTACATTTTGCGACCCAGTTCGAGTAGCATATTTTACGAGACGCATTTCACTTGGAACTATTCGCTTCTTCAAATGAATGCGAGAGCTTAGATTGTTTTACTAAATGTACTTTGATTTTACCAGAATTTTGTCGGGTGCACATCGAAAAAGATAAAAATCTTCAAAATGATTCACTTCAAAGAGAAAACTTCGCTTAGGTGTTTCAAGTGTTTTAAATTTACTAAGTTGCTATGATTCATCAGCTTCGAAGAGCTCACCTCAGTGGTGTACACCTGCAAAACAGATGTGTACAGCTGAGCACATCCCAACCGTGGGCGCCGCTGAGTAATTAAAACAAACACGGGGCCGAAGAGGAGGAGCATCAAGGGTATATACTCACGGACAACAAATGTATATCTATTGTATAAAGAGCTTAGGATGTGCTGCATGCGGATTAAGTACATGCAGCAACGGCTTCACCCTAAATCTGGGCCGGCATGTAAAGGCTATGTTCCACAGGGCATCGGCGACCACGACCCCGGATCCATATTGAGCTCTCAAAACAAGCAAACACCGGCAGGGCGGTGCCACGATCATGGTCAGTCAAATCAATGACAAACAATGGTGATTTGTGAGGATCAATTCCTCCCTAGTTAGAGGAGTGCGGCTTCCTCGTCCATATTTGGGTGACTTTCTTTGACCGTAATCTTGCACTGAGTTTGTGTAGGGGAGAGGCGTGTGCCTCGGTTGATTGAAGCGATGAAAGTCTTGTTTAGTTTAGTAATTAAGACGCTTTTACATTTCAAATGCACATTACGAGTGCATACAACGAGACAAGACGTAATTAAAGGCGTACCAAATTTCAAACGAATCGCTCAAAATGCAATGTTTTCTACTGTTGCCAATGTATTTGCCGCTCAAAATAACAAAATAAATATTAGCAGCAGAAGAAAAAGACGAAACGGAAAATAGATGACAGTAACGAACTAAACCGAACACAGATTACAGCGATTAGAACGGTACAAGCCAAAAGGAAGTTTAATGATAAAAATAAAGAAATAAAGTGCGAGAGCGAATATTAGTATACGGTAGAAGATAAATAGTGATGGCAACGACCATTTGAAATAAATATTAGCAACACAACCCGAAGTACAATCAAAGAAAAACCATGAGAATTAAAAATAATACACAGAAAATGAGGATTATTTCAGCATTAAAATTAATAACTGAATCAGAAGCAGCATAACGCTCGCAACTCACTGCCTGACAGAGGTGCCGCCGCACAAGTCCGGCTGTCTGGAGGACACGGACACCCTGCAGATGGACTCGATGGTGCCCATCTCGTTGGTGGCCGTGCAGGTGTAGAGGCCTCCGTCGCTGTAGGTCGCCTTCTCTATTTCCAGCGTGGCCAGACCGTCCTCGTCAAGGTCGAAGGTGTACTTGCGACATGGTCGGATCCTCTGACCGTCCCGGTGCCTGTGAGGGAGACCGCAATGTTGCGCTCAACATGGCTTACTTTGGATTAATTATTTCGGTGAACAGCTTTGGCACGGGTGAAAAATACAGAGAATTATGCAAGTAAAACGCACGCAATTCAATTACCCACACTATAGTATTTTAACATCCTAGTACATGCTTATATCTATTATCATCCGAATTACTAGGCGATTAAAGAATGTAATGCAAATTACAAGGCTAACAATTCCATTTTCCATTAAAACTGACCTATGAAATGTTCTTTTTTTAATGTTTGAACTGGCGAGGTTCAACGAAAGCTACTTTATTTTCGCTCACGCTGTGTATAAGCGCCGTTGTGGTGAGATGAGTAAACAGTCGAAAACAACGCTACTGGAGGACTCACCAAACCACGCCGATGGTGGGATAGGCCTCAATCACGGTCTGCAGAGTGATGGTGTCACCATCGCTCACGCTCACGTCCTCCAGCTCACGCAGGAACATGGGTGAGATGTACGACCTGATGGGCGAGGATGTGTCCGACCAAATGAAACATACATTGAAGTATAGGCTGAAAATGCCAAATAGAGCTTGTATAAAGGTAGAATTTATAGACCTGTGTTCCTCAGGCCTTTGTTCCTTAGGCTGCTCCAGAACACCTCGGTTGTATTTATTTGTATAAACACAAAGCCACAATATTTTCCATTGGAACACCTCGTCGTAAATTTGATAACTTGAATTTTGCCAAGAGAATACTCATCGATGATAATGGTTGTCTTCATGAAAAGTTCAATTTATGAGGTAAGAGAATAGCATTACCAGGAAAAAGAAACTTGCTAGAGCAAAGTCAGAAAATTCTAACACTTAATATCTTGCATGGACCCCAACGAATGGACAGAGGGCATAATGGAACATTTCTAGACGCACAGTAGTTGGTCTGTCTGATTTAGCATGTGAATCCCTATTTAGTCGCATGGCATTGGAAGGAAGTTGAAGTTTCCAAGTTTTTAACAATATTTACAAAGGGAGCAAATGTGGAGTCTCACTCGAGACACAGAACAGAGCACGCCTCACCTGAGCCCGGAGTCCACGATGAGCCGGCACCTGCAGGTGATGCAGCCGTACGGGTTGGTGGCCGTCACGGAGTACACCGCAGCGTCCTCGTGCTTCGTGTCCGCCAGCTCCAGCGAGTAGAAGTGGCCGTCTTCCTGCCACGTGCGGTGCGTGTCTGCACACACGCCATTATAATTGAAAAGAAAAAAGTTCTGATAGGTCTAAGGATATTTTTGATTAGATGACATTAACGAAATATGTATCAAGAGTAATGAAACTCACTTAATAACGTAGAGCATGTTGAGTCTCTAGTCATTGCCCCCTTGCTGTATTTTAACAACGGGCTGTTTATTTTTCTATTTCCCAAAAAGATAGCGATAGGAATTTTGAGCGAATTAATGGCGTTATGACGAATGAATTGCATTATGAATTCCTAGAATTCACTGAGAAGTAGGGACTTTCAAAACGGCAGAAACATTGCATTTCTTGACACCACCTGTGAACACATCATGCCTAACTCGCACACATGCGACAAGCTGGCTCTAGCTTCATGGCCATTGAAAGTGCAACATATCGTGGCCTGTATTGTCCTATGCGATGAAAGTTGATGAATTACGTGCATTTGATACACATTCAACATCGTTATAATTAGATATTTACGAATGTTGTTATCTGATCGATTTTAGTATGATACACAATATACATTAAATACTTGAATTTAACAATTTCACTCTGTTTTGGGACTCAGAGATAGTCAATACCAATGTTATACTGTTATGTTACTATGTTATGTTGTTTTGGGGGTCGGGGACAGTCAATAACTTCATTTACGGCTGATTTTGACAGAATATCGCTTTCGATGAAAATTCCGAAGGTTATTCAAATTTCACAAGCAAAGGTTGCCTTCCAACAGATCGCATAACGAAAGGCAACACGAACTTGCCGTAACTTCATATTTTTCCTCGTCCTCGCCCTAAATTCAGAGCGAATTTAATTAAACTTGGAGTGCAAGTCATTCTCAGCAGCCACTTCTGCAAAGCAACTCTGAACCGCGACCCATTACTCAATGGAAGTCTTATAATCGAGATAGATTGCGCTATTAAGAGAAGAAGTGAATGAGGTCATCTCCAACGACATCATTTCCGAGTGCGGTAATTAGTCTTGAGAATTGCACGGCTTATGGCCAGCACAGCACTCGAGTTGTCTTTAATTGACGTTAGCACAACTCTTCATAAAACCCGTCTAATCAAATTACTGAACGATTTTAAATGCTAAGTATTGAATCTACCGTAGATTAATAGGAATAAAAAGTAATAAATGTGACAGCTTAATTTTTGGATGCAAAATGTTAGCTAATACTTAAGTATAAATGCACTGTTTGAAATATATGAACATTCCAGCAATACACACTTGCATTTGTTTCACTGTAACGCAACTTTAAATAAAACTGGATCTAGTGATATGGAGGACAAATTGAGTGAAATGTGCATTTGGTCACAATAATGAATTGGTTAGGTAATAATTTCTGCCTCACCATGTGCAGCGTTTCTATCCTGCTCATACAAAGTTCGACACGAAGAAGCAAAACTTGTATGGGATGCTGGAGGTAATAAATCTTCATGAGGCAACTGGGCGTTTGGTTTCGCAGTCTTCGGCCAAATAGGTCAGCAGAATTGTAATCAGATCGTATTGTGTACTTTGCCCAGACATTTTCAACGAGAGTCACTACAGCAAAAAAATAAGGATTAATTTACCATTTGCATTCAGGAGCGTCCAGCCAACTTTAAAGTCGATTTCATTGAAATTTTGTTCACAAATACTGCATAGTTCTGCCTTAATTGACAATCGCCAGGGAGTGAATCATTTCAAGTAGCCAGCAAGACCGTTTCCAGTGATGAGATTGACTTAGAGCCGTCATATCTAACACGCTGACTGCTTGGTGAGCTACCAGAAGCCACTGAGGGGATTTCCATGACACTAGTGAACCGCCGGTGGTCACAAACCTAATTTTTCTAGGTAGTAAATGAAGGCACGTTGGAGACTCAACATCCTCTACCTTGCTGTTGCCGTTTTTGAACCACAGGACGTTGGGGACTCACCATCCTCTACCATGGTGTTGCCATCTTTGAGCCACAGGACGTTGGGGACTCACCATCCTCTACCATGGTGTTTTTATCTTTGAACCACAGGACGTTGGGGACTCACCATCCTCTACCATGGTGTTTCCATCTTTGAGCCACAGGACGTTGGGGACTCACCATCCTCTACCATGGTGTTGCCATCTTTGAACCACAGGACGTTGGGGACTCAACATCCTCTACCATGGTGTTGCCATCTTTGAACCACAGGACGTTGGGGACTCACCATCCTCTACCATGGTGTTGCCATCTTTGAACCACAGGACGTTGGGGACTCACCATCCTCTACCATGGTGTTGCCATCTTTGAACCACAGGACGTTGGGGACTCACCATCCTCTACCATGGTGTTGCCATCTTTGAACCACAGGATGTCCGGCTTGGGGACCCCGACAATCTGGCAAGTGAGACGCACTGGGAAGCCGACTTGCACTCTGCGGTCCCTCAGCCTGAGCGTGAACTGGGGCGCCATGCACGGTACCGAGTCCATGCGCGAGAGAGCCATCAGGTGGCTGAGAACCCGACCAGTAAGCATCATTTTCAACACTTAGCCGAGTAACGTAGGCGTGATATTTATATACAGAATATATTGCATGCTTTATTAGACTCGGACGATGTCAGAGTCCCTGTACGTTGGAACAATACAGGTGTGTTGTTACCGCGACCTCATCAAACATCAATGTAGTGATGGAGATGAGTTAGATGCAGAAATGATCCACTTTGGTGAGGGAAAACATCATTCATTTACTTGAATACTGTGGTAAAATAAACATGAACTACATCTGTTCAATTATCATTCATTTCGGGCAGGGAAAATTTTAGCGACAATAAAAGGAAAAATTTGCAATACATGGTCAGAAACAAAGGAATAGGCATATGATGATTGCTAAGAAAAAGGTAGTTATTAAACAATCACAAATCTTTGAGTGACCCAAAGGGACAACTAGTGAGAGAAAATAGGAATAGAGGAGGAAGTTGTCACAGTATTTACTTTCAGAGACGATTTAATTAGACTTCAGAATAAAACGAAATCAGTTTATAACAGAATGGAAGGGTATTGTGTCTCAGATAGACTTGCATATCGTTAAGGTCGGTATTTTCCATATGAATATTTCGCAGAAGTTATTAAATAATGGAGCACAAGAAACTTTTGCATATTTAATAATACGCTCAAACACTGGCAGGTGCTACTAAATCGAATAAAGATCAGCTAAGTGTTGAGAAACAAAAACTAATTTGCATACTATAAGATAAAAGATTGTCTAGAAGAAGGCGATAGCCAAGTTTAAAACCTTGATTGTACGGGAATCGTTAGACAATTGAGATCCAAATAAGCCATTTAGTAGTTTTTAAACACAATTACTCTCCCCACCTGTTTCAAGTAGTCAACAATAGTAACTATTTGCAGATCATTAATCAATTTTGTAGAGATTTCAGAACTCAACATTCTTTACATCTCTACGCTGAATGAACGCTCTTTTACAGTTCAGTAAATTATCTTCTCGAGATCTCTAGAGAAACCTAGCGTATTCATTCCCTTAATTAATTTAGGTTCATAAAGATGCATTTCCATGCATTTTTCATTCACTTTCACCATTGCAAACATCTTTCTGTCTCCCATCCATGAGCCCATAATTAAGACCTTTGTGAGCATACCATCATTAATTCTTGCTCTGGACTGCTACCGCCCATGATCCTCATGCAGTCAGCCCACCCGCTAGTATTGTTGACCAAGGCGGGTGCCCCTGAGCCGCCACTTGTTAATGTCACCGCCCACTCGGAGCCTGCGCACCTCGCCTCTGTACAGCCTGCCCCCAGTCCCCGACAGATAATGTCATCACACAGTGAGTGCCCTGCAGCTCGCACCTGTTGATCTTATCGTGCGCCTCCAGCACAGAGCAGTCCCTCGTAGACAGAAGACGGGTGTACGAAGTCACCCTGCCTCCGGGGTTCACGGCCTCCAGCTCGTACTTGCCCTCGTCCTCCCAGTGTAGATCGTCGATGCGCAAGCTCACCTAAACTCAGGATATCCACAGTCGCTTAGGACCGTCTTAGAATTAGAGCAGATTGTATTTTGAATACGTAACACTTTGACCGCAACGTGAGCCACCGGTGGACATGGAGGGGATTTTCACAACGCTGCAGACCGATCAGTAGTCATAAACTCAATTTTCATAAATTCTTATCAAATCTAAATGAAGCCACAATCCAGTTAATATTCACTATTTTAAATGTTTTTTACTGCAATTGAGTATAAATTTGAGTTGAATATTGAACTTCAGTTTAATCAATTGCAGTCAAAGTGTCAGTACTAAGTTTAGTACACACTACATTTATTCGTGGCATTTAGTCACGATTTCCAATCACCGTTAAGATGCAGATAACTCGATTTCAACATTTCGTTAAAATGATGAGATTCGCTGTGCAAAGCTAGAATGAAGTGGTTAGATCGAGTGCGTAGAATCGAGTGTGTGAATAAAATATATATACTTGAAGTTTAAGTAGTCATCACATAAATTAACGTCGCTCTAACAATCGCAGACATTCCTAATTTATAAAATGGTAGTAAGGAAAAAATTACTAAGCATATAGCTTAAAATTTTCGAGTAATTTTAATTTCAAACCGAGTCGATCAGAAACACTTACAGCCAACAATCACGAAAGCTAAAATTAGTGATCATTACAAAAGTATTGTCTATGGCACGAACGTGCAAAAAATCATAAACAATAATGGCAGACCCAAGGTGACCGGGAGTAGACATTGCTATCATAGCAAGAAAATAAGTAATTCTTACTGATGCAAGCCCAGGGTGCTCTTATATGACTTAATTGATAACTTTTAGCAGAGTTAGTATGAGAGGTAAGATGTTTATCTAGAGAAATGGAAGGTCATAGAGAAAATAATCCGGAATAAAAAATTATAACCTTAAAAAGTTCAGACGAGGATTTTGTGTTCTATACTTGTGTTTTGTGTTTTGTCTCCTCAGGTTCACTGTAGCCAGTGTCAGATAATTTTTTGGCACTTGACTGATTAACATTTCATACAGTTAGACGACTTCGAAAATTGACCCTTGAAGAATTTCAATACTGTAGTGCTATTTTACACTGATAAAATTAATCTTTTACTTGTATATTTTTGTTCTAATTCACTCAAGTCCATGATTGACAATAGCAGCAGCTCTTTACCCCAATCAATAACACAAAAGAGACCTACCTTATGTACGTATCCAAAGACGTTGTGCATCTGCTCAAGAGAATCAGAAATGAAGGGTCAGAGCGTACGAAGGAATACTACGCAAATACAAGGGAAAAAATATGGTTGCAGAACTGTTCATGAGGATCATGCAACTAAATTCTAGCACTCTCGCACTTTCGGGTTCAGGGACTAGACTATTAAAGGAGAGTAATACCTCTACGAACGTTTCATCATCCAGGAGGAGGTCAGTTTGCTATTTTACTGTAGAGGAATTGCCTACAAACTGCAATTCGAGCTGAAACAGCGGAAGCGTTTCACTTCAATTTGAACAAGTGGATGATGAGTAAGTTTCGCATTAATAATCAGCTTTCCCTGGTATGAGGGAGCACTCGACCCAATCAATGATAATGTGTGAAGAGAATGTCACGGCATGGCAGTGCGGTGCAGAAAGAATACTAAGTATCGCTTAAAGCTAAGGTAATTTGGACCCATCTATACTATAGACACCTGGGGGTAATATCACTCTCAACAATACCAAACTAACAATGAAATTTTCTGAGGTTTTTAGAGGCGCTATCTATTGTATAGAACTGACATGCATTATTGGCTTATATTTTTCGAAAGGGTTTAAACAGAAGAAATAACAAATTCCAATGATGGCTAGGGAAGGCTACAGTCAGGTGAATTTGGTACAACATTTGATCGTTACATTTTTGCTTCGGCATTTTTTGGTGAACAGCCCAACAGAGTGGTCAAAGTCGTTAAGTTAAGAGGTCAAAGTCCCACTGCGTTCATTTCTCGGACATCAGGCGGTACCAGGTTATGGCAAACAAACATTAATCTGAACATTTAAATTGAATGATGAGAATCACAATTATTTCAATCGTTTTTTACCAGAGTAGATTTGACCACGTAACTCACATTAAGGAAAACTTTAAATATTTTGCATTGGTAACCCCTCAGGACGACTAACATAACGACTTATGGTATCTTTATTTTGTTTCGCTGGTAGGACTACCAGAAAATAGCATCATGGAAATTTCAAACATCTCACAAAGCTTTGTGGCGAGAAAGGGCAATGTCTGGGTGCTAATTCCAGTACTCCCTACAGGGTGCAGTACTGGTATCCGGGATGTAAATCTATGGAATGACACTCACGGAGGACCAGTGCTATACAAGAAGCACTGAAAACATACCGTGCCCTCAGAGTAGTAGGTGCTGAAGCGAGGGTAGCGCTGAGGGTCCAGCACGGCACCATCTTTGTACCAGCGCACTTCAGGAAGTGGGTCGCCTGTCACCTGCGGTGGGCGGTTATGAAAGCTTCGTATTTCACAGAGCCTACAACGTCACACCGCAGTCTCGTGTGTGTTCACGTTCTGATCGTTGTTCTACAGCCCTGCTGCAAATGCTGTGCTCATTATAAGGACATGTTTCGTGCAACCAAATATTGCAGTTCAATTTAACTCACGGCTAAAAAAGAGAAATTCGTTAATTTGGCCATCAAAAGTTTTTTGTGAATTTATTATACTACACTGCAATGGGGATGTTTTATTTTATTTTATTGTATACAGTTTGATTATAATTTAAATCGTGTGAACTGTGTTTCAGTAGAAAGTTTGATTACGGGTTCATTTTCTAGCTCTTGAAATAGCGTTCGAGAGGCGAGAGTAAAATTTTAAGAAGAAAAAGTCTTGCATGATTTGACGACGTATTCCTGATATTCAAACAGAAAATTAGAGATTTTTAAATAAGAAAAGAAGAGGACGACAATCTGGTGAAGACGAAGCGATTTCACCAGTAAATATTCGGGCGCAGTGAGTTGTATCAAATAGTGAAAATCGGAACAGGAAAGTAAGCAAGTAAATCAAGACTTCGATAACTAGACAAAGAAATCAACCAGAAAAAAACTTAAATATGACTAACCTTATAGGTAAG
Source organism: Morinoia aosen (assembly GCA_030386875.1). Classification (NCBI taxonomy): domain Eukaryota; kingdom Metazoa; phylum Arthropoda; class Malacostraca; order Amphipoda; family Talitridae; genus Morinoia; species Morinoia aosen. The sequence continues at coordinate 49,470,893 of CM059564.1, forward strand.
TATTTCGGCGCGCTTCTATTTCTAAGCTGTTTCCATTGCGTATCATTGGGGACGGTCATTCGTTATACAAGCTCGAAATAAAAGAAAAACCAATCAACATTTTATAGTCAGACATTTTCAGAATATTTTGTCGAATTATCGAGAGATGATTCGCGAGTTGAATATGTTGAGAGGATGAGAAATTACACAAAGTACGTGAAGTTCAATGGTGATGTAAAATAATGCCGAGGCTTGGCCATCGAGCAGTCTCGACCGATTGAGGTGTGTAGGAGTCAGAGGTGGGGACATTAATCAGTACGACTAATCAATCATCTAACACGGCCTAGTATAATCATTTAGGAAAACTTCATTCAAATTTCCCACGATAGTTTTTTGCTACGCAATGATCTCCTGCTACAAGAGAGTGAAATGCAGCATAGTTGCATACATTTTAATTTTTTAAATGCTCAAAAAATGAACATATAATGAAAATTTGAAAAATAACAAACTAAATAATGTACCCTGAATAATGCATTAAATCTAGATCACAGTCACCAGTTTCTGATGTAATTTTCCTAATTCAGTAAAATAAAATTAGTACCTCTGGCATGCCCTGTAATGTCTGAAATATCTTTAGAAATTTTTGCGATTTTTTGCGCTGCCATGAGCTGACTCAGTCAAACGCTCGCTACAGCGCTGTCGAGTTTCATGAAGCTCATCTCAGCAAAACAACGGAATAAAGAAATCGGTAGTTCATTGATACAGACTTTAGCTCAGTTAATTTGAAATGGGACTAGCTTGGTTAACTTTTTATAGCTATAAGCTCCTGAAAACGTGATTTTTGGGGTTGAAAAAAAAAACTAACACCGTAAAGTGGGCGACCGTAACTCACTATCAAAGTTACCGTAATTCAATTTTTTAGAATTTTTCTCCAGCGAACCTTAGTCAACCAAGCTCTTTCCAAAGCACATGAACATACAAAAAGTGATATAAGGGACGGTAGCCGTTGGTTACCTGGGCATCGAAGGAGATGGATCCGCCAGGCATGCATCTAACTTGTCTGGGCAGCGTGCGGGGTATGATGGGCTGCTCGACGGTACGGCCAATTCTCACAGGCCTGGCCGTCATTTCCACCTCACCCCAACCGTACTTGTTGCGGGGGGTCACGCGGAACAGGTACTCCCTGTCTTGCTTCAGGTGGTACGCGTCGAAAGAACATATCGGAGAAACTGCCAACTGCGGGTCAAGAAAATTCCTGATTAACCTAATTACAAAATAAATCGGACGTATTTCATCCGTATTTAACAGGAAGCACTTCTTCAGCTCATCTCCGTAGTATTTCAAAAAGAAATAATTTCAAATTGGAGAGGTTTTAAAAACGTGATCATGTATGCAACTGGGCTGACCTCCTGCCACCGAGCCTCCTCGCCCAGGATCCAAGCCTCTATCTTGTACGCGGTGACCGGGCAGCTGCCAGGGTGCTCTGGCTTACCCCACCGCAGCGACACCCAGGTCCTGCCCACGGCCACCGCACGGATTGGGCCCACTTTGCCCGGCACGTCTGCCAAAGAATACCGGGAAATACATCTGGTGTGTGTACGATGCAACAGCGCAAGGTCATTAATTGTGCTCACTAGAATATAGGTCTACAATAGTGGTAGAACAAGAAACTGATTTCTACGTTTTTGTTTTGTTACTCTTCCCAGAAATCGAAAATAAAGGCTAGATCATACTGACATCAGAATTTCACTGCTCTGTTTAGTGTATGACGGATACAATAAGGCATGAACAATGAGCACACTGACATAGAGAATGCTTAATGCATCTGAAAAGCTTATTATCGGTATAATAGGGCAAAATAGTAACTTGGAATTGATACTCCACTACGCAGTCATTGTCTCAACAAGATTATCTTACAAAGAGCTAGTCCTTGGAAATGAGCCACACATTCCTATCCAAGGGCTTAGAAGTTGTCCTCTCACTTAATCCCACCAGTGAACACGGGACATCAATACCTAGAAACACACTTGAAGGCATAAATTAAGTACTGATGACAAGAATGAGGTCACCTCTAATGAAGCGGCCCGACATCCTGCGCTGGTCCTCGTCGTGCGACACGGAAGGGAAGCGCTCGGTGCCGCGCGGCGAGTAGCTGCGCGATCTGCTGCTGTCCTTCACCTGCCACAAATTAATATGTATACATTTACTCTACTTTCAGCTACTGCAATTTTCAACTAGGGAGCTCTGCTACTTTGCTCCGCCAGTTCAGGAACTACGAGATCTCTCGTTTGTTCGCTTGGGGATAGACACTAAATTTTAGGGATGGTGCATAGCGAATGGCTAAGCGCAGAGAAATTTCATGAAAAAACATAAATATAATACACAAAATACAAACGAGAAATTAATATTGAAATATTTTGTAAAAAACACTTTTTCTCTCCACATGTTAGACTCCATAACCCCGGAAGAATGCTACGTTTTGACGTAGTATTTTGCAAAAATTCTGCAAGGTACGGGAGCGCTTTACCCGAACGTGGGCCATAAATTATCTAGCGTGGGCAATCTTTAGCCTCTAATCAAATATAAAATAACACGTTGCCTTCTTGCAGCGCTGGCAGAAGGTGCGCTACAAGAACTCTGAGCCATTACTTTGAGTTTAATAGATCATAACTTAGAATTATGACGAGAAAGTACAAAGAGCACTCGGACACTTTCGATGAAGAATGTGGTAAGGTTACCATTAAATGCAAAATCTCTATTAGCACTGAGACACCTTGAACAATTTGGACTGCAATGATCGAAGCTTTTTTTGCAAAGCTATGAGTACGTTTTTGAGCTGCGTATAAATTATTGATGCCTCAATACTGCAATAGACACGGATTTGGCATCGATAATTCATACGCAGCTATGGAATATGATGGACTTAGAACAACATTGGCCCATCTTTTACGACCTAACGATTCATTATTCGTACCTTAACGCTGCAGTAGGCGCGGACGGTGCCGTGGGCGTTCTTGGCCTCTAGGGTATATGTGCCCGAGTCCGTAAACTGGACACCTCTTAGAGTCCAAGTGTGGCAGTTGCCGTGCACGGTTTTGTGGGCTGTGCCGCGGTTTGAAACATCCTGCATCCCCTTCAGCCACGAAACTGTCGTCACAAGAACGGATGTAAGATCGACGGATAACGACTAACTTCAGGTATTGTGTATAAAACGCTTTGAAAAATTTACACAAGTAAATGCGAGTAATTTAAGTGTCGCAGGTACAGAAACGAAGTTCCTCTATCATAATTATTCAACATTCATTATGACAACGAGCATGTTCAAAGGCTTGTTTCGCTAAAAAAAAGTGAAAGCAGTACATAATAAAAACATTGACTAGTCATTTTTGTTTGTGCCCTAAGCGAACATTTTTCTAAACGGCTACATCCATCAAATGCAGCCATGATATTGAATTTATTATAGATTAATTGAAATACCTTGCTACCAGAGAACATACTTTGCAAAGTACGATTGTACATCATCATCATTTCTCACTCGATAAGAGATAGAGTTTATCGTTCAGGGTGTTGTGACATGAAGATGAACAACTCCTCAGAAGAGAATTTAAATAAATATTTTTAACCTGATGAAATTCAAGATCAAATACTTAAACCTAGGTGTAAGCCTCCGTTTGATTCAAATCATGGAATAAAAATAGAGGGGTGTTCTATCAAGTGTTTTCTGAAAATCCTAATGTTCTAGAATTTCGCACTCGTAAATTGTGAGAAACATGATTACCTGAACACTTGAAATGCAGAAATGAAACATGAATAACATTCAGAGCAGAATTAACAAACGACGCCTAAAACATGAACCATTTGAAGCCCTAAACAAGTATTTATAACGCAGAGAAATAAGTTCGCACACCTCAACAATTTGAAGATCTGTAAAAAAGAATTCATCATTAAAAGAATAGAGTTCACGCACCTCTGGGGGTAGGTTCCCCCTGCACTGTGCAGGTGAGAGTGAGCTCCTCGTCCCTGAAGGCGGTGATCATGCTCTCAGGCCGCTCAACAAACGAGGGCGCCCTCATTTCTCCCCCGCCTGGTGAACCCTTCGGGACGTTCCCTCTGCGAGGTCGGGCTCCTCCGAATGACACTGTGCTGAGTGTGTAAGCGTTGCCATACCTGCGGGTTTGAAGGGTACAGCATTTTATTCGCCTTTATTCGTGCAAGGATGAGAGAATGTCTTCTCCGAGCTAATTATAATACAGCTCAAACTTCGACATACCTCAACGGAAAAAGTTCATGCTGATTTCGAAAAGATAAATTGATTTCTGTATTTCAACTGAATTATTTACAACTATATAGCTCAAACCTATTGAAATGTGCCTGAAGTATTTAAAAAGTCTAAACTTTTGCTTGTACATACGATAAAATTTACGCTATCTTTCACAGTTTGTGGTTGTAAAATTATTTTATAATAACGAATGATTTCTCTGTGTCTTCTGTAGCTGTGATTGTCTTAACACTCTGAAGAGCACATCATCTCTCAAAGTATCTGTAGTGACACAAAATCATCGAATTAAGGGAAAGGAATATAAAGATATCAAAAATGACTGGACCAATGTTGTAAAATTGAGAAATTATTATTGCGGTAAAGATAAAGATTATTGTAATAAAATGTATTATTTTTTGCGACTCGATTTCGTAATTTAGAAATTATAGCTAACTTCCCTCTAATCACTGCAAGAGTTCTTTGTCAAGAAGGTTGCTATAGTGAGATGGTAGTGCCGAGATCAATTCTTCTAATTTGTTTTCTGAGACACTTATCAAAGTAGCCATATGACGCGACGAAGAGAGGTTACCTGAGTATTATGTCACTCACTCCTAACACGTGATGGAGTAATCCTAGAGTAAGTGCACACGAAAGCGTAAATTCACACCAATTATGGTCCCCTCACTCCAACACGTGATGGATTGATTCTATAGTAATTGCACATGAAAACACAAGTTCAAACCACTCACGGATTTTGTATGCGGCACGAGTAGGTGCCCAGGTCCTTGTCTTTGACCTGGAAGACGGTGAGGGTGTGAGTGCGGCCCACGGCCGACACGCGGGTTTTGCCGGACGGTGCCAGAGAGCGGCCGTTGAACAGCCACAAAATGTCAGGCGACGGATTACCTGCGGGCACACATCCAACGCAAGTTAATTTGGTTTAATTAAATCTTTGCACTTCATGTTATCCCCTCACAAATTCAACTCTGTATAGGAGGTAGAAATACCAGAAAGAATTATATATTAACAAAGGCAGATATGATGAAGGAATAAAATTATTAAAAAAACTCAATTTTTCTTCAAAACCTGATGGTTCACAACTTCACGTTGATGAAGTACCTCTGATTAAACTGCCATTGCCTTGTGTCAACAAAGATACACGATACTTCATCACTATCAACTCATACCATGTCGACTCCAATCAACTAAATCTGCATTAAATAAAAGTTTTCTAGGTCCGAATAATCATTGGCACAAAATAATTATTTATATTGGCTGGTGAAATTGAGTGAAATAAGTTTCTTTATTTAAAACGTACCATTCATCCCGACAAACTTCTCACCTGCAACTTCAACCTGCAGCGTGAGGGTACCATCCTTCTCGACGTACTGGTCGCAGAGCTCGGACACGAAACGCGGAGTCTCCGAGTCGTCATGCACCCTCTCCTTGCGGTCAGCTTCAACAAAGGAAACGCAACATTACTTTATCGATCAAAGATGCACAAGCAAAACTTCTCCGTAGGAATCACAGGTGGTTTCATAACACTCCATCTTGCGCTAGTATATCATTGCTTTTCGATCTGCCATAGTTTTCTATGAATGTATACCGTTTTCTTAGAGAAATATATGTTTCAGCAGAGACTGCTGAATTTATCGAAGTATTTCAACGAAATGTTATCAATGAATATTATCGAGTTGGTTTAATCATGTTCACGAACCTTCGAGTTTAACGCAAATTGAAAATAGGTTTCAGATTGAATACACTAATCTTATTCAAAACACACACAGCCATCAAAATTATTTTGAGTTTTATATTAATTAATCTCTAGGCTGCTTAATGTTCAATTATATTCAACAACTAATAAAAACATCGACAATCATATAGGTGGAAACTACAATGCATCACGCAACACACTCATGATGAAGAGAAACCACGAAGGAAAGTAAAATCATGAAAAATGATACGAAAAAGTCCCTGTTGAAATAGAATGAATAATCAAATTAGATTTTAAATTTAGTGGTACACATGTTGCAAATATAATTTTTATTAACCGGTGAACAACAATGTCCATAGCCTCATTGATCTCAATCGTCAATTGCTCGATATTTTTAAATTCGGTATGGGTTTGTGCTTCAGTCTTATTACCTTACCATAGGCTTGTAATCTGAGCTCGAATTCTGGTGCGAATAGTAGACAACAAACAAAAACAACGTTAAGAAATCCCACTCTAATTTTTAACAATGTTTTATCACAGGGCCTGAGTCCGTCGCTGATGTACGAAGTACTATGAAACACGAGCAGCTAGAAAGTCTTTACCAGGCACTCTGATGTTCGTGGAGATCTCATCTCTGTAGACCCTGTTCTCTGCGTGACACGAGTAAGAGCCAGAGTCCGCTGCGCGGGGGTTCTTGATGATCAGAGAGCCTGATGTGAGCAAACGAATGTAAATGAGACAACTACTGGTGAAAGAAGCATGAAAGAAAATGCAATTTTTGAATTTTATGGGAAAATTATTGAATTCAATAAATGGCTCAAAGCAATAACGAAACATGAAGGGAGACCACACATCGTATAATTTCCAGCACCAAAATCTGTAAATTTTGCGGAATCAGACAAATACATACTTTAGTGTAATTTAAAATCCGTCTTTGCAGAAATGAAGGGACTTCTGCGGCGTGGGCTCGCAATTTAAACTCGGGAAAATGATCTAAATACTGGTCATGTAAAGTAAAAGGCATTCATATGATAAAAATCATTTCGATTTGAGTGTTCTTAGCCTAGCTGTAAGTGTTAATTTGTCGAGCACGAGCCGCATGCAGGGGTTACTCGAGTAACATCTGTGAACCCTTCTCTTCCAAAGGGGTCTGTGCCATCTGATTTGATAACTACGACAAGAGTTTATACATTCGTCTTGCATTAAAAAATTGAAAGCCTGCAGGAACTCGAGATCTCCTTCCTACTCACAAATGCCTTCCTCTGACACGATGGACTGGAACCGAGGAGAGGCAGGCAACTTGTCAGCGTCTTTGAGCCACGTGGTCTTGGGTGGAGGGAAGCCCGTCACGTGGCACGAGAGCACCAGCTCATCATCTTCTGCCACGTACCGTTCTGGACGCCAATATGTGAGAAAAAAATTAATTCATTGTGTGAATGTCTTCATCTGAGTTAGTGCTATGCAGACGTTACAATTATCAGAGTTGACAACGGTATTACGCAAGCTCGAAGTCTTGATTTGTTTTCACCGTATTTATCATAACGTGAATACGATCATATCGTAATAAATCATTCTAAATAATTCACTATGCTGAGGCTGTGTCAGAAGAAACCAAAGCCAAAAAGAAAGACAGAAAAACAAGTAATTTGATTTTTTTTTACATGAAATGCACTGCGATTCATTGGATCTTAAATATTCCTCACCACAGAGGTACTAAATTTATAGATAAACAACGAAAAGTAGATGTAAACCTAATGAGGTTAGCATCTACTTTACTTCTACTTTGCATTTACTTCTACTTTTCTTAACTATCCATGAGGGAAAAGCGATTACTGCTCCTTGTTGGGGACCTGTAATGAGAAGCACTGACCCCTGATGGAGGTGGTGAAGGTGGGAGGCGCGGCCTTCTGGTCATCCTCGCCCTTCACTCTGAGGTCGCAGGAGGTGGTGACCCTGCCGTGGCGGTTGTGTGCCGTGCACGTATACTCGCCCGAGTCGCCTCGGATAACGTCTCGTATCTCCAGCGACGCCAGACCGTCGATAAATTTGGTCTGTTGGCCATGAAAGGCATTTTGATTTATGTAGTTTTTAAAGTGAATAGTACAGCTTTTCCAGGTGCAGCGTCACCAGGAGAAGTTTTCTGTATCATGGGCAATGATGAACGTATTTTTTTCTAACTTAGTCCTAACATGTCGAGGACTACAATTATCGATGTACGGGGAGGGAAGGACGTAAAAAATTAAGCTGGTTGGAGAACATTCACAAAAATCTGGGATTTTCGAAATGAAAACTTTTGTGGTATTTTTGAGTAACCACAGGCAACAGTCAGGATTATTATTATTATTATTACCATTATTACCATAGTTTTTAAAGATTCCCTATTAAAACAAAGGCGATCCCAAGATAACGAAGGGAGTGGACCATTTAGTATGGATCGTGAAAAAACGGGGAATCTATGAACAAAGTGTGTCTCCAAACTAGATAACCTGCATCAGTCACCATATCATCGAAAGACAAATCTAACTGTCCAAACCATTGACTCATTATTTGCCTCGTCAGGAGTAAAATCAGGAAAAATATAAATATCGATTGATTTGATGGAATTTGAACAAATCGCAGGTAATATCGAGTTTGATTATTATTACAGACAATTTTAACGCATAGGATTCAAAAATACATAATTAACGCAGAATAGTTGATACCAGAAACGAGAAGACAGCTGCAGTTATCGTTCTCGCTCACAATTATTACTGATGAAATATGTACTTGTATCATTCGTGAAAAAATTTAACCTCATTCAAGATACATGATTCATTAATTGTACACTCAACTTGAGTTGGAAAGTTGCTCTGCTTAATTTTTCATAGCGTGAACTTTATTTTGCTTTCTTGGTGGTATTCTTACTCAAAACTCGATCGCACTGGAACGTATCATAATTTTGTTCTTGAGAAATCACTTGTCTTGCTTGTTAACAATTTCAAACACTTTGAACAATTTAAAACGCAGCAACATCGTCTAAATTGAAATGAGAACATGAGAAAACCTTGAGACGACAATTGAAATGCTGTGTAAAATACCCAAGATTGTAGAGCTGGAACCGCGTATCACAGAAAAATTGAAAACTTTTCACAAGTCAACTCAGGTGAAGCAATCTCCATCAGGCAAAATGTACGACGGAAACACAAAGTATTATAAATGAAAATCTTAGGGACGTAAAATTACAGACCTGAAATCATGTTTCAAGCTTGGGGATTCAGTCCCTTACCTTAGCAAACGCAAGACCGTTTGTCGTCAATTCAAACTTAGAGTTAATAACGGGACATATCTTTTACGTCCTTGATCATAAAAACATAAGGCGAAAGTGACAAAATACGTTCAAAATATCGACCAAGTAGCTTTGATTTCAATGAGATTTATAATGAAAGCACAAATTATAGCACACCTTGATTCTGTCGTCCTCCTTAAGCGGGTAGCCTCCTTTGAACCACTCGACCTCAGGGAAGGGGTCCTCAGGGCTGCTGAGGATGTTGCATGTGAGTTTGACGCGTGTGCCCTTCACCGTCTGGCGGTCCTGAAGCTTCGTACTGAACTTTGGCCTCCGACGCACGTCACGGCGGAAACTGTCGTCGCTCTAAAAGCATGTCGATGAAATATAAATTATTGGGATCCATTACATGCCATATGGTGATCAAGGTACCTCTCGCGGTGGTAAATGATGCTTCAAAGCACTGAAGAATACTGTCAGCAAGGGTGGGTCGAGAATGGAACGCTGGTCTCAAAGCCGACTCAGTTTTGTTCAATGCCTAGCAAATTGTCGACTGTTATACAATTAAAAACTTAGAATATTTATACATAGAGTTCAAGAGCCATAATAGCTTCAATGGTTATGAAATATCAGCTGAAAAATGACTGGAGAATAAGGGAAGCAACTTTTAGGAACGAATTATGCCAGCAAATAGTAGTCAAAACAAATTATTTCAAATACGCCTCTAGAATTGAATAATAATACAAATAATTGCTCTAATAACCACAAAGGTAAGTTCGTTCTAAAAGAACCCATTATGGGTTAGACCCATTATCCTTCTGTTGAAAATAGGGACAATTTTCCATTTTAGGATCTTTCGGAAATAGGAAGATGTCAGAGACATCGCTTGTTTTCTAAGTTTAAGAGTCATTTTCTGCATTGAACCATTATGCAATATTTATCAGGACAATTCTAATTTTCGAAAGCAGCAGCACTCTAAGCCAAAGTGTTTACTAGGCACCCGTGGAAAATTTTCAACTCATTTCTATAATCATGAGACACAAAACCAAGTGCCTTGTTCTTTGCAATGCTAAAAAAAAGAATGACAAGCTCCGTGGTTATGACAATCAGGAAGAGCGGCTCTGACACTACAGCGAGTTGAGCAAGCATGCGTGACCCACGCGCTGAGATGGCAGGCGTGTCATGCTGTAGCTGCACAAGCGTTCAGAGTGTGATTTTGATTTTTAAAAACCATATTCAGTACCCTGGAGAAGCAGTTGGGTTGAGAATTCAGAAAAATGCGTTTGCTAAAATATTGTGATTTATTGTGCTTTCCGATTGGTGTCCAAAAAACAATACGGGCCTCAATCAGGAATAAATTACGAATTTAAACCTGATCATTTGGTGAATGACTTTTAAAATAAAATTTTATACATGCATTCAAGGCTTCCCTTTGGGTATAAGTTTTCAGGCAATGAAGCAATTTAAATCAAAATTTTAAATTCATCCTCGCCTAAAAAACAGTAAGTAAACACATAAATTACTTATGTTTGTGGTGGAAGGAGGAGAATTAATTTTAAATGATTTTCATGAACATAAATAGTAACCGTTTAGAAGGAGTTGTAGTTCAAGAATTTCGCGCTGATATTGCAGTCCCATTATTAAACCATGCTGTACTTGGCTGAGGATACATATATTTAGGAACACATCATCGTTAAAGAATTGAACATTGTTGAACATCCATTATAAACCTACGATATCTTTCACAAATCACTAAGTGTTCGTTCGTGAACCATATACATTTATTTGGATGGAGGGCATGGAACGAGGCCAGTTACTTGTAATCCAGCTTGTGATAGAGTAACGGAATGACAGTTTCAGCTTCAACATATTTAGCGAGTACATGGCAGCATTTGATAAGAGCCATTATTAGGAAGATATTCATGCAAATTGGAAGATATTCTATTGTCAAGTCATATCACTCCCGTAATAATTGGAACAAAAAGGTAAAATTATTTGCATGGCAATACAGAAGCGATTGCGGGCTCACCTCCGAGTTTCGACCTTTACGCCTGTCTTGCGGCAGCGAGTCGACCACGAGTTCCCGGTCAGAGTACGACAGCTCCGCTGCGTCTCCATCCTTAATCCAGCGCATGCGCTCCTCCAGGCGCCGCTTTCTGCGCTCCTCTTCCTGAGCACAGGGAAAAAACAATGATGCTCATCTCATGAGCTTGGTTGACAAAATATTGCTTCTACAAAGCTTCTTGCCAAAAATTTCGGAATGCAATGGTAAAATCAATGAGAAAGTTTCGGCTCTTTATCATCACACTAGGCTCGATGTTCTTGCTAAATAAGAAGAAATAAATGCCCAAGGAAAGGAGGATATACACCATATGAAAAATGATCTGCTGCGATCTACAAGCGGTGGAGATAGCTTACTACTTAATAATTCTTAAATCCTAGTCATAATCGAGGTGAGAGGTCAGCTAACATGGGCTTACTTTAGCTTTACGTTACAGGTAAATGATCTTCAAGAGCAAAAAGTTAGAACGAATACTTTTATAAATAGCAAACTTTATTCATTATGATAGAGGAGCTTCGCAACTTTGTAAACAGTTCACTCAATGTTCAAATTAAACCGTTAAATGAAGAATTCACATGAAAACAGTCATAAAGCTACTCGACTACCACCATTCAAAAATACATTGCGGCTAAAGAAATACTCTTTGAAAACCACACAAACCTTTTTGAGGAACTGCTCCGCCTGTTGTTTAACGTCTTCTTCCTGTTGCCGCTTTGCCTCTTCCCTTTTTCGTAATTCTGCCTCGAGCCTCTTTTTATCCTCCTGCACTCTCTGCCTCTCCATGTCATCCAACATTTCCAGTTCCCGAGTTCGCATCTTCTCAGCCTCCTCTCTTCGTATACGGGAGTCCGTGAGGCGCTTGTTCATTTCCTCAAGATCCCGTTCCTCGCGTTGCTTCTCGTTTTGGCGGAGATTTCTTTCAGCGGCTGTGAGATCTTCTTCCTCATCGTCATACTTACGTTGATGACTCTTCTTATCTCTGGAGTCCTCCTCAAGCAATTTTTTCCTTGCTTCTCTTCGTTCAGCCAACTCCCTTTCCATTTTCTCCCTCTCTTCAGCTAAAGCTTTCTCCTCGTCCAATAGTCTTTGTTTTCGTTTTGCCTTCCTTTCAGCCTCCTCAGCAAGCAGGGCTTTTTCCTCCGCCTTATGCTTCAACTCAAGCTCTTTACGGCGTTTTTCCAATTCCTCTTGACGCTGCTTTTCTTTCTCTTTTGCACGAGCTTCTTCAGCTTTTCTTTCTTCGGCTTCCTCCAGTTGCCGCTGTCTTCGCTTTTCTTCTCGCTCTTTCTCTAATTCGAGCAACCTTTTTTCTTCCGCTCGGAGTTCTTTTTCTTTTTCTTCTTTCTGTTTCCGACGGCGTTCTTGACGTTCTTCCTCCTCTCGCCGTAATTGTTCCTCCCTTTCCTTCAGAGCTTTGGCTCTTTCTTCTTTACGAGCTGCTGCCTCTTTGTCAAGAAGCTCTTCTGCCTCCTTTAGCTCTCTCTCGGCTTTAGCTTTACGTTGGCGCTGGTCAGGTTGATCATGATCGTCGTCTGTAGTAACTTTTTTCGGTATCCGAGATGGTTGGTCTTCTTTACGGACACCCTTTATCCCACTATCTTCATCAACTGTCGCTTTCTTCGCATCACGAGATGATTTATCGGCTTCTGCACTTTCCTGACTGGGTTTGTCACGGCGCCTACGTTCATGGGCGATTTCCTTTTCATCAGCCATTTGCTTCGACACTTTTTCGTCTTTACCTTCACTTTTTCTCTCATTCGCTGGTGATGAATCATCTACATGCTCTTCATTTGGTTTCTTTCCCTTTTTGATCGTCTCTGGTTTTGTTGCCCCTTGGTCATCCATTTTCGCTTTAACTTTTTCCTTCCCGGCTTCCATTTTTTCGCGTTTATGAGGCTCTTTTTCTGGTGAATCAACCTTTAACTTCTCGTCTTTACTTTCTACACTGCTCACCTCATCTCTCTTAGCCTGCTCCCTTTGTCTGCTTTTACTCTCCTTTTCTCCGTCCATGGTTTCCCGGGTAGGTTTTTGTAGGCTTTCTTTACCCCTTTCGTGGACAGCATCATGTGCTGCTGAGTCTCCACTTTTTCTCCTGTCTTTATTAACTTTTTCTTGTTCACCACTAGTTTTAGCTCCATCTTCTTTCGAAATCTTGGGTTTTGCCTTATCCGATTCGATTTCTTTTTCATTTAGCTCTTGTTTGGCCGGTTCAGCTCGCTTAGTCTCATCTTTGTTCTTATCGTCCAGTGCTTCTTTCCGAGCTGTAAGGATTTCTTCAGATTCTCTTTTCTTTGGAGTTGTTTTACCATCTTTGACTTTGTCACTTGCCTCTGACACGGCACTACTGTCCTGAGGCCCCTCTCTTTTCTTATCTTCCTCTTTCATCTTTTTGTCTGCTACACTCTTGGCAGGTTCGGCTTTTTTCCCCAAGACAGCGTCGCTTTTCGAAGTTTCGCTCGTTTCAGTTTTCTTCGTTTTATCTTTTTCCTGAGTTACAGTTTTTGCGTCTTTTTCTTTAGTTTGTTCTGACACACTTTTTCCCTCCTGGAAGACCTTGTCTTTTGAAGAGGTTTTATCAACTTTTTCCATTTCATCGTTCTGTCTCGTTTGTTCGACTTGAGGTTTCTCTGCCTCAAGCTTGGCAATGTTACCCTCACCCTTAGAGAGTTTTTTCGGTTTTTTGGCTTCAGCATTCGCACTTCCAGATATTTCATCGCTAACTTTCTCCTTTTGAATTTCTTTGGTTTCCTTATCGAATATTTGAGGTTTTTCAACCTTTGCCTTTTCGGCATTAGTTTTCCCGGCCAGAGTTTGAGATTCATCCTCCATGGAACTTTGGAGTCCTGCTGTCTTGGGTGTCTCACTTTTTTCGTTAGTTGCAGCTCTCTTCCCCACTTTGTCGGCTTCAGCACTGCCCTCTTTTATTGCAGCCATTTCATTTCCATCATCTCCTTTCTTTGACGCAGATTTCTTTTTCTCAGGCTCATCAACCTTACCCGTCGTTTTCGACTCACCGTCCTTCTCAGATGATGCCTTGTTATGCTCATCTTCCTTGGATTTTCTTCTCTTGTCGGGTACGCTCTCTTTTTCTTCCTGTTTTTCATTTTCAACTGTTGGAGCGCCAGCAATCTCATCCTTCGTCAATTTCTTCGTTCTTTTTTCTTTATCATCGGTTTCTTTTACCTTGTGTGGCTCTTCAGCTGATTTCTCGGAGGCAACAGTTCGAACATCCGTTTTTTCACTACTTTTCTTCCTCTTTGAAATTTCAGATTTTTCGTTCTCTCCTGAATCTTTATCTTCTACTACAGGAGCTTTGGATCGGTCATCAAATCTTTCTTTTCCTTCGTCACTAATTCCTTCACCTTTTGCAATCTGATCATGTTTGCCGACGTCGGACACAGCATCAGTCTTCTTTGGCTCTTCACGGATTTGATCCCTCTTCTCTACTCTGCTATGATCTGGCGGTGTGGCACCTTTGACTTCATTCGCAGGCTCGCGTGCTGCGTTAGATACTTGGATGTCCCCTTCCTTACCTGCACGTTTACCCTCAGAGGGCTCTGCAACGTCTTTCTGTTTCGCTTCCTTAGATTTTATTGGCTGTACTTCAGTTGGATCAGATTTCTTGGCAGTTTCATTTCTTTCTGATGTGTCAGGTTTTCCTTTTTCATCAGGTACTGTCGTAACTTTATCCTTATTTTCACTTTCTTTCGCAGAATCTTCTCTTTTAGGTAAGTCTTTGTCCTCTTTCTTTGTTGGAGTTGTTTTTCCTTCTTGAGATTCAGTTTCCCCCATCTTTCGGACTTCTTTGTCGGCGGAAACAGAACTTGTGCTTGTGTTCTCTTCTGCTCTTTCTGCCTGGTCTTTCAAAGAATCAGACTTTACATCTTGCATTGTCTGCTTATCTTCACTTTTGTTAGCAACATTTTTCTCTACTCCTTTATTTTGTCTAGAGGGAACTTCACCTTTTTTCTCAAAATCAACATCCTTTCTCTTCGGTGTTTTCGTTTCTAAACTTTTTGTTTTCTCCTCATGTTCTATTTTTCGTGGCTCTTCTCCTTTCGCTGTTTTAGTTTTCTCAAGTTCCTCTTCCTGAGTTTTAGGTTTCTCAATTTTAATTGTAGCCTGCGCTGAAGCTTCTGCCTTATCAAGTTCGTTCTTTTGTATTGCCTCGTTTTTATTCCCTGCTTCATCAATTGTCTGCACAGTTGGATGATCTGCAGTAACTGTGACGTGTTCTTTTTCAGGAACAACTTCTGGTTTAGAGGTTTCAAGTTCTCCTAGCTTTGTTGCTTCCATAGCCCCTCCAGCTTCTTTTTCTGCACCTTCGACTAGCTTGGTTGTTCCGGATTCCTTTGCAGGTGTGACAGCTCCTTTTTCATCAGTAAGCGCAGCCGCCTTTTCTCGAGATAGCTCCTCTTCCTTTGGTTGTGGCTCGTCTGGCATTTGCTTGACGTCGCTAGATATCTTCTGTCCCTCTAGATTTTTTGCCACCTGTTTTCCAGGTGAGGAATTCACCGCCTCTTTGTTCGTTACGGAGTCCTTCATGTCCACCTCGTCAACTGGCAGTTCTTTTTCGCTCTTGCTGGCGCTGTCTGGCTTTGAGATTCGGAATTCGTCAGCTTCTGAAATGGTACCTGATTTTATGTCGGTATCTCTGGCACTCAGTTGCTTCTCTTCATCTTTATCGTCTTCTTCATCGTCTGTATACTGTAAAGTTTCCTCGTGTGAGAAGGAAACTTTCTTACCTGTTGATTTAAGTTTTTTCCTCTCAGTCAATGCTTCTATTTTGTCCTGTGGGATTGATTCGGAGCTTTTAACAGACTGACCAGCAGAAAGAATACTATCTACATCCACTTCACTGCTGACGGCATCACTGCTTGATTTCGACAGATCTTTTGGCTTTTTCTTGCTATCTCTTTGGCCATCTAAGGCTGGAAGTTTTTCGTTCCCTTCAGGTGTTTTGTCCGCTCGAACTGTTTCAGTCTCACCTGGAGTTACGCCCTCAGACGATTTCTTGGACTCAATAACGCCAGAACCGAGAGTTTCAATTTGTGCCTCAGCGGTTGGCGTTGATGATATCTTTTGGTTTTTAATACCTTCGTCTGAGAGTTGTTTAGGAGTCCTGGTGTCATCACGTCCATCGATGGACTTAGCATCACTCCTTTCCGATGCACCTTTTGGAGAAGTGTCTGGTGGCTGCGATTTCATCTCAGGCTCAAGTGGAGCTTGAACGGATGGTTCTCTTACAGACTGAGGTTGTACGTCTGAAACTGACGCTCTGAAACTGACGTCAGATAGCGATGCATCTTGAGTGGAAAACTCTTCGCCGGGCTTACCAGATGTTTGTGAAGTTTGGATATCGGGTGCAGCAAGATCTTTAGCTGATTCTCCAATGGCTTGTCCTGGTTCTTGAGTGGGGCTCTGGAAAGTGGCTTGGGCTATTTCTTGAGTTGGTCCTATTGAACTGGGCTTACTAGCGTCTTGAGAAGTCGTTAGAAAACTCGATCCGGCGAGTTCTGTTAAATCTTGAGTCGGTGTTTGAATGACGGTGTCAGCTGACTTTTGAACTGAGGCTTGGCTGCTGGGTTCAGCTGACGCCTGAGCTGAGGCTTGGCTGCTGGGTTCAGCTGACTTCTGAGCTGACGCTTGAATGCTGGGTTCAGTTGCCTTTTGAGTTGACGCTTGACTGCTGGGTTCAGCTGACTTCTGAGCTGACGCTTGACTGCTGGGTTCAGTTGTCTTTTGAGTTGATGCTTGACTGCTGGGTTCAGCTGACTTCTGAGCTGACGCTTGACTGCTGGGTTCAGCTGACGCCTGAGCTGAGGCTTGGCTGCTGGGTTCAGTTGCCTTTTGAGTTGACGCTTGACTGCTGGGTTCAGCTGACGCTTGAATGCTTGGTTCAGCTGACGCTTGACTGCTGGGTTCAGCTGACTTCTGAGCTGACGCTTGACTGCTGGGTTCAGCTGACGCTTGACTGCTGGGTTCAGCTGACTTCTGAGCTGACGCTTGACTGATGGGTTCAGCTGACGCTTGAGCTGACGCTTGACTGCTGGGTTCAGCTGACTTTTGAGCTGACGTTTGACTGATGGGTTCAGCTGACGCTTGAGCTGACGCTTGACTGCTGGGTTCAGCTGACTTCTGAGCTAACGCTTGACTGCTGGGTTCAGCTGACACTTGAGCTGACGCTTGAATGCTGGGTTCGGAAACTTGACTGCTGTGTTCAGCTGACTTCTGAGCTGACGCTTGACTGCTGGGTTTAGCTGACTTCTGAGCTGACGTTTGACTGATGGGTTCAGCTGATGCTTGAGCTGACGCTTGACTGCTGGGTTCAGCTGACTTCTGAGCTGACGCTTGACTGCTGGGTTCTGAAACTTGACTGCTGGGTTCAGCTGCCTTTTGAGCTGACGCTTGACTGCTGCGTTCAGCTGACGCCTGAGTTGACGCTTGACTGCTGGGTTCAGCTGACTTCTGAGCTGACGCTTGACTGCTGGGTTCAGCTGACTTCTGAGCTGACGCTTTACTACTGGGTTCAGCTGACTTCCGAGCTGACACTTGACTGCTGGGTTCAGCTGACGCCTGAGTTGACGCTTGACTGCTGGGTTCAGCTGACTTCTGAGCTGACGCTTGACTGCTGGGTTCTGAAACTTGACTGCTGTGTTCAGCTGACTTCTGAGCTGCGGCTTGACTGCTGGGTTCTGAAACTTGACTGCTGGGTTCAGCTGACTTCTCAGCTGTTGCTTGACTGCTGGGTTCAGCTGACGCCTGAGTTGACGCTTGACTTCTGGGTTCAGCTGACGCCTGAGTTGACGCTTGACTGCTGGGTTCAGCTGACTTCTGAGCTGACGCTTGACTGATGGGTTCAGCTGACGCTTGAGCTGACGCTTGACTGCTGGGTTCAGCTGACTTCTGAGCTAACGCTTGACTGCTGGGTTCAGCTGACACTTGAGCTGACGCTTGAATGCTGGGTTCTGAAACTTGACTGCTGTGTTCAGCTGACTTCTGAGCTGACGCTTGACTACTGGGTTCAGCAGACTTCTGAGCTGACACTTGACTGCTGGGTTCAGCTGACGCCTGAGTTGACGCTTTACTGCTGGGTTCAGCTGACTTCTGAGCAGACGCTTGACTGCTGGATTCTGAAACTTGACTGCTGGGTTCAGCTGACTTCTCAGCTGTGGTTTGACTGCTGGGTTCAGCTGACTTTTGAGTTGAGGTTACATCGCTAGGCTCAGCTGATTCTTGAGTTGAAGTTACAGTGCTAGGCTCAGTTGATTCTCGAGTTGCAGTTACAGAGCTGCGTTCAGCAGACTCTTGAGTTGAAGTTACATCGCTAGGCTCAGCTGACTCTTGAGTCCTGGGAGCGAGACTCCTCTCGAGAGCCAACAAAATGGCCTCTGCTTGCTTTCCAGCGTCTGCCAACTTCGCCTGGAGTGCGATGGCCAACTCGGGAGGAATGTCCGAAGTTGTTTTCTTCTCAGCCTCTACTGCAGAAGGCAAAGCTTCTCCGTGAGTTGCAGCTGTTACAGCCTCTTTCTTTATATCGGCTTCTTGAACCGATTTCGCTTGAGAAGTCTCAACTTCTTTCAAAATCAACTTTTTCTTTTTCATTAGTTCTCGTTTCTTTCGGGAAATTTCTTTCTTTTTTGCCATCAAAGCGGCCTTTTCTTCAGGGGCCAAATTCTTTTCAGATGAGTTTTGTAGAACCTCATCCAAAACCTTATCAGCCGCTTCTGAAATATTTAAATATTTCTCGAGATCCTGGGGCTCTAAGGCTCCTCCTTGGGCCTTCAATATTTCCTCACAAGCAGATAGCACTGCCTCGGAGGGAATTGAAGCCTCTGATACAACTCCAGCTTTGAAATCTTCAGCAGGTGCAGGTATCTGATCACTAGTAGCTCTTTCAGCCGAAGCTCCTTCCTTCACCTTTTCAACGGCTAAAGGTTTGACTTCTTGCTCAGCCTTACCTTCAAGTTTAGTTTTCATTATGTCGATAACTTGAGGAGAGAAGAGCAATGCAGATTTGCTGCCATCTCGCTCATGCTCTTGCATTTGAACCAACTCACCAGTGATTGCATTCATGCACAAGTCCACTAGTCTGTTCTCGTCTAAAGCAACACTGCCAGATTCACTGGAAACTACCGTTGCCGTATTGAGGCTTGTTTTACGTTTGCGTAAATTACCATTTTCATATACTTCTGTTATTTCAAAAACTGGAACAGACGATACGTCGCTTCCTGCTTTCGCTGCTTCTCCCAATTTATCTTTCGAAGGGCCGACTACTTTATGAACGACTTCAACAGACCCTGAAGCTTGCTCCTTAGCTACCACAGCTACTTGCAAATTACCTGGTAACTTTTCTAACGCTAGAAATTCGATAAGTTGCTCTTCTGGAATGTTTATCTTGCCTTCGGATACTTCGAATGTTTCTTCATCGTGTGGAGAATAGTTTTCCACGATAACCACCGGCTGTTGCGCTTCTTTTAACGCAGTTACAGCATTAACAACACTTTGTAAATCCTCTGGATTTAAACTAGATTCTTTTTGAGCTACTGCATCTACAATGCGGTCCTGAACAGACTTCAGTTGCTGCACTATCAGAGGTGTTGCTTCCGATTGTTCCATTTCCTCAAGTATGACACCAATTCCTCCCGATACGGTAGTTTTTGATTTCTTCTGTTTCTTCTCTTTGTCCGGACTAATAGCTTCTTCTTTTTCGGATCCTCGCGTATCCGGACTGAGCGCAAGTTCGTCGGGTGAAGCTTTCGTATCGCTCGCCACTTCCATATCATCTGATGGTTGACCAGAGCTGGTAGAAGCAATATCTTTACCTGTTGTCGGCACCAGTTCTACATTAGCTGGAGGTATGGAGCTTTTAGATAGAGGTGTGACATCCTGTTGATTTTGGCCGACGACATCGGATGCCATTTTCTGTTCAGCGGCCTCAGCGATGTTTTCACACAGAGAGGCTGTACATAGAGTAGCCAAAGCGACATCGTCAACCACTATTGTTTGGTTTTCAGACAGGGCGATCTTTACTTTCTTCACTCGCAACTTGGTTTTTGTAACTTTGCCTTGCTTTACCGTATTAGTTACCTCGAAAACAGGAATTTCAACGTTACTGCGGTCAGCAGCATTCTTGAATAGCTTTTTCAGCACCATCTCTTTCTTAGGAGTTATAATTTTTTGTACAATTTGTTCCTCATTGCCAATATTTTCTGTAACTTCTACGGAAATATCAAGGTCTGTTTTAGGGTTCTTCAATGCCTTCATTGCTTTTATTTGGTTCTCTGGAAGGCTCACGGAACTTTCTTTTATTGATACGGCAGGTTCTCCATCTACTCCCGTCTCCACCACGACCTCTACCGGGGCGTTCAGAATGGCGATCTGCTCAACAGCTTTCCGTAATATTTCTTCATCATTGCCTGATACATCGTGTTTTCCTTTTTTCAAAGCATCCGAGACATCCTTCGTAATCTTTTCCTGTACTAACTCTTTCCTGCTTGGCTCTTTTTGAGCAGAGTCATCTTCAGCATCGTTCCCTTGCGCCTTTTCAATAGGAGCTTTCTTCGCATCTATCTTCACAGCAGCATCTTTATCAAGTTCACTGCTCTCATGCAGAGGAGGTGCAACAACCTGAGCTGTGAAGAGCTCATCCTTCTGCAATAACACATTCGAAACTGCTGCCTGGAAGCTATCCAAGAGCTCCGAACTCTCGAAAGAAATTGGGTGTGAATCGCTTAGTACGACTTTCGCCTCGTTAAGTTTCACTGTTCTCATGACTGTTTTCCCTTTGTCTAAGACTTGTGTCATTTCAAAGACTGGGATCATCGCAGAATCAGCTTTTGAAGATTCTCCTATGAGTTTTTTAAGCAGTTCTTCATTCTTAGGACTGATGACCTTGTGTATGATAAGTTTGTCATCATCAACTGGCTCTGTTATCTCAAGGGCAATACCCAGGTCAGAAGCAGGATCTATCAAAGACTGAAGTATTTCGAAATTGTCGCTCGACATCTGCACCGAGCCTTGACATATTTCCTGAACCTTATTGCCATCTGGCTTGGCAGTTTCTATAACTTCAACCGCCTGTTTGGCTGCCAAAGTTTGTTCAAGCGCAACGGTCAAAGCCTGCAGGTCTTCATTAGTTAGCTCTTTGGCAGGCTCAGGGGCTACTTTCTGCAGTTGCTTGTGAATACTTGAAATATCAAGAGGCTCATTCGCATCAGGAGCAAGTGCAACATCTACAATTTCTACATTTGTAACTTCTCCACGTTCCTCTGCACTGATATGGGCAGCATCTCTTTGTTGCGGCGGTTGTGTTTCAGCAGTAGGTGTCTCCAATAACTGACTGCTACTCTCGTCAAGTTCTGTAGTCAATGGTTGTTCTAACGAAGTTCCTTCAAAGGTAACTTCAATTTGCTTCCCCTTTGCAGGAAGAACTTGCTTAGAAACACCTTTTGACATGAGATCCATAATTACTTCTTCAACAGATGCAGTACAGATTTCTTTAAGACTATTTTCATCCAGAGTATCACATTTATTTTCCTTATAGTTAACTTTAGCTTTGTTGATCTTCATTTTACGTTTCAGCACCTCGGGTCCAGATTTGATCTCTGATATTTCAATTACGGGAAGGGATTTGCAGTCAAGACCCGGCTCAGCCTCACTCAACTTGTCCGCTAATTCAGAAGTCCGAGGACCGATCACTTTGTGGACCACCTTTTTACCGTCAGGGAGGTCCATTTGCACTTGTGCCACCACTTGAACTTCAGAGGGGAAATTGTTTAGCTTTTCCAGCTCTTGTTGCTGCGCAGCTGATATTTTTACTTTTGCCTTCTTCACGGTGAATTTGCTTTCTTTATCAGTTACAATTTCTTCAACTTCTACCGGTTTCTTCGACAGCTTTAATTTTTCGACTGTTGTTTGAAGCGCTGAAATATCAGTCCCGGATAAGTTCGTCTTCACTTTTCCATCTCCTTTTTTGCTCTTTTTAGCAGGGACTGTTTTTTGACTTTGAGGACTCTCTTTTTCATCAGTTTTGGCTTTTTTAACTTTGGCTGCAGAGCTATCTTGGCCAGCTGTTTCACTACCGCCAGGCTGAGGCTCGTCCGAAGTGCGTTTTTTGCCAGAAGCTTTGTCGGTCGAAGATTTATCATCTGCAGGCACTATTTGAGGAGGTTCAGAGATTACTGCGCTAGAATCAGCACCCTGCACAACTCCTTTGACAGCTTTTCCCTTCTTTCTTCCCTCTTTCAAATCAGTAACAGACTGTAATTCAGTGTTTTCTGGTGACAAGGTTTGAATGGTGGGATGAGGTTGTGTCGATAGTTCGCCTTCTTCGACCATCGCGACCCCGTAATCGACAGGCTGGGCATCGAAAACTCCATCTTGCGCTAGAACAGCTTCAGCTGAAGAAGTGGCTATGTTCATCAGCATTTGCTCCATCAAGTCCGATGACTCCGCGGCAGCCACACCATAAGTTTCCATTGAAACCTGAGCTGCTTCCTCTTGTGCTGCGCTGTCAGGAATCTGTTGAACGGATTCACCGACGAAGTTTTCGCTAGCCTGACCAGGTTCTGCCAGTGCTTGAATTTGGCCGACATCCACCATCTGCTGCTCTGGAGAAAGTTGCTCCAGCACTTGAGGGGCTCCTGAGAAATAGCCTTGCTGCATTTGCTGGACAACCACTGCAGCCGATAACTGCTGCATGACTGCTTGTTGGAACTGAGGGTCTTCGAGATTAAACATTTGGCTTTCTGTCCCACACAGGAGGTTTACCTGTTGCTGTATTATTGCTTCAATGTGAGAGGCTTCTAACACTGAAGCAATTTGACCTTGAATAATTTGTTCTTTTAACGAGGGTGCTGCTTCCAAGATGGGAACTTCATCAATATTAAATGCACTGTTTTCAACAAAAACAACATTCGCATATTCAGGGCTCAGGGGCGTGGACTCTTCTGAAGATTGGGCTGCTTGGGTGTCAATGACTTTTTTCTTCTTCTTTGCGCTTTTCTTCGCGGGCTTAGCCTCATCTGTGAGTGTAAGGGTGTCACTACTCTCCTGACTAGCGTCAAACTCTGCTCCAGTTTCCTGGTCTGACGCTGCGGCTTCGACGGACTCAATAGGCCTTTTTACTTTCTTTTGTTTTTTAGATTTCTTCTGCAGCTCACCTTCTTTCACATCTGGAGCTGACACTCCGGCTTGAGCGCCAAAGAAAGAACTTCCTTCATCCAGCAATTGGCCATCACCTTGTAGAAGAACCAATCCTTGCTCACTCAGAGCTCTAAGGTTCTGTTCCATGATCTGCGCTTCTGTGATCTGAGCTACGCCTATGGGGTCACCACTCACGGTATGGGGGGACCGCATTTCCTCCACAACTTCCACGTCTGGCAAGTCTGCTATGTCTGATCTCAGGGCTTCTCGCTCATCTACAACAATGGGTTCGATGACAGAAAGCTCTTCCACATCCGCCTCAGTTCGTAAGTCGTCGTAAGCCTGGTCAGACATGCTCATGTATTCGTCAAAAGCCTCGTTCTCGACATCGATGACCATGGCTTCCATGAGAAGGGGTCCTTTTCGGGATGTCTCTCGAACAATTCGGAGAGGAGGAAGTTCTGCTTGATTGCCTTCTTGACCTGCAAGAATTCACTTATAATCATTTCTACTCGAAAACGTTCACAATCAAACTAAAATATCACATTACACAGGCTGAGAGATAATTTAATCAATCGTTCATACTATATAAACCAAATTATTTTAATTTTGATCAACAAACGCTAACACACCAACAATTTAAGCAAAATTCCATCATTTACAAATAAAATCAATATGAAAATTAATTCACCTGAGAAATGGTCAGATATTTCTTCTGAGTACATGTCGGCGATTTGCTTGGCATCTTTTTCAGAAATATCAGGAGTGTCGTAGAGAGAAACAGACACATCCTTGCCGTCGATGCTGACAGAGATTTCGTCTTTTTCCCCGTCATCGACCAAAGAAACTTCGGCAGATTCGTACACAGATATTTGAGATGAGCGTTCCTCGTTGATGGTAGAGAGGCTCGGGTTTCTGGCTATGCCCCTGGGGTCGTGTTGCTGCTGTTGGTCCTGGCTCTGAGCGCTCTTTTCCTTCCCAATGAGCTGATCTGTGGGCGGTAGTGAGCGAGGGTGAGCATGACTACAGATGGGGACACGCTCACCTACTGCGCTGTGGCATGCAGCGAGATGATTTGCCTAATGGTTTATAAGTAGATCTTTTGAGAGACCAAAATGAATTCAGTGCACTACTGAATTATGACAGAAGAAAATATTTTGAGTTGACTGAAAATATTATGAGTTGAATTATTTAATTAACAACAACAAGCAATGTGACAATAATGAGTTCTGTAGAAGGAAGCAAAGAATGAAAAAAATAGTTCAATAGGTTACATCATTAATTCATGAACTGAGCTTTACTGAACGTGTAAAATAGTAGTTGTTTAAATAGAGGGTAATTTTTAAGTATAGGTCTTAGACGGATCTTTCATAACTCCCACAATATCGGATGGAATCTACAGAAACCAAGTATTTTTATAATCCTTATAACAACCATTTCCTATTGGGATTAATTTCTGAATACAATATTCTTCATGTGCCGCACCCCTGACCGCAAACAAGAATCGGCACGATAACGCAGGCTGTTAATATCGGCGCTGGTGAGATCTGGTCCAATTTGCTGGATTTCTACCTCGATGTGTGCACTGAATTGATGTAGATTTGAAGGCGTTTCACGGTAAACTCTTCTTTTGAGAGTTCTGTGAAAAGCCCACAAGCCGGTGAGCCTCCAAGCCTACAAAAAAATTTTGATCTTCGTTTTGCTTATACGCCAAAGAGTGGTAGAAATGTTTTAATTTTACCGAATTAAGCGAGAAGATACCAATAGAGCTATGACACTGTCCTGCATCCTCGTATTATTGCTACAATATACACCGATGCAATCATATTAACGGCACGCTGCTGTCGTTGCAGGTGACAGGCACAGACAGCACAACTGAAGCGATACCTTCGAAGCCGAGGAGCGAGGCAGAAGAGGAGGCGGACCCCATACAGTTGGTGGCCTCGCAGGTGTAGGTGCCCAGGCAGCAGGTGCCGTTCTCCCCGCTGATGATCCGGTGGATGTCGCCCGGCTGCAGCTCTACACCGTCCTTGTACCATTTCAGACTGGGCTGTGGTACGCCTATCACCTGCCATACACACAAGGCGTCAAAATGCACCAGAAAAAACGTCTTGCGTCAAGACTCAAAGTCTATCTCGTTCGGTATTACATTTTCCTATTAAATGCATTGACGTTCACTCATCAAAGTAATACTTCTGTGAATAGAAGCAATTTGAATTATCCTTTCTAACTAATGGAGGAATTTACGGCAGCCTACGCTCTAAAAAGGTATGGAATAAAACTTCCGTGGTTTCAACCCTCATTTTTGGAATTTTTAAAGCAAGCGGGAAATGACTTGCACATTCCTGCAGTGTGAAGAGTTTGTGTTTAAGAGAACCTGTGTGCAATTATACCGAAAGTCTAACCTAGAAACGCGCATACCAGAGAGGTGCTAGTTTGCGCTTTACACTGTAGGTTGCAGGATGTGATCGCTGTACTCCAAGTCTGAGCCCCCACCTTGCACTCGAGGTTGACGGTTCCCTCCTTGGAGAGCAGTGCCCTGAGCGGCTCGAGGAAGACAGGCTTCTTGTAGTGCCGGGGCACCACCACGCGCACCGACGCCCCCGACACGCTGTGACCGAACTCGTTCACGGCCATGCACTTCCACTCACCCTGATCAAACAAGCTTCTGCTTTATGATCAAGAAAATAAAAAGAACAGAGCCTCATACTCCGAAGAAAGCTGACGTGCACGGGACACGAGTTATAAAAACCCTGTGTGGACCAGCAGCTGTGGAAAGCTTACCTTGAAACGTGCGTGAGAAATGACATTTAAATGCTGTGTAAAGTCGGATATTCATGCTCTCACACACACACACAAATCGGGTGCAACGAATGAACCTTTTGGTTAAACCGAAGTGTTCATAAGATGTTATGTAATTAAGTAGTTTTAAAAAAGTGCACAATAAAATTTCAATTAAATGCTACATAGTACCTCAAATTAAATCACGTATCGACGACAGCGAAAGTGAACATGCCCAGAGTAAAGATTGCTATTGAATTATCTAGTTCACGGCAGTAAAGTATTTATCTTCATTACAGCAAATTTTATCAGTTATCATGCGTAAATTGCTTATTTATATTTTTAAAATGGATAACTGGAGCTACCCTTTCTTGAAATATATCAAGGAATCCCAAGCTGCTTCAAAGGTTCATATCAAGTTCTATCTTCCATCAAGAAATGGAAACATAGAAATACAAACTTTCAGAACATAAATGCAACCTAAGCATTACAACCACAAAAATTTGGATCGCTGCAAAATCCTAACGTAACAATTCCAAGGAAAAATAACATATAAGCCGAGTTTGGCAGCTACAGTAAATGCAATCACCTGATCGCTGAATTCGAGATTTTTTATCTCAAGACCAAACTTCCCCGAGCCATCGGAAGAGACGGTGAACCTCGCACCTTCTTGGCGGACCTGGTCCTCGTGGTACCACGTCACCGACGACGGCGCTGTGGTCGTTGTCACTGTGGGCAAGGCATTGAATTTCGTCTCAACCAGCGTTCATCATCTTCCTAATTCAACTATACAACAACCAAAGAGGCGTACAAAAACTGAAATGTTGCCTCTTCTTTGAGTAAATTTTGAAACGCCCTTACAGAAATAGTGACTGGAAATTTGGGACGTCCGTATGGTCAGCAACTAATTTGCTTTCGAAATTCCATATTGGCTAACTCCTTGAGACGAACCTCATGCAACATGATTTACAGTAGTTCATCGTGGTGAAAGTATGTAATAATTCAACAATTCTTCAGTCGAGCTTTGTCTCTCATATTGACAACGCAATCGGTCAGCCCATGAATTTCAAATGACATCACAATAAAAACAAGACTTCACAAGTGTTTCTCACTTGTACAACACAATCATTTGTCATCCACAGTAAATTTAAAATGATGTTACAAAAACATTACTGATCAGTGTAATTTTGAGCTCTCCGCGTGCGCTCACCCTGTACGGAGAGCTTGAGGGGTTCCCCGATCTTGCCCTCGAGGCTGAGGAGGCCGTGGATGAAACGAGGCGGCACGTTAGTGGCGAGCAGGTGCTCTTTTTCATCCTCGTTGAGGTGCGACTTGATGTCTTCGAGGGTGAGCTCAGCGCTCGAGCTGGCCTCACCCATGCAGTTCCTGGCCACGCACGAGTACTTGCCTGCAGGTCCAAGATGTAGAGATAAGAAAATATTAGGGCAGGAGGTAAGCAAAAGAGGAAAATAAGAGTTCCAGTATCTGTGACAACTTAGTTTCATTAAGAGACTTATGAAAATAGATAGAAGTTGAAATTATGAGAAAAGGTGAAAAACAAGAATTCTGAAGTAGAGTTAATAAGTAGAAGGGTAGTCGCAAAGGAGAACATTGATGGCACGCTATGGAGGTGGGAGAGGATCTGGCAGTATGCCAGTTGGGCAGGTGGAGGAGGGCAGGGAAAAATAAAGAAGAATGAAACAAAAACAAGTCTCAAAGTTAGGTGTTGAAATTCGCGAGTATGAAAACTAAGAGAGAATTGTTAGAGTGATGATGCTAGGCTGCATATTCAGGAGGTAAGTTCTGGATAAGAGGTGTAATAATTAAGATACAACAAACAAGCCTTGAGTAATGGAATGTAAGAAAAGAAGATTTAAGAAAATGGGGTATTATGAATTCCCAGAATCACCAGAAGTACTAGAAAAACGAATTGGAATTGGAATAAAAGACCATAATTTCTAAAATAAAGGAAATTAAAAAGTAATGGAATTCGCTCCAGGCTAGAACTTAGGCTTCTTTGAGCGTAGATGGCCGAATTTCTTTAAAAAAAGCTCTGGTTTACAGAAGAGTCAATCAAAATTTTTTTTAGCCTATTTCCTGCACAGAAAGTAGAACAAATGACTGAAATCTATAGTACAGCAGCTAGAGTCTTTCAATTCTCATGCCGTATTGTTTCAGAATATAAACTAATTAGAGTTTGTTTCCTCAATCTGCAGTCAAAGATCATTTATTGTCTGTTCAGAGCTTCAGGTGGAACGTGCTCTGGGGAGCTATAAAGTGCACAAAAAGGTATAAAATAGCTTAGAGCTCAGGGATCCAATGTTAGGCTATTTGATTGGTGACCTTTTATTGGGTTTTGGAAAGAAACCCCTGAATCAAGGTAACGTAACTCATTCTAAAAAATTTGCTAGTGAGTGAAATATTTGAAACATACATATGAATGATACAATAGTTCAATAGTGATAAAAGCATAATGCTAAAGACAAAATATGTACCGTGAAATGAAATCTTTATCCCGAACAAGAATACGACAAGATCAAGCTCTCTTGCTGGGCAGCAAGCAAACAAGTCGTACCCAAGGAGTTGGTGCCGGAGAGCTGGTAAACATCGCCAGGCTTGAGCTCCTGTCCGTCCTTGTACCACTTGAGGAGTGGCGTTGGGTAGCCCACCACCTTGCACTCAAAGGACACGAGGCCTTCTTCCGTCAGCAGCGCCCTCAGCGCTTCCAGGAACCGAGGGACTCTGTAGTTCCGTGGCACTGAAAAGAACACAACATAAGAAAGCATAGAATGGGTCACTGGGTTTCCTTTGCAGATACAAGAAAAACTTCAAGGTTGGGGAATTGGGTACTGTTCGTAATTGGAAAAACTTAAAATAAAAAGATTTCAGAGGTGATGAATCCCTTATGCGTTGAGAAAAGATGAAATTCATAAAATCAATGATTTTTAGCGTTAGAGTCAGATTGCTGCATTGAAGCGTATAATTTATCATGCAGAATAACGTAGGACAGCGTAAAAGAAAACGTTATTGGATGCAGGTGAAACTTTTACGTGCAAAATTGATACTTAATTTTTCTCTTCAAGATGAGTAGTCCTACTCAAGTAATCTACATTCATCTCCAATCGATTAAATAGAATTATGTAAATCAGAGCAAAAAAAGTTCATCCCTGTGTAGTCATTAATGTGCGATGCAGATGCTTACGTTGCCTGCTAAAATGCTTCAGCTTGCCCACATTCCCAAACCTTTACAATTTTGATAAAGCTTTCTGCATTCACTCGCTTTTCTTCCAGGAGTGGAACGACGCACTGTACGGATTCACTACAGCTTGTGTTTAGCCGCAAAACAGAATATCCATGTGAGCCTCTCACACCTGTATGAGATTTAATACCCGAGTCGTTAAGACTGGATCAGCTGCCTGAACTGTTGACTTCGATCGACTCCCACCAGTGAGTCCAGAGTACCAATCAATGTGAGCACTCACCAGTGAGTGTGAGCACCCACAATGAGTGTGGCACTCACCAGTGAACATGAAAACCAATGAGTGTGAACACTCACCACTGAGTGTGAGTACCAGTGAGTGTGAGAGTACCAGTGAGTGTGTGCACCAATGAGTGTGAGCACTCACCAGTGAGTGTGAGCTGACAGGCGGAAGTGGCGTACCCCCCTTCACTCTTGACGACGACCTTCCACTCTCCATCGTCTCCGAGCTCGAGGGGGGCGACGTGTAGCGAGTACCGCCCCCCGCCCTCGTCCTTTAGTCTATACTTGTCCGTGTCTTCGATTGGCCGGCCGTTGTTGAACCAAGTGACCCCCAAGGCTTCAGGCGGAACCACCACTGGTGGGCGAAAGTGAGAGAAAAAGATATGAAATAGATTTGATTTTGAAGATTGGGAAAATATCACTTTTGAACACTTACGAAAACAAAAAATTGTGCGTAAAAAATTCTTCTATTTGCTTTCTACAGTTCAAACGATATGAACAAAAAGTAAGAACAATTTTGTGGAATTAATGCATCAAGATAAAGAGATGAGTAATATTACTTCTATAAATAATTCATTCATAAGATACTCAAAATCCATCGAAAAGATTTAAAATATGGATGACTGTGTGCGGGTGCTAAAAATCTACTGAAACATCTGGGAATTTAAATTTACCTTGCACGTGGAAATCGACTTTATCGCCAATCTTGACTTTTTTATCTGCGAGGTTTTGTTTGAAGATCGGCGGCGGACCAATCGGCGATGGTGATCGGCGGCCTCTGTAGATTACAAAAAATCATCCGAAATTGGGGGGACTTGATTAGTAAAAAAAATTTCAAGATAACATTCGAATGATTCCCAAGAACTGAATTACGTTGAACAAAGCATGACAAGGAAATAAATCTAAACTCGCTAGATGCTATAGATTTGATAGGAAATACGCTCGTTACGTGAGGGCATGAATGCAGGACTCACGGCGTGGGAGGCAGCAGGGAGCCCTCCCTGGAGGCGACGCGCACCCTGGAGGAGGACACGACGCGGCCCATGCAGTTGACGGCCTCGCAGGTGTAGGTGCCCAGCGAGGTGGGGTCCGCCGCGTTGGCTGTCAGCCCGAACACGTCACCTGACGGCACAGCGACACGTGTGTACGGCACGCCATTTGCTATTTAGGTACAACACGCCACTTGTTATCACACCAAACAATCCACAGTGACGATATTTATGTTCTTGTTATTACTCATATCGAAAACAAAGACCGCTATTAAAATGGAGTTTTGCCTCAGTTTCTTGTTGTTACTGTTAAAATAGTGTTCGAACAACGGTTAACTACCACTGCTAAAGTAGAGTTATATTGGTTGCTCTTTCATTGAAACAGAGTTATATCAATAGTGAAATAATAGCACCAAAATAGAGTTATCGTATTAATGTTCTGCTATTACTTTTACAACAGATTTGCATGAATGGTAAACTACCTCTACCAAAATAAACTTATTTCACCGATGTTCTGCTGTTGCAAGAAGATTTGTTCGTCATTCAGAAAGATAGGCGGTTGACTCAAATCTTTTTTTTTTAAAAAGCTTGTTACATTCATTTTCACAATTTATATACGGGTAGTATAGCCGAGTATTTCTGGAATTTCTACTACAATACGGACAAGTTTCAATAAGGCCATGTTATTTATTGGGTTATTAAAAATCAAGTGTATCATTGAACAGCCTTTTGAAGCGTACAATGAGTCAAATTAATTCATGCTTATTTATATTACCCGTCCCCTCCCCTCCATTCTAACATGCCTATTATTGAACAGCTTGACTTTTATAAGGTATACAATAACTCAATTAACTGCAGGCATCAATATTCTTGCGTCAAAAAAAGAGCATCAGTCTTACCCGCTTTGATTTCGACGCCGTCCTTGAACCACTTGAGAACGGGTGTAGGCACTCCCACCACCTTGCACTCGAGACTCACGGTCCCCTCTGCCGTCAAGATCGCCTCCAGCTCCTCCAGGAAGACTGGCGGCTTGTAGCCTTTAGGAACTGAAACGCAGGCGGACACCGTGAGATGTAGTGTCGAGGATGTGATTAACTATCATCTTTTGTTCAAGTCATTGTTGAAATTAATTTCCCTCTTCACTCGATTGAAACATGAGGGTTTGAAGGTTATAACATTCGTGGACGCTGTACATTAAAGTTTACAATTTATTAATTGTTTATAGCTGTACATGAGAGAGGTGGGACAATTATTGGCGAAAAGTAGGTCTCTTACGTAGACTTTTAACAACGAGTACAAGAAGTGTGAACTGAAAAATTCTACTTAACACGTTGCTTGTGACCCATTGGTAGTGCTTAAGTTCTTCCCGCTGCGAATCGACCCATCAATGGGTCGTTTTGAAAATTTTCAACAATCTTTTAAAATTAATGGAATTTTACATGCTCAGTACATGTTTGGTATTCATACAATTACCAACAATTATTGACTTTAAATTTGAGTTGAATATTGAACTTCAGTATAATCCATCTCAGTGAACGTGTTCAAATGTTATTAGGGGGAGGCCCACCGATGACCCTGAGGGAGGCGCTGCAGGAGGTCTGGCCGTAGCGGTTCTCAGCGACGCAGCGCCAGGTGCCCTCGTCAGCGGCCGTCAGGGGGTTCACGTCGAGGCAGAAGAAGTTCCCTTCATGCAGCAGCTTGTGTCGGGAGCCTTCTGTGACCGCCTTCTCCTTGTGGTACCAGTACACCTGCGCCAACATGCCAGCATGCATTGCCGCTCTCAGCTTTTGCACCTCAAATTTAAATGCCATTTCTTCAAATTGACCCAGACTCTCAATAAATCATGTTGCATTTTGTTACACTTACCTTCACGAGCCAGTATACATGTTTGAATTAATAAAATTATTCAATCGAACTTGAGAGTTTTATTTTTGACGTGTGAGAGAGTAAGACCAAATCAAGTACCAGAATACTTGGTTAAATACGAGTATATAATAATACTCGAGTAGGCTCATCTCTTTGAGTAGCTCCCTTGTGTGAAAATGAGTTAAGATTGGATGAAAGGGCAAGAAATCTTTTAAGCTTGAGCAAAAGAGTTACAAAGATGGACATTTCAATGTCCAAAAAATTATAAGTATACAGTATTTGTTTTTTCTCACCTGTTGTACTACCAAACTAGCCAGCGGAGGCTAAAAGTAATTTTTTGCAGATATGGACAGTAAAACCAAAAATATACCTTTTGTCTTTCCCTGTCATGCCATGGCCAAGTGAAAGCGCGGATCGTAACCCAATTTAGCATGATTGAGAACGTTTTTAGCGACTACTGACACAAAAAAAGAGTATACCGATGGAAATTTTGCGGAAATTCAAGACTTATTGCATAAAGTCTTCAAGCCGATGATCGCCATTAACTGGAGTCGATGCCAACGCTGCAAAGCGGGTATCGATGCCAATGATTTTCAACAAAGAATTAATTACGTTTTACGATTTCCATTACCCTTTTTATGTTTCTCTCTTTACTTTTTTTGGACGATTTTATAAATGCGTCAAAATCTAGATTCATGTTTTTTATTCATTTTTGTCATGTTTTTCATTTTCATGTAAAATAACTCGAGAATCAGGTTTGTGGCATGTTTTTTGTTATACATAC
Source organism: Morinoia aosen (assembly GCA_030386875.1). Lineage (NCBI taxonomy): Eukaryota > Metazoa > Arthropoda > Malacostraca > Amphipoda > Talitridae > Morinoia > Morinoia aosen. The sequence continues at coordinate 49,504,219 of CM059564.1, forward strand.
CAATTTTCATTGTGAATTGCCAATTCATTTTTGAGACATCACAAAAAATTGGAGGTGCACTTCTTTTTCGAGAGCTGTAGAATCACTTGCTTCTGTACCGTCTCATATTAGGAAAGCGCTTATGCAAGCATGGCATAAAAATTTTAAAAATTTCCCCAGCACCCGTTAATTCCTCTTTCCAGGTGCGTTTCCACTTTTAGGTACGTTAGCGCTGTGCGCATGAGACCAGACACACACATAAAACCACCATGCACCTTGACGTCCCTGGAGAAGCGGAGCTCGACGAGGAACCTGACGCGCGTGCCCACTTTAGCAGCGAGGTCAGTGAGGGTCCTCACGAATATGGGCCCCTCTCTGCTATAACGGTGCAGCTCTTCAGGAGCCACCACACGCAGGCCCACCGACGCTTTCGCCTGCACCACAGCAACACGTTACCGACTGGTGCAATGGTAACAGGGAGACTCTATGTCGCTAATGGTAATTGTTATTCTACAATGGGTTGAACTTCGGAAAAACGAATTTCAGATACGAGCTCAAAAGACTCAGAGAGTCTTATTCTCTTGATATCATTTTAACACCATTCCTTTTAGCTTAAGTTGAGTACTGAAGAAGAGACGCATTAACTATGCTGTTATCAAAGTGCTCTTGACCTCAGGTAATTGTAAAATCATTTAATAGTTTTCAACTGAGTTCACAAGATTTGTACCGGCATGGTAAATTTTACCTGCATTTTCTATCAACCGAACTGTATATTTAGTACTGGACATCAAGGTTAGACTTACCACACTGTAATATGTCTTCAGCTGCGAATTTTTTGCAAAATAATGCAATTTTCAGGCTAATCTGGAGGATCTGGCAGTGTGCAATATTAATGCATGTTGTCCTCTCATGGGAAGTTGATGTGATGCACAACGAAAAACGAAGAGCAAAATACATAAAAAGTAGAATCACCCATCAAAACGACGTTTAATAATTTTACAGAATAATAAAGACCACACTATTTCACGTTATTTAAACGTCAAAATGACGTTTAATAATTTTATAGAATAATAAAGACCATGGTATTTCATTGTACGCCAAAACTGCACTTATACTCCGTAATGATCGAAAATACGTGATGAACTGTAATTTCGCTGTCAATGGTACTATGAAACATTCGGTGGCAGCGTAGGTGTCGGAGTACACACGCAACACACGCCACATGATCACCTTAGAGCCATCAGGGGAGAGCACAGTGGCGGTGTAGGTGCCGGAGTCGTGCTGGGACGCACAATGCACCACAAGTTGCGCCTCTCTGTCACCCACCACGATCGTGTAACGGTCGCTCGACGTCACTTCCCGGCTGCCCTTGTGCCTGGCGAACGTCAAACCAATGTGAGGACAGGCAAAATAAAAAACGTCCTCTTATGGAAAAATTTAACCTAAAGAAGAGAAAAATAAAATATTAGAACATAAGTTAATTTGAGCCTTCAGTACCACAGCAAAGCAAAGGTGTTCTCGATTAGTGAATAAGTGCTAAAAGGTAAGGACAGCATTGATTCAATAAAAGATGGTCCATAACGAAAAATATTAATTTAAAAAAAAGGTATATCACACTTTCAGGTCGTGACTTCCCATTTTTCTCCGAGGAGCACTAATTCCCATAGTTTTATTGTTTTAAGGAGGGAAACAAGTATAGAATACGTGAAAATGTTTTCAATGCAAAGAAAAACAAAAATTTGATGCGGGAGAAGGGAACGAAAATTTTGTAGAAGCAGCCCTTGAAATAATAAAGGGAACGAATGTTTTGCAGATGTAGCCAATGGAATGACTCTTATCGTGAACTTCGAGGAAAAATAACAAAGATGTGCATCGTAGTTGACTGTGAACTGTGAAATTGAGAAAATTATCTAAAAAAGTGCGAAGCAATTTAACGAGCAAGTTGGAGAAAAGCGGTATTTTCAGTCAAATATCTAACCATCATGAAAATGCTACGAAATTGCACAAAAACAAACGGAAGGGCATGAATGTAAGTAAATATTTTCAATTGCTTTCAAAGCACAACAACGAGCTGGATAACATTTTCACTTACTGCTGCAAAATAATTCATGAAACAAAAAATACATACGGGCATTAAAAGTTATTTCTTCATTAACAAGAATAGCCTTACCGCACCATTTTACATCGCAGGAAGAATGCTTATGTCTGTAGCTTCAAGAGAATATCAGTAAAAAGTTAATTACGAGAGAGTTTCATTCAGACGAAATTTGAACTAACGTGGCCAGCTACACTGTCATCATTTTAGGGCGTCATTGCAAAAGCTTCGCATCGGAGGACGCTAGGAACTCAAGATAATTTAACTAAAGGCGGTACAATACGAGTCGTAGTAGTAGTAGAAGAAGTAATACACGGTCGTCGACATAATATGCGTGAGTGGCGCTCTGGAACAAGCATGCTTTGCACTCGCCGTTGTAAGACACACGAGTATAATGTCTAACTTTAACTCCTTGATGCCAACTCGTCAGTTCACAGATACTATCTCCTGCCACGTTAGGGCAATTAAACACACATGCTGATGATAAGAACAATCTGTACTCAATTCATCAACATCATGTAGGGCGAGAATCATTTCTCCATTTTATTCTTCGCTCTCCGATTTCAGCAGCAGCGAAGTTGCCTAAGGCAAGCTTTATACACTCAGATTTGTAGGACTTGCTTTAATCTCTGCGATCAGACTGCCCTTACTATAACAAGATTACGGTTGAGGCAGAGCAGCCGTTGCGTTTGCATCATCATTGGGTACGTGGTGTGAACACTGAGGATAGCGGCACGGTAGCTGACGCTCATTGATGGCACGCTATGGAGGTGGGAGAGGATCTGGCAGCATGCCAGTTGGGCAGGTGGAGGAGGGCAGGAAAATGAAGAAGAATGAAACAAAAACAAGTACAAAATTTAGGTGTTGAAATTCGAATGTTTCCAAGAAACTGAAAGTACAGCTTTTTCTTGCCGCATGCAAGTAGTAGCGTAGATGAAGGTAAAATTTGCGTGGTTCATTATAGTTCGCAAATTTTCTGAGAAAGTTTCCAGCTACTTAGACATGAACAGGTTGAAAACTCTTAGTGCAGGTAATGTTTAAAATTTTTCCGAATTAGGAACAAAGGCCCCAGCTTAATGTTGAATTAATCTTTCATTTAATCCAAGTATAAGCAAAACACATAGCAAACGACGAACAAACAACAAAAAGAGCATACAGTGAGAGGAATACATTCATGTTTCCAAAGAAAGGAGACGCTTCTCAGTCATGTTTTTGAAATTTCTCCATAAGTCTACATACGAGACCTACTTCGCTGCTCCACCTCTCTGACTGCGTGACTCACAGAGAGCAATACCTTTAATTCAGCACGAGAGAATCGGAGCTTTAACTCAGCGAGTCGACCCCCCAACATGTGCTTACTGGCATCTTTAGTAACAGAATTTTCACAGAGAAAATGAAAATGAAATCGTCACGTGTGCTTGGAAAATGCGGTGTATGCCGGCAGCTCTTTTCTAAGCCCAAACATTGAAAATAAAGAAGAACCACACAAAAATCAAATTTAAAAATAAAAATTAAATCACATGAAACAAACTACAAAAAAAGTGTGAGATGGAATAGCAACGGGAACTTTACCATGAGATGTCAGTCGGTGTGGCGTCGTCGAGCGTGATGACCAAGATGGCGTCCGCCCCTGCGGCCACCGTCACTGCCTCCATGCGGGCTGCGATGCGGACCCCTGCACATAGTGACATGCGTCCTCCTTTTATTCCAAATATTTACAGCATGGCGAAACGCGTCGTCTTTATATTCCTGATATTTACGACATAGCGACACCCGTCTATTAAATTCATGATATTGTTTACATACCGATACATGCCTTCATTATATTGCTTGTGTTTACTACATTGGTACACGCGTCTTCATCATGTATTCCTGATATTTCAGACATGGCAACTCAAGTCTGTGTATTCGTAGCAATAATAAACTCAGTTAACGACAACTGCGGTCTAAAACTGTTTGATCGTCGCTTTGGTGTTTCTACCAAATTGCTTCTCACAGCTACGAGATGGCGCTCTTACTGAACTTTCCATTAGTTTTTCTTTCTCTTGCTGTTTCCCATTACACATTCACTTTTCAAATCCCTTGTCCCGATAAAACGCAGGGGTTCTCACGCATGGGTCAAGTAGCAGTGGTAACAAAGTAGGTCTGCCTGTGCTACGGCGGCTGAGACTACTTTGGGCCGATTGTGTTATATTCCTTATTTTTTTTTACATACCGACACGTGCCTTCACTATATTCCTGGTGTTTACTACATAGGTACACGAGTCTTCATTATACAAGATTTTTTTGATATTCCCGACGTAGCTTTGTCCGTCGTCATTATATATATTCACTGCACTCATTGCACATCATGGGGCGCTTGCGCCAAAACCATCGACGACGTAAGCAAAAGAAACAAAAGTTTTAGCGAATATTTCCAGCAGCAGAGAAAACAGGTACGTGTATCATGTAAATGTGCGGTGGTTTTAAAATCTAAATATCATTTAGTTGTAACTTAATGCTCTAAAAAATATTAAAATTTTGAACGATGACCGAAAACTGTACAGTGAGTTGGACCTGTGTTTGGCATGTTCTTAAGTACATTGTAGGTAAATGGTAAAGTTTCACTGTAATAATGTACTTTGAAACTGGTGAAATTAGCAAATGAAGTGTGTGTTGCGGTCTATACGCTTGAGTCAGACCATAGAATGCGAGCAGAGTTATTGAATTGAAATTAAAATTAAGTATATTAAAATTAGTAGTATGATATATCTGTCAATATTTGAGCCTAATAAAACAGAAGAGTATGCTAACAATAACGAAAATACGCGTTTAACTTGTATGGTAGACTGAGTAACCCATTGAAGCCGGCACCGTAGAATTAAACCAAACTATTCAAACAGTTTGAAGCACAGGAGCTCTGATGTCAATGCTGCCAGAAATGTCACCCGGCATCCAGCGCCGAGCGATAGGGAGGAGAGTGCACTGTTTGTGCTTGCTTTTCCACCGATAAAATATATTCTATTCCCTCTCACTGCCAAACTGTAACATGATGTTAGGGGCTTATATAAATTTTCAAAAACTCCCATAATGACTTATTGCAGCGAGGATGCAGTTTCGCAGTATAAAAGAACACATTATGAGTTAGTTTTAGCCTGCCTAGGCACAATATTGGGTGGTTTAAAGAGAGGAAGGGGCAAAGCACCGTTTTATATGGAGTTACAAGAACGAAGAATCTATATGTAAGGATCATTCTCATACAAGATCCCCTGCATTTAGAAATAGCAAGTTAGGAAGTAAGTTCAAAAATAAAACCATAAAATTTGAAGAACAAATTGGAAAGTGGTGAAAATATGACAACAATGAATCGAAGTAAAGATGGCCCCTGTGTGAGAACAAAAACCTGTTCTATTCCAACAAAAAGAAGGCCTACATAACCTTCACCTCAGGACCTCTCATCTTCTCCTATGAAAACTATATCAGATTGCTACAATAGTTGTATTCTCCTGAGAGGAGTTAGAGCATATAACAGTCGCTCGTAAATTCCAGTAGAAAATACAAATACAACTAGCAATGAAGCAATTCATTTAGATATCTCAAGGAAAATATTTTGCCGACATTTCAGTGTATCCTGTGCACCAGTGTATCATGCACATCATATCAAATACATCCATCAGCATATCATGTACATCATGTCATAAACATTAGCATTTCACATATCAGCTTCTACTTCACGTCAGTGTATCACATGCGCTTCTTCCGTGCGTCAGCATGGACTGTGTGCAGCATGACGTGTATGTGGGCCACCACCTGCGACACGGTGTCATTTTTGCCTGACCTTCATGATCAACCCCGCACTGTTTGCGTCAAGCTGTCCTTTGCGAGTCAGTTTACATTGCGTGCTTTAAATTATATAAAAATACCAGCTTTCGATATGTGTCAGGCTGAGCATCATCCACGCGTATTAGGCCATATCACGGCATGCATCAGAAACGGAACGCAACATCGATTGATCTTAAATTAGTTTCAGTTTCCCTTATCACAAAAGAAACCGTAAAAGAGAGGATGGATGAAGGACTGCATGTATTTCTTATAGAAACGTGAAATCTGCGCACAAGCTGTATTTTTACTCACGATCCCTTGTGCATAGAAACAGAACGTTGAAAAGGAAGCCTATGAAACAAGATAAGAGTGGAAGAAAATTAGAGGTGCTAAGAAACAGGTCAGCAGTGAACCGAAAAAATATAGTCCTTCAAAAAAAAAAAAAACTTATTCTATTTCAACTAGAATAAGGTTTGCCTAACTCTCAGCTCGAGACAACACATTTCCCCTAGGAGTGCTGAGGAAGAGGGATGAGGGGGGGGGGGGGGGGAAGGCAATATCACCTGCGTTAGATTGTTTGAAGTGCTTCTGATGCGTCAGCTGTGTGACGCACGTTAGCCTGTTCATTGTATTAGTTAGTTTAAGACTCTCAAGTCACAATAAAGGCCTCAAAAGAGCGAAGAGATGGGACCATCAAGCATTGACGGTAGAAAGCACGGAATCTATGCACAAGGCGTGTTCTCACACCGGATACCCTCACTTTGCGATAAGTAACCGAAAAATATAAAAAAGGAATAAAAAGAGATTTTAGATTAGAAATGTGAGTTTAAGTCTTCATAATCACGACATTATTATTATTATTATTATTATTATTATTATATAAGAAAGTTTTAGCCTCCCTTAACCACGACAAAGATGTTCCAAGAGAGGAAAGAGGAAGGCACCATTTAGTATGGAGTTGAAGGAACGCGGAATCTATGCACAAGGTGCACAGAAACAGTAAGCTAGGAAAGAAGTTCATGAAACAACAAAAAAGTTGAAGAAGAAAGTAGTAGGTGCTGAAAAACAGGACAGCAGTGAACCGAAAAAAGATGGTCCGTAACAAAACAAAACCCTATTTTATTACAACAAAAAGGAAGCCTACCTAACCATTATCTCGGGCCCTCACATGGTTCCCCTGGGAGCGCTAATTCCCATAGATACAATAGTTGTATCCCCCTGAGGGGCATAATCACGACAAAGTGGTGCCAAAGAAGTTTAGCTTAATCGTTAGTTTTAGCCTCCCTACCAGCAGCAACAAATGCGATCCAAAGGGAGGAAGGAGGACGGCACCATTTAGTATGGAGTCAAGGAAACGCGGAATCTACGCAGTACGGGCAGAGAAACAGTAAGTTGTGAAAGAAGATTATGAAACAAGACCAAAGTTGAAGAAGAAAGTAGTAGGTGCTGAAAAAACAGGACAACAGTGAACCTAAAGGTGGTCCTTAGCCTAACAAAAACATTTTATTTCAACAAAAAGAAGGCCTACTTAAATCTCAGCTCAGGCCCTCGCACACTTTCCCCCTAGGAGTGATAATTTCCATAGTGGTGCCAAAGAAAGGTAATAAGAATGCACCATTTAGTATCGTATAGAGTTAAAGGAACGGGGAATCTATGATCAAGATGTGTTTCTACCAAATATCCACTGCACCTAGAAACAGTGAGCTTATAAGAGAAAATAAAAGTTGAAGAAGAACGTGGTAGGTGCTGGAAAACAGGGCAGCAATGACCCGAAAAAAACCGTACGTCACAACAACAAAAAACGCATTGTTTTGACAAATGAAAGCTTAAGTAACCTTCTGCTCAAGACCTGACATTTTCCCCCTGTGAGTGCAATTGCTATGAGCACAAAGGAGCACAGGCGCGCACGTCGTGCGCCGTAGTGTCTGGGGAGTAGGACATCCAAGTGTGCGGTGGTGCACGCTGACGTACCAGACGCCAGGTGAAGTCGGGTCAAAGATACTCCGGTCACTAAACTTCGACACTGAAAATTATGAATCGCATTCCGTGCGTACATTTGTGGCAGATATAGCCGAAAAGTTTGTGCTCACATATCTTCAAAGTATTTCTTGATGATTAATGTCAGTTAGGAGGGCTAAATTCGAATCGTCGTGTGACTGTTGGAGCTACAACGAAAAGAGTGCATAAACCAAAAATGAACTATAGCATCTTCAATAAAATCGGCTGGGATTGAGAGCCCTGAGTTGTATGCACGATTTCAAGGATCAGCCTAAAAATATTTCCGCTTATCTACGACATACCATAATTAAATACAAGGGCAGCAAAGCCGTACGGTTCGTCGTCAGTTATGTTTGAATACCAGTAGCGGCTCAAAAATATCTCTCCTGCGCTGTACAGTGCAGAATGACAAAAGAGTTTGATATGAGCAGAAAGAGAGAGAAGGAGAGATAACAAGGAGGAGGGAGGCGTGCGACAGTTCGTCTAATAATAGAGAGCGCGTCTGGCTGCCGTGAGGTGCCACGTCACAACCTGCCCAGCAGCGCGGCATCGTCACGCTACAGCTTGACCACCTCACCACGTCCCAATGTATAGCTTCCTACACTAAGCAGTCATTATCAGTGAACTTAATAGAAGTTGGCGATATGTTTCTAACTTTAGCGATATACTTCCCCAGCCTGCTGTACTCTTTATCTGTCTGTGACATCCACAAGTTTGCGAATTTTGGTATACGCGATAAAGTCGTCCATAGCCTTCCGGAGTGTGAGAAACTCCACAGTAATTCGTTGAACATAACAAGCAAACAGCTGTTCCTACATTCATTAGAAAACCAAGGTAGGTTGGTCAAGAACGTGATATTGAAGGGATTGACGCATAATGACAACTTTTGAAACAAAGTCATACTTTTTTAAGAAGATATTTTTCAGAATACTCATTATGATGATTTAAACAAACCCTTGTCACATGGGAAAAAAACTCATTTGACTGACTCGGTCAATTTGTGCAAGGATGACTCAGCTAGATGTACCTCCACGTTAAATTATCGCTAGATGGTTGGAAAGTTGACAATGACTTTATACATATCAAGACACAGTGTAGAAAAAGAACATACATTTTTTGATTTCATCCGGCATGCGTATAAAGCAGCGTAAGGAATGAAGGCCTCAAGTTGCTTTCAGGTAAACACAAGCATTTAACGATAGATAGTAAAATGTTTTATTTTCTTTTGAGAATTGCTTATCTCAATGAATTTTTAGCCCGTTTAGCCACAACGGCCTCGTTTTCAATTTATACTAATGAGGAATAATTTTAGAGGATTTTATACCGTCTCGGGCTCAAAATGCTCAAAGAGAGGAGCGTGCAAATTGTTAACAGCTCAGGATGGTGCATTGAAAATTGAAAACAGTAGGTCTATCAAAATAATTCCTTATTATAAAAGCGGCTAGCAACCATAAGTGGAAGCTGTCACCGAAATGATTAGCTGGGAGCAAACCGACCATGCTTTGTGCTGGAAACGTACCCTAAGAGACTAGTGCCCTAGAAGCAAATAGCAGCTCACACAATGAAATCAAGGGCATCGAGGAGGATTTTTCCAAATTAGGCCGCCGATGAAATAAAATGTAGCATCTCATATGATGATGGAACATCCTACTTCTTCATATTAGATGTTATATTTTTACACCTGTGTCGTTTGTCTATAATGTTGTCGCGCAATGAAACTTCATTTGTATGAATTGAGTCAAACTACATATAAATAAAATATTTTTCAATAAAATTCCAAGAATTGCAATAAAATGCATGAAATTTTTACGGATAAAATTTTAAGAACATAAATATAAAAGAAACATGGAAACTATACATGTCGATTGTGCGATTGTGCACAATAAATTATTGTGCGATTGTGCAAGAGAGTTGCTAGGTTCGGAAAATCAGTGAACTATGGACCGTCACCTCCGGTTTTACGAAAAAAACGAGGCTAGCAAAAAAATGGTTTACAATTCTTTTCGTTAACATCGGTGGAGGTGAAAATGTAAAAAACTTTATATTATGCTTTTGGGTGTTGATTTTTAAAGGATTCGCAAGTAAGTTTTTTCAGTTTAACCTGAAATTGAACTGTGAATGAGCATACAATAAATTTCCTTCATTTGAAGACTATCAGAAATGAATGCGAGGAATACAAAACTCTGCATAAAAACTTTACCACTCGCATCTTAATCATGCTCTCGCACCAAGTGCAAGGAGATATATTGCACAGAGAGTAAACAGCAGTGCACGCTATTCAGCTTGAAGAACCTGGGTGTTGAATTACTGCATGAAAGTAAAGTAGGGTGAACAAATGTATCGCAGGCTTCTTTTCCACAATTTTATGTATTTTCATTGACTTTTTTCTGTTTGTGTGATGTAACGTCATTCGATATTTTTCCCGTAAGCATAAGACTTTCTTTTTGAGTGTAAAAAAAAATTCAGTATTATAATTGCTATGAATATTTAACACTACCAGCAAATCGGCTTCAAGAGTATATTAGAGACACTCAGTGACCCAAAATTGGTAAATTGGATTGAAATAATGCCGATCTGAAGACAACACTGAAAGAGGTCGGCCTCAAGAGATGCCACTCTCTATAGAACAGAAGAGCAGGTTGGAGACAAACAATTCCTTCCAGCCCGCACTACGAAAACTAAACTAACTTCTTGTATAGAAATGATTTTTAATTTCAAGCCATAAATAACCAGAAGAACGATCAATCTTAATCATCTACACGGGAAGAACAAAATCCTTGCAATTTTCCTGCAGATTCGTTTTTACTATCACTCTAATTATCGCTAGAGTAGATTTTAAACATGTAACCTCGACACCGAGCACCACCAGAAATTTACGCATTTTCACTTTCAAGCAGCAAATGCTACATTTCCTCCGTTGATGTTAATGGTAGCAGACGTGGAATTCATGCGAATCGAGCGAGCAGAACTCGCACGATTAGAAGCTAAAATTTGTACTTAATTTTGTTTGAAGGGCTATTGGTCTCGGCCAGAACTAACTATGCAGTCAAGATATAGAAAAAAAATTACAAATAATTCTCTAACAGAGACAAAATGAAATGAAATTGTACTTTGTGAAGGAAAGCTGATCTCGACAATAACTGAGGGCAAATAGCCGCCCGCAGCAGCTACTGGCGGTGCAGTTAGAGACCATGATTTACTTGATGCTGGAGGCTGGCAGAACGTCAGCGCGAACTGAGCTGAAAATTGTTGCCAAGTCCTCCGAATGATCACACGCGTGTAGAAAGACCTAGCCAATATCCTCACGTAGACCTGCAGACTAGCCAAATAAAAATATCCTGTATTATACTGTACAAGCATGAATTCGAATAAACTCAGTTATATACCCAGTAATTTGAAAGCATACGCAGAAATTATATCCGGTATTATATCTCACAATACGCAGTAACTTGGAAATATTTTCACTTCCTGATCTCTGACATCGGCCTCATGTGAGTAATCAAAGACCCAAATGGCACTCAAACGAGGCAAACACTAGCTAGGCTGGATGACACACATTCAGTTGAGCAAAACTGCGCAGTTTAATGTTCACGACCGTTCATCATGGGCACCTGCATACCTATGCAAGCCCTGCTACTTGGGGCTCGTCCTATCAATCTAACTTCAAATTTATGCATCAATGTGTTTCGTAAAGAACACAAGATAAAAATTTATAAAAATTGGGCTTTTACGTACGCATAACAAAATATGGCTGGACTTTATAAAAAGGATAACTTTGTTAAAAATTCTGATGAGTTTAGAAGTATTCGCACATAACATTAACACTTCACCACATTTGTTACTTTGTCATCTGATGCAGCTTACCTCAATGAGCAAAAATCTTCATTTAATTTAACACAAAAGCGTTTAATATCTCGAAGAAACTGCCTTATAAATCAAGGTTTCTGTATTTAATTAGAATTATTTGAAGTGATTACTGAGACACATATTACTAAGGCACATAACTTTTGAGCACCATTTACATCGTGGTTTTTCTTCATTTTCACGTCTGCACCACAAACACTTAAGAATGAAACACACTTCGGGTTAGAACATCTTCAGAAGAATATCTGCTACTGACAGCACACGAGGAGCAACTATCTCACGACAACATTTGATTCGTATAAAATACTGATACCGAACAAATCTGACCTTTTCAAAGGTGAACGCCAAATGAACTTAGTGTGAAGTTACACCAACGCATTTGCAACTAGAAAGAGCATAAACCTTCTCGGGGCACGTAATACTATTAAGTCCGAATGAAACGAGTCTATCACTTGTTAAGTGTGTGATATTCAGAGAAGGCTGGTGGGAGGAGGCAGCGGCGAAGGGGCGGCGGTGATCGAGGGCTGTCGCTGTGCCCGGCAAGCGCACCACTGGCGCCCCCTACGGCCGCATACCGCAGCTTTCTCTCACGAGATGCTGCGCCAATACACCAATTATACATGGCACTAGCTTGCTTACAACCCCTCGCAAACTGTTGCCTCTGCTCCAGTCATGTTGTAGGGGCTCATTCTCAACTAAGGGGCCACGCGTTCGGGTGCGTCGAAGCTATTCAGTGATCATAAAGTCTTGAGGATAAACGCTGAGGAACTTATGCTCTTAGTAGCGCTATAAAGTAAATGGTTTTTGATTTGCAAAGTGAATTCCACACTTGACAGCCACCTGAATGGTGTTGTTAAATTTTAGTTTAGACTAGTGAATGATGTTAGCTTGGCCTCGTACAGTCCCGTGAATGGTGCTAGAAGTGCCTGTTTTAATAACGTGAGAGTTTTTATTATATCTTGATAGATCTTATCCATTGTCGTTACAGCAACCGCTCCAGTACAATATAAAATCTCGATGGTGTCTACATGGTGGCTGTTGTCAGGCCAAGAACATTTTTCTCAGGAGAGCTTTGTGCAGCAACCAAAAGTGTGTTAGCGTGATCATTATGGCCAAGCGAGTTGGTCTATTCAGCAAAATGTCAAGAATGAATATCTTATCTGAACACCATAGTAATTGCAGATGAAGATGAAACACTTAAGGGATGAAGTACCAAAGGAGTGGAATTATTAACTGGGTTGTTTCACCTCCCTGCTGACGTTTAATTTCCGGAGCACTCAGCAACACGATTGCTCATGCGTGTCTGCTGACGTTGCTGAGCAGACTTGGAATTTTGGCATCAAGGCCTACAGAAGAGGCGCACTGTTATGACTTCGTTAAAAGCCACCGAATTACGAAACTTCCTCAGTTCGCACGCATTACGAAACTCAGAGAACTGTAGCACCCAAAATTCGATGACAGGAAAGTGATATTCGCTTGTTTTCGAGAAAGGTACGCGTTTTACGCACAAGATAGGGTTCTTCAAGCTAGTCGTTGCGCATGAACGATAACGATAAATTAATTATCTCAGTTCGTGAGACGAGTCTAAATTAATTATACAAAATAACGGTAAAGCATTCGTTCAATTTTTCTTAAAAATGTTAAAATAGCGGTAAGCAAGAGAGCAACAGCAGTACTCACGTCCAGACGAGGGTGTGCTAGATGGGCTGGGCGAGAGGGTCTGCACGGCAGCCTGGGCAGGAGCAGTGCCGGTGGTGTCCAGGGAGGAGTTGGAGGCGCTGAGGCGCTTCTTGCGAGGCGGCGGCAACTGGAGGCCGGGAGAGCCTTCCTCTGCCACCACCTCCATGCTCTCTCCTGCTGCTCGTCATAATGTTTGCAGGCAAGGAGGAGGATACGATTAAATAACTGATAATAGTTGTAAATTGCTCCTTCCAGAAAATGAATTGACTCCTGTTTTTCTTGCCAGTTTACAAATTCAGAAATGATACGCGTTTTTAAAAGAAAAGATGAAAAGCTTAGAGATTTTTTAGAAATTAGTAATAAGAACTTGAAAATTACTTTCAATGTCCCCCGCTTTACTAAACGAGATATTATTTTCCTTGACAAATAGGATCTTTTTTTTTAACCCAGAAAAATAATTCCAGACGAAAATCCCTCAGCATACCCATCGAGAAAAACATCAAGATTTGTGTCTCATTACTTCCTGTTCTTCGGTGCGGAAACATCACAACAAAACACAATAATTACTTCCGTGAGACGAAGTATTTGAAATGCCTTTTCAAGTGAGCGATTATGAAGAGCGCTAGTGTCAAATGACATCTACACCTTCATATTCGTTTTTTAACCAAAGTAAAATTTTACTTTTCCTCTTAACGTTGTTGTATTTCAAAAGCTATTGATGTAAAATTTCTGGATATTAAACACTAAACTCATCCTCCCGGGAGAAAGGAGAAGGGCATGGGAAATTTTCACTTTTTTTTCTTCTGAGATTCCGATATTACAGAAGCCGAGGTAATGTTGCATAGACTTTTGCTGATGCATCATTTATGTATCCTAATTGTCAATATTTACGTTATTTGAGCTTTTTGTTCTCATCTCTAGACAAGTATAGCTCGATATGATCGGGTGTACAGTAATAGCAATAACAGTGAATACAACATTCAAATTCAGGCTGTAACAAACTCAAGTTATGCAAACCTTTTCTAATGTAAAATTCAAATCACTCAAAACTACCAAGAAGTTAAAATTAGACTATTCTGACAAAGCCTTGTTTGTGAGTCAACGAATACAAGGATGCAGAAAGAGCATTTTGAAGGAGCTCTTACATCATTACCATGTTTCCTCCACTGATTCGCTCTATGTAAAATATTTCTCAGAATAAACGCCAATCGCATGCAACATTAAATCTGTTCAGAAAATGCGAGCCTTATGCTGGCAACGCCTAACAAAGTTTAACGGACATGCCGAAGATGAGTAAGTATCGAAGCATCTGACGAATTTTAGAATGCGTAAGAGTTACAAGCATAGAAAAATATTCTATCTTGATATTATTGTTAGTTTACGACGCACATAATTAGCCATTTGATTTGTATTCCTGAAGCACTCTGTGTTCTATATTTAAACAGCAAGTAAAGATGTGAGTAGCCAAATACAATGAAATAATAACTGTCAACTGACAATGCATGATCAGGATATATAAGTTGGTTAAATATAGAATGGAGCTAGATGTGACCTGTTGAGAGAACAGACATTCGAAAAGAAACAATAGCCTCACATGGCAAGACGCCTAAAAGCAGTAACTAAGAGTAACTAGAGCTAGGCTTTCACGGACGTTAGGACACAAGCAACTGAACTTAAAGTTCGACAGCGACTCTGGCATGACCAACACGTACGCAAGTTCACCACGACCACTTCGGTCTGAGTGCTGGCCGGCCTCCTCATTCTCGGTGGAGGAACTGGAGCTTCTTCACCCCATAGTTCCCCAGTTTCGGGGTCTTCAAGACAAGTATGGATAGACACAGGGTCAGGATGAATAGTTTAATCTAGTTTTTTCTGTGTTAAGTCATGATCAGAGAAATCTAACCGCCAAGAATAGACCAGAAATTAAGGAAGGCCTCCATTTATCGGTAAATAACGTCATAGTGTTTTGCAGCACCGGGTCTGAGACTTCAATTACGTTTGCACATAGCAAACTGGGAATGTAGGCAAATGTAACGTCTCTAATCGTGTTAAAGTAACACCATTGCATATGCATTAGTAAATTCGCAATATTTAATACCTCGTTGTAAAATACTTACTCTCTGATGAGAATTTTGTTCCATATCTTGTAGAGTATTTCTACCGAGTATCAAAACTTATTAGTGAAGCCTGCGGTGAAAACCCGTAGAGTTGCAAATAAATTGGAAGACTTCGCTAGTAGTATGAACATTTCTCAATCATCCCGTGAAATATAAATATAGGAACATCAACTTCTTATTAAGCTACGGAAAACTTTATACTAGACGTCTTGCTGTGTAATTAGAGTAATGAGAAAATGTTACGTAATATTTTTCCTCTATAGACAATAACATAACAGATTTAATTTAACTTCTTTCCGGACAAAAATGTTTCAATTGTTATAAAACTTACGATTAAAATTAGTCGTTATCGTCAGATATCATTTAGTATTTCATCAGATCAGATTTAATGAGATAATAACTTAATTGAAACCTCTCTAATCATTTCAAAACGCGCTCATGAGAAAAAGGGAGACAGCGTCATTAAGAATGAAAGTGAAGGAACCGAGGAATCTATTCACAAGGTACACACGGCGCAGAGAAAGAACGAAAGACTCAGCATAAACTTGAAAGAAGTTTATGAAAAAAGTAAGGGTAAAAGCTGAAGAAAAAATTATCAGTGCTGATAAGAAAGACAACAGGGAATCGAAAAAAGAGGGCCTATGGCAAAAAACTATTTTATTTCGAAAAAGTAAGGCCTATATAGCTTTTAGTAGGGGACATCACGTCTATGTTTCAAGATTGGTATTGATTCTGCACAAATAATATTATAAAATAAGTACTGACATGTTATCATTTGTCAGGTCGAGTACTTGTTACTACACAGGATGTTGAATAAAACGTTATGAAGGAACCATGAAGTAGCGCTCTCCATGTAAGCTAAATGATTATCGATGATGGTTCTTGCTACCTGAACGGAGAACACTCTTGATGACCAAATAGGAGGTGACAGCTCTGTCCCGACCCTCCAAGTATCTCAGGGCTACATTCACAAGAAACAAAAGTCAAGTACTCACCGAGTGAAACCTCACAAGTATCTCTGGACCACACGTAAAAGGTACGGATGTCAGGTACACACCGTACCCGACAACCCCAGTGACTTACGTACTTGGTACAGGTCATGTATACACCAAAAGTTAACCTTTTATACTCCAGTATCATACGTAGAAATAGTAACATTACAAACCTATATTAGTACTATCAATTCTACTACTACTTGTGCGAGAGATTCTGGGGTACTGAGAGGTTACACATAGTCTCCACCTAATTTGAGCCTTGCACATGTGGTACTGGGGTATTTGAGTAGTACCTTCGGTGTGTATCATATCTGTACCTTATACGTAGGGTACTGATGTACTTTAGTAATCTTCTACGTATCCTACTGACGTACTTAGGCATTACCTTTGGTCTGTATCTGACCTGTACCTTCGGTACTGGGGTACTTTGAAAATACCTCACTACACGTACAAGGCACTAAAAGAGCAATAACCTATCGAGGGCAGCGTCAGCAGCACCCAGGCACAACACACACACAGCACCCTGACACCCACCGAGGTTGAGGTCGGAGCGGCTGCTGGTGCGGGAGGAAGGGCGTTTGTAGCGCGGTGGTGCAAGGGGCGAGCGCCGCTTACCCTCCGTTTCTTCAATTGCTGTTTGTAAACACAAGTACAGAAACGCTTATACTGAAAGTGTATCTTTGTCCTAGTGATAAAAACTACTATCAGGCAACTTGCGCTTCAACTCAAAAAATTCATGAGTACTAGCCAGTCAAAGGTAATATATCGTTCTGGGACGCCCCAACGGTAACATGGCCGGTTGGCAGTGGTAATGAAAGGTCCTGCCTATGAAGCATCTTGATATTTCTTACTTAACAAACATTTTAATGATTTGAAATTCTTCTGTTTTTTACTATGATAGGCGATATCATGAGTTAGGAAATTACGAGTCTCTCAAGCAAATATGACTGAGAGACTTTCTTGCTCCTACGGTTCAAAAACTATTAACAATTCACCCATAAAAATGAAAATTGATTCGTGCACTTATTTACAATCCATTTACTGATTTACATTTTTTTTTCTTTTCAGCTTGGCTGGAAAGCATGAAAGGTCTTGCATACTATAAAAGTCATTAGGGAGTCGTAGCAATCGTAATAAAAATGAAAGAGCAAGACAAGCTACTTGAATCATTTAAGGTATATATTCGAATAAAACCTAATTTCAAACGTTTCGGCCACAGGCCATCATCAGTGATTAGAATTCTGAAAAGTACAAAGTAAAAAGTAAGAATAGACAAAATGACAAATCAAATCTAAGAATGACCATTCTAAAAACAAGCTATAAAATTGCGTTAATTGTGATTATCTATTTCCAATGGCTAAAGGAAAAGAACTCAGAGTGTTATTTAAAGCCGGCCTAAGTTTAAAAATGTACAAGGACTCTAAAATGCGCATATCTGTATATAACTGGGGTTTTGCTAGGATTGAAAATTGATTAATGGAAATTGCACTATCGCACTCGTCCGAATGCTCTCGAAAGGCGGAAAATGGGGGTTTTGCCAAAATTGAGCCTGTTCTAAAGCTCCTACCAGAATGCTCGCTGACTCGAGTGCGAAGACTACGGGATGTGCATCCAACGTACTCTGATGCACAGCGTGCACAGTTATATACAGATATGCGCATTTTAGAGTCCTTGTACATTTTTAAACTTAGGCCGGCTTTAAATAACACTCTGAGTTCTTTTCATTTAGCCATTGTAAATAGATAATCACAATTAACGCAATTTTATAGCTTGTTTTTAGAATGGTCATTCTTAGATTTGATTTGTCATTTTGTCTATTCTTACTTTTTACTTTGAACTTTTCAGAATTCTAATCACTGATGATGGCCTGTGGCCGAAACGTTTGAAATTAGGTTTTATTCGAATATATACCTTAAATGATTCAAGTAGCTTGTCTTGCTCTTTCCTTTTTGTCTTGCATACTGTATATGCATGAATCTTTACGAGTTGTCAATTCGTCTAAAAAAATCTGTCAAGAAATTTGGAGTGTTTGAAAATGAACTGTGAATAATTAAACATAATTGTAATTGGGAACACAAAAAATTGAAGGCATTTACTGGAAAACCTTTTAAACACAACGAAAACGTGGCCATTCACATTTTATTATTGCAAACTTCAGGTGATACCATTATATCTTATGGAACTGACCACCCAGCGACGTCTCAGAGATGGTGGAGGCCCTCGACCCGGATCGCTTGAGGCGAGGGGGAGGAGTGGGGAGTGGCTGAGGTTCTCCTTCCCCACCGATGTAGGAGGCTTCTGACGTAGTGGAGGCCCGCGAGCCTGACCGCTTGAGGCGGGGAGGAGGCGTGGGGAAAGGCTGGGGCTCTCCTTCACTCTCTTGAGGGAGACAGTGGCACGCAGTAACACACGGTGTAAGTGCTATCTTTTCTCGCAGTGTGACAACGCAAGCACAGAAATGGAAAGAGCCGACTCCTCGTAAAGTAATCTTCAGAAAAAATCTAAATTATCTAAAGAGTAGTAACTATCTAGATGAAATTGCAGTTCGAAACTACTTTGAACAACTGAGTGTTTCTTGACCTTGAAAAAACATTCGATCGTGTAGACAATAACATTTTGCGTGCGGAACTCCACTGATATGACATTGGAGTAGTCGCACACGATTGATATCAATCATACTCAACAAATCGAAAGCAATACGTGGCCATTGACGATACACAATCGGAACTACTGACAATTAGCAATGGAGTACCACAAGGATCTGTCCTTGGGTCTCTCCTATTTTCAATAATTATCAACGATATAGTTAGGCTTACTTCATTTTAGAAATTCATACCTTATGCCGACAACAGCATGCTTCCTGCGGCCAATTAAAATACCATTCTCATTGCAGAGAGCATAAATAACGAGCTACAAAATGTTCAATGTGACTCAAAGCGAATAAATAGGCTCCTTATCGATAAGACAACTTACATTATATTCTTATAGAAGAAGAATGCGTCTCTTCCACGCAGTAAAATTGAAGATGATGAAATTAAAGAAACCAACACCTGTAAGTTTCTGGGAACTATAGTAGACA
The DNA here is from genome assembly GCA_030386875.1 of Morinoia aosen. NCBI lineage: Eukaryota > Metazoa > Arthropoda > Malacostraca > Amphipoda > Talitridae > Morinoia > Morinoia aosen. Next base: position 49,523,827 of record CM059564.1, read on the forward strand.
AACATCTGACCTTCAAAGAGCATACTGCACATGTAAGAACTAAATTATTGAAATCTATAGGAATTCTCAATAAAGTTAAAAATGTATTATCTGAAGAAGATGATAAGATGCCCTAGAATTGGCTGAACCTATTTAACTAAGGACTGTGTCATTATAATAGCTTTAGGAAAGAAAACAGTCTAATGATCCATCGCTAGCGGTAAATAAATTCTTTAAATCGTATAGTCACCTGTCATAGACGGAGGCACGGCTGGAGACCGACCTCCTCTTCTGGGTGCCCTTTTTGGGGGCGGCGGCACGTCTGACTCTGTGGAAGAGGCAGCTTGCAACGCCTGTTGTTCGTAAAACTTCTGCCTTTCCAGTAAGAACGCGTCTTCATCAGGCAGGTCAAAGGACGGCCTGTCTTGTTCTCGAAGAGTGGGCAGCTCAGTATCGAAGGAAGACTGGCTGTCCACATCAGATGAAATCTGCCCCTTTTGCAAAGGAGGGATGATTTTCAGCGTCGGTAATTCAGTGTCACCTCCAAACGAATTTTGGGAAGTGACTTCGAAAGATCGGTTGTACTCGGCCTCGAAAGATTTCCTGAACTCTTGCTCTTCGAAGGAATCTGGCTCTAAAGCCATTCGTTTTCGTTCAGCCATGCGTGCTTTATCGAAAGAACCTGTTTCTGAACTGCCGCCTGAAGTAGAACTTTCTCCTGAGTAAAAATTGGGTTAAATGCAGTTAACACCGAAGTTAAAAGTTTTCCAGAATTTTAAAGTATAAATCAATAATTTTCACCCCGATTATTGTTGTCAATGGCTTAAAAATTAAACGCGAGAAAAATTTGACATATACAACACACTGAAGCTGATGCATAGAATTCATTACCTATGTATTTTACTAGAAGACAAACATTTTACGCATATTTTTAAATATTCCCCAAAATATTGGTAAAGATGAGGGCTTCACCTCTGAGGAGAGCGGTGGCGCGGTCCTGCGGCAGCGATGACCCCGCCACGCTCGTGGACTTGTACGTGTCGTACTCGAATGATGAGCTGCTGAGTATGGGGACGAGGGGATGGGCTGTTATTTGCTAATCCGTCATAGTGGTAACTTCGTTGAATTTACGTGAACTATCATGATATATTCACTTAATTAAATCATTTTGAATTCTTGGTTCCAATTAAGAAATCAGGAGATTAGTTACGCCTGTTAACAACTTTTAGTATATTACTAACCTGATGGATGAAATTCGCGGTTGAATCATGGAATATTGTGCGAGAATAAGATAATAAAATGCAAATAAAAATCAATGTGTACGAGTATACTAGTCATTTACTGACAGGAGCAGAATTAGGCGATGGGTAAAATTTTTGTAAAATAGCAACTGAACAAGATTGCTCACTTGCGGAGCTGGACTGGGAAAATTTCACTACATAAGGGTTCTACACTTTCAAAATTTCCACACAAAACGGTCATAGACATAAATCTTGGCGCGATTTAGAAATTCAAGTTCTGGTTAGTGTGATATCACACTCGTAACGTGAGTCATTTGCATGCTAACTAAAGCCCACACTTGGCGAATTCCCTTCACGGACGCGTTAAAGGTGTTTCACTTTGTAAATCCCCAAATCTGAAAAATAGCATCACGTGATTACAGAATTGCACTTAGGACTCTCTCCTCAAATAATCAATATTAGAGTGGAAATTTTCTGAAGCATAAAGCTTATCGATTCACTCAACGGAAACACTCACCCAGGAGTTCTGGACTCTTCAATGTGGATGACTTCCGATTCTAGGCTGGCGTCCGACACTCCGTAGGCGTTCTCTGCCTTCACTCGGAACTTGTAGTCGGACCCGACGATGAGGTCGTTGAGCTGCGCCCACGTGATGCGCGACGTCATCGCTTTCAGCCACACGTCCCAGCCCACCTGCGCCGCGTGCAAAGTACCGCAGCTTCAAGTATGAAGTATATAAAAAATAAAATATAAACCATAGAATTGCTCCGCCCCTGTAAGCGTTTTGTCTTGCCCTTGCCTAATCCTTGGAAGGGCTGGCAGGTGTTTAGGTGTGGTAGATTTCAATCAACGAAGAATACAAAAGCAAACCTTTCAACCATAAATTGCTGTTCAGGTCGTCTGCTTAATATCTTCAACATATTATAACCTAAGAGTGTGGGGGAAAAATGAGTTTCTTTTTAGGGTATTTCTAAAAGCAAAATGTACAGAAGTTATTATTAGTGTGCTTTGAGTTAAAAATTTGTCCTTAACTTCTCCCATGTTCAAAAACTTTCAAAAGCTACACTAATCATAAAATGAATCAGTCTACCGCTACTTTACTTTGAATAAAAAAAATGCATGTACTGATTTAGAAGAAGTTTTTACTTCTAGGGAGCGATGAGAACTCTACAGTAGGTATAGGAGATGACATAGAAGATTCGAGTTCCACAGCAAGAGTTAAGGTGAATATTCCCAGCTTGGAATTTTGATGCGAGTGAGTCAAAAATGCTATGAATAATTACACAGTGTTAACTTGTGCAACGACGGGTTTTACGAGCCTGCGTCAACTATGAAAATCACTGAGATAAGAAAATCAGAGACCATTCCACAAGAGTACTCCAAACTAAAGTGAAAGTCATAGGACTCGTTATAGTCTTGAAGGAAAATGAGAAAAAGCGGCCAGTGAAAAAGTATGGGGGAAAAATAACGCAGACAAAAAAGGAACTGAGTGAAAAAAATAGGATTAGGAATTATTAAATGTTTAGGAAATGCAGCCAATGAAATCAAGGGTGATAAACAAAGGTCGTTTAAATAAAACAAGCGGGAAATAATCAATGAGGTAATCCATAGTAAAATACTAAAACGGGAAAATGAAGGAAACAAAATAAAACGGAACCAGAATAATTGAAGCAAGGCACTGTAATCAACCATAGAATTATGCACTATTTATTGCTGGCTGGCTTGCTTGTTTAATTAGTCTGTTCATCCCTATTCTCAGCCTGTAAACTGGATACCTGGATTCGAAAAAATGCTGCATTTTTTATGTACACCTTATTTACGTTAATGCAGTTTCTAACAGCTGTTATTGTAACATAAAAAAGGAAGCAAAAGAAGAAAGGATGCGCATTCGAACTGATTATTTAGAAACACTTCTCACGAAATAATGTACCACAGTTCAAGTTCGAAAGAAAAATGCACCTGATTTTGAATGAGTGAAGTGAGATTCACAAGTCCAAAATTTTCCTAAGTTTATCTTTCGGTAGAGGGAGCTAGACTCCGGAGGTTTAAGCCTTACAGGAAGAGCAACAATCATACTTGAAATACTACACACAAATTAGAGTCACAAAGAGCAACAATCACACTTGCAATACACAAAATTTAGTCTTGCACCCTCACCCTGAAATACTCGAGGATGTAGGCGTTGACCCTGCAGCCTCCATCATCAGCAGGGGCGTCCCACCGCAGCGTGATGGAGTTACCCGCCAGCTCGGCCAGCAGGGGGCGCGACGGGGGCTCAGGGCGGTCTGGGGGAACCATCCACAAATTCTCCATTGAGTGCTTCGAATTTTCCCTTATTATCGTCACGATGTCCAACTAAACGCGTCGCAATGCGTGGTAAATGACGTAGATCCACACAGAAGCGAAATCATTCGAGGAAGCTTTGTCTTTTAAGATCTTTGCTAATGCCTTCAAGTGGTCGCTCGACCCATAAGGCATTATAATCACGCAAATAGTACCACGTTGTTCTTTTGAAGGTGATAATTTTCATCGACAATTCTTTAATTTAAGCTACCAAACGAGGTACTTCATTTCTCTCCCTGTTGTGTAGCACAGATACGCATTTAGGCAAGGCTCCAAGGCTCCATGGATTACTGTTGTGAATAATGTCATATTATTCGGAACAACGATTCTGAACACGACGAATTAATTTTTTTCCACTCCCCGACATTCGAATAAAAAGCTAAGAAGACGTTGTATTTGTTCTCTTTCAAAGTTTACTTAAAGTCTCGCAAGAAAGAATTATGTTGGCTTTTGTATCAATGCAGAGGAATGTATCAATTATTCCCTCAATATTTAGCTCACAGAATGTGACATTAAATAATGCTGCTTTGACTGGGTGGTGGTCTAATACAAAAAAGACAGATTTTCAAAAAAATTAAAAAATAAAGTTTTTTTAAAGACGACGATACCTGGTTCGTACAATATAATCAAAATTGATAAGTTATGTTGAAAAATAGCCTAAATTAGGGAATTATGACCCAAAAAAGGCAATTTGATGGCCCTGGAGGAGAGGAGCACGGTGCTCACAACAACACCTGTGACTGTTATGAAGAAGGACGCCTGTGCAGAGCCGTGCGGGTTCTCTAGGAGCAGCTGGTACATGCCCTTGTCTGCCCTGCAGCCGCTGCCGATCTTCAGCGTGACGAACTTCTCCGACACATCGCTGGAAAATCTGTCCGTCATTTGTATCTGCTCCGGGGAAAAAGGAAAGTTTACGAATGAATCAATTGCACTAGGCTTAAGAAACAATCTATTGCTGTATCTCTTGTGATGAATAAATTGCTTAAATTACATGATCTGCGAAACGCAGGTTGTTGCAAACCCTCTGTTCATGAAATCAATGAAACTCAGGATTCTTCGGCAGCGTTGAAATTAGCATGTTGTGTCAGTATTCTTCAAAAGCGTTGCGTGTTGCGAGATGTTCAACATCATTTGTGGTAGTTGACTGTCGTTTGCGTCTCACCTGCTTGCCGTTGTGTGACCAGGACGCTGTGGGTTGGGGCCGGCCGAAGTAAGGCACCCGCAGCCTGATGAGCTCGTCGGTGTCGAAGATGAGGCCCTGCTCGTACTGCGGCGGCAGCGTGATGCTCGGTGGCGCTGCGCTCGTCAAACAAGGAACCTTCTTACGCTCTTGAAACTTAAAGTATGTTTAAAGAAGGCTTAATTTCAAGATGAGTTCATTAAACATAAGAAAAATAGGTCCTCACGACCTCAACTACGACGACTCACCCTCACACTGTGGATGACATAGTCGAAATAAGATGAGAAAATCGCTCCCAAACTCACCCTGACCAGTGACGATGGCATGAGCCATAATGAGGAAGGAAGCTTACACCCATAGACTCACCCTGACACTGAGCATGATATAAGCCAAAATGAGGAAGGAAACTCACGACCAAGAACTCACCCTGACCACTGAAGATGGCATGAGTTAAAATGAGGCCAAAAGCTTGCGCCCAAAGACTCACCCTGACCAGTGACAATGGCTTGAGCCAAAATAAGGAAAGATAATCACTCCCAAAGACTCACCCTGAACTTTGAGGATGGCTTGAGAAGACGCAGCTCCTGCTCTGTTGGTGGCCCTGACTCTAATGTCGCCCTCGTCTGCGAGGCATGCCTCCTTCAGCGCCAGCGTGAAGTGGTCTCCGGGGCTGTGGTAGAACTCAAACCTCTTCGTGTCGTATATTTCGAAGCCATCTTTGTACCAGGTCACGTCAGGCGGAGGAGAGCCCACCACAGCCACCGTGAATTCCACCTAACAGATGACATGGAGGATTCGATGCAGCATGTAAACGATATATGACCTTTCAATCTCAGCGTTCATATCGAAATCTTAATTATTTTACCTTAAAAGCTGTACCATGAAACTGAAGTTATCAGCGCCCTGGCAAGTATTCGAATTGATCTAACACCTGCTTAGTCCCAACGAAAAAATTAGGTATTTGTTAATGCAAATTAAAATTTTTGTATTCTGTCGACCTAATAAATAAAATTCCAGACAATCTAATGTCATTCATTTTTCCTCATAGAATTGAGAAAGTCAACGGCACCTTGAGAGGATTGGGTGAGCGCGAAAATGCCATTGAGTTGCGTGAAAGTAAGTTATCAAATTATACGTTGAATCAGTTCAGATTTAGTATTTACAAGTCTGTACACGAATGAAATAAAAATATGAAAATTCCAGTTAAATTTATTTAAAAAAAATATAAGATATTTACCACAAATAATGCGGCGTAAAGTCGATATGAATACAACACAAATTCGTCAAATAATTGTAGCAGTACAAAAAAAAGTTTTCTGAATTCTATTGACTACCTTATGTTCTATTATTTATTTTGGTATGAATATTTAACCCTAAAATTCAAATTACATTAAAATTATACTTCTTTCAGTGCAATGGAAACACCGACCGAATTAGTACATGTCGATCCCCTAATGAGCCAAAAGGGTTGTTGGACACGCTCTCAGCAATATTTTCAGTGAAACTAACAAAATTTCAGTTATATGCATTTCCTACACTAACAATAAGCCAAGGAAACAAGAAAGAAGTGAGGTGTAAGAAACGTCAAAAATCGTTGCGCAATTCGTCGATGCTTAGGCAACTCCCGTCCAAGAGAAACAGAAATGAACCCAGGATGGCACGGCCATTCAGATTCATTTATAAATCCTAAGAAGACCACTACCAACAACCTAGTGAACTAACCGCACAGGCTTGAGAACACCCACTATATAGGATCTCCAAGACATAGCGATAAAGACAGTTAACATCAAAATACATACATTCGTCCATCTCCTAGCTGAAGAGGAAGCCCAGGAAGTTGTACACGAAGGAGCGTTAGTTGTACAAAAAGGGATGCAAAACACATGGTAGAAAGAACTCACTCTAAAAGCCTGAAAAATGGACAGAAGCAGTTAGCCCTCGACATATTCTTTTCATCGATATAGGCTTCCCTTCCCTACGTTTGTTAAAAGATCATTTAAACGAATGTACAACTTCCTTGGGTTTGTAGTTAAAAAAAATTTTCCTTACGTAAGGATACGGGAAAATAGCTTAATTTTGTCGGGAAGTTCCCTAATATCTATATAATTTCACGCGAAAGTAATTTCCTTGAAAAAATGCTAAGAAACCGAAATACTAGAATCAGTAAGATTACATAACCTCATTGTTTCACATTTCGCTTGGTGTAGATACGGAATTTAACAAACAACCCAGGAAATTCCTAATAAGCATATTACATCTCCAGGAATTCATGATAATTTCTTAACAATACTACATTTTGAATTAAATGAGCATTTGGAAGTGTTCCCACTCGGTCCGTGCAGTAAATCTCATGTTAATAGCGGTGAGATTTTGATTGGTGATTCGGTGGCAACTTCTCTGGTGCTCACATTTCTAGGTGTCGACTCACTTCATTGCCAGTGATAAAGAAAAAGGAATGTAGTCTGTAAGCCTTCAGGCACACGACGAGAAGTATAGCCATCGTCTAAAAAAACATGATTTAAAACGTAAAACATGCAGCAGAGAGTCATTGTTGATAATCCTGATCCAGGCTTCAAAAATTACTACCATCAACTTCATTTGTGTGATTGGTCTGTTTCACCACATGGTCTTTGGACGTAATTTAAGCATCAAGTACGGAAGAGTGAAAAAGTAATCCTCAAATTTACTCAAAAAAGAACTAATTTTATCAGCTATGCTTAATTCAAGTCAAACACACTGAGCTCCATCGCCTGTTATTTTGATCATAACTCCACTTCAAATTTTCAGGCCATGCAGATCATTAGTTTTACATTCATGTTAATTCTGAGATCATTGTAATTCAAGTAATTACAATGTACAAGCAAAGGACTCATCGTCAAAAATTTAACTCCACCACATCACGCACCAATATTGCGGGACACAAATTTTTCATTCTAAGAAACCTTCAATCAGAGGCTGAGAAACAAAGCTCAATTGCGTACAAGCAGCCAGGAAGCTTAGCTGATATTTGAGAGATCACTTTTGTTGATGCAACGAGGGGCTGCCGCGAGTTTCAAAGCTATCACGTTTACTAACATTTTCATTGGCGTTGTTATTGTGTTTGTTTCAAGACGTCATAGCTTTGATGCCTTGATTCAGGAATTCAATGCTTGCAAATCAATTTTGCATTCTTTCAGGCAAGTTGTCAAAGTTAATGCAGAAGGTCGGGTTTGGCATGCATTTGAAGGCACTCTGCCGTATATATGGCACGTAGTCTTCCCTGACCCAACAGGAGCAGAAAATGTGAGTTTGTGGCTTGCCTTGCGTAAAGATCTTTAACTCTATAGCTTGCGATCAATATTTGAGTACTAAAAACACTTATGTGCCGTGCTAAAATTTTAGCGACCTACCATCTCCACTGTGTTTTATCAACGTTTTTTTATATCATACTGGACAAGAAATAAATAATTACTCTAGAGATAGGTCCTTGCGGTCAAACTTCCCAGCATCATGGCAGACTCAGAGTCGCTGCTCCTCAGTTTAATTGGGCAGAGCATTACCGTTACATTCTGAAGGTAGACTATATGCGTCGTTGTGCTCGGTCTACTCTGTATCCTGTTTAGTAAAATCTAACACTGTCCCCAAGCCACTTTCTGATACATGACCGCAAGTTCGATCACTGTTTCTGAGAGCACTAGCACTGTGCACAACATGTGAAAGACGGAGAGGAGCGATTGCGAACACGCAGCGAGCGAAGCACGTTTTTTGACAGATTCCACACAGGTCGGATTTCACCTAGTAATATACAAAGCGCATTCGCATGTTAGATTCAGCAATCTAACATTCATTTATTTTCCTTGCATACGACACACCAGTGCACAAATATCGATGTATTGCGCAACGATTTTCAAATTAATTCGTTCGCTCACTTCATGCGTTCCGTTTACTAGAATGTATCAGGAAAAAATGAATCTAAAAATAGGTAAATTATTGGTTGCCGTGGCATATCTTGCAATATTCAGTTTATGATATAACATGATTATTGGTTATTTGGAGAGAGTTATCCACATCTGCTAGTAAAACATCCTCCCATATAACAATACTGTTCCCGATAAGAAAATACCTGTCTTCTGATCCTGCTCAAAGTAGATCGTTATCAATAATTGAAGAGTAACAGTGGTAACGCAAAAAGATTACGTACAGCGATCTTGAAATTCTAATAAAGGGTTTAAAAAAGCACTCAAATAAAGGGGTATAAAAATCTAATTTAGGTTGCTCAGGTTTACCCATACGTCACGCAAGGATGGTTGCAGAATCAACCCGCCTGTTATTGCACGATTTGGACAGTTGCAAATGAAAACATACCAACGGAATTTCTTTGAAATGTCACTGATTATTTAGCAAAGGTTACGTTTACAAAACTAAATTCCTATATCAGAAACTGTCAACCCCTCAACTCCACGGAGGAACACACGGGTCTCTTTCGAAAATAGCCTTAAAAAATTGCATTCCTCTTAAAACTTGTTCCCTATGTTCGCCTCTGACTGACAGTTCCTACCTCATCCTGATATCGGTGACTACAGGATACGAGTGCCAGTTTAATGAAGAAGGTCGCAATGCAGATAATATGAGTTCAAAAAAAGCTGACGGGTTACGTAAGTAATATAAACGCCAGTGTCGCGCAGAACCAGCTCGTGATGACATCTAAGCCCGTGTTTCTGACTCGGTCACAGCCCTGCACGGAGACTTACCCTGTTGCCGAGCACCGCAGTGATGTTGCGCAACTCCCTCAGGAAGTGCGGCTCGGTGGCCTCGCTGTCCAGCGCCACCGTCACCAGCTCCGACAGAGGCGAGGGGTCTGAGAGGCCTGCTGCGTTCTCAGCGCACACCCTGGTGACGGGGTAGTCGAAACGCTTGTCAGTATTTTGCTGTTGTTGAGGGAGTTATTTTGGTCCTGTTATTGTGTTTGTCGGTATTGTGTTTGCCGTTATTGTAATTACCGTTGTTTAGATTGTAAGTGTTGTGCTTGTCGTTGTTGTACTTGCTGTTGTTATTTTTATCTTGGGTGTTTTGTCGTCATTGTTTTTATTGCGGTTGTTTTTGCCACTGCTATTTTTGTCACTGTTTTTTAGTGTTGTAGTGCTTGTCGTTGCTGTTTTTGTTGTAGTTTTTGCCGTTATTCTATAGTTATTGTTTTCTAAAGGAAGTCAGTCCAGCCTTCTATTGCCTCGTAGGTAACTGTTATAAATATGTCCCTAGTGCAAGATGAGAAATCAAATCAATATCAGCATGTCTTTTATGGTTTATATATCATCCAACATGACATGAAGCATGTCGATAAAGACAGCAAAAACAGTCTGATGGTAAAAACTTTAACTCTTTGCCTGTTTTTGCAATGTTCTTCATTTTGAAACTTCGTCTTCAGCAAACTTAATTTAATTGTATAATATTGTATCTAAGAGAACATGATCAGAGCGGACGTGATCCAAGTGAACATGATCCAAGAACCCTGATTTCGAGTACCGTGATCTCACGTAATCTAAGTGAGCGGGTCTGACCTGAAGCGGTAGTCGTGACCGCCGAGCAAGTGAGCGACAGCGTACTCCGTCTCCTTGACCGGCACGAGGTTGACTCGGACCCACTGGTCGCCGTCGCCCTCGCACTTCTCGATGATGTAGCCTGGAGACAAGGACCCAGAGGTTATGGTCATAAGGAAATCAACCTTGCCAGAAACCAAACACCTACCTAAACATGCACAAATGTCGTAAAACTGCTGAGAGACAAGTATTCTTTCACAAGGAATTGAGGCATTTCTAAGATATGTTGGAAGCAATCCTATTCGAGTTTTCTGAGAGTTTTTTTCGTCAGGTCTAATATGCAAAGGCGTACTTTGGAAATAAATCAAAAACATAATTTTTTAAGATTCATGTAATGAGTTTTAACTCAGGAATGTGAGAATTGTAATGGTTCCGAGAAAAAAGCTTCAGTAAGCTTTGCCATCAAAAATACCCTCTTCCAAACGACAAAATATCTTTTGCTTGCAGCTTTAAAAGCGATTGGAGTCACCTCGAGAACGAACATGAGGACACCAAGTAAGCAGGTAAAGATATACTTGAGTCTAGGTCTGTGAGAGGGGAAATTGATCTTACATGAAAAGAAAATGTCTAGGCTTTTTCTAAGAATATATTACTACTATCGTATAAATGACCGCATTAGATTATTGTACAACTTAAGTCCCAGATCTCGCAAGTGGAGACATGTACAATAAAAATACACTACCGATGATATTGTAAAAACGCAATCTACTCGGATCATGTACCAATATTTGTACTCACTACTTCTACCCAGTTACTTCTACCTGTTTTTTTCTACCCAGTTGCCGATTTATAATAGAAGATACAAAATATAAAATATACACAGATATTTCCAGGATCGGGGCAGTCAGTACGAGTATCGTAGAAAAAACTACGCCACTGATTAGATGAGGCGTAAATAATTTTTATTTTACCATAAGCTTCAGAGTCAGACACTTAAAAAGTGTATTTTTAGTTTTGGTTGTCAGGGTTATCGAACGTACAAGTGGGAAATTGCATGAAATAATTCTTTCAGAATAAGACTTTTCAATATAAAAAATAATAAGCTTATGAGACTAACAGTTTAAATTTATATAGTTTACCTTTTGTGCAGCACTAGACCTTACTTTCTTCGTCTTAAGAAAAGTTACGTTGAGTCAAATGTTCCGGAGAGATTCAGTTCAAACGAAGCGTCAGAGACACTAAGGCGAACACTTTACTGTCATTTTTGCTAATGCAAACATGCTGATACTAGAAGCAATTTACATTGTGTTTATAATGCTAATAATACTAACTATAAACTGATCTTGTTTTTTTGGTTTCACTTCGAAAAATTTTTAATTACAAAGACACAATGTATGTCTGCTACAGTAGAGACAAGGCGTTGTGCCTGAATTGCAGATTTCGATGATTTCAAAACTTTGAATCATCAGCTTATCTGAGTGTATTCTCTTAATTACATATCTCATAGTACACATTTAAGTCCACTTCTACATTTTCACCGAAAGGTCTCTTAAAATTGTTTGTTTGGAATAGATAAGATCAGTTGAAATAAATGGTCTTCATTTTCATGTACCATTTTTACAATACTCGGGGTTGTTATAACAGGTCACTTATGAAAATAATTCTTGCCCTAACCCTGCTCTTTAAAAGATTCCAATCCAAAATTTTGAAACTGATGAATAATGTGCGTTTCAATTGTGTTTACATAATTAACAGAATAGTATTTTTTATCTATTTTCAATTTATTACGTTTCTAACGTCATAATGAAATTGTCTCAGCAATGAATTTTCTACAACAAAAGTATTTGTATCATGTTTCGCTGCGCCAGAAAATAAGATAGAAGCTTATACAGGATGGTTCGAAAGTAGGAGGACAGTAAATGGTGAGTATTATTTTGAGACTACATATAAATACAATTATAATCGCTAACATAATTATCATAGTGACCTTAAATCTTTATAGTCAATGTAATAATTATGTCCGTAAATATAATCATATGAATATATAGTCTCAAAACAAACTTCATAATTTATTGTCCACCAATTTTTGAATTCACCTGTATATTTGTGCGGAGCAGTGCACCAATGGTGACGCAGTACGTACCAGTGACCGGAGTGCCGCCGTCGCTGATTGGCTCTGACCAGCGCAGCAGGAGCGCGTCGTTCTCTGCCCTGAGGTACGCCAGCTTGCTGAGGCCGCCCGTGTCTCGGTCCACCGCCTCCGGCCGGCCGGGGGGGCTGGGGCGGTCTGCAGGAGAGACGAGGTAATGCAGAATTAATCCATCGGATAACTATTGGTCTCTGGGGAATATTTTAATCGGTGAGAGGTGTCATTGTCGGATCTAATTTGATAGTGACAGCATGATACGTGTTCAATATAATACATAATTGACTCCACGAATCCTTGGGGAATATTTTAATTGATAAGAGGTGTCATTATCGATTTAAATGGATGTTGAGCACATAATACACAGTTAACGTCACAGGGTTTGACATCGTTTTATGATCACTGCATGATCAGTTTACGAAGAAAAAAAAATCATGCACATCTTTCTTAAAATGTAGAAAAAACTAGCTTGCGTATTTCGAAAGTTGTTCTCGATATAAAATAGTAAGAACAAAAAGTTAACCATGACCAAAAGTAAACCATGAAAAGTAAACCATGACCAAAGTAAACCAACGTTTGATATTGCGCTTGAAATAAGATTATAATTTCGCACAAAACGTACGCATAAATTTTATTTTGCATCTAGTATAAATTGCAGCTGAATATGGTAAAATTGATAAGTTTACAATTTCCCAATTGATTTCCCTCACGATGGAATGGTTTCGAATTCATTGAATTTTGGACGATTATTCATTTCTAATATGCGTCATTGGACTGGAGCAGGTTGTTTTGAAGAATATAGGGGCAAGTGCTCCGACGATAGCCATTTCTCAAGAGTCGAATATTCGAGATCCAAAATTTAAGGAGTTTACGTATCATTTGAGAAAGTTTAAGAAGATTACAGTAATAACGCGAACGCACATTTCTATGACGTACAAAAGCCGATTAGACTTGAAATTTTAGCTCGAAGGAAAAAAGCAAGGATTGATTCCGATGATTAAAGCCAGCAGGTGGCGTGTGTGGGTATGACTTGAGCATTGGAGAGGCGTAAAGGCCGAGAGGACGCTCTGGAACTGCTCTCACGCAGCTTTGAGGTCGCTTATTGGCTGACGTCACTTAAAATATTTTCATTTTCTTAGATTATTGTTCATTGCAGTAGTTCAGCAAAAAATACCTGAAAGATTTCCCGTACCTCAGCTATTATCATTGAAGTATCCGCTCCTGTATTACCCATGTGTTCAAGCTGAGGTTTAACAAACGTAAGGTACGTAATGTCTGACCTAGAGCACAAGTTTTTATATGTAGCGTGATTATCCAGGCCGAAAAATAACGCCAACTAAATATCCACCAACTTTACGATCGTGTCCCAATATTGATAGCTCTGCAGAAGTGCTGTGCAGCTGACAACACAGCCCCGCAGGTGACTCACAATTGCAGTACAGTTGCAGTAGCGCAGCTAACAACACAGCCCCGCAGGTGATTCACAATTGCAGTACAGCTGCAGTAGCGCAGCTGACAACACAGCCCCACAGGTGACTCACAATTGCAGTACAGCTGCAGTAGCGCAGCTGACAACACAGCCCCACAGGTGATCCACAATTGCAGTACAGCTGCAGTAGCGCAGCTGACAACACAGCCCCACAGGTGACCCACAATTGCAGTACAGCTGCAGTAGCGCAGCTGACAACACAGCCCCACAGGTGACCCACAATTGCAGTACAGCTGCAGTAGCGCAGCTGACAACACAGCCCCACAGGTGACCCACAATTGCAGTACAGCTGCAGTAGCGCAGCTGACAACACAGCCCCACAGGTGACTCACAATTGCAGTACAGCTGCAGTAGCGCAGCTGACAACACAGCCCCACAGGTGACCCACAATTGCAGTACAGCTGCAGTAGCGCAGCTGACAACACAGCCCCACAGGTGACTCACAATTGCAGTACAGCTGCAGTAGCGCAGCTGACAACACAGCCCCACAGGTGACCCACAATTGCAGTACAGCTGCAGTAGCGCAGCTGACAACACAGCCCCACAGGTGACCCACAATTGCAGTACAGCTGCAGTAGCGCAGCTGACAACACAGCCCCACAGGTGACCCACAATTGCAGTACAGCTGCAGTAGTGCAGCTGACAACACAGCCCCACAGGTGACTCACAATTGCAGTACAGCTGCAGTAGCGCAGCTGACAACACAGCCCTACAGGTGACCCACAATTGCAGTACAGCTGCAGTAGTGCAGCTGACAACACAGCCCCACAGGTGACTCACAATTGCAGTACAGCTGCAGTAGTGCAGCTGACAACACAGCCCCACAGGTGATCCACAATTGCAGTACAGCTGCAGTAGCGCAGCTGACAACACAGCCCTACAGGTGACCCACAATTGCAGTACAGCTGCAGTAGTGCAGCAAGTTTTTATATGTAGCGTGATTATCCAGGCCGAAAAATAACGCCAACTAAATATCCTCTAGGATACAGCTGCAGTAGTGCAGCTGACAACACAGCCCCACAGGTGACCCACAATTGCAGCACAGCTGCAGTAGTGCAGCTGACAACACATCCCCGCCGATGACCCACAATTGCCAGTACTTCAATGAGGCCGCAGTTGCTGCCAAGATCTGCGCTATTTCAAGCCTGTGTTCGCTGCAGCAACAGCGCTTCTGATCAACTTGATGCGCTCACAGCTCTTGCTCACGCCGCTATTCTTAGGCACACTCCATGTCCTGACTCCGACACTTTTCTTTGCTTTGTAAAAAAGTCTGAGGAAAGTCCTCTGCGCTTTCCAGCGAACAAGTTTTGAGCATCCTCTTTGTTCCCAGGAGTAGTTCCAACAAAGAGATTACTTGGACATCGTAAATCACTGTTAACTTTAGTTAGAACTCGATGGTTTTCACCTTGAGTGTTTACCTGTTCTTCAAATGGTTCGATATTTATATACGTATATATATATATATATATATATTTATATTTATAACTATTTCTTCATCTATATATATATATATATATATATATATATATATATATATACATATATATATATATATGTATATCTTCAAATATATTTATAAAACATTTTGGAAATTCTGAATAGGTCCACAAACATATTAATTAGTGTTCTAAGGATAGATGAACACAATTTTACGAAATTTTAATGCCAAATTTTATTCTATTCTCGAAAAATTCTTGCTTTGTAGGGTAAGCAATTGCATAACTGGTAGGATTAAGGTCTCCTCCCTGGCGCAAGGGCAGGGCGGGACACTTCGGACGAGAACTTCACGGGTTCATTTCCACGCATCTGTTCTTGGCATTTACCAGAGCACAAGCGCCTCCTCTGGTGGTGTAGAAAACAGAGGCGACGAGTCATATATATTGGAAAGCCCTCTTGCCGATTGACCGTATATTTTACTTCATTCCTTTACTAAGGGCCAAAGAACCGGTGTAACCGCTAACAAACACAGTTATAAAATGGATCGAACACTAAAGTTTGCCCGTGTAACAGAGGGAGGAGCTCCTGGCCAATTGGCTCTTTCGGCAATTACTAAGTTAGCACGAACACGAATCGTGCCAGCACGAATACTAAACCTTATATCGCGAGCCGACGGATCTTGGAACCGATGCGTGAGTTATGACATCATTTTACATTAATTAGACGCGCTAAGTGTAATAATAACGATTAAGGTTCATGGAGGTGGAATGTGAGAAAACTACGGCAAAAAAAGTTGTGGAGATGAAAGTTGACGCTTGTGGCTCCATGGTTGCATGCATTCTTTCAACCTCTTGAGAGCAGCGCTCATATACAAGGTGAATACCCGCGGGATTTAATTTAATTACTAAATGATTCAAGAGCATACGAGATGCATATTTATGTCACTGGAACAAAGCATTTTCCACGCGAGACGTAGGAAAACGAGAGGCAACTAATATTAGGATAATCACGTCGGATTGTCTGATAAATGCGACAGAGTTCCGTGTTGTAGCGCGAGAGTGCGTAAAGCAGGTGAGCATTGCAGAGGTGCTTCGGCAGCAGACACGAAATGCTGTAAATAACAAGTTTACGGTCACCATTAGCTGCTAAGAGCTAGTAACTGTACAACTGCAGCCTTTCTGTAGAACAAATGCTTTAAAATTGCATTTATTTCTGTTTCTCCTGATAGCTAGCGGCTGACAATCGGTGGGGATCAGGGAATTTCACATCTTAACCAAGTGTTACAATGTTTGGAGTAAGTGCTAGTTGCCTTCTGTACTGCATTGCTTGGTTCCTGGCCAAGTACATTTGCAGTTCGATGGACAGGTTAATGGTTGAATGTAGGGTCATTTTAAAAGACGTACTTTTTATGGGTACAACATGATGATTATAATTCCTCAAATTCTGAAAAAACTTTGAAGATCAGCCTACGTTATCATTTACTGGAAGTACAGTATTAGTCAATTCACTGTTGGGAAGAGTTCCAAATTATATTACGCCTGAAAAAATACGTTAATCCCCTGACAACGCGAAGACAATTTGAATCATCTACGTAAATAAACACGGGGATAATAGTATTTATGTATGACAGGCAGCTAACATAACATGTGTTACTTGTTAACTAAAGACGTCAATTTTAGAAAACAATCTTTGAAAAATTTTATATAGAAATTGATATCAATAATCATTTTTCTCTATTTCAGCTTACAATAATTTTCAAATAATATACATTGATGTTGCAATATCTTCTTCTCGACACAAAACTCATGAATTACCTAATCATTCACACACTGGCATGTGTGTTGAGAAATAAGGCCTTAGTATCAAAATTTGTATTAGGCATGACAGCATTTCACTGGACACAAATATGTGAGGGCCATTCAATGAATGCCAACGCGATAAGAAATTAAAATATCAAATTAAATCCAGTAAAAAAAATTTCTCATTTATTTCCCAAACCATTTTCTGTGAGCAATCCATTCCTGACATTTGCTTTTTCTGAGCAACTGTGCAGTTTAGCTACAGGTGTTGTAGTCAAACAACGAGGGAAGAACAAGAGTTTTTGTTGACTCTAATTGTTTCGGCTACGTTATTGATCCCTACGATGTTTCAAATGCCAAGTTACGTACATCTAAAAATAGCGTCACATCTAAAAAAAGAAAAGAACATACGTCCAAGTACGTCCAAGATGACAGTCAAAGTCTCCGTCATGAGTATTTTGGCAGCAGGTGACATCTCGGCTAGAGGCACGGTGTACAACACGCAACATTCGAGCACGGATCAAAGCAGAGTTTGCTGCTGCCGCCGCTGGCGCCGTGGAACACGGAGCAAGTTCTGGAGACAGAGCCTCTCAGAGAAAAGTTTAGATTTTAACAAATATCCTGTTGGTGGCAACAACAGATCCTGATGCAGTTCTAGACTTCTTTACGCAGCTGTTTAAGAAAAATAACTCAATTAACTCCTAAGCTGGTCGTACTTTTTTCTGTTACTTCTGAATAAAAGATGAAATATATTTAACACATCAGACTCCATATAAATCTTTCGGCAAACAAGAACTGTTTGGGACTAATATAAAGAAGATAAAGTGGGAAAACAACAAATGTTCTAAAATTTATATCCCCATGAACGAACAAGATCTTACGAAATTTCAATAAAATTTCGAAACAAATATTTGAGATATAGGAATTTGCATTAGTAGTAGACCAGATGCATCATTATGTGATAGCTGGAAAGAATTGACAACGAAAATGAAAACATACCCGATATTCTGCTTTAATTTGGATTCGTCGTCTCGCACTGCCTTCCCTCTAAGTTAGGTCATTGAGCCTAGCTCCTGTATTACACAAAGCGCTTCGTTTCAACAAGGGTCCACTCTTCAAGATGCACTTACAATCAAGTACACTCTAAACGATATCATTGAACAGTGGGTTTATTATACGTAGCCCCATGGGGTTATGTAAACGTAAAAACGATTTTAGAATTTTTCGTTGTGTTCATTAAATTAAATAACATATAAGATGTTGAGTTATCAGAAATTTGGTCTTACCTCTGAGGGAAAATTACGCATGGAGAGAGAACAGACAGTATCATTTCAACAAGGCTGTCCGTACGGTGCGTCGGCTTTGCACTATTCACTGAATGTTGTTTATTTGAGGGCGGTAGTGAGGAACTTCGCTTTAGTAGGAAGTAATATTTAAAAATGGATGTGCTTTCATACCGAAATATTGAAAAAGATGGTATACTTGATTTGATTTGTTCCTCTCGAGTCATAATAGTTGAAGTTAGTATATTTACCACGGATATTAATGTTTGATTTGCCGGTACATTGTGAAAAACAGCAGCTACGCGTAAATATATCATGTTTACTGTGGTCTAAACCCCTATCTCCAGTCGAGTAATGCTCGCCCTCGTAGCTTTATATACACAAGCCTTGGAGGTTTAACGTCTACAAGATTACAGACTGTTTATTTCAAAAATGTCTCATTTCATGGCACGAAAGTACTAATAAGTCTAATGCTTTTCGTCGCTTCCGCCTCGTGGTTGAGACATGTACGTGCCGGGGTCCACTGATGCGTGCACTGAGGAATGAACAATTTTGTCTTTTCATGCTTTTCTTGATATAGCAAGGCAAAAACCCCCTATGGTAATACAATATCAAATCTCCGGATTAATTTCACGTTCCTTAAAATCTCATGTAATGAGCTCTGAGTAGGGAAACAGGTTTCCAGAATATAAAAAAACTTTCATGACTATCACAAAATATCAGAAATAATGACCTTTACAGTTGCGAAAGTCAAATATGTAAAAGACTATTCATATCATTTTAAACATTTTATATTTCATTGAAATTTTAACCAAGATAAATGATAGTGTTGACAATGGCCCTTTTTATTAACCTCTACTTCGCGAACAGGTTAACTGTAATTTAAGGGGAAAGAATTTATAAAATACGAAATTTGAAATTGAAATGTACCACGCTGCTGACAGCCGAGAAACTTCCCCAGAATGTGACAGCCAGCGACGAATCCGGGGTGAACTATCAAATGAGCTGTCAGACGCAGCGTGACGCTATGTAGGTTGAGTTGTTTCGTCGCTCTGTTCTAAAGTGCTACCGAAATGCAAAGGCGGGTCCTCAAAAATGGTGATCGGTTTCGTATCTCAAAGCTGACCGACGAACAGAAGAAGAAGCACGAGAGAGACGTGACATTAAAAGAAAAAAGGAGTTCTGAAGTTAATGCTTTTTTGTGAGTGTCTGGCCTTGGGCAGAGGGCCAAGGCGAGGAAGGTCTGGGGCCGCTGTAATGATCTAAGGCTTCTGCGTCATCGCGTCCGGCATCGATGAATGTAATTTACTCATCACTCACCTACTGCTGCTTCAACGAATTCACATTTCATATGAACTTCAATAAAAGGAACACTTTTCCCTTCTTACTAGTTTGAAAACTTCCAATGTTCAGTGAAAAATAAACTATTTGCTTACAAAAACTTTATAATCTGTCACAACCGAAAAAAAGTTGACACTAACGTAGTCTCTCGTACGCTTAATTCAGCCTGAACTCCGTGCCTACATTACGGAAAATTTGTCGTTATTTACAGTCAGAACACGACAAGGGCTGCGAGTGGGCGCTGCATGTTCAGATTTACCAGAAGCTGTGATGATGCAACTCTTGTTGCAAATAGAGTGAAAGATTTTGGAGGACGCTGCTTCATCTTTTTCCTCCCTTTGGATCGTTTCCTCAAGGGAAGGATTTGTTTTTAAATGTCCCTAATATCGTATGTTAGTTGCGCTCTACTCTCGGAACTCTCCGTGAAAAACCTGCTCAATTTGTTTTCAGGGATTGTAATGTTTTTCGATGAGGGAAAAGATACTTGAACATTGATGAAATACTGCTTAATTTTTTTTAAGCAAAAAGTTTTAAAATGCGAGTCATTTTTAAGTTGTCATGATGTATGCCAAATGAACGTGTAATAGCAACGATTCGTATAAAATTTGAAAGGACTTTTCAGGATGGGAAGAGTCAAAAGCTCTGATAAAGTATTGAGAAGTCACTCCATAACATATGGAGACAAATCAGTTGAAATGATTTTATTAAAGCCGAGATAAAATCATGCTACTAGAAGTTCATACAGTAGAATTGCGGCGCAAAGAACAGTTAAAAATCAAAGCAAGATTCCAGTGTTGCGCAGTTTATAAATAAATTTGTTCACACCAAACAAAACTCTTCTTACGAGAGGTCCATAAGGAAGAATTTCAGCCCGAAGAGGGGTTAAATAATAAATAAAAAGTTATTGTGTTTCGAGGAGTGCGTCTTTTTACTTCTTACAGACTAGTCATTCAGCTTCACTCAGGCAAATAAAATGAGCGCTATTTGGGCAATCTTCATCCAGTGTTACTGCAAGAATTTTTTTCCATCAATTTTGAAACTCGATATCAGAACTTAAAAATGCAGCAGCTAATGATCAGAGTCTTAACATTAATTATTCAAAAAAATGCTTAACTAAAATTGAGTTTCATTAAGTTTAGTGTAGCGAAAATGATTCATTTCATTCCCATGAACATTTAAACGCTGAGCAGAAATTGACCTTTGGTCCCGATCTATTTACCGGGCCTAGAGTGGATCTGCAGCAACAGGTTGGGTTCGGAAAGACGAGCACTTCACATGAAGCATTGAAAAAGAAATAAAAAACTTGAAGACTTCGTTTTGGTTCTGAATTGTGTTTTGAAGGTCACGTTTTATTCTGTGTTGGCTCTCGAACGAATGTTGATGATAAAGTGCCGATGCGTAAGCTAATACGCAAACTAAATACAAAAGACTATTTTATGTCTGAGAATAATTTTCAAATACCCTACTGTACAAGATCGTCTGCTGGAATTTCACTGGATCTTACTTCATTTTTTTTAAATTTACACTACCACAGGAACATTTCAGCGCTCATTCTGAGTTGCAATTGTTAAATTGATGAATTTCAAGCTGAAAGCGTTACGATGCACAATTCATATCAAACCACGCTGTCAAATTAAACTTGGGGACGAGCCAGGGAGCTAGTGAGTGGTATAGTTGACTCCGAGAGTTGCATAGTTGCAGTACAAATGGAACGTGGTGGACCAAGAATTCAGCAGAATAGTACACTACCTGCCGGAGTCTCAGCCCATTCAAAGCAGCTGTTGCAGCGGCCATCGGCCATAATGTGTTCAATGCTTAATCCCGATGTTTACAGCGACTGATGCTTTAGCATCACCACAGTAAACATAAGAGCCTGCCAAGACCAACAAGAAAATGATGGAACTCTACGGATTTAACATCAAACATTTAAGTTACTTTTGTGAAGGTGAAATTGTGGAAAGGAACGTTAAGGTTTAACATTTCCTTATAGACACAAACATATTTTTTCAAATACTTAGCCTAATCACAAATAGAGTAAAATATTCTGATTCCAGGTGCATATTATGGGATTTTGTCCGATGGAGGCATTTTCAATATTGGCATCCATATGTGCATAAGAGAGAACTTACGATGAATGGAGTGAATAAATATAACTTTGGTCAGAGGTTAAGTGTGTGAAAATGATGCTCACCGGACTCGCAAGATAATTCATGAATGAGGGAGAGATAAAGGAAGAGATAAAGCTCATCTAACAACAATCTATTCCTAGAACAATCTCCCAGAAAGAGCTTCTGAAATTTTCAGCAAACTGGCTTGTGGCCACTGTCTCTGAGATGTGATAGCTGCGAACTATACCCATAATAAATCTGTTGAACTTGACGATTTTAAAGAAATAAACAAAGATTGGCCTACCTTCCAGAGTTTTGAAGTATAATTAGATCAAAGTTCAGTTTATGGCTCAGAATTATGGTTTTGAAAATATGGCTTTATTAGTTGCCCATTTCTGTTAATTCTCAAATATCAGTCGGCTTAAATTAGACTAAAAATTTTGTGTTTAGATATTAGATTAAAGAAAACAAGAACAAGAAAAAGAGATATGTACAGGGCATTGTGCTTCGATTGTATACAAAATTTCAATTGTATTCGGCCAAGACTTACAAAGTGAAGGATAATGTGTTGAGGTAAAAGTTATGAAATCAAATAGATTTATTCGATGGCACCATCCTTAATGCAGGGATAAATCAACGCAATTACATGGGTGTATCGGTATTTGAAACGTTCTCATACATAGTTTGGTCCCGCTCTGTGAAGTTACGCTCGGCAGATGTAACCATAAGCAAGCATTGAGTTTCATTTATTCCTCTCAACAATTTGCTACGAATGATTATCGTAATCAACGTTGTGTAGAAAATGAGGAAATGTAGATAGGAAGACAGCAAGCAGTTTTCAAGTCGTATTGATTTTAAAGAGATGTCTGTCTTTTTATCAGAAAAACTTTACAAGAAAAACTGATCAACTCGTCGTTAGATAATCGCAATACAAATTTGCATTTGTTGATCTAGACATTCTTAGAGCCATGCTGGAACTTATGATCACGCTCTAAAGAGCATCACAAGATAGATCAGAACAGTATTATGCATATTTCATCCTCCTGAATATTTCTTCACTTTCATCTTTCAGGCCAAACCTTGATGCGCGGAATACTTCAACGTTTTACGCCTCATCAACCAAAGTTTACTATGGGAAATTGAAATTGAAAAACCAAATTTACAAGTTTTATCGCAGTAAATGAGGGCAATGCAAGAGCACCTGAAGTAACCTGTGAGGTCATGAGGTGACGCAGAATGAGGGGTCGCTGCATAAGAAGCAGCGAAATTTGGAGCTTCAGTATGATGTAAATCTGCTGTGGGAGCAGCAGCATTAGTGGCAATGCGAGGTGTTGCAACACTAGCTGACGCAGCATGATATCATGTAGTATGACGTGAAGTAGCATGAAGTGAAGCAGCATGAAGTGAAGCAGCATGAGGTGATGTAACATGAGGTGATGCAGCATGAGGTGATGCAGCATGAGGTGATGCAGCATGAGGTGATGCAGCATGAGCAGCAGCATGTTGCTGATGCTCTACTCTGACAACCGTAGTACAGACAACTTTCATCGTAGCTTCATGTCGCCTCTGACAGCAACATGAGCGGCAGCATGAGGTGATGCTGCAAAATGAGCAGCAACCTGAGCTGCATTATGAGCGGCCACCTGAGCTGCATCATAAGCTGCATCATGAGGTGATGCTGCAACATGAGCGACATCATGAGGTGATGCTGAAACATGAGCAGCAACGTAAAGTGATGCAGCAACGTGAGGTGACGCTGCAACAGAGCATCACTCTACCACTCACCAGCGCCAAGGAACTCGTCATCCTCCGCAGCCCTGGCTCTCTCCTCCACCTCAGAGCCAGAGGTGGCGCTGTAGTAAATAGAGCCCCCGTAGGAACCTCCCTCATCAGCCGAGTAATAAATAGAGCCGGCCACAGAAGAGCCTTCCACAGACCGTCTCTTGTATTCGCCTCCTATAGACGAGCCTTCATCGGCGGTGTGGTATGAGGATCGCAGCGACTCTCTGTCGTCAGAGTCTGCTTTCCGCTTCTCTCCCTTCACACCTGCAGCCTGAGCTGGCGCCGCCGCCGCTGCTGCTGCTGGGCCACTTATTTGTTCCACAAACAGCGGTAAATTAGCCACCATTTGACGGCTAGAGCTCGATTTCTCTAACTTTTCTTTCGAAGTTCTAAGGTTCTCATCGTACCTTGAAGCCACAATAGCGGCAGCGTCGTCATCCTGCTCTTTTTTTGAAGATTTTTGTTTCGTGCGCTTCGGAGCTGAGAAGTCGAGTGATGCATTTCTTTGCAGAGGTTCAATGGGTTCTGCTGCGGGTACCCCTAGAGGGTACCGCTCTAGTGACCCAGCTCTGAGGTTGGCAGTGTCGCGTACGCTGGAGGCACGAGACGGCGGTTTGGAGGTCGAGGACGATTTTTCTGAGCTACTGTCCTCGTACCCTGCGTACCAGCAGTCGTGTTGGTAGTACCCTGGCCCTGCAGAGGCATGCATGTACACAGAAGACCTTTTGGACGAAGGTTCGGACGCTGAGTGGTACCAGGAGCCGGGGGCGGACCCCACGCTCCGCTCTGACCACTGCGACCCCGCCTCGCTCACGGCATCTGAAGTGTCATCTCCTGCAACTGTTTCGTCACTTCTAATTCCCTTCTTTTTCTTTTTCTTTTTGTGCTCTTTTTTCTCCTGCTTCACTCGCTCTTTTTCTAATTTAGCTAAGGCTTTTTCCTTCTCTTTCTCAAGCTTTAGCCTCTGTTTCTCGTCAGGAGAGAGATCATGGGTCTGCTTGTTACCCATGATGGAGTCACCCGCACATCGCACAACACATGAAGCTCTTACTACGGCACACCAACGGACACTGATGGGCTCTCATCCGCCGCCAGGGATGTGCCTGAAGTTATACATACTAACTGAACTGCAACTTGGCAGCCCGCACCTGCATTGCTGGCTCTGCCTAGACATGCGTGCTGCATAGCGATATCTCACGGCGCATTGTACATCGGCTGCGCCCGCAGCGTAACTAGAGCGAATCTTCTGCGTCTGAGTCGGACAAACGACCTCGAAAATGTTCTCAAGACCAGCGAATGTTATTGGTACGCGGAATAATTTTCTTAGTATTTCACATAATTCTCACAAGAAAATAATTTCCTATTCCTGCAGCTTATTAAGTGTATCATGTAAACTTTGATGGGAGAAATTTCCTGTGAGGCAAATAATTTTCTCGAAGAAAGTACGAATATGTTAGGGTACACAGCACTTGAAGCATTTGCGTTAAAGAACATAACCGGTGCTGGAAATTAGTTTATGTTGCCAAACACAACGTGCTTATCATTTGCCAGTATCGTTCAAAACATGTTATACTTAGAAATTCCTTAATAAATAATTTCTTAAACATTTATCTGAAGAACAGCTTAGAAGCGTTTATCTAGTTTCTACTGGCATCTTATTTTGCGGCTCATGGTCGTAATCCTTATATACTTCGAATAAAAATATCTCAGATCAAAATAAATGAGACGATCGATGCAGCCTTGCAAGTGCAATTCATCGACTAGTCTCACTATGGAATGCAAATTGTTCTTGAAAATTTTTGCATGCTACTAATTAATGAACGCAGAGTAACCT
Organism: Morinoia aosen; assembly: GCA_030386875.1. Lineage (NCBI taxonomy): Eukaryota > Metazoa > Arthropoda > Malacostraca > Amphipoda > Talitridae > Morinoia > Morinoia aosen. The sequence continues at coordinate 49,549,305 of CM059564.1, forward strand.
TAATAAACGCGTACACAGACCTGTTGTAGCTCCGGTCACTGTTTTCCCGCACTTCCATCAACACGTGAAGCAATTGTGTTCAATTTTAATTCAAGTGCACGCGAATGCAATTGCCACCTGGCAGTCAAAACTGACAATTTTTTTCCTCTGCTTTACGCAAGGAATTCGTTGATGAATTTGAACAGTTATCCCACTTCCAGAGTCATTTACACCCGAGCAAAGTTTCTTTCATAACCTCTAAATACTTTGTGCCCACTTTGTCGTTTATCCATAAATTGTGATATGCAATATGCATAAAAGAATCTCCCAAGTATTGAAATTACCTCCACCTAGTCTTATGACACTATGTAATTTTGGCTCATTGTTACACATGGTAAACTGCATCTAAATCTTTTTCATAGCTGGAACATCCGTTGAAATAAACGTGTCCCTTGCATTCTCAGTTACTGTTTTAGCAAAACTGAGATAATATACACAAAAATTTTTATGACGCGAAGTATTTTTTCCTGCTGAGCGACAAAAAACAGCACATTTTACTTGAGGCAGAATTTCTCCAGCCTAGCGACAAGTGAATAACAACAAACACGACATTCTATGACGAGAAGGAATTTCTCTAGCAAGGCGACAAGCTAGTAGAAAATACATGCACTCACCGATGCCAGTGACAACCCTCACAGGAGCAGGCAGCAGGAGAGCGGCACCGCAGCCTGCCTCAGTCGCTGCCCTCAGCCTGAAGCTATAGAGGGCACCCCGCTCCAGCCCCTCCATCACGTGACTCGTCGCCTCAGGGTCCACCGTCACCGTCCGTCTTGTGCAACACATACGGAACCAATTCTCAGTTTCTCCTGTTGATTCTATTGTAGTCCCACGTATTAAGGAATTTGGAGGCGAATGAAAAAAACTGACAGAAGTTAGTGAAATGAAAAACGTTTCGGCTATAATCTGACATCTTCTATGGATATGTGAACACTTTTCAACATGATTCACGTACTGATTTAGACCTCCGAGTATTTCACTTCATTATTGTCTTTTTTTTTCAAAAAGGAAAAAGGGAAAAGTTTCAAAGGCTATGCCTCAATGCTAAGTAATTATTGAATGAATGTGAAACTTCCTGCAAATTTAAATGTATTTTAATATAACTGAGGGGGAAAAAATAGGATAAAATAGTTCAATCCTAAGTGAAACCTCGATTAGGGATCAATTGTGAGCTCAGCACAAGCAATGATCTAAAGAGAAGGTGACCAATTCTGTCTTAGGTGCAGTTAAAGGGTCAAGGATTGGGTGAAGAAATATTTGAGCTTGTGTACAATTTATTTCGCTGATGGCCAATGAATGAAGTCTCAATCCTAGTTCAACTTATATATTACCAACACTCTCAAGTAAATTGAAATGACTGTTTTATAATTTGAGAGGTATAACTTGTACAGCTGCGCAAAATACTCGTAGATTTTAATATGCAATGCATGGTTTCAAGCGCTTCTAGTTTCTTTGATGTGATATTTACTTTTGTGAGTGCAAAAGGCCCAGTCATTTCTTCTTCCACCCGGGGGACTCAACTCGTAGCCAAATATTTTCAGGACACTGAGAAGCACTGATATAAAAAGATGATTTTTTTTATAACCAAGTTTCTCCTAAGTATTAAACTATAAAACTGTAAGGGAAGTTCTTCTCTGATATGATACAAAGAATTCTAATGACTTTGATCACTAAAAATTACTGCATTAATATTGCTAAAATATCAGATTGTGGAATACGATTCACAATGAATTTTGACATTATCAGTCTACTTAAGCTCCTCTCTCAGAATCTAATTAAGAAAGAACATCAATTCAAATCTGGGCCACGCAATTAAAACTTCAAGTATGCTGATGTAATTGAAGTTGACTGTAGATTGAGGTTGAAACTGCAATGCACACTCACCGGATGGCGTCGACACCAAGTTTCGAGGCTTCCAGCACGTAGCAGAGCAAGTGGCCACCAGCGCCTGGCTGCGGCGGTGGTTGCCAGCTGAGCCGAACGAAGCCGTCACCCACTTCCAGTACTTCTAAAGGACTTCCTGGCCGTCCTGGCTCCTCTAGAGCATCTGAGTCATGATGAACATAGGTTAACTCATTTACTACGTATGGGTACGTACATGTGTCCTACTTGATAAATTCCTCATTTACGTATGAGTGACATGGCTCCCATTGCACTGATTTCGCTACTTTTATTTTAATTAGTATATGACGTATTCTTTAAAGTGTTATCGTGTATATTTTTCCCTCTTCTTGGAAAGGATAGGAATGTAATCAAGCATTACATAAAGATGGTTTTTCAATTTACCAACCTAGCCAAACTGATCGTTGTTAGTGAACGTGTTAAAAGCCAAGTTTTTCGGTATGTTTGTACCGATAATTTAATTCATTCATTCGATCGCCAGGGAATAAATAATCAGAAAAGGAGTTAATTAAAAAATTAGGATGCATAGAAAAAGCCAGTTGTCTCGTTAGCTGGCTTTCCTACGTACAGTACATGTGGTCTGCAGTAATTTTTCAGATGGTTGTGTGCCTAATACCGCAGTCGAGACCTCAATTTGAGCTGTGGTAGGGAGCTTTAGAAAATAAATCTCTGAAGCGCGGAGTTTGTTCCAGCGCTTTTGCTGAAGTAAAAAACTTCAGCGGCAATATTGACATCCTCGCTGCGCAGCGCTCAAGTTCCTTTCTTTGACGCGGACTTCAAAGCTTACTTATCTCACAAATCTTATCTTCACCACCAACTAGGAGTCAATTTTTGCATTGATTAAAAAATTTTCCTTGTTGTGTAAGTGCGTGTTTTGTAAGCGCTTGATGCTGGTTTGAAAGCCTAATTAATCTCACAAGTTACACTTTTATCAGCAACTAGGGAGTAATTTTTCTACATAGATTAAAGTTTTTTATCTTTATGTGTACATGCGTATTTTGTGGGCGTAATGAGTAGCCCAAGTAAGGATGCCACTAACTCTTGTCGCTGGGGACATGAACATCAATCTTACAGCATGTTTGATGAGCTGAAACCAAATTGCGTTTTACTCACGCGTAAATGATTTGCCCAACAGTGTAAAATGTGTAGCGAGTGATTTTTCTAGCTCTTAAGCTTGCCTGAAATGAGTGGCGTTCCTGCAGTTGTTGCTACGTTGTCACCTGAAGTTTACTCACCTAGATGAAATTCACTTCAATGACCCTTCGTATATTTCGATACCCCGCCAACATAACTCACTCAGCCTCGAAATATGTACATACTAATAAACGGTCGGCTGAAGTTGAAAGCATGGGTCTTCTATTCAAAAATTACGACTTCGTCGGAACATTTTGATATACTCATTTTCTTCAAAGCATCCAAGGTGTTAATCCTTCATTTGTTGTAGCATCCATGTTCGATCCTGAGTATTATAGTTCAACCGAGAAAATGCTTGCTATTTTTACACAATTTCTTCAAGATTTCACCTCACAGAACGCATCATGTCGCTTGTTGAACGTTTGGAAGCAAAAATGTTACACATTCATTTTTTAGTTTAACAACCGACGCATCTAGATTCAAAGCATCAACATGCGAGCGTGCTTCGAGAACGCTACACCACCCGTCATTTTATACCTTTGAAGTTCGCTGCTCGGAAACATTAAAAGTACAATGAGTGTAGGGGTTGCCAAAACTAAGTAACCTGATTATGCGTCTTGTGCTTCGGTGCGAGAACAACACCGAGATGCTGACCTGGTTGACTCAACCATTCGATAGTCATCCTCTAGCCGTTTGTGCCATAAATGTGAACGAATAAAAACATGTGAACCCTCGAGTTACCTTGTTGTTGTATTACAGGGCCAAATTCAGTTTTTTATGCATTATATGACGTAGGCTGTGGATATGTACAACAACGAGATTTGGCAGCTGTATCACTGGTGTTGAGAGTGTCTCTTACAACTGACAGATTTTTATTGAAATAATATTCGCAATAAAACCGTTCATTTTTGTGTGTAATGCACTTTTATTCGTATTCAGGCACGTTTCATGCAAAAAGCATGACGCAGCTACATCTTTGACTAAGCTAAGATTTTCAAGAGGAAGAGTGAGTGAGAAGTCGTGCGCCGTGTAAGCGCACAGAAATGTTCAACTGAATAAGTTTCTCAGGAAATTGTCAACTCCTGAAAAATACTCTGTAACAGCGCTTCCGATATGTAAATTTGAATTGAAGTCAATGGGAAATTAGGGTATGCAGATGCTTTTATTGCTAGATTGACGTAATTTTGTACCGGATTATGCTTCTTGCGAAAAACCACGCATAATATTCAAATTTGAAAATTAAACTATAGTTCATTTTCATTTCGGTGACATGGAGTTCAGATAAGCAAATACGTACATTGGCGGTCGCAGGTAGGGGAGCTATTCACTGAAGATCGTCGCATCTAATTACTTTCAGTCGTGAAGGCTGCGGATGAATGCCGAGTTCAAATGCTTTATTAACGTAAAACTTGTATTTCAAAGAAACAACGTTTATCTCATCGTGTAACCGTGCTTATACAACAGCTACCTCTTGATTTAGAAGATAGGTGTCACAGTTCAACATTTTAAAAATTAATGGAAATGCATGAAAGTTAGATTTACTCTTACAGTATACTAAGCCACAGCGTTATTGACATCGGCTAAAAGATCTGTTCAATCAAACAGTTTCAGAGGATTAATTCATTAAATCAGTCTATTGATGAATGAGAGAAAATCTTCGTCTCTGAATTAACTTTCCTTAAAGATACAAATTCCTTCCCTATAGAAAACACAAGTTTCTCACGGGAGGTTAAACTGAAGTTCAGTACCCGACTTATATTAATGTAAATTTCAGTATTCAACGCTAAAAATGGCGTGCATCAAATGGAATGTGCCTTTATTTGGCTCTGGCTGAATATTTGTGAAAGGTAGGCTTGTGTTGACCTGTGGGTCGTATTGCAATATGTAAGAGCAAGGTGCAACCCTCATTCGATTGCATAGCAGGAAATTTGTTAAAGCCCTTTCGTTTAGTACGGAGAAACGAAAATCTAATCTGAACTTACCAAAAGGTATGCAGAGAATCCCATTGCCGTCATGGCAAGTCACATGGCTTTCAAATTTAGAATGTTTGGGCACACCTTCTAGCAACAAAAAGTCTCTACACAGTTGCTTTCGTAAATTTTTTCCGTCGTTTTCAATCAACACGGTTCACCACTGTCCGAAATGTGTCGTGTATCCAAGTCAACTGACTAACTCTGGGTATTTTTTTTCTAGCGGCAGGCTTTCTAGTTAAAAACTTTTGTGACATTGCGCAAGAGTTACGAGTTTTTAAATTCGCACATAAATTTTATTGTTGTGCCAGCAAATGTTAACCTGTAATCATAAGCAAATTCTTCGAGAGTAGTAAGATGGCCAACCGCTTCTTAGAGTCTACTTCTGCAGCGACGGGTGAAATTGAAAATGCTATGTTGGAGAAAGCGATTGTACAGAATGTTTTAAGAGTTCATGAACAATAATTGCAAAACTCAACTCTTTATCATACTAATTAAATTTTTTGACTGGTGACACGAAATTTGACGTACATAAGCCGCACATACTGTAGCAAGTACTGAAGTTAGGTTACTGCGCGGTCATTCTCTTTGCTTTTGTCATCAACCTATTGGCCATAGTTTACATTTTTGCTAACAACAAACTAAATGAAACTGGTGCTCAATCACTTGCTAATCTTATTTATCCATCAGTTGGAATAAATAAAGTAAAGTGCGGCGAAATTATTCAAACTACTCCAATCAGTAAGAAATTTTTAGATTGTTGAAACATTAAAACTCCAAAATGTCCTTCATAGGCCACAATGATGCCTGATTGAAGACAAATTATACCTATAAATTATATTCAAAATATAATTCCTTTGCATCATGTCCAATCAAACAAAATTCTTCAGAAACCAAAATTCAAACACGGCCACAAGTTTAAAGTTTCCTAGTGTTTCGACTAGCAAAAAGCAAATTTGCTCTGTTGTACTCTTGTGAGCTTAAGACATGATTGATCACTAAACTTCATGGCAAAAGTTAATTACCACATTCTCTTTCATTTGCTTCCAAGTTGAAAAGTTCCAGAAATAAGGCACTTTCCTAACTCTCAGGTCATATTTCTTTTCAATTATTAGGAAATAATTTCGTAAGCTTAAGAATAAGAAACAGTTATTCAATTAGTTATGAAATGATTTCATGGGTATTATGGTATTAGCATCGACTCCAGATTAGGGCACATTTCTCAAGTCAAAGATTGCTTACTATAATTATAAGCATGTGTGTATGTTTTATTTTGCTTTAGATTGACGTTAAAATCATGTTTTCACAGCGCTAAGAATAAAATGGATAAGTTCACCACCAATCAAAACATAACTTCCCGGAACTGCTGCCTAATTTGATCTTCCGTTCTGCAGCATCGGCGTATCACGGAACAACAAGCGGCCGTTTTTTTAAGCCCTGTGCTAAATACAAACAGCAAATAAACACGTTTTGTGGACATTTTTCTTTGGGCTTACTAATTAACACTTGTGATGAAATTTATGGAGCTAATCTTTCAGACAACCATCCTTCCTTACAAGCAATGATGAAATCGATGAACGTACACCTGAGGCGCTTCATGAAGTGATAGTTTAACACGTTTCCTGCGTATTGGGACATATGTGTGCCAATAGGTAAATTGCTCATTCACGTACCGGAATAAATGAATCATTATTCCATCTGTTTCATGATCTTTTTAAAAAATAACTGTTATTAAGCGACATGAAATGTCATCGTACAGTTTTACTTTTTCATATTGTTTAAGAAGAATAAGAATGTATTCAACAGTACAGTTGATTTCCCTATTCTGTTACGTACAACCTAAACAAACCAACAGTAAACAACCGCAGAAACGTGGTCAATGTGTCAACGCTGGTAATTTCTCCTGCTCAAGAACCTCAGCAGACTTTGAGGATTTTTTTTTCGCTTGTTCATCCGGTACAACTTTAAGTGAACATATGAGGTACTTCAATTCGCTGTTTCAACTGCTACCTCATTATTCAAGACTGTAAAGTAGAGAATTAAGTTGTGGATATTTATTAAAAGGTTCTGATATTTAAACAAAAAACTTCTGTGCTCGTAGATCTCAACTGCCAGTCAGTATCTCGTGGCCTTAAAAAATGCGTTTAATGAATTATTCAATATTACTTGCCTCGTTGTGGTATCAAACCCAGGGATAGGCAAAGAATCTGAAATTTATAACAGAAAAGAGACATTCCCGTTCTTCTAGTATTTTGCTTTGGCTAACTAAGTTAGCTTGAAAAGCTATAATTAGATTCTTCCAGTTTGATTAAGTAGAAGATATCTAAACTGCGATTGAAGAGAAGTTTTCTGTTTTTGAAAGTGCTAATTAGGAACCAATGCGTTCTGAACAGGACGTTAAACTGTTGCGGAACATGTTACTCATATTTCGATAATGGAAGTAGTTCACTGTTGCAATAACAGAAAGGACGACAGTTTTTTTCATGATTTTATCACTATCTTGTACTTATTGAGATGAGATGTGTACTCTTTCGCAGCCGAACTTTAGAAGTAAATTACATTTTTTTAAATAAGCCTTAAACTGGATACCTCTCACAGGCTTTCGCGTATTGATAGCTCCGTGACTTCTTATAGTTGTAAACTCTTGGTCGCGTTTAGATTAGAAATTTCTCTGTCAGTAAAATAAAGAACTATTATTTTTGAAGTTCTTCATTCTAGTGCGTGATTCATTAATGATTTTACTGCTACTTTAATGAAAAACCCTTGTTTGAATGTATGTGAAATACTTCATTATAAATTCATAACAGCTATGATTTTCAGATTAGAGCGCCTGTTTTAGGTCATAAAATTGACCAGAATGTGCCTTCAGTGGCATCAACGTAGCACTACCACAATCACCAATCATCGATCCAAATTGTACTTCAGAATTGATCGATATCTGCGCAAACTAAATAGTTTTCAAGTTCGCATAGACAACTCACCACTAAAAGCGTAAGCGACAGCAACAGGATCGAAGGATGAAAGTACAGGGGCATACGTATACGCTACGAAAACACTAAGGGTATCAGTATTTAGCCGCAGTGTAATGTATTGACAGAACGTGTGTGCGTAGCTAAAAATGCCATGCCCTTCATGCCCAGCTACTTTCAACCTCCGACCTCGCTGTCACAAGAAGGGAAAATAAAGCGTCGACAAAAATGATTCATTTTTATTTAATCATTACAGTAGATGTGTAGAGCTCATCTCACACTAAGCCTTTGCTTCGGTCACCTTAGTTCAATATCTACAGTAGAGGCAGAGTTCCCTAAGGTGGCCGGAATAGACCTTACGAGGTGGTGAGGGCGCACCGCAATTGTTGATATGGCCTTATGCAGCAAATGAAGGATCTCATATCACCAACGGCAGCACGCTACACCCCCGGCAAGTCGTCTGAGACTTCTAGTGATTGCTAAAGTTTTCATTGCAGGAAGCTAATTATCACAGTGAACACCACGAAATAAGCGACTTGATGCAACAAAACAAACTTTGTCTCACTTATTTAAAGAAACTTTTACGCTGAAAACAAAAATACTTTGCTACAGTGAAAGAGGATACAGAAAATAGGGTACATCTAGGGTGCTTTTTGGTCCCACTGAGACGGAATTGGCTGGGCTGCTTGCTTTGTCAAGCGTCACAGTCACCAAAATATCACACAGAGGAGCAGGTCGATTGCTCAGGGGATGGTGCTGGCTCCTATGTTGATCTTAACGATCCCGTCTCACCGAAACCAAAAGTGACCGGCTCATTTGGCCAATAAATTATAGCTCAAAGACAAGGAAAAGAACACAAGTATTTCAAGGGAACAAGAAACGCATAAATATTGGCAACGCAATTGGTTGAAAGTTTGGTTTTCAAGTCGTTCGACAGAAAAGCGTTCTCTTGTGTGGGTCAAAGCAAGTCATGCTCTGGAAAATATTCTCTTCGCTGACACATTAGGCGTCAGGGAGACTTACCCAAATAGTTAACAATAAAAACAATAACAAGAGAGATACCGCTATCATAAATGAAATCTCTGAGTACAAAAAATTCTAGGGTCATCTAGAGCTTATTTCTCCCCGCTCTCGTCGTGAGATTCTTCACGCATTTGCTGAGTTTGATGCCATACTTTAAAGAAGTATTCGTCCCTGTTGAGGAGTCGGCCTCGGGCGTACGAATAAATGTCCGCATCGACTCCTGCCTCCCGCATCCAGGACAGCGTCTCGGTGGTGCTGTACGACAGCGACGGCGCCGCGTCTTCCTCCGGCAGCTCTGTGAAGTCTGAGGCACCGCACGCCGTGTTTCCATTATTGAAAATGTTTACTCTATTTCTTAGACCATAATAATAGCTTTACGGAAACGTTTCTACCACCCATTATTGAAAATGTTTACGTTATTTCTAAGGCCCCAATGATAACTTTACGGAAACGTTTCCCCCGGGGTTGCCCTCTCCCCCCAACAGATGCCGGGAAACTTAGACCATGAGCTGTGTTCCAAATCTAACTCTCATCGACGTTTTATTCTTCAATTGAAGGTATAGGTCTTAATTTCAGTAGGAGACTAGTTAATATTCATGTCAAAAATGCAGTGAAATATATTGTACAATAATATGTGATGAATTGCATAAAAATTTTAGATTGAATAAGCTACCGACAATGTAAAATATTTTATTACGGTAAAATTTTAAAATTTATTGGGAAAAATTTTGTTGCCCTTCTTCATTGAAAAGAACATAAACGATATAATTGGGAAATTCCATTTTCAAATTAGAGTTTTCATGTTATTGATAATAATAACTTTACGGAAACCTTTCATGTTATTGAAAAGCAAATCTGGTACGGTGAATAAAGAGATTAACTGAACAAAAAATAATACTCCTAAAATTTCCTTCGCTATGCCATTTACAATGATGTGGCCATATTCTTCTGCTATAACCTAGGTTGCTGCCTGTTGTCTTAACTTTTTCCGAATAAAAAGGGTCTATTTTACTAGCACGATTTCATTTCGCTAAGTTTCTGACGTAAACTTACTCGCAGAAAAATAAAACTTTTTTAAATTGCTTCTGCAATCAAATTTGGCCGGAATTTCCTCAGAACTGCATTCTAGCTTGTATTATTGCGTAAATACTCGTTTTTAAAAGTCAGGCTGAAATAACCTACCCTTCCTAAGTAAATTCATCAACGAACTATTAAACAGCGAAACCTAAATGATCATTTTGTGGGATGCATAAGCGATTTATTTACTCAAACAGCAAAGTCATCTTGAAAATACTTAGTGGCAATATTAGTTATTAACAACTTGGGTTCACCAACCGTTTAAATAAACCAACCAAGTAGGACTGCATAGATCAATAAATTCATTAATCATATTTACCGCGGATAAGAAATTGTTGCGGACTCAAGAGATTCTTTTCATTACAATTTTGAAAATATTTAAACAAATGAGATGTATATTGTTTCTCGACTGATCAAATGTGCAATATTCATAGTACGTTTTTCAAAAAACTGGCTGACATCTTTAGTCCCCGGAGTGGAAGCTTCAGGAGGTTCACAACAAAAGGTTCATTTGCTACAGCGGTAGGCGAGGTTAAGAGCTGGGCATGAGAGGGTCATGGCGTTCTTGCATCGTGTACTTTGAATTAATTACTTCATACTCACACACAATTAACAGCATCACATGTGGTAAATACGAGAATGAAATGCGGGACCAAAATTGTTCCACCGAGCGGAGGAGTTAGTGGGGTGAAACTATTGAGTCACTAGAGTCACTACTGTAAACTGAAATTCAATGCATTAAAAAATACAAACCCTAAAAAAAGGTTACAAGGATGAATATGTATCACACCATTTTAAAGAACGCATATCATCCGTTTGTAGAGAGCAGTATGAAGTATATTTTGAAACAATTTAGCCCACAGACGTTTAAACACTTAGGATAAATGCCTCGGTAAAAATTTTCAGTAATACAATAGAAAAATGTACATAAAATTTTGTAAGGTTTTGTTTATGTTTCGGTTGTAGATTTAATTTCATCGCGCACAGTATGCGACAACAGTTTGTTCAGCATCAACATCTGACGGTAGAGTCTGGTTTGCCGTCCTCAAGACAGGCATGTCTGCAAGGCATCGTTATCTTTTGTCACATTATCGGGAATTTTTATGTGTGAATACCCAGAATGATTCTATTTGATCCCTTAATAGAGGTTGCCAAACTTTTTCTGAAGTCTATGTGAAATACATACATACATACATATACCGGGCTTATCCTCCCTACGGGAGGGTAGCCGACAGCAGGCCACAATCACCACACTTAGTCACTAGGAGGCGAGAGAGGCAGCACTGGCCGCACCTGAACTGCCAGGATCAGCAGCAGCCCAGCACAACCACCTTCCACAGTCAGGCCCGACAGCAACAGCTGGTTTACCCCGACCGCTTCATTGAGTGCAGCCCCTCCCCCGCACGTGACAGGTCAACCCCATCACACGCGGGCAGCTTCCAGTAACGCGTCAAAAATAAAATTACCTCCTTATACACTGCCCCCACTCACTTCTGTCCGCAGCCATCCCTCTCGCCACGTCCACAGTCAGACCCCTCTCATACAAAGCACGTCGCACCCCATCCATCCAACTCATCCGTGGTCTACCTCGCGCTCGAAGACCACTCATTTCCGACATATATATCTTTTTCACCAGCCGATCAACATTCATTCTTTCTACATGCCCAAACCATCCAAGCACTCTTTCATCCACTCGCCTGCTCAACTTTTTGATAACACCCGTCTGCTCCCTAACCAACTCATTCCTGATCCTATCTCTTCTAGTTACTCCATACATGCTCCTCAAACACTTCATCTCAAACACATCCAACTTCCTCCTCTCAGCTGCTCTCAACCCCCAGGACTCTGCTCCATACAACAAAACTGGCACAATCAAACTTTCATACAGTCCCCTCTTAGCATTCATACTCAAACTCCTGCATTCAAAAACTTTCCTCATTGCACCCAATGTCTTACAACCTTCACTCACTCGATGCTTCACTTCTACTTCCATACTATCCTCAACAGTCACATCCGACCCGAGGTACCTAAAATGCTCTACCTCCTCTAAAACTTCCCCATTCAACCTCACATCCAAAGTTCCAAACACTCCACCTCTTGAACATCTCATCACCTTACTTTTATTCACATTTACCCTCAATTTCCGCCTTTCGCACACTCTACCAAACTCTGTAACCAGTCTCCTCAGTTTTTCCTCTGAATCAGCCACAAGCGCTGTATCATCTGCAAACAACAGCTGACACACTTCCCAATACATACCATTTCGTCCCACCAACTGCGCACCTTTTCCCAACACTCTGGCCTTCACTTCTCTCACCACACCGTCCATAAACAAATTAAACAACCACGGCGACATCACACATCCCTGTCTCACACCTGTCACAACTGGGAACCATTCACTCACCTCATTCCCTACTCTCACACATGCTCTGCTATCAATGTAGAAACTCTTGATCGCATTCAACAGTCTCCCACCCACTCCATACAAACTTACCACTTGCCATAAAGCCTCGCGATCCACTCTGTCATACGCCTTCTCTAGATCCATAAATGCCCAATATACATCCTTTCCCTTTAATAAGTATTTTTCATTCACCTGCCTCACAGCAAACATTTGATCCACACAACATCTACCACACCTAAAACCACACTGTTCTTCAGCAAGCACACGATCCGTCAACACTCTCACTCTTCCGATTAACACTCTTCCATACAGCTTCCCAACGACACTCAGTAGACTTATACCCCTAGAATTACTGCACTCATACCTGTCACCTTTCCCCTTGTACAACGGAACTACGCACGCGCTACTCCAATCAACCGGCACTTTACTAGCCTCGAAACACACATTTAATAAACGCACCAACCATTCTATAACCACATTTCCTCCTTTCTTTAGACATTCAACCGTGCAGCCATCCAAACCTGGAGCTTTCCCATTTTTCATTTCATCCAACGCACATCTCACCTCTGCACTTCTTATTCGATTTCTATTCACTTCACCAAACACAGGCATTCTAACATCACTTCCAACAGCTACTACTCTCGCAATCCTATCATCCCTCACGTTCAGCAGTTCCTCAAAATACTCCGCCCATCTCTTTCTCACATCACAACTCTCCACTAGCAGCCTACCATTTGTATCCTTCACTCTTGCCTCATTCTCCCCCTGACCCTTCCTAATTTTCTTCACTTCCTTCCAGAAAACCTTCCTTCTCTCCATGAAATCCCCTCCCAACTTCCTCCCCCATTCCTCATCCGCCGCCCTCTTCGCTCTCCTTACCATTCTTTGTACCTCTTTCTTCCTCTCCTTATACTCTTCAAAATTTTGCTGGTTGCCTCGTTGCAACCACCTTTCGAACGCCCCCCGCTTTCTTTTCACAGCCGTATGCAAAATTTACCGGATTATATTTCCTAAAGTTACATAGTTTTTGTTATTCTATTTGTAAATGGTGTGCTCAATAGGGCCTTTTGTTTCAGTACTATACTCTTTTGCTGTGGGCTTACTACAGTTTTAAGACGGCTCATTTAAAGCCATGGACATATAGCCAATCGCACTATAATAAATTTTCTGAACAATACGACCAAATCATTTGGAGAGAGATACCTTCGTCATTCAAAATATTTATCAAAATATTACTTCACCTAAATAGACTGAACGTGTTTGGGCTCACAAAAAAGGAGATTTTCGAGAAATGTACAATTAATCTAGAGAGTTTGGAGCTGAGATACGTTTGATCTTTGTATTAGTAGCTACATAAGCCGTGACGGGTCGGCTTGCGTTCACGTGAGTAACTCAGTGATAACAAAATTTGAACTCTGATCAGCGTTGTGTTAAAGTGCTCTTTTGTTAAGGAGGATGCAAAGACTCATGAGAGTTATTCTATGTCCTCAAAAATATGTGCACAGGCCATAAAAGAACGCCTCAAATCGAGCCGAGGAGATGGATCCAATGATGGAAACATGTTCAATTTAAGTCACCTCCATGGAAAAAAAACTTTCCCCAATACAAGCCTGAAATTTCATCTTGATTTCGTGTTGCAAAAAAAATATATTAGTACCCAAACTTTAATAATTACGACTTAATTCATCAAAGTTTTATGACTAAAGATGCTATGAAATAAACACGATGCTTTACAATTCTCGGAAGAAATATTGAAGGAGCAAAAATTGTCTATTTCACAATTCGAGAGCAACGGGGTTTAACTAAGGGGTTTGTGTGGAGGTTAGGGTTTTATGGCAACATGTGTGCTTCGCCAGCGGTTCAGAGAATTCTTAAACTGATATTTTGTAGGCTCATTTAAAAAGAGCATTACCAAGCACCCCCTGTAATAGGGAAACCAAAATCATTTTCTGATAATGCGGAAACCAAAATCATGAATTAGGGTCAACGCCACACGACTAATCAGAATGAAAGTGTTCAGGTTAATATTAAAGAAGACTACGACACTCACCGTCTGGCTTGATGATCTTGACAGGCTCCTCGGTCTGTAGCGGGTCGCTAGCGCCGATTTCGTTGCGCGCGAACACCCGCACGTTGTACTCGTGCTCCTCCTGCGCACGGGGCACATCACAGCAGGGTAAGTGTGGGTGTTGGTCTCGTGTGAGCGTAACATCGTACAGATTGCGTGTTGAACGTACCCTGTGTTTTGCCGTTTAAACATGTAAGCCGAATGACGTTGTGCTTGCACAAGTCTCAGGGCTAGTCTTGCGCAAGGGTAACATCGTTCAGCTCGCATGTCCAAATGGCAATACGCAGGTATAACACGATTGTCATGGTATATTTATGTTCTTTCAAAAACGAGGCAAAATTCGCAGCAGGGAGCACAATTACCAGTTAAGTGCTGCCATTTTGACTGACGAAGGAAATAATTTGATTTATATGTCGAAATATAGTTCGTGGATACTCGCATAATATTTTTAAACATATGACTGGGATATAGAAAACACAGACTGGCTTTTAATGTGAAGAATAATTTATTTTTCGTGGTAACACGAAAACTTTTTCTAATAACTTCATCTACGAAAAAAATTAGGGATAACATGAGGGATTATTCATAAATAATGTAATATTTTGAGAAGCTAAATAATCAAATTCCTATTGTTATTTCGAAGCAAATGTTTGAAGGAAAATTAATAACAGGAAACAGTTCACTTTAAGAAGTGCCTATCCATGAATAAGCACCATAAATGAAATTCTACTCATTCACGAAATTTGAGCCTATATAGTACTTTTTGTATACATTAGAAACGAATGCATCCAAGCGGAATCCAGCATAAAACAAGCTAATCATCTTTCTCATTGATGGGACTACATTGGAAACTGTCATTTCACGCTCCTCTTCTTATTTATTGCCTTGATTTCTGTTTCCAAATAATATCGATGCCGCTACCCTCGACCCATTATCAACAAGAGTCGTGACTGCCACCGACCTGGACCTCCTTGATGTGCAGTCTAGTGAAGTTTGCTCCGACTTGGCCCACTTCGATCCACATCGTCCTCTTGACGTCCCTGATGGCGATGATGTAGCCCAACAGGGGCGACCCACCGTCACTCTCTGGGGCCCCCCACTCGATCATGAGGCTTGTGGGGCCCGTGGGGCGGGCCTCAAGAGGCGCCGTAGGTGGTGATGGAGGTGCTAAAATGGGAGGCAGTGCAAGGCGTTACACAATCGCTCTGACAAATGCTCAAAAGATCAGTGGACGTTCGGAGCTTTGGTTTAATTAGATGTTATTGAATTGAATAATTGAATGGATGTTATTGAATTTGCTTTTAGATACTCAAATCGTTTGTGGAATACTGCAAGGTTTTAAAAGCGCATATTGTAAGCATTCGAAAACGCACTATTCTCTCTCTACTAATATTTTGAACTGAAACTGCTCTAATTTCGTCAACTGTTAACTTACTTGTTGAAGTCAAGGAGTTTAGCAGATGGAAATTTCTCAATTCCTTTGGATTGCATCCGTCATTAGTCACACGTTTATGAAGAGTAAATCTTTTTGAAAAATACTCAGCGTTTTCCAAATGTGAAGATTTTAGTTCCATAAAGTATTTTTTTTCAGCAGTTGTCCGAATGAAATACATTTATAAAAATAATGCACATCGTTCATTGGGCGAGTGCTAAGCGATCATCTTGAATACGATTAGAATTTTTTTTAGCGATATAAATATGCAGAAAGAACCGGGAAACTGAAATAACCGATATCCGTTAAATTTGACGCCAGAACTTTCAAATCGACCGGAAAGATTGTTTACTTAATAATTATTAAGCAACCGTAGTTTAATCTAGCACATGAAAATTACCGTACATTACAACAGGGAAAACAGTTGCCATGAAAAAATGCTCACTTGCGTGTGTCTTGAGCAGAACGTATTCTGTGACTGCCGCTTCCTCGGAGAGGCCAACAGGGTTCTCAGCGAATACTCTGAACTCGTACTCGGATTTTTCTTTGAGGTTCTCGACGCAGTATAGAGTCACCGACGCGTCCACGGTCTCAACCTTTTCCCAGGCTTCGGTGGACTCCGTCAGTCTCTTCTCGATGACGTATCCTGTTGTGAGGAGGTAGAGCAGCTTACATGGAGAAACTTTTTTCACGGTAAAGCATTAAAGGATTCGTCCTAGAAATTCAATGAAAGACTTACTGAACACAGTTGATACACATCACATCAGAATAACTCCTACTGTAATGTTTGATTCAGTTATTGTAAAATGTAATTGAATTTTTTTCTAAAAACCCCCAACAAATTTCAGTTTTCGAAAGGTCGCGCGGTTATTTCGACACACTATTTTGAGTGAAATGTAACGATGGAAAGCACCGAAGTGCCACGTAGCTGAGCTCAATGACCGTGAAGCTGCTGATCCGACTCAGTGCTGTTCTTACCCCTTTTGAAGGCTAACCATCAACCTCTCATTATCTCAATAAATTATTTATTTATTTGTCCAACGTGTGAGCGTAAGGCACTCAGTAAGACATAAAAGCATTGAATTTCTCACTCCTTTCATCTGCAGGCGGGAATTCTAAATTATTTTTTTTTAATGGCTGGTGTGTACCCAAGAAAAACATAACGAAACTGTATGGGGATTCCGTCATTTCGTCCTTGATTGTTTGCAACTGAGGATTAGGTGGGATCATGAAGGCGGTAGAGTGGAAAAGGGGGTGAAGTGAAGTAGGCGATAAAGTGAAAAGGCCACGAATAAAGAAAATACGATAAAGTGAAAAAGGCGATGAAGGGAGAAAAGGTGATGAAAGGGAAAAGGCGTTAAAGGGGAAATGATGAAAAAAGAGGAAAAACGTAAAAGGAAAAAAGGGTTTAAAGCGTAGACGGTGATGAAGAGGTGTTGAAAGAAGATAAATAGGAAAAGTTGATGGAGAAATGCAAATAGAATAAGACAGACAACGATGATGAAATGAGAGATGGGGATGAAGGATAGCAAAGAATACGAAGAGAGATGAGGAGGAGGAGGAGGAGATGATGCAAGAGATGGGGACCACAGAGCGGCCGCAGAAGCCACAGAGCCGCAGGTCCACTCACCGATGAGGTCTGCGCCGCCTGTGGTGGATGGAGGGGACCAGCCTAACGTGACGGTCTTGGACGTCACGTCGATGACGGTCAGGCCGTTGGGCTTGCTCGGTACGGCTGCACATGAGGAAATATTAATCGGTGTAAGACATCGTTCTTTCGACATCGTTATATTTATATGGCACTAATCATGTCGCATCCTATAGAATTAACAATTGAAGCTACATGCTTTGTGTATAAATGTTAACTATACAGCAAGAACAAGCGATTCATGAGTTTCCTAAAAAAAATTACCATATGAAAATTCAACACAACAAAGTTAAATTGCATTTTCAGGCAGCTGCTTCAAAATTTTTGCTTCCCGAAAACCAGTATACTCAAGGATGATTCAAATGCTGGGGGTTATCTACTAAAAACTAAGGAAAAAGGAGAAGGATGAGCAAACTACGCACAAAGCTTCTTGCCAGCAGTGATGGCTTCATCAGGCTGCAGAGGGGGACCCTGTCCGGCCACGTTGACAGCGAACACTCTGAAGAAGTAAGTGTATCCCTTCTTCAAGTTGGTGCACTCGAAGTGAGTAATGTTCTCTGCGGTCTGGCCAATTTTCTGCCAGGCCTTCTTCATGGCAGTGCGGCGCTCCACCGTGTAGCTGGTGATGGGAGAACCTCCGTCCTCGAGGGGCTCGCCCCAGTGGAGCACGAGGCTCGTCTCCGCCATGTCCGTCACGTCGAACGGTCCCAGTGGGGCGCTGGGTGGGCCTGAGGTGATAAGTTGCAGCATTTTTACTCCTACAGCATGATTCTTATTATTATATTGTTCAGTAAACTATTGCAATTACTACTGGGTGATAACGGTTTCGATTAAGGGTTGGTTCCTTTTTAAGGGAAGAGGGTTAAGCTAGCATGTAGTGTACACGAAGATGCCCGAGCTCTCAAACCTAATCGAATCTAGAAAGTTTTTTAGACTTGAAATGACGTTATACGCTCTCTATCAGATTAGTATTCGATGCTAGGTTGATTTGATGGTTTGTGTATTATTGGAAACTATTCCATAAGCCGTTAACTATTTAGTTAATCATGAAATGAACTCTTGAACTTATTGAGACTTATTTGATAGTGAGTGTGCAGGTGTCAAGTTGCCGGATTGGGCAAAAAGGACTCGAGTCCTGTATGTAGCTCATGTGTTGAAGGATGCCTACCTCTAGTCAAAAAATAAAATGAAAATCAACCATAAATCATATATCTGAAATAAACAGCATAAATAAGATACTTTTTCGAATTTTTTACCTCCCAAGTTAAGAAACATGTAACAAAACAAACGCTGACAGTCTATAGTCCGCTTAATTATCACTCAGTTTCAACTGTTGGTGTTTAAGGTGCATCCAAATAAAAACCGTTCACATTAAAAATAAATATAGCATGTAATAAATAGTCATCAACTTACTGAAAGGTGATTTAATGTAAACAGTTTCTGTGGCTTCGAGAGCCTCAGACAGCCCGATGGCGTTGAGGGCGAACACTCTGAAGAAATATTCGCGGCCTTCATTGAGGTTCTCCACGACGTACGTGAATATGTTGGGCTCGACTTCAGCAACCTTCTGCCACTGCTTCTGACCCTTCTCGAGCTTCTCAATATAATACGAGGTAATTTCGGAACCTCCGTCATCCGGAGACGCTTGCCAGGTTATTCTGGCGGAGCTCGTGGTCACTTCGGAGAACTCCAGAGGACCAGCTGGGGCAGCAGGCCGCTCTGGAGGCACGGAATACTCTCAGAAGTGGGTACAAGACTTAAAAAAATTTATAGCTCATGTGTTACTTAGGTACTGAAAATTACGATGGACTTGAAGGTATTGTAATAGGAGAATTTATGGTATGAATGTCTTTTGTGATTAACTAGTTCTTTGTCTGATTGAACTATTTGTTCTAGCGTTGAAAGGGGCCTCAAGTTTCCAAAGATGAAATACTTTAAGGTCCCGCAGTAAACACCAATTATGTGACAGATCGTGGAACTTTGAGAATATGAACGGTGGCCTCATGAAGGATGAGATTTATTGGAATTGCCAGGTCTGTACGAGTATACCTTTCAATTTTCTCTCAAAGCTTCAATGACTTGAGGAAAATTATGATGCTGCAGTTTCAAGTGTTTTTTATTATTTTGAAATAATTGTTCATAACAGATCTATGTTACAAATAGACTGATCACGTTACTCAATTTATCAAGTAATTTAAGTGCGTTAAAATTACTACTAGTAATTAATAGCCTGAAGATCTGGGGCTTCTTAGAATACCTATACTCAATATTATAGAAATATTAACTATAAAACGCGTTATTCACGTGACAGAATTTTTGTCTGTGATGATTCGAAATATTTTTACGGAAATTTGTCTGCTGTGTGCATGAGCTAGAAAATAAATCTTGAAACACCTTTTAGCATTACAATAATCAAAAGAATACTCGTAAACTTTAAAAAATGAACTCTAATTTTCGATTAGAAGGTTACACAACAAGGGCATTTAGACCTGAAAATGAAGCAGTTAAAACTTACAGACAGTTCTGATGTAGCCAAAGCTGCTGAAACAGACATTTTCGATATAGTAAATTAAACGTTGTGGGTGAGAAGTTCTGTAACAACTATTTACATATAGAATTTCGAATAAGTACTGAAATTTAGTGATACGTTACAGGCAGCCTGTAAGTGTCGACCAAACATTCCAATTATAAGACGAACATTATCCTTAAACAGAGAGCTTACCTTTCACTATCTCCTTCTCGACGATTTCCTCCTCTGCGAAATTTGAAAAACAGATTAAGCGATTTCTAATGAAGAAAGCACAGGTTACCATGAGAAGAGTCCTACCAGGCAGCCTCAGCGTCATTAGTGTGAGATCAACTACGATAGTCACAACGTATAACGCTTACAAATGCTCTAATAATAATGCACGCTATGTTATAACAGAAATATAATGAGAATGACTGACAAAGTGAGCAACTTTGCAAGACACAACGGAAGAGAACAGAAAATAAGAGACTCAACTAAGCCGCACATTCAAATCAATCTAAACAAATGGGAACATCTAGAAACATGTCGTTGAAAAGAAAGAGCGTTTGATACTTCACTCGTTGGAGAATCTTTTACCAAAAAATATCAGGCTCAACATCTAAACGCAAATATATACACCTTGATTCAATTATTCAAAAGTTGGATTTACGTTGTCTGACTACAGAATAGTTATTAATTTACAAGATATTACTCGACAACGTACTTGCTAATTTACTGGTATTTTCCAGCATACAGTGGATTGTAACTTTGAATATTAGGCATAAAAAGAAGCTACATTAGAGTAGATCATTTGGTATATACATCGAAAATAATACCGAAAAAATTACAATGAAATTTCACTCATTACTGAAGAATCAGTCATGCAAATATTCCAACAGAGAATCATGATAAGTGTGTAGTGTTCTAGGGAAGAAAAAATTTTAGTGGAAATATTCATTTAGGTGTCGCTAACAACTTTTACTTTTCAAAGCACGCTCGCATGTTAAGTATGAGTGTTAATTCGTACACTGATAAAGAGCGAATGCAACCGTTGTTTAGGAGCCAAATGTTGTAAGCTCGCATGTTAAGTATAATTGTTAGTTTCTACACAGATCTACAGTAGAAAAGTGAATGACTGCAACCTCTGTTCAGTTTGGTAAAGCCCGAAATGATGAGTAAGTGTTCGAAGGAAATCATAGTGATAGTGAGACAGAGACAATGAGATCGTGTTGGTCTCACCATCAACTCTGAGATTAAAGCTCATGGTGGCTCTGCCTGCCGTGTTCTGGGCGGTGACTGAGAATACTGCCGAGTCTTCGCGCCCAACTTTCTGGATGGCGATGTCGGTGAGACCGTCCTCCTCCTCGATGTGCACCACCACGCGCGGGAACGCCTGTCATCAGATGGGTGTCAGCAAACCACAAACGTACTCGTACCAAGGCATGTGTCTGGGTTCCATAGTTCTCGTCAGGTTTGCTGTTTTTGCTAACCTCAAGAGTCTCAGTTAATCAGAAGAGAGGCACAGTGAAACTTCACACATGTGTGTTACGAGTGATGGAAAACTGGTTTGAAGTGATATGCTTTTAATTTTTATTTTGCACCATGAACGGAAAACAGGCGGTAATGAATAAAAACAGAAAATTTTTAATGAAAATACTTCCTTTTGTTCGAAGTGACGCATTCAACAAAATATGTTGCAGTGTTCTAATTTACTTGAAGACAGTTAGTGAGATACTTCAAAACACGAAATTTTTAGTTTAATACGTGAAATAGAATCCTTTCCTAATAATCTTGAACTTTCACTGGTGGCATGCAAAACAATGTTTCATGGCAGTCACATTTGCGGGCCGAGAATTCCTTTTTCAGTAAGACAAAGCTTAACAAATATTCTTAAATGATGAAAAGATGTTGCCACGACTCACCTGGATGGGCTGGTCATTGCAAGTCCAGGTGATCTTGGGCTGAGGGAAGCCCGTCACTTTGATGGGGATGTGCCAGCGGTCACCCACCACAAGCCGCTGCGCCTGAGATTTCTCGTCGAACTCGAACTGAGGAGACTCTGCACAATCGCAATTAAAATTATTATCAAAGTATAATTTAACTAATCTCAAAATTTAATTGTATTGATCTCAAAATGGCGAAATTATTTTAGAGAGCACACTCAAAACCGAGTGAATAAAAGCAATAAAATTCATCTCAGCGAGAGTTGAAGTAAGCAACAAACCTTGAATGATGACCGTCGCTTTGGTTTCAGCGCTGCCGGCAGAGTTCTCAGCCCTGCAGGAGTAGGTGCCGGAGGTGGTAGAGTTGCTCTCCTTGATGGTGTACGTGGCCGTGTAGTTCTCGTACGTCTGGTTGCTGGTGATCGTCTTGCTGTCCTTGGTCCAGGTGATGTCCGGTGTGGGTGTGCCTGTGATGACGCAGCGCAGCACGATCGTCTGTCGCAGGCCCGTCACCACAGGCTGCAGTAGCTCGCGCACCTCAGGGGCCTCTGGCTTGATGGGCTCAGCCACCTGCAGTAGCCAACAACATTACTTCTCACTTCCACTGAAATTTATAACCTAATAGAACTGCTCTCTCAAACTATAGGAGATACTCTAGTCATTGCAGTGTGACTTGAATCATCTCGAGTGAAGGCATGATATGCTTGATGAAAGGAAAATATTGGAGGAAGTCCACTGAAGTTGAATGGATGGAAACAGTGCGTTTTTTTAGAATAGTTTTGGATGCTCATGATTCCCATCTAAAGAAAGAAATTAGGAGTGGACCAGAAAAAATACTAAGCATCGAAGTTACTGTTCGGGAGTAACTTTTTAGTAGAAGTGCGATGAACAAAATACAATTTCAAGAAAGTGTAACTGCAGCGTTATTGTTTCAGACGCTTGGAGCAGCTCCGAAGGTACAAACTACACAGTGTACGAAGCTGTAAACATGCATGACGAGAATAGCAGGTTGATAAAAAAGGAAAATGAAACGTGATGAGGAGCACAATATAGTGACAATTTTGCAGGACGGTGTGAGTTGCTGAAAGTCGTTGCTTGGCAATGGAGAAGAAGCGACCAAAAACGTCGAAGAAAAAGAAGAACTCATACATATCAGATTAATATATTAAAGGTAAGCATGCAAAATTTTGTGATCAATAAAACCCTTCAAAAAGCTGACTGTTGAGATTGTGAGAGCTTGAACACGGGAGAGTCATCTGATCATTGACGCCACGCTTCCTAAGAATACCGAACATAATGTCAGTAATCCTAAAAAGATCATTTAATTCACGTAGACTGACCTTAATATATTCAGACTGCTCGGAAAATTCTGAAGTTCCGACTTCGTTGACAGCCGCCACTCTGAAGCTGTACTCCTCATTCTTCGTGAGCCTGGAGACCGTGACGGTCGTCTCTCGGATCTCTTCACTGGAGCTGTATTCTTCCCACCTCGTCTCCTTGCGGAATCTGAAAGCGAGTGGAGATGGTGTCTAATGCAGATTTATTGAGTGAATGTAGTTTAGTTTCAGTTGCGATTCATTCTTTTTGCTTAGTTTTGTTGATTCAACAAAATATTGGTCGTAAAATTGAAAAGAATGAACATGGTTTGTCATCCTGGTGTGAGAAGGCTTAATAACAACTGTTATTGAAAGTGAAACTGCAAATGAAGGAACTATGCAGTATTGTACGCAAATGAAATATTGACTGCTGTGAAAAATCCACTAGTTTTTGGGCAACAAATAGCTTTCAAGCTATGATTGATATGCCGCGGTAATTTAGCATTTAAACGCGTCCAAGACTAAACGGCCCTGTTTCAAGCACAACCTTAATTTGCTTTTTCTGATAAACTTGCAATAAAATGTGTTTTAAAGTTCACTGCCAGTATCAGTTCCTTCATTGATTTGATGGCGATGACCTGGTGTCATTGTCAATTGAATAATTATTTTAAAAAAAGTAATAAAGGTAAACAAATCCAAGCGTTCAAGGGTCAAAGAAATAGTGATCTGATACGGACTTCACAATAAAAATGTTTCGTGCTCGCAGTGAGTGTTTTTCATCCAAGATTTTATTCCAATAGTGCTAAATTGAATACCGATGGCTTCATGTTCTTTGCTGTTTTTGTCGCATCACATATTACATCAGAAATTTTCCTCCAAATGAAATAACAATAATGCGATAGACGAAAACTCATTAATCATTACTATTAACCCGTTTTTTATGTGCACGTTTTTAAGCTGTCTCTAATGACTGAGTTCCACTGAGAGCTGTAGGCATGAACGGGCGAGTTAGAAGTTAGAACTGACGTATATTCGATGATGTATCTGATGATGATGCGGCCGCCGTCGTCCTCTGGTGCCCGCCAGTGCAGCGTGACGGAGTCGTCGGTCACCTTCAGCGGCTCTGGTGCTCCGGGCCTGGACGGCTTGTCTATTAGGGGGAAAGCGTAAGTTCAAATGAGTTCACTGATCTTGTGGGTTGTTGAAACAGTAAATATCTGGAATATTGTGAGTAAAAATGAAGTATTCGGATTGTTGCAACTGCAAATATCTAAAATACTGAGATCAAAAATGAAGTATTCGGATTGTTGCAACTGCAAATATCTAAAATACTGAGATCAAAAATGAAGTATTCGGATTGTTGCAACTGCAAATGTCTGAACCATTGCGAGCGAAATTGAAGTATTCAGAATTGTTGAAACTACAAATATCTGAAATGATAAGAATAAAAATAAAGTATTCAGAGCTATTGAAACTACAAATATGTGAAACACTGGAAACAAACTGAGGAATAACTTTAAAAAAGTTGAAATTTTGCTATAGATCCTTGGTGAAAATTTAGGCGTGTCATCTTCAGGAATTGTATTCCTCTGTTGCTACTCCAGGAAGTGTGTATAAAGAAGCCGAAGCTAGAAGAAGCTACTCAGCTGTTTTGAAGAAGCCGAGATCAGGATTTGAGGAAGAGTTGTTTCTGGTCTATTGACCATTTGAGTGATCTTCTTATGAGCAGTAAACATTTTACCAACAAAATAAACAACAAAAAAATAATCTATATCGAAACGGACTAGTAGCAGTTGCTTACAAAAATTTTTACCTAAATATTAGTGAGCAATACACTGGTTGAATCTTTGCATGAGAAGAGTTCACATTCTGAATGGGAAAAATTTTGATGCAGTATTCATTCGGTCTCAGACCTGAAAATTCATCATAACACGCATACCTACTCTTCAATTTTCGACCTGGTGTGCCTCGGTGCCGTCGTTAATTCATCTCTCGGAGTACATTCAGCCCGTCTCACGTACATTTAGAATGTATTTGTGCACATCGGACTACGGCACTATAGCAATGAAGGAAATCACGCCGGCACCAAGGATACTTGACAACGAGGAAGCAAAGTTGTGATTACTCGCTGTTTTCATTGAAAGTCTAAACCAATTTTTGATTAAAACTTTCCTCGTATTTTGTTTATGTTATTAACTGAGCCCGTTGTAAGTAATAAAATTTAAAAATTTTCGTAGAATCTATAACTATGAAGCAAAGATCAGGAGCGTACTTACCGAGTATCTTGAGGACAAAGTCAATGGAGACGTCACCGCAGCTGTTGACGAGCTTGAGGGTGTACTCCCCGCAGTCGACGTTCTCGACCTGGTAGATGGTGAAGGTCGCCACGTTCTCGGAGATCTTCGGCAGCAGCTGCGAGTCCACGGAAAAATGGAACACACAAAACAAGCTGAAGACTGACAAGCTTGCGCTGATGTGTTCGGAAACAGCGAAAATGTAAAAGCGGGAATGCCAAATGCCAAAAAAAAATATTTTTGCACTCAGGAAAATGCCGAAACGCTTATGTTAGAACTTATGTTGTTTGATTCAACTGTGTTCCAACATTGCATTTCAGAACTGATAACCAGCTCTTATACTAGAAGTAATAAGTGGAGCTAAAATGAATTCTTAGCTTCTCGCCACCTAAGTTGTTGGGCGCGGAGGAATTACCCACAAGAAATATTTTTCCGTGCACCAAAGTAGTCGTATTGTAGTTTATGTGTTTTACGTCAGCTATTTACGAACTGCCTGAAATAAATTTTGGCGCATACGACAAAATTTTTGACTTATCTATGTATACAGAAGCAGCATCAGGCCTTAGGTACACTGTTTGAACCTCACCCAAAAATTAACCCTTGAAATACTTCATATACACAAGACAAATTACCTGTGATTTCAGATTTACCTTTCTCTTTACACTCGCTATTGCGTGAACTAATGTACGACGAATCCGATTGAATAATGCCACTTTGGACTCGTTCATTCATGTAGGGATCTCGTAGACAATGATCATTGATGATTTTGTCACTTACAGTAATTTTAAAACGACATCAGTTGGCACTCACCCTCTTGGACTGGACGATAGGTTTACCCTTGTGCGACCAGGTGGCTGTGGGCTGCGGAGTGGCCTTGAAGGGGACCGTGAAGGTCACGTCCGTGCCCTTGTTGACCACAAACTCCGTCGTGATCGAGGATCGGTCGATCACGGGGGCGGACTCGAGCACTGCACCGTGTACAGATAGTGTGACCAGTGTAAAGAAACTTTACAAGTATGAAGAAACATGACCAGTATGAAGAAATGTGACAAGTATGAAGAAACTTGACCAGTACGAAGAAACTTGATCAGTAAGAAGTAGATTGGCCAGAACAAAGAAAATTGACCAGTATGAAGAATTTTGAAAAGTAAGATGTTTAACCGGTGAGAATAATGCCTAATGTTCATTTATTCTCGGATCTATTCACCGGATTGAAAGCATTGCTTTTCTCCAGTTCAATGCTAAAATAGTGTTCTAGAGACAACAGAAAACTTATTCAACTGCTATAATGAAATGTAACTTAAATTTATTAATAGACTGGGAATAAATTAAGAAAACAGGAGTTGAATGGGTTCTATTGCTCCGAGTAGTTGAGAAAATATTCAATATTCACCTAATCCCATATAACTTTTATGCAGTTTTTAGAACTCGAGAATGAAATATCGGTGAATTTATTTCTAGAATGACAGTGCATTAAGAAAACGCGAGTTAAATGCGCTCTGTTGCTTCGAGTAGTTAAGAAAACATTGATGAAAAGGATCAGAAAATAATAGAAGGCAGACTCGAGCCTCTCACCCAGCACGGTGAGGCGACACGAGGTCTTGAGGCTGCCCAGCACACACGAGTATTCGGCGGTGTCGTCCAGGTTCACGTTCTGGATAACCAGCGAGCGACGGTTCTTTTCCTTCTTGATCACGAAACGGGCGTCCACTGTGATCTCCTCGCCGTTCCTGTGAACAATTAATTGTCACCAATGCCGGTAAACATTTATTTTTCTGTATTAAATGAATAAACAATTTTGTGCAAGTAATGTTTGGAGAGACGTTAGGCTGTATGTTGCAACTCATGTTAGTTTAACCGAAGTGTGAAGTATATCCCAGATCATCGAATTTTTCTAAAGAAGATTTCGTCACTGAACCATTTTATATACTTTTAGCCAAGCTTCTACTCATGAAATTTATGCAAAAGATGTAGAATGCACAAGCGCGATAGAAGAAAGCAATGCTTCAAACAAACGAAAATAATTATAAAACAGCCTCCATAAAACCATGAACTATCGCACCATGAAATAAAAGAATATCGTAATTTTGCAAGCAAAAACTCCTTGTGTTATCTTTAACTTGCTAATTCAGCCAGTTTTGGGAAACAATAATCCTAAAATTATTCTTAGCTGAGACAATAAAATTTATTAAGCAAAGAAAATACAGACAAAATGAATAGAAAATTTTTAAATTACCTTCGGTCTAACAACGAACGGTGCCAGAGGCTAATTCTTGTTTTACTTAAAATTAGAAAGTAGAATTTGGGCTTTTTGGTTTTGCATGAATCACCTGAACCAAGTGACGTCTCGCTCCTCTTTTGTGATTTCAACGGTCAACTCTGCGTCCGTCGTGGAAATGACGTCCATTTGAGGAGGCAGCTTCTTCAAGAAGTCGCCTTCCACTTGTCCTTCCACCTGAAAATGCAAAAATTTTCACATCAACGTAAGCAACGCGTTATTCTTAACGAGTTTGTAGACAAATTCTAAAACAATGACAGTTATAGCTCATTAATTTATGAACAATTATACGCTGACGCACGGTTTTTACACCAGAAAAATATGATGGCGATCTTACTTTATTTGATGCTCAAGCAGGCACGAGTAAAAATTGATTGTAGAGCCTCTATAAAGCTATATCAAAGGTTACTCTAAGAATGGAAAAAATTGAAAACAATGAGAAACTATGCTGTAATAAAGTAAGGCTATCCCTTAGAAGGAATGATAATACGACCAAGCGTTCTCGAAAATATTGTGTATTGAAGTTCACCAGTTGAAAATTGATTGCATGAGGTTTTTTACGTCAGATTTCTACGACAGAATTACTGAAGGTTTCTAAATGTAAATGGTCTAATAAGTAAATTTTCTCTTTCTATAAAATAATAAGTAAATTTTCCCTTTTCATAAAATAATAAGTAAATTTTCCCTTTTCATAAAATAATAAGTAAATTTTCACTTTTTTGTTCTCAATTAGGAATTATCTACGAGAAAAAATATTTAATAATGACACAGAACTTCATTCTCAAAACCCATATAGGTTTTCGTCGGAAAATACTCATTAAAACCATTCATATAAAAAAAGTTAGCACTAGTTATCGTGCACTGTGGAGCACCTAAAACGCGTTATCAGGTGACCCACCTTGAGGGTTGCAGAGCACTCCGTTTTGCCCACAACTGCGCGGTAGACGCCGGCGTCCTCATTCTGGCAGTTGTAGATCAGCAGCCTCTGGATCTTGCCGTCAATGGAGAGCTGGTAGTGGTCAGAGAAGCGGATTTCTGTTCCATCCTTATACCACGTGATGACTGCGTCGCCCTTTGATAACTCCACCTGTCGAATGGCATGCGCTGGAGTTCAGAGAGTTTGTTTAAATATGTCTATATCATATACTGAACTATTCACCTTTGATAATTAATTTTAGAGCTGAATTGACCCGTCTGCAATTCAGAATTAAAATTAGAAAATTTAAGAAGGTTATTTTTGTGAACAAACTCTTTTGTAATGTAGAATCGACTTTCAGTAGAAATCACTGAAAATTTGCAAAGAATAACCACGTTAAAATAAGCTTCGTAGAAGGATGAAATGCACGCAGGTTTTATACTTGAATGAGCATAGTTGGACTCACGGCAAAGCTGGCTTTCTCAGCTTTGTTGACGGTCTGATCTGTCATGTCCTTGACGATCTCCGCCGGCAGCTCCCTTACTGAGAGCTCGCACGTGGTCTCCAGGTCGCCGAGGACGCAAGTGTACTCGCCCTCGTCTTGTAGGCTGGCCGACAAGATCACGAGGCGACGGAGCCTTCCGTCTGCCACAACCTGCATCGAACGACGGAAAAATTGTCATTACCGTGCAATCAACGGAGATATAGCGCAATCTACACCGAAAATCTGGAAAAAATATCATTGGCCATGCATTCAATTGAGGTAAGGAGCTTACGGCAACATTCGATACAAAATTGCAGATTAATTTATAAATATTATTTGCTTAAATGAAGAAAACATGCTCTAAACAGTTGAAATTTAACCTCGTAAACGATCACTATAGTGTCAATTGTATTGAAGATAGTGAAGCCCTAATGATTTGATAAATTTTCAGCAAATACGGAAACGCCAATACTAATCCTTTTAGAATTTCGTAGAATTTTTCGCGAATCCAGAAATAAAGTGAAGGAAGAGAAATATTTTAGCCATGAGAAATATCTAGTCAGAAAATTTTTTTAATTTTTGTGTTATATTTTACTCTGAGCGTATCAGTAACATAGAATGAAATCTTTTTACTTCAATGACTAACTCAACTCTTTTACAATTCGACATCATTTGTTTATAAAATAGAATTTTAATGATCATTTGGATAGCAGACTGTAATCTTGCTTCAATACTACCTGTAGTCTGCTTAATAAATTTTAGTTTCATCGTATACATTATTTTTTCCTGTATTAGTGGGGCGGAAGTTGGATTTTTCTCATCGTGAGTCTGGTCATTACTACCATAATTAAGGCCCTGATCCGAAGTCACAGTCACCGCTGACAATCTAGTCATCACTATGGCTGCCTTGGCCCTGACCTTGATTCTGTCACTGCTGACAATCTCCTCGCCGTCCTTGTGCCAGGAGACCTGCGACTTCTCAGAGGACACCTCGACGAACAAAATAGCTTCGTCCTTCTCGAGCACCTCCACGTCTTGCAGCTTCTGGGCGAACTCCTCCAGTGCTGCGGCAAGTTTCAGGAATGGTTTGGGGCCATTCAATACAGGCGTTCAACAGATATTATTAAGCAATCCTCAAAAGCTTTTATTTGGGAACCAATTGAAGAGAGAAATATCAAAGCTCTAATTAAATTTAACAGGTTCAGCTAAGCTTCGATTCAATCATAATAAGAACCTGATGGCGCTACTCATTTAATTTTCGAAGACAAAGGAAAAAAGCATTATAATTTGAATAAGATACGCAAAAAGTAAATCTATTATTTAATTCAATAACATCATAGTAGTAGGTTTCAAATGTGCCGTGCTCACAATGAACCTTCGAACTTATCTCTTATTGCCTTTTGATGATGAAATAAAATATATTACTATGCATTTTTCGTGAGCGCATTACAAAATTCCAGCATTGATTGATCGGGTGATCCAAGAAAACTTTCACATGCTTTCTGACGTCTGTGATCTCTTCTGTTGCAATTGAAGCTTCTATTAATAAATACCTGAAGCTTGAATAAATAAAATACAAAAATTCATCTTTGGAAGGGATAAATACGATTTGCTGAATAATTAATTTGATTATTTTTAAAATTTCTTAGAGTGGGGATCAGAAATTTATTATTACGTAGCTAAAGACACACGTTTTGTCCTGACGATGAAAATTTTAAGCGCCAGTTAGAGAAACATGGAATCAAAACTCACGTTTGATGGTCATGTTGCACCAGGTGGACTGGTCATCGAAGGTACACTTATATTTGCCGGTGTCAGACACGGCCGATGAGTGAATGATAAGCCTGTGCGTGAGGCCCTCGTGCTCCAGAGTGATGCGCTCATTCGTCTTGATCTCCATCTTGCCCTTCCACCACCTGACCTCCTTGTCGCGGCTGGTGCGGCACTCCAGCACCGCTTGCGAGTTCTCCTCCACGATGCAAGACTCGAGGCCGCTCTTAAACGTACTGCCATAAAGACCCTCGTATTTATATTCAAAAAATCCTTTCACCCATACTACCCTAATAATCTAGCCTTTAGCTAAATAGCTTGTACACTATGGAGATAATATTAAGCTATTAAGCTAGTATACCACTATCTTAGCCTTTATTTACTGAGTGAGTAAACTACTATAATAACTCAGACTTTAATCAATTAGCTGGAATACTAATAAAATTAGCCTTAAATTACTTAGTACAGGTTCTGACTTATGTTCAGCGATGTACAATGCGTATCACGAGAAAACTGAGTTAAATTGCATTCGGAGACATCACAATTATTTGGAAGACTTACGTAGTAGGAAGATCAACTTACACAACATCGCTGCCGACAGTCACGTGTGCAGAGTGGGACACCTTGCCCATCTTGTTGGTGGCTGTGCACACGTACTTGCCGGCGTCAGACTTGCTTGCGAGCTGCACCTCGAGCACGGCTACCTCGTCTTCGTACCTGGCGATCACGTTGTTCTCTAATTTGATCTTCTTGCCGTTCCTGTGAAATTAAACGAACCGAAACTAGAACAGCATTCTTTGAGCGTTCACGCGTTCAAGCAATTGTTTATGAAGGTGTATGAAGAAAATGTGAATCACTGAGAAATATCACTCTTGACTAGAAATACCAGACAGCCTAACATGTTTTTGAAAGAATGGTGAACGACGTGCAATTCCATATTATTTCATGGCCTCTGGGAGTCTCCGAGTTTAACTCATTAGCGTAAAATCATGCAATAAATGAGATTCGCTTACTATTCCCTACCAAACAAAGGAAAAGATGAATAATCTAATTTCTTCAATAGCATTTGTGATAACAAAAAAGTAAAATTTCACTTAGCCTTTGGTGTAATAGAACCAATTTTCATTGGGAAGCATTTAGTAAGATAATTTTAGTACATCTCATTGCGCTCACTGTATAACACATGAAGGCGTACGCTGGTCAGTTACTTGATTAAAAAAAAAATTTAAAAAGCAGTTTCAAATTTTCTCAGGCCATGATTTTATCGTACCAGAGAAGAAAATCAAGACTTTAAAATCATTTTGGCATTACGCAGTAGTTGTGTACTGCGCCATTTCGGGTACATAGAAATGAAGATCAGGATGTGGTTTGAAGAATTCGCGAGTATAACAAGTGTAGAGTATAACCTAATCTAATTTACATGGGCAAAATATAGCTTAATTTGATCTACAGAGGTAAAGCATAATCTAATTAGATCTATCTTCATGAGCAAAGTATAATCTAATCTAATTTAATCTAATAGAGCAAAATATAATCTTATCTAATTAGATCTACAAGAGCAAATTATAATCTAATCTAATTTGATCTACAGGAGCAAAGTATAATCTAATCTAATTTAATGTACAAATGTAAGGTATAATTTAATCTACAGTAGCAAAGTATAATCTAATCTATTTTAATCTACAAGGGCAAAGTGTAATCCACTCTAATCTACAAGTGCGAAGGCTGGCGTGCAGACCGCACCTGCTCCAGGAAATGTCAGGGGTGGGTATGCCCCTGATGCGCGCCACGAGCCTGAAGGTGCCGTTCTCCTCGACCGTCGTGTCGCTGAACAGCTCTTCGAACACGGGCTCTTCAGGGGCCTGTGGCAGTGCGGCAGAGCATTAAATGATGCTCTAATTAATGAATTTATTCACAGTGAGTCTTGTAATGCGAGTCATCAGGAATATACCGAACCTAGCGCACAAAACCAATCCGATATTCAAGTCCATCCAAAGTTCATCTATGCACTATTCTGCCCCTGACTTTTTCAACAATATATTTTGAAGCAAATTTCAGTTTTTTCTGCCTTTGACTGTGCTTTCTGATATCAAATTGGGTTACCAATTCTCTTGCAATCCTTATACTTTTCAATGGCCTCCTGATTGTTGACTGCGTTTAATTACTGGAGCAAAACACGTTCTTGTACATATGTACTGTACGTCGATCTTTAAGAAGAAAATTTTATTTTTTTAATATATTGGAGCCACTAGTTCCTGCTGATATAGAGATACTCACTTACATAGCTTGGAGCACATAGTAACAAAGTGAAGTTATGAAAAATCTTACTTGAATTCTGAAAAACATGTAAATTACTATTAATAGATGACTCAGAGCATACAATACTACAAACAATCTTTACGAATGACTCAGAAAATAAGAATTTGAAAACTTTAGTTCAAACCCATATTTTAGAACATTTTATGACGAATGTGACCATGATCCTATATTTGGTGGTGCAAATACCACTGCTAAAATCAAGGCATCCCATTTCAATGACGTATGAATACTTACAACATTTGAAGTTTTTGAAGATCATTTGCGTCAAAATAAAATCAATAAATTCATAGCAATTCACGTACCATCTACTCGTGTGCAATACATATTTGCAATAAATGCATGTAGTGAATTCTCACCGTGATAGTCAGGAAGATGGAGCACTTGGCTTCACCCTCTCTGTTCTTGCAGTACACTTGGTATTCTCCCTCATCGTCTTTCCTAGTGCCCTTGATCAGAATGATTGATCTGTAGGCGTGCACATCTTTCTGCCGCACAATTCTGATGCGATTCGAGTCGCGCAGAATCTGTAAACATTCAAATAAGGTTGCAGATTAGTTTGCCTGCAATATCTGTATCATGAGTGCAAAACTCATTCTTGCATAAATAACAGCCTCGTTTACACTCACTTTGAACCCTAATATTTGCCCCGTACATCGAGTAGGATGTAGTTATTGGTGCTAGTTTTTCCTCCCTTTCTTTGTCATTTGTTTATGATAGGATATAAAACACCAAATCTAAAATTTATAAAATCGGCAAACGATGGTCCAATACAAAACAACCATGCAGAGGGAAAAGTTACGTACACTTGTTTATCTTAATTTTCTCACACTGACGCTCAGACAATTTTTTCAATTGATGCTATTCACATGTGTTTGTAAACAAGTTTCAGAAGACACTTGACCTGCTTTTATGGCCAGCTATAGAAATTATAATTTTGGAATCAGGTTTTCAAAATAATTTTTCGGATAGGAACTAGGAGCCAGAGTGTAGTATCTCACTAGACATTTCTGAATAATTTCATAAATTAAATGCAGTCCTTTTCTTTAATCATAGCATTTGGTGTTCAAATTTGGCCTCACATATCTCTTATTCCAAAGATCAACAGAATGTGAATAGAAACAGTATTTGACATGAGAAACATAAGGAGAGTCATCCAAGCATTGATCATAACCACTCACCAGACCATCTTTCTTCCACACAATTTCAGGCTCGGGAATGGCGACGAGTCTCACGTCGACCTCGAATTGGGCGTTCTCCTCGCACGTTTTCCTGATGGTCTTCATAGCGAAGGTGGGAGGGATGCCCTCCATTGTGTCGCACACGGAGGAGTCTCTGCTCAGGCTCCTCCTCGAGGCGACCATCGTGTCAGAGCCGTGGTCGCTCATGGGGCCCTCGACGACAAGTTCTGCCTCGCTGATCGCGTAGCCCGCCAAGTTCTTCACGACGCATGTGAAGAGACCGGCATCTTCGGGGAACACTTCTTTGATGAGCAGCGTTGCTGTGTTGTCGTCCGAGTAGAACACCTGCAGTGGAAATAATGATAACTCATGTGCATCTTTAGTAGTTTCTCTAGAACAAGTTTTAAATTCTCCTAATGTGTTTTGAGTCAAATCTGGAAAAATGGAAACTTATGTTATTGGAAGACAGTCTACAGTTCTGTACTTTTATGAAAGTTCCTCCAAGTGTCTCACCATACATTTTTTCGGCTAAAATTATTGCTTGTACTCTGAAATTAATGATTCAGGAAAAATGTAGTTCATGTTTCATTTCTTAGAAATGATTCCCTAGCTCTACTGAGTTCAAACCTCAAGTCCTAACAAAAAATTCTCCTGCTCTGCTTAAAACACTAAATTCACTAAATGTTCAGCACTGCAAGGATGAAACACGGCTGTTCAAGAAGTTTAGTTTATGACCCTGATTTATTATAAGTTTTTAATATTCTAATTTCCCGAAAACTTGTAAGAAGGAATGGTTTTCACTACATAATTATCAGCTTCATTGCGACTCCAGATATGAATGAAATTATGGTTGTGACGGTAAGCTTTTGTTTCATTAATAGAAATCGATAACATAAATGAATCAACATTTTAGCGTTTATCAGTAACCAGCATGCGGGGACACAAATGTGAAGGGAGTGCGAGTGTTACCTGGAACTCCTCGGAAGGTTTGATGATGGCAGTCTGCCTGAACCAAGTGACGTTGGGGCGAGGCGTTCCTTGGACCTTGACCACAAACTGCGCCTCTTGGCCATCCGCCACGCTCTGCGACTCCAGCAACAGCGTGATCTTCGGCGCCTCCGCCTTTTGTCCCTTCTTGAGCTCTGTAGAACGCCTCATTGTTAGAAACCCAGTTTAGTTTTTAATATATTTTGTGTAAAAGTCAGCATCACTTGAGTATTTCAATAGAGAGGTAATGACAGATGTTCGCCTGCTCAGAAGCAATTCTGACGGTATTAAGCGATGTCGATGGCGAACTGGCTTTTGATGGTATTGATGGTATTAACTTCTTTCATATCCTGTAAATAAAATGCTCTCTACTACAATGCATAAAATTAGCGTTTTTAAACAGTAAAAAGTAATTGCATATTGTTAGTATGTCAGATAGAAGTGTCTATAAAAAAAAGCAAGGTCAAAGCTCGTAATGAAATAATTGTTTTCTTGCCCAAATCAGTTGGAAGCTGTGACAAATTCTCGTATGAAACAAGTGATAAGAAAGACATTAAATTTCAAATAATCACCGAAAGTGTGCCTAAATACTTGGACGCATATCCGTGAGTTTGAGCGGAAAATAATTTTTACAACCTCACTTCCTAATAACCTAAATCTGCACTCTGTGAAGCTTCATTAGACAAGCAAATGATTTGAGTGCCAAGCCATGAAAATCGTACTGCATTTCTAAAAACTAATGTATTTTTTAAGAACTTGAATTCGATATTTACCGTACACCAAGCCCAATATTCTCAGACTTATTTTGCTTCTTACTTTCAAAGACTGGGAGGTTGTTGATTTTCTCCTCCAGCCTCTTGCGGACGTAGAGTGTGTAGTCGGCATCAACGGACAGCATTTTGGAAGGCACGTAGCCGCGCTCCTTAGTCAAGTGCTTCTCGACGAACCACCAGTCGTGGTCGCTGTTTTCTGGATCGTCAATAAAATAAAACAAGTTAGACTCAATTCTTCTTGAATGGCTCTCTCTGAGTCATTTAGCACATGTAGGCACAAACCATTATTAGTTTCATCAGCTTATAATTTGAAAAATGTATTCCATTACAAGAGGTAGTGGGATTTCACCTAGAGAAATGAACTTTTTCCTCTACTTTATACATGAAAGCACATTATTTTTGATCAGACGGTAGATCACACTGGTCATTAGAAAATGTAAATTATTGGTCAATTACCGATAACATAAACTCTTTCTCCCTCGACGAGGTGCATGGAGTTCTCGTGCTCTTCCTCAGCCACATAGGTGGCAATGGCCCTGAGCATGTCTCCCACCTTCACCTCCTCGGCCCGGGCCGCTGCTCAACGAAATGAACACGAATAAACTCGTACCAGAACGCCAAAAGATACACTGAACACCCTCATCAAAATTGACCCTCATTCACGTAATAGAATATGCAAAAATTAGTTCATATACTCCAGGATAAACTTACGGCAAAATTTGATTCAGGATTCCATTCATAGAAATTGTTTTTTGTTTGCAATGCTTACTTTGAATGGTGATCGTAGAAGAAACAGCTACTCCGGTGTCCTCTGTAAATAGAAAATAGTCATGCTTTAAATTCGAAAACAAATGTGGGAGTCTATACCAGTGTATCAACTGTCATAGGCCACAGGGTAAACGTATTTCAACAAAGTAACCCAGGAGAAGAAACTGAAAAGAAAACAAGATTAATAAACATAGTACAAATTAAGAAGTCGCAATTTACGACAAACAAGTAAAGAAAGTACATCGAGAAAGTAAAGCATTCTAAACGAATAAAAATAAAGGTCCTATGAAGACGGACGATCGCGTGGTCGCGTCAACGCGGAAACGGAAAACGAACGAACCCGAAACGAGAGGAACGGAAAAACTAAACGGTGCTGAAATTTAAAACCCGGATAAAAACGGAGACGAACTGTAAAAAAAACTGATGGAAAGTAAATAATGAACGAAAAGTTATTGCGTTTCTGACCTTGCGGGACACAGGGAGCGCGTCTAGGGGCTTGAGGAACCTTCACTTCGGCAGTTATTGTCTCTTGTGAGATTTTCTTCTTTACCTGTTTTGGTTGTTTCACGAATGTGAACTCGCCTTCAACTTCTTCAACCTTTTCTGTTCTGTCTTCTTCAGACGAAGCATCACTCACATCGCCTCTCAGTCGAAGACTAACGCTTTCAGTAACATCCTCACTTTCGCGGCGGTCGGCTTTTACCGTGAATTGAGCTTCAATTTCCTCGTCTTCAATTTTGTAGGGTTGTTTTTCCTTCCTTTTTACTGTAAATTCTTCTGTTTTTTCTGGGCTAGGTGACTTGGACTTGACCAATTTCACATCTTCAACCTTTTTCTTTGGCTTTGCTTTTATAGTCACATTTTCTGTCACTTCTTCAGTTGACTCTAAAACAATCGTTTCCGGCTCAGAGTCTTCTCTTTGAACAGTTACTTTCTTTTCTGTCGTTTCTTCATCAGTAACGTAAGGTCGAGGTTTTTTCTTCAATTTGATTTCAACTTGCTCGGTTGTCTCTTCCTTAGTGAAATCTGTAGGTTTATCTACGGCCACTTCAACGTCCTCACTCATTTCTTGGTGTGGCTTATCGACTTCGTCAGGCACTTTGAAAGTGAAAGTTGAGTCAGTTTCTTGGGGCTTTTCATCCCTGCTTGGTTTTCTCACAGTGAACTTTTCTTCAACTTCTTCGGTCACGACAGATTTCTTTTTGGGACGCATTTGAACACTGACAGTTTCAGTTTCTTCTTGAACACTTTTCTTCCTTTTCGGTTGTGAGACTTGGATTGATTCTATCTTTTCAACAGTTTCCTCAGTTTTGTGAACTTCTACTTCTTCCTCGACTGGCTCAGGCTGCAAAAGTACTTCAGTGTGAACAGTTTCTTCTGAAACACTGTAGCGTTTAGGAGCCTTTTTCATTTTTATTTTAACTTCCTCTTCAGTTTCTTCTGTTGTGTATTCAGAGGGTTTCTTCAGCTCTACGCTCACGTCTTCTCTTATTTCTTGGTACTTCTTTTTAATCCCTTCAGGTGTGGGCTCTGGGTATTCCTCAGTTGGCAGCTCAGGTTTTGTCACAAGGAATTCTGTTTCAGTTTCCTCTGTAATAGAATACTTCTTTTTCGGCTTACGCTTAATGCTGATAGATTGAACTTCGTCAATTTCTTTTATTTCATCCTCATGATGAACAGTAACTTCTTCATCTATTTCAATACTTTCTGAAGAATATGGCTTAGGTTTTTTCTTTTTTATCTTCAGATCAACAGTTTCCTCTGAAACTGACTGAATCGGCTTCTGAGCTTCGAGCTCGACGGTCTCTTCGACATCCATCACCTCCGCAACTTGCTTGGGTTTCGGTCGTCGCGGCAAGACGACGGATTCGGAGTCATCGGCTTCTGAGAATTCAGCAATCGAAGGTAAGTCAGGTTTTTTCTCTTCAATCTTTTGTGGAAGAGTTTCATATTTCCCTTCTGTTGCTTCCTCTGGTTTGGGCTTTTTGGTCTTCTTTGATGGAAGCGTGATCTCCTCATGCGTTTCTTCGGCTTCAGGTTTTTGAGGTTTCTTAGAAGGAAGTTTTATTTCAACTTCTTCATCGATCTCAGAAGTTTGAGGCTTCTCCGGTTCTTTGGTTCCTGGTCTTTTTACAGTAAAGTCAACTGTTTCTTCAGTGGTCTCTTCCTTCTTCGGCTTCTTGGTTTTCTTAGATAGAAGTTTAACTTCAACTCCTTCATCGATCTCAGAAGTTTGAGGCTTCTCCGGTTCTTTGGCTCCCGGTTTTTTGACAGTAACGTCAAATGTTTCTTCTGTGAGCTCTTCTTTCTTCGGCTTCTGTTTTTTCTTAGATGGAAGTTTGACTTCAACTTCTTCATCGATCTCAGAAGTTTGAGGCTTCTCCTGTTCTTTGGCTACCGGTTTTTTGACAGTAACGTCTAATGTTTCTTCTGTGAGCTCTTCTTTCTTTGGCTTCTGTTTTTTCTTAGATGGAAGAGTCACTTCAACTTCTTCATCGATCTCAGAAGTTTGAGGCTTCTCCGGTTCTTTGGTTCCCGGTTTTTTGACAGTAACGTCAAATGTGTCTTCTGTGAGCTCTTCTTTCTTTGGCTTCTGTTTTTTCTTAGATGGAAGAGATACTTCAACTTCTTCATCGACCTCAGAAGTTTGAGGCTTCTCCGGTTCTTTGGCTCCCGGTTTTTTGACAGTAACGTCTAATGTTTCTTCTGTGAGCTCTTCTTTCTTTGGCTTCTGTTTTTTCTTAGATGGAAGAGTCACTTCAACTTCTTCATCGATCTCAGAAATTTGAGGCTTCTTCGGTTCTTTGGCTCCCGGTTTTTTGACAGTAACGTCTAATGTTTCTTCTGTGAGCTCTTCTTTCTTTGGCTTCTGTTTTTTCTTAGATGGAAGAGTCACTTCAACTTTTTCGTCGATCTCAGAAATTTGAGGCTTCTCCGGTTCTTTGGTTCCCGGTTTTTTGACAGCAACGTCAAATGTTTCTTCAGTCAGCTCTTCTTTTTCCGGTTTCTTGGTTTTCTTAGATGGAAGCTTCACTTCAACCTCTTCATCGATTTCAGAAGTCTGTGGCTGCTCTGGTTCTTTAGTTTCTGGTCTCTTCACAGTGACGTCAACTGTTTCTTCTGTGAGCTCTTCTTTCTTTGGCTTCTGTTTTTTCTTAGATGGAAGTTTAACTTCAGCTTCCTCATCGATCTCAGAAGTTTGAGGCTTCTCTGGCTCTTTGGTTTCCGATTTTTTGACAGTAACGTCAAATGTTTCTTCTGTGAGCTCTTCTTTCTTCGGCTTCTGTTTTTTCTTAGATGGAAGTTTCACTTCAACTTCTTCATCGATCTCAGAAGTTCGAGGCTTCTCTGGTTCTTTGGTTTCTGATTTTGTGACAGTAACGTCAAATGTTTCTTCAGTGAGCTCTTCTTTCTTCGGCTTCTGTTTTTTCTTAGATGGAAGAGTCACTTCAACTTCTTCATCGACCTTAGAAAATTGAGACTTCTCCGGTTCTTTGGCTTGCGGTTTTTTAACAGTAACGTCAACTGTTTCTTCTGTGAGCTCTTCTTTCTTTGGCTTCTGTTTTTTCTTTGATGGAAGTTTCACTTCAACTTCTTCATCGATCTCAGAAGTTAGAGGCTTCTCTGGTTCTTTGGTTTCCGATTTTTTGACAGTAACGTCAACTGTTTCTTCTGTGAGCTCTTCTTTCTTTGGCTTCTGTTTTTTCTTTGATGGAAGTTTCACTTCAACTTCTTCATCGATCTCAGAAGTTAGAGGCTTCTCTGGTTCTTTGGTTTCCGATTTTTTGACAGTAACGTCAACTGTTTCTTCTGTGAGCTCTTCTTTCTTTGGCTTCTGTTTTTTCTTTGATGGAAGTTTCACTTCAACTTCTTCATCGATCTCAGAAGTTAGAGGCTTCTCTGGTTCTTTGGTTTCCGATTTTTTGACAGTAACGTCAACTGTTTCTTCTGTGAGCTCTTCTTTCTTTGGCTTCTGTTTTTTCTTTGTTGGAAGTTTGACTTCAATTTCTTCATCGATCTCAGAAGTTTGAGGCTTCTCAGGTTCTTTGGTTTCCGATTTTTTGACAGTAACGTCAAATGTTTCTTCTGTGAGCTCTTCTTTCTTCGGCTTCTGTTTTTTCTTTGTTGGAAGTTTGACTTCAATTTCTTCATCGATCTCAGAAGTTTGAGGCTTCTCTGGTTCTTTGGTTTCCGATTTTTTGACAGTAACGTCAAATGTTTCTTCAGTGAGCTCTTCTTTCTTCGGCTTCTGTTTTTTCTTTGATGGAAGTTTGACTTCAATTTCTTCGTTCACTTCAGATGTTTCAGGTTTTTCAGGTTCTTTGATTTCGGGCTTCTTCACGGTGATGTCAACTGTTTCTTCAGTGATTTCTCCCTTCTTCGGTTTCTTAGTTTTCTTGGAAGGGAGTTTCACTTCAACTTGTTCATCGATTTCAGAAGACTGTGGTCTCTCTGGTTCTTTTATTTCAAGTTTTTCCTCAGATACTTCAATTGTTTGCTGTATCAGTTCCTCAGACTTCGGTTTTTTAACTTTCTTAGGCTTCAGTTTTATCTCAATTTGTTCTTCCTCGAGAGAGGCCACTTGAGGCACATGTTCTTCAGTTCGGGCAACTTGAGGAGATTCAGGAGCAAATTCTTCCGGTAATTTGGAAGTTTGGTCTACTTTACCTTGAATGACCTCCTCCTT
Source organism: Morinoia aosen (assembly GCA_030386875.1). NCBI lineage: Eukaryota > Metazoa > Arthropoda > Malacostraca > Amphipoda > Talitridae > Morinoia > Morinoia aosen. The sequence goes on from CM059564.1 coordinate 49,591,190, forward strand.
CTTTGGCTTCTTACTCTTCTTAGAAGGAAGTTGGACCACAGCATCTTCTTCCACAGAAGCAATTTCCGGCTTTTTAGGAGCAGTTTCTTCTATTTTCGTTTCAGGAGCCTCTACTTCACCGTGAGTCACTTCAAATTTATCTCTTTTAGGTTTCTTGGCTGTGACGCTCACTTCAGTGTCTTCCTCAATAACCGAAGTTTCAGGCTGCTCTAATTCCTTCTCTGTTTGAGTTCTCACGGATGTATCGAGCTTTCTTTCAGTGATTTCTTCCTTTACCAACTTTTTGGATTTCCTTCGAGGAATTTCGGCGCTGAGTTCTACTGTTTCTACAACAGATTCTTGAGGCTGATCCATGTCTATTTCCAAGATTTTAAGCGGCTCGTGGCTTGATATTTCTTCAACAATTTCTTCCGGCAAAAGCTTTTTCTTCTTTGGAACTCTTTTCAAAGTCACCTGAGTTTCTTCTATTTCCGCTGTTTGTGACTGTTCCGGTTCCTTACTTTCTTGTTTTTTCAATGAAACCTCAACCGTTTCCTCTGTGATGACTTGCTTCTTGGGTTTCTTGGGCTTTTTTATTACTTCATCTGTAATTTTTTCTTCTTCTATTTCTTCTTGAATAACTTCAGAAATTTCTGCTGTATGCGGTGCATCAGGAATCTTTTTCTCGAGTATTTTTTGAACATTCTCATCTAGAATCGACTCCGTAATTTCCTCAGCTTTCGGTTTCTTCGATTTTTTCTTTTTCAGCTTAATATCAACAGTTTCTTCTGTCTGCTCTGTTACAGTCGCTATCTGAGGCTTGTCAAGTTCTACTACTTTGGAAAGTTCCTCTTCATCTTTTGGAAGAGTTTCTTCGATTACAGTTTCTTTCTTAGGTTTCTTAGGTTTCTTCGATGGAAGCTTTACCTCTTCCTCTATTGTCTCAGTAACTGAAGTGAATGCTTCATCATTCAACTTTTCTTCTTCGACCTTTTGCTCACGGATATCAAGAACCTCTTCAATTATTTTTTCAGGTCGAATTTTCTTTGTCTTCTTAGTTTTTGTCACGATTACTTCATCATCTGCTGTTTCTTCGGTGAGTACTTCTAGCGGTTTTTCGACTTTTATCGGAGCTTGAAGAACTATGACGTCCTCTTGCTCCGCTCGGAGCAGGCCCTCTGTAACGCTCGCTACGGCGGTATCCCACTCACTCGCAGCTGGAAGTAATTCAGTCACAACTTCTGTGATCTCCACCAGATCATTCTCGGTTTTCTTCTTAGGCAAATCTCGCTTGCGTTCTGGCTTTTCGGGCTTCGATTCCCCGATCTGAGATTTTACTTCAGAGACTGTAGGAACATTCAAATCTTCTCCTTCTCTGATTTGAGGCATTTGCTTTTCGTGCGGGAATATATCCATTTCCTCCACTTCCTCACGAATATCTGTCTCTTGAACTTGGACTGATTGACGTTGATCTCTCGAAGTCTTTGCTTGGGCTTTTTCGACGACAAATTTCTTTTGTGTCAGTTCTTCCTCGGAAGTTGTCTCTGAGACAATAAGAGCTTCTTGAGGTCCGAGCGCACGCTTGGCCAAATCTTGCTGAGGTTTAGTAAGAATGACTTCTCCAGACGTCTCCGATTCTCGTACTTGGGATACTATGACAGACTCCTGCTCGGTGAACGACGGCTTGGCGGAATCAGGAGACGGCTTCGTTTGCTGAAATTCCCCTGTGCTTTCATGAGTTTCAGTTTCTGAAATAGCAATATGTTCTTGAAGGAATGAGGAGGCTTTTGCCGTTTCTGTTCTAGGAAGAGGACGTTCAGTTTCGTCATATGACTCTTGGACTGTTATAGTAGACACTGATACAGGCTTCTGAGCATCCAGTGATGTGGTGGCTGTTTCTGTTTTTATTGAAGCTGGGGATTCCAGAGTTGAATCTTGGTCGACCAACACTTCTGTTATTGTTATGTGATCGCTCGGCTTTTGGGTAACTTTTGCTTTTTCTGGAACTGGAAGAAGGCTTTCTTTAATAGTTCCTGCTTGATCGAAAGTGTCAACGTGAGAAATAGAGACTGGCTTGCTCTCATCAATTATGGTGCGAGCGTAAGCTACGTCAGTTTTTGCGACATCCTTTTCTGTAACCTGTTCAGAGACAACCTGGTCTATGCGAGTAATGTGAGAAGCGGGTTCTAGCACAATATTTACTTTCTCTTTTTCGGCTGATTTAACGGAAAGATCTCCAATTGTGCTCATAGACTGAATTTCAACAGTTTCTCTGTGCTTATGAGTCTCTAATTGAACTTTTGCTGATGAATCAGTGGGCTTTGTGTCATGAACAGCGAATTCCTTTTCTATTATTTCAGTGTCTGACACGTTGGCCAAATGTCGAGGAACCAACACAGATTTGGCCTCGACTGTGTACTTCTCCGGCATATCTGTAGAAGTCGGCTGTTCGTCTTCTCCAACATTGACTTCAGTTATAAGTACAGAGCTCGATTCTTCTAATACTTTACGAGCTTGTGTTGAAGATTTCTTGAAGTCTGGTGTTTTTCCCTCGACCTCAGAAATGAGAGTGTCGCCTACGTTAGCAACACTCAGAGGTCGGATAACATGTTCGGAGCTCAGAGTTGCTATCTGAGGAGTTTCTGTAAAAAGTTCACCTTCTTTGGTATTGAGGGGAACTTCAGAAATGGTTACACATCGTGATTCTTCCAATGTTACCCCAGCGCGGACTTCATCAGGAGAAATGATGGACTGTTGGCTTTCTTTCTCAGAAGTATCGGTTTCCAAGACTGTAGCGACTTGTCTTGGGGCTAAGACATCCTTGGCATCAAGTACTTCTTCTTTGGGACGAGTTTCCTCGTGAATTCCTTCTCGCAATTCAGAAGTTGTTTCGCTAACCTGAAGAGGCTGAAGCTCGTTGAGGAGAAGTCGTGCCTTGGTCGTATCTAGCATGGGAGATTCGAATGATTTCCCTGAATCCAACACTTCAGATTGGGATACTTCCAGGACATTCTGTTCCTTGAAGGAAGCTGATGCGGTATGGGACTCGATTTTGTGCGGAAGCTCGGCTCTTTCTTTCTCCTCTGGGATATTCTCATGCACGGACGGCACATTCATTGGCTGCAGGACAATTGCTGCTCGGACGTTCTGTTTATCCACCGGTGTTTCCGAAAATGTTTTCTCGCGCTCATTCTCTGCTTCTACTACATCCACCGAAAGAGCGACGCTTTCTTCAATCAAGCTCTTAGCACTCACGGTGTGAGGAGTAAATTTGTCCAGGAGAGTTTCTTTCTCATGAGACACAATTTGAGATATTTTTACCGGCTCCTGCGAATCAATATTTGCGACTGCCTCACTTCGTGGCGCTTCAGCCTTCGTTTCCAGAACTCCTGTTTCTTCGCTTGTCAGAGTGGTGGAGACGCCAGGTAACACCAATTGAGAGCCTTCCAGCATCGATTTTGCCAGCTGAGTTTGATGTGGTGTGTCTTTGAAGGCAATGTCTGCTTCTACGGTGTTTACCATTGACACAGACAAACTCTTCATTTCATCTATAAGTGTAGTTGCACTTCGCTCACTTTCTTTTGTAGTGATGAACTCTTTTTCTTTATCGTCAGTCATCGTCTGTGTTATTTGCAATACGTCTCGTTTATCGAGTAGAATCTTCGCCTTTTCTTCAGTAGGCTTCCATTCTTCGCTCGAGCCCTCCTGCTCCGACGAGAACGTGACAGAAGACGCTGCTATGTGCTTAGGAGCCAGCACGGTCTCTTGAGATGCGACAGCCGTGGGCTGGCCTTTGTCGTCAAAATGACTCTCCATCTCTCGCACGGTTGTCTCGCTGGTTTCAGCGATAACTTGGCCGCTTAGCACCACTTTGGCTGTGTCAGTCGCGGGTGCTCTCATATCAGTATCGACTCCACGCTCTGTGATGAATGTTTCTGAGACATTTGGCAGGAGTCGAGGAGATAAAACCGTTGCCTCTTCGGGCTTCTGCTCATCTGGCATGAGATGTTCGAATTTCTGAGCTTCATCAATAGGAATTTGCTGGGTAACTTCGATAACCTCTTGTTGGGTCAATACTGGGACAGCACTCCCGACAGTGACATCGCTCACATGGTGCTGCTTTTCAAGCTCTGACGTGAATACTTGAGTGACGCTAGGCAGATGACGAGGTCTTATTGTGGGCTCCTCTGATAGCTGTTGAACATTTGGTGTCTCATAGTCAATCATTTTTCCTTCTTTTTCTGCGATGTCCACGTACTGACGATCAGGGACCCGGAGTGGAGTTACTACATGAGTAGCTTCAGCGGTTTCTTCCACGCCTAATGATTTCGATGAAAAATGTTTTTCTTTGTAATTACTCTGCACTTCCGTCACATCCAACGATTGAACCTCATCAACAGACATCTTCGCTTGTGACTGTTTGTGCTCATCAACAAGTAAGTTTTGTTCTTTTTCAGAGCTCTGAGTCTCCGTTACGAGGGCGATACTTTGAACCTCGAGAGCAACGGCCGCTGTGGTGGGGACTCCTCCGACGGCTTCTACGGACCCTTCAGACTCGACGGTAGTGGTGTCCATCACGCTCGGAACGTGGAGTGGAGCGAGAACTGAAGCGCTCCTGGCGGTGTGCGACGCAGGTAAGTCGGCAAATTGTGCTTCTGTTTCCTTGGTTTCTGCTGTAACTTCTGTCACTGACAGGTGGTGCGTTTCACTTATGCCACGAGTGGCCTTATCAGAGCGGTCAGTGGGATGTTCAAGTGTTTGTTCGCGGTCAACAGTGACAGTCTGTTCAACTGATGTCGCATGCTGTTCATCCACGAGCACTCTTGCGGTTGCAGTGGCTTTTGCTTTTTCATAGCAGACACCTTCATGTTCGATGAGATCGGTTTGAAGAACGTTAGGCACTACCAGTGGTGCCAAAACTGAAACCTCTTTGCCGTGAGCTTCGTTTGGAGTGATGATTTTCTGGAGAGGAGCTTCTTTAACATGTGCTTCAACTTCAGAGACATTTAGAGGGTATACTTTATCGATGTTTTCTTTAGCTTGTATAGTCAAATCAGCAATGGTTTCAAACTCACTTGTGTTGCAGCTCACAGTCGGTTGTGTCGCTAGAACTGGGAGGTTAGTCACGAGTTGGGAAGAAGCGTGATCTTCACGCAATTGTGGAATATGCATTCCTGACTCCAGCTCGCTCGTTGCTTGCTCAGCTACATTTGCAAGTTTCAGCGGGACAATGACTGGCTTAACCTTGATGATATGACGTTCAGGGAACTGATCTTCCGGTTGAATCCCTTCTTTTGAGTCTGTTACTGTCTCTGAAATGATGACGCTTTGCATTTCCTCCATTGCGGGTAGAGCAGATCTCGTCTCAGTAGTTTGCTCTTCGAAAGGTGTTTCTTTTTCGATCGTTAGTGCTTGACTCATTTGGATAGACTCTTGCCCCACGAAAGTAACATTAGCCTCGGACTCTTGAGCGTCAGCTGTTTTAACTTTGCCTTCACGTTCTTTCATTTCGGTTTCTTCCACGTGAGCAATATGAAGGGGCACAATGACTGGTTGTGAAACCGATTGATGTTGATCAGGTATGATGTTTTCTTGATAATCACCTTCCTTATTGTCAGAAAATACTTCAGATATTGTCAAACTTTGATTTTCAGAGAGAACAGTGTTTGCTTTCATCGCTTCATCAGGTTTGATGTGTAACGAAGATTCTTTCTCGTGAATCAGAGTTTCGGAAGTTCCAGCGACTTTTTGTTCATCGACGGTCAAGCGAGCGTGACGCTGCTCCAGTGATTCTGTATCAGCGAGTCCCTCCTGCTCGCCCATAACAATGCTTGATATGTTGGCAGAAATGCGGGGGACCAACACCACTTTAGATTCTACGTTCAAACTTTCTGCGGGTTGTCTTTCTTCCAACGTACCTTCCTTGAGCTCTGACATTACCTCAGACACTGCAATAGATTGAGCTTCATCATGCAAAATCTCTGCTTTTGACTCCTTAATTTTTTCACTCATGAAATCGGTCTTAGATTCCAAAACATGACTCTGACTAACTTGCGCCACATTTTGGCCAGTTATTGACAGATTTGCCTGGCCAATGTTTACCGATTCTTCTGCTTTCAATCCTTCTTGCTCTGTTGTCTGCGTGTATTGGACGTGTGGAGCATGCAGAGGAACAATTACAGGAACAGCTTCCAAGTTCTTGAAACTGGGAAGGGGTAAGGCTTCAGAAACCAATTCTTTGTGTCCTGTCTCAACTTCGAAAACTGATACTGACTGAGACTCATCGATAACTTGTTTAGCTGATGAGCTCTCCAACACTGGTATCTTCATTTTGGCTTCCGTATCTTGCACACATTGCTCAGAAACTTGGGCGACTTGTTGGCCCGACAGCGACATAGAAGCTGTCATTTCTTTAGTTTCAGTCAAGGTGAGATGACCCAAGTTATCAAGCGTGTTGACATCCGACAGAAGAGCAACTGGGTGATTAGGCTCTTCGTCAACCTTCGCTGATGTACTGACCAATTCCTTCCCTCTAAATGAATGTTCTTTCTCGTGCACATCAGCCATCAACACCTGAACAGAATCCATAGAAACAATATTTTGCGTCGATTCACAAGGGGTCGCTTTTGCTTCTTTTCTATCTGGTACATCTATGTCAGTGAGTACTTCGCTGACAATTACTGGTTCAGATGCTGGCAATCTGGACTCTTTAGCTGAAATGCCTACAGGTCTCAGCTCCTCGTGTTCACTTTCTTTATCTTGGGCAAATGTTTCCTGCATGGTCGCAGCGCGATAGGGTATCAGGTCTGATGAAGCAAGCTCTTCCTGAGGTTTTATCGGAGTAAACTTCCCTTCTTTGAAATTTGTTGAAACTTCTGAGACGTCAATGGGCACCAGAGCCCCAGTGAGAGTTGGTGTTATGAGAGCTGAAAGTGGCTTCGTTTCTTGTACGGCACCTTCTCTTTCACTCGTAAGCGTTGAGTAAATTTCGATGGCTTTCTTCGGGATGATGTTAGAAATAGCTTGTCCCATCACTGTAAGAGCACTGTGGAACACACCTAGTGAAGATTGGGGACGGTTTTCGGTCACTTCTAAAGGAGCTTGTCCTATCTGAAGTTCTGCAGATGCGACGTCAGAGAAAGGTTTTGAGGGAATATATTCTTTTTCAGCCTCTGCACAAGTAACGTCTGAGCCAATGGTTGCTTGCTGAGGCATGAAGTCAGCTGTGGCGGAAAACGATTCTGGTTGCACTTCACTGAACTTAGATGTAGAATCTTGCGCTACGGTTTCGCACACAACCACTGAATTCTCTCCTGGTACCAACTGGCTCTTGAGAGTCAAAGATGGCATCGGAGTCTCAGTTGTAATGAGCTCTTTCTCGTTAGCAGTAATTTCAGAAGTCATAGTTGCAACAGACGGTACAAATGCAATACTGCCCTCTTCTGTTTTTGGCATCTTCATATCTTGCAGTTCCCGGACAGGTGACTGCGACTTAGTTTCTTGAACTGACAGAGATTGTTCGGTGTCCATGGTGCGTTCTGCGATATGTTTGTCAAGAATTTCAGCTTGTTGTAATTCTTCCTTTTCATTCAGAAGAACGCTCGAAGTAATTGCAGCTTTTTGTAGATCAGCAAGCTTCACAGTGGCTTTTCTATCGTCAGGAACGGGCATTTCTTTCAAATCCTGCGATGTTTCGGAACTTTTTACCTCCGTCACGTTGAGGCTGTCGTAACCTTGACTCAGGCCCAAAGTTGCCGTCTCCGACACAGTTTGGTCAATTTTCATGATTGATTCTTTGTCTTCGGCCGATGTCTCTTGAACCATAATGGCTGTGTTGCTAGGCAGCTCAGGGAAAATTTCTTCTTTTTGAACTTCCTTGGGTTTCGGAAGCTCACCCACTGACGATGTCACTTCTACTTCTTCGATAAGAAGGGGAGTATATTCTTCCATTGATGTGTTCGGGTAAGATTTCTTGAGGTTCTCCCTATTATACAACCCTTCTAACTCCTGGATAATTACTTCATGAACATCAGCCGCCTTGAGCCCTTTAATGTCGATTTTGGCATTTTCAAGCTTCATTTGAATTTCTTTAAATTCTGGTGCATTAATGTTGAAATATTCTTCAGAAACCTGAACAGACTGGAGACCAAGAACGAGATCTCGCCTGGCTTTGCATTCAACCTTGAGCAGTTCTTTGAGCAGCTGCTCCTTGTGGGATGTCGAGACCTCGGACACAGACACGTGTTTCTGCTCAACAAACTCAGTAGTCGCTTTCTCTTTCTCAACAGATTCTTGTCTGGTCAGTTCCCTCACGGGAGATTGTGCTTTTGTTTCTTTAATTTCAACTGCTGTTTCGTTCAGAGTAACATCGCTCTGAAGAGTTACGCCCGGGTTTTTCTTGGAAGAAAACTGTTCTTCCTTCATGTGAATATTCTGCTCTTCCACTTCAACGGCTCTCTGAGGCACTAAACTTTTGCTGGCTACATCAGAAAATGGAGTTTTACTCGTGAAATCGCCAGGCATCGCCAATTCTTGATAGTCTTTGACAAGTAGAGCCTGTTGAATATCATTTATTTCCTGGCATACATCACTCTTAACTTCCTCTTTAGAAATAATCCCTTCCTTTTCTTCACAGGACACAACATCAACTGTTACTGACTCATTGTTGATAATGGAAGGACTAGCAGTTGTAGTAGTGGGCTGCTTGCAGACAAGTGTATCGATGGTTGATTCGGCTTCGGTTTCAGATACCGTGAGAGCTTGTTGTTGCTCTCTTTTGGTTTTTGCAGTTTCTGTTTTGAGGGCGTCTCTTTTGAATACGTCAGTACCCTCAAAGAGTTCAACTTCAGAGACACCCAAAGACACGAACCCTCCAACAGATTTTTCGGCAGTGGTAGCTGGTAGAAGTTTTTCTCTTTCGACGAGTTTTGCTTCTTCTCGAATAAACGGATTTGCAACTTCGATGGCAAGGGACTCTTCGATTGCTCCGGAAGCCATCGTTGATGTAAATTTCTTGGACTCGAATTCTTTTTCTGCTACTAAATCCTGAACTTCAGATACCAAAATACTTTCTTGAGCTTGAGCACTAGGAACCACTTTCTGAGACTTAGGTCTTACATCATCTGGAAGCACATCGGTGCTTTCAGCCGACTGTAACTCGAGCACATTCAAGTGATCTGAAACCAGAGCAGTTTCCAGCACAGTGGCTGAATCTGCTTTCTGAGCTTCAATATGGACTCCCCCTTCTCTTTCGGATATTACCACTTCTCGCACCTCTGCGGCATTCTGCTCTTCGTAAGATCTGGTTCCACTTTGTGACAAATCCTCTGACTTTTCAAGGGCACCGACAGATTCACTCAGATTAGTTTCGCCCACAGAAACAGATGACACAGTTCCGATGTGGCCGACGGTGGCAGTGGCAGTCTTCTCTTTTTTCGATTCCTCAATGCCTTCTTTTATCATCATTTGGGTGAGCGAGACAGTCACGGACTCTTGCAGAGGTTGTTTTACATTTGCCTGGCTCTCTTTGGGAATGCTTTCCTTCAGGGCCTCTTCCTTGTCATCCATCATAATTTCTGTTACAGACAAGGACTCTTGCTGCCTCACGTCTGGGCTAGCCTTCGCCTCGCACGGCTTACTACTAGGTAAGTTTGAAGTGGCTTCATTGGAAGGCTGGTCTGTCACACAAACAGCTTCGCGTACGTCATGAATACTGGTTGCCTCGGCTGTTTTGTTAGTTTTTTGAGCGAATGTTTCTTCCTTATCATCACTGAGAATTTCTGTCACCATCAAAGACTCTTGCTGTTTTACGTCTGGAATGGCAATTTCCTCTACAGGCTTCTTGTCCACTAATTCGGAGAACATATCGTGCGCTACGTGATCAGTTACGCACACGGAATCGTGCAGATTGTGAAGTGTAGTCGCTTCTGCAGTTTTGCCAACGTCCGGAGTAAAACGGTCTTCTTTATCATCAAGCATTACCTCTGTTACAGACAAGGATTCCTGCTGTCGAACATCAGGAATAGCTACCACTTCATTTCGCTTACTCTGTACCAAATCTGAAAAGGTATCATGGGAAGATTGATCGTAAACATTCAGTGATTCATGGATTTCATGAATAGTGGTCGCTTCCGCCGTTTTGTCTGGTTTGATGGTCAAACTACTTTCTTTTTCATCCGTCTGAGTTTCTGACACGAGCACGGACTCTTGTTGGCGGACGTCAGGAATGGCAATTTTTGTGTCAGGCTTCACCTGAGTCAGCTCTGATAAGGAATCCTGGATTGACTCATGCGTTATACTTACTGATTCATGCAAATTGTGAGAAGTTGTCGCTTCAGCAGTTTTGTCGACTTTCGGAGCAAAACTTCCTTCTTTTTCGTCAATAACGATCTCAGTTACTGCCAGCGACTCCTGCTGCTTCACGTCCGGAATGGCAATCATCTCATTAGGCCTTGGCTGAATGAGGTCCTCGAAAGTATCGTTAATAGATTGGTCTGTCACTATTAAAGATTCTTGCAAACTTTGGATTTGGGTAGCCTCAGCTAGCTTTTCTTTTTCCTTGATAAAGCTTCCCTCTTTGTCTTCTATGAGTACTTCAGTTACGGATAACGATTCTTGCTGTCGAACGTCTGGAATAGCAATCATTTCGTTGGGTTTTGATTGAACCAAGTCACCAACGGTGTCATGGAGATGTTGATCAGTCACGACAACTGATTCTTGTAAACTTTGAATCTTCGTAGCTTCTGCTAATTTATCTTCTTTCTTCGTGAAGTTTTCCTCTTTGTCCTCAATCATAACTTCTGTCACAGATATTGATTCCTGTTGCCTCACGTCTGGGATGGCAATCATCTCGTTAGGCTTCGACTGGATGAAGTCTGTGAACGTATCGTGAAGAGCTTGGTCTGTCACTACAACAGATTCTTGCAAGTTTTGAATCGGCATAGCCTCCGCTGATTTTACTTCCTTTTTTGTGAAACTTCCTTCCTTATCATCTATGACAACTTCAGTCACGGATACGGATTCGTGTTGCCTCACATTCGGAATAGCTATCATTTCAGTAGGTTTTGATTGAGCCAAATCTGCAAAGGTGTCGTGGAGCGACTGGTGCGTTACGATAACAGATTCCTGTAGGTTTTGAACCTGAGTAGCTTCAGCTGGCTTATCGTCTCTTCTTGTGAAGCTTCCTTCTTTATAATCGGCACAAATCTCAGTCACATTTACAGATTCTTGCTGCCTCACGTCAGGAATTGCAATCATCTCATTTGGTTTGGGTTGAATCAAGTCTGAGAATGTGTCGTGAAGAGGCTGGTCGGTGACTACCACAGACTCTTGCACGCTTTGGATTTGAGTAGCCTCAGCCAGCTTGTCTTCTTTACGAATAAAGCTTTGTTCTTTGTCATCAGCTACAATTTCTGTGATGGATAATGATTCCTGTTGTCTCACATCTGGAATAGCAATCATCTCATTCAGTTTCAGTTGAACCAAGTCAGAGAAAGTGTCGTGAGGATGCTGATCAGTAACACAAACTGACTCGTGCAAACTTTGAACCTTCGTAGCCTCAGCCAGCTTATCTGATTTGTCAGGCAGGTCAGCTTCCCTTTCCTTTGTTAAAACTTCAGTGATGGACAACGATATTTGTTGCCTCACGTCAGGTAGCGCAATCATTGACTTCGGTTTATGTGGCACCAAGTCAGCAATCGTTTCCTGCGACGTTTGGTCGGAGACAAATATCGACTCGTGAACATCTGTGATACGTTTTGCTTCTTGCGTTTTATAATCTTCTATGAAGATTGTTTCCTTTTCGCCCAGAATTTGTTCCAAATTTTGCAAAGCCTCACTCTTCGTAAGAGTAGTCTCCGCCCTAACTGCTTCTTTTGGTCTCATTGCAGGCACAAACTCTTCAGCTAACTCTTCTTGTCCAAAATCTACGTCTTGAAGTCGACGTTCATTCAAGTCAAGGGATTCTTCGTCCTCAGTGGTGACTACTGTCTTTTTCTTAATAACTTTACCCGGCTTTTTCTTCGTAATTGTAGTTTCTTTCCGTCTTGAAGCTAGGGAAAAGATTTAAAGATTAGTCCACAATTATTAAGTTATTAATCAGGAGATAACCTAGTATCAAATCTAATCATGAGAAACGCTCAAATTCAACATTTAATTAGGGTTTATTAATAACATGGAAAGGATCTCTGCCAACTAATATAAACATTAGTAGAATAGGAGCTCTTAGAATGAACACCATGCTCAGTTAGTAGGAAAATTAGGTGTACATGATATATGTGAGTGTTCCGTTCTGGGAGCATTGATTGTAATTAAACTTGCCTGAAAAGTTATCTTCAATTGAAGATTTTCTCGATGTTTCTTGCATATTATCAGTGTAAATTTCTTCTTCGACCGCCACAATTGAATGTTTCCTTACCAGTTCATCCCTGCTTGGTCCGACAAACGAAAGCGTCTCGCAAATAGATGGTCTGTGAAGCGTATCTTCAACGACTGATTGAACGCAAGTGACCTTCTGAACGGGCAAAAATTCGCGAGCGATTTCGCTTTGAGTGTCTTCATCGAGTGGTGCCTCAACATCAGATTCAGAAAATTCTTCTTCGATCTCCTCTTCTTCGGTCACCGTTTTCGTTACTTTACTATCCTTCTTCTTTTTCTTCTGCTTTATGATTTTCTTCTGTTTGATAGTGGATTCTTCTTCTGCCTGAAGCTCCCAAGATCCTTTCATGAGTTCCTTCTCCCTCATTCTGGTCTCTTCGATCATTTTGGCATCTATCCTTTTCTTGAGCACCTGCCTCTGGACGGGTGTTAGGGTGGGTTTCGCTTCCACCAGCGGCTGCTCGCCCTCAGCAATGGATGGTCTTTTTGGTGTCACAGGGGCTATGGACAAAAGCTGTGTTTCTTCTTCTTGAATGTCTGTGAAGGAAATAAGCCATCTCAAGATATTTAAGTGTCAGCCAAATGTTATGTTCTTGTGTTTATGTGTGATATTGTTAAACCTAATTTTCAAACGGGAATTTTTTCTCGATAGTTAGGGGGCATGGGAACCTTTGACATCATCAGGACAATACAAACCTTCGAGTGAGACGCAGCGACGGTGGACTTGGAAGCTAAAGTTTACTTACCTTGAGAAGGCGAAGCTAAGGAGGTTTGTTTTATGACAGAAATTTTTAGATGTTTCGATATTCAAGGGCTAAAATATCAAGGAACTCATCTAAAACATTTATAAACAGCATTAATGTACTAACTTGATTAACCCAGTTGTATAAACGTAAAAAATGGCAGCATTTAAAAAATTAACGGCATTCTTATATTTAAGGAAAAATGTAAAATATAATAAATCAGAATTCAACCATGAATGATAATTAGGTTATAAGAAATATTTTTCCCGTGTTAAGTATTGACTGAATTTTAAATAATTATTGACATAAGTCGTAAGATCTAAACCTTCGCTCTGCGCATTTGAAGTTCAGGTGTCTTCATTTGTGTATATATTTTCGTTTCGACTAACAAAACAAGCATCGAATCCATAATAACACAACAAAGAAGTATCATGGGAAGACTACAATGTAAAATCCGCGAAAATTGTGCACCACTATGCTTGTCCTTCCAGATTTCGTGGTGCTTCATCGTGAAGTGGACGCGCATTTGGACTCTCACAACGTAGAGGACAACCTATGGTTAGTGGAGCTCTAGTACATCCTTCCTCTATGCTAATTATATAAATTGGAGTACTACGAATCTGCATTTAGGCTGGGAGGGTTTTTCACCTCCGCTCCTAAATACTACGAGTCATTTTTAAAATCTCTCATACGAGACTTCTGCGCCCAGGACGACCTCACCATGCTTACCACAGACTGCAGACTACAGAGCCGTCCGGTGACAGGCCTTAACTCCTACCTTCACTCCGGAGCTGCGAGGTTTCGAGAGCCAACACAACCACAACAGTGAAAGGTATGTTCAAACATGTTGAAAGTTGCTATGCACGCCATTCGTGACATTTGAGAAATTCCAAAACACATTTTTTGCCTTCAGGAGTAATGCAATATTATTGAATATTATGCATTTTTGAATGAACTGGCTTGGCCTCAGGCAGATTCATATTTTCATCCCATTCTAGAAGCGGCTCGATCACAGTTTCATTTGCAACAAATGACCTACAATATTCGTACGATACTTTTCTTACTTTCGTACACTATATAACAACATATTTACCAAAATTATCGAAATCGGTTGCTTAATTCAATATGACTGCATTTGAAAGGATCTAATTAAACATATAAAATAAAATAAATTGATTTGACTCATTATTGGAAATAAGCCAACAATAGAGTAATCTGAGTGCTGTTTTACGAGAAGTTTAAGCTTTTATTGTAACCTCCGTTGGAAAGTATCAAAAGAGAACAAAATTACAGCACTAAACGAATCTATCGAAGTGAGTGCTCCCGAAGCTTCTCATCTCATTGCTTATGTTGCGGTTCTGTGAGTGGATAACGCAAATAACTCATTAGAGGAACTACTATTTATGTACGTCGCAGAGATCTTATCCAGTGATTTATATATCACCGCTTTGACGGGCATAATTAAAAGAATCAATAATGGCAGAGTGTCTGATCTGACTCACCATTGAGTAACTGTTCCAATACTTAATATTTTTCGATCACCTGAACTTATGTGAACGTCAAATAAAATTATATGTTGAAATACAAAATTAAAGAATAATAAATTGATTATTCGGGAATCGAAATGTAGATTTAAAAATATAGAAGAAGTAATTGTTAAATAAAATTGAAAGGAATGCAGACCTCCATTTGAAATAAAATGTAGTAAATTCAACCATTCAAGTCGCCCATAAATGAAACAAAATGCGGACTGAATCAGAAATAATATTATTAAGCAGATACTAAAAAGTTACAAACTTGTGGGATCTGCTCATGTACGGCAGTAATGATAAGCTTGAGGTACAAAGTACTGATCATTGTAAGGGTTGGCGAAGATTCATACTTAAACTGATAGTTATACATAACTCATCATTCATCTCCTTCAGGGGGGGTTTTAGTACGTTTATTGTACGTGATCTCTATAAAATAAATTTACATCTATTTTTCCATGTCACAAACTAAAACACGGTAAACTGAAAAATTCAGTATTCAAGCACCTTCAAAAGTGCGTTTGTTAAAAGCGATTTCTATAAAATTACTTTGTCCCTATTTTTTACGTGAAGGCGAGCGCGAACTGAAATACGGTAAACTGAAAGAATGGAATGAAAACAAGCACAAAGCCCCTCAGGCCATCCGGAGCAAAACTAGGAAATGCACACTTTCAACATAAAGGTATAGTTCAGAAAAGTTTTTTTACGGAGTTATTAACTCAAGGAACACAAATAAAAACTCGTTAAAAACAAATCATAAAATAAAAGAAGATTCATTCGCGTAGTCTCCTTTTTTCTTCATCGCGGTCCGTAAGTTGGGGTGCTTATCCGCCGACGTCGGGGTTCAAGTGTTCATAAGTTCACTCTGACATTTAGTTCTAAGAAGATTTTCCTTGCCGTTAAATCATTTTTCCTTTCCTTGCATGCGATGATTTGTTGCCTTGAGAAACCAAGCCAATTTTCTGCTCAATTCCAATCCAGCGCACGAAAAAAGCATTCCTTTGACTTTGTTTACCCCTCGGTCTGAATAAAGAATTCAGTTGAAATTCCTGAGGGCAGCATGACAGAAAATCAGGTATCCTAGATTCCAACACGACAAATAACATTTCTAGATAACACTCTACAGCAGTGGTTCTTGAACCTGGTGGGCGCTAGCCTCCGCAGTGAAGCATAATTTTTTCCACTAATGTTTTTGACAAAAGAGTGAATATTCCCTGTTGAATATGTTTGAGGACCTATTTACGATATTCTTTGTTACACAGCTCTTATTTACCAGTCCATCTGCTCACAATTTACTTTAACAATTCTTAAAGGAGGCGTGGGAGTAAAAAGGAAAAGAACCACTGCTCTACAGTATCCACTCGGAATCTGTTACGACGAACTTGAAGAAAAGAAACCTTATTGATATTTCAAGGAAAAATATCGAAACTACATAGAAACATCGAACTCTCCTTGAAATCCGCTATTGATATTTCAAGAAGAATACATTAGTTGATAACAGACCCGCTATTAATTCAAAGTGGAAACTGATGGGAGAGCTCACATAGAGAGACAGAGGAAATTTCACGAGCGACACTAGCGTAGCTACGTACACGATAGAGGTAAATTTTAAGTCTAGTGTTAGACAAAAAAATATTACAATATGGTAAAAATAAATAGATGTCTATATAGAAGCACGAATAAAGCTTCAGAATTTATGAATTTGCACAGCACAAAGCATTAAAAAATTAATATAATAAGACTCACTTCTCGTAATGAAACAAGTCAATCGATCGGTCTCTTTATATCAGTAGCATCTTCAAAACAGAACTGAATGTCAAATTTTTAGCTATTAAAATACATGTATTAGAAGAACAAGTATATTCAGAACTGGAAATAATACTGAGCATATGCTTTTTACTTTTATTCATACTTGTTGAGTGAAAAAAATTTAATTGTGATAACATTTTTTCAAAGTATTTCAACAATGTTCCGAAGGAAAAGGATCTTTAAAAAAGTTGAGGCTAAAATGAATGAGAGATTAAGGTTATTTTCAAGCTCAAATTCAAAATTTGCTGGTACAACTGCCTTTGCTAGCCTACTGCCATCCTCAGATCCACGTATTAGTAATCTGTAAATATTTCTGTAAATAATAAATTTTGATCAATTCAGGCTTCTCGCGAAAATCCTAGCGTAGGTTTCCTTATTATTAAGCAATGCTGATGTTACCGCAAAAAAAACTGATGGCTGTCAGCTGTCAGCTGTATGCATAAATCCGAAAGGAAAATTAAAATAACAGTTTGCGAAGAGCAACACTTTGAAATTGAAGAAAAGTCGAAAAACTATCCCAAATTGGAGCATGACATTTGGTATATTCTGTTGCACAAATTTTTCCACATAAAAAGTTCGAAACATGAGAAGTGAATTTCATCATTTGCGTCAAAGAAAACTTTTTTCTTAGTAGTGATGCTATAGATAAGACTAATTTTGAGGTAATTTTTCGACACTGAAAAGAATATATTTTATAAAGAAATATAAATGCAAATCCGGTAACTACAAAATGAGAGTTGCAGAGCAACAACACCAACAGCGCCAGCAGCTGAGAACTAAAAAGAATTGCGATGTTAGAGAAAAGCGAGAGATCAAACCTTGTTCTCGTTCAGCTTCCTGAATTCGCTCACGCTTTTTGGATTCTGTAAGAGATGAATAAGTGATGAGCCTAGCTTCCCTCGATTTTTGAAGGGCATACAAAATATATAAATGCGGAAGAAAATGTGGTGTCCTTCGGAGCGGCGTCGATGAATAAGAAATAAAATTTTTGAGCAATAATTGAAAATGTAAAGCACATAAACCAGTTTGATAAATCGAACCTCAAATTGAGTATAAAAGGCAGGGAGACACAAATGTCCTCGTCAGGGTACGTAAGGCAGAACAAATAAGAACGCTCCTAGAGTGAAGCGAGGTAATTAACAGAGGAACGGCTTCTAACTGATTTCACGGATCAACTCGTATGGCATGCCTGAGGGTGGAAAATCACACACAATTTCAAAATGAGAAGGCTTTATTTAAAAACAATGAGAAACTGGAATGTATGTTACTCATGACACGTGAGTGAATGGCGGGAGTAGGAAGGAATGGTGAGACGTGATTGTTGGTAAAAGCGGACACGGAACTTTGGAGTGCACAGCAAGCATTACGACTAGAACTTAAAAAATAAGGCCTATCGCATATCAAATTAAATTAAAAATTCTAATACGTAAGCGGTAAAACATCAAATTCTTCGAGCTCGTAAATATCTGTATGTACATTGCACAGCGACGTAAAGGCTTCAAAAACGTCGAGTCTGCAACAATACGCGTTTGCGCAATAGGTCGTCGTGTGTGACGTTAGGGAGAAATTTCAATGCGCAGGGAAAAATTATCCTATTCATAATTAATATCCTATAAAATCCGAAATAAAAATAAATTCACGCTTCCCAACTCATAGTGTGACAGAAGGTGAGATTCTCAGAAAGGCTGGCAGTCAAGCAATAAGCAAATCTTCAAAAGAAAACACAACTCGCTAAATATATAAATCAAGGTGTAGCACTCAACTTAACTTAAAATGAGATAAGTTCTTTCTACGTATAAAATAATGAAGGCTCACTCATTAGAAACGAAGTACAGATGAGTGATAAGTCTAAGAAGCTATGTAGGGACTCTAGGGAGTACGGTTCTATAAAGAAATAAGATGAACTTCCAGTGTGATGCGAACTGAAGGACAAAAGTCAAAAAGAACTAAAACTGAGAACAATAGATATTCAGTAATAGACTACGATGTTTTTGATTAATAACAACAGAGAAAACATACAAACAGTACAATAAATTTGTTAGCTCTACACACATAACATACATGCTTATCTACAGGTTCTTCGTGGTAACCCCAATGTCAAATCCTAAAAAATAGTTATTATATAATTCCATCAGCTTAGGAAGTATTAACATATATTTACGGGTATTTGGGCAATGAATATTACTAGGCGGCCGCATGAATTGTGTCAAAACACAAAAGAGAAAAAGACTTAACGGGATAATGAAGGAAACAGAAGAGTTTCTCATCGGCATTTCGAAGAAGGAAATCCTCACGTACTGATCAGATGACTTACCCAAGTTTCTTCAAGATTACCGTGTATGGCATCCAAATATTGCACACTTGTTCCACAAACTTCACCGGCATAACGTGATTTGTGCTAGTCGCTCGACCTCGCATCAAGTGACCAAGCTGTACAGGTCAGTAATGATTCGAACGAAAGCGTCTGTGAGTGGCATTAAGAAAAACGTTCCTCTGCAGGCATATAAGCATTCCTAATTCGTTACTGATCCACAACAGATCAAACTGAAATCTCTTTGAGGCTTAATATCAAAATTTATCAGATTCTAAATCCCAAGTAGTTTAAAGATCGTGGTAGAAATGTGTTGGTTCCTTCAGGGAACAACACATTGGTGGTGTCTTTTTTTTAATGGTAACATAACAAACATCGAACTGCTTGGCAATTCCAGCCTCGATATAATTAACGTCTGAATTTGTACGAGTCTTCCATAATAATTACATTTCCACCGATTCCGCGTCAATTTTAAAACAGAAAACTTCAACTGCTGAATTCGAGCCCCAAAATATGAGAAAAACATTTTTCCCTCGTATGTGGCTCTCATTAGGACGTGTTAAGTCCAATTAATATGTAATTTGCATGTTTCACTCAGGTCCATCTGATATCAAATACAATTTAGACTCACTGAATCCAATGAAAGACTTAGTCATAATTCTTCTTATTTGACAGAGAGTTCTTTCTGTACGGAGCTTGAAATAATCAGGTGGTGAAATCATCCTGAGTTCGGTTGCCATTACATGAATGTCCGTGCTGAACAGTCCTCAGCCTGCCTAATCTGTGTGGCTCTAGCCTTGTGTGGTGAACAAGACTTGGAGCACAGAGGACGTACGACTTAACAACTCTTCAGTGATAACCTTGCTAATCAGATTTGCTATCATGACTACGCGGATGAGAAGTGTCTCGGTTGTGTTAACGTTGTTCGTAGATAACTAATGACAATAGATATTCGTAAATCATTATGCACCCTCGTCTCGTTTAATGTATTCTGTGATTACACATTTTAATATTTTCTGAAGTTTGAGCGGAAGAAAAACCCTTTTCAGTTGAATGAAATTTCAAAACTGCTGAAAAGAAGATTCGATTCGCAATCCGAAATTCTAAAATGAACTTCAACGAGGTAAAATTCCCTTAAAAAAAAGAGTTTGCCATCCTCAGTTCATTTCCACATCGACCAGTACATAATGATGGACAAACAGCGTTAGGACAACGAAGGAATTGGGAGGAGGGAGGCGAGGGCCGGTGGGATACAGGAGCCTGTGGTGGGGAGGTCGGGTCGGAGTTCCACTCGGGGGCTGTCAGAGAGCGAGCTGCGCAGCCATACCTTAGCTGCATCAGCCACTGTCAGGGGTAGAGTTAGTAAGCTTTACACCAACTACGACTTATGGTTCATTCAATTTAATTGAACGTGCATGGCCGTGAGAGCTATGTTAGATACGAAGCAGAGGTTCAAATTGACTCGGGAAGATGCAGACTCAATATAAACAGAAACATAATTTTTAGAAAACATTCATAGCGTATTTTATGGAACAACCACTGTGAAGCATGGGGATAAGGTAATGAAGGATTAAAAATTATCAAGAAAAATCACGCAAGCTTTTGCTTTGTGAATGCACTTGCTTTTGTGAATCTGATAATAATCTTGTGAGCAGATTTGGTCAAATAATTAATTTGTGTGCTAGTTTCCTGGTTCAAATCCGCTTCAGGGAGTAATATTTTTCGATTGGATTGCCGATTGGAACAAGCAAGCATGACTAAATTTTTACTCTATTAGTTAATTAGTAAACGCTGATGCTTGAGGCAACTAAAACAGCCATAAAAATTTGAAAAGCGCGAATTCAGGCTACAAGCAATTCACATATACATAAAGTAGCTAACACAGACACAGGACAAAACATAGACTTTTCCGTTAAGCCTCAACAAATATGCAGGAAAATATAAAGTAATCAGTGATACACCAAACTACATGTTAAGTTTTTCAGAAGAAGAAAGATTATCTGAATACTAAAAAGAGAATGATGCTCGCTTGCAAATGAAGACTCGGATGTACTGTAAAAAACAGGTGTGACCGAAGAACAGTACTGAGGAACAGACACGAATAAGCCCAAAATTATTTAACCGCTTCCTTCCTGAGGACCAAGAAAAATATCTGCACTTCCTTCCCCGAAAATCATAAAACACTCTAGAAAAACTTTAGGAGACGAAAGTTTTTTCACTAAGATGGAAAATTTTTTTACCTGTTTCGATATTTATGAAATTGAAATTTAAAACTCGATTGTGCTCAGTGAACTTTTATGACAATTTGTATTTATATTCCCGCAATTGAAACCCAAAACGTGACCACGATGAATGTTCATGCTCAAAAAGACTTTCTTATTTCAACACTCGTACCTTTAACCACAATTTCCGACGCGGATGCAGTCGTCAAGGAGGACTGAACGGAGCTCACGGATGCCATGTCCACCTTCGGAAGGCCTGCACAGAAAAGTAAGACTGAACTTTGCGTCCGTTGCAGAATACTCACTCATCAGCTTCTTTTACCCTTCGAAGCATACACATGCGTGCCCACTTAGGAGTGGTGATATCGCTGGTAATAATACCAACGATCCTCTAATCATCCACAGACCTCTTCTTGGTCCTCACCCGGACGGCTAAACTATTGCAAGGCAGTCGGCAGCGGCGGTTTGGACGCGCACTGAGCTCTGAGGCTATTTGTGCCAGAAGGACTTCCTCTTGTCACTTGAGAATGTGAATGTGTATAGAAGATAAATCGTAGATAAAGTGTCCAGTGCTGAGTATTCAAAAAACTAATTACGGTAAACTAAATGAAATGAGAAAAAATAAGTCGACGTATAATAATTTTTATCGCAAATATCTAAAAAAATATTCAAAAATCAGAGTTGTTTAACTTATCTGTCAAAAGAACAAAAGCGTGGTAGAAAGCGATACAGAAATAAACAGTATAGTATGAGGAACAAATGAGAACGGAAAGTGGGTTAAGATTAGCTTCTAAGAGTGAGTTGCGCGTAGACAAAATAAGGAACTGTAAAATTAAAAAAAACAAAGACAGAAATACAATGCATGGGAACTTGCTCAAAACAACGTATATGAGATCCTGTAGGTAGAAGGACTGTGCTGTCAAGGACGATATTGTAAGTATTCAAACTGTAATGCGGAAACCTTTTGTTAGTGACTGGTAGACATATGAACTATGTGTTAGTGGAAGCTTTGGCGTGACACAGAAGAGGCAAAAAAAGGTCACCTTGTTTTATGTCCTTGACCGACTCTTCGATGAGCACTTGACATACTAAAGCTCTCTGACCCTGTTGCTCCACAACCTTCAGTAGAGGAGCCTGAGACTCTGGCCTCTTGAGAGCAGGAAGTTGGTTGGCTTCCATCATGTTGATGATTTCCTCAGCCTGAACGCCCTCCTTTATCATCAGGGACACCTGCGCAACTTCTTCCAGAGGTTTCAGGTTATCGGGTCCAAATTCTTTTGGGAGAGTTTCAGTCATGATCTCCTGGATATCAACTTTAGCCTCTTCCATCATCTTGACGAAGGCTTTGGCTCCGATGGCTTTCTCGGTCTTCTGCATGGCCTCGCCTACCGTCACTTTGTTGACGATGGCCGAGAAGCCGCTCTCCTCCACCACGTTGAGCAGCTGCGCTTGCGCTTCAACTTTCCTGAGAGCAGGGAACTCGCCAGCCTCGAATAGGTTAAGCACTTCATCGCTGGGGACTCCTTGCTTGACCATCTGCCCAACTTTGTGCATTTCCTTCTTTATTTCAGCTTCAACATTGCTCTTTTCTACGATTTCTTCGATTACGACCTTCTCTGCCTCGGCCATTTCTACGTAAGCCTTCACGCCAGGAGCCATTTCCTTAGTCAGAGCTTGAAAAATGAAAAGAAAAAGTACGATAAAGTATGTGAAAAGTGTGCTACATACATATTTTGTAGTGTAAAAATTTAGAATCTGTGCAATACACCATTAAAAAATATTGTGGGCATAAAATGTTTAACTTGGATGCATGTATGAAACAATATCATGTATCAAAACGTAAACATTTTAAAATATTTATTGTGTAAAAATTGTTTTTCATAAAGTGTATTCATAAATCATGAAGTAAAAAATAAATAATTCAACGAACAGAAAGAGAAAAATTCAGCAATTCACCAGGTTGAGTGGCGAAAAAACATACAGTAAACCTACTCAGAAGCGCTACAGACCATATTCTGCAAAAGATTAAATGATAACAATGGCAAATGTTGTGCAAGAATGTAATGTTAGAATAAATATTAAAAGGATAAAATAAAAGCACGAAAAAATTTCGGATATTGTCGACCATGTTCAAATGACAATGTTGGTGGTCGTTCCAATTGGAAAGACTGTGTTTGGAGGAGGACATGAATTTTTTTACATAAAATGGAGCTGCTTCGTAAATATGGATGGATCTGTCATACAAAGGTTCAAACGTATTAATTACTCTGAGAATAAGCTCAAATTTGCATTTGATTCAAAAAGTCATTTAATGGGAAGAAAATATTATTTACTCTACTCATTTCATTTAAAAATTATCGTAGCAACGAATTTCCTTTGCGGAACAATTTTTACCAGTGTTCTTGATATGTTTCAGTATCCATTCAATCCAACCGTGGCAATAAGAAAGAACATCAACAGCAAGTTATGAAAAGATGTCTGAGTTTCATGTTAGGCGCGTCAGCGTGTTGTGAGAGCATAAAAGGCGAATACTCGTAGCGATGAGACAGAGTACGAAGAGCGTCAGTACCGAAGTTGCCAAATCAACGGTTGCGAAAAGTTGAGACAAGACATTGACTAACAAACTCGTTCACGAGGAAATTCTACATTGAAAAAAGCGAAGTCGAATCTGTGGACAAAAAGCAAGTTACGCGATTGAAAGAAGCGCGGACGACAAAGAGCGTTATTGAAGAATGTCCAACTACTGCATGGAAGCGGTTATGCACGCTGCGGTAGCACCAATACTTTTCGTGATTAATCTACTGAAACTCTCTTCGTGTGACTCACTCTTGACATCTGCACTGGACTCCTTAGCTTTTACTAGGAGCTGTTTGTACTCAGTCACAGCAGCGGAAGAAACCTTCGAAGAGAAGGGCTGCAGCTCTTTAGTTGACTCTTCAACGAGAACTTCACACACAACTCCAGTGTGACCCTTGTTGCTGACCATAGAAACAATCGGCAGCTGCGTTTCTGGCCTCTGAAGACCAGGTAGCAGCCCAGCTTCGATCATCGTGACAACCTCGTCACATCGGACGCCTTCTTTCAAGAGATGACCGACCGCCGCAACTTCCTGAGCAGGAGCAGACTTGGGACCAAACTCGCGCGACACGTCCATGATTACATCTTCGATGGTTTCCTGCCCACGCTCGATGGTCCGCAGTAATGTCTTGGCTCCGATGTTCTTCTCTGGTTTCTCGGCAGCTTCTTGTACCAGCACTTCCGTAACGGTTGCCTTCTCCAGGCGACTAGCCACGTCCAAGATGGAAGCTTGATGCTCCGGCGCTTTCAGAGCCGGGAAGTTTCCTTCTTTGAGCATAGTCATGAGTTCTTGCACTTGAGCTCCTCTTTTAACTTCGATGTTGAGTTTGGCAAGATCTTGTTGGAGCTGTGGCGTTTGAAGTTCCTCTGCCTCAACTGTGTCCATGTAGACTTTAGTGTCTTTCGCGATGTGTAGAAGCGCTTTGAATCCAGGTACACATTCTTCTGTAAAAGTCAGTAACACAATACAAGGTGTTTAAGGTGGTTTTAAAATTCGTTTGAGCCCTGTATTCCGAGAAAGTGAAAGAAAAACATTAAAAGGGAGTGGTTTACGTGGAAAAAAATTGGAAAGTGCTTCAAAAAAATGAAGCTCGCTCCACCACAAATCGGAGGGAGTAATACCAACACATGCTGCTACATAAGTATCGTATCAGAACACATTTTAGCAAAATTAATCCTACAGATGCTTTTCCGAAAAGACCGACGATCAGCAACACCTTTTACCTGCAAAGAAAACTTTAAAAAAGAGCGGTAAAATTTCGCTGGCAAAAAAACGAGATAAAAATATTTCCTCTTTAAAAAATTAGCAAAATAACTTGCAACCTTGAAAAAATGCAAGGTAAAAATATGCAATTGCAGCTATTCGATCACGGAACGCATAAAAATCGACACAGTTCCGCAGCGCTGGCAAAATTTAAAATGGTTTCAACAGTAATTTGAAAAATGCTTTGACTGAGGTTTGTTCGTTTGAAGCAATGGAGGAAGAAAGCGAGGAGGATGTACGAGTTTAGCTACGGCGGAAAAAGTGTTTGTCACTTGACTACAATGGTTGGATATCAGCAGGAAGTGGTTTCTGGTGTGCAGCATTTGGAAGCTGAGGAAAGGGTGAAGCTAAATGTTAGGGTGCGGGTGCGCCGGACCAACCATTCATGAGCAGTAAATTTTTACCTGTGGTGACCTGAGTGACTTTGGCTTTGTGTGTCTCATAGCCGAACTCGCGAGATTCAATTCTTTCCCGCTCAGGAGCAGCTGTAGAGTACATGTAAAATCAGAAATCGTTCATGTGTTTATCTGTTACTCAATGGTGTCACGAAGTATCAAATGTAAGCATATATATCACAAAAGTGAGCTTAATAATTGCGAATAAAACAGTGGGGGTATACATCGGATATTAGATGCTACGAGGAATGTTTCCTAAGAGCTCATGAAGTGAGGAAGCCACTGAGAATGATTCAGTACCTATGTGGAACACCTCGAAGGAATCTTCTGGAGTCTCCTCTATGACATCCGAGGCCGTCTGGGCAGCAAATGTTGCTGATAGGAGAATGATGGGCAGTCAGTTTGATATTCGAATATTAACATCGTGTACGTCAATCAACATTTATAGGTAAATTGTATCACAGCATTTAGTTCTAAAAGCTAAATTTTGTGTGCTTGTGGCATTGAGATGTAACATTCTAACCGAACAATTATCTTGCTTCAGTCTCATATAAATAATAATCTTTATTGAGCATGACTGCCATGAAAGCCAATGAACGGAGAATATAGAAGCCAATGCCCGGCACAGTTTCATATGGTTATGAATCCATCAATTTGTCAGCTGTGTAGTTCTCAAAAATTACCTTCAGCGGCTTCTAACGTCTGTACTTCCGAACGCTTCTTCTTTTTGATTATCTTTTTAGTAGTTGTTTTCACTGTGGTTTCCTGGAGTGGTGCTGCTCCACGGAATGAATGGGGAAATAATGTCAAACGTAAATAAAAAAATCAGTGAAAATGCCAGTATCTCAAAAAATATCAATATATATCCACAAATATAAACTGAAAAATAGAGGCCTAGGATTTTGGAGGCAACAGCTTGGGTAGGGATTTTAGTATACAAACTATTTGTACTCAGTTATACGCTTACAATGGGAGCCGCCTCCGAGTGTGCGAACGGTTAAGCTGTAAATGCTGTTACCTGTCTCTATGGTCACCGTCTCCGTACGGTGAGTCACCATTTGTGGCTCTTGTCTGAACTCTGCCGTGATTTGCTGAACAGGGGCTGCGGAGAGAGTATGTTGTGATGTAGTCAGTTGAACTCAGTAAAAGTAAAAGCATTTGTGGAGCGTCAACTCAAAAGTTCTTGTTCTTATATTACTGCTGGGTTAATTAATGCGCGTTACAGCTTTTGCGCAATCATCAGCATTAGTGTCAGCGTAAATATCTGAGAAAAATTCAGTAGGTAAAATACCTACCGCCTCGTAAATACCACGTATATTCTCACAAAACAAAATGGGCAACTTTCAGCGTATAGTAATCTCTATTCTATTCGTAGCCATAATTCGCATTTTTTCTTTAGCAATCCTGCACTGCATTCTTCGCAATGTACACTAGATTTGCATTACCGAAACGCAATTAGAGCATAAACAACTACATTAGGCGGCTTTGATGTGCCATGTCAACATAAAAATGAAAAGGTAAAAAAAGTGAACCTCAAGAACTTCGGCACGAGAATTGAATGATTCCTTACAAGCAAAAGAACTGTGAGTCGCAGCGACAGAGAATGTAAACATTAAAGAATAACAAGGACACGATCACGAGTACGCAATCCAAATAAGGTGTATGGCATCTTAGCTGGAGTGCTAGGCATGAGCATTAATTGCAGCAGCATTAATGAACGCGAAAGCAACAAAGCCACAAGAGTGATATTTGTGTTTCCCACATGTAAAACGATTCTCATTGAACATGTTAAACGTGAGCTACCATAGTTGAGTCTACGTTTTTCTAAAGATTTTAACCATCAATAAAAAAACGATCAATATAAGAGCGACAACAGTTAATACTCATAAGCGTTTTAGAAGCATCAGCACCAGCACTACACGTTAGCATGTGCAGGCAGCAGCAGCAACAGCAGCACTCGGAGTTACCTAGCTCTGGTAGTTTGACTAGCTCCTCAGGCAGGACTTCTGGCAGAGCAGATACTTGTTCTGGCACAGGCGCAATATCTGCGCATCAACCAATGAAGATATTCAGTACAGTACCCTTAATATCCTCGGTAGCTGAGTCGAAATGCTTCGCATACGTATTTTTAAATGTCAGAACGTTTTTCTATGAAGTATGCTGTAATTAATGAGAGTTCAAGAACTGCATTGGGATACGTGAACTTTAATTTAAAGTGTTTTTGGCGATATTTATATATGCTGTCACTGAAAACAACTCATTAAACACATCTGATTTTTGGACATTTAAAATTAATGTGAATGTAGGTGAATTTGGAGCAAAATTTGAAATCTAACACGGAATAAAATTCCCGCTTCAGAATTAGCTGACAGAAACACGACTAATGATTAGACCGCAAAAGCATAAATGATTCGTGTTGTATATTAAAATATGCATCGTATAATGTGATACTGGTTTTGTGAGTACGAGTTCCGGAGCGGAGGTTTGCGCGTCTTGCCGGATGCCTTATCGCGTTCAGGTCAGATGTCTTTATGAGACCTCCGCCGGAAGCTGTGCCTTGGGGGCGCATCGCATTGGTATGCACCGGAAGAGCATTGTTTAACTTCCGAGCGCTATAGCTTATAAGCAGAGTCGGTGTATCGATGAGCCAGTACAAGAATAGGAACTTTGCTGAGAGTTTCCTTTTCCAACTCCTGAAGTTAAGGCTTCAGATACGGTAGGTACAGCTACCGATACTGTAGTTTGCAGATACAGTTAATAAACCTCGTATCGTGATGAAAAACCACGATACTACAATTCGACAGTGAAATTATAAGGTTTTGCAAAAAAGAATGTAAGGCTTTGCATTAGCTAAAATGCCCAGCTTGGTGACACTGCTGTACCTTGGACTGTTGGAGGACAAATTATGTAAAATAATTTACGACGATTACGGAGGAGCGTATCATTTGTGATTAATTTACTTTTCAGATGGGCCCAAACCTAACAATGAAACACAAAGCAGGATATTTCAGACTATTTTGACGAGACCCACGAGATGAATAGTCTTTGGAACCTGAAACCCTCACTGCAAAAACCGCCATCCATCTAAGCAAAAAAATTATGGGGTCTTAGAATACAGATTAAGCACGAGCGACAGACGTGGAACGTCTTCAGACAACGCTGAACTTAACTGCGAGGCAACTCTTGCAACTTCTGTCACAGGGTAAATTGAGCAGCGATTCAGCTTTTCGGGCAGTAAGAGAGAAGCGATCAGGGCACTGAAGGAAGTACCATTGGCAGGGCAGTGATGCATCACATAAAATGCATCATTAAATTTAAAAAAAGAGAGAATTATGAAAAAGAGAATAAAGAGCCGGGACGAACCATATACACATTGCTGGATCACAGGGGTGAATGGTTGCGCAAAATGTTAGATACTGCTATCGCATACTGTAATTTAAGAAGGAAATTGCGTTGATCAACTGAGAGATAGGTAATAAATGTTTTGTAATGAAAGCCGAGCATTTCACTCATGCTTCAAGAAGGGTTGAGAGCAGAAATAAAAAGCAATTGCGGGCGCACAGCAATAGTTTTCCACTCAAAGCTGTACTTTGTGAAAGCTCCGAGATGATCGTGTCTTTGTGTTTCATTTTCTTAATAATTTTGGTGGAAGTTTGTTTCTCAGTTTCTTCCTCTGGAGCTGGAGGGTAAATTATTATGCTGAGAACATAGTTGTCAAAAACATGCATCATTGTACAATAGAAGAAAACCTAGACAAACATGTAAGATATGTACATTAAAATTTTGTCATATCTATCGTGAAATATTGTTGGCAGATGTACTGAATGAAAGCAACGCAACTAGTGAACACTGGCGTAGCGAAACTTTACCTGTGCTGATGTGTACTGTCTGAGTGCGGTGTGTGACCATCTGTGGTTCCTCACTGATCTGGGCAGCGATAGGCTCAGCCGGAGCTGTGGTGTAAATTTTGTGAGAGCGAGAAAACAAAATCTGTATTGGGATGCATCATCAATAAAAAATTGCAACACTTTAGCTTCTAAATTTATATAGGACTTTCCTGGGCACTGCGCAAATTTCAAGCCTAACTTTGTATGAGTCTTGGGTATGTTTTGTACAAAGAATTTACCTATTTTCATGGGCTCGACAATTTCCATGGGCACTGTCTCTGGAGCGGCAGAGGTCTGCTCAACTTCTGGAGTGATGTCTGCAACAGATTTTTGTCAAAATGTAAGTGTGAGGTAGAATTATCTCGATGGATTGTTAGTGTGTTCACGCTGAACCGCAAACATTAAAAAAAATGCGAGAAAGCTGAGAGAACCTGTAAAACTGCCTAATAGAATGAAACGTAACGAACATTCAAGGGTTTGATCCACGTTGATAAAATTTGAAATTTATGGAGAACTAAAAACCAACATACGTGTATAAATTCTGTTTTTGCTGATAAGCCTTGAAAAATTGTTAGCGTGAGCAAAATTCCAGCCTAAGTTATAAATCAGTGTTTAATTTTATTTTATTACTCAGAAAATATTTGGACAACACGCAATTTTTAGTGCGTTTTTTTCAGGTATTAGACAATGAGTATTAAGCATCAGTAGTTGGAAAGTATTGCGGTAAAAACTCCAATGAAATATTGCACAAGTGACAAGCCAAGGAGCTGATTTGTATACAGTATGGATAGTTTCGACAGCGAATCATTGAAAAACTGTGGGTAGTTAGGTGTTAGTGGAATTCCATGAATTACGCTGATCTTTAGTGTACCTTCGGAAATTTGTGTGACCTGCACGTCTTCTGTTCGTTTCTTTTTCTTGACGACCTTTTTCGTCTTCTGGATTTGGACATCCTCAACTGGAGCTGTGAACGAAAACAAAATGCACACGAGATAACAACGAGAAATTTAATTTGCGTAATTCGATGTTATGTTTTTGAAAAGTTTCAGTTCATATACAAATACCAGCTAGTTTTTTGTGATACAAGTAGCGGTAGTAGGTAAATGTCCTATCCGTGAAATTCAAAGTTGCATTTCCGAATAAAGAATATAAATATCATATTTTTGTTCCCTTCCACACTGAAGAATGCCCGGGAACTAGAAAAAATAAGGCATTGCACAGCTAGTGGGAAAATCCAGTGTTTGAGGAAGAGAAGCGTTAGAGTTGCGGAATTATCAATACCTGACTCGATTTGTGTGATCTCCGAAATGGTTGTCTCCAGTTCAGGCTGTTCGTGAATAGTAACTGCTGTAGGTTCGACTGGAGCTGTTAAGGTTAAGGAATCAAATTAGGCGTGACTGAATGGATAACTTTCCGTAGATTGGGATGAGTTGTAAAGTTAAAAATGTTCGGATATATTGAACTAAATTGTATGTACATCAGGTTGCTAAATTGATGCAGATATATTTTGCTCGACTTTCAAAGTTTTTTCAAACAGAAAATATAAAGGAATCGATATTTTAATTTGTACTTTATAGTGGACTAAGTTTTTACTATCGTCTTCGAGATTTAGTAAGAATAATTTGCTTCCAACAGAGAAGAGATTGAAGTCCCTGAATGCTTGTTTGGAAAGCATTTATGTGGCCACGAAGAGTTGTTGTTACCTATGCTTAGAGGCTCCAGGGTGTCTTCCTGGAGTATTTCAGTAATGTGAGGAGTCTGTTCTGGGAGCTCTGCTACGTCTGCAATGTGCAAAAAATCGGATTTGTTGCGGAATATTTCGAAAGGACGACGGTGTAACAGTCTACGAACGAAAAAATCTAAAGCACTTGGGATAGAATACTCAAATTGAAAGGTAATGAAAAATTATTCTCCAGGTATTTTATGTTGCCAATGAGATATATTTTTATGTGAAGATGTCACCTGCCAGCGACTGACTGGTACCTTCATCTAATTCTGTAGTGTGTACTTCGGTGAGTCTCTTGTGTTTTGTGGTTCTCTCCTTTTTCTGAACAGTAGTTTCTTGAATCGGGACTGTTGGAAAAAACGTATGGTCATCTTAAGTGTGCATTGAAGTTTCAGTCTATTAACATCTGAACATGAATATGTGTCATCGCTTGCTGTGCTCTATATGATGCACAACGTCGCATTTGATGCTGAGCATTTTACAACCTTAGACATATTTGAACAAAATGAAGGGAAAAATTGAGATATTTCCGATCATTAGGGGAAAAAATAAATTATTCAAGCCGCAGCTGAGGTTAAAGTGCGATGCTTCTTCCAGTTGTAGTTCTCCTAAAGAACAGCTTCATGTTGGTGTGAATATTTTCATCTTTGAGCAGTTCGAAGCATTTGAATCAAAAAAATTTCATGGCTTTGGAACTGAGGATTTCTTAAAGAAGTTCTCACAAGGGGTACTGAAGTAGAAGCTACTGTCTCCGTGAAGAGTGGGGTAAAAATAATTCGACGTTGTCTTTGATTTACCTGTTTCTATTTTTACAGTCTCGGAACGCAGCACCTCCATTCGTGGCTCTGTGGTAAGAATGGCCAGGGTCTGTTCGGCCGGGGCTGTGGGTGGTGCAGTTTGATCATGTGAATTTTAGAAGATAAATTTGTTGGTTAATGTTATTGACTGTCGTAGGGAAACGTTAAGGACCACAAATTTCTATTAGGTTATCGTGAAACCTAGTTAGAAAAGTTAATGGAAATTTTACCCCTTTCTGTCACCGAAAACTGTACATTAATAACCAAAGTTCGAAAATGTACTGGGTTGTGCGAGTACAGCCAGGAGTGAAGTTGGTAAATATATTGGAGTTTTAAAAGTGCTTGCTACGAAACGGAATGATAGGAGGAATACAAATAGAGAGCTGAAAGTGAAAATACTTCACATACTGATGAGTACTATTGATTACGAGCTATTCATTTAGTCTAGCGTAATTAAGCAATGAAAGGTAGAGTATCTTCGACTTTTATGGTGACAGCCATCAGTTTGTGTTCTTTCGTAACATTAGCGTAAAATATCAGAAAATTACCCGAATGGGAAAAACTGTGGGAGACTGGTGAAACCAAGTGATCTCTGAGTGAAAATTGTTTTATATACCTGATTGGCTAAAGACTTGAGACGAGTTAAACTTTTGTGGATATTAAGTTTAAGTGAAGACGTAGTGATTTATGAAGTCTAGCAAGAGGTTTACAATGTCTGAGTATTGACTATGACCTGTGTCCAGGGGCTGGAGAGTGTCTTCCAGAACTGTGAGGGGCACAGGAGCGGCCTCTTCCAGTGCAGGTGTGGGAGTTGTGTGTTCTGAGGAACATATGTCGCGTGTCACAAGTTTATTGAATGCTCAGTTATTCTAAATGCCAAGATTTAAAATATTTGTGGTACCTAGTTTTACAAAGCGAAAACGCTTACATCCTGACTTTAGATTGGAGTAGAGATTTTGTAAGACTGTTTAATTTACTATTCGCATTGCTCAACTATTGAAAGTGAATACTTTGGTCATTCCCTTGAAATATTTATCGAAAAATAATACGTTTTGTAAAATATATATGCATACTTAGTTGCAGTAAGGCTCGCCTCACCTTCTAATTCGAAATGAAGTACATGGGCGTTGGAAGCTTACGTGCGGAAGATTTACTGAATTTCTTTATGTTAGTGATCCTTTATAATAAATATGTTCATTATGAAATGGTATATGTTACTAGTGAATATGTTATGATTAGGTCCAATTGTATTAACGCTGCATTTCTGAGGAAATCTCGCTCTATTTTATTCAATAATACACATGGCAAATTTAGAAAACTATGAAGAATTCGTCTTCATTGGATGGTTTAACACGCAAAATGATAATATTGAGGGAAGCTCTTAATTAATTACCGCCGAAGTATGATTACTTCAAATAAAATAACACACTAGAGGAATGTGAATAAAATCTCCAATTCTATTTATACGGAATGAGAGTGTGTGCGCTGGAGTGCTATCTTAGTAGGAAAAGAATGCGATACTTCTGGATAAATATTGCATTCAAGTTCAAGTTATAGAAACAGATGTACACCAAAACTCCATAAAGTTCATCAATAACAATAATTTTCTATAAATGTCATGAAAATAATGAAGAAATGCTCAAAACAGCAAAGATCTCCTTGATTTATGGTAAGAAGCCATCAGAAAATCATAAATGTGAACGAAACCCCTCGTACAGATTCTAATTCATCAGTCCACAAAAAGATAATGTCTTTGAAACCATAGTTCAGTAATCAGTGAGGTAATTCAACAAAACGAAAAAAGCTAATTTGTGTGTAAAGGAATCAGCGCGAAGCACTCTATATTCAGTTTGAGATCATGGCAACACATAGCAATGCGCTTCAACTCATGGCAGTATGAGTAGCAGAAGCAGCGGCAGTGCACATGGTTGCAGTGCGTTTTGTTTTAATTTGGCGATGTGAAGCTTCTGCTCGTGAGAGGAGAGACGGTAAGCATGTTTGCGGAAGAAAAAGTTTCAGTCACATAAAGTTATGAATGGCAGATTTGTTAGGGTCATTTGATGCTTGAAATCCTTTTGTTTGCTTGTTAGGTTATGTTTGCCAGCATGTAAGTATGTAGGTAATCTGGAATACCTTCAATACTCTCAGAGATTTTGGTATCGGACCGCTTCTTTTTCTTGACTATTTTCTTCGAGGTCTCAGTGTGCGCTTGTGGCTCAGGGGCTGTGAAATATGAAAAGCATTAATGCGATAAATACATGACGCTATACTGTGTTTGGGTCGTTGTGGCTGAATATCAAGATTCATCAGAGTAATTGTTTTTATCAAATTACCTTGCTCAACACCGACACTTTGAATGTGGGCAATGTGAGTTAATTTTTCTTCTGTCATTTCAGCAGTTTCTGGTTGAGCTGGAGCTGGAAGAAAATGCGGTTTCTCGTTAAATTTCGGTGCAAAATGTATTTTCAGTACGCGTATTTATTCATTTTTGGTAGTAATACTGGATAAGAAGGAAGCTGTTTCATATTAGTGATTCAATAAGTCCTGTTTCTATATTTAACAAATAATTTTGTGTTCATTAATAACTATATTCGGTGAGCTTGCTAAGCTCTTGTATTTTTTTATGTGAAATTCGTTGAAATTTGCCTTAAAACTGCCATGTTTCGATGGAATTTGTTACCTATGTGGAGTGGCTCTCCAACTTCGAGAGTCAGGTGTTCTGGGACAGCCTTGACTTCTTCCTGATCCTCCACAGCTGCTGCACGGTTTAATATTCCATGACATTAAACCTTCGCTTCACTGCCGAGTGCAGAAACGTAATTGCTGTTCCGATAGCTAAATATTGTACACTTATCTCCTGTGTAGCTGCTGATGATGATCAGATACGTTACTTTGTATGCTGTGTGGCACATGTAGTTTATGGAGCTAGTTTCTACCTTGTTATGTCAGAATAACCTCGCTCTCCTCCCTGCTCAATGCTGTAAACAATGATGTAACCTCAATTCAGTAAACAATGATGTAACCTATTAAGCTCACAAGGAACTCGAACTAAATACTTTTTCCTTTGAAGAAGAAGTCTGACATGTAATGAAATAAAACAGCGGAATGAAGTTCTAAACGTAATGATTCAGTGTCAAACTTAAATTTTATAGATGAGGGAGCTTGAATCTCTATTACTGTAATCTACAACTTCAAGAAAAGTTTAAAATCTACAAATCCTGTTAGCAGACGCAGCAAAGGTCGAGAGGATAGCCAGAAGAGAGGCTCGGAATCTCTTTTTATGTTGACACCCAGGGGCTTCGTGAAAAATTGCATCCCAACTGTTATAGAGAGGCAGCTTGTGGATAAGTGACACGGTTTACTGCAGTAAAAGGTAATGGTTTTCTGACCAAGAGACCCAGCCTTATGTGAATGCGTGAATTATTTGCACTAAAAGTGGAGGTTAGAATGGAGAGAATGCCATGACCTGACAATTAAACAAGCCTAAAATAGCCTTCATAGCTCTTAGAGATATTAATTTTATTCCTAAAAATTACCTAAGATAAATTCCACGCGCGAGTTCTACATACATTCTATATTTATTGAGAATCTGAGGAGTAGAAATGTTCGTCAAGCAGACTCTACACTAGACCTAGTCTGAGGCTATGCAGTCCTCCACACACGTTCAGTGTTCGAAATCACTGATCGCAGATTATAAGTTCCCTTCAAGCCAGGAAGTGCAAGCGAACTTAGCACACAGTAGCGAAAAATATCTGCGAAACACATCACCTGAAGTACGTCTACTCGATGTTCTTTTCCTTATTGAATGGAGAAAATGCATGAAAAAAACATTCAAACCAAATTGAAGAATATCAAATTAGACGATCGATGAAACTGCCAGCTTTTTGCACTGTTGTACAGCTGTTTTCAAAGCAATAAGCGCATGTTCATTCAAACCGATCATGCTATTGAGGTGGTGAAGAAATTTTAGGGAGTAAGGATTTACAATATGAGACAACACCATTATCGAGTCCATTGAACCTACCGGAATGAATTTGATGAATTACAGCTTATTAAAAAATATTCTCCCATTGCACTAAGTCGTAAAAAAATCAGATAAACCACCAAAACATAATTAATGCACCATAAATGGGAAAAAAGTTATTTCCGAATGGATTGGAAACGGGGATGTGAATTCAAATAAAAACACCCAAAACATCGCTTCATTTCAAAACATTAATTCATATAATGCACCAAGAAGATGAACAAGCTCTGCAAGAAAAACGTTAATAATAAATTGGCAGAAGCTAGAGAAACCGAACCCCTTTAGAGGTGAAAATCCCATCCCTTCGCGAGCTAATATTATGTACACTCTGAGATTGGCCAAACGAAAATTTCCTGACAAAATAGGTCTCGCAAGAACTCTGGATGGTAATATCAACGTCTACTCTCCTCGGATACCTGGACAAGAAACTTCTAGACCTCACACCATTAACACACCTGAATCACTTGACCAGTACTTACTACAACGTGTCGGCAAGTCCTCAGAAGAAATTATTCGTAATTAGAGACTTATGTACTGAATTTAATAGCATTTTGATCTCTGTCCACATGATTTCTTTTGTTTTCTGATAGAATCGCCTTTGGCTCTTCAAAGCAACCACGCAGAATTTGCAACTTTGTTTTACTGCTCACTAAATTGTTTTTTTATCTACTTTTTCTCATTATTCATAGAAGGCTCATGCCGGATTTTCTACTCTGATTTAAATATTCTGTTACCACCTGTCTCAAAATCTGAAAATAATCTAGATACTCAAAATCTTTATATTAATTAAATAACTTCGCTGTCACTTCGATTCTAATCCACTTCGTTCTTTGCTATATCGTATGTGTTATATGCAGATACCACTGGTATGACAGCCTTGTAACTACACTATTCGCAATTTATGATCTCTAATGCTCCCACTCATGGACTGAGTTAGCCATCTCCTTATGAAATCATTCTAGATTTTAAATTATTTTAGACTAATAATCTCTGTGTGTTTTAGTTTCTCTCTATTTCTTAAATTTTACTATAAGTAGGAATGTCTTTACTTTTAACTTGACCTTGTAGTCTGTATCATCTTCTTTATTTTTTACGTCACATTTTACTTACTGTTTCTTAATCTTTATGACTGACCATGTTGATATTTTCGATGATATTGATCCAGATCTCAATCATTTGAATAGACTGCATCCAAACCTAAATGAAACTGGGAATTGTAAATACCTGAATATTAAAGAATTAAATGAATCGATGAGAAAAACCTGTAACGATCTCTCAGTATTATGTTGGAACTGTAGGTCCATTTATCCGAAAATAGATGAAATATCTTGTACTATCACTGAGCTAAACAGCAATTTTGATGTTCTCAGTTTCACCGAAAGTTGGCTAGATGACTCAACTAAAGACCTAATTCAAATTCAGAACTATAATAGCCATCATTCACTCCGTAGCAACAAACGTGGTGGTGGCATCAGTACGTACATATCTAAACACATATCATCGAAAAACATTATAAGTGCGACTATGAATCGTGAACATATTGAGACTCTATTTATAGAACTAACGAAAAATGGTAAACGGATTGTACTTGGGACTGTATATAGGCCCCCGACAGCTTGCAACATTTCTTTCCTGAACGAGCTTCAAAGCATAATATCTCAGTTTAACAAATCTCTATACAATGACATAATAATTTGCGGGGATTTCAACTACGATCTTCTTCAATATGAAAGCTGTGAACAAATCTCAAACTTCAAAAATGTTTTTCAGTCTAACTCTTTCCTTCCAATCATCACGAAACCTACGCGTATTACATCCGAATCTGCCACGTTGCTCGATAATATTTTTATGTTAGATCCGACTGATTTTCTTACAGGAATAATAATTTCTGACTTATCTGACCATTTTCCGGTGTTTCTCATCAAGAAGAATGTCTATAGTCCCTGCAACAGCCCACATGCTGAGACTTTTTCATATCGTTGTATAAACGAATATAACTTGGGGACAATGCGAACTGTTCTAGAAGAATTAATGCCATCATTGGACATCTATGAACTAGACAATAATGCGATTAACATTGACCAAGCAATACTAAAACTAACTGAAACTATAACGACCGCATATAACCAATGTTGTCCAATAATCACCCGCACAATTACGCCGAAAAATAGACAAAAACCTTGGATTACTGAAGATATCGTGATCAATATAAAGAAACGTCAAGCATACTTAGCCTTACTATACGAAGGATGAATCTCTAGATTAACGTATAACAGATTCAGGAATCATGTGACAAATCAAATACGAACATCGAAACAAAACTACTTTACGCGCAAATTCACTGACTACAAAACTGATATTAAAAAAACTTGGCGCCTGCTTAATTCATGCTATAGACCGAATAATAACGCTAAAAAAACGATTGAATCCATCGTTCACGAAAATGTAAAATTTCATGATAAACAAGATATTGCAACAGTGTTCAACAACTTTTTTATAAATATAGGAAAAAATATAGCCGATAGTGTCGTTAGTGAACCTACAGACCACTTGCAATACATGGACCATGTCCGTGAACACAACTCTTTCTTTTTCCCGCCAACTAACCCCTCCGATGTAATTACATGCATAAACAACTTGAAAAATAAATCAAATGGATTAAATACATTTTCAGCTAAAGTTCTTAAGGCTATTGCTGATATAATAGCACCGTGCATATCTGATATTATCAACCATTCGCTTTCTCAAGGTATCTTCCCCAACTCTCTCAAAACTGCCAGAGTCACCCCTATTTTTAAAAATGGTGATAAAAACTGCGTTAATAATTATAGACCTATCTCTGTTTTACCAATTATGAGCAAAATATTTGAAAAAATTGTGTATAATAAAGTGTATTCGTATTTTGAACAAAAATCTTTTCTCTATGACGGACAATTCGGTTTTCGTTCTAAGAAATCAACGACACAAGCTGTATTAAATCATTTACAGTACCTTTACTCTAATATAGATGAAGGAAAGCTTGTTTTCTCCGTTTTTCTTGACTTTCGAAAAGCATTCGACTGTGTGGACCATAAGATATTACTCTCGAAACTACACTGTTATGGCATTCGAGGAATTGCCCATGATTGGTTCAAATCATACCTAACAAATCGGAAGCAATACGTTGTCGTTGACGACGCAAAATCGGACCCACAGACAATTAGCCATGGAGTTCCACAAGGGTCTGTCCTAGGGCCTCTCCTATTTCTGATATTTATAAATGATATTATCAAATCAACAACATTTTTCAAATTCATACTTTTTGCCGATGACAGCACGCTTTCTACGGTCCTTCCGAGCCAAAATCCCGCTATGATTGCGGAGAGCATAAATAATGAACTCCATAAGGTTTCATTATGGCTTAAAGCTAATAAAATAAGCCTCAACATCGAAAAAACAAAGTATATAACATTCTCATACAAGAAAAGCATATCTCTCCCACACATAAAAATTGGCGAAGGTGAAATCGAAGAAACCAACTCATGCAAGTTTCTGGGCATCATAATAGATAAACATCTGACCTTTAAAGAGCACATCGCTAATATTAGTTTTAAATTATCGAAATCCATCGGAATCCTGAATAAAGTTAAAAATTACCTGCCTGAAACAGCTTTACGAATGCTCTACCGAACGCTCATTTCACCATACTTGCAGTACGGAATAGAAGCATGGCACGGAACTGATAAAAATAAAACCAATATAATTTTTACTCTGCAAAAAAGAGCAATCAGAGCGGTAAAGAATCTAGAATATAATGCTCACACAAACGATTCATTTAAAAATTTACAAATACCTAAACTTCCAGATCTCTATAAAATCTCCATTTGTAATTTCATTTACAAAACATTAAGAAATGATGGCGACAATAGCCTGAAACTATTATTAAGTGCGCAAACTGGTCATCACGACCACTTAACCCGAAATAGAAGTAAATTCATGCTTCCTTATTATTCAAAGGCCCGGTCGCAACACAGTATCCTCTTCGTTGGAACTAAAACTTGGAACTCAATACCTGCGGAGATCCGTGATAGTAATTCTTACAAGTTATTCAAAAGAAATCTCGAGACTCACTTCCTATCAGAATATTAGTCATGTAAGATCACCAAGTCAAATCTTGTCTCCAACATGACTGTTTCCAATAATGAAATTTGCCATGGGTAATATATAATTCGCCTTCAGTCTGCTGTTAAATCTTTTATCGAATGTACTGTTAAATATAGTCCACATAACCTATATTGTAAAATGAAATATCTGATATCGATTGAATTATCTCACTGATCAGTCTAATGTGAAACTAGGTTAAGTGATTTAGGTTAAACATTAATGTACACCTTAGAATAATATTGATGGTAGGA
Organism: Morinoia aosen; assembly: GCA_030386875.1. Lineage (NCBI taxonomy): Eukaryota > Metazoa > Arthropoda > Malacostraca > Amphipoda > Talitridae > Morinoia > Morinoia aosen. The sequence goes on from CM059564.1 coordinate 49,631,222, forward strand.
TGCCCCAGAAGTCGCTGAACTTATTCGGGCCCACAGGTAGCTATATTCAAACTTGTCCATTGTACTAGACTTAAGAAACATTCTACCTCTGTATCTCCTGTGGTAAATAAATTGTTTAAATTGTTTAAATTGTTTAAAAATATCATTATTAGCGCGAAGTAAGAAAGCTTTCGGCGTGTGAGTAATTTGTGTACCTTCAGTCCTTTGCGTAACTTTAACTTGAGCTTGTTGGTCTGCCGTGGTGACGGTGGTGGAGGTGGTCAGTGTTGTTGTCTCGGGTGCTGGGGCTGAGTGATGGTGGACGTACAGAGTGAAATAGTTACCATATTGCTCGTGCAAACGCGGCAATAAAATGGGAATATAACAATTGTTTGACTTGCATCAATGACAAATATAAGCTTCAAGTGATTACCTGTGTCGACATGCACGATTTCAGTTTTGTGTGTCTCCCAGTGAGGTTCTTGGTGGACTTCTGCTTTGATTGGTTCTGATGGAGCTGTAAGAAAGTGTGGGATGTAATCAATGGTGCTGATTTGTAACGTACAGGTTGGAGTATAGAGGACACTGGATTTCATCTGAATTGTACATGTATTAAATAGTAACTATATCTGTAACATTTCTCATGGATTATTTTATAAAAACAAATAAACGTGAACAAAGTCTCGCACAAATAATTGTAAATGTTCTTAATCTGTATTTTTCACCATCATAAAACCAGAAAGTTTTCTTTCCGAATGTCAAAAGATTGAAAATAAGAATAACTTTATTTAGAACAAGAAGAACCTGCGTAATTAACCATGAGAAAGCAAACGTAAAGCGAACACCACTGTTTCAGAAAAACATTTTGTCTTTCCAGTGAAGTATGGCCACTAGTTGGTTACCTATCGTGTGAGTCTGGAGCTCCTCTTCTGGCAGAGTCTCTGTTATTGCAGTGACCTGGTCAGGTGCCCTTGTCTCCTCTGCTGGTGTGTGGGAGTAATTGTAGCGTGAGGGTTGTGTTGTCTAGTGAGCAAAGTGATCTCAAACTAGGAGTAAGTTTTATGAAATTTCACTGCACTCAGGGATATAACAGCCTTCGAAGAATTAAAGATATCGACCGCCATCGAGGGATCAAAGATATCAACCGATTTCGAAGGATCAGAGATATCAACAGCCTTCGAAGAATTAAAGATATCTAAGGAAGTTTCATCACTTTAAAATGTTCCTGTTCTTGCACGCTTAAATCACAAGTGGAAATGCCTAAGATGCTGGAAAGTATTATTCGGAATGTTCAGTTTTAGAATTCAAATTGATTAGTCAATTTAGGGAGCTTAATAGACGAAATATGTAAATCACATTCTTGGTTTGTTCAATATGCAAATTTCAAGCTCCTGTACTGCGATCTGGGGTAAATTGTTTCAACAGTGTAAAATTAAAAACTAAAATATCTTTTATAAAATCAAGAACATTCAAGTTACACTTTGATTTTGGACTTACCTTCATGATGTAATATTACAAATGTCACCATAGACGTACACAAATGATACATCATTGCATTCGAGCAAACATTTCGCAAATTTCTGGAGTGACTTTGCATCTGGTAAAAATCACTCCACTCGGAAGTATTGTATTTTTTAAAAATAGATATACGAATTAGAGTAAAAAATACGGAAATCAGACTCCAAACTGAGTAAGAATGTAACGCAAAAGTTCGTGAATATTATTTGGAAAGGGATGGTGGAAGAACATGCGTCAAATGTAAATGCTGAGCATGTTAAGTATGTTGTATACTGTCAGTACCAAATGTAAGAGTTACTGAAGGGGAAGGGTGGAGAATGGGTGTATGAGTTTCACATGTCACTGCATAAACACGCCTGAATACCTTCTGAAACTTCCGTCACGTGAACGTCAGCTCGTTTCTTTTTCTTGATAACCTTCTTCGTCCTCTGGATAGTAACCGATTCTGACATAGGGGCTGATAGCAAAAACAAGATAAGTGAGCGTGAATAATGTAGTCGCACCTGGTACGTACCAAAAATTTGTATGAAAAATAGCAGAGAGAAACTTATGTTGTAGGTAACAATATGTATGAATCATGTGGTCCTCGTAATTTCAATCATTTTGTTGCACGATTCTGTCAGTATGAAGCTATATTAAGGGCGTTAAATACATCCATATTGCCGTGAGGCTGAGTAGTGTCCAGTATTTACCTTCTTCAATGTGGACGACTTCAGTTTTGTGTGTCTCCGGCGTGGGTTCCTCGATAGGCTCAGCGATCGTGGATTCAATGGGAGCTGTGAAGTGCAATGGTAAGAAAAATGTACTGACGAGAACACAAGTTCTGAAGAAAAGATTACTGAATTATACCTTTACGAGTTCTCGCATAAATTGTGCAATGTTAAGAGTAACCAAAATTTACTAAGAACAAAAGAAGTCCTGTTCTCATGACGTCATATAACATGTATGTAAGCTGTATTTGCTATGCTTGGCTTTTCAAAGGAGCTTTCAAAATAAAATAAGGGTATTTTAGAAAAATCTGTGAGAAAAGTGACATCTAGATAAAATGTTTCATTATATTGTATCGTGATATATTACAAAAGAAGAGAATTACCTATGGGAGCAGGTTCAACGATCTCCTCAGGTAGAGACTCGGGAATGACGGGTGCCTGTTCTGGGAGTGGAGCTTGTTCTGTCGTATAAATAAGATATGTAAATGTTCATTCCCTAAAAAAAACCAATGCACGTCGAATTAAAGAAACACAATTCTAGGGAACAAAATTAACACAAATGGAATCAATGTCAATGAATAAAGTAAAATAATGAGATTGAATTTGTTAAGAGTGCGAACTCAGTGACTAGTACTCCTTAACACTTGAATCTCATGTAGCTTTTAGTAGTTAATTAAACGCCTTATAGCTCTGATCCTGTATCTTATGAACCAAAATAGTGTTAAAAACAAGGGAAACAAAACAGAGAGGCGTGAAATATGTTAGTTTGTAGTGACATTTATGGTTGGTATCAGCTTGTGGACAACGTATATTCTAAAAGTGTTTAGCTGCGTTCAGTGAGTTTGTTTCTACAATTAATGAAACTCAGTTTACTGCAGCCAAAGCATACTTCTCAAATAAATATTCGAGAAATAGTGGTAATTTGGCTAATAGAACAGTGGGTGTAAGGTAAAATGATTTTATTTTGCCATTTTAGCGAGGTACGAGTATGTGTGATGACTTGCAGCACGAGACTAGTCATGTGTAAAAACCTACATGAATGCATTGCAAGATGATTAAAAATTTAATACCCAAACTTAAACTTATTGGCTGCGTAGAAACTTTTACCTTTTTACGGACCACAAAGCTCGGACTCTGCCCATAGCAAAATAAAAAATTCTCAAAAAAGCTTTGGAATGCCCGTGTGAACGAATGAACGTTTCTCATTAGCCTTGGATATGTTGGTGCTGTGAACATAGCTTCTTTTCGGCCAAAATATTGATCTTCCGTTGCCAGTTATTCAGGGCACTGATGTTTCCATCATTGAATAAATTAAATACACTGTCGATGTTTCAAAACTGTACAAATGGGGAAAAATTTCGTTAAAGTGTGAAGAGAAGTCACAATCGATGAGTTATGTAGATTGATTCGGGTTAGGAATATGGGATGTCACACCAATAACGTGTAGTGTTATAGTACCTTCCACAACTTCAGTAGCTTGTACTTTGGTACGCTTCTCCTTCTTGACGACCTTCTTCGTGATCTGAACAGTTTCTTGCACAGGGGCTGATTGGGAGCAAAAAAATATCTTCCATAAATTCCGAAGCTTGGGTAGTACCTATACATCGTTTTTGAATAATGTATATAAATATTAAATGATAATAACATTATTAGGCGCACATGATGCCTTTTCCACAGGACTTTTTGCAATATGTGATGACCGTGCAAAGACCAAGTTTACCTGTGTCAACGTGTACAACTTCAGTGGTGTGTGTCTCCAACACTGGCTCTTCCCGCACTTCAACTCTGGCAGGCTCGGTTGGAACTGTGAAGTGTCGCAATTAGTAGACGTCTTCATGTAAGTTTAAAACGAAGTGACCTGCTATTACACGCGTCCTAAAGTAAGTACCCTTGAATACAGATAAGAGAGCGTGAAAATATTGCATTAGGCTTTTATATCTTCATTGTTCGGACTTGAGGCTCCCATCTTAATGTCAACATCAAATGAGAGTACAATGTAATGAAAGGACTATAATAGAACATATCTTGAACCTAAATGTTTTTTAAAGTACTTATTTCTAAGACCTCATTTAAAATGTAGATCGGTAATTTTTATAAACATTGAAAAGAAAATCAGGTTTACGGAGTGGAAGGTCAATTGTTACCTATTTCAATTGGCTGAACCACTTCCTGGGGAGCGGTCTCTGGCGCTGCAGCAATTTGTTCCGGCAAGGGCGTGGGTACTGTCGTACGGAATAAAAAGTGATGACAGTAAGTGTGATAAGAATAACAATGTACGTGGAAGTATTTACGCTGCACAGTTCTGTTTTCAAGATAGTTAGAAACAAAAGAATAAGAAATTCGAAACGAAAGTTAAACATAAGCAACGGATCCAAAGTTCCAATTATCCCATGTTCAGATTTGAAATGAAGCTGCAATTGAGAGTTCATTAGCGAACAAAAGGTGCAAATTCCCAGCAGAATATGTACAAATTGAACAACGGTACAAAATAAAATGTATAAGCTAAACTAAAATAGAACTCTATATGTTAAGTGAAGTTCTTTTTTATATATTTAGGTTAGGTTATTAGTGAATGAAATGGAAAATCAAATGTTTGAATAATAAAATCAGTTTGTTAGTGCAAAAGAATTGTTTCGTACTCACAAAGTTATTGTTTCCAAAAAGTTATTAAATTGTATGCATCCGATGTTCACAAGATATTGTGCATAAAAAAGTAGTTTATTGAACATTGGTTCCATGTAAGTGAATTAGTGGAGCCCTGTAAGATATAATTACAATTCCTCTGTTTTATTTAGAGGCTGGTGTTTGTTAGTGACATCGTCGGGGAATTATAATCTTTGTTAAGGGTTCCTGAGTGAGCAGCTATGGTAACGTCAGAGCACACTCAAATATGAAGAGCAATTCTTATCACGGTTTATATTACTTCAGAAATAAATCATGTTGACTTCAGAGTTTCTTCTAATTATGTACAATCGTTTTATGATAAGAGAAGCAACACGCTAGGTCAAGAAGGATTGGTGTCTGTAAATTAGTTTCATAGGTCTTTTAGTGCCAAATTAGTATTATTATCTACAAATTACTAAGCTACATCTGTAAGTTAGCATCAGTAAGAAGAAATTGTAAACGTGATATGACCATCGAAAACTAACAGGAACAATTTCATAAAATACAAATTAGCCTTCAAACTATTCTAATTGTTTTATGCTTTTGTACAGTACAACAGTATAGAATGTAATTACCGGTGAGAACTTGCACTGTCTCCGTGCTGTGTGTGCTCAGAATGGGTTCTTCCGTGACCGTGGCTGAGCGAGGCTCAGTGGGAGCTGTGGTTGGCAAAGTGTCGGTAGGTCATTCATGAGAGATGCATTGCAGTACTTACGACGTCATTGCATAATATTAATTCCATTATATACACATGTATGAACTGGCTCATATGTTACTCATGTAGCTGCTAAGGCTAAACAGATTATGTACTTTCTCAAGGCAATATAGCTCAATTATGTTTCGTGTGCTAAATCAGAAATTAGCTATTTGAAAGTGAAAAATTACCTATTTCAATTTGTTGAAGAACCTCTTCTGTGATGACTTCAGGCAATGCTCCCTCTTGTTCTGACTCTCGTGGGGCTTCTGGGGCAAAACATGCCACATTGTTTCTCATTTAAACCAGTAATAGCTGATCAATATGAAACTAAATCTATATCAGGTCAATGTTGGATAATGTACGGTTTGAGCAAGAAATTATTGTGAAAATTAATGGGTATAATCGAAGTTACTCAAGTTATAGAGGAATTATGATTTTCTGTATGGTATTCTCTTAATAAATTTAAATTGTTTGAACAGTGCAGTTTGTGTGAAATTATTACTTTAGTTGACATGACTGATGAATGATGACATATGTTGTTCATAAATGATTATCCCACGAATTACCCCTTCAGTTACCATTGAGTCATTTTTAAAGCCATGAATATTGATTGATAACAGAGGTACGCTTTTCAATTTGAAATATTCTGAAAAAGATAACTAATCGTTATCATTTTTCTCGTTCAAGTGCGGAATCAGTTCTTTTTTAGCGAAAGCTGAAAAATCACAAGTGAGGTATGAACATTGTTTACCAGCTAGCTGACAAGTATGTATTTTGGCATTCTAAGTTCAACAAGCGACATTACATGTATCGTCCGCTGTGACATCTGAAATATACATATGAACTAAGTAGTTTTTTGTAAACAGAAAATGTTGAATGTACTCCCTAAGTAAAAATGTCATGATTAGGAAAATCTTATTGCCATTACTCGTAACTTAAACAATATGTGATAAAAAATACGTAGTCGTACCGAAACATGGAGAAAGTTAGGGATCTTAGGACCATCGAAAGTAAAGAATGGGAAAGACTTTGTGGGAAAGGTACAGTTAATTCGATGTTACGCCGGCCTGGTTAATGAGAGAGAGGTGAAAACAATAAATTACAAACTTTAGTCAACCAATGCATTGTTTTCCATGTACAGGGTAACGCATGGGGAAACGTTTTTTGTTTTAAGTGTAAATTTGTAGTAATGCAAGAACGTAACAAATACTATAAAAGCATTCCTAGCAGTTCCTATGATCGTGTAAAAATAAGAAGAAATGAAAATTCAGCATCTTTTTCAAACAAATGCGATTTTTTTGATGAATTTAAACTTCCTACCCTGCATGATATCTTTCTTGATTGGAATGAACGTCAAATAATATGAATGGAAATTGAATCGGAAACAAAGAGAAATAAAAACAACCAAGAAAAGTTTCTGTGCCATTAGGTAATAAGTTGTACCTTGTGCATCCTCAGTGACTTGTACAATTTTCTTCTTCTTCTTGATCACTTTCTTTGTCGTCTGTACTATTTCTTGTGTCGGAGCTGCATGAAAGAAATAAAATTAGATATGTAAAATTAAATTTTTTTCTGCTCATAAGAATATATGTTCGTGTTGTATTCATATAACATAATATGCGTCGAAAAAAATTTCTCCACTGTACGAGGCATTACCTGTGTCAATCTGTACAATTTCAGTGCGGTGAGTCTCCAGCACAGGCTCTTCGCGAGTCACAACTGTTGTGGTCTCCACTGGAGAAGAGGAGGTTGTCAAGGGTGTGCTGGGTATGTGAACATGGTATATTCCAGTAAAGAATTGAATGATCAATGCTAGAGGCAGTCACGACAAACTATTTAAAAAAATTTTTACGGTGTGATAAGTAAATTTACACTCGAAGAACAGTGATTTATGTGACTATAGTGACCACAAAGAATTATTAGCGAGTACCCATAAAATGTAATTTCTCACGGCAAAACGCATAAATGCACTAAACTTAAAGTTGTGTACAATGCTAAGGTACTTCACTAGCATTAAGTCACCTATTTTCGCTGGCTCCTCCGGCAACGATTCTGGAATGTTGAAGACCTGTTCTGGTATCGGCGTGGGTTCTGTGACACCAAATGTGTGATGGTTAATGTGCAGTCCCCAAATTGACATGTGGGTGAATTATTACAAGATTTTATTACAACAAAAACACAAAGTCAAGACATTGTTTGAAAACTAATTAAAAGCTGACGAGACTTGGTAGTAGCGTTTTCATAGTGAATTGATAAAAAGAATTAACAAAAAAGAGGCAGGTACTCTAAGAATTTTCGAGTACTGTTTTGAAGTGAAAAGGGTTCATAACATTGAATGAATGAGACTGTTATTTAAATGATTTCTTAAAAGTTGGGCTGAGAATTTGATACCAGAAGGAAATGCATGCCTTCTTAACTCAGTACCCGAAAAAATGACCCCAAATTGAGCATATTTCAGGAATATGACATGTAAAAATGATGAAAATCAGGCAGGAACGAATGTAGTGCAAAAAAATTATACCTAAAAGAGCTCAACAAAACATCAAACCCAGGCAAGGGAAACCAAGTTACGAGGCGCCTTCTGACAGACTTTGAAAACACCGTGAACTTCGCCATTGTTGAATGTCATGCACACGTTTATGCGTTTTAGATTTTGTCTTAACATGATCTTCGAAGATGTTGCTGACGTAAAATGTAAGAAAATAGAAAGGTTCATTTGAAGTAAGGTAACCGTGTACGTAAATTCATCATGTGATCAAGAATTCTCTAAGTAGAAATGCATGGATTTTGCAGGTATGAGCCAAACAAGTGTTGACGAAGTGCTGGAAACAATTAGCATCTACTAACTCGCGAGAGAATTTACCTGTCTTGACGGACACTATCTCAGTGCGATGTGTCTCGAGACGAGGCTCCTCGAGGGTGTCTGCTGTCATGGGTTCAATTGGAGCTGGAGGAAGATAGTACAGTTACCTTTGATGTAACTCAAATCTTAAAATATACGGTTAATGTATGATGCAATGTCACAGAAGATTTTGCATTGGTCAGATAGTGCTTGGAAATTAATTTTTTGTTTACCGGGTTTAACTGATTCAATTGTTTCTTCCTCCAGGGTGTCGGGTAGTGTTGATATTTCTTCAGGCACCGGTGAGGGTTCTGTGAAGTGAAGAGGAGTGAGTGTAGCAGTGGCGCTGTGGCATGACAAGCATGCGAGGCACGGTAACGTATTTATTGATGGTGTAAATCTTTTACTCCAACAGCAGTTAAATAAATAAAAAATACCAGGAACAAATAATAACTGTTAGTTTCTTAGACACACTTCTAAAAGATATTTAGTAATTAATCTATTTATGTACCATGCCTCTAAGTATTTTTCATTCGGCTAGAAATATTGAGAACAGAATCTTACCTTGGCGAAGATATATTTCGTAGTAAACTCATTGATAAGCCTATGAAGTTAAACATATTCGTTATATTTATCTAGGAAAACATAATAACGCGCTTTTAATCCAAATGCAAAAAACATCCACGTAGGTAATTTCCCAGTAAATTAATTTATTAACACGTCACCGCTCGTTCATAAAACAGTACAAATAAAATCGTGCAGCAAAGCGATAAACTTATGAAGATTAAAAATAATGGTACCACACTCATCAGAACCAGTTGTATTCGTATAAAAGCTGCTTCGAAGAAGGATATAGAGAAATGACATACTAAAACAATCGTGCTGAACAACAACAAAAAGAAATTTTAGAATTATTTTCCTGTGAATTAGATGAGAAAGTTTCACTTGGTCAACCTGTAACGCTTACAAACTTAGGAAAGGAAATATCAAATAGAAAGTGCATAGAATGAAAGACGAGGTCTGCCACCCTACCTTGCTGAGCTTCAGTAACTTGTACTTCTGTTCGCTTCTTTTTCTTGATGATCTTCTTAGTAACTTTGACAGTTTCTTGCACTGGAGCTGAGAAAAAAGATACACAGGTTAACCAGTTAAATTTATGGCGCCTGATAAAAAATAACAGTGTTAAATTAAGTGAGTGAATCAATGGTTACAATTTAAGGTTTCTTTAGAGTGTATTGGAGTGTAAAATACCTGTTTCTATCTGTACTATCTCTGTGCGGTGTGTTTCCAGCGCAGGCTCCTCGCGGGTTTCAAGTGTGATGGTCTCCACTGGAGCTGAGGGAAAATGTTCTGAGTAAACCGAGTGAAGAATTGTTTGCGTATTTACACTATCGGCCCTCAAATGTTCACTGAATCAATCCAAAAGAGATCGAGTATTCTACGTATTGTAAAACGTATAAGAAAAGAAGTATCCCAGTTTTTCCTTACGAGACACATCTGAGACGTTTTTGTTTTTAAAAGTTTCTGTTATGAAGTGTGTATAAGAATAATTTCAAACTTCTGTAGACTCAGTGAAAATATAACATAGCCTCCATACGTAGATCCCATTTACTTACAGATCTATTACCTTAAAAAACAATAATTCACACAGAATACGAAAGATTCAACACGTTAGGTTAATCTTTGTACTTTTTTGCTTATCATTTTACTTCCTGAACAAAAGCTTCAATATATAACTTACGAAACTAACTTGTGTCAATCATGTAGTCCTTAAAAAACGTTCAGTCTTTATCGAAAAAAAGAAGTGAGTGGAATGAAAAAACACATTGTGTTGCTCGACACAAGCTTAAAAAATTGAAACGTTTTATAAACAATAACCCAATAAGACAATTACCTGCTGGTCATATGTAAAAAAAGTCGCATTTTTTGCGTAAAAAATGAGCGTGCAACAGAAATCTGTGACAGAAGCACTTGATTAAATTATTATCTCTCATATCATAGAAAAGAATTTTGTAATAGCAATGCCTAAATTTTTAAATAGAAGCTAGGATAACCACTATGCAAAGGTGGTGGGAGCACAAAGTCAGTATAAGTAAGGTGTATAATTTGCAAGCCCAGAAATATTCATGTCTCACCAGGCTGAACGATTTCCTCAGGGATAGGCTCGGGAACAACTTCAGGTAAAGCCTCAGGTAGAGCTTCAGGCAAGGGCTCAGGCACTGGCTCAGGCACTGGCTCAGGCACTGGCTCAGGCAGAGCTTCAGGCAGGGCCTCAGGCAGCTTCTCAGGCAGCGGCTCAGGCAGCTTCTCAGGCAGCGGCTCAGGAACGGGCGCTGGTTCTGGGCGCGAGCAAAAAGTTCGTTATGTGTTACGTCACTCCGAAAAATTGATTTATTGTAAAATCATTCTGTAGAGTTCGTGTGCAGTCGTACCTAGAGTACAGGTGCAGAGATAGATAAGCAACTCTTCAATAGATTTGGGTTTAACAAGCAGAGGGCCAAACTTATTAGTAGATAATGGTAGTAGATTGATATTTTTTATGAGTAAATTGTGCACAAGCAATTAATTAGTTCGAGATGAAGACTATTTAAAAAAGTGTTACGAAGTGTCGTGGAACTAGAACCTTGGATAATTAACAAGTACGATTGTACGACTGCTAATTCAGGAGTGCATGATGGGGCCTGCTCTTCAGAGCAACACTTACGCATTTAAAATTATCGGGCGCTTTGTATTTCAAAATCCTAAGTGCTCGAATTCGAATCGTTGGTTTGAATTATTGATAACCAGATAAAATTATATTACGGTGCATTATAAAAGTATTCCATTTCACAAGCAGCATAGAAAGGCATGAAAGAGAGAAAATTATAATGAAGCGGTTTGGGACGTGTACCTCCAGTTGCAGGGTTAGCAACAATACAACTGATGTGAATATCGTGAGTAGCTGAATGTAACACGACTAGAAAAGTATTATTTGCGGACCCAAAGACGGGCCTCCACTTGAAAATAAAATAGAATCACTTCATTTTAACATCCTCGGAGTGGTTGTCTACTCGAAGCAGTTCTTTTAAAATGAACAAAGAAGCGGATCTTACAACTATTTCTAAGAACAAGAAATTGGATCAAATTTTAACACAAATACATTGAAAATGTGATAAATTATAAAAATTTGCCATTGGTCCTTCTAAGCTAGTGCTAAATGAAGCATTCAAGGTAGCACAACTTTGCACACCTACGAACAAGTTTGCACAAAAGACAACGCCGATTAGCTTCACGTACACACCGGTCGTAGGTACGTGCACTTGAACACACTCCTCGTGTGTTGAAGACTCTTCCATGATTGCTAAACTCCTTGTTTAGCAATCATTTTAATTACGCAGGAGTTAATAAGATGAGGAGCAGTTAAGCAGTTGCTCGTATACCATAGCGCTTTAACCGTGTTAGAAGCAAAATTAAAGTAGCGTAGATAAAAATACAGGATAGAGAAATTAACTCACATGACATCCGAACATATTTACTTCAAGCATAATACTCAGTAGATTTATTGAATTGTTTTAATTATGCAAAATTGTTTACTCAGTTATGTCATAAAGTGCATATTAGTCGAACGTCGATATGTAGTTGCTGATATAAATAGCTTGTATAACGTTTGCTTGAATAGCACTTCAGCCGTTCCGAGTATAATGCATTTACTGAATATACGAATATAGTCGGTAATAGTTGTTGTTATCATGTTAAGTTCGAAGGTGTGTAAGCAAGGGGCTGTTGTAAAGATCGCACGCATACCTTCAGCAGTTTCAGTAACTTTTACTTCGGTTCGTTTCTTTTTCTTGATGATCTTCTTGGTCTTCTGAACTGTTTCAACCTCCGGAGCTGCGTGTACATCATGCAGGGTGTTATTGTTTGAAATTAGACACGTCCATTAATAATGATGTATTTGCTAATAAGTATTGAACATGTATAAAATAAATTGATGAGAGCCTGTAAATGATGCCTTTTAACCTTCAACATAAAATTGGCCTAATTGTTCAAATTGAGAAGTCCTGAATGGAATGAAAGTGTGCCCGCATATGTAGGCCTCTTGAGTTACATATTTCTTAAAACTTCTCTTGACTCGCATGGGAACAGAAAAAGTATGCTAGGTTAGCTTTACCGATACGCTGGATACTAGCGAATTGTCATTTTAACAAAATGAAAGAGTAGATAGTTATTATTAAATTCGAAAGTTATGTGTTAAAGTTAGAAGACTACCTAACGACATAAATTTTGGCTAAAATGTTTTCTAAAAACGAACTACTTAGTGAACTTGAAATCGCCGAAGACAGAAAGACTACTCCACTGAGAATTATTTTCTCTTGCTACAGCATGAGGCATCTGTTTCAGGTACGCATTCTTTAATTTCCTGCATTTTGGTCAGTGAATCGCATAGTAATTATTCTACGTTTAAATCATTTCCTTAGTTTTCAAGTTGATGTCTCGATACTTTCTAAAAGTTTAATATCCTGCATCAGTATCAGAATTTCTTTTGATGGACATTATTCGTCAAAATCCCGTTAATGAAAACAATATCACTAGATTCAGAACGAGTCTTGCAAAGAAATTGAAGTGTATTGGTATCAAACTATGGTATCATGTGACGGACATTTACCTTGGTCAATTTGTACAATCTCAGTGCGGTGTGTTTCAAGAGTTGGCTCCTGCACAGCCTCTGCAGTGGTAGGCTCTACTGGAGCTGAGGGAGAATGTAGGCAGTGAATGCGATGGTAAATATCGATGTAGCGTTGTGCTTTAGTCAGACGTCGTAAAGTTGATTTTCTAATTTTATAGAAGCAATTTAGGTGTGCAGTTTATGTCTTCTTGGAACATTTAATTACGTGTCTCCTAATTGGAAACACAGTTTGAAAAGAATGACTTGGACTTGTTTGGTGTCAGGACAAGTCCTCGAACAACGCTTAAAAAGTGAACTAGTAGGTAAATATGATTTAAGAATAGCGTTTTTTATTTACTCCTGCAGTGAAGCAATCAGGTCATTTGATTACCTTTTAAAGATATGTCAGCTTCAAGGTTAGGAATATGTTACACAGCTGATCAGTAAACATTGACGCAAAATTAACGTTAAAATGAAAAATTAAAAGAGCAACCTAACAGCGGGGACAATCAATGAGGAATATAATTGAATAAATTTCCCTTCCTCAGATGTTAAAATAATTAACTGATTCGTCAGCAACAATACATGAAAAACAAAGAGAGTTCGCATCGTAGATACAATTTCAGAAATAAGCATATGAATTAAATGAAGAGTTGGGATTGCTGCTGTCTATTTATCTACTCGTACGCTAACGTTAACTCTAAGGTAAAAAAATTAGTTACATTTTAACGGAAACGTTTCGCTAGAGTAAGCAACTAAGGCATTTCTTGTCGCCTCTCTGGAATGGCATAACGCTTATGGCCATTATCACTAATTTCCTGAACGAATAGATATAAGTGTAGGTTTTGAGAACTAATACGAAAAATAGTAACATGAAAGTTTTCCGCCAGTAATTATCAAAGCGCTTTGTATGAGTAAAAGAGTGAGTGTTAGGGAAGTGTGTAGAAATGTTACCTGCAGGCGTGGGCTCTACGGTCTCCTCAGGCACGACCTCAGGGACGGCTGTGATTGGTTCAGGAAGTGGCGATGGTTTTGTGGGCACGACCTCAGGGACGGCTGTAATTGGTTCAGGAAGTGGCGTTGGTTTTGTGAGCACGACCTCAGGGACGGTTGTAATTGGTTCAGGAAGGGGCGATGGTTTTGTGGGCACAACCTCAGGGACGGCTGTAATTGGTTCAGGAAGTGGCGTTGGTTCTGTGGGCACGACCTCAGGGACGGCTGTGATTGGTTCAGGAAGTGGCGTTGGTTCTGTGGGCACGACCTCAGGGACGGTTGTAATTGGTTCAGGAAGGGGCGATGGTTTTGTGGGCACAACCTCAGGGACGGCTGTAATTGGTTCAGGAAGTGGCGTTGGTTCTGTGGGCACGACCTCAGGGACGGCTGTGATTGGTTCAGGAAGTGGCGTTGGTTCTGTGGGCACGACCTCAGGGACGGCTGTGATTGGTTCAGGAAGTGGCGTTAGTTCTGTAGGCACGACCTCAGGGACGGCTGTGATTGGTTCAGGAAGTGGCGTTGGTTCTGTGGGCACGACCTCAGGGACGGCTGTGATTGGTTCAGGAAGTGGCGTTGGTTCTGTGGGCACGACCTCAGGGACGGCTGTGATTGGTTCAGGAAGTGGCGTTAGTTCTGTAGGCACGACCTCAGGGACGGCTGTGATTGGTTCAGGAAGTGGCGTTGGTTCTGTGGGCACGACCTCAGGGACGGCTGTGATTGGTTCAGGAAGTGGCGTTGGTTCTGTGGGCACGACCTCAGGGACGGCTGTGATTGGTTCAGGAAGTGGCGTTGGTTCTGTGGGCACGACCTCAGGGACGGCTGTGATTGGTTCAGGGAGTGGCGTTGGTTCTGTGGGAGTTTGAAAAGTGGAGGCGGTCGAGTTAAAAAGAGGTCCAAGGGAACATCGCCACGCTTTGAAATATTTGAATTTTACACGACTAAATACAGAAGTTCTGTATCTTCTGGCTCCTGGATGTTGCAGCGATAGCGTTGAACGAAGAAAACAATGAATTTCTTCTCGAGGCAAATATTAAATTATTAAAGAAGTTTTATAGGTAGAGCAGCGATAGAAATCAAAATGACAGAATGGATTGAGTAGTTAGTACATGAGCATTTTTAACACAAAAAATATTTCACAAGCGTTTCCAAATACGTGCTAATTACGAGCACAAAACTAAACTAATAAATTAACAGTTGCACAAACAATTTAAAAAATTAAAGAAAAACGAGGAACATAGGGAACTTAGTTTTTGGCAAACAGGTAAAATGATCATTATTCGGAACACTTGCAGCAAATGATTGGTAGCCATCAATGCTCTAATCTATAAGAATATTTGCACATACTTCTATAGCAAAAGAGGACCGCCAAAAATTGGTTACTTCTCAGCAAGCACTCCAACATCACGTCCTGGTCAACATACGGAATTCTTCGAGAGGAATGAAGAGAAAAAGTGAACATAACAAACGTCAACATGGAAAAAATCTTGATTTGCAATTTCAGCGACCAGAGGCGGAGAAGCGCGCGCGTCTAGCGACGGTGTACAAAACTCAATCGTAAATAGTTCTAATTTAGCCTAGGAACACTTTCTGGGGTGTTAATGAACAAAACAGATATTCTATATACTTTAAATTAGCATGAATTAGCATTAGGTAAACGTTATACGAGCAGGAGTTCTTCAATGCCATTCCTTACTTCCTGATATTCCTTGTCAGGACGTATTAGTAACAGAGTATTTTTAAGCTCGTCTCCAAAATTTCTGCTTACAAAAACCATTAGTTTTATTAAAATAAAACAGTTTGCGGTGAACTTGAAAATGTGTTGTACGGTAGCGAGAAATTATTGAGAAATTCGAAAGCAATTTCATGAGTGGTACACGAAAATTAATTAAAATATATTCCTAGTTGCAGAGGAAACAACAGTTACTTGCCCTCAACTTACCTTGGACGTTTTTGACGACATCAACGAATCTCAAAACGAGAAAACAACGAAGAAATTAATAAATGGTATCATCGATCCTGAAATGCTGAAAACAGTCGCACAAAAATAATTATCGCACATCAGCAGACTGTGAAAAGCTGATTAGAGCAAGCAACTTCGACGTAAACGCAGGTTCATGTAAAATATAGGCGGTTGGAGTGGTGAGAGCAGTGTAAGAGAGAGCAGTATAGCAAGGCTGTGAAAGTGAAGCCAGCGCAATCTTGTACCTGTTTGGGCTTCTGATACTTGTATTATTTCTGTCTCCTCCTCCTTCTTCTTCTGCTTCTTAATTTTCTTTGTTTCTGCTTTCACTGCATCTTGTGCGGGCGCTGTATGGTCAAACCGTGTAAGGAAATGGCAAAATACTAGCTTCGATATGTCAGAAGTCAATGTTGGGAATCATAGAGTATCGTGTTTGTAATGTATCACAACTAATGAACCTACATACGAACAATGCAAAAGTTACTATGAAATATCATGTAAGCAATATTAAAGTTGTAGAAGATTGTCATGTCTGAGTCACCTGTTTCGATATGCACAACTTCAGTGTGGCAAGTTTCCAGGTGTGGTTCCTCACGCACTACAGCAGTGGTGGGCTCAGGAAGAGCTGAAGAGACATGTGGTCTATCAGTTTCAACTGAGCGTTAACATGGAAGGTATGTCAACTGAAAAATATCACTCATTTAATAACGCAATAATGCACATCCATCTATTGTGTGACGTGAAGTTTCAAATTACCTATTACAGCAGGCACAAGATCCTCTTTTGGCATTGTGTCTGGAATGGCAGCGATTTCCTCAGGAGCTGGAGTTTCTTCTGTGGTAACAAGTGATGATATCGCCGTTGTTTGGGAGGTCAACATACATCAGCTAGTAAATGATCATTCTGTGTGTATTGTTCAAGTACATTTCATGTATATCACAGCATGAATATCACAGTTTCAGATGTCAGTATAAGAAAATATCTCCCTAAATTCTTAACAAGTGTTTGTTCTCGAGATGAAATTAAAAGAAAAAGATCATATTGTAAACAAATTCGCATAGATCCCTTGTGGAAAGCTTTCCTAGAGTATTCAATTTTGATTGCACAATTTTTAAAAAGTTGCCTGTTATGAGTTTGAATGTTTTTTCTCGAGTGTACGGAGTGTAAGGCATGACCCTACAATTGCATGAAGATTGTGCAAAAATTTAAATGTGTTTTTAAATGTCAAAATCAAACAGGAAATTGTATAGTTGACAAGCTACTAATGGATCTAGTGAGAAAACGTTTGATTGCCTTTCAAATATGTATTGGAATATGACCCCCAGCATACCTGTAGGAATCTGAGACTCCTGTTTCTTAGTAATTTTCTTTTTCTTGATAACGTTCTTAGTGGTCGGCGCTAGCGCTGTGTAGGGAAGGATTATGGAGTTGGTCAAGAATTTGTAGAGGTGGTAAAATAAATTGTTTTCAGTGCATGACGCCAAGAATAAGTCATAAAACTGGATACCATAATGGAAAAGTTTCTTTTACACAAAATTGTATACGGTAGAACGGAATTATAAAACAAAAAACATTCCAGCTCATAATTCGAGCAGTTTAGCCTGTGTCAACCTGAACACTTAAAGCGTCACGTGGTTCAACCAGTGAGTCTTCGAGGTCCTCAGATACTCTGGCCTCGGTAGCTGCTGCAAGAGTATATCTACGTTAATAACGAAGTCTTTGTAATTAGTAGGAGGAAAGAAGCATCGTCCATGCCTTCCATATAGTATCATACGGCTTAAAAACATAATTGAATAATGAATATGCTTTTATTCGGTGAATATGAATGTTGCTTTGCGCAGTTGTAGTATGTGCTGATATTTTTATTTAAATCTGTCTTTTCTCGGTTCTTTCAGTCACAAAAGTAGCAAGCTACTCCGATTTCTTTCTTTCATACTTCAAGAATGTTGGATATCTTGGTAAAATGAGGATGCAATCCACCTGAATGAAATTGAATGATACTGACCGTAGCGCAGCATGAAAAATAGTGTTGGGAGACTAGAATCAAACAATCTATCTGCAAAAATTGGAGCTAAATACAAACTAATTTTTATCAGTAAACGAGAATTATATTCAACTTGTCATCCAGCATACTTCAGCGACAAGTTCTGTGAGCATGATTGGCTAAAAAAAGAATTCAGTGATTCCTAAATGCTTTAGTTAACTATATGGTATTCCATTGTGTGCGTACCTATTCTCCCGAAAAAACAACAATCTAATGAAGAAGAATTCAGTTATTCAAAAAATCGTATGCATGTTATTATAAAAGAATATGTCTGTCTGTATGTAAATCAAAACAGGACATTAGTAAAAAGGTAACTTATATGAATGTATACATATTGCCAGTATTCATAAAAATCTATTTCGACGTAAAACTCGATTAATTGAATACAAGTGAGAAGAATCCTTAATCTTATTTGTGTTAGTAAGCATTGTCTAAGAAAGAGTGTAATCTTCAATGTGAATGTTCAGTAGCAAAATTTTCACGAGTTTTGTCTGTCAGAACAGTCTCCATTTCCTGGAGATGAGATCAACCCGTAGTTGAATAAATTTGTTATACAAATATTCAAAGCCTTCGTTCATTATGAGTCAACACTAAAACTAAGTATAATTCCCAAATCTATTTATCAATGTAATGTTTTTATGACTAGCCGTAGTGTGTTAAATAAGCATTAGTTGTCTCAGTAACTGTGGAATTTACCTGTATCAACTTGTGTGACCTCTGTGCTGAGTGTTTCCATGAGTGTTTCTTCATGGATTGCGGCTGTGGTGGGCTCAATTGGCGCTGGATAGAAATTTTATGTGTAAATGTTAGACGAAATTAAAACTACGATCTGGAGACAAATAACAAAATATTGCGATGCTAATGTCAACTATTGTGCTGAACGTAAGTAGAAGGAAGTTACCTATTTTTGCGCTCCCGAGAACCTCCTGATTCGCAATCTCTTGAATGGCCACAATCTCCCCTTGAGTAATGGTTGCCTCTGTGATATGAAGCGGGAAATGGTTATCTAGCAGGCCTTTGTAAAAACTGATCATCCAGGTTACCTTAGTGTAAATTGGTTAGCTAGATTACCTTAGCAACCATCGTGAAGCGCGTTGGAGAAATGTTTGCTACACCCAGTTAAGGATTTGGGTTGGAAGTCTTTTTTTAAACAAAATGAAAGACTCTCGATTGCCGAAAATAGTGCGCAAAAAAAAATTTACGAATGTGTTGAAAAGCTAGATTCAAATCTTTTCTACTGAACCTTTTCCTCTTAAATCACTTGAAGGGAAAATGATACATATTTTCAAGCAGGAATGAGAGAAAGTTCGAATTACCTTCCTGGAGTATAAGTAAAAAAATGTTATACTCATGCACAACCCGCCTAAAATTCGATCATTTACGGCGGAAGCACATTGGTATGAAGTTCTCATTACAATTCGTTGCAATGTTATAAACACTTTTAGAATTTTGGAAGCCAAAACGGTGATGAACCTGTCTATACATTAATATGATTAAACGAAGAATTTCCGCAAAAGAGTGTGAAGTAAAGAACAAGACCCAGATCAAGCTATAATCATAAGTTTATCACAGGGAATTTCATAGAAACTTTAATGATATTCAACTTTTAGGGCTGTAATTTCTCTACTTTTCAATTTCAAAATGTTCTGTATGATCAAAATACTGACTATATGTAGCGAGCCTAGCATGCTGCGCAAAATTAAATGTGAGATTATGTTAGAAAGGATTTTCAACATATCTAGTTACCTCGGAGTTGTTCAGATTTTAGTGTTTGCGTGACTGCTTTTCCATCGGCAGCCACCTTTGTTGCCTCCACTACTTCAAATTTGGGTGCTGTGTAAAATAAGTGAAATTTAGCGAGTTCCATGTAAAGCTACTGTGAATAATATGCTATCAAGTTTGTTATAATTACCGTTCCCTGAAAAAAAGTACTCAGTATTTTTCATAATTCAAAATGAAATTGAACTTGACATCATCTTAGTATTATGAGAAGTTTGCTGGTGTAAGTACCTGTGTCCACTGATACTATTTCAGATGTATGTGTTTCCAGAACTGGTTCTTCGTGGGCCTGGGCCGCGACCGGCTCGACAGGAGCTGCAAGTTAAGTGTTAAGTCAAGTAAGGAGTTTGTTATGTTAAAACGTAAATGTTCGAAAACGATGCCACACCGTACATGTAGATGTTGCGCTAAAATGAAAAAAGTTCGAAAATGTCATTCCGTAAGTGCATTATTAATCATTTGTCTGCAATCACATTAAGCTTTACCTATCACAATGGGTTCAAGACTCTCTTCGGGCATCGGCTCGAGAATAGCTGAAGTCTCTTCTTGAGCGAGAACAGCTTCTGAGGGAAAAATAATGTGTCGACAGAATCTGAGCTGGAAACTAAAATTGAATTAACTCAAGACTAATTTCACGAACAACTTCCTAGGAATAGGGAATGAATGCGATGAGGTAAGTTATAGACCAAGCATTTTAATGCGTGCATGGACATTTTCATCCCAGCTCATATGAGCCTATATGACTGTATTTCTGTGTTGCGTTGATGCATTATAATATATGTTTTGCTTTTATAGATATGTTGAGCAAGTGGATGTTCACGAAAGACCTTATCTACGAGTTAGAGCATTCAATTGAACGAAATTGAAAACTGAGAAAGACTGCAAGATTATAAAAAATTCTTCGTTTTCACGAACAAAATAGTTTGTTGAGGAAGGTGTCAGAGTCAAGTAAATATTATCAAGTAATTATCAGTAATTATACTGAAAATATTACCAGTAATTCACAAAATTAATATCACTCACAAATTAGGCCACAAATTTAAGAAATAAGGGATGTCAATAAATTTATAAAAAATGGAGGACATCAAGGAAGCATGATTGACGTACTTCGTGCGTATATAGAGTGATTGAGCTGAGACATTAGGGTGTTTTATGCGTGAGAGTATATAAGAGTGTGTCATCACGAGAAGAAATTAATTTGTTAGTTTATGCATACAGTCTGAAAGAAATTGAGTATTGAATACGTAAGCGTGTAAATTACAGACACAATCATGTACCTGTTTCAGTTTCTGTGACCTCAACATCAGCGCGTTTCTTTTTCTTGATGATCTTTTTCGTCTTCGGTACAGTTTGTTGCTCGGGTGCTGAATAGACAATGAAAACGTTTTTACTGTATTCATGTTAGAAACGTTGTTAAATTATCCATTGAAAACAATTTACTTTCAGTTTGAAATGTTGTATAAAGTAAAAACTGTTAAAAGTATATATTCTGACAGAAATTTACTCCTCGTGTTTTTTATATTGATTACAATTTTTCACAAAATACTGTCGTCTGTATAACCCAAAACTATAATTAGTAGTATTGAATCATTATACATGTGTTAATGTGAAATTCCAAATATGAGACAGCCGATATTGGCTCCATTAATGAGTTACCTGTGTCGACTTGTACCACTTCGGTACTGTGAGTGTACTTGAGCGGCTCGTCGTTGATTACTGGAGTAATTACCTCACTGGGCGCTAAGAAAAAGTGTTTCGGAGATATTAGTGCAAAAAAATGATGTGATGCTTTGAAAATGTGACATTTCACGCTAGAATTGTGCATACAGAGTCACCTACAGCATAAGCATGTCAAGGAATTACCTATCTTGGCAGGTTCAACGACCTCTTCGGGTAATGTCTCGAGAGCGGCTGTGATTTCCTGTGGAGCTGCGGTGTCCTCTGTGTCACCAAGTGGAAAAGTGCAATTGTGAGAGATAAATACTTTTTGGACATAAGATCATGTTAGTCACAGAAGGTGTAATGTTTATGACTACGTTAAAACATGGCAAAAATGTACAAATAACAATCGTTCAGTTGTTATATGAGCATGTGGGTCATTTGGGCAATGTCATCAGTGGGGGAAGACAACATTTAGCTGTGAACTCAGAACGAAGACTAGGTTTATTACACGGTGAAATATAAAGCAGTGTGATGTGCCAATGGTATTAGGTAGTAGCAAATATTCCTCTAACGAAGTAAATAAAATAGGCTGAACGTGGTGTTTTATCTGCAACATCTCGTAGAAAACCTCGGCGTTTATCGTGAGTGTTAAACATAATGATATTGTATTAGATGTTGGAAGTTGCCCTCAGTTTTTTATAAAAACAAATGTAAATGACCTCAAAATCGAAGAATGACGATAAGCAGAATTAAAGTATTCGAGGTTACCAACATTGAAATTGTTTATATAGTACCTCACGGTGAATAAAATAATGGGAAAAACGATAACTACGGATATTGTATCATAATTAAAGGGATATAAATACAGAAAAATAATGTCTTCAGATCTTGTTTTGGTGTTAAAAAAATTGCGAAGCTAAAAATCATTAAGAATATTGCGTGAGTGAATAAGAGCAGTAGAACCTGTTTCAATAAGCTGACGTTAATGCTGGAGTGAACCTGAAGAGCAACTGATAGGCACAAAGTGACACAGATAATTACCTTCAGAAATTTGGAACACTTGTTTCTGCGTGACCTCCTTTTTCTCGTGGATCTTTTTTGTCGTTTCGACCATTTTTGACTCTGGTGCTGAGTGAAAATGATTTATTTACGTATTAAGATAGCGCACATGGTATATTGTGAAAAAATATCAGCGTATTTGCAAAGGGGTAAAGAGTTTGAACATCTTTTTCTGAGTAAAGTGGCCAACGAATATATTGTATAAATACCTGTGATAGTTTGTACGACCTCAGTGCTGTGTGTGAGCAGGAGCGGTTCCTCGTGGATCTCCGCTTGTGTTACCGTGATAGGTGCTATGGGGGAAGTATTTGAGTTAATGTTGAGTTCACAAAAAGGTTAATTTAAGATCAATGACCTCAGATTTACCATGTATGAGTACGTGTACAGTGTATGCCATTTAATATCAGTCTGACTAATTTAAAGTCCGGCTTAAGGCAGTTGTGTCAAGTCATGAGTATATTTATTAATTTACCTATTGTTTCCTGCTCAAGAACCTCTTCATCAATGGACTCGGGTACAGATGAAATATCCCTCGTGGCTGTGGTTGACCCTGTGGTACCGTTTTGAATAATTTGTTAAATTTTTCTCACACGTAAGAACCTTACTCAAAATGGGAATGCTAAAGTTGTGAAATCTTTTCCTAAACTCCATTGTTTTTCAAGTAAAACGTTTTTCCCAGTTGATGAACTTGAATAGCTCTTGGTCACCTTATTTACCTTAAATTTGACCCAAAATTAGATGCAATGACCCTTTGAAATACTTAGTGTAGCCATAGCACTCGCATGGCACAGAAAGTTCAATGAATAATTGGTTGGTGTTTACATCTTGTAAAGGTATAATATAACTGAAATTCAAGCTATACGAAATTCACTCTGTTAATGTCTTCACAAAACTCTGATAATAACATGTCATTGATGAACGTGTATTAATTGCAGAAGCTGGACAAGGTGTTAGAGTAGCTCCTTAAACAGTCGAAAAGTATTAACTATGGTATGACCATAACAAAAATAGAATTGTTAGCCATTGAAATGGGTAGTGTGATAAGCGTAAAGACACGCAGTGACCAATCATGTTCGAAGAATGGATGTTAAAAGTTATGAGATAGTGGAAAGAGAGAACCTTGGAGAAAAAACACATGTTAAACGCAGTGGGAACGCTTTCAAAGAGACGTGCGCTGAATGGCGATGTAACGGTGACACATGAGAAGTATAGCTGCAGTGTTAGTGCGATAGCGCCAAAAATTAACGTTGATGTGTACCTGCTTCAGCCTGAGCAACTTCAACTTCTGTGCGTTTCTTTTTCTTGATGACCTTCTTCGTCTTCTGGACAGTTTCTTGTTCAGGCGCTGGATAGGCAAAGAAGTGGAAAATTGACTTTATGGTGTAAATAATCTATGGATGAAGATGACTAACTATTCGAGCGAATATTGGAAAGCAGTCAGTCAGCAAGTGTGCGAAACAAAGAAATATCACAAACAGCCAAAACTGCTCGTACCTGTGTCGATCTGCACGATCTCGGTTGTGTGTGTTTCCATGAGTGGTTCTTCGTGTAGCTCGGCTCTGGCGGGCCCAATTGGGGCTAGAAAATAAATGTTCTGGTGAGTTTTTCGTCGACACTCTTACAAAATGGCAAAGAATGGACAGTATATCCTACAGTTATGTCGTATGCGATATCATGTTTAATGTCAATTGTTAATTACCGAGTTTGGCTGGCTCAACGACCTCCTCAGGTATGGTGTCTGGGATGGCAGGTGCTTCCTCCCGGACTGTTGTTTCTTCTGTGTACCCAACACAGAGAACAGTGGGAGGTTTATATTTGGGTTAATGAATTGTGAGGAAACAAAAAAGAGCTCCTTGTCGAATGACCGAGTAGCTACTCTCGGGGGCTTATGTAAGTTGTGATAAATTAAATATCAAAATGAAATTACATACCATTGCATTGTACAGTTAAGGGAAGAAAGGAATTTGGTAACAAGAGCCCAACTAACCAAAAACGTGAAGAGTACAAGTTTTCAATCTACTTTAAGGTACAGTTTCAACCAATGGTCATCGGGATGATATAGTGGAGGCCAAGCATATTTTTGAAGGTGGCGGAGAACATAGAATCCATATGTTCATGCTTTCCTGAAGGAGAGAGTCATTTCTGGTAAATACAACGGTTACCTGCGACAGTCAGTTTGACCTCAGTGCTCTGTGTCGTCAAGTGTAACTTGTCCTTAAATTGAGTAGTTGTGAGCTCAATTGGAGCTGGAAGAAATTGTACATTGAAAAATTTAAAATGAAAACTGTAACTTTGAGGAACAGCTCTACTGCATAAATCTAACGTTGTAGAATTTTAAATGTACGAGCATAATTACCTACTGCTGAGTTTTGTATTTCTTATATAACATTTTGGTGTGGTAACAGTGATTTTTTGTTAAAGGGGATTTTGCAAGAGACATCATGGGAAAGAATGTTGTATATATGGTAGGGTTATCAGTGCACTCAGAGACACAGTAGGGTAGAATTCTATTAACCGAAAAGTAATTGAGAAGTCAATCCTTTCCTCCGCATGGTTCTTGAAGAGAAATTGAGGTGTCCAGCCGATAACTTTTCAAGGAAGTGATCAGTTTGTGTACTTGAAAATGTATGATGGTTTCAAAATTTTAACAGCTGGTTGGGTAGCAATTACATATAAAGTTGGTCAAGTGACGATTAAACTTGCAAAAAAATCAGAATCTCTCACTGCAGACCCCGTAATAATAAATCACTTAACCTCGCAAAAAAACGAGTTAACTGGAAAACTACCAAAGATCGTAGAAATTTTATGTGACATGTATAAAAAAATATTGAGTACTACTGCTGAAAACCTGTCAATATTTTTCTAGGAAAAATTAGAGTTGAATTTTATTTACTCTTTCTATATTTAAAGCTTTTCTTCGTTAGATCTTGAAGTTAGATCGTATGCAGATGTCTAACTCATCCTGCAAGTTTATTTAGCGGTCTTCTTTGAACTATTTTCACATGTTTTTCAGGAATAGCCATGAAATTCTATGCAGTTATTTTAACTTTGTGCAAAAGGCATGCTGTCTATTTCTACATTCTAGAGTAGTTTTGATGCAGTCAAGTTTGATTTATTAACATTAACGTGTAATGTACCTTCATCGACTTGCACGATTTCTGTTTTTTGTGTGTCCAGAAGTTCTTCATGTATCTCAGCTGAGGTGCGTTCTGCAAGAGCTGCACAGAAGTATATGTGCACGTTATGAGGCGTTTGCGATGCAAAATATAACCAAGTTATCAATTTATGAATTGTGGGTAGTCAAAACCTAACGCATACGAAAAATTGTGGGTAGTCAAAAGTTGACCCATATGAAAAATTGTGGATAGCCAAAAGTTGACCCATATGAAAATTGTGGATTGTCAAAACCTAACGCATATGAAAAATTGTGGGTAGTCAAAAGTTGACCCATATGAAAAATTGTGGATAGCCAAAAGTTGACCCATATGAAAATTGTGGATTGTCAAAACCTAGCGCCTATGAAAAATTGTGGGTAGTCAAAAGTTGACCCATATGAAAAATTGTGGATAGCCAAAAGTTGACCCATATCAAAATTGTGGGTAGTCAAAAATTGACCCTTATGAAAAATTGTGGGCTCAAAAGTTGATCCATATAAGACAAATGTAAAATTTTATCGATGGGATTAGGCTCCGTCGCAATTAATTTATGACCTCGGCCACAGCAAGATCCTTCTTTAAGAGGAAATTGCTTCTGTTGTGCCTAGTGATGATAAGTAAGAAGGATCAAGAGTGTACCTTTATTGGTAGTGGGGTAGCTGCATTGTGTAATTCGTCATCGACTTGACGGAAAGAAAAATATTTAAATTTTGAGGAGGATTTGTTTTTCAGCATGAATTCTGAAAGTTAGTTTTTAGACCTGAATTGTAGATTTTGTTGATAAATGATCACACTGTTAGTCTTAACCTAATAAAGAGATGTACTCTCACTAATAATTACTGAACATATTCTGCTTCTACGTAAAGATCAACAGATAGTGAATGTAAAAAGTTCAATGGCTTGGCTATAAAAAATCGCGGAAAATGTTAATTTCGTCCAAATTCCAACGATTATCTAATTATAATTTCTGATGTTGTATATAACAAATGTTATTTCATTCATTTTATACATCTTCGAAGAAATAGTTTTTGATTAAAATGCAACGCATAAATTTAATGATGATCTAATAAATTTAAAAGAAGCGTCTAGTTCTCTCAATTGAACAAGGGAGGGCTAAACTTGAAATGAAAGTCAAAAGGAAGGAGTGAGCTAAAACACGCCTAAGTGAAGCTAGAGCAAAGGCAGACCATCAGCGTAAAGCAGTAAAATTTGAAGGAATGAATATGTGCGTGTGATTCGCTGCATTGCTCACCTTGAATAGTTTAAAGCAAACAATACATATACCATAAACGATAAAATGATTTAACTAAATGTGAGTACGTGATCGTATGTATTCGAACATATTTCCCTTATTCAGACGTCGGAATGATGTTAGAAGCTGAAGTTCGGCAAAAATGTTAGCAGAAAGAAGAAATCATAGCGATGTACTCTATTGATCTTGTTCTGCAGTTAGTGTGTAATGGGAGAATGTAAGTAAGCAGCGGAGGGAAACCACTCCTTTGAATGTTATGTAAGTGAAGCAGATGTGAATGTCAGCTAATTACGAGTAAATCCTATGTACCTGTTTCAGTCTTCGCAGCTTCAACTTCTGTGCGTTTCTTTTTCTTGATGACTTTTTTCGTCTTCTGTACTATGCTTTGCTCAGGTGCTGGATGGACAAAATGTATAAAATTAATGTCCTACTGTAAATTTTCATTCTAATCGAAAATGTCAACGTCTACGTCTAAATTCAATATATGATTGAAAAACAAACAAACGATACCATGAAAATTTAACATTTAAATTCTTCTGATGTTATAGGATTTCGTATTTGCATGTGGCTGTTACCTGTATCGATCTGTACAACTTCAGTAATGTGCGTTTCCATGAGTGGCTCTTCTCGAACAACAGCTGTGGTTGGCTCAATTGGCGCTGTAGAAAAGTTTACTCTGTAAGTCACTGAATGCTACGCTACCGAGGATTATGCATAAATTGCAATATCCCATAGCCTAATATTTCAATTAAGGCCACCAATGCTATTAAATTACCTATTTGAATGACGTCACTAATCTCCTCAGTTACGGTCTCTGGCGTGGCAGTGACCGCCTCAGGCACAGTTGCTTCTTCTGTGGCGTAAATTGACAATAATTTGTGTCAAATTTTGCGGCACAAAGTAGAAGTGCTATATGCAAGTGTTCATTTTAGGTGACCTGACAATTCATGTCAAATTTTGTGGCCTAAAGTAAAATTGCTACATGGAATTCATGACATTTTAGCTGATGATTTTCATGACAACAACTTTGTGTGATATATCAAAATGTGAATCTGCGGCTGATGGTTATTGTACAAAGAGGAGTCATTCAAGACATAAGGAAACTAGTATGCTAACAGATGATCCATAGGTAGAGGTGAAACAGAGTTTCTGTTGAAGCGAAATACTTGCGATTTAGGGCACCGGAAGCTGCTTGAAAAATAACTATCAACTAGTTTTATCCAAAATTGATCTATAAAAAATTCTAAAAGATCAAGAGCCGAAAGTGTAACACAGAATTCGAAAACAGCAGAGAGAATTTTGAAATCACAACAGTATATTTCCGTACAAATATACGCCGTGATGAAAGTTATATTACGAGAACGGAAAACGTGTTTTAAATAGAAGGGATCAAAATTATATTTTCACGAAGTGCTACTCCTCATGCTTCCAAAAAAATAGAGAATGGAATAAAGAGTTGTAACAACATTGGTTCATAGGTTGTTAGGAAAAACGAAACTGTTGATCACATTTATCATTATTGTTAGTAATACTCCGAGAAATAATAAATGTATGCACCGAAACAAGTTCCCTAAAGCAGATGTTCTGACAATAACATTGTCCCTGGATTATCTAACTATGCATTTGTTAATTTAGTCTAATAAAAATGTATTCATATCTGTAAATAGGTAAATGATTTCCGTCTTCGTCTTACTGATTCATATTCATGTTTTTGAAATGACAACATGCTAGACGATCCTCCTGTATAACAGCAACAATGCGATATGTTGAAAGTAAAGTTTCAACTAATGCCAAGTCAATTGAAAAAATTATGAGAAAAAGCTTAAGCAGTTTTTAAAGTAGCAAATTTTAAAGCAACGTAGAATTATCGTAGCAAATAAATGTAAGGACGTAAAGACCACGTAAAGGCTCCAAGTACAGCTCGGCTGTGGAAAGGGCAATAGATTATTGAGACAGCTATGTTGAGTATGACAAGGCACGATCAGAATATGTAATGTAATTTTAAAATACAGAGAGCACAAAGCGTTACAAGTTAGCATAAAATGTGAGTGCATGAATTTTATACCTGGTTGAGTTTGTGTAACTTCTACTTCTGTGCGTTCCTTTTTCTTGACGATCTTTTTCGTCTTCTGCACTGTTTCTTGCTCGGGCGCTAAAGTGATGGAGCAAAGTTCGCGTTAATTTCAATTTTAAACTTTAAGTGACAATTTTACATATTTCAAGTCAAAGGAAATGACCAATGGTTTGGAAATGCTAAAGTGAGGTACATTGGATACAAATGAGCGGCAATAAAGTAGTTACTGCAGGTAACACCAATTTTCTGTTACCTGTCTGAGTTATCACGACTTCTGTAGTGTGTGTCTCCAAAACAGGTTCTTCGCGGACCACAGCTGTAGTAGGCTCACTTGGAGCTGTGGGAATGTGAGTGTAGTGAGGTTTATATCAAAATACTAAAATGAGACAAATGATCTATGTTATGTCATGCCTAAAAAAGTGTGGTACATCAGTAATTGAGTATGTGCATTACCTATCTCAGCAGGCTCCAGTATCTCATCTGGCATGGCTTCGGGAATGGCAGTTTCTGGAACCGAGGTTTGTTCTGCAATGCCAAGCGAAGAAGCGTCATGTATTATGGGATTTAAGGGTAATGCATTGTATAATAAGCCCTAAAACCCCAGTTGACTATCAGAGGATATCCCATGAGATTACAATAAGAAACAATGGGAATTGAGTAAAATGTGTCATCAATGTATGAGAAATATGGGCTCTTTGGTTCGTGCCGAGAATTAAGCAACTCAAGTTTAATTTAAACTTATGGTGTTGTACAAATAGAATTGTCTTTGTGAATAAATCATTCTACTCGAATAAACTCTATCAGTGTTTAACAAATATGAGCTATTCAATTAAAAGAGTTCATTGAGAAAATTGGTCATTTTCCCTCTCGGGAAGATTATTAAAATTGGCGTTCCATCTGAAAAGAAACGGCTTTATTTCAAGTATCAGCTAAAATGAAAGCAGGATTTCACAATCACTTCGAGATTACTAACTTGGAGGGACTAAGGGGCAGCAACAGAACAAACGAGACGTTTAAAAAACACGAGATTTGTTCGGCTAAGTACTGGTACATAAGCGCGAGCGAGTCAACGCGGAATGCATTCGGAAAAGTATCGACGGCTTCTCACAGAACATGAGTATACTTGGGAATATTCTCGACTGACAAGCTAGCAGCGTAAAAAAATGCAACTATGAAAAATTATAAATGCAGGAACACGTAATTTCTTGAAGAAAGTGTAGCTTCAATTTAAAGTACAGTGAACATCATTTGAAAAAATCAGGTAATGTGTATCATGGACATGGACAAATGGTAAATTGGTGTTGGCCATAGAAGTATTTTGTGCATCAA
The DNA here is from genome assembly GCA_030386875.1 of Morinoia aosen. NCBI lineage: Eukaryota > Metazoa > Arthropoda > Malacostraca > Amphipoda > Talitridae > Morinoia > Morinoia aosen. The sequence goes on from CM059564.1 coordinate 49,661,584, forward strand.
ATACGTAGAAATACAAACATTGGTAATTCTGAAGATATGCTGAATGTTAAATGAACTTTCACACACTGATATTATTGAATAGTGAAAGTGTAAAGGTATCATGTTTTAAAAATGAAATTTTGAAGGAAATTAAATCTTAACTAATTGAATCCCACCTAAACGAGAGTACATTAACTTGTAGAGTTGGAATTTAGACTACCATGCGGTTGCCGTCTATTCCCACACCAGTTTATATTGATCCAACGAACTTCGAGACTGCACGGCACCATAGGAACATTATTAAAATATACGGTTCTGGTATGTTGAATTCAGGAATTTTGTCAAAAGAAAAGAAAATTAACAACTTTATGTAACATGTATGTACCTTTTTCAATTTCGGCAACTTGAACCTCTGTACGTTTCTTTTTCTTGATGACCCTCTTCGTTTTCTGTGTTGTTTCTTCTTCAGGGGCTGAGTAAGAATAAGCGATTTATAACTCTTGCTGACAACAAGAAATGTTGAAGCAAAATTTTTTATTTCTGTACCTTTGCATTGTGTTTTAATTCTGTAATTGCCACAAAAAATGAATGACATAATATAGATCAAAGTATTTAACTTGTTACAGTGTTGTATTTACTAAGTGTTAGTAGCATACATAGCTTCATTATTTATTTGACGTGATACAGGTTATATGGTAATGTTTGTAAGTGGTTTAATTTATACACTCGTCATACCTGTGTCGATCTGCACAACCTCTGTAGTGTGGGTCTCCAGAAGGGGTTCGTCGTGTACCTCAGCTGTGGTGGGCTCAATTGGAGCTGTGAAAGTGTGCAACATGAGTTCATTATTCCACAAAATATAGATTAGTGGCGTATGGAAATGCATCATTTTGCATTCAATGTCACCTAAATTTCAAACTGTGTGAGTAGTTACCTATTTTTGCTGGCTCAATGATTTCCTCTGGTAAGGTTTCAGAAATTGTAGTGGCTTCCTCTACCACTGTTGTTTCTTCTGTGATGCAAAGTAAAAGTTACACAATGTAAGGTATATCGATGTCTTTTTCTAGAGCAGAACATTTCTGGCAATTTAAAGTTTACACTTTGTTTTATTTTCCTGTTATTGCGTTAGAACGCTTATTCCTTCGGAAGATACATTGAAAATGGATGGTTTTCCAATTAAAATGAATGGAATTACTCCGCACTGTTAATTTAACCCTGAAAATCTAGGTTTCTGACGACAGAAAATCTTCTAAAGTTACTGAAGTCTAAATGAGACTATCTTTCTACTCTTCATTTTTGTAATTGTAAAAAATTAGTGGGTGTCATTTTTTATACCAATTATGGGGAAAATTCATACAACTTGATTCAGATTACACTAACACCAGATAGTGAAAACAATCATCCAATTTGAATTGATTTACATTAACCTACTTATCTCTACTACTTTTTCTTTCGAGAATGGGCCTTGAATGTATCAAGTCTAATAAGGTTTTAGTGTGTGAAATGAGCACAAACTATTTACAGATAGTATTGATGTTTGCCTTATGATACTAAAAGCATGGGATCGTGAGAATTAGGCGCTAAAAATATCTTTACTGTGAGTAATGCTTCACAATGCAATTCTATCCGAATCTATCGTCAATGTTAGTGATGGACGCCCGTGAGGCGGAATGTACACCGAGTTGTGTTAGCGGAATGGTATGTTAGCATAGATTTTAAAGACATATTCTGAAACACTTCATACCTGAGGGTGCTTGGGAAGTTTCAATTTCTGTGCGTTTCTTTTTCTTGATGATTTTCTTCGTTTTCTGCACTGTTTGTTTCTCTGGAGCTGAGTGGATAGAGATTTGTTTAATTTGTGTAGAAAAAACATGTAATTAAATCACATGAGAAGCCACGTCGATTTGCAGTTTGCAGAAAAAAATATATGTACTTAAGAAGCTGCTTATGTTTAGTCAGATAAAGTGGGGAATACATATGACGGCTGAATGTACAATAAAATGTTGACAAATATGGTATCGATAAGATACAAGTGTCTGTCTGGAAGTTACCTGTGTCCACCTGCACGACTTCTGTGGTGTGTGTCTCCATGAGTGGTTCCTCAAGGACCTCAGCTGTGGTTGGCTCAATGGCAACTGAAGAAACGTGTATGTAGTGAGCACTTCCATTCAAAATGCTGCTGAATAATGACAATATATCATCCATTTCCACTGTTTGTGATATTACATTTAGTGTCAAACAGAATGGAAATTACCTATCTCAGAAGGCTCAAGAACTTCTTCAGGCACGATGTCTGGTGCAGCTGTGACTTCTGCAACTGTAGATTGATCTGTGGTGCCAAGTTTATGAGGGTAATATACTGCATCGTTTCGAGCGAAATATCAAAAAGTCCATTAGTCGCAAGTAATATTTTCGTATGGAAATACATCTCGTGCTTCAAACGCGCAGAATATAAGCGTACTTCATGGTGTATAAGAAGCAGTAAATGTGAAGAGAGTTACGCGGAACGAGTGCCAATAATAGCACAAAATGGAGAAAAAGTTCACGCTGAACAGGAATATTTGTCCACGCAGAACGTCAAAATAATAAAAATTAACCAGAGTTAGCTAATCTTCAAACACTGAATGGATGCCGGTTACCCTGTGCAACGTTGTTAAAATTTGTGTTTAGTGTTAGCCGCCTACATTGCTTCAATATTTATTTGGTGCGTTACAGGTTACATGGCTAGGTTGGTGAGGAGTCGTCACACACTACGATTGTGAGAGTCAGAAGTTCGGGACAGAAAGTGAAGAGACGAAAAATGAAGCCAGGTAAATTCGTGCGCCTCACTGCAGTATACGAGAAGTTTCATTTTCAAAATTATGTTCATAATATGCTTCAAACCAGAAATTCATGTTTGTACTTTATCTTTCAAGTTCCAGAACATTGCGTAATTGCAACTGAGGGAGTAGGTTGTCTTCAATTGCAGCGTATTAGAAAAGGCATTGGTGTTTGTGAGTATTAATACAGGAAGAAGAATAATGTTGATTGGTGATTAGATGTTAAGTACAGGCAATAACTCAGTCATGAAATTACGACTGCAGGTGTTCAACGCTGCTGCAAATGTTAAACGACAGATAGCAAAATGAAAGAAGCGATACATCTTGTTGTGCACAAGGCAGTTGATGCAAAGGCCAAAACAACATTATAAATTTGTGTAGCTCAAGCAACAAGATAAGAATACTGTCGTGTACCTGATTCACCGACTGATACTTCAAGTTCAGTACGATTCTTTTTCTTGACCACCTTGGTTTTCTTCTCTTTTCCACGCTCTCCCACTGATTAAATAGAATAATGTATCACAATTTTAAAAAGTTTAGCTTGAACAGAGCTATAAATCAGATTTAAACAGGTGATTTGAACACTACTCATGTCAGTATGGTGTAGGTATTTTATCACTAATTTAACTATGATACAACACAAGAAATGCGTGTTTTTTACCTGTGTCGACCTGCACCACTTCAGTTGTGTGTGTCTCCATGAGTGGTTCTTCGTGCACCACAGCCGTGGCGGGCTCAGTTGGGGCTGAGGAAAAGTGTGCATTGGAACTTATGAATGGATACCGCCACTAGTAAATAAAAAGTTAAATATTCCATGTAATGATAAGCTTCAAGTATAAATATGTAGTATATTTTGTGCTAATTATGAGTAACTTGAAAATTGCAGGGTCTCTTCATCTCAAAAGATGAGAGAATTTAAAATGGACTGATAAAGAAATGTTTCCAAGTAAAAAGTATGATTTTTATAAGTCTTAACGTTGTTTTTAAACCATCAATATGGGTTGTTTCGCTACCTACTATCACGTTACCTATCTCTGCTGGTTCAAGAATCTCCTCGGGCATTGTCTGCGGAATGGCTGTGATTTCCTCAGGAGATGCAGTCTCTTCTGTGATATTAAATGAAAGATGTACATAAATTTATAATGTGTGGGCAACATAGAAAGCAAAAAATTAACTGAAGTAAGCTTAGGTGGAAATCACAAAACTTAAATGAATAAAAAGAATTTTCTGAAATCTAGGAATTTTTTACTAGCATGAAATCGTCAAGTCTGTACGACAGCGTATTTGCTGCCAGTTGTTGAACATGTTATTGGCAGTAGAATATATAAATAACGTTGAGATGTAGAAAAATAAATAGTGATCTATTTTAAAGCTTTGTCTGACGGTTTTTGATAAAGAGCGTACGACTATGAACACCTAAAAGCAAATACATTTTTGTTTTTGTATTGTATTATGTGCATATTAAATGTTTAGATTCCTCTCTTTTCAAGAGGATGGGAGGTCGACTGAAACTAGCATAAAAACGAAAACAAATATGACGTCTGTAAGCAGGTGTTATCTGAGAATTCGCAATCGATTCAAAACGTTTTCTGCGCAACTTATTTTGCTGCTGCAGTGAAAACTGAAAATCGTTCAACTTGATAGTTACAAGAATTTCATCCGTTTCAAAATGTTCGAGAAGTGCTTGTTGCCAGAGATATCTTATTTGATGAGAAAAAGAATTCTGTTGGCTCAGAGTGGAAGACTGGGTGACTGGCACTGATAGGAAAAATTCGTACACATCAATTCGAAGAGAATTAACGACGGATGACGAAAGACGATGAAATTGTCAACAGCTACAAGAAATGAGCAGCATTTAAGCATACCTTGAACGATGTCAACTTCTGTTCGTTTCTTTTTCTTGATGATCTTCTTTGTTTTCTGTACCGTTTCGCGCTCGGGAGCTAGATGGGCAAATGTTTAAACAAAGTTATGTAAAGTTGTGAGAGGTTGTCGTGCAGTTGTAATGGCCAAATCAATCTCATTTTATTGATGTAAGAGATAGGTATGAAGTACAAGTACAGTATGCTCCTCAACAGTCATGTAGGTTTTGTATTCGCACTGTGAAGCGAGTTACCTGTGCCAGTCTGCACCACCTCTGTGCTTTGTGTCTCCAGTACGTGGGGTTCTTCGTGTGCCTCTGCTGTGATCGGCTCAATTCGAGCTGCAAGAAGTATGCATGGTAAATTTGTAAAAAAATATGCTATAGGGATGAATTGTAAGCGGCATTACGCGAAGTAGTTTTTTCTTTGTCTTTGGAATCGCTTCCTGCCCTCGAGCTGAACGGACAAGGTACAATGTTTACGAATAATATTTCAACCTAAAAGTTGTACGTAATGCAGTGTAAATAAAATGTGATCCTAAAACCTGAGTATATTAACGTAATTGCAAAATTTTAGATTGCAATTTTATGCTAGAATTTTAAAAATTATGTAGATATGTAGATGGCCCGGGTATGCAGATAGCGGAATATTGAGGCTCGTGAATGGGAGTTACCCGAGTCAATTTCTACGACTTCAGTTGTGTGTGTCTCCATGAGTGGTTCTTCTTGTACCACAGCCGTGGTGGGTTCAGTTGGAGCTGGAGAAAAGTGTACATAGGGACTTATGAATGGATACGGCCACTGGTTGATAAAAAGTGTAATATTACATGTAATGAAAGCTTAACGTATAAATACGTAGGATATTATGTGCAGATTATGAGTAATTTGAAAATTTCAGTAGATCCTTTTCTAATCTCAAGTGATGAGAAAATGTATCATGAACCGATGAAGGCATGTTTCCAAGTAAAAAGTATAATTTTTGTAGGTCTTAAGGTTGCTTTTAAACCATCAACGTAAGTTGTTTCACTACCTACTGTGTCAAAAACTCAATCAAGTTACCTATCTCTGCTGGTTCAAGAACCTTTTCTGGCATTATCTCCGGAATGGCTGTGGTTTCTTCAGGAGATGTAGTCTCTTCTGTGATATCAAATGAAAGAAGTCCATAACTTTATAATGTGTGGGCCTAAAGAAGATAGCACGAAAGTTCAGTTGAAGGAGGCTTACTTTGAAATTACCTAACCAAAGTAATTATTGGAGAATTGTTCGAAATTTTTGGAATTTTGTTCTAGCGAGAAAACACAGTCTGTAGGACAGCGTATTTGCTTCCAGTCGTTGAATATATTGGCAATAGAATACAGAGATAGCTAGTTCAAAAGTAAAAATATAAATAGTGATGTGTATTTTGAAGTTTCGTATGGCGGTCTTCGATGAAGGGCGTAAAACTATGGAAATCTAAATGCAAGTTCCTTTTTGCTGATATTCAAAGTACATTGAACCTTAACCTAAAATTATTTCAAGATAATGGGAGGTCAATTGAAACTGGCATCAGAATGAAAACAAATTTGATATCTGTAGGCGAGTTTTTTCTGTGAGTACTCACAAGCGATTCAAAACGTTTTCTCAGCTTCTTATTCTGTTTGCTATTGTGAAAACTAAAAATTGATCGATTTGATCACTCCAAGAGTTTCATCCGTAGCAAAATGTTCGAGAAATGTTTGTTGCCAGAGATATATTATTTGATAAGAAAAAGAATTCTGTTGGCTCAGGGTAGAAGACTGGGTGACTGCCCCTTATAGGAAAAATTCTTACACATCAATTCGCGGAGAATTAACGACGGATGACGAAAGACGATAAAATTGTCAACAGCTACAAGAAATGAGCAACTTTTAAGCATACCTTGAACGATGTCAACTTCTGTTCGTTTCTTTTTCTTGATGATTTTCTTTGTTTTCTGTACCGTTTCGCGCTCGGGAGCTAGATGGGCAAATATTTAAAAAAAGTTATGTAAAGTTGTGAGAGGTTGTAGTGCAATTGTAATGGCCAAATCAATCTTATTTTATTGATGTGAGCATGAAGTACAAGTACAGTATGCTACTGAACAGTCATTTAAGTTTCACATTCGCACTGTGGAGCGTGTTGAGTTACCTGTGTCAGTCTGCACCACCTCTGTGCTGTGAGTCTCCAGTACGTGAGATTCTTCGTGTGCCTCTGCTGTGATCGGCTCAATTTGAGCTGCAAGAAGTATGCATGGTGAGTTTGTGACAAATATGCTATAGGAATGAATTTTAAACGGCATTATGTTAAGTAGTTTTCTCCTTTTTAATTTACTCTGTCTTTGGATTCGTTTCCTGCCCTCGAGCTGAACGGACAAGGTACAATTTTGGGAATAATATTTCAGCCTAAAAGTTGTACGTAATGCAGTGTTAATAATGTGTGATCCTAAAACCTGGGAGTATATTAACGTTATTGCAAAAGTGTGGATTGTAATTTTATGTTAGAATGATAAAAACAATGCAGATATGTAGAGGCTGCAGATGTGAAGAAAGCGGAATATTGAGATTCGTGAATGTGAGTTACCTGTGACAATTTCTACGGCTTCAGTTGTGTGTGTCTCCATGAATGGTTCTTCTTGTACCTCGGCCGTGGCGGGCTCAGTTGGGGCTGTTGAAAAGTATGCAAGGGAACTTATGATTGGATAATGCCACTGGTTGATAAAAGTGTAATATTACATGTTATGATAAGCTTAACGTATGAATACGTAGGATATTATGTTCAGATTAGGTGTAATTTGAAATTTTTAGTAGATCTTTTTCTAATTTCAAGTGATGAGAAAATGTACCATGAACCAATGAAAAAATGGTTCCAAGTAAAAAGCATGATTTTTGTAATTTTCAAGGTTGCTTTGAAACCATCAACATAAGTTGTTTCGCAACCTACTGTGCAACCACTTATTCAAGTTACCTATCTCTGCTGGTTCAAGAACCTCTTCGGGCATTGTCTCCGGAATGGCTGTGGTTTTTTCAGGAAGAGCAGTCTCTTCTGTGATATCAAATTAAAGACATTCATAACCTTATAATTTGCAGGCTTAAGATAGGAAGCATAAAAGTTCAATCGAACGAAGTTTAAGGGGGAAATTCCCAAACCAAAATCATTATTAGAGAATATTCTGAAATCCAGGAATGTTGTACTAGCTAGAAATCAGCGAGTCTGTAGGACAATGTATTTGCTGACAGCTGTTGAACATGTTCTTGACTGCAGAATATAGAGCTGGTACTATTTTCAAGAGAATGGGAAGTCGATTGAAAATTGCATAAAAATGGTAAAAAAACTGATGCTGCAGGCAACTGTTATCCAAGGGTACTCTCTCAAGCGATTCAAAACGCTTTCTAAGCTTCTCATTCTGCTTGCTACTTTGAAAACTGAAAAATTGTCGATTTGATCATTCCGAGGAATTTCTCCGTAGCAAAATGTTTGAAAAATGCATATTATCAAAGATGCCTTATTTGACAAGAAGAAGAATAACGTTGGCTAAAAGTAAAAGACTGGGTGACTAGCCGTGCTAGGAAAAATTCTTAACATCAATTCGAGGAGACTTAACGACGGATGACGAAAGACGATAAAATTGTTAACAGCAACGAAAAATTTATGTGTACCTTGAACGATGTCAACTTCTGTTCGTTTCTTTTTCTTGATGATCTTCTTTGTTTTCTGTGTCATTTCGCGCTCGGGAGCTAGATGGGCAAATGTTTAAACAAAGTTATGTAAAGTTGTGAGAGGTTGTAATGTCCAAATCAATCTCATTTTATTTATGTGAGAATGAAGTACAAATACAGTATGCTGCTCAACAGTCATGGATGTTTCATATTCGCACTGTGAAGCGTGTTGAGTTACCTGTGTAAGCCTGCACCACCTCTGTGCTGTGAGTCTCCAGTACGTGAGATTCTTCGTGTGCCTCTGCTGTGATCGGCTCAATTCGAGCTGCAAGAAGTATGCATGGAAAGTTTGTGGGAAATATCCTATAGGAATGAATTGTAAGCGGTATTATGTAATGTAGTTGCTGTATATCTCATGTTTTATTATGTGAATAAGTGACTTTCTCAGACATCTTATACGAGTATACCTATCTCATGTAGAAGAATTATTATAGTTCAAATATACCTATTTCAGCGGGCTCCAGGATCTCTTCTGGCACGGTTTCGGGAATAGCAGTGATTGCTTCGAGAGATGATGCTTTCTCTGTGATGGCAAATGAAATTCGTGAACTTTAGCGAGAAGTCACTATACTTCCCCGAAAGAGGTAGAAGCTAGTCAAGTGTGAGCCTGCGATTGCGTCACCCCGAGACTAATCCAGAAAATTATTCAAATTTTGAATTCATGACAGTAGGATACTGTTACATCATTCACTTAAATACGACGGAGAAATACTCGAATTAAGTTTGTTGTTTTATTTGACCGATTATTTATATTATGAAGAATAAAACTTGAACTGACAGTGATGCTATCCGAACACTTGAACGTGGAACAGGTTGGTTCCTTTCATTTGAGATAAAAGAATAGTGGAGTAGGTTACGAATGATCTCAATGCATTCCTCTCCGACATGGAGTAAATACGAGAGCGATTCGCACCCACTTGCTGAGATGTTACTGGCCAAATGTTCACTAGAGCGCTGACGTAGTTTTATAATTAATTTTTCGTAATTAAAAATTGCTCTACTAATTTGATGACAGATATTCTTCAGAAAATGGATCTCTTCACACCGACTTGAAAAATACAAGTTGGTGGTACAAGACAGAGCTGCACAAGCTGATTTTGAACGCACAAGACAAAGCCTCACGGAAACAAACCGGCAGCAAATATATACGGCGAGATCTATGAAGAAGAAGGGAGGGGCTTGCTAAGACACATTCGATGCGTGACACACTGGCATGCTGTGCGGAGCTATTAATGTTCCAGTCGGTCCTGATTACGATTCAGATTCTGAATTTCTGGGATACTTTAACTGCTAAGAGACTCGAAATATAAAAGAGACTCGAAATAGCTAACATGCATTTAAGGTTTGCCTTAAATTTCAACGGCCTATGATAATCTGGAGACAAATGAATGATCGCTTTTACACAATTCAAGTAAGTTTTTATCCATATCTCAATGATTTTGTACGAAACAGAAGTGCTCATTAATACGTGTACAGTACCTGCTGGAGTTTGTGATACTTCCACTGTTGTCTGTGTTTTTTCCTTTTTAATTTTCTTTGTCTTTGGAATCGTTTCCTGCCCTCGAGCTGAACGGACAAGGTACAATGTTTGTGATTAATATTTCAGCCTAAAAGTTGTACGTAATGCAGTGTAAATAATGTGTGATCCTAAGGCCTGAGAGTATATTAACGTAATTGCGAAAGTGTAGATTACAATTTTATGTTAGAATATTAAAAACATTGCAGGTATGTAGATGGCGCAGATATGCAAATAACGGAATATTGAGGCTCGTGAATGTGAGTTACCTGTGAAAATTTTAACGGCTTCAGTTGTGTGTATCTCCATGAGTGGTTCTTCTTGTGCCTCAGTTGGGGTTGACTCAACGGGTGCTACAGAGATACAATTCTTGTGAGTTTGCATTAAAAACAATTTTAGCTACCAGAAATTACATTTCCAGCGATCAGAAACAGAAAAGGTATAAGACAACGGAGATTTTTATCCAATGTCATATGTAATGAAAATCTCAATTAGAATTCACCTTTTGGAATAAGCTCAAGAGTTTCTTCTGGTATAGAGTCGTGAGTGGCAGTGACTTCAGTGTCAGTGGCAATACCTTCCACTGATGTGTGATGAGAGCCATTGTGGGTGGAGAAGCAGAAAGTAGTTAGAATTAAGATGAGAATAAAAAACACGTATTCTGTCTCTTCTCATCGCAAAGTTAAAAACCGGAAAACCGGAAAATGAAATGTAATAAAGAATTGTTTCAAGTTATCTTTAAACAAGAGTGCACAGCCAGGATAGCGCATGTACCTTCAATTGCTTGCGTGGCTTCAAGGTGCTCTCCCTTCATTTTCTTAGCGAGCTTCCGTGTTTTTTGCTGAGTTTCTGGTAAGGGAGCTGGATGGGACGAATGAAGTGTGAGATCTGTTTTTAGTCAATACTCCGACTTTGAGAATGATAGGAAACGCTGCATGGCAAGTTTAACATTAAGTACAACATGTTGTATACCAACCATTGTAAGGAGGATAAACAAGTATATCGTGTATAGTGGTCACCTGAAATATTGAGCATCACGTATAGTATAAAATATGACAGCATATACCAAACATTGTGACGAGGACGAACGAGTATATCGTGTATGTTGTGGTTACCTGAATCAATCTGCACGACTTCAGTGGTCTGAGTTTCCATGAGAGGCTCTGCGTGGATGTCAGTAGTGGCTTGTTCAATTGGCGCTGCTGAAAGATATTTGTGTGAGGATTTGGGCACCTGAATTACGTGTTAGTATTTGTGAGACAACATGTGGTCAGCAATTAACAAACTAATTCAAAAGTGTCCAGATAGAAAAATGATCTTCACCTTTGTCAACAGGTATGATGTCAGAGTCACGTGTCTCCACGAACTGCTCATCGCGCACCTCAGCTGTACTTTGTTCTGTTAGACGAGCGAGATATCGTGTTGGGTGTGCATAAAAGGCCGAAAAATTTGATACTTGTTAAAATTGAAATGCGAAATATTCTCATCTTCTATCCGATAGGTATAATAAATGAACTGCAATCGCTGTTGCAACGAGTGTTCGTCAGTGTGAAATTAATACAGTGAGGTAGATGTTTGAGAAAGCAACGAGTGTGAGTAAAGTTTTCGGAATATATTCGAAATTGACTGCTCATTATTGTTGGAGTATGAGGGTAGGAGTAGTTCGGACAGAAATCACTCATCGCTCAATGAGGCACGTTCTGCCATTTCAGCTTCAATGATAAAGAGTACCATATGATGGGACCACAGATGTGCGCTCCGGACACAAGTGCTGCAATGTCGGTAGCGCTGTTATAAAAATCTCGTTGGTAACCGCAATGAAAAACAACCGGGAATTTCAATTCAGAAAAATTTCCTAGCCTCTAAATTATTTGGAGAAAGGGGGCAAACATTACAGGGAGGGAAAATATTGTAGACCGTCAATTCGGTTGACATTTTGGGGCACAGCGTTAGTTCATCTCAGTCGTTAATGAATCATCTCAACTTAGGGACAAACGTTAGTTAAATTAAATCGTAATTTGGTCAAATAAAGCTTGGATAAAAAGTAGTTCAAACTTAAGTTTAGATAATGCAAGAAATTTCTCATCACGCTTGGATAAAAAATTAAATGGAAATAAAGAACGCATCAAAACAAAGAACAGTTGTTGGCCCAGGGCGGTGAAATCATGAGGTATTGAAAACAAGTTGATAATACCAGTTACCTTGTGCAACTTCGGTGACTTTCATTTCAGTTTGTTTTTTCTTCTTAATGACCTTTGTTGTGGTTTGAACTTTGGTCTCGCGCACGGGTGCTGAAGAGTGCAAATAGAACTTTGGTTATGGGTCGAGTTAGACGGGAGCGGCGTGACCGAGTCCACTACGTGGCGTAGTTTACAGCAGTGAATGGTCCTTAAAGTCTCTCACATATTGAGTGTAAATTCATGACAGTCAAGGTAAAATGCATTAAATTTTTGATTTTGTGAGTGTATGGCTAAGAAGTTTCTCAATGTATATTAGAGGCTCTTAGATTTAATTTACAGATTTTAGAAAATAATAGACTGCTCGAAACATTATTTAGATGAAGTGCTTTCTGCTTCTATTATCTACCCAAGCATGACAAGTAAAATGGGCACTTACTATGTCAACCTAAACATAGCATGTTCTCTACCTAAATCGTGAACTTCTTTCAAGTTTCTTTGAAACACTTTGAGATTTGTACTGTTGCTCTATTTGTGATCTGCAAAAAAAACATTACATTTTAAAATACTTAGTGTCTTAGTTGAAGTATTGTTTTTTACCTGTTTCAATGTGGAGTATTTCAGTGTGGTGTGCCTCCTGCTGAGGTTCCTCCCACACCTCTGTGATGACGGGCTCAACTGTAGTGTATGCAACATCATTAGTCGTCAGTGCGAGAATATTCTAGTTTTAAGACATGAAGAATGTTCGTGAAGACGTCTCTGCCATAGCTATAGTAGTGGATGAGCTCTTGCGTTAAAGAAAAACAGAGAAAAAACTTAATCAAGGAAAAATGTAGGGTGAAAAGTATGTTTTATAAGTACTATAGTACACGATAAGCGTCAGTTTGCACTTACAAGTGGTACACATATTCGGTAAATAAGGAAATGAGTGAAATAATTTCTAATGTTCGAGTAACACAAACAAATGCTTTTATCGGTGCAATGAAGCTGCTAGAGATACATCAAGCTATGACAGGGACAAAAAACATAGAAAATTGAAATGGAATATGTAAGATGTTTTGTATATATTTCATCCTATTGCATAATGTGAGTATCCATGATATGACTACCTGACAGTAGAAATCCGAGCAAAGTGTACCATGTTTTGTATGCATTTCACCCTATTGCACAATGTGAGTATCTCTGATATGACTACCTGGAAGTAGAAATCCGAGCAAATTATACCATGTTTTGTATATATTTCATCGTATTGCACAATGTACGTATCCATGATATGACTACCTGGCTCTGGCTGCGGGAGCTCCTGAGGTATTTCTTCTGTAACTCGTGTTTCTGTGACCTCGAGTATCTCCGGTTGTTCTTCTGGGGAGAATGGCAAGAGTGAGCGTGTCTGACAAGTCGAGCTTCGAGGGACAAGTGATTTTTTTACTGGATCAATGTCCATTAGTTATTTTTTTGCACAACCAAGAAAACTTATAACGTACATGGAAATCAATAAGAACACAAGGGAAGAAAGGGACAAAATTCCTGTTATTATCAATCACATCGACGGAAGAAAACGAACGCGCTTAATCAAATTGCAATGTTAACGCAGCAAAAAATCAAGGAACATAAGACATAATAATAATAATGAAAATAAGCAGTGGGGTGTTGGCTGTGTGTGGCTGCTTAGGGAATGCAAACAAATGTAAAGACTAAAATTTCGGTCTTTACCTCGACCACCTTAATTTTATCGCAGCCCCTCGTACTTACTTGCATCGGCTCCCCTACAGAATTACCTTGTATTCTGCATGAAATAGTACCCCCTCATCCACACGAATCCCTAGCCTGAAGCACATTTTTAGCAGAGTAAATGACCACTTCAATACGCGTACTAGCACGCATGCAGCAGAAGAAACTGAAAGCATCACGGCTAAAAAATCACAACAAAAAACGAGCTGGAATTGTTAAACATATCAAAATTTGGCTTGGAAAACGACGGCAACGGCAAAATAATAAAAACTCGTTTCTTCTTGAAATAAAAATGACGTTTCCTTGCTTGTAGAAATTTTGAAGTGTAGAAGTGGCAAGGAGACTTCTGTAGACTCTTAGAATGAGTGAAGGTGCACCCAAAGCATCCAATAATGGCAAATATTATAGGAAAAAGCAGATGGTGTTTACACGCAAGGTTTAAAATATCAAGTTGGTTGTGAGGAGACATGGCCTGTGAGTGGAGTCAGTGGTAGAGTGCGGGAGGGGTTGTCATAAAATACCTTGTTGTACGTCAGCTGTTTGAACTTCAGAACGGATCTTCTTCCTGATGAGTTTCTTTGTGGTTTTCACAGTTCGCTTTTCAACCGAAGCTGTAGAATGCGCGAAACAATTAAAATCTTCTTATTAAATGTTTATCCGGAAAATGGTTACTAAAGTCTCGGTTGGTGAAAATGTCGATGAACATTACCTAAACATTTTCACGCTCTGTGCAATTTCCTGGCCATATTTTTACCTTAATTGATTGTTTTTTTTGCACCTGAAGCGATTTAAAAGGAACGTACAATTTCAATTCATTGCTATAAATCAGGGTATCGTGATGCTTGGATGCGATTGCTGCAAAGCATTTCTAAAAAAAATATTTGTGACAATCAATCACTGTGATTGTTATTTTTCCCCAGTATGATCTTCAGTAACAGCAGGCGCACGCGTCATCGTCGAGGACAGTTTTGAACTACACTGTTACCTTTATTTCATTAAAACTTCCCACTAACTCCATATAGTGAACGTGCTATGTTTGTTGGACTAAAGCCACTACTGGTACTAAGAGGAGGACTACTATAACATTACAAAATACAAATTAGCAGTATAAAATATGTAGAGTAGTATGGGAGCAGAGGTTATGAACTAAATGTATACCCTAGTGTCCAGTTACCTGACTCTGGCTGGACAACTTCTGTCAGGATTGTCTGGACTTGTGGCTCTGGTCTCGCCGGCTCTTCTGGGGTTGAGTAAAAAATTCCGTTTGACCAGAAACACAAAATATTGAACTCTGAGATTTCATATTGACATCAAATTTTTGTTTGTTGTACTTGGGTGGTATAGAAGATCATGTGATATCAAGTACTTGTGGTCAACAAAAAAAGGAATCATGATATTCTAGTTCACTTGTTCAAATAAAAATACAAGAAAACTCAAAAGTTATTTCCTCAAATAAGCTCTGCAACGCTGGCAAGAACTATACAAGTGGACCAGAAAAAATGAGAGCTTTAGTGACACGATGGCCAGGTTAAAAAATTCACCAAACTATCAGATAAATAATTATATTAATCTCTTTGTAATTTTGATCACTATAAGAAGTCGCTGTAGAAAAAAGGAAAATCCCACTGAGGAGGGCATGAATTCTTCAACTGCATGCGAAAAAATACTCGCATAAAATTTTAGGTGAGCTACTTAAGGTAAAAATTAGAACGAAAAAGAGTCTTTTCTGTTCTGTTAACACAGATTTAGTGAAGAAATTTGCATGGATTGAAATAAGAAGTTTTATGCGGGAGACTTCAGTCTCATGTTCTGAATTTGAGTTGTAAAGCCATTAAAGTAACAATTTTGTGTTCTGAAGACTAATTCAGTACACAGAGAATAATTCATGTGTATTCTGGTATTAACGTAGGTTCAGCCATTGGATGAGATGGGCAAAAAAATGTAATATTAAGTAATAGGAACCGAAAGTGACTACGTACACATTACGGAGTAAATATATTGAATTGTGACCGTAGGGCTGTACCCAAATGTACATTGGTGGACTGTACCTATAGGCTGTGGTGCAGGTAACTCTTCAGGTAGCTGCTCAGGCAACTGTTCAGGTAATGGCTCAGGCAACTGTTCAGGTAATGGCTCAGGCAACTGTTCAGGTAACTGTTCAGGCACCACCTCGGGCACTTCTTCAGGTAACTCCTCCGGCAGTTCTTCAGGGAGTGGTTCGGGTAATGGTTCAGGTTCGGCAGCAGGCAGTTCTGAGGTGTGTAGGTATGTCGTGAGTTAAGAACAAAATATTGTACGTTTAAAATAAGGAAAATATAAATCAAGGGCAAAGTTTTGTTATTCACTACGCTAACTTGTTATAAAAAGAAAAATATATTTGTTGCTATGTTCTCGCAACAGAAATGATAGTTCATGAATACCATAACGTGCACTGAAAGTGAGAAAATTGCTTTTCATGAATGTATCGTTGCTTGAACGTATTTCTTTGGAAATCATGAAGCGAAACTAAAAACAATAACGTATAAACAAAGTAATATCAGAGTACTTACAAATTAAGATAAAATCAGTTCTTTCTATAAAAAGCATAAAAAGCAGATAAGAAATAGAGGCGCTGTGAATGAAGCAGTGGCTGCTAAGCAGACACGAAAATTACAGCCTGAAAGCAAAAGCTGCTGTGGAAGAGAAAGCAAGGGGTAATGAACAGAAACAAGATTTAATGGGTGAAAACTAAAAGCTGTCGGCCAGGAGCCAAAATTTGGCAGACGAAAAAATTGCAGAGTATAAATATAATTGCTGCGTAAAAAAGAAGTGCTGTTGAATTGAAGAAAAGTTGCTGAGTACACGAAAGAGCCATTAAGTAAAAGGTATAATCGTTGGACATGAATTGAAATTGACTGGGTGTAAAGCAAAATGTGCTGTTTTTGAATCGGGAGTTTGTGAGCCTGGAAGATCCGCCGTGCGCAGAGCAGAAACGGCTGAATGAGTAAAAGCTATTGGGTGGAAAACTTTACGGCAGCATGGTAGGGAGAAAGAACTGGATGGGACGAAGAGTATGTCTCCGTAAAAAGTAAAAGCTGAGGAGAATCACGCATATAGCACAACCAGAACAATAAGCGATAAGCATTTTAATCCTGGCAGTGCAAGTCACTGCAGGCAGTGCAAGTCACCGCAAACAGTGCAAGTCACCGCAAGCAGTGCAAGTCACCGCAGGCAAAGGAAGTCATTGCAGGCAGTGCAAGTCACTGCAGGCAGTGCAAGTCATTGCAGGCAGCGCAAGTCACTGCAGGCAGTGCAAGTCAACGCAGGCAGTGCAAGTCACTGCAGGTAGTGCCAGTCACCCCAGGCAGTGACAGTCACTGCAGGCAGTGCAAGTCACTGCAGGCAGTGCCAGTCACCCCAGGCAGTGACAGTCACTGCAGGCAGTGCAAGTCACTGCAGGCAGTGCCAGTCACTGCAGGCAGTGCAAGTCATAGCAGGCAGAACGAGAACAATAAGCGATAAGCATTAATGCAGGCAGTGCAAGTCACTGCAGGCAGCGGCGACAGCACGAATACAGCAGAAGCAACAGCAGGATACAAAGCTTGCACGAGAGCGCGACAAATCCATCGGTACCTTCAACAATCTCGTCAGCCTGCACCACCTCCTGCCGCTTCTTTTTCTTGATGATCTTTTTGACTCGGTGAACTGTAGTTGTGGTCTCTTGTGCAGGTGCTGAGGTGTAAAGTGCTCAATGATTTACTGATCTTCACCAGCGCGCCGCAATAAAATTTTTCCTCGTCGTTCTATTTGCGTATTCAGAAATCAGCAAGTTATGAGCGGTGACTCTCAGAGTGATCGGAATTAAAAAAAAATTAAACTTGAGAAGAAAGAGCCATTACTACAAGCCATTCAAAACGAATTTAAGTAGAATGTGTATCTGCTGCAACTTCTATTCAAATGAAATAGCTGTTCGAAGTCCATTCAACATGTGCACCGATTCTATGGACAGTGGTTTCAGCAAATTATGAAAGGTACTATTAACGATGAACACGAAGATTTGGTATTCAAGCAAGATATTCGCCGGAATTTTGACGCAGCATCGCAACTTCGAAACATCGTGGCCAAACTTGAATTTCTTCCGGTATATGTGAACAGTAAAGCAATCAAGTGAACGAGGAAAAGTTTCAAAGTAGTATAGCGAATCTACTTGTTGCAACTAGCGTAAAAAAATCTTTTTATGTTCTAATTTAGAACTCTCTAAGTTAACTGAAAACAAATGCGAAGCAAGCGCATGCGATAGTTTGTTCCTTTTAAAATTTCTAAATAAAACTTTTGAATTCTGTCAATGAGAATCTGCTGATTCAGAACGATTTAGAATTTTTATTACCTCTAAAAACAGTCCATTAAAGCAGAAAAATTTCTGGTGAAATATACTCCCGAGGTATTCCAAAAAACCTTCCAAGTATTAAAGTGCACGAGCTTAACTAATGCGTCTGAATTTCAAAATATTTTTCCAACATCAACTTGTAATAAATATTTCTGCTACATGTACGCATTGATCAAATGTATATTATAGAGTTTAATAACAGTTCATGGAATGATTGCGGGGTAAAAAGAATAATGTCAGCACGTCAAATGGATCCAACTAAAGAACGGCAGGAATTTTAAAACAGATACACATACTGCATTGCATTTATGCCAGTACGTAATAAAAGCCGTACGTTCACAACGAATAACTCAAATGCTAATGGTCGCGAAATTTCTTACCGTGAAAGTTGAGTTGTGTTATGTCATGGCAATTTCCGATACAACACCTGAAGGTGTAAACGAAATGGAAAAACAAGCCTGACTTCGAGCAAGGACAGATTTACTTTGGAAGACCAAACTGAAGTATTTCTTACAACAGGTGCGGC
Organism: Morinoia aosen; assembly: GCA_030386875.1. Lineage (NCBI taxonomy): Eukaryota > Metazoa > Arthropoda > Malacostraca > Amphipoda > Talitridae > Morinoia > Morinoia aosen. The sequence continues at coordinate 49,680,272 of CM059564.1, forward strand.
ATGAGGTAAGAGATCCAGTGAAAGGAAACTTCAGGTATAAGAGGAGTAGGTGTTACCTGTCTGTGTCTGGACCACCTCGGTGATGTGTGTGTCAAGTGCAGGCTCTGGGAACATGTCTGCTGTGGCAGGTGCTGCAGGAGCTGCGAGAGGCAGGGATTCAAATCTCATGCGCGCCTCACGGTAACACTAAGCGAATCTACTAAGCACTTGTCTACTCAACTATATCAAAAACATATGTTCTGGAGCTACTAGTGAATAGCTGCTTGGGGAATTCGCATAATTTTTTGGCTTTCTGGGACAGACAATGTTTAAATTCAGAGTCAGGACTATTTTAATCCTTTAGTTTTTCTAGTGGATGAAAATATATCTGAAAAACTAAAAATAAACTGACAACTGACACATTTCTCTATTAAAATACATACGCTATTGCAAATTGAAAATAACAGACTCCTAACGTTTTGCACCATTTTATTTATCTACAAAATTACTTTCGAGAAATTTAAAATTCTAAGAGAACGTGTCCTACATTGCCACGGATAAATCAAGGTAAGCAGCATGAAAATGCTGTGTAGGAGCGAGATTCAGAGTGTTCCCCGTGCATCTTAGTTACTTAGACCCTGTAACTTGCCCTACTGACGTAATGACCTTAATAAATGAGAAGTTATAGTTCATTATTCAGCAGAACTTCAGATACTTAAATGTATGAGTTACCTATTTCCAGTGTCTCGGACAACTCCTCAGGGAGTTCTTCAGGCAGCGCTGTCTCTTGTTCTTGTTCAGGAATGAATTCTGTGTTGAAGTATCCATTAAAATTCAGTTAGAAAATTAACAAAAAAGTGATAAGCTACCTCTGGAAGTGAAATGCCCGTAACAAGAATATTGAGGTGTCAAACTGATATGAATAAGTGGAAGAGTTCTATTGTGACCGTTGAACACTGCTAACACTATTTGATATAGGAATGAATTTACGGAAATAAAATTTAAGATAAAAAACTTTTCACTGGATGATTAACTAATATGAAAACCATAAAAATGTGAGTTCATAAAATTATACGTAGAGCAATGGAGCATTTCAAAATTTAAAATACAAATAAAATTGAAAATGTAAGAAGTAGCTATCTTAGTCTAGAAATAATAAAATCCACGAGTAACAAAGATTTCTCTGAAATTAAAATACGGTACACATCTACGCAAAATAATAATGATGCTAGACACAAGATTGCATCTAAGTTAGTGTAACGAAATCGATTATTTGCGAATTACGAGGACTGAATATCGTGTTGCCAGCTTGCTGAAGAAAGCAAATCGGAAGCTGAGGAAGCCGTTACTAATTAGATCGGTGTAGCGATGCAGGCGTTTGCAAAATAAGCGCAGAGCAGCAGTAAAAAACAGCAGTCAAAAATATTTTCTCACGGATCCGAAAAAAATGATCGAAGAATGAAATTCGTAAAACTCACCTGATGCAAAGTGTAGAACACAAAAATGTCACTCTCAGTTTTACAATAGACACACAAAAATGTAGGGCTGGTAAGGATTTAAAATTATGGGCTATAAACTCAGGTAAAATTATTAGTTAAGTAGAATTAGCCTAAGAAATTCTTGGACGTAACGAGTTAATGGGAAGGATTGAATTTGGCTCGGAAAAGCTCAGGCGTGTAGTAGGTCTGCGTCGCAGTCGGCGTTAGAAGTCTCCGTCTTTGCAGTGAGTTAATTCCTGTTATTATTCCAACAGTTGTTTTCGCAATGTGTTAGGAACGCACACGCAATTCCAAGAGAAATTCGATTAAAGTGAGGTAAGCAACAATAAGTCCTCCACGTACAAAACTCCGCTGGCACATTCGTCGTTTTAACGTTAGTATTTCAGTTAAAGTTTAGGTAAAGCCTGACTTACGAGTCTCCTCGACGGTGAGGGTTTTTTGGTCTTCAACTTCACGCTGAACTTCAACCTTTTCTTCAGTTGCAGGTTTCTTCACGATCTTTTTGATGACCTTCTTCTTCACAACTTTGGTAGGCTTGACTTCCACGTGCTCTTCCTGTTTGACATCCGTTACGAGTCGTTCAATGGTACTCTCTTCGTGATAAAATTGAGGCTGCTGCACGATCTCGGTAACAACAGTTTTCTCCTCAATTTTGGGTTGGATTACCTCTTCAACTATTGTTTCGGTAATCTTTTGCTCTTCAGGTTTCACTTCTTCCACGATTTCTGGAACCTGCTCAACTTCTTCTACAGTCGTAGTAGTCACTGTTTCGGTAGATTGCTTCTTCGGTTTCTTGATGATCTTTTTGATTTTCCTCACCACTGTGGGTGACTTTTGAACTTCTGTCTGTTGAATGATGCTTTGATTCATAACAGACTCCTGCTGGCTGAAGGAAGCTTGTTGCTGAATGACGCTTTGTGTCATCATTTGGACGCTTTCGCTTCGCTGGGAGGCCGCAGACTGGCTCTCCTTCATAATGAGCATGGGCTGCTCACTTGTCACTTGCTGAAGGTAGCTCGCTTCTTCACGTACGGTCACGTCTTGCCTAGGAGCTTGTTGAATTTGCAGGCTGGAGCCTTCTTCAACTGACACTTGGAACTTCGATTCTGCGACCTGCTGGACTTGCTGGGCCAGCTGGCTGGTCTCGAGGAAGGTTTGCTGAACCGAACGCTGGGCTTCCACGGATTGTAATTGCACGCTGTGTTCACCCACGAATTCCTCTGTTGTTTTTTCTTCTGTAAAACACACCTGCATTTTAATGATGCTCTAAAACGCCACACCAACAATATAAATTCAAAAATGCAAAGATATAAATGTATATTTTTCCATGTAGCGATGTTTGGTAGCGGGTGCTGAGCATTGATTGGCATTATTAGCGAATTTGTTGTTAGAGTGTGAATAAGCTTGCCAACATAAATTAGTGATTGGTACACGGTTGTTATGTTCAGCAATGTGATTTTGCATTTCGTTTATGTATGAGGCTGAAGACGCACTCAGAAATAGAAAATGTTCAAGATCAGTCCGTATCGAATGAGTAGAGGAACAGCCGCTGTTGAGGTGCACCAAGAATGAGGAAAGAATTTGCTCCGATTTTAAAAAGGAAATTCTTCATTATAAGACCACTCGTTATACTATGAACCAAAGCATTTGGGATGTTACAATTTGAAACTTCGTCACAATGACGAGCACCATGAGAGGACTGTAATTGCGCTCCACAATGAGCGTAATCAAGTATGCATTCAAATGGTTAATCCTATTATTAACCATTTTTATAAACTACAAATTGTTCTCCTGTTCGTTTATTTAAATCATGCTCTTTCCGAGGCTCAGCTTGCGTTGGCCACCGTGGCCGAGTAATTAACTAGAAGGTGTCGGCAGTTCGAATTCCGGTGCTGCGTGGTGATTGCTCTCCGTTGGAAAAAGAGAAAGCTCAGGCATAATTTCCCACTCTACCCAGGAGTCGGAACTGGGGGTAACCGTCATTGCATTGCGATGTTAGTTAAAATGTATTTGAAAAACCAATGTGCAAGATGATATGTGTTAGGTTTGATGGGTAGGAATAAAGCGTCCTTTTTATTCAGATATTCCTAAAGGCCTGTTTACACGATCATTGAGTGCGCGCGTGAGCCGTAAAGAGAGGCGCAAGCCCCTCCCACTTGCCCTCGCTTCAGGCTCATTAACTTGCTTAATGACAGTGCGTCTGTAATGACACTGACAAGCTCTGGCCAGCGCTATGAAAACAAGCACAGTCCGCGTTGTCATTGAGAAGTAAAAGTGCCTAAAGTGAGAGCAAGTGGGCGGGGCTTCGCCTCTCTTCACTGCTCACGCGCGCACTCAGTGATCGTGTTAACAGGCCTTAATTCTATAATCACGTAATACAACTAAGCCCCAAGTGAAACTAGCTCAATTTTCATATTCACCGCAATATTAAAAATTTTACATTAGATAAATAACAGCACTAGAAGCCGTTGAGTACTGTATAAATATTTAATTTAGTTAGACTTAGAGAGCATAACTTTTACGAATTCATATTCACCCTATAAGAAATGTCATAGTTCCATGATTCGTACTCTTTGCGGTAAGCTCCAAGCTTTTCGCATTTTTTTGCTTTAAAAATAACACACAGCGACAGACGTACGCGCTGGTGAAGTTCCTGGTCAGAACACGATTGATGTTCGAATTCTAGACACCTCTAACTCACTTGGCCAATTGGAATTTATTGGGAGAGCAGTCATTTTCCAAATGTAAATGTTTTTCCATCATTTCAATAATTCATTAATGCTAAAATAAACATGGGATTTGTATATATTTTATTCCCTCGGTATCGCTGTCATCGTCTTCAGTTTTCTAGTTCCTGGTTCCTCCTCTTATGAGTCAACTGCCCTGAACTCAATTGCACTTTAGCGTGCCGGATGGCAACTTTCAGGTACTCGTTAAAGTTACACTCTTGAGTGCTACTGCTTCGTGAAACTTTTGCAGTTCCTGATGAAAAATTTCAAATGTAATTATCTCATTTCCTTTAAACTGAACTGAATGATCATTTAAGTGGAGGATAAGGAAACATTCGCGCATGTTTCAACTCCTAAGTTCTAGATATTTAGATGTTCTTACTCCCACGCAAGTGTTCTGGTTTAAATCACTTTTTGACAGTGACAAGTTTTTCATGAAGATTTTGCACAGCTTTGTAACCTAGAGCTTTAAAAGAGTTTTGGTTCTCTCAGTATAAATAGTCGGTTAACCAGCTGGCTATCCATGAACGCTAAATTGATGACTATAAACTCGACAAAAAAAAATCGCCTCAAAATTGAGGAATTTTTTACGAACTACAATTAGTGAGAATGATGCTGAAAGGTTAATAGCATCACTGAGCAAGCTACACTAACTGGAACACAGTCCCCAAAAAAGGTACACCATGACAGTTCAGGAAGAAGGAATTCTAAGTTCTCCAAATATTGCACACTTGAGTACTGATCAAAGACTAAAATGCAGCAATAGAGGAAAAATTTTTGCTCAGCATACATGAAGAATGATATCAAAGTGAGTGCGTCTTTAGCCTCGATGTTGCGAGTTTTTGTTACCTTACCTGAGATGGTAGCTGGGGCCAACGGTTGTGGTTCTGGTACTGGTTCTGGCAGGGTGGGTTTCTCTACTGGTTTTAACGTGACTTGTTCTGGTATTAGTTCAGGCTTTGATTCTTTCGGGTGAGGAATGGGTTTGAGTTCAACTGGTTCAACTGGCACTGGTTCGGGTTCTTGCTTTGATGGTTTTGGAATCGGTTTCAGATGGACCTCTTCCGGCACGGGCTCTGGTTTACTGGGCTTCTTGACCGGTTTCAATTTGACCTTTTCAGGCTCAGGAGCAGGTTTATCAGGCCGCTTGAACGGTTTCAGTTCGACCTTTTCGGGTTCGGGCTCAGGAGCCGGTTTGTCAGGCCGCTTGAACGGTTTCAACTCGACTTTTTCGGGTTCGGGTTCAGGTTTCGGTGGCCTCTGAACTGGTTTCAACTTGACCTCTTCAGGCTCAGGAGCTGGCTTCTCAGGCCGCTTAAACGGTTTCAGTTCGACCTTTTCGGGTTCGGGCTCGGGAGCTGGTTTCTCAGGCCGCTTGAACGGTTTCAGTTCGACCTTTTCGGGTTCGGGTTCAGGTTTTGGTGGCCTCTGAACTGGTTTCAATTTTACCTCTTCGGGCTCAGGAGCTGGCTTCTCTGGTCTTTTGAATGGTTTCAGTTCGACCTTTTCGGGTTCGGGTTCAGGTTTCGGTGGTCTCTGAACTGGCTTGAGTTTAACCTCCTCTGGTTCAGGTTCTGGCTGGGCTGGTCGCTGAATAGGTTTCAAATGAACCTCTTCAGGTTCTGGCTCAGCTCTTGGAAGCCTCTGAACAGGTTTCAACTGAACCTCTTCTGGTTCTGGCTCAGGTTTCGGCGGTCTCTGAACAGGTTTCAATTTTACAGGTTCCGTATCTTCCTCAGGCTTCGGAATTTCTTTCCTCTTGAACGGTTTTAATGAAACTTCTTCAGGAGTTTCTTCTTCTTTAGGAATTCGCTTTATTGGTTTCAATTTCACATCTTCGGCTTCTGGCAACTGTGGTTCAGTCTTTTTCAATGGTTTCAGGGTAGGTTTCTCCGACTCCGGCTTCTCATCTTCTTGAGGCCTCTTTACAGGTTTTAACTGCACAATTTCTGGCTCAGGTTCATCTCTCTTAGCGATAACTTTCCTTGTTTTCCTTTCGGGAATTTCTGCCTCAGGAATGGGAACGACTCGTTCGGGCTTTTCGATTGGCGCGAGCTCCTTCGGTTTTTCTTCTTCAGTTTCTATCTCTTTTTTAGGTATTGGCTTCAGATGAACTTCTTCTGGTTCAGGTTCAGGAGCTTTAGGCCTCTGCTTTACCTTGAATTTCAGAGGTTCAGGCTCTGGCTGCTCCTCAATAACTTTCTTGGGCTTTTTCTTTTTAGGAGCCACTGGTTCTGCTGGCGTTGGAATTTCTTCTTCCTGAGGCAACACTGGCTGTTCTCGATGGACGGCCTGAGGAGCTTCACGTTCTACTGTCGGAACAGATTCAATATCCCGATACTCCAAAGTGGTGTCCTCTCTGTCGGGAATTGTGATGGGCTTAAGATTCAAAGGTCTATCCTGAGCAGGTTCGGATGGCGTTTGCTCTGGGATTTCACGAGCTGGTTTCGTGAATGGCTTCAATACCACTTCTTCTGGTCCTTCTTCAGGCTTCAATTCTCGTTGCTTAGGAGCCTTGAACTTTATCTGTTCAGGCTCGGGCTCAACTTCAGGCTTCTTTTTCACAATTTTTCTCCTAATTATTTTCTTTCTAGTCCCAGGAGAACTTGGTGCTGATACTTGTTCAGTAATTTGTGCTCTTGTAACAGCAGTGTCAGATGTGGGTTCTGGTTCGATTTGTTCACCTTGTTCAGGTTCAGTTTCGACAGGGACATCAAAAGCAAGCTCCTCAGGTATCGGAGAGCTAAATTCCTCCAGTGCCGTTTCTGGAATGGGTTCAGTTGTGAGGGGTTTAGACAAGGATTGCACATCTCTGTGGGCAAGGGTAGTCGTGTCAACATCTTGTTTTGGAATCGGTTTGAGCTGCACTGTTTCAACTGGTTTGTCTTCTTGTACATGTTTTCGAGAAGTTGGCTTAAGTTGGACCTGCTCAACGCCAGGAGTTTCGGGTGTTGGCCGTGGTTGGCGTTTCACAGGTTTCAAAGTAACTGGTGCTGGGGTGACTTTGGATTTTTCGGGTTGCGGACGTTTTTTAGTGACTGTCTTGCCATACTTCGTCGGGACAGGGCGGTCAACTTGATCTCTTTCGAGTGTCATTATCTCTGAATCAGATAGATCCTGTTCTTTCTGAAGCGTGAAAGCGTCAGTCTCTGAATCAACGACGAGTTCTGTGTGATCTGTCTCTTCAGAATAGGGTTCATAATTTCTACTTCTATCAATTTGGTCAATTTCCTCTGATCGGTCAATTTCCAGAATGTTTGTATCGTTCAAGTCTCTCAATTTTTGGCTAGTGTGGAGATCAACATCTGATCCTATCTCGAGTTGTGTATGATCAGATTGTTCAGAATATACATCAGTGTACAAGACAGGCTCATCGTCGTCTTGAGCATCGTCTGCTGCTTCACTAACAAAGCGTTGATCACCCACCTCTTCGACTTCAGTGTCTTTAAGACCTTTAGATCGTCTTACTCGCTTTATGATTCGTTTTTTCTGTTTAGGCATCGGAGCCTTAGAAATCTCAGTGGTTTCAGTGTGAGGGAATTCAGTGCTTATCACCGAGTCATCAGTTTCTACAAAAGGTTGGAGTGTGTCCCGCTTTTGAGGTGGAGTGGGTTGGGGCGAGAGGGGCTGTGTTCGGTAAGGTTGAGGCTCAAGTCTTTCTTGTACATCTCGAGTCTCAACTTCTGAGATCTTCGTCTCATAGTCAATCACATGAGTCTCTGTCGACGAGCACCAAACACAGGTCAGGTGAGAACCATCACATAGAAAGGGCCGTACTCATACGTCACAAGGATTGAGTTATGGTGGAGGGCTGTTGTGACATCATCCGATCGTGTATGCACATGAGCTAACAAGTGTAGACATCTTCAGCAAGCAAGTAGCTACGTCTAACGAGTAAGGGGGTGTCTAAAAACTTTCTATTACAAACTGTAAATAATTACCTTTTCCTGAAATATATCGAGGGATGTGCTGCAAATAACACTTCGTAAACATAACATGATATATCAAAAACTTCTACACTAAAGGGACACATTTCATAGGGTTCACGATAGTATATTGCAACCTGGAACAAAACACTGTTAAGACATTGGCATCGTGACCAACAACGCATCTTTAAAATGCCTACCTTTTTCAACTTGAGAGACGGCAGCGTGAGCGAGCTCCTCTTCATGGAACACTTGCCACGCGTGCTCAGCCAGTGCCCGATCTGATGTGGTCACACAAAGTAATTAAGTTTCTGGAGCTTCAAATGATATATAAAATAAGTATGGGAAACCATCCAGCAAGCGTGAAGCAAGTTCCTGACGGAAGTGTTCAGGAGTGTTAGACATACTGCACGAATCCAGACGATGAATTACATTCAACAATTAGGTACCTTAATTCATTGGAACCATGCGGCCACATAAGTACTTTAGCAAGCATAAGAAGCTTCAGTAAACTAGACGACGAAACTGTCATTTTTACTTTGACAACAATTAGTTCACTGAAACGAAGACGTACATTAACGGATATCTCATTATGTTGAAGTTATGTTCACATAAAATTATGCATACAGGACAGTAACAACAGAGAGCATTTCCAGAAAAAAATACCTAGATACACAGAACAGATGACAAATATTTCATTATTTACAAAGAAACTGCAGGAAATACATGGAAACAATAGACAGATGCACCAACAACTTAACCAGCGTTCAACTCACACACAAAAATAAATCTAGCGACGAGTCTAGATCAACAGCACAAGTCTGACAGCGTGAAAATAAAGCAATGAACGGAAGACAACACAATTTCAGGGAAACAAAAGCTACGGGGCAGCAAAGCAAATAATTTTTACCATCTCAAGTTGGACAGCTCAAGTTTTATAGTAAATGTAGCATCTGTAATTCCACAAATAAATGAAGCAATATTACAATAATGGCAGCAAACTGAGCCATCGAAAGGAAAATTTAAAACATAAATGGATGACAATCAACAAAACAAATAGATGTTCACTAATGTTCGACAAGAGTGAGTGAGCCTTGATTATGAGCAAGCATGTCACGTACCTTCTTTTGCATCTCTATAAGCCTCTTCTACGAGGACCTGGGCCACCATCACCGAGTGTCCCTGTTTCTCAACGATGTTTACGAGCGGCTGCTGCGTCTCCGGCTTCTTGAGCTGCGGCAACTGCCCAGCCACGCAGCATGCGATAATCTCTTCGGTTTCTATACCTTGGTTCAGCATTTGCGACACCTTCTCGAGCTCCTGAGTCGTCGTCGACCACTTGCCCATCTCTCTTGGGATGACCTCCTTGAAGAGGATATCTTGCCGCACATTGTTGGCGTGCTTCAACATGCGCAAGAAGGCCTTCAAGCCCACCGGGTGCTGGGGCGCCTGCATCTTCGTTTCTTCGGCCAGCACGAGCGACACATTCCTCTGGTGTCCGATGTACTCGCAGATCTTGACGAGGGCGGTCTGGATGCTCGGCTGCTGAAGAGCCGGGAACTCTCCAGCCCGGAACAAAGACCAGATTTCGTTCACACGCACGCTGTTCCTAAGCAACGTGTGTACTCTCGCTAGCTCAATAATGACTTGCTCGTCCTCGAAGAACTTAGGAGCTATTTCTTTCACCACTTCTTCGCCTCGAATCGACGTGTCTGATACACGAACGAAACATTTCACACCAGGGATCTGGCTGGGTGAAAACTCCTCAGGTACAATTTCTGGGTAGCTTTCTTCAATGGCGATAGGCGCCTTCCAATTAGAGTAAACTTGATCGATACGGTATTCTTTAGGCGTCTGAGGTTCGGCTTCCTTCACTACAGGAGCCTCAGAGAGACGTCTCTGAGGTTTCCAGGTGTTCTGCTTAGCTTCTTCGAGCTCTTTTTCTTTCTCTATCAACGCCCTCTGACGATCCTCCCTCATTTTTTGGAGAGCTTCTTTGTGGGCCTGCTTCTCTTTCTCGCTTCTCTCTCGCTCTTTGACCTTCATGTGCTGGGCCGCATGTTGGATATTGAGGGCGGCATAGCGCTCATTTGCAATGGTTAATTTCTCTTCGTATGTTAATTCTGCAGAGCGAAAGAATGAAGTCTCAACTATGGGTATCATGAAATTTAGGAAAGAAAACAGTCTCATCATACAAAAATTGCTATTTGACATTTACCAAAAATAGGCGAAAAAGTATCACTATTCCAAGAAGTCTCCAGCACAGAGGAAGCAACAGCTCTACAAATCGAGGAACAGGATGCAATAAGCTAGCCAGACTGTTTTCTTTTCTATTAGCTTTGTAAATGGTGCATGCAAATGCAAAATGCCTGTTTAGTAAATAAGAAGCAAAATGCATCTTAAATAACAATAAATATAATAAGAAGCAAATGCATCACAAAATAGAGCCGTCAGTGAATATAATAAGCAGCAAATAATGAGCGATAACCAAATAATAATAATAATAATTTAAGAGTATGAGCAGCCGGTAAAACTGTTCTATGGCTAAGTGAAACCTTACCTATGACTTCAAGATTTGCTTTGGTGTAGGCCTCTCCAGCTGCGTTGACGGCACGGCACACGTACTCTCCCTTGTGCTTCGGTGAGGCCTCCACCAGCGTCAGGAAAGCCTTGTCGCCGCGCACGCGCATCTTCGGACACATTTGGTTGCGGTTACCCGCAGTACAGCAAGCGTGCCTCTTATATAGGCGTGCATGTAACAACTATACCTTTTGTCTCGCGTTATAGTGATTCGATTAATTAAGTTGATAACTGAACTAAGGAGTCAGTTATATGGCTAAAGGTCTACAAAACTTAACACTCAGAAAAACAAGTGGAGCACTTAGACATACATACATGTACTAAGTTTACCTTTTGTCTCGAGTAATGATTTGGTGAATTACGTTGAGTATTGAACTGAGGAGTCAGTTATATGGCTAAAGGTCTACAAAAATAATCTATCATAGTAGCAAGTGGAGCACTTGGGCATCCATGTGCTGACTTTACCTTTTGTCTAACGTAATAACGGTTTGATGAATTGCGTTAAGTGATGAACTGAGGAGTCAATTATATGGCTAAATGTCTAAAAAATTCCAACTGAGAAGGTTCAGTAAGAGTCGATGATACACAAGCCACTGGGTATTTGAATCGAGGTGTGCTTGCAACAACTGACAGGGAAAAATATGGGTAATCCATCAACATTTCTAGCAAGAGAATAATTCAACAAACAATGGTAATAAGCATGATGCCCATCAGTTTTAACTTTTTTTTTACTGGAGTTCTCCGCAATAACGTGCAGTGTCACTTGCACTAGGAGGCACAGCCGGTAATCATCATTGACAAGAGCATTCAAAAGTAATAACCTAAATCATCCCTTTAATGCTACAATAATTCACCTGGATATAACGGAGTTCTTGAAGAAACTACCTTATCGGAAGATGTTTCCAGTCTTAAAAATAATTCAGAAGTTAAAGTGATTGATCTACGAACAGCTAGAACCCTACGGCGACCAAAGATGTCGAACACTTTGATCTTAGCAAAAACGGTGCCCAAGTTATTAAGAGAAAATTCATAGATGAAACGGCTAATTTTTCACAAAGGTTAATCAAATCCGCTCACCGATGATTAGAATTTTTCTCCATCTTTGATGAGAGGAGAGTTCATTCAAATAACTATTCTAATTATAAGTGATGCCGTCAACAATAATAATAAGATAAAACGATTACGCAACTAAAAAATAAAGTTAATGATTACACTAAAACTGTTAGAAATTCAGAATAGGTTAACCAAGAGTATTTTGAGCGTAATAGATTTAAAAATATAAGGAATGAGTACATAGGGGAGCTGGAATATACCTCAATCGAAACTTGAAAATGTACAATCTCTATCTTCCAAAATTGGAACGTTGTTCTTCTGCGACAACCCATAAGGAAACTTCCACTCAACATTAAAAGAAATTACAACGCAAGGCGAACTTAACGAGAAAATGAACTTTAACGATAGCATGATATTAACTGTGGATTTTGAGTATCCCATGGTATTGTATCATCAGCGAAAGCAACACGTGAGAGGCATGTTCATGTCGGCGACAGATAATCAGAAACTTAAATGCTAAAGACATCAGTATAATTAAATGAGGGGAAATACTCACTTGGAAAGATTGTTGCTGATGGATGAGTAGGTTGTCATGATACCAGGTAATTTCGGGTTTGGGGTTACCAACAAATGAAACTGTGAATATGTAATTCTCCATCTCCTTAACTCTGCCGTTCACCAGTTCTTGAACGAACTGGGGCTCGACGTGTTCCGCTGAAACATCAAAATTAAATTACTTTGAAGAAATGTACAGTCGATTAATATCAACAATCAACAGTATAACGTAGCAAACGAGGCTATGTACATGAAGCAGCAAAACAACACAAAACTGCAATAGGAGTAAAAATGGAAAGTAAAACACACAAAGCAGCACACTCTGGCACTTACCTTCACTTCCTCCCAGTCATGCATTTGCTCTCTAACATTAAAAACTCCTCCAAACTGTTCGCTCTCGGGATCCCAAAATTGAATGAAGATTTTTTCCGAACTGAAAGAACATATTTATCATCGAACAAAGGAGTCTCAATCAGAGTGTCGATGAGGTGTTTAGGCTCTTTCCTGTAGTACACGTCTGTGTTCAGAATTTCTAATATTGAAGTAGAAGGCTTGAACTCTGGTCGTTTCGAATTCATCTCGACAATAACTTCTTTTGGCGACAAAATCTCCGAAGCTTGTGTTGAGACAGAACTGGAGCTAAGATAGGCGACGTCACTCAGCTTGGCATTGGGAACTGAAGGATGCCAAGTGTAGGTGGTCGAGTGAACAACTTTGGAGGAATTAATACCGAAAGGAGATGCTTCTCTTGAAGAAATTGGAGTCGGGGTGGATTGCCGCGACATTTCCGATGTAACGAAGTGCACGTCTCTTGATAACGTATTGTCAAAAAGCTTCGTGTTATAAATTGGAGTAGCATCATTCTTAAGGTGTGAAAGAGATTTCTGAGACTCGTCATTTGTGTCCTCAGCAAATTCTTCTTCGAGCTCGATTTCAATTTGCACTGCAACTTTTCCTGTTTCTTCTCGTATTGTCGTCGAATTTGAAGACGAGGCAGAAGGAGTTTGAGCTGTGATGTTCAGAACTGACATGGGAGATCGTGAGGGACTCTCATAGCTTCGTCCCGATGAAGGGGAAATGCTAGTTGTTACGTGGTATTTTTCTTCTTTAAGAACATGGGAATGTTGGACTGTATCACTATCCGCCTCTGGCAAGATAGAAGAATGTGCATTGGGTGCTTCAATCACACTTTCAACCAGCGACAGAGGGCTCATTGCATGTACACAGTCTGTGTTTTCCAATACAGACGACGAATGCTTGGCGGGTAATGGCCCTTTATTTTCTGCAATCTTTAACGATTGTCTAGTGAATACACATTCCTTAGTTTCAACAGCCGGCAGCGATTGTTTTGAATTAACACGAGATTTTCCTTTTACTGCGGGCGGTGACGGTTTTACAAGTGGACGATTCATGCCTTCCACATCAGAAGCTTTGCGGCTCAGGCTTATTTTACTTCTGACAGGTGGGGGAGAAAGGGGCGTGGATGGTCGGGAAGGAGTTGAGTGTTTCTTATCAGCAACCATATGCTGAGGTCCACTGGTTTTCCTCCTCAATGTCGGTGTAGAAGGCAAACTGAAAACTGCAGAACACCTTTCTTTCGATGTCTTAGCGGGCATAGCAGAAAATAATCGTTTGCTAGGTAAAGGGGATTTTTCTTCAGAACTGCATCGGACACTACGACTAGAAATGGAGGGTGAACGACTAACCTTAGTACGAGCGCTTAAAAGGATATCTCGCGTATCACTTCTAACATCATCATTGGAAGAAAATGAATTTTGTCTCACTGGAATTCTTGAATTCCTTCTCACGGTTTCGGGGGACATAAGTGGAGTGCAAGGCTCACTCGCAGAGCGGCGACTTCTCGCCCCGCCTTTTCTTTCATCAGGCTCGTTAGAAAAGGCTCGGAGAATCATTTTGGGAATCTTGGAAAAGCTTCCTTGTTTGGTAAATTTACGTTTCATGACTGGGGTGACGACAGAGTTGGAAAGTAAAATCTGTCCTTTCGATACAAAAGTTGAGCGCGAACGAATCGAGGGGCTGCGAGCTAGACGAGGTGTCGAGGGAGCACTCAAAGACCCAGGTAGAGACTTCCAGTCAACTGATGATGTCTTCAGTTCAGAGATGTCTTCTGTTTTGTCCACTTCATGACTGCTTTTCTCCTTGATGGTATTTTCTAATCCAACATCTTCACACTTCTGCTGAACAACTTCCGACTTAGGTAATGATTGAGACACTATCGTTGCATTTCCATCAACAGTCTGATGTTTTTCTCCCACGTCTTCAGCTGCTCCTTGCACTTCTTTCACTGAAGTAGAAGATGAAATACTCAATTGCAAGGGAATAGAAGACGTGAAATTTTTCTTACTTTCGATCACATTTTGAGGCCCGTCGTCAGCTGGAGAAGCTTCATTACTCAGGGACTGGATGAATTGCGAAATAGAATTGCGGTGCGAACTGAGGTAATCGGTCAAGACAGACTGAGCAAAATTATCATGAGCTTCATGACCTTCTATGGAGAAGTGAACATGCTTCACACCAGGGCTAAGAGGGCCACTTTTGCCAAGACTTGGGCAGTATGTAGAGTTTATGAGAGTATTTTGGAAGAGTTGATCGTTCATTCGGCCCATGTCACTAAGGGTTTCGGTCTCTGAAATGAAGACCGAGTCACTTCCCATAGAGAGGTCGCCAAGAGACACAGAGCTCGAGGCCAGGCCCGTTTTGTCAGTGTGAGAGTAGGTTGTTGTGGACGCGGCGGTGCTTCCTACCATGGTTGTTCTGCTCCCGAACTCAGAAGAATCAATTTCTGATTGCGAGTAGCGAACTGCGTTCAAGGAATCTTGAGAAATGGAGCACGTAACAGCAAGACTCTCAGAGGAAGTGCAAGAACTCACAGAAGCAGGAAAAGAGTTGAGGCCAATAGAGAGAGAGCGAGAAGCAACAACACACGGGGTGGCTTTCAAGCCTTGCACACCAAGCGTTTGAGCAGTTTTCTTCTTGACAACACAGGGTTTATTCACCAAAGTCAATGGTCCTGCTGTTGACCTCTGAAGTTGATCTGGCCGAGGGTTAGACTCAGACAAGACACGGGTTTGGGCATTCATGTGAGTAGCACTCAACACTGACGTCTCTGCTCCCACCCTACCTTGCATCTGCGTTTTCAGTTCCTCCATTCGCGTCACCCACTCGGGCTTGCGATAGCTGCTGCTGGTGCCCTCAGAATGTTCTGCAAAGATAAAATCTTCATTTTCATTCAAATCGTTTTAATGAGTCATATTTATTTCATCATAATCCGTCACCACATCCAAAATGAAGCAAAGTGTAGCAGCACAGTATAAAGGCAAGCGATATTCACGATCATTGTTTCAAAGGCCAAATATACCACAAGCCTAATTCCCCAATGACGGTGACATGATGCGATGAAATGGATGGATGATAGAAGACATAATTAGAGAAGTAGCAGAACACCAAAGAGGAATTATGGACACACAAATATAGAATAGTGTAAGAAGAACCGCAGATACCACCATGAACGTTCTGTGGAAGGAAGATGGTGAATTATATGTTAAACAATGAAAAAGCACATCAGCAAAACTCGGCAATATACGACAAATACTCAACGTATGCTCATTATCTCACATATTATAACACGCTTCATATTTTGTATGCCAGACTAAACTCTAAATAATTTTTGCAACATTCAAGTTAGAAGATTGGCGCGAGGGCCAGGCAGGCCTACCAGAGGGCACCACACACAACAACGTGGTGCATGTGGCCACTCCGTTCCTGTTCTGCGCCTCGCACGTGTACTCCCCGCACTGCGCGATGGCAGCCGCGGGCAAACTCAGCGATGCCGTTCCGTCCTCGTAGTTCTCGAGGGTCAGGCCTTCACTGACCCTCACGGCCTGGCCATCCAAGTGCCATGTCACAGTCGGCCGAGGGTAGCCCATGACTTTCGTGAGTAATCTGTTCCAAAAGTACTCGCTTATAAGCTACAGAAACATATTCAACTAAGCGCTCTGCAGCAATAAAATATAATTGAAAGCACAAAATTCATATTCTAGGTTTACTCATATTATACAAAAAATGGCTCTGCTCATTATTAATAAAAAAAATAATATTATTAGTAGTTGGATGTCTAACGGCTTCTAAAGTGTCCACAATAACTCGTCTTAATGAAACTAAGCTGTTTGTAAATTGTCAGGCACTTCTTTTACTCGCAAAATTTGAAAATTTACATCGAAATTTAATTTCAACCAAATTCGAAAAAACTAAATTGATGAACTTTTCA
This sequence comes from Morinoia aosen, assembly GCA_030386875.1. Classification (NCBI taxonomy): domain Eukaryota; kingdom Metazoa; phylum Arthropoda; class Malacostraca; order Amphipoda; family Talitridae; genus Morinoia; species Morinoia aosen. Next base: position 49,696,881 of record CM059564.1, read on the forward strand.
GTATCTTTAAATAAACGTATTAATGCAATATTAAGATCAATCAAATGAAATCAAGGTTATGATAAATTATCTAATGAATGTCCGGCTCGTAGTAAAAATTGTCTACTAAATAATATTTGTAACCTAATTGAACGAGTATAAAATAAAAAATTATAATACAAAACGAAAAAACATGAAGGACAGAACTCGTTCACGACTAATGAGGTGAGAAATCACAGAGTGCCTCGACTAAAGGACAATAGATATCTTAAGGTCTCATTTAAATTTCCGGTGTAAACAAGAACTACACTCACTCGATGAGTCAATTTACGAGCCAAAGTATTTGTTCCTTATCGACCTGAATCACAAAGTGTTTTCCCTGAAGAAGATAAGATGACTCACAGTAACGCTTACATGTCCAATGTCTATTAAACCTTCACACACGAGAAAAGAACTATTTACGCAACAAAACACTCAATTTATAAGTTAATATAAGAGTCATAAGCTTAACACGTTGACTGCGATGTGTTAAACTGATGTTCAATATTCAGCACAAATTTAAAGTAAAAAATTGAGAGCAATTTTACAAACATCAAACTTTAACTGGATCCATTAAATACCATTCATTTTAAAAGATTGTTAAAACTATTTCTAACGACCCATCGATGCATCACAAGCAACGTGTCAAAAGCCATCCTCTGTGTCGCCCACACACCTCGTGGGCTTCCCCTCAGCCACCTCCACGCGCGGGGGCAGCTGCTCCACGAACTCGGGTGACGACCCGATCTCTGAGAAGTCAGAGTCACTGCTGCTGCCCCTCTCTGTGTCTATTGTTTCTTCCTCAGTGACGGAATCTTGTAAAGGCAATTTCTCCGATGGAGAAACTAAGGTCGAGATTTCAGAATCTGGGGTGTACTCGTACGCTGCGAACGAGAAAGAGGTAAATAATTTGACTCATCCTTATGGAATCACGAAGCTGAAAAATAAATATGAAATCACTGTAAAAAAACATAATATAATTACAATAAAATCACTGCACTTCACAAAATAGAAGATATTTATTTTCATTTAATCGCAAAAATTTTGCTTGCCGGACTTATTTGTTCCATTTAATAAAACAACGGGGCTTAGAAAAGCTTGAATCCCTGACAAAAATTGTGTGAACAAACGTTAGAACATATGCCGGAACAATTCGCGACCCAAATCAAAGACGGGTCTTCGTATTATTTCAGTGTAACAGCTAATCGCACAAAATAGAATCGCTGTACTAAAATAACACGATCATACATAAGCTAGGCAACAAATCGCCAAAACTAGCGACTTTTAATGAAGCTGTACGTTTCCCTACGCTGCTCAAGAACGTAATAAAAGGCGCGCAAGATGAAAAGGATCGAACAGAATATGGCAACAGCAAAGAGTCGGGCAACCTATTCTCAAAACCAGGCTGTCGGACACCTAACATGCACGTACACGAGAGTTGAAGTAAAATAAAGACCTCAACAAAAACTCAATCATCAATTTCCACGCACGAGAACGATAATAGCTTTAGGGTTTTGAGATGCTGCTCACCTTCAACAGTGAGGGCGGCAGTGCACCTGCTCTCGCCCGCCTTGTTGCGCGCCACGCACGTGTACTCGCCGGCGTCTTCAGGGAACACTTCACTGATCACGAGACCCACGCGGCCATCTTGGCTCTGGAGCACTTTCACCTCTCTATGATGACCGATGGGTCTTCCTTCGTGAAACCAAAATATCTGGGGCGTGGGAGTGCCAGTGACACGACATGTGAAGCGGGCTTGTTGTCCATCCATCACTTGCAGAGGCGTGAGCAATGGGTCAAACTTTGGCGCGACGGCCTCTGAGGCACCTTCACCCTCTACAAGAAGAGTGGCAGTCGATGATGCTCGACCCACTTCATTTTGTGCCGTAACGCTATAGTCCCCGCTGTCGTCCTCAAACACTTCCCCTATGACTAAACGGGACTTGTTGTCCTCAGAGGTAATGGAGACTTCGAGCTCCTCATCATCGGTGATTTTGATACCGTGGCGGTACCATGAGAACGACGCTTCAGGCATCGCTCGAACTTCTACGTCGAGAATAGCAACTTCTCCTTCAGGGACAATTTGAGGAGCTAGAGCTTTCGTGAACTGAGGAGGCTCCATAACTACTTTCTCCTCCGCTTCTGCACAGCAAATAGTTACAGTCCTTAAGCATGAACACCGAATGGTACAAAAACCATAAACAAAAACTCATTTGCCGCTTGAAAAATTGCTTATCCCAAATAATTTCAATGAACCGGAAAGCTATAATCCATGTTTAGCTTGTGATCGTACATTTGTGAAGCTGAGTCTGTATTTCCCTGATTGAATGCTCTCAAGGCAAATTTGCCAATATGTGAGTTTTTACTTCGGAGTGCTACTATATATGGCGTTTTTATTTTCGATTACCATTTACTTTTTGAAGAAAAAATTCGTGCAAGTAAATCTTTTAATGCTGGAAATAAAGTGCACTAATTAGATTTGACAACTAATAACGATAGTTTAATGAACATAAAACAGGAATCTAGTAAATGTACACCTTAATCATTTAAAAAAGGTTGATGATACTTACTAAGCACGACCAGTGATGCTGCAGTTCGTGCTTCACCCGCGTCATTAAAGATCCTCACTTCATATTCTCCGGAGTCGTCTTCAAAAACTTCTTCGATATGAAGCTTTGTACGGTTGCTATCACGCTCGATGTGGAACTCTACTGAAGGTTTTATTTCCTTGCCTTTCTTGTACCACTTGATGGTGGGCGGAGGGAAGGCTTCAAACTTGGCCGTCATGTCGACAGCCGAGTGTGCAGTGATCACGTTAGCCTTTAAAGGCTCAGTGATACGAGGCGCCTGTCGGAGCTCATCCCTGTCGAGAACCTCAAGATCCTTGAGTCCCACAAACGCGGTGGTCTCGTCCTTGCCGAACTCATTGACGGCCACAGCCCTGTAGGGTCCCTGGTCGTCGACGAACACTTCTGCGATGGTGAGGCTGACCCTGCCGCTCGCCTCATCGAACTCCTGGCGGAAGTCCGGAGTGTTGGGAAGCTCTCTGGAGCCCTGGAACCACACCACTCTCGGGGCCGGGTGGCCGGTGAGCCGCGCCGTCAGCACTGCAGGATTGGCGTGGTTTACCCGTTGCCCCTGCAACACCTCCACGAACACCGGCGCCTCTCCTCGAGGAGGCTTGTGAGAACTCCCTGTGGCAAAAGAGAGTTCACAACTATAGCTTTATTGAACGATACACGACGTCTAATTTCTTTCTCAGGTTCTTTACTGTACTCCAACAGACAAATATGAATTCAATCATACTCAATCATAAATTTATATTCTGGTCAAGCTAATTTAGTTGTGTTCAGTTGAAACAGATGATTAGAAAATATTAGAATCTTTTGAAGTTTCATATCATAACATAAATATAAAAATATTCTTTACAGTGAACACACGTAATGAAAACATTTAATACACAGAATACGTGTGTCCGGTAAATTCAGAACCAAGTAAAGGAAACAACTATGTTTTCCCTCTAACATTCAGCGTACAAATTTTAAAGCAAAAGATTCCAGACAAAAATTAGATGGTTATTTCGATAGGTTAACATAACGAAAACCGGCAAGCGTAGTATCAACCAATCACGTACTTAAACAATGCAAATCAGGTTTGGAATAGGTGTTGAATAATACGTATTCCATTAAAGAAAAGGTATTATGTAAATATAAACCTAATAAAATAAGCTTAGTCAATAATTTGAGCTACTTTTCTTCTTCCAGTATTCTGCAAGCGGCGCAATTTGCCTGAGGAGAGTGCAGAGCCCAGCGAACAAAAGAGCCTAACGACAAACACAAAAGGGTACGTAGCTGAAGAAGCAAAAGACTGCCCAAGATCAATTCTCCAACGATTATCAGCGAAATGCGGACGCACATAACTCGTTTGGTGATAATCAAAATCTTTGTTTCAACTGAAATTGGTCATATTTATCCCCTGAATGTAAACGTTTTACTCGACCGCCAGCTGACCAGTCACGCTTCATTTCATTACTAATTTACAGCGCGATGCAACAAATAATAAAGCAATCAGACACTAATCATGAGCGAGCTGCCCTCCGGTTCAGCACATAGCAAAGTTGCGCAGTAACTCTCAAGTTCAGCCAGCCCAAACTTCGCTCAATAGTAGATATCTTCGATTTTTAACGAGTTATTATTTGAGAATAATCGTTTAATTGAAATTAAATTGACTCGATTATATATATGTTGCGTCATAATTGACTAAAATGAAAGGAAGGCCCAAGAAGCCAGTAAATGAGGCATTGCGAGACTGTTCCACAATATGTTCAAAGAGACTGATGTAGTAAATCAGTGCGTTCTTACAACCGATTGAGCAATGGTGAATGTTTTTCTGTGAATGGAATGTGAGTACTCGTGTGAACTGTATATTGGCTCGAAGTGTGAGACGGTTGCCAAACAAATTGATTAGCTACTTCATTATATCTGATTAGATGACTAGTCTAACTTACGGTAGAGAAAAAAGTAAAATTAGACCAATTGAAGCCATGAGTGAGTATTATCTTCTTAGTTTAAGACTACCTAGCCTCCAAAAGTTTATTTCTCGGAGAGAAAAGAGGAAGGAACCACTTAGTATAGAATTAATGCCACGGAGAATCTATGCAAAAGATGTGCCTCCACACTCTGCGCATAGAAACAGCAAGATAGAAGGTAGTTGGTGAAAGAGGTAAAAATTGAAGAAATAAGTGGTATGTGTCGAAAGAAAGGCAAAAGTAAACTGAAAAAAACAACATACTGACAATTTTTTTTATTTTTCAAAAGGAAGTTCTACCTAACTTAAAGCTCGGGCCCTTACACCTACCTCTTGGACAAGCTAATTCCATAAATACAATAGCTGTACCCAACTGAAGTGCAAAATACGAATGAAAGCTAAGTTTAACGACAGCTTTTACAAAACGGAATCTTTAAAATATGCGAAAAAAACAATAGATCCAGGTATAACACCTTGCATCACGGCCGATAAGTCAAAAGTACAGAAAGTTGTTTGGGAATGGTAGAGAAGTAAAAGCTGAGCCGAGATCGGCAAAGATGAAGTTGCAACGAACTCGGTGAGGGGCGAAGCAAAGCACAATGCAGGCCTCAAGTCTCGTGACAAGAGCGGGAGGTGTGTGGCGCGCTGCCAACGCTCGGGCGGGTCACTCGTATAATTAGAGACGTCACAAAACTGAACAAGGGGTCTCAGCTATATTTTCAAGTGGTCTCCTTCAAACTTCTTGAAAACATGTAATAGCAATTGGATTATTTCTGTAAATTGTAAGATTGAACGGAGTGAATTTTGAAAAGTTCATGAAAAAGATACTTAGCTCGATAGCTTATATAGTGAATGTCTATGAAAAATTACATTTCAAAAACAAGTAAAATCTTCGTTTTAGATAGAGCTTCAAAGCTAGACAACAAATTCAAGGATTTTTCAATAAAATTTCACGCCTACCACCGTCATATCACGGCAGAAATTGCTGAGAGGCAATATCATTTCAATGGTAATAGAATCCGGCGTAGTGGATTCTACAATTTTGCCCACAAACGCTTTTCAAGCTCTAGAATCAAATAATCGAGTTTAAAATCAGGGAAGAAAACATTTCCATTTCGAGATCTCCCAAGATAGAATGAATGAGACGAATGTTGCGTGGAGCAGCTGCCTCTACTAAAGCCACGCCAGCCAAATGGGAGTCGACTGCTTAAAAGGTTTTCAGGACAGAAAGCTCTAGCCTATTTACTTGTTTTTTAGAAAACCCGCTCACAAATTACTGAACTGCACTCTTGTCTATTCTAAAGATAGAATCTTCTAAGCCACGTAACGCTCTCAATACGTAAAAATCGCAACATAATATCGAACAAAGAGGAAAATAATATAAAATTCGAGCAATATGTGCTACCAACAACAAAAATCCAATAGGCGGCATATAATGATTCCATTATCAGATATTCCCATTGAAACTGAATAAAAAAATAAAAAATTTATACGGCGCTGCATATGACATTGTATCAGTAAAAAATGAATAATAAATTATTTTACAGAGCATTTTTCAGCGTAAAGAAATTCTTTCCAAAGTGATACTGAGAAGCTATCATTGATGCTTAAGTCTTAGTTTGAGGGTCACTTTTCCTCTGGAGTAGCGTCGAAGTCTTAGATACCGCATCGCATTAATTGTGTTGCAGGAGCGATGGCAACAAGAGCACTGAGATCGGAAGGAATATGTTTTGAGGTCTCAAATGTGCAGGACCATCGCGACTGACTTAAATTCGTACTAGAATTACAAAATAACAGTACAGCTCAATACCGTTATCACGAACAGAAAATTTTTTAAACTTGGTGAGATTTTTACACTTTTTGTACAATGAGTTTTGCAAGCATAGTTGAAAAATATTACTGAACTAAGAAAAGAGTTTACCCCCTTTCATATTTTCCAGGGCAGAAAATAATTCAAAGAACATTTTAGCATCGAGTAAGCGTTGCGCTACATTACGTGAACTTCCAACAGTCCTTACTCATAAGATTAAAATATTGAGGAAAAAGAGCGCAGAACTTATCATGTCGCATCAATAGTCCCTCAACATCCGAATCAGATCAATATGCTACCGCGTTGATCACAATACGAAACCGACATTTCAGCAAAAAGGTGCAACAAGTAAGTAAACGGGTCTTGCCCTCAAAAGATAGTAACAAAACATTAAAAAAAAATAATTCAACCATTTTTAAAAGTTTCATGTTGGCACACAAATGATGCGCAGTGATTCGAATTACTGCTCAATTACTTGCAATGAGCTCAATTCATGTGACTTCAATCAAAGTTCTGCATTCGAGCAGTGAGAACAGACGCTGATTTGACTTCGGTGTTGAAGTAGCTTGTTTTGCTCCCTGTATATTTGCATACATAACTGGCTTCTTATACAAGACGAGGCCATAAGTTGTTTGTCAGAAACTAAGCTAAAAAAATGCACTTAGCGCATTTGATCGAATTTATGCTTGCTTCAAGAATGATGTATGTCAGAAGTGATATTACCGCTTGTGTTAAACATCAATTAATTAAGTGAGTTACATATGATAAACCCCACACGCAAAAATAAAAATTGGAAGATAATGAGTGAGGAGTTCACGAGCAATAAGCAAAACAATTAAATATTTTCACTGGATCGTGTTGGCATCATAAATACATTGCTGAAAAAGACTAAACCTAGTACAGTAAATCTTCGATATGAAGAGACGTTAGCGGAAATTTATCTACACCTTTTGTACGTGCATTACTAAAGATTAAGTAAATGACTAGACTAAATCTCTCATGAAGAGTAGCAAATACGTCACAGTGGAACATTTATTTCTTTGAACTAAGTGGGTGATTTAGAAGAGATAGTTACCAGCACCAACTTCATGAAGTCATACATTTATGAATATACGAGTAGTATATGTTTTATAGATATAAAATCATTAAAATAAAATCCCATACTTTATCATGCATGTTTTTAAATACCTGAAAGTAAATTAACTGCGATAAAAAAAACAAGATTTAACTCTGTTAAGGATAGGCAATTTGTCAAAAATTAAGTGCTCTTCTACGACTGAATTTGAATTCTCACTTTCATTCGATATATAAAATCCAGCTGTTAGATCAAAAATATATGTCAGGACATAACGCATAGCCATAAAAAGTATTTTCTGAAATACATCAAAAGAGATCTGCATGAAAAAATGTTTATGCAGCAAGTGCATCAATATCGAAAATAATCCTACGACTGAACGAATACATCATCCAAATAGGATCAAAATCTTAATGTACATTAACTGGAGCTGGAAGAAGTGTATTATGGTTCATGTAAGGTTTAAAATGCACAAAAGTTAACTTACATAGCCATGAAAACATTGTAAGCCGATAAAAGGCACAGAGGAGCACAGCACCATCCCCTGCGCTGTCCACCTGAGTACTGAGCTCTGCAACCCATAGAGGCTGGGCGTGGGCACCTCGCCAGACACAGGCCGGTCTTGGCGATGATTTCAATTATTTATTCGTAGTTAAATCTTCCGAGTTAACCTTTCTTGACATAATAGCAATGATGGACGGTTTTGCAGCACGGGGCATCGAATATTTGATGAATTGCGTTTTTTTATGCTTTGCTTTCAAATAATTTGCAGCAGTTTGCTTTCTCTTCCTTAGCCTGTGACCACAACAGATATCGCAAATCAATAAACCGAATAATATGCCCAAAATTAATGAAAGGAGCATCTGTAGTCGAATTAGCAATAAAATATTCGGGTTACATGTTTCAACACAAGTTAGTCAAAGTTACACTAGAGAATACGGCAGCGGATGATTACGACTGCAGATTATGCGAGAAAAAAATTAAAGAAGCCATTAAAGGAAAAAAGGAAGTTATTTGTGGACTGCAACATTCTCAAATACTATACTTCGAGTGATATATAAAATTTTAAAGTGAATTGATTTTGCGTATGGATGTAAAAAACTCTACGGTGATTACTCCGAATATTTAATTTACTCAAGTTATGGTTGAGTAATAAAATTCCCACTTTGAGAAACGTCATAATGTTCCTCACTAACGTTAACCAAAAATACTAATAAAAGGTTACAAATGAAAAATTAATTTGAAAATCAATGGCCTTTAACAAATTTTTACTGAATAGTACGACTGCATGGATAAGCAAAATGTTAATAACTACAAAAATTTGAGTTAATCTTGTGGATCATCTGACGTGATTGGCGAAAACATTGAATCTATTAGATACGATAAGCTTCAAAAACACACGCATAGGTGAACGAGGGAGTATTTGCAAGTTAAATTGAGGACTCAAAAACAGTGGAGTTCAGCTTGGGTTAGCGGGCGGTCCAGCACTCGGTGAGGAAGCAAGCGGGCGTCATTACCTTGGACGGAGAGGGTAGCAAACGACGAACATTTGCCTGCAGCATTCTCAGCTTCAAGGCAGTAAAGACCAACATCCGCAGGCGAAGCTTTATGGAGAATCAAAGCGGTGAAGTTTTTCTTGAGCTCGATAACGGTGTCATCATTTGGCTTCAGTAGTTTTGTGTCTTTATACCAGTCCAGCGTGGGAGGAGGATGTCCGAAGACGCGGCAGCTGAATACAGCTGGCTGATCGACATCGACCGTCAATGACTGCAATGGAAATTCGAACGATGGCGGCACCATATCGATGTTTTTGGCTTTGCAGTCTATACGCTTCAATGGCTTTTTCTGTTTTGGGGCACTTTCAGGAGATTTTAGCGGTTCTGACGTAAGTTTTTGGCTAATGATTGTAGGAGTTATTGTGGTTAATTTATCTTGAGGTATGAAAGAAGGAACATCGTCTGCAGGAGATATTTTCTGTTTGGATTTGTCAAAAGGCGTTAGTTGAACTTTCTCCAGCTCAAATTTCTGAGTAGAGGGCACATTTGGCAGAGACTTCTTAAGATTTACTTCAGGAAGAAGGAATCTAAGATCTGTCAAACGCGGTAACCGCCTGGGTGGAGGCTTAAGCTCGACGTCGAACATTTTATCGGTAGGAGCGCTCGCAGGAAGATTTTCTTCATCCGTGGCTGTTCTTCGAACAGGTCGGAGGGTCGATCGCTTTCGACGCCACGGTATATCATCTTCCGAGGTATCGGGCGCTAACTGTTCTGATCCAAATTCTACGAGGCTCGATTCTGTTTCCAGTGCATCATTCTCGAAGTTGGAAGAATTAGCGTTCACGCCTGTGGGAACGGATGATTTCATGGTAGCCGGAAAATTATGGGCAACAATGCAAGGTATCCGAAACGCTGTGAATACATGCAAGCAATATACACTCTGCCGCTCTCAGACGCGTAGACATTCTCGTTTATTCGCTGCCTCTGTGGAGCATATCAACCACTACCTGTGCGTATTGATCAGCATGTTAAATCCTGGTGTCTTGTAATGCAATGCACAGCAACGATGAGTTTTACATTGGAAATAAATAATTTACTGCCTAGTCTCTTTTGCTCAAAAAGGGTAGATACTATTAACCTCGGTTTTTGTTACACAAAATGAAGTAATATTGCTCCTGTTAGTTACAGATAGTGTGCTTAGTATTAATTTACCTATATTATGGAGTAATAAATATTAATTATGAATATCGTTCATCTGGCGCTTTTCAAGGCGATAGCTTTTTTCCGATTACGTAAATTTAATTTCGTAGAAGACCTTTAGCCCGTCACGATACAAGCCGTTCAAAATTGATGAGCAGAGACGCAAAGCATCATGTAAAAAAAAAGCAAAGTAACATTACACTATTCGTCGCGAAAGTCGATTCATTTTCTTTCCATAGCACAAAAATGGCACAGAAGATCTAACGAAAATTTTTTTCTGCACATAAATTTAAAAAAACTGAATTAAAACCAGAAAACGTGATCTACTCTTTCAATTCGCTCGGTTTTCCTCACTTCCGGCCTAATGTTTCCCTGTTGAAATAACTGAGAAGTGTAAAGCGAAAATATTCAACCAACTAGTGTTGATGTGTAGCCCACCCCTGGAGCCGCTCCCTCCTTGTATATCATAAATTTCACCCCTGTTATCACGCACGCAACGGTGATGCGTGACTTGGCAACCGCATCACCAGAGGCGCCCTTCCGCGTGGCGCGCTGCAGCGGTGATGGGTGGGTGCGAGCAGGGCGGGTGAGAGCAGCAGTGGATGAGCCAGGTGGATGAGTGCGGGCAAGGTGGATGGGTGCGACCATGGGTGATGAGGAGAATGTGTGAGCAGGGTGGATGCGAGCTGGCTGGATAGGAGCATGGTGGATGCGGGTAGGATGGAGGCGAGCAAAGTGGATACGAGCAGGGGTTATGAGGTGAATGTGGGGGCAGGGTGTGTAGCAAGAACAATGAATAATAAAAAAGGAAGAAACAACAAAAGGAACTAACGGTTAACTTAATGTAAGATAGAACGAAGGATAGGACGCATTCACTGGGAGGTAAGTTCAAAATCGAGGCGTTGCATAGATGAGTGGCAGAGACTGACGTCGTCTTTGATGCGTGAGAAACATCGACACCGCTGCCAACGAGTGCGTTACTGAAGTTGTGTGAAGCAAAATTCTGATTGAAAATATTCGGTGGCTGACTAATGTGTTGTGACTAAAGCTTCTGTTCGATGTCGAAGAAAAGCAATCCCGTTCTGGCCATTGGGTGCAAACATCAAAAAAGGAAGAAACAACAAAAGGAACTAACGGTTAACTTAATGTAAGATAGAACGAAGGATAGGACGCATTCACTGGGAGGTAAGTTCAAAATTTCAATTGAAATGACGAATGAGTCAGATAAATGGAAAAAATATCCTTGCAAGATGGAGGTCTAGCGTGAGGTAGAAGCTAGAAGTGGGTAAATTAAATTATAAAAGCTAAGGAAGCAATCATACGGGCCGTGTGAAAATGAATAAAGAGACACAAGAAACAAAAGCGGAGAAAATTCAAACGAAAGACGAGGCCAAATAAGTGGACTAAGTAAGATTGTAATGCGGACCACAAAAACAAAAACAATAAGAGTAGTAGAAACTCTGCTCGAATTTTCAGTGAATGAAGATCGAGACATAAATCCATTGGTTTGTACAGATACGTAAAAAAAAAGTTCAGAGGCAGGCATTCACGACTGGATAGAGCGGTGGAGCGTTGCATAGATGAGTGGCAGAGACTGACGTCGTCTTTGATGCGTGAGAAACATCGACACCGCTGCCAACGAGTGCGTTACTGAAGTTGTGTGAAGCAAAATTCTGATTGAAAATATTCTTTGAGTAAACGAAATGAACAAAGTAGGAAGCTTGAATGCGAAAGAGGCGATGAGGTGAAACATGGCATTAATTGAATAGAAGCAGCAGCAATGCGCAATATAAAAACTAAATACAATAGAAGGAAGTAGTAACAGTCAGCTTTTTCGTAACAAATTGCAAATAATGGCAGTAATTGTTGATGGAATGGGAGGAGTAAAGGCATCGTCTGAAAGTAGTGAAAACGAGACAATGTTACTGACGAGAGTGAGAGTAGCGAGCAGGAAAGGCAACTCACATTAGCAGAGGGAAAACTTATTTAGACAGCCAGGTGAGTATGAGAAATGAAAAATCAAAGCGAAAGCGTGAAGACTGACATCCCATGATGGAAGCTCAAGAGAACAAACAGCAAAAGAGGTATAAAAGGGATGGGAAGAATAATAATTGCGATGCAAAAGAATGCAAGTTGGAAAGGAGGGCGGTGTGGGGGTGAGCAAAGTGAGAGGGAGATGGAGAGGGCGACGAAGGGGAGAGAGGGAGGTCTTGGAGAGGGAGGGGGATGAGAAAGCAAGGGCTGGGAGAGGGCACGAGGCGCTGCCTTCAAAAGCCTGGGCCTGAGGGGGACCTCGCCAGTGTAACATTGGAGGCGTCAGTGTGTGGTTGGGTGCACCGAGCGCTCCAAGACTCGCGTCTGTGACTCGTCTGATCGGTGGCTGACTAATGTGTTGTGACTAAAGCTTCTGTTCGATGTCGAAGAAAAGCAATCCCGTTCTGGCCATTGGGTGCAAACATCAAGCACAAAGGCATGTCGCTGAATATTGTTTCTGCTCCAAATGAAACAAACATAAATCCTGAAAGCACGTGAATAATTCCCAGATTAAAACTCGGCCGACGTTTCTGAAGCGAATAACCGAAGCTATGAGCGAACGCCAATTGAAGTGCCTGTGATAAATTTGACAGGAGCGCCATTAACGTGAGTGAAAGAAGTGCCATAAATAAAAGTGACATCAAAGAGGCGCAAGTTGCGTTATCTGGAATATAGCTCGAGCCCCACAGCAGACAAGTGTCCCGAGATAGAGCCAACAGAACACGTGTGTTTGCACAGCTTGCGTCCTGGCCTTCGACGGCCCGAACAGAGCTCAGCTCTTCCTGAGGTAAGTCAACTGCTTCTTTTACTCAGGTCTGGGCTGTGGCATCAGAACATGAATACTTTTATAGTTTTCAAATTGCAAAAAATCAATGATTATTTACGAGTCGTTAAAAGTTGGGTAATGCACTCGAGGCAGATGATGATTACTATAGAATCCTATTGGTTTCGTTCTACAATATCCGATTTTTAAACCATACACGAGAGATCAATGAAACCTAAATGAAATGACTAAAAAAACTCATAAAAAAGGGGTTGTCAATCTAAACCCTGAATTTAGCTGCAAATTTAAGTTTGAAAAACTGACAAAAATGATTTTGATTATTACAAATAAAAACCTTTTTAAACTTCATTTGCATCAAACAATACTATTTATCGATAAACAGTTTCAATATGAACGAGTCTCAACTTTTGATTTTCGACCACTCTATAATGGAATAAAAACAGGTACTAAATATCATACAAAGCTTCTAATGCCGTAGAGAACAGCACAAATTACAACACTTGGGTTAGAAGCACGTAATGCGTAAGCTTTGCTCACTATGCAACTGTAGGTGACGATGATATGATTTATTTGGGGGTTATTATCAAAATTATCACCATTTTGCGTACTTCAGGCTTTTAAGTTTTTCACATCTTTTACTAGGCAAAATATGCCCGGTGAAAATTGCACACCGCGTTTGAACTGAAACGTAAATATTTTTCATCAAAGTGGTAAATTTTTACGATGAGACCTAAAATAACATTTTTTAACTTCTCTACCCTCTCTATACCTTTATATGCACTTGAAACTTTCGCATTCAACTCTCAACCAATAACAGCTCTGGGAACGTCAGCAAATAGTTTTGCACGAGTGTCATCAGCGAATTTAGGCGCGACTTTAGTAGTGAATTATGGGCCAAGAGAGGCAGTTGCATTGAGAGACGCTTCGGCGTCACCTTTGAGGTGCTTGAAACATTGCAGCAAGGCAAGAGTCATAATTCTTGGAATTTTTATGTAATTCTATATGTAATGATTTTTGGAAAATCATTTCCTCAGATTTATTTATGTTATGGTGCGTAAGCTGACACGTATTTAGTGGATGAGCGGAAATTTTCATGTGTCAAAGTGGCATGGCTGAGCTGGCTCTTTTTGGTCATGAGTCACTCTTGGATGTGACGCGTGAGCCGAGTAAACATTTCTCGCTAAGTTTGAAGCAGTGAGTAAACGTAGTGCGAAAGTTGACATCGGGTGTGAAAGGTAAAGCATAAGCTTTCTTTTCAGTTAACTCGTGGAAAATTTAAATTCTTCAAAAATGTTTCGTCTTTTGATGGAAATGTGTGAGTTCATTAGTGACGTTAGCTAGTGAGTGGCGAAAAGCGAAGTTGCACCGCAAGTTAGAAAGAACTTGGCCAGGTTTAACAAAGTGGCTTTAAGTTTGCTCGAAAACTGTGTCCGTGCAATGAGGAAAGAATGAATCGCTGAGAAATATTTGTCGGATTTGAGGACAGTGGCATCCTCCTCTGCGTGGAGGTGGACTCGTAGATCGCTTTTTAGCTCGAAAGAGAAAAATGAATTTGATGTTTGTAACCTATGACCGAGTATATTTCCACACGATGCGTTACCATCAATATACGATTGAAGAAAGTTAAAATATTCCATTTAATGAAATTTTGTCTTGCATCAGTTAAAGAATTAACTTTTGAGAAGATTCGGTGGTTCGCAAAGGTGTTTCCTGAGATGCTATCGCACAATAGCGGGATTGTTCCTTCTTGCTTCGAACAATTCTGCTTCGCTTATTTCGAACTGTTTCGGAGCGACTTTTATTCGATGAGAATAAAGACATTATTGTTTTTCAGTCCGAGATTCGCGCTACATGCTAAGCACATTTTTATAACTGACTTTTACCGTCTCACTCTCCAATTCTGAAGGTATAATAAAGAGTGATTTCAATTATTTGCAGTACAGCCTGACTCACGAAAGGCTAAGTAATTGGACGAATTTTCATAAAAAAAACGCATTCCGCTTCGTCAGGTGCAGCTGAATCGAGTTTGTTCATTATTTTTGGCCCTTAGTAATAGAGGCGACGGTGCGTTACTCATATGTATTAATGAGTCAAAGACATGAGAAGCAGGAATGTCTGGGTGGTGTTGAGAGGAGTACGGGCAGTGGGTGGCTTGATTCACGGTTGGTTTCGGTGCTCATGACTCACTAAAACAAAGCCCGCCAAGGTAGAGCAAAAACCGCCGCGAGCAAGGCTGGGGTGGCGGCAGTGGGGTGTTTAGTCTCCCAATTTTGGTGTGGGGTGATCTTAGACCTCATTTAGAGAGGGGTGGAGGTCAGGGTCCTCCCCATTTGGCGGGGCCTGCTTACGGCCTTATAAGGTAGCCGTCTTCTCATCGCAGCGCTCCCTTCATCAAGCGTTGTTTTGTGAAGCTATTTTTTGGGGTTTTGCAAATTACTAAAGAATGTTTTTTCTCTTTTCAGGCCTGAAGTTACTTCCACACTCTCCTAACTTCCTCACGGGGGTCCCTCAAAACGGAGAAGAAATAACAACATATAAAGACAGAGAAACGATCTTACGGGATGAAAAATTGAGAAGGAAAAAGCCAAAAATCACGACCAAACTAAACGTATAGGTTCTCCAGCATATAGAAAAACGGACCTTTGTAGTGACAACTTGAAAAACGTAACCAAGTTGTTAAATTTTTCCAAGGGAGATCATAACGAAGGCGTTTTCCTGTGAAAGATAGGGACCGAAGTGTGCGGAGAAAAATTCGAGACGCGATGAGCTGGAGGTGGTAGTGTAGGCCCCCACTTGCGCGCCCCCAGCGCGGTGACTCTGTATCTATTTTAAGGAGCACAGCCCCATCGGCTCCCTCTCTTCACGGGCCGTCTAACACCCCAAAGCCACCACTGCCTGCTCTGCTTTTCTTCTCGCAAGCTGCCTGCCATCCTCGTGTCCATCTGAGCGTGGCTTTTGATCGACCCCTCCAGCTTCAGGTCTTTGACAATAAAATATTTTAATTTACTCTTTATTCTTTCATTTGAATCCTCTAGAGATGACCTCCGGAGATTCTCCTGGATTCGATGAGGCTTTTTGCATAACTGCATTTTAATTCAAAATGCGAATTGTCTCAAAATGAATGCACTCGTAGTCTTTCTCAAATTCCTCTTCTCAGTTACCGCTCGGAACAAGTAACAAGTCGGTCGCCACAGTCTGAGGTGCCAAGAAGCCTGATGTTCGCACCAGTATTTTAATTAAAACAGTTCTCTTTTATCGCATATTGGCACCGCCTTCGAGGTTATCAGAGTTGCTCCCAAAACCCTGCTCTGGTCAAAAGAGTAAGCTCGAGCGCCGCTGCAGCAGCAGAGCTGCCAAGATTTTTTAGACATCTTCTGAGAGTAACTTTGGTACGAGACAGAGCAACTTGCTCCCATGGAGTTTATTAGAGCTTCTAACGTGAAGCATTCAAGCGATTTTACCATCTAAAATACGAAAAGAATGTACTGCTCACATATTAAAACTGCACGTACAGATTAAGTTAGCTTGCAAGTCTCAATACAGTATGATTTTGAAGATTCAAAGAGTGTAAGGAATTACGACTCTCACAAGAACTACTCGCTTGGACAGGGGCCACCATTTGTCTCCTCCGGTGCAGTTTGAAGTAATCTCTGCTCTTAATTACGCATTTTTTCTCACAACTTATGGGCGTGTGAACGGTAAAAAAACTAAGACTAGAGCTGGCGTGGTAGTCATTGCAACAATAGCCGTAATTTTCCCTCTGTGGTTCTGGTGACGGCCAACGTTTAAAAGCTCTCGCCTTTTATTGTGATGTGGCAACTCGGGCGAACAACAAGACATTTATTTCCCGGCATTACGTCTAATGTTCTCGCTGCATTTAATCAACCCCATATGGGCACAGAATAAAGAAACAAATCCAAGGTCACATTGTCGTGACCAACTTGATGGTAACAGTGATCACGATTAGAGCTGCTAGAAATTCAGAGGCGTAGAAGTGAAGTAGTGGCAGATATCGTGCGACGACATCAGTGTTAGTTCAAGAGAGCTACAGCGGGAGGAGGCGGAGGGCGGAGGAGAGCTAGCGTTGGTAGTGTGTCCCTAAATATAACTCACACCATCTGGCATCGGTACGCTTGTACCTACATCAGCGTCCAACGTACACAAGATTCTTACGAGCCGAAACCTTACATATTCTTTCGGAAGTAATCACCGAGCTTCAGATATATGGCAACTCGACAGAAAGATGTGAATTTTTCATACAGATTTCTTAGTTCTCGTAAACAAACAAAATCGCCTCAGGCCAGTGGATGAACGGTGGTGGTGTTCCACACATAGCGCATATGAATATGCTGACGTTTCCAGAGAGTTGTCATTGATACTATTGACATAATTGCTTGGGTATGATTTATTTAGACCATAAGCATAGTTACACATAATTATTTTAAGGTACGACGGGTACCAACAACTGGACCAATGGATGATCACGAACGAACTTTTTTTACAAGAAGCGATGATCCACACGTATATATAATGTCGGAAATGCACGAACCCATAAAGATATAAACTACTTAACAAGGCAGGAAAGCAATGATTATCAGACGTTGAGCGAAAACATCCAGCATCACTCGTCTACTGATGAACAGTAATTCTTAAACGAAGTAAGAAAATCAGTATGTGATGCTCATGAGAGGCCTTTTGCATGGCCGCACTTGAAAAGTAGCGAAGAAACAGCACAACAACCAAATATGTGCGAACTTAAATTAAATCAGACCTTAACCGAGAGGATATTGATGTACAAAATGACTGCCTTAAGACAAATCCAACATCAAACAGTAAAATAAACTTTAACCCACAGCACAATGGGTCAAAAACATTCATCGATGTCAGAAAAACTTTGCTTGAACTCCATGTCGACTTGGCGTATTTAATATTCTATAAGCCACGACGACACAGAATACTGAATATTGAAACTAGCTTACAATATCAACTCAAATTTAAAATCCATTTTAGGAACGTACAAAAAATTAATTTTAGGTGAAATGAAGAAGTTACTCATTTTTTGAGTTTAAGCTTGGTTTAGGACGTTATTTGCAATTCTCACGTGAATGCGATAGAAGATTGATCTGCCAGTAATCAGTTTCCATCATATACAAGGGAGAATTATGAAATCTTACAAAAGCTAACATGAGAGAGGCAGTCCAGTATTCTCCGACTCAATACAAACAATATTTCCCCAAAGTTCTTCAAGCGGCATCCGAAAAAGAACGAATCCCAAAAAACTGACGCTGTTGCTACTGGGTCTGACATTTGCTCAAGTTCTCAATGGAAGTCAATTTGATGTTTACTGACGAGCAATTCATAAAATACTTTAATTTGTAATACCCTCTTCTCTAATTCACTTGCATGAAAAAACGTTGACTGGTGTCAACCGTGTCTGTTTGCATTTGCCGCAGTGTAGAACAGCGTAGCAGGCTAGAAGCCTGCTTAAATGGTGAGGCAGCTGTTCTTTAAGCAGATCATTAAGAAATAGGCTTATACAGCCAAATCAGTATCGTGGGGACCCTGATGTAGATTAACAAAGGTATTAAATCCGCTTTCACTGTAAATGACCAAAAAGATCTGTCGTAGCAGCTAAATGAGTTTCCACAGTGAAGAGCGTAAGAGATCTGTCAGAAGTACAAGAGCATTTTCCAGTGTAGAGGATAAGAGGCTAACTAGGACGTTACTGGTCCTTACTTTGCACTGTGATGACCGCCGATGTTTCGGCCTGCCCGGCGGGGTTGGTAGCGCGACACGTGAAGGTGCCGCTGTCTTCAGGGTACGTCACTTTGATGTCCAGCACAGCTACGTTGCCTTCCATGCTCATCTGGGCGGGCGCACAAAACCCACACGAGTTATTTTTGGGCTATACATAGATTTTTCTAATAGGAATAATATTCAAAAATTAGGATGAGCTGAAAACTGGCGAAGTTGGAATATGAGAAGCGTGAATTACGAAAAATTCAGAAAATTTTCAATTCAGAATGTTTCAGCCAACTTGCATGGAGAAAATTCGTTATTTTAGACGAATGCAGGTAAAAGGTAAATTGATGATGCGAGATAATTCTTGGAGCCGCTGCTATGAGCCAATCGCTTCAGAAACCGAAGGTGTACAGTATTATTGACGTCAGGCATTATTTCCTCACTGAAGTGTGCGTCAAAGCCTTGAAAGACCTCTCTAACCTCATGAAAGATGAGTTTGTTCTTGAAAATGTCAAGGAGAAAGACATTGTTTGAGCTGAAGAAGTGACACTAACAGAAAGAGGTGCTCTGTCAATCGACAACCTAGAGTGTCTCATGTCAGTAACGCCACGTCAGGTGACAGGGAGACGCGCAGCAGCACCGGTCAAGTTCATGCTTCGTTGAATATGCTGCTCGTGAGGGCGAGACTTGTAGTGGAAATTTCACCTCGCTCTTCAGTTAACAAATAATGCACGAAAATCAAATCAAAGATCTGCAGTCAGTCGACCGATAAATTTGGGCCATAAATGTTTGCAACTCCATTAGGAAAATTGTGCAGCATGATGACGCCGAGTATTTGGGTAAAGTTCCCATTTTAACTTGAGGATAACGGGCGGAAGAACTTTCATGTACGGGAAAGACACTGCATCGAATGGCTGGCTTCGCTAAAAATTCTAGCATTACATTGGCAAGAGTGATAACTTTCGTTATTTATTGCTTGTAGAATATCGGAGTAGTTCACACTAATGACTGAGCTGAAAGCTACCAGAGCTAAAATAATTGGCACTTAAAATGTGTATTTAGGAAAAAGTTGTTTTCTATCTGAGTACACACTTTGTATCAGTTCATGGGCGTAAATAATTTCTCTTTGTGAAGTAAAAGCATGAGCAAAATGAGAACAATGCGTGCTTAATGGCTTGACGTAAGCTTTGCAACTGCGATTGAGAAATACAAGTAAAGTTAAATTTTAAAGCACGGGCAGAAGTGTTTCTTGTCGAATGCTTCTCAGGCCTACTTTCCTAACACAACTTAGAGATTACGGGAAGCACATCTAAGACACTCATAGTCCATGATCCACGATGTGAATAATATTTTCAGTAATTTAGCGTTAAAAATAATTGCTCTAGAAGAACTGGGGAAGAACTTGGGAATAGATCACTATCGCGGGTTTTTTGGTCTTCCTATCAATGTATAAATTTTTTCTGGGTACCAGGAAGAATGAAGAGCGGCTTGCTTTGAAGAAGACACTTTCGCTCACGGCTAAGAGAAGATTAGGTGGCGTGGAGCAGCGCCAACACGAGTGCGTATTTTCTTGGAGTGAACTTTCTATTTACTGCATAATGAACGAGCTAACTCGGTATACGAACACCTGCGCTCACCTCGCATGACTTCACATCTTTCCTGGGACAATGCACGTGCACACCAAGGGTTCTTCTTAATGCATAAGAAAGAAATTTCTTACTTTGAACTGTTATTACATTATAATGAACGGCCTCGAGCTGATTAGTCACGAGCTTTGCTCGGAAATAACGGTCACTGCTGGCATCGCTAGTTCAAAGGCCCCTGGCAGGTGCCGTACAGCTATTTATTGTGGCAACCACAAAAATAAATAGGAAAAATTTTTACTGAAAGCATTTCGGCGTGAATTTTCAAGGAAAATTCTAATAATCACACACGAAGGATTGAGATCACAGATAAACCTTGCGCGCTGAGCGACAAAACACCATTTTATAAATTGTTCAATTTATCATTGTACTTCAGGTGAGAATTTACCATTATTAATGCTTTTTTTGCGAACTGAGGGCTTTGGCAAGCAAAAAATTAGTTTATGCCAAAAAACTGCTGACGTTAGTAAAATCAACAACTAAATTAGTGGCGTGTAATAATTAACCTCAGGAATAGTACCGTACATACATCATACGAACAGAGTTGTCATTGCAATTAAAAAATAAATGACTCAAAGGGATACTGGTAATCAGATATACTTTCCTGAAAAAAATATTAGCAGCTTTGCTGTGGAATGTTTAGCGTCAAAGCAAATCAAACCTCAATTTATTCCTTGATGGAAATGTCAAATATTTTATGTTGAAAGAGCAGAAAACTTGAAAGCAGAAAAAAAGAGCAGAAGAGCAGAAAGTATAACAAAAAAAACGAAAAATGTTTCTACCACCCAGAAGCGTGGGAAAAATTCTATCAAAAAGTGTGGAAAACAGGTTCTGAGTATTTTCCCAATTTTGTCACGGATACCATATCCCAACGGACTTGCAGTGTTAGTGAGGAAACTAATAGTGCAACACTGTGTATTTTTGGTTTTATATCAAGTTGTTAAGTGCTTCAGAAGGCAGTAGGGGCCCAAAATAAAAAAATACATTAGGGAATACATCCAAGCCCCCAAAGTACAGTTCTAACAGTGACCATTGCAGATAATTGGTAACAAAAACGTCGTAACAACCACCAGCATCTTAAGCCCGTCTTGGAAATGCAACAATAACGAAAGACTGGCAATTCATACATATAAAAAATGTTAATTAATAGTAATAAAATGTTAATATAAACCACATAATTATAAATATATTAAATGCTATTGTTAATGTAAAAAATAATATAAGTATAAAAATGTTAAATGCTAAATTAATATAAAAACAATGTTATCATAAAAATGTTCAATGCTAATATTAATATAAAAAATGGGGCAAAGTACTCACTTCAAAATCCCTGGAGTGTGGGATGAGCGCACCCTCGCGGTACCACTGGACTTTGGGTGAGGGGTGGCCGGTGACGGTGGTGTTGAGGCGCAGGGCAGTCCCCTCCTCGCACGTGACGCTCTGCAGCGGCGTCACCGTCGGCGCCTTCTCCTTTTGCTGCGGGATGCGCACTTGCAGAGGGGCTTCCAGCTTCACCTGGGGAGGAGAAAAGTATCCACCTCATGAAATCACGGCGTTAAAGCGTACCCATAGTCTGTCAATTCCCCATTGATAGCTTATTAAATGACATGGGAATATCCATGACTATTGTAATACTAGAGCAATTTTGTGCAGTAAAGTAACACTGCAAAATATATATTTTCAAAAGCGTTATTTGCTCACCAGAGGATATAAACCGTTTTTTTGGCACACGCCTAAATTTTACCAGAGAAGATTTAATATTAAAAACAAAAAATTAAATATCAGCATTAAGAAAGAGAATTGAACGGAACTCACTTTGCCAGCAGGATTGGTGGCGACACAGGAATAGAGTCCCTCGTCTTCAGGGAAAGCCTCTGTGATGCGGAGCTTGTAGCATCCGTTCTCGGCAGACATCTTGAAGAACTTGCTCTGCTTCACGAGCTTACCAGCCTTGTACCACTCCACAGTCGGAGCTGTAGAATACAACATGAAACTCAATAAGCATCAGATAGTGGAGGCAATTTATTATTTGTTGGAAATCAATATCGATGCAGTGTTGCTGAAATAGATTCATTTATCACGGAATAGATACGCTATACAAAAAGAAAAATTGATAGTTCATGTTAATTTATCATAAATTATAAATTCGTTCATATCTTGGAAGAGTTTCCTTCCAAACTTGAAAAGTTTGCCAGCCCACAATGAAGAACTGGGAGAAATCAGATAGGTGCGTTGTCAAATATTTTTCTGGATCGTGTTTTTTCAAGATAAAAACAATAAAATAAACTAGAACTCATCAATTTAATATCGTCGCCAATTCAGTCGTTTTTTAAGATATAATGAGACCATTGGATTCTTTTTTTGTATCCATATGAGGCGTGTTCACCAGAAATTCTACCAATAATTGAATACAAAAGAATGACTCTTACCTGGTGATGCCGAGATAATGCAGGAGAATGTAGCCGATTGTCCTTCCTGGACGACTTGCCCCTTGAGCTTCTCGACGATCTGCGGAGCTTGATTGGCTCCTCCAGCAGGGGCGGCGGATTGAGTTTTGGGTTGTGGTCCTGCGATCTTCACCTCGGCCGAGCATCGAGCTTCTCCTGCCTTGTTGAGAGCAGCGCACTCGTATGTCCCGCTGTCGTCAACAGTAGCCTCGAGCAGCATGAGAGTGTACGTCCCGTCTTCGAAGAGCATCTTGAAGCGCTCATCCTGCAGTACCTTCTGACCATCCTTAAGCCAGAAAATATCGATAGGTTGAGTGCCGCTCACTTTAGCATCGAGACGCACAAGGCTACCTGGCTTCTCGTGAACGTCTTGAATGGTCTTGTTGAAACTGGGAGGAATTTTGCCGGTCCTGCTCTGGGGCCGCTCCTCAACCACGAGGTTTGCCGAGCATTTGGCGCGACCTCCGCGGTTTTCAGCGACTGCGGCGAAAATACCAGAATCTTCCATGAATACTTCGCGTACTACCAAGATGCTTTTGTCACCGAATGTGTGCACCTGGAAATCAGCCGAGCTTTGGATAGGGAAATCTTCCCTGTACCACTGCACTGTTGGGCGAGGGTCGCCTTCAAATTCGACTTCAAACCTAGCGCTTTCCTTCTCAAAAGCGCGGCAAGGCTGAATTTTCTTGGTGAAGAACGGCGGTTTGGCCGGGGTCACATTGCCCTCCACCAAGCGCTCGGTGGTCTTTGCTTTGTGTTCAACTTCTGTCCTTTCGGTAGCCGTAATTTTACGATGAATTTCAACGTCTCCCTGGATTTCCTTCTGAGTTTGCTTCTGGACGGCAGTGTGGATCTAGAGCAAAGTTAAGCGAAGTTTAGCGTGGTGAAGTTATTTTCTCATGCCTTCATACGAAACAAAATTTCTAAGCTGTATTTTTAAAAATTATTTTGTAAACAATTTGTAATTAGTTTTTTCATCGCAGAATATAAATACAGTAAAAACACACGTACAATACACTATCAATTGCATCCAATATGAATAACACCAATAGTAGCATGAGCAATAAATTGTATCTGCATACCTACGGAAAAGATCAAAAATATGAAACCGATATTTCAACTCTAAATGGCGAAAGTCATTTTGAACAGCAAAGGATTTCCCAATTGTAGAGATGGGTACAAGAGAATCTGTGAAAATTGGCTACCAATTCTCTTCTAAGCAAACGAGCGAGAAAATAAAATAGAGAAAAAGACCCACTGATTCTCACGCTGATGCACGAATCACATGACAACCAAATAAATTATAAATATTTTTCAACATAGAGGTCCAGAATTGACACCACCAGAAGAAGGACATCGACCACCTGACGCTCACCTCCTTGCCATGCACAGTGGACTCGGAGGGCTCGGTAGGCCTCCTGGCTCTCTCCTCCACAATCCTCTGCTCCTCTTCCTTCTGCTTCAGGAACTCCTGCTGCTGCTGTTGCTGAATCAAGAGCTCCTGCTTACGCCTCTCTTCCTGCACCAGCGCCTCCTGCCTGAGTTGGTCAGCGCGCTGCTGCTGACGGCGCGCGGCTGCCTCGCGGCTCTCGTTCATGCTGACACTGCTACGCTGGTCTTGCTGACCTCTGTCAGGCAAAATACAACACAAACTTGAGATACATGTCACGCTCTCCTGATGGTATCTATTGCAGTTCTTCAAGAATCGATTGTGTTGCGAGAAATAAATCGTAAATGGAATGTGGCTTTAAAACATCAGTGCATTCAGGTCTATAGATAGGAGCACAGCTCTCGCAGTGCATATATTTTGAAAATGAAATTTTCTCTCATTGATTTGCATTCCTCATAAAAGAAAGCAGAATCAGAATTTGAAGTTCCAAGAATGGTATTTAACTGTGAGTGTTATTTCACGTTTCGATTGTTATCAATGCAAGAGAAAGTTTGAAACTGATTACTTGAGTCCTCTACGAAAGCTCTAAAATGGTAGTCTGTAGTGTATCCCAAACGATGACATTCGAAGTGATGCATCCAAATACTATTCGTTAATAAAGCGTGATGTCATCCCGTCGTCTTCAAAATCCCAACAAACGAATGTCAAAACCTGAACATAATTTTTATGCTCGTTATGTAAGAAACTTGTCATGCACAACCTCACCAGGCGACTCATGCAGCAACCCAAACGAGAGGATGGTCAAGTTGTCTTGTATGTTACGTATCGTCAGATATATTGAACCCTGTATAAAATTTGTTTAGTTTTTACTCGTCTCAATTGTAATTCTATCCGTTGCCACTCCGGATTTCACCATTAACGTGCAACCGATAGATCATGCTACGCAATTGGTAATCCTGCGAATCTGAGTTTAAAATTTCGTCCCGATATTAAAGTTGCGTCACGGTATTGAAGTTGCGTCACAAGTTTTACTGCATTTTCAAGGTGTGTCCCGTCACTGGGATCTAAACCAATTGTGGTAATAACAAATAACTTGAAAATCGACTCATTAAGCTAGCTGAACTATTTGCATTGCAGACAAAACGCTGACCATAAACGTGCGGAAAATTTATATGAATGCATCTCTCATGGTGAGATTGCATGTTATTCAAAATTATTCACTCACTCTTCAAATAGATATAAAACGCAGAAAATGTGAATGAAGTATTTTGAAATAACTAATTTAAATCAGGATTTTTTAGAAGCAAATTTTCGGCGACATTAACATAATACTTGATCGTCATGAAAAATGGTTTAATATTTTCCTACATGACGCAATGGTTGATTCTCTACGTGAATACGAGGTGAAAATTGATGCACGAAGCTCATGCAAGATGCAAATTTAAATTACTTTTGTAGGTCTGACATAACCACTGCATGGAACACACATCGTGACAATCACGGAATATGGCGCAGGCAGCATTCCCAGCACCACACGAACCTCCATCAGGCCGCACAACTTATAAAATATTCTGCAAGGAATTTCGTATTGAACATGCAAAGCGGTGCACGAAATTTACTGACACCCAAAATTTTAGAGAAGAAGCACTGTTACTCGCTACTATAGGATCGGAACAGAGTGAGGCAGTTGACAGGAGAGATGCGGCGAAACAGTAAGATATACGTTCCAATAGGAAGTAATTACCAAGTCGCACTACGGACCGCATGCGACGTCGGACACCAAGTTAGACATGCTCTACACAAGCGGAGATCGGTGCACTCGAGTAGCAGGTTTACCTGCTCTTCCTGGTAAAGATGGGGGTACCGAAGGGAGTTGTCTGGCCCTGCTGTTGCTGCATTGTGCTTTCACTTTCGCTGGGGGTACAACAAACACAAAACTGAACTGCACATCTAAAGCAACGATGTTCACACACATACAGCAAATCAGACCAGCTGCTTTTCGAATAACTCCAATCTATTGAAGAAAAGAACTGATCAA
Source organism: Morinoia aosen (assembly GCA_030386875.1). NCBI lineage: Eukaryota > Metazoa > Arthropoda > Malacostraca > Amphipoda > Talitridae > Morinoia > Morinoia aosen. The sequence goes on from CM059564.1 coordinate 49,723,085, forward strand.
TGTCTACGAGAGAGCGCTCAAATCGTGTCCATGCTAATCCTGAACATTAGAAACGTTCAAAGTCGAATAAAATATAGCAAATAGTTCAAGAAGCTTCCTCTGTCATTGTAGTCTCAGTCCTTTTCTTCAAAACAAGGAAAACTGATTCGCGAAATAAGACACAAAATCAAGAAACAGGAATTTGAAGAAGTGACAGGAAAAATTCAAGAAATACGTGAACAGAATCGGGAGGTCGAAAGTAATTCAAACACACCGAAATATGATGTTTCTCATAAAAATGATTTGCATAAAAAATGAATAATTTTCGGTAAAAAAAATATGATAACCGGACCAAATCAGGAACAAACACTACCTCGATAATTTAAAAATGTATCGAAGACAAAAAAAATAAAATTTTGCACGGTTAACTCGGGTCTAAACGTTCTTAATGAACACTCTCGCTGCACGTAAAATACTTAGCTTCTCCATTGAAAGTTGTGTTCATTTTTTATGACGGCCTTGAACAGCGAGACGGAAAGACGCTGTTTTCGATTGGATGTTGCTTAGAAATAATAATAGTTAAACTGCGGAGAAGGCTCTGCACAAGGCTTCTCGACATCTGCCAGATTACGTTTGCCCACCAAATAATGAAGTTGAGAAAGTGTAAGAACAGAAGAAAGAACGAAATAAAGAAGAACGCCACTGAGAACTGAAGGGCTACTTTTGGTCTCAACGCAACAAAAATAGGAAGTGAAGTACTACAAATGAAGAAAATAAAGCTGCAATAGCTAATACACAAACTAAAACGTTTAAATTTTAGAGTTATTTAACACAAATCAAAATAGACTTACTTAGTCACAGTTGGCAAGGTCTTTGCAAGGTAAGTTCAAGAGCATCAATTCGTTCATTGTCAAACGGTCTACACGTGCCTTTTCAAAACTTAGCAACTTCATTTTGACTTCATTTTTAAAAAATATATGTAACGCACTACGACACAGTAGATTGACAAATAAAGCAAGAAGCCGCTTTTCAACTGCCGGTACACTAATAAGTATTCAAGTAAGTTAAATTAATTTAAAATAAAATTTTTTATTCTTTCCAAAAATCCTATAATTTGGCACAACAATAGAACGCGACTCAGTTAAGTCTTCGTACGAGCGGCGAACACCAGGACTGGAGAGAATATCGCACATAGACGGACACACCGGGCTAGCACCTAGAGACAGTACACTGAATGAATGACAGGGTCCACTGCACCACGAAAGCACGACTCACAACTGCTCCTCGTAGCGTGAGGCCATGCCTCGGGCGAGGGACTTCTGAGAGGCGTGCTCCAGAGGCGAGGCGTACATCACGTCCTTCTTACGGGACTTGAGGCGCTGGTCGTACTCCAGCTGCGGGGAGGCACAGGCGCACGTCGTGGAATTATTTGTCATCTTGATGCTATCAGAATGAGGCGCAAGAGCCAAAACGCAAACCGCTCAAGAAATTAAAAACATGGCTAAGGGGAAAAATCGAATACTTCAACATTGATAAAATGTGACAAGCAAAGAGAGCTTGAAATGTATACTATTTAAATAAATCTTTTTTCATAAACAGTGTATGATCAAAATCATCACGTAAAACTACTGGAATGGAATGGCTGCGATATCACTACTCGAGGGGCCGTCAAAGTTCAGTTACTTCTATGGCATCCTATAAAAGTTTTATTCTACGTTTACAAGTCATTTGCTCCAAAACGCTCTACTCAAATGCACAATAGATAGATCGAAAAGTTTTTCGACAGCCAAAAGGGAAAAAACTAGCCATCATTGAGTTATGATGCACGCAAAAACTACACATTCAAAAATAGTGACAAATAAGTTTCGTTCCCGAGCAATAAATCTGACATTTTTAACAATCGGATCGAGAGGAGACAGCTTTTTCAAGTACTACTTTCCTCGATACCTGAATGAGAAGTTAAATTCAAGAATCTTTTCTCAAAGCCTTGTACGAGATTTCTTTTCGGAGTTCTTAGCCTTAATATGTAGTGGGAGATGGGTGGAGATCGGAGTTTGATATAAATAGTTAGGGAGAATGAATTCACTTTGGTTTCCAGTTAAATGTTGGTGATTGCCAGGTTAGGGGGACATTAACTTTTGAAGATACTTATCTTGAAATAGCAATAGGATAGCATATTCTTATGCTGTCCTTATCATTCAAAGTTTTGAGCATGAAATTACTCAGAGAAAACTGATACAGAGCTGAGAGCCCAAGTAATTTTAGGGATATAAATAAATGAATTGTATGGGCTGCCAGTCACACACCTAAATGGCCAGCATTATTTCTAGACCTGCTCACTTAGTTAGCAGCTACTTTTAAAACGTGCATGAGTATAAAAAAATAACGAGCTCTAAATATTTCTGTTCTATTACTAACCTCTTTGATTTTTTCCCCAGAGGCCTTCTCGCGAGCAAGCTTTTGCCATTCCATTTCTTGAGGTTCCTTAGAGACAGGCTTGGCCATGTAGTCTCCGAACTTAGACTCATGTAGAATGGAGTGCTTGCTGTCGATGCGTTCTTCGAGTACGCGGTCCAGTTCGTTGCTCTGGCGATCTTCCTGGTAGCTCTTGAGGTCATAGTCATACCACGCTACGGTGCACACAAACAATGTAACAAAACCTTCATCGTGGAATCATCATGCCAAACATTTATAACTCAAAGAAAAAAAGGGCAATAATGGACAAGACAATGAGCTATGAATTGCATGAGCACAGACCGCCAGACGAGCAAACGGGAGTTGGATCAGAAAATGTAAAGCCGAAGCCAGGAAACGGTGTGCAATATATAACTCCCAATTACTGAGTACCATATACTGCACTGCGTAGTTAAGGTAAAAAATTATAAACATCATGATGCTTTCTTTGCGATAGGATATAAGGTAGAGTTTGATCTTCTCTACACATCAGAACCAAAATTTTCGATTGGGAAAATTTTCTTGGGTGAAAGCGAATTTTATCATCTAGATGAAAGTACTTACACAAAATTACGAACGAAATCAAATAATTTAGGCTGTCGGTCCATTGCTCAGTGCAAGCTACATGATATATAACAGAGGATAAGGGTCTATGAAATTATTAGTATGATCAAAGACCGTAGAATATCAAGACGAGGTAAAATTCAGGTAAAATCCATGCACGATTACTTTCTTCGCTGGCGCACAAAAACTGAATTAATTCCCGAATTTATTCATGGAATATTCATACAAGTCAGAGATCAAACGCAAAATTATTTGCAATTGAAATTTTGCAAAAATGTACGTTCGAATTTTATACGCATACATGTATATCAAAGTCTTTTCTGTTTGGTTAAAAAAGTAGCAGGTACAAATAAAATTATTCGTTTATAGGCAGCTGATGAAACTGCCAGTTAGAAAATCAGCTTCAAAAGCATGATTCAAATGAAGATGAGGGGCGCAATGTGATGTGTTTCAATCTAAAACTGTAGTGATCTCCCAGCTCACTGACGCTTCTGAAAACTCGCTAAATAAATCTATTCCTCCAGGATATCTTTTTTTGAAAAGTGGATCAGCGCAATCTAGTTTGTTTATTGCCTTAAACTAAATGAGGGTAAAAAAGATGTAGCAGTGAAATGAGTGTCTGATCGTATTTCACACAAATTCTTGTGTCCTGTTTAGGCCAACCTCATTGAAAAAGCTTTTACCGCCCTGCTATTATAAGGTCCACATGTTTATAAAAGGCCCGTCACACGTTTTGTCTTCGAAAAGTTTGCGAGACCAGCAGCTTTGGTTGAAAAGTTCTGTACGCCCACATTACTATGAGACAAAATTTCTATTAAAACCTCTAAGTACTGTGACGTAACGAAAACGATAAACTAACAAAATTTCCAAAAGTGATTATATGGAAATGCACTTTTTTGCTGCCGTTAAACAACGGCAAAACACTAACAAATATCCGGAAGAGAGTTGCTCAGTTCTACATGGAAAAGGAAAATACATAACTATTAAAACCTTAAAACAAAACAAGGAAAAACACAAAAGAACAGCATGAATTTGGCATGGAACTCTATTTGCCCACAGTACAATAACACAAGGGAATGATGATGGGTGTTTATGGAATAGTGACAGAAGAGACGAATGAAAACAAAGTTTAAAACTTAGGGTTGAATAATTAATTTAATTTCTATTTAGGTAGAAATTAAAAATCTGGTTAGATGAAAACAGATCTCAAATTAATCATGACCAAAACTCAAGGGGATCACATGTATTGCAACTAAGACAGCTTCACATGAAGAGATTCAGTCTTCACAATATTGTGACCTCTCGCACACTCGCCTTACCTCCTCTCACTTACCCAAACTGTTCCCTTCCTTGGTCATATAATCCATCAAAAGAAATACAGGCACAGAAATTTGTAGTGGAGAGTGCACTTTCATGACAATGTACAGAATTGCAGAAGTGGAAGCGCGAGTCTTAGAGTTCAAACTCATTAATGGATCTACTTCGTGTTAAAGTACTGCACCAAAATGCATTAGTTTTCAAGTGTGGAGTTGTTTAATTGCATTTTAATGCGTCGAATTAGGAAGCGAACGAATGTTGTTGAAGGCATGATATGTTGACACAAACATTACTTAAGCTGCGCCTTCGTCGAGGAGTTGAAATGCTGGAAGCTGCAGACAGAGATGAACCTAACTAGAAAGTTAGGAAACTGGTCTCCCAGTGATGGACCGATGCAGCGCAGTGCATCTTCTGAAGCTCAATGAGCTCAAAGAGAGAGTTCCACATAAAATGATGATCAACAGATGAAGTGAAGAGATGAAAAATGAGACCCCCAGGATGAAATAACATCGCAGGTCGCCTGACTGAAAAACTGGTACAAGATTCGGATGAGCCTACCCTCGGTACCCATAACAAAAGCGACCATTTGAAAGATTTTTCACCCCGGGCTCAGAGCCCTCAAGACAGACGAAGACTCACGTTTGGGGGAGTTCTTGAGAACAGCGCGGTAGTCATCCTGTCGAGGGTTGACTTTGAGCTCACATGAGGAGTAAGCTTCGCCGAGGGCATTGCGGGCGATCACCTCAACCTTGCCGTTGTCGTACTGTCTGGTCTTAGGGATGTCCAGATGGAACATGCCGTCGTACCAGATCTTGAAGCGATTGCCCTGAATATCGAAGAAAATACCCGTAAAATTTTATCCATAAAAATAGCACGCGAAACCCATAAAATGCTGCAAATACTAATAGCAAGCAAAACTAATGCGATTGTGAGTGAATTTTTTCTTCTCCTACCTCTGTAGAAATGATTTTAAAATAATTAATTGAACGGACTATTCCGTCCAAAAATTAAGTAAAAGCTCTTGAACAGTGCAGTGGACGGTCTCGTGAGCATTCATGTAGTCAAAACAAAAGTGACTCAAAATCGTCTTTCCCCCACAGTGATTAATGTTTGTATTTCCTTACAGCGTACACAAACTCTTCCTGTTATGGTGATCAATTACAGATAAGAATGAAATCATAAAAAAATGGTACTGTGACAATGAGTCGTGGAAATGGATTACGTCCTGTATTAACTACACGAAGCTCAAATTCAGGAAACTATCTTTCATGCAACTACCGGATCATAGTTACCTGAGAACATTCACTAACATGTGTAATTAACGAGTTTTAAAAGCGAGCAAATTTTAAAAATAGTTGGCTTTGATATCTTAATTTAATTTCTAGAGTAGACCAAGCCAAATCGTTGTGAGTCTTGGTCATCAAAAAGAGAGCCCATTTTCTCATTTCGTCATCTCGATATGCTGCGGAACTTCCCAGAATCTCACAGCCCTAATCATATAATTTAATTTCAAAGTGAACAAATCGCAGGTCTAGATATCGAATACTTGGCTCGGCAACTCACACTCATGGCGGTAGAGCCGTTGACGATCCACATGACCCTGGGCTTGGGATAGCCAGAGATACGGACGCTGAACCTCGCCCACTCTCCCTCCTGCACCGCCAGCGACACCGGGGCGCGTAAGATCTCGGGCTTCGTGCGCACCTTCTCCTCCTCGATGAACTTCTCGGGGTGGCTGCGCGGTCCAAAACAGAGCTTAGTATTTTTAATACCGCTTATGAAGTTTATCTTTATTTTAATTAAATTAAAAAGAAAAGAATCGAGTTCAAATGATAAATAAAATGTAACTTAAATTTCTTTTCGGTATTGGCAAAATGTACAGTACAGTAAATTGCAAAAACTCTCGGTTTTCTTAAAATTACGGGGTGAAACAGGCAGCAGTTATAATCTTCCAAGTGTAAAAGTAACAGGGATAAAATAAGCTTTATTTTTTACACCGTTATGATAGAAAACGAATTAAAAAACTATCAATTTACAAAATTTAACGCACAAAAGAATTGAACGTTTTTCGAGGGAAAGTTTCGAATGCCGTGAGAATGGCTTTCAATTCAACAACAAGAAAAATAATTCTAATATAAAATTAACATGTTCATTTCACGTTCAATATGCGTTACACTGTCGGAACAAAAGAAGACCAATCATAAAAACCAATATTTGGTTTCGACTAGAGCAACTCACATTTGCCAAGAAGATTCGAGCTCGCGGATCTTCTCGAGGGAATGCATGCCCTTGGGGATCTGGGAGTCGTAGATGACGCCGGGGCGCGAGGTGCTCCTGATGACAGCGCGGGTCTCGTCCTGCCCGTACAGGTTGGTGGCGCGGCAAAGGTACTCCCCAGAGTCCTCAGCAAACACCCAGCCCATCACCATGGCGACGTAGCCGAAGTCGTAAATGGGCGTGAAGCGATTCTCTGAGGTGGGAAACAAGTTTCAATAAAAAAAAGTAGCTCTCTCGTCATAAAAACTGAAGGCTTCAACTAAGGCTTCAACTTAATGCACCTCCCGGTTGTACTTACATAGCTCATGCCATGTGTAAAATTTGCTTTCTACGCGCCAATAAAGAATAAGAGTGAGTTGAAGAATATTATTCACCCAAATAACTTAAAGTAGCTTACAGCGCAGAAGTTATACAAACGTTCAATATAGCGCAATAAACCAACAGTGTTAACAAATGAAATAAAAAACGAGGAAATGGAAGGAACGTACTGTACGGAAGAGGACGCCCATTGAAGAACCATTCGACCTTCATGTTGGGATCGCCCACTGGGGCCAGCTGACACTCGAACTTGGCTTCCTGCATCTCCTGCAGCTCTAGCATGTCCTTGATCTGCGTCACGAACCTCGGAGGCTGACGTTTTTCTGGCTCGTAAATATCTTCCTGAGTCAGGTACACTTCCTTGCAATACTTCTTCAGAGTTTCTTCCATCTGCGTCGCAAAGTCCATTCTCTTCATGCCCTTCGGCACTTGGGACTGCATCACAACACTCTGGGCCGCTGCAAAATGAAACGGGAGTGTTAACGTTCGTAAAAATGCTAGAATCAAATACTGATCCTGGGCCGTTTCAATCAGCCACAGCTAAACGGTACTCGTATTTTAATTATAAAAGGATGAATAATTACGACACTAAATATCCCAAACTTATTGTATCTACGTCAATACCCTTTAGAAATGAGAATGCCACAAGACATAAAGGAGTAAATTAATATTACAGTATAAGTACAGGAGTGATGATAATTTATTTTCCATATAGTACAGTGAAAATTTTTGCCGAATTTCTATTATGCACTTAAAATTCACATCAGTTACCAGTTCTGTGAACATTGCATTACAAATGAATTTCAGGTAATGGGCATCATTTGAGACTCACCTCTCGATTTTAGCGTAGCTTTCGTGATATCCTGGCCAAGTTTGTTGACCGCTCTGCAAACGTACTCGCCAGAATCTTCAGCATAAGTGTGGAGAAGGGCGAAAGTAACGTGTCCCATCTCAAAGCTGGTACGGAACCTGTGTCCAGACTGCAGAGGCTTGCCGTTGAAGTACCATTCCACGCGCAAATTGGGATCATGACGCGGCTCGACGCGCGCTTCAAAGAACGCGCTCTCTCCTTCCTCTAATTTGGCGTCCTTGATGTGAAGAACGAACTTGGGAGGAGTGAGCTCAGCATCAGGATCATATTTTTCTGTAAGGGGACCGCGCTCAAGTTCTTTCAGTTTTTCAGCAGTCATTCCCTTAGGAAGCTGACTATTCATATCGACGTTATGCTTCGTTTTTACTTGTAAAGTGGCAGTTGTTGTTGCTTGGCCATACTTGTTCGTTGCGCGGCAAAGATATTCTCCTGAGTCTCTGGCAAATGTCCATTCAAGATCCAAAACGACAAAGCCGAAGTCATCCATCATATGAATTCTCGATCCAGCGGCAAGAGGAATACCGTTATGGAACCACTCAATCCTCATCGATGGGTCTCCAACAGGTTCGACTCTACAGTCGAAGTGAGCAGATTGACCCTCAAAGATGTCCGATACATTTTCCAGATTGGTTACGAAGCGAGGAGGTGCTCCCTTTTCTTCATCAAATTTGAGATCTTCTTTCTTCCACATGCTTTGCTCCAACTTCTGAATGGACTCTGTGCAGTCCTTGAATTGAGAAGTGGCCTGAGGCTCGAAATTAATTCCTCCTCGGCTCGTTACCTCAAGCTTGCACTGAACAGATGCTTCTCCATGCTTATTAACAGCTCGGCAAACATAAGTACCCGAGTCCCTAGAGTAGCAGCCTGACATCTCAAGGATAACGTAACCGAAGTCGTTGATAGTTTTGATTCTCGTACCAGCCCCCAAAGGCCTGCCATTGTGGAACCAGTCCACTCTCAAGTTTGGATCACCAACTGGCAGAAGTCTGCACTCAAAGTGAGCAAGCTGGTTTTCTGCGATAGTCTGATCCTTTGGCTCAGTAATGAACTGGGGAGGTTGTCCAATATCAGATGGTGTTGGCATGTCGGGTGATTTGATCATGAGACCCTCCAATTCGGCAATCTTCTCCATTCCTCTCTGCATCGACTTCGGGAGCTGCGATTCTAGGATGATAGATCTCTTTCCGTCGCAGTTGAGAGTAGCTTTGGTAACAGCTTCACCGTAATCATTATAAGCACGGCACATGTATTCTCCCGAATCCTCTGGATACACTGGAGAAAGTTCCATAATGACGAAACCAAAGTCGCAGAACTGGCGAATCCTAGAGCTATGTTTCATCGGTTTGCCGTTCCAGTACCACTCGACCTTCAAACGAGGATCGTCAGTGGGTACAATACGAGCTTCGAAGTGAGCATTTTCTCCCTCCTTCAGGCTATCAATGTTAGACAGAGGCACAGTGAATTTAGGAGGCATTCCAACTTTCTCTGCTGTTACAGAGTCTTTCCTCATCCAAGCAGTGTCTTCCATGTGTTGGATCTTATCCAGACCACCCTCCATTCCGCGCGGAACTTGTGGCGTCAAAATAAGTCCTGTCTTAGACGAGCACTTCAGAGTGGCCGTCGTCTTGTCTTCACCAAGCTTGTTCACAGCACGAGCCTCATATATTCCAGAATCTTCTTCATAGCAATAGAGGATGTCGAGGATGACAATACCGAAATCATGGAAGGTTCTGTAACGGTGACCTGATGGCAGTTTCTTGCCATCTTTGTACCACTCGACGGTCAAGTTAGGATCACCCACAGGTTTAAGCCGAGCCTCGAAGTGAGCACTCTGTCCTTCAACCAACTGCTCGATGCTAGAGATATGTGTGATGAACTTCGGGGGTTCAGCTGCGGCCGGTGAAAGGTCAGCGCTCGCCTTCATCTTGCCTGCTTCGAGCTCTGCAATTCGGTCCAAGCTCTGAGGCTGGAGAGAGTCTGTGTAGACTCCTCCTTTGCCGCGATAGTTGATTGTGGCCTTAGTATAGTCTTCACCATACTTGTTTGAGGCCTTGCAAACCCATTCACCAGTGTCGTGATCGCGAAGGTAAGCAATATCAAGAACCACAAAGCCGAAATCACTGACGGTCTTGATTCGGGTAGCGTTACGGATGGGTTGTCCATTGTGGAACCACTCAACTTTCATGTTAGGATCGCCAATAGGGATGAGCGTGCACTCGAAGTGAGCGGAAGCTCCATCTGGGAGATTGTCCAAACTCTGGATATGGGTGGTGAACTTGGGAGGTTGACCATGAGCGCGATCAACAACCTCCAGATTGAGGGAGCACTCGGCTTTGCCCCATTTGTTGTGGGCCTTGCAGGTGTATTCTCCACTGTCTGAGACCTGAAAATAATATTTTCCCTTATAAATATTGATTATAAAGCGGAAACACACTATGTCCGATATGCAATAGATAGATATCGGAACCAGGTGTACGCATATTTCTCGTAAAGCAATTCTTCAAAATAAGAGCACATTTACAACATTCAATATCTCATATGTTGAACAAATGACAAAAATTAAACAGCATCTGATATTACAAGCAGCACAATCAGTGCTTAAAACCAGCAGGAAAAGGCAACCATAAACATGAGAGACATTATTAGACTGACCTTGGTGCCGACAATTTCCAAGACAACCATGCCGAATGCATAGACGGTGCGGACGCGGCTTGATGCTTTGAGGGCCTCTCCCTTGTAGAACCACTCCACCCTCATGGTCTGGTCGCCTACAGGTGTTAGCATCGCCTCGAAGTGAGCACTTTCACCTTCTTCGATATTGCTGAGAGACTGTGAAAAGAACATCAAATATGGCGTGAAATTTTCGGATTGCTACTTCAAAAACGCAGAAACCTCATGTTCTTTCTTACGCCAGTAACCATCTTTCAAAAATTTACTTTTAATCTCAAACCTTCAAATGTCACAAAATGGGAAGGATTTCGCATAAAACTTGCACGGTGCATTCTTGATGATACTATCAGCAGAAAAAAAACAGAAAACCCTGCAATTGAATGTAAACACTTCCAGTTAAAATTCGGCCAAAGTGCAAAGTGAAAATTAATTATTTGCTTAATAGATTTATGAATATTTTGCCACGCTCTCACAATTACAAACCTAAAGCCTGAAGCCTAATCTCGATTCTACATTCACCAGCGATCAAGACAAACAATGAATTAAACAACGTAGACGGTTTCATAAATAAGCTCGAGTGACTGTACCTTGAATTCGGTCGTGAAAACAGGAGGATGACCTTCCTCGTCAGGCAGCATCCTGTCGTGGCGCCTGAGGGACTCTTCCATCCTCTGTGGGACGAAATAGCAAGTAAAGTAACAGGTATTATCCAATTATTGATCAGTCGTTAAAATTTGAAAGCCTCTTCCAAATACCTTTCAGTTTATTAGGATATTTCGACATTTCTTCATACACTCCCAGAATAAATAAAGCTCCTATGTGTGCACAAGCATTCTCATCTACAACTGACTGAGGTCGTAACATTATAATGCAAAATGCTCGTAGAAATTGATAATAATAATTTTCTTATGATATTCCGACTCTTTGGGCCACAGGTTGAGAATGTAGTATACACAGCCGAAAGTAACGAGAAAATCACAAAATTTCCCGCGTAAAACGCAATGTTACGATATAAATTATAGGAGAATGCTCTTAACAGCGAATCATTATTTTTACGCTACGCACAAGGATGGCCTCGAGTCCCATTTCTCCAGCAGGATGCTGCGTGCCCTCAATGAGGGTATCCTTGGTGGTGACCACCACGGTGCTCGTAGTGAACGCTTCGCCAACCTGAGCGGATAGGATATATTTCAATAGCGAATGTGCGAGGTGCTCTATAATTTTCAACTGGTGACTGGTGAAAATTCTTCCTTACAATTCAACCGCGTCAGAGCAAAACACATTGCCTTGCTTCGCCAAGAAACGAAAGCAATTATATTACAAAATAACAACAGAATCGATGATTTAAGCACATTCACATATTTCTCTAAAATATTCATTAAAAATGCTTCACCGCGTGCATAGGCTCCTATACAAGGTTAAGGTACATCCAGAATCATATCAAGAAAAGTGAATAAGTTTGATGAACCATCAATCATTATCACAACCAGTATTCACAGTCGCGTACCTTGTTGTAAGCACGGCACGTGTAGATGCCCTGGTCCCTCTCGCTGCAGTCTTTGAGGTCGAGTGTGACCAAGCCGAAGTCATAGCTGGTCTTGAAGCGAGAAGCCTCGCCCAGCGCCTGACCATTGAGGAACCATTCAATCCTGAGGTTAGGATCGTTCTTAGGCTCCACGTTCGCCTCCATGTGAAGGAGCTCGTTCTCCACAATTGCGAAATTAGGCTGCAGGGGGCGGATGAACACGGGCTTCGGGTAAGAGATTTCCTTCTCGGATTCTTGTCTCTGGTACTTGGACCAGAAAGCTCTTTCGGCCTCTTCGACCTGTGGGATAAAGTTGCGCACGTCATGATATATCTCTAAAATGAATTTGTTGAGCTTCAAAATTCAAATTTTGTCTTCTCTCGAATAATCCTTTAATTATAGTTAACTCGAGACTTGTCTCACGTTCTGTAATTGAATTTTACAATAAATTGCTAAAAAAATTGTAAATATTAAATATAAGTATTGAATGTATACATATAAAGTTGAGACAAAAATAAAATAAAACTGGCTCATCTCTCCTTTAAATTCTGGTCTTTGATTTTTGTCTCTTGATCTCTTTAAATTTAGGTCTGTTCTATAAAACACTTCCTGTGATGATAACGCTCAAATGAAAAAAATTGAACCTTAATGAGAGGATATATGTAGAACAATCTCCTTGAGTTAAACAGAATTTGTATTCACTCAACACAACTGTATTGCCTTTTATTTGTACATAAAAAGGGAAAATACGAAATCTTCGTTAAAAGCTGTAAGACTGAACATCACCTTCTCGAGACCAGCTTTTCCCTGGGGATGCTGGGTATCGAAATAGAGGTTGGCCTTGCTGAGGCACTTGAGGGTGCCGGTGGTGGTGGCGGAGCCCTTGCAGTTGGTGGCCTTGCACATGTACACGCCGGAGTCCTCTGCGTAGCAGTGCGTGCAGTCCAGCGAGATGTAGCCGAAGTCGTACGTCGCGTGGTAGCGTGATGCCGCTTGCATCGGCTTCCCGTTTATGAACCATTCTGACGAAAGAAAACGTTTACTTTTGAATATTTACACACTTTGCTGGCTGGCTATCGACATGTAAACATGAAAAATATGAAATATTCCAACAATGGGTATTGATCAGAAAATTTTCGAGAATTCTATACACAATTGATCAAGAGATGGCTTCAATACACATATACATTTTACTTGTTTATGGTCTCAGCCAGTTCATTTCAAGTTTTGAAAGAAATTTATGAACGCACGCCAAGAATTACAATGTTCTAGGGGAAAAAAATTTCAAAGTTTACAGCTTTAGAAGAATGGGGAGTAAATTCGAGGATTTATTACAATAATTGATTGTCAAGCAACTAAGTGAATGGTAACGTTAAAAAAATCATCTTCCTCAGAACGAGCCTCTACAGACCCTCACTCGGTACGTGAGTGCACCGATTCGATACATGAGTGTACCAGACCCTAGACTGTAGATATGACCAACCAGGTACACGTACATGACCAAGTGTGTGTACATGATCAAACAAATAATCTCTCACTCACCAATCTTCATGGTTGGGTCTTTGGAAGGCTCGACACGGCACTCGAAGTGAGCGGTCTCCGACTCGTTGCACTCGACGTTGTTGAGGTGGGTGATGAACATGGGCACATCGAAAGTGGGCTCATCAGGAGACTTGACGGAGCCCTTGGGAGCCTCCAGCCTCGCCAGCTTGGGCAGAGCATCAGGGTGGACGCTCTCACCCAGCAGCCAATCACGGTCTGCAACGAAAAGAATTCAGAAACGTGCGTGTTTCAAATTTTAGCATATGTTAAACCTAGATGGCTGCTGGGACCATGCGGCAGTGCCAGGAACTCAGTGGTAAGTCGAGGGCAAAGTTTACGCGAACACTAACGCAATGGCAGAATAATTATAATAATTCAAAGATACTGAAAATCTAGGCTTAATATAACATAAAAACAGTAATAATTGTTTATTGTGATCTTCATCGACTTGAATGTTTTTGACCACTAGTTTCGCTTCAATTTAGGGTAGTGTAGAGTACGTGTGCATTGGGAGAGTACGTTTTGGTGAAGCGTTTGTTGAAAGTAGAAAAGGGCAGTAAAAAATGTTGAGGGAAAAAATTATTAGTACAACAATTTCTGGATGCCATTTTAGTTCTCACTTAATCCCTGTAAGAAAACACTCGCAAATTGGCACAATTGCAAATCTGGTAGCCGCTGAAACTACTAATGCTTAGTCTGAATTTGTATTAAAGACATTCAGTAAAGAATTTTCTCGTTTTATATTTACTGATCATCAGTTGCTAATTTCTGACCACTTGAAGCCCTTCTCGTTTCACTGTAGCCATCGATGTGTGAAAAGAGAAGTGAGCAATGCGCACAAGTGTTTAATTCTTGAACTGAAATAAACGAAGAGAGCTTTTTACAAGCAACTTCACTCACTCCAGCAAATAGGTATACCCTTATTAGCTCATTCAAAGAATCGAGATCACAAAACACACCTCAGATAGACTTAAAGAGCATTAAGACTGAGCTGAAGAAGATATCGTGATCAAGCAACGTTAATGTCGTCTCACTGCTCCTGTCAGCACAGCAAAAGAGGCGTAGTCTCACCGAAGACTTTGAGGGTGCATGTAGACACGGCCTCTCCGACGCGGTTGACTGCCCTGCATGTGTAGATGCCGCAGTCGCTCTCGCGCAGTCCGCTGATGTCCAGAGTCACGTGACCGAAGTCGAACGTGCTGCGAATGCGGGTACCTGGAGGAGTACATCGCGAGCAGAGTGAGTACATGAACGTTAAAACACAGCTCACATATCTCAAAGATCGGTTAGACAGATAATAGATTTAGTTGGAGAAAATTACCCAGTACATCACTAAGAAAACATACGAATAGTCACCATATCATTCACTGCAATTCTGGTGAAGGGATTATTTATATTGTATGAACTTTAAGGATGATCGCGACTACTCTCCAAAAAGAGTTGAGCATACTTTCTTTCAGTTCCAAAATCGATTCATTCAGATCATTGTTAAATAATTTGGCCCCCATGCCAAGCTCTCCAGAAATATATGGAACCCGAGACGAGCAAAGTGAGAGGAAATTTCAAGAGTATAAGTAAGAGGGATTATTTTAAACAGTCTTGGATTATCACTGAAATCTTGCCTGTTAAGAAAACATAATGAAGACAGAGCATAGTAAGCGCATGGTATATCCCCATAAATATTTCAAATAACTTTGTACAATGCATGCATCCATGGATTTAGTAGACAGAGACATTGATGGAGTTCAGCGCTCGTACATTTAGGACATACTCCTCTTCAATTTGGTACCTACTTTGCTACCCACTGAGAGGCAGCACCAGCGGCATGCAGGTCATACCAGTAAACAAGATATGCAGCCATGCATGCCGTCCCGCTAAGCAGAGTAAGCTGGAAGAGTCATGAGTTGATACCATTATTAGGACCGGTAAGTTATGCCTGCATTCCTTTCCTGAGAAACAAAATATAATACCTTCGATGTTATATGAACCGACGATGCCTCCGCTTCCTGTACACACACAGAGCAGATAAAAAAGCATGAGATTTGGAAACAGCTGCGAAAAGAGGGACCTTACATTAATGAACAATTTTACATATACAACCCTTTAACGCCCAAGTGGACTGTACGGTCCTCTTTCAAAAATAACAATAATATATTGTATTTCTTATTCAATTTGTTCACTAATGTGTCCTTTGAACTTCACTACCGAGTGGCAGTTCCTTCCTCATCTTGATAACAGTGACTACCTAATGCCAGTATCGGTTTAGTGATAGTGGTTGTCATAACGGTAATATGAGTATAAAAATGTGAGCGTTAAAAGGTTAAGTGGAGTATTTTTTTTGCCATTTAGTTTCCCCTGAACAGAGAATATGAAAAACAATTCAGAATTAAATAAGGTTATCGTAGACAGATGCATGGAAAATAACTGATTATTGAGTCAGCACATGTTAGCTTTTGCGGTCATTATCACTCATGTGCGAAAAGCACGACACATGTGAACCGGCAGTTAAGCAGAATGTACCTTAGACTTGAATTTCATCAAATGCGTATCGATTTCCCAAGATCCGTAATATGTTAAACGAAGGGGCTCCAAAAAGCAAAATGAAAAAAATGAAACCAAAGATTTGAAGGTGCGTGTTTTCTTCGGTGCCTTAGGAAAGCGCGTTTTGCTTGCAAACCGGGTCATATCTTTTGTGTAGAAAATATAGTACAACACGTAGAATTACAGTCTATGCAGTGAGATAATTCTTTCAGGCTAGTGGAAAGTCACCTTCGTGCCTTGAGAATAACATGTTAAAATTGAACGATAAAAGATGCTTTAAAACACTAGCAATTCTGAACATTTAGAAGCGTAAGGATCTCTTCATCGAATTCCCCTAGTGTACACTTGAACCAAAATAAAATACAAATAATCGCGATAGAAGACTATCAAATTACTCAATTTCTGCTTACAAATTCAGTACAAAGAAAACGAACGTTGCGTAACAGCACAACAAAATCAAAGCCTACAGCGATGAAACAAGGCATCCTGACTATATTAAAACTTGAGACATTTTCTTGAAGTTCCTCCGACGTAAACTAATACCAAAAAAAAACACGTTCGAAAAAACTCGAACGATTGAATTTTAGCTTGCGAATTTCGTTCCTAATAAGAGCGAAGGTTAAGAAAAAGCGCTCGAAGACCAGAGATCAGAGACGGAGGCGTGTACACACCTGTGGCGAGCGGCGCTCCGTTCTTGAACCACTCGATGCTGAGGTGCGGGTCGTGCGACGGCTGCACCTGCGCCTCCAGGTGCACCGAGCCACCCTCCTGCGAGGTATAGGGAACCACCGGCTCAGATCAGGCAAATTTCTCCGTACCAGCACGAATAAAGCAAGGTTTTAGGCATCAGAAGCAACAGCTCAAACCAGGCAAATTGTTTGGCACCGGTTCAAATGAGGCAAATTTTTAGACACCGGCTCAAATGAAGTTAATTTTACCGATAGATAAGAGTAGATGCCTCAGATAAAACGTGGGCTTCAGAGGCTGAGCCTCAACAGTGCTGCCGTGAGCTTCAGAGCTAGTGAATGTGAGGTGAAATCACTAAGTTGGCTGCGAAAAGCCATAGCGAATGGTAACATCGCTACAGTTGGTTGGTGAGGACGTGAATAGAATTCATTAAGTACGCTACAGCGCGATGATGTAAACGGTAGTGTTACAGAAAAGAGATTAGTACGTTACACAACGCTGTCATAGTCTGTATTCGTTTAATATTTGCAATTTATATGCTATAAACCACAATCATTGCAGGACAATGATTTTTCCCATTTTAATTTA
Source organism: Morinoia aosen (assembly GCA_030386875.1). Taxonomy (NCBI): domain Eukaryota; kingdom Metazoa; phylum Arthropoda; class Malacostraca; order Amphipoda; family Talitridae; genus Morinoia; species Morinoia aosen. Next base: position 49,740,418 of record CM059564.1, read on the forward strand.
ATCAACATTTGGACACCAACACATGCTTACCAGTACACAAAATGGAATTGAAACAATGTCACTGAAGCAAATGTCCACTGATAAATTATTCGTGTGAACTTTTTTCGAGAGCATGGGAAAAAATTGTTTTTCTTTCGTTTTTGATCAAACAGCGCCGCATAACATGCAGCAAACACCATTTAGGGCATTAACTAACCGTAGCTAACCCCACGTCCAGACATAAGACCCTATAATTAGCATAGTATCTGGTCCAGACGACTGACCATGAGCTTTTCTCCAGACATGGGACCCTATAATAACAGCAAATAATGTTCTTGACATCTGACAATGAGCTTTTCTCAAGGCATTGGACCCCATAATAACAGCAAATACTGGTCCTCACGACTGACCATGAGCTTTTCGTGGCTGTCGAGGTTCTTGGTGAACATGGGTGGCTCGGCAGCGTCGGGGGTCTGGGGAGTCTGCGGCACGCGGTTCCACTGCGCCTCACGCAGCCGGATCTTCTCCCAGCCCTCGGGGTGTGCTGCGTCACCTATGATGCTGTCACGGCCTGCAAGGTCAAGTTGTTTGTGTAATTATCATTAACCTTACTGCCCTAATAAAATCTATACTATAATAAGAGCCGCGTCCGTCCGTCCGTCGGTCGGTCTGTCCGAAGCCAGCCTGCAGTGTGTGATGAGCGTATCAGTGATACAAGCTCCAGTCCTATATATTTTGACGGGCCGTGTTCACGCGGCTTCATCTACTCTCGAGAGATTGTATTTTTTATTTTTTACGGCCTTTCTCTCCTTTCGCCCACTTTTTTATTTCAAATAAAGGTGGGTGGACTATGTAGTTAGTAATAATAGTAATAACGTTAATAATTATCTGCGGCCAAGGTGTTCCAACAGTTACACGTTGACTAGGCACTTTCGAGTCATACCCTCTCTTTTGAGCATTAAATTCTTACACCGGATATAAAAGCCAATATTAGTTACAATAATGAAGTTCTATCTAAAAAACAAACAAGATGCTTGCAAAACTTGAACAATGCAGTGCAGTTAGATGCAAGTCGCTATAGAATGAATTTAAACAGCGGATGCAAGAGCGCCTTCAGATGATGCGGGCTTGCAATGGGAAACACTTTTCAAACTTTAATTCATTACCGTTATAGGTAACAGTAATTTGGAAATAGTAATCACTACAGTGACAATAACTTACAATATGATGACAATATCTTACAAGGGGCAATTGAAACAATGCCACTGAAGCAAGCGTCCACGATTAAATAATTAGTATAATTTTTTTTCGAGAACACCTGAAAAATATTTTTTCCATGATTTTTGATAAATTGACGCCTATCACATGCAGCGAACACCACTTAAGGCAATTTTTTCGAAGCCTTACTGCTAAGAGAAAACCCTGCAATTTGAAACAAAATCAAATATTTAGTAACTAAAGTATAATTCTCTATTGGATGGTCGCTCAAGACCCAAAGCTCATTATCAGCATCTTCAAAAATGAACAGAAAACAACGAGAAAGGAATAACGGACGAATAATAAACTTCAGCGACTAAAACGAGACGGAATGACTGTGCTCTAATGCCACATGTACACTAGCATTTATTTTCCGGCGAGAACATTTGCTATAAAAATGTTAGCAGAAGGAAATTTGCTGATTTTTTTCAACAACCGATCGTAATATTATAGTAGATTTATTCACTGAACAAAACTATCATGACCTTGCCTTAACTGAAAAATACATGGCTGCATAAATTTATTTTCTTAAGGCAAAAAAGTTTATCCGCATTTCATCATGTGTGGGTCGAATCTAACAAGTGTTAGTTCTTCAAAAAAGTGTTACGATGCGTTATTGATATTTACGAGTAGAATGAACGAACGAACAATTTTAACTTTATACTTATTGATCATTAGATTTGAGGTCCACGAGCATCTTCGAAAAATTATGAAAATAGATCCTTATTGTAGTAGAAATCGAGTAGCACTGTTAGCTTTTGCTCACTCCACAAAACATTCATAATTATTTACTTGAAAACTCAATTATTAAATTCCCATTCACATATACAGTGAAAAACTTATTCATTAACCAGTGCGTAACCTGTATTTGGTAACCAGTTAGTCACTACATTAAAAATAGGAATCCTTTCGAAACGAACATTTGGAAAGCGTAAAATGAAAGGAAACTAGGAACTCAAGATAGAAGCGAAGCTAAGGGCAGAGGACGGGCTACTTGAACTTGAAGGTGAGGAACGACAGAGTCGGGGCCTTTGTAATGACCGCCTACATTTCCTTCCGTAATATTTACACAAAAAGTTCAGCGCCTGTGTACCAGACTTGTCCAATAAACTAGTCAGGATCCAACAAAGGCCTCACCGATGACGCGAGTGGTGCAGGAGCTGACTGCCTCTCCGGCTGCGTTGTAGGCCTTGCACATGTACACCCCAGAGTCCTCAGGGATGACCTGCAGCACGTCCAGAGTCACGAAGCCGAAGTCGTGACTCGTCTGGAAGCGGGAGCCTGCCAATTTTAAACAAAAAGCGTTAAATTTCTTTTTTCTATTCAAATTTCTTTTAGATGAACACGATGTACTGCGATCCTTTAAGAAAAATATTTATAGCGAAATATTGGAAATGCTGAATCATAGTATGTACTGAGATCGATTTCAAAACGAAGTTTCGTTGTAGTAAGTTGGAGCTTTAATTCTGAAAACAATAGTGTAATAAAAATTATACGCACAATACAATTTTTCTTTGTCTTACTACATATGCAGAACTAATATCGTTAACAGGGTAGAATAACTTGCTCGAAAAAAGTACCATTATATTGGCTCTCAGAGAACGTGCTTCGGTTCTGTCCCATAAATAAGTTCATTTCGAGTTCAATCGGAAGAGCAAGTTTTTTTTAATACCATCTCTGCTAGAGCTCAGGGAAACCAATTGAGGGGCTCACCCATCTTGAGGTTGACGCCGTTGCAGAACCACTGGTACTTCATGGTGGGGTCACCGATGGGCACCACACGGCACTCGTAGTGAGCATTCTGGCCCTCCATCAGCTGGGCAGGGCCCACCAAGTTGCTTGTGAACACCGGTTTGTCGTACACCTGAAAACCATACGAGATCTCAACAAATGTTTTCCACCTCGCTTTACTCTTCATCAAAGTTCCTCAACCGCCCTTCAACTCTTAAAATAATTTCAATTGGCATCTAACAAAAAGGGTTGTGACTTACAAAATGTGAATGAGCCAACGTACGATAAAAATACAATTTCTGATGTTGTACTATTGGAAAGGTAATAATTTATGACGAACAAGACAACTGTGAAAAACTGAAAAATGAACACATTCATTCGATTAAAGATTGTCAACTCTTAGAACAAGGCTAAACACGCAAAAACACATAACAAGAAAATTCAATATTTTTTTTGGAAAAGCCTTTGTTTCTCAAGTTCCTCAGTGCAAGTTAATGTCTCGAAGAGACGCTACCTTGTCCTCTTCAGGCCCGCGATCTGAGGTCTTGCGGGATTCGAGGGCTGCGATCTTCTTCATGCCCTCGGGGTGGTGCGAGTCCAGCTGGATGGTACCGTGGGCTGCAAGCACACGTGCCAGAATTATGCAACTATTTTTGATATTTTCATTTGACGGCATAAATTAATGAAGGTAGAACAAGATTTATTACCTACATGAACTTTCAAAAACGTGCGATATGCATATTTCAATACATCCATTTAACTGCATGTGTCAATAAAGGTAGAACCGAATTTCTTATTTGTAATAAACATTGAAAATGTAAGATATGAACACAAATAATTTTGAAAATCATAAATCCACACGAAGATAAATAGTTCTATGTGGAATATCAAATGAAACTCAATAATTGTAGTTCAAGAATGGTAGTATTATTCTATCTCGCATTTATACCAGTAATTTTTGCTAGCGTTTCCCGCTGCTGTAATTATTGCTGCTTTTTCAAGACATAAGTCAAAAGTTCCTCACCTAGTGCGATGTCTTCATCATATTCTAATGAAAATAATATTTTTCCGAGTATTTTTGACTCATTTCTCAACTACGGTAGTGCCTTCAAAAGACTGACCGCAAGCAAAACTCCGCTATTACGACGTTTAACAGAACTAAACCAAATTTGTCTCACTCTTGATGCTCATGGAGGCGGTTGTGACAGCCTCTCCAAGGTCGTTGTGGGCGCGGCAGATGTAGATGCCTTCATCGTCACCTCGCACACCCGTGATGTCCATCGACACGTAGCCGAAGTCGTGCGTCGTGTTGATGCGAGAGCCTGAGTTACGGATACAGACAGTTAGTTATGATGCCATACTCGTAATGATGAAAAGTGATTATTTATCGTACGATATATCTATTTATTGCCTACTTCAAGACATCACCTATTTGAATACCCCGTTATTTCAGAGACCTATGTTTGAAAATCTGTCACTCATTTGGAATGTTTTTAGGATTCCTTCACAAGACTGCAACGTGAAACAAATCATATTTGGCTTTCTGAGTTTTGGGTGTAAATATTTCCCCACATTATTACTTATACTAAGGTTCTAACATCTGAGCGACATGAAAAACTTTTGTATTTTTATTGTGCAAACAATGATAAAATAAAACACTTTTTTACCAGTTTTATATCAAAACTTTTGAAAGCTTCTCACTATAAGACAACCCGAAGGAAAAGGCTATTATAAACCAAAAAAAGCTTGTCTTACTGACTCAGCTTCGATGGTACAGTTAGATACATAGATGGATGCAGCTAGTAAGTTCAAAGTCAACACAAATAAGAGTGCAAACACAATGATTGCAACTGATACCTGATTTTGTGAAAATGGCAAACAGAACGCAAAAATTCATACTAACGAAATGCATGTACAATAATCCTACCACTAACGAACACGTCCACTTACTCTTTTCAATGAGAACTTCGTTGCGGTACCACTCAACCTTGAGCTTGGGATCTCCTACAGGGATGAGGCGGCATTCGAAGTGAGCAGTCTCGCCCTCGGTGAGGTTGTCCAAGTTCTGCAGCGGCTGCGTGAACACCGGCCTCTGGAACGTTTTCACTTCCTCGGCGGCCTGAAATTTGGGAAATAGAATTTTTATTTACAAACATTTCAAAGGATTGTACTCTCCCTCGAGTACCAGGGAGCCTGCTGTAGCTCATTCATCTTGAAGTTTGAAACTTTAAAATTATTGTTCATTTCGTGTTTTCTTACACGATGGTTCGTCCGTTATCTACAACTGTCCCACGGAATTTATGAAAAGCATTAAAATCATCGATATAAGAATTGAATGATGTAAGATTCACAGATCCAACAACTGAACCACCTTTGATAATTATTAAAAGGTCGGTGTCTTAGAAATTTTATTCGAATTTTAGAAAGGATGACCAAAGGGTGGCTGAACATTTCAGCTGAAATATCGCATTCAACATGTTCGTCTTATTCTTTACCACAAAATAACTCCATCGCTAAGGTGACTAAAAAATGAGCGAACGGTAAGAACAGGAGCCTAAGGTACGCACTCTACGCTGCATGCGCGAATGGTCCTCCATCTCGCGGATCTTCTCGAGACCCTCCGGGTGAGCAGACTCGTAGATGACGCCGCTCTTGCCTTCAATCTTGAAGGTGATGGAGGAGGTGGCTTCACCGAGGTTGTTGAAGACACGGCAGGTGTAGACTCCAGAGTCCTCCTCATACACAGAGGAGATGTCCAGAGCGACGTAGCCGAAGTCGAAGGTGGTGTGGAAGCGAGCTGCGGACTGCAGGATCTTGCCGTTGTGGTACCACTCGACCCTCATGCTTGGGTCGTGGATGGGTTCGATGCGACCCTCCATGTGCGCTCGCTGACCCTCAGCGAGATTTGTCACTCCCTGTTACGCATCATCAAATGGTTTAGCATGCCTTGTGCTATTTTTGTTTTCTTCATGGCAATGACGTTGAGAACATTTTATAAATGTTAAGGAAGTATTCCGATGCTGTAATGCAGTGAAGTATTTGCAATTACGTTTCTCAGTTAACTAACTAGTCTCAAATTTTTCTCATCAAACCTTTAATTGACAAACACAAGCAAGCAAACACAAAACAGAAGATACCGAGTCATAAGTTTTTAGATATTTGTTAGCTATGTGAAATAATTCCAGCAGCGAAATTTAAATCCACAATAGAAAAAATGTCTCTTCACGCAGGAGCTAAAAAAGTAGGGAAAATAACGTTGATTTTGGACATTTCTAGCTGGAAATGAAAAAATTATTAGGTTAGGAGAGTAGTTTTAGAACCATGTTGTCTTTTCTCAGTACATCTTGACACCTATTGCGCTCCCTCCGAGATTTGAACTATGTATATTCCGTGATCCACGGAGCTGAGTCGCTCTCATGGCACATCAAAACTTGCAAAGGTGCAACTAAACATTCAAAAATTGAAATGCGTGAATAAGTTTAATGAAGATTCCAATTTCCATGAAATTCATCCTCATTGTCATATGTACGCTGCCCTAGAAAATCAGCATTTGATCCTGGAACAGCATTTCATTGATGACGTATGGCCATGCTGAGTTTGCCTCATTTAACATCTCACACAGATGCCCGGCGCTCGCGCCCTCACCCTGAGCTCGGACGTGAAGCGAGGAGGCTGGTTGGGCAGGTCGGCCACGTCGAGGCGCTCGTAGCGGCTTCTCTGTTCCAAATTCTTGATCTTCTCCCAGCCGCTCGGATTTTGCGAGTCCATGTAAATCGAGCGGTGAGCTGCACGACACCAGGAATCGTGAATCATAAAACGTGGTACGCTCAAGTGAATAATGTCTTTCTATTTCATACTTCAGTGCAATCTAGATCTAAAAATAACTATTTAAATGCCATAATTGAAAGTCAAATTTATTCAAGAGCCTAATATAGAATTAAATTTATAAAGATAAAAACGCCAATACTAATGCAGCTATGACTACATGACACTAATTTGATTCTTCATATTAAATGATGTAAATTCTTTAAACCCAATATTTCACGATTGAAAGCTGTCTGAGGGGGCAGAAAGTATATTGCCTTGGAAGTTAATATCAAGTCAGAAAATTTTCGATTGCATCGGACATGTTGACCTATGCTCATTCGGTAATATTCATAATGAAAATTGACTTTTCACTCAGTTTTTGCATTGATGTTTAGCTTAAAAAGCTTAGATTTTTACTTAGTTTTGAATTATTTTTGACATAGCAAGTATTAAATTTTCACTTAAATAGTGTTGGAACTTTGCCTCACCTGTCACGTTGACAGAGCACGAGTTGACAGCCTCTCCGACCTTGTTGGTGGCCTTGCAGAGGTAGGTGCCGGAGTCCTCGCCGTACGCGTAGAGGACGTCCAGGGCAACGTAGCCGAAGTCGTGCGTCGTTCGGAAGCGGTGACCTGGTATAAAAAACGTGCATCATTTCATTTTTAGGCTTCTTATTAACCACGGGAGCATTCACGAATCTCCAATACAGTTTTGAAAAATAAAAAGAAGAACCCTCGTACAACTAGACATTCAACTCGTATCTACTTGAAATAGAAATACTTCGATGCATGACAACTCGAAAAACGTATATGAGGCATCAATATAACTGAACGTGAAGGATTTCCCAATTAAACGTTATGTTTATGGCCGAATCCTAAACAAAAGCAGTTATCGAATATGTCCATCAGTGCAATTGTTCATAATATCACGAAAATTCAATCTTCTTTCACTGTTAATTATATGAAAAGAAATCTTTCCTTCTATTTGAGAATTCACTGACAGACAATTAAGATGCATTGCTTACACACAAATACCTAAGCCCAAGTAAATAACAATTTCCTTTTTAGATAAAATTGCTATCAGCGAAAATTACGTTTATTTTTGGCGATCATTAGCTACTCAACTAACTGATGAGTTTAATGCTAAAATATTTTAATTTCGAACTTTCCCTGTAACAAAGAAACCTAGCCCAACAGGTATTCATATCAGTGGAAATAAAGAAACTTGTTGAAAATGAAGTAGCATAACAACAATTCGAATAATTTGAATTTTTGTCTAAGCAACAAAATATTGTAGGAAGAAAGATCTCAGTCCACTACCGGGCAGCGATCGAGTTCCCCTGAGATGGAGCACGGAAAGCTGATCTTGAAGTTCAGGTTCGACTCACCTGCTTTGATCTCGACTCCGTTGACGAACCACTCGACCTTGAGGTTGGGGTCGTTGATGGGCTCGAGGCGACACTCGAGGTGCACTCGCTCACCCTCAGATACGCCATCTACGCTGTAATGAAGAACATGTACGTGAGCCTCTAGCCAACCTCAAGCAAACATCTAGCTAACCAGCGAAAAGAAGCCGAAAGCTACAAACTAACTCAGTATCTTCAAATGACATATTTTTACAATACTGATTTCCTTCATTCGAAATATCTTCAATATGGAAAATATTTTTATAAATAGTAGACTCAATGTTCTAATTATTTTCGCGGAACAAATACAGCTCGGGAACATTTCTATCACCCTCAATACGCAAACCAGCACTTGGAGCCAAGTGAGCTGCAAAATAGATATGTACTCCAGGGTCACAATTTCCATGATTCTCAAGAGAGCCTAGTGAAAGCTACGATCCTTAAAGTATCTACCATCATATTTAGGCCTTCACTTTGTACCCCGTAAGTTACATTTTGCATATCGAACTTTATCCGACAAAAAATTCCATCGTCTGCCTTAACTGTTTGGTGTGCTCCGCACTGTCAATTTCGCTGGACTTTAATGACAGTTGCTTCTTTATTTTACAACCCCAGCGCTCTGGCGGTGTTAGGCTTTGTCAACTTTCTTCGTTATACGCTAGAGCCATTTGGAAATTTAATTTGATTTATTTTTGGCAATAACTGGTTTGTTCGCAATAACAACTTATACAAAAAAACTCTCAAAGACGCCGCTTATTTGCACCGACCTCTCACTTCATCGTTGCCACTTCGATGCTCCTCGAGGTCCATCATTTTTACAGATCCTCTAACCATTGCACTACCGGCTGCTCACTATTCCATTGCACCACCGGTTGCTCGCTATTCCATTACACCAACTGTTACCCGCTACCTCATTGCACCACCGGCTGCTCGCTACCTTATTACATCACCGGCTGCTCCCTGCCATATAGCAGCACCGATTACCCGCTACCCCATTGCACCACCGGTTGCTCACTACCCCTTTGCGGCACCGGCTGCTCGCTACCCTATTGCACCACCGGTTGCCCGCTACCCTATTGGACCACCTCCGGTTGCCCGCTACGCCATACCTCTGCAGAGCTGTGGTGAAGACGGGCTTCTGGAAGGCTTGCTCGGTGCTTTCCTCCCTCCTCATCTCGGAGCGCTCCAGCAGACGAATCTTCTTCATCCTCTGCTCGTCCAGCGTGTCCGTGACCATCGAACCCGTGCCTAGAAGATAGTTTTAATAAATCTTCTGTACTATACTACGAATTTACTGTGCTGTATTACGATTCTAGGCTGCTCCATCTCGCAGATCAACTGTGAAGTTGATCCTGTGATCAACTGTGAAGTTGATCCTGTGATCAACTGTGAAGTTGATCCTGTGATCAACTGTGAAGTTGATCCTGCGAGAACTGTGAAGTTCTCGCAGTTGATTCGTAATTACGAATCAACTGTGCTACATTACGAATCTACTGCGCTATATTACGAATCTACTGTGCTGCATTACGAATCTACTGCGCTATATTTCGAATCTACCTTGCTATATAATGAATCTTCTGTACTATGCATGTTGTGCGAGGCTCAAACCAAATGTCAATAACAATTGACTGTTAGAGGCCCAGAATTCTGCTAAAATGTCAATAGCCACTGACGGCTATACACGGATATTAAATTTTGATAAAAGGTCACGAATGTACTTTGTCGCACATATTACTCATAGTTTAGCGGGTTCACATGTAGTCCAAGCGCGATTGGGTAAATGTTACAAATTACTTATCTACTCAACATTACAACTGATCTTGACCAGACACCTAAGCGCGTTCTAACAGTCTGCAGCAAAGTACAATGTTAGCTAATTCAAGTGTAATTGAGATGGCAACTTTGAAGGAATCACATTTCTTTCATATCGTGCAGGTAATTTTGCGAGCAGGAATTTACAGTAGTAGTCATGCTGCATTCTTCATTCGCATTATAACGCTGCAGTAATTGGAAGGCAAACACAATAATTTCCTATATCAATCTATTCTTTTCATATAGATTGGATCAGACGAAAAGAAATAGCAGCAACATGAATAGTTAAACAATTAAAGCGAGAAAAATTAAATGAAATCAACGAGCTCTAGAAAGACACCATTTCAAAAATATTTGATTCCGAGCTGTAAAATTGATTTCAATGTAAGAAAATATAAAACTATGAGCATGGCTATTAACATACATTGTTTATGAACGGTAACTTTGACGACACAGAAGACAATGCAGGAGGCAGATGGTAACTTCGACAAGTGTCCCGTTTAAATACCAGCGCGCGTCACAAACGCTCGAGTTTGTTTTCATTATCTAAACTTTGCAGGTCACACACAAACTTGCCACGAATAAACCAAACACGCTTGTTTTATAGCGCGGGCACTGATCGTGGCTGCCAAAAACTACTCTTGATTTGCCTCGAAAAAATTCATTTTAAATCGCTAGATTCTATTATAAATCTACCCTGTTGAGATAATCATACACTTTTCTTTGCTTCAAATTATAAATGAAATAACTGTGATATCATATCGTCAAAAATCAAGAATAATCTTAAAAGACTGGCTTAGATAATGGAGCGATAACTTGGAACGCTGAAGCATTGGTTGCAAAATAATTAGACAGCATCAAACATGGAAGTGAGCCAACGATCGGTACAACTATTGTCTGTATATTACAGCGCGTTTTATCGCGAATAAAAAGGCGCAATTAATCAAAAATTTCCAGAGTGAGAACTAAATTAGCTTTTTGAAACCTCAAAGATAAAAAAGTCTCGAGCATTAATTGAGAGTCAAATAAGTGAAAGAAAACGAGCGGTCGAAAAGCGCGTCATGTTTGAGTCAGGCACGCGAGTTTGACGGACGCGGCGGCGGGTGGATGAGGAGGCGGGCGTAAAGGAGAGAAAGAGAACGGATGCTGCCAGGTGCTGAGCTATAATAAGCGGCACTCAGCTATAGTTAGATCTGCCTAATATCGTGGGGGGCTCGGCGTGCGGCCCACAGCAGTGGCCTGGGAGACAGGGAACAGCGTGCTCCTCTCAACCATCGGGCCTCCCGCCCCCTACATGCTGCTCTCGCCTGACTGTGGCAGGGTGCGGCTCCCAGTTCGATCATTTCGTCGAGTTTCAAGTGTTACAGATAATAGAGAGCGACAGTCGCACTCCTCAGCCTTATCACAACCAATCGCTCGCAGCCACGCGACGCAGAGCCAAGTCTCTGCCTTCGGTCAGATCTCCGATAGCAACAACTCAAAGCAAGAGGGAAAATGCGAGAGAAATCAGGTTCACCCAGTGAGTTTGTTCATCAGCCAATCAGATATTTTTAATTAAAAGAAGCAGTTCTTCCTTCATATAATTTTTAGACAAGAGCAACGTGCATAGACTACGAGAAGGGATAGGGCTTAGTTGACATTGGCACACTGCTGAAATTTGTTAACACGTACATTAAGATGTCAAATTTGTGGTCTTTTTGTCCGATGGTGTTTTAGTTAAAAATTATCAATCGTAAAATTTAGGTGGAAGTGAAAAAGAAAACAGAAGAAAGATGGGGTTCTATTTTGTTTTACATTCAACCCTTCAACATCGGCAGTTTTGTACTCATGTAACCGTGATCACGACCACCGTCGTTAGACTGGCACTGACATAAGATTGTCACCGATATCGGAATGATGGAAGAACAACCACTTCGTAGTGATTTTCAAAGAGCACATTAAGGATTCAATTTAATTAATATTACATTATATTATGGCTGTTTTTGAAAGAGGACCGTACAGTACTCTGGGATGTTAAAGGGTTAAAAGCTAGAAAACGCATATATGTGTCGCAACAGCATGGCTGTTTTTCAAATTTGTTACTAAGAAGTAGAAGAAGAAAAAAGTCCATCGAAGGTTTAAAACTCATTATAAGGAACATTTGTGTAGAAATAGTTGGAACTCTATTATCATCACGCACTTGTATCAAAACCTGATGTAACAAAAAAATGAAAACTAGAATATGAATACCTACGAACTGATCCTCACTGTGAAGAATAAAAAGACTTGAATTCTACATCTCTAACCATGATGTAAAAAGTATAATTAAATTAATTAACTTTGAACTGAAAAGTTGATTTCCAAAATTGGGAGAGAGAATTTCGAAAAAATTTTCGTATATTTATTTATCGACAACAAAAATACTGACATAAGCACAAGTTTTTAGATTCATTATCGCCTATAGTTCATACATCTAAAAGCGTATCGAGCTAGTGAAAGCTTTAAACATAGGGCGTATATATACCATATATATATTAATACAGACTTACTAAAATGCTGGTACAACTAACAAGGGCAAAGCTCTCGTAAAGAGGTGAAGAATAAAAAATGAACCTTTGCTTGATTTGGTAATGGGATACTTATGAGGCAACCGTACATCATCTTATAAAATGAATCATTAAGTAGGAAGTTGAAGAAGCAAAACCTAGTCTGATGAATATTACAATCTTTCATAAATGCAATCTACAAATTCAAGCCATGCTACGAATAAAACATGCTGGCAGACTACGTATTCCCAAGTGGTTATTCCAACATTAGGACACGCGTAATCCGCGTCCTTATGATGCAGATAAGCCAGACGTGATTCCTGTAAACGCGATCCAATGTAAGAACAATGGTCATGTTACATCAGAGTTCACATCCCGCATGAATAATTCGTTCGAAACTCTCACAGATAGATACTATACAGCGTTGTATTTCGCAAGGATACCAATTCCCATCAGTAGTGAGCGGACGCAAATATATGCAAATATAAGTGTACGGAATTTGTCCTTGAAACTAAGACTATCCGGCCGCAAGAGCGTGGCAGAACGGAACGCCGAGGTTTTGTCGTTACGTTAGCTTATTTAGACTCTGTGATAGCATCTATTTGGTTTATAAATTAATACCACGAGTTTTAGTATTTTAGGTTTTCCTATGAACTTTTTGTACTTTCCCACCGAGCTCGGTATGTTGAGCCTCATGTGAAATTTCAGGTAATGACATAATACGCACCGCGCGTCAATGTAGAGACGACAAACAAATTTGTAAAAACAGTAGGTCTCAAATCGCCTTCGACTGTTCTTCAAAGGGAAGAAATGACAAGCGAGAAACATGTGTGAAACGATCATCGTCAAAAATGTTAGCGCAAATTTTGCGACGGAAGAAGGCGGAAGTTATTCACTACATTCTACATCATGACACAAAACCAAAAGCTACAAATCGTTGAACGAGTTCAACTAGTTAGTCAACTCCTATGAAGCTTAGTTTTATCGAAGAAAATAGTTTAAAAAAAACATGTTAGGTACAAACCTACACGGAAGTCATTGAAAGTGTCCATACAAGTCCTTACAAGTTCCTTGCAGAACGTTTACTCACTAATAGGAACTTTATAATAGAAGGCAAGCTCGCCTATAGAATAAGGGGATGGTAAAAAGTGTGAAGACCGATATTCAACTGTGGTAATGCCTATGTATACTTGGGAGCAGTGACGCGCAAAAATGATGAGAAGTTAGGCAGCACGATGTTGTTGATTTAGCCATAACTTCTAACGAAGACGAGCAGCTCAGGGCACAGAGTAATTTACAGACCTCCTATGGACCGCATGTGTCTCACGGAAAACGTCTGTGTTTTAGTTATTTAAGTGTTCAAAGCTCTACCACATGTGCAATTGCGCATTCAAAACTGGACTTTGCATGATCCTCAGTCTCTATCCTTCAAGCCTCTTAACAATACATAATGGTTTAAAGAGTTAAAATCGCATATAATTATATTTCAAGGAAAGGAAGATTACCGACCTTTCTTCTAAAGCTTGAAATTAATATTAAATGAACAATACAACGTTGTTCAACACAAAACAGCAGAAGATTAGTTTGAGCGTCACAGCAGTCCACACCAACCATCTACGCATTACGTATGAACGCAGCAAATACAACGATACACAAAGAGTGCCTTATAATGCAGTGGCAAAACACTGATAAGTAACAAGACGCATAACACCAGCAGTTCGAGCTCGAATGCAAGACTCCACGGAGAACAGCCCGCATCTGAGGCTCACGTGCAGATCGAGTTTAGCATCTAACGCATTTGTGCGGTCTTTCCAGGCTTATAATTAATGTGCGCATCTTAAACTAAGTTCTCAAAACAAATTGCAAACTAGCACTTAAAAACATATTGATCTTCATGTAACGTTTTCCTTCAGCGAGGCATAGCCAGCTAATTGACGGTAGTCAACAAACGGTGACTCCAAGCAGTCTGAAAAATGCTTGGGTTAGAATATTATGAAAGCAATCGCTACACCATAATGAAACTGTAACGCCCAGAGTCTCCCGCTATTTTCTACCATCAATTTTTTACTGCACAAAAAATAGATTAATGCCCTTATGCAAACAGACGTAACCTTAAACTGTGGGTGATGCTCCTGTTGCAGGCAATATAAGTAGCTGCAGCACACAACGTTCATGACTTAAACTAATGCATTTACACAGACAGCGCAAGGAACACGAGAGCGCACTGTTGATTATAAGGAATGCGTGCGTATACGTCAGAGCAAATCTGACAAAGAAGCCAAACACACAGTAAGAAACTAAGCGCAAGCTGAAACACTTGTGACAGCAACAAAGGGTACAAGGGGTCGAAGAAAAGTTACGGAGTAACTTGCTCTACGTAGAAGATTACACTCTGCCAAAGCTGCATAGAAATCGATTCAATTTCAACAGCGCGTGAGAAAAAGATGAAAATATGGAGAAATTAAGTAAAGACAGCAAAAGAGGCCCTTATTGGCTCATTTTTCTTATCAATCGATCAAATTTCTAAAAATATAATTATTAATTCAACCCAACGTCAACTGCTAATGAGACTTGCAGTCAGTTGCTTGCGCAAAACGCCATTAGTTCTGAGGCTTTAAATTGTGCTGATGAGGAAATATTCCCAGCGTTAACACTCAATGATATTTTTATGAAAATGAGGACCGCATTTGAGAGTAATGTGAGCTAAAATAGAGAGTTGCCTGGTATATAGCGGTTAAAATACAATTTCTGAATTTTAGTTATATTCAGTATATAGTTTAACATCCTCATCTGGCTTTCATCGTACGAAACTTCAAAAATATTATCTGAAAGCTTACTATTCATAATGCTCCAATTTAGGAATGCCTGCTGCCTGATTAATTTGCAAGCCTTGTTGCGAGAACGTTCCCTCAAATAGTAAAGAAACTGTCAACAATAACCAAATTTTCCTTTTTGTCATGAGTTGGTTACCTTTAGGCGATGTTAATTCATCACCGCAATAGATTGTCCGCTTTTGAAAATTATCTTTTTACCTTAATAAGAGCAAATTCTTTTACCCTGTAAATTTCACCTTGACTTCGCCTACGCAATCACTAAACTCGCAATCAAGGACCTCCATAAATTGAAAGGAGCACCCAGTGAAGGGGCCGCGACTGCTCAGTTATAGGGCGTGCCTCCCGGCAGCGAGACTTTAAGCGCGGGCGCAGACACGTACACAAAACAGCCGTGGACGCGGCCGGCTCGCTCCAACCTACCCTCCACCGAAATGCTGCACGAGGTGACGGCCTGGCCAGCAGCGTTGGTGGCGCGGCACATGTAGGTGCCGCTGTCCTCAGGATACGCGTACAAGATGTCCAGGGCCACGAAGCCGAAGTCGTACGTTGTGCGGAACCGATGGCCTGAAAAGAAAAGACGTGAAATTCCAAATTAGAAACTCGAAGTCAATGCGCTGGTTTTTAATTGGACGCTACATTGGATTTTTTACTTTAAAAGCTAACATTTTAAAAAAGGTGATTGTAAAAAAGCAGCCAAGCAATGAACTGAAAAATGTCTTGTGAAATGTATTCACGATGAGTCACTTCGAAATCATTAAAATAAGTTTTCGTATACCCAGCTGCTACTTTCCTAATGGAAAATGACAAACTCAGACTGCAATGTAAGGAATGTGGAGTACTGAAGGTTCAATTAACGCATATAAAATCAATTTACAAAAGAAATTGCACTTTAAATTTAAATCCGGATAAACATATGGGGAGACGTCTTAAATTACAATACCTAACACATCTGATTCAATCACGAGAACTAAGACAGGGTACTTTAGGCTCAAGAATATGTATAATTGAATTTGAACCAACAACACACTCAGTAAACAGCCTCTTGCAATTCCAAAACAACAAACCTGAAGGAATTGGATTGCCGTTGAAGAACCACTCGACTTTCATGGTGGGGTCGTTGACGGGCGTGAGGGTAGCCTCCATGTGTACGGCCTGCCCCTCCACCAGGCGGTCCTGGTTGCGCAGGGAGCGTCCGAAGTTCGGCTTCTCGATCTTGAGTTGCTCTTCTTCAGCCCTGCGACCTCCTTTCTGTTCCAGGCGTGCCAACTTCGGCAGTGCGTCAGGATGAACTGTGTCCACGATGAAGTCACTTTTGGCTGCAACACCCAAATGGTACAGAGGTTAGAAAAACAAGTATTTGAAACACAAAATTTTTGCGCCTTTGTTGAAAAAAAAATCCATTTTTGAGCATAAGTGAGCGTTGTACCAAGTTAAAATATTACTTAAATGTAACTTTGAAGTCATAATTTCACAGAAAAATTTTTACAATACTGAATCAAAAGTAGATTTCAGGCATTGTGAGATATTCTTTTATAACAACATAACAAAGCTCACGTTTGACTGTGATTTCGATGGTCGAAGAAGCAGTGCCGATTTTGTTGGTAGCACGAACTTCATAAGTGCCGGTATCTTCGGCTACAGCCTGGAGGAGATCCAAGGCGCAGAAGCCGAAATCGTAGATGGTTCTGAATCTGCTGCCGGCTTGTAGAGGCTTCCCGTTGTGGAACCACTCGACTTTCATCGAAGGGTCAGGGTATGGCTCCAGCCGGCACTCCACGTGAGCGCTCTGGCCTTCCCATAGGTTTGTCATCCCAGACAGTCGCACTACGAAGCTGTAACGAATGTTCGTTTAGCCGTAGCATATACTTTTTTAACAACTTATGCGGTGGAATATGAGGTTGAAATACACGTTATAATACACCTATTACAATCTGAAACATGATGCCTTCGAAAATACATGTATCAGAAATAAGACCTCGAGACACGACGTTGAAAAAATCCAGCATTTTGACGATCACGCCAGTAGTTCTGAGTGTCATGGGTTAAGGTATAATAATTTTATTCATTGAAAAAAAATTGAACATTTCTCTCTCTGCACTCACTTGGGAGCCTGAGTGATGACAGTCTCTTCGACGGTCGTCTTGGTGTAGCGTGAGGAGTCCTCCAGCATGCGCAGCTTCCTCATTGCCTCGCCGTGCTCAGTTTCAAGAAGTAGAGACGCTTTGGCTGTGAAACGAAAGCGAAAAATAAAAGCCTATATACAATTTTTTCAGACTTCTAGAACTGCATCAAAATAATAACTTTGGCCCTATCGTTCATAGAACAGGATATTATCACATGTATGTATGGATTGCAGAGGAACCGGTTGGAATACTAGTATTCCATATTTACACAGCATACTGTGCTTCAAAAAGCTTACACGAGATTATAATTCTTTAAAGAATTAAATTATTACTCTATACTCAGATAAAATTAACTCCTGTAAATTAACCGAAGCCTTCACTCACATGTCACCACAAGAGAAGCAGACGACACCGCTTGTCCGAGACGGTTGGTGGCCCGGCAAGTATAGGTGCCAGAGTCCTCAGGGTTGACATACTTCATGTCCAAGGCGACGTAGCCGAAGTCGTGCATCGTTGAAATGCGATTGGCTTGCTGCAGAGGAACTCCATTCTTGAACCACTCCACTTTGAGATCAGGATCCCCTACTGGGATAAGCCGAGCTTCGAAGTGAAGAGGCGCATTCTCAGCGAGCTGACGATCTTTGAGAGGTGACGTGAACACTGGTGGTTGAGACGTGAACTCTTCTACGACGGTCGTGCGAGTGGTGCGCGACTCGAGACGGTTGATCTTGCTCATCGCCTCCTGGTTCATCGTGTCGAGAAGAATTGAATCTTTGCTGTGGCACTGCAGTGTGCACTCCGTAATGGCCTGTCCGATGGCATTGGTAGCCACGCAGGTGTAGGTTCCGGAGTCCTCAGCGTAAGCGTACATGATGTCGAGAGCCACGTATCCGAAATCATTGTAGGTCATGAAGCGAGACCCGCTCTTGAGCTCCACTCCATTGTGGTACCAGAGAACCTTCATCGTCGGATCAGATGCCGGAATGAGACGAGCTTCAAAGTGAGCTCGATCACCCTCAATGACTTCAACATTTTTAAGAGAGGTCGTGAAGACAGGGGTTTGCTTGGTGGTCTCGTCAATCTGCTCGGATCGCATGTAACGGCTCTTGTCCTCAAGCATCTGCAGCTGCTGCAGCGATAGGTTCTCCTGCTGAGTCTCCATCACGATGTTTGATGAAGCTGCATCGCGAAAAGGCAAAATATTATAAGTAAAATATTATCAACTGTTAAAACATTCATTTCAATTTAGCGTAATCTATTTCGTTGGTATCGAGATTCAGGTTATTGATGAATAAAAATCATGCAAAGGAAGCTTAAAGAGCGGGTTCCAAATATTCATTTGTTCTCAATCGCATCTCCGTGAAGAAAAGTTGATAAGTAATGAAATGCAGGAAGAAACTTGCAGTGTAGCAACAGCAGTAGCATTAAAAGTGCGAGTTGTTGCATTGAAGGAACACTTTTTGCTAAAATGAAACAAGGATGGAAGTAAATGTTAAACGGCAAGTAAAATCTAGCGTAATTTTCATGCTGGATATTTTAGTCACAGCAGTATAAAGTGTATTTGATGGCATACAATGAATAAAAAATTGTACACATGTACAGCATACCTAGATAAAAAAATAGACCAGTATGAATCATATACAAGAACTGTCTTCGATGTCGCAATGAAACACAATGAAGCACAACAAATTGGAATTACTTACGTACTTCACTTTGCTGCTGTATCTACAAAACTTGGAATTACAGTCTCACAAAAAATAAATGGAATGTAATAAAGCAAGCAATTCTTACTCAAAACCAGGAATACGTTTCAAACCATGCAAAACAAAAGTACTGTAAAATTACCTGACCTGAAATCACAACGAAATAATAGATACGCAATTTACTGCTTACGTTTGCCACATCGTCGCAACGCATATTGCGCCTCAAATTACGCGGTGTTAGGCTCCTGCTGAGAGAGTGCCACGAAGAACAAGAAGCGCCTAAATGCAGCCAAAGCGTTAGCGACGTGCTCAGAAGCTCATGTGTACATCGTGCATTTTGCGAGTGTCATGCGACTGTGTAAAGAGTTACTTACATTGTACTTTCATTGTTGTCGAGATTTGGTCTTTGCCAAGCATGTTGGTGGCAACGCAAGTGTAAGTGCCCGCATCAGCCGGCACCAGTCCTCGGATGTCTAAAGCTACGTAACCAAAATCATGGATGTGTCGGAATCGTGATCCCTCAGCTAGAGCTCGACCATCTTTGAACCATTCGACCCTCATGTTAGGATCGGTGATCGGCTCGAGTTTAGCTTCGAAGTGGGCCGTCTGGCCCTCCATCAGATAAAGCTCCTTGAGCTGAGTCAAGAATTTAGGCTGTATTTTGACCGACACTTCTTCCATAATTTCGCGACGCTGGTAGCGAGATGCATCATCAAGATACTGAAGTTTATGGAGACTCTCTGGATGTTCTGAGTCAAATATAAGGTCCTTCTTGGCTGCAGCAGAGAATAACAAAACAGGGCATTATTATCACAAAGAAATTGAGTTCATCAACTCAAAAAATCAAGACGAGCACAAAATACAAATTTCTTGGGAATAAGAGGGATGGAGAACTCAGGAAACAATTATGGCTGGGAGTTCCAAGAAGCTGTCACATCGGCTTCTAAAAAGGAAAATTGCCGAGGGGAAATTCAACCATATCATGACGGAAGAAAAACAGACTCACCTGTAACCTTGACAGACGCAGAGGTAACGGTCTGCCCAAGTTTGTTGGTAGCCCTGCACGTGTAGATGCCAGAGTCGACAGGGTACACGCTAAGTAGATCTAAAGCCACGTAGTCAAAATCGTAAGCAGGTCGGAAGCGATGGCCGACTTTCAAAGGTTCGTCATTAAAGAACCAATCAATCCTCATCGATGAGTCTCCCACTGGCTGTAGACGTGCCTCCAAGTGAATGTTCGTGCCTTCGTAAGTCTCAATATTCTTCAAAGACTTGGTGAAGGTAGGAGGTTGATTAATATCAGTTTCTTCAGTTGCCGTGCGCATCTGACGACCATGCTCGAGGAAATTGATTTGTTCCATGGCATCATCGTGCATAGAATCCGTCTGAATGTCACCCGTAGCCAAGACGGACACGCACGCCGAGGTGTGAGCGCTGCCCAGATGGTTGGAGGCTCGGCAAGTGTACTCACCAGAGTCAACGGCATACGCTCCGATAACATCCAGAGCCACATACCCGAAATCGAAGTATGTCTTGAAGCGCGAGCCAATTGTTACGGACTTTCCGTTCAGGAACCATTCCACTTTCATGGTAGGATCGCCAACTGGTTCCAGTCTAGCCTCAAGGTGAATGTTCTTGCCTTCATGGAGAGGCTGCAAGTCGGACAACGTCTGAGTGAAAATGGGCTTTGACTTGGAGATTTCCTCGATGTCGTATTGAGGTTCCTGATGGCGACGCTCCAGAGCACGAGTTTTGTCCAGAGTCACTTCATGCATTGAGGAGTAGTCGATGCCTGAACGTGCTGCAAAGAAGAGAGCAATTATTAACTTTCTAATATTTACTTGTGTTCGTAGGTTTAAAAAGCTTGTGTATTTCAACAACTAACTATCTATCATATTATTAAATTTCAATTAACTATATAAATGATTCATTCAGCATTTGCCGATATTATCAGTGGTATTTTTATCAGAATAGAATAATAAATCTTCATCCATCATTGCATGACACTGAAATTTCATTGGCAATATTAGCTTGGGTAGCACAACCTACCTTCCACAACCATAGAAGACGACGCTTGGTCTTGTCCGAGCGAATTTCGAGCAACGACAGTGTAGGTGCCGGAGTCGGAGCTGCGCACATCAGAGATATCGAGAGCAACGTAGCCAAAATCATTGAAGAACTTAATTCTATTTGCGGACATGATGACTTGACCGTTAAAGTACCACTCAATGACCATCGACGAGTCACTCTGAGGCTCAAGTCGAACTTCAAAATGAGCTTTCTGACCTTCGAGGATCTTGTTAGTTCCCTTGAGCGGTCCTAAGAATTTTGGAGCCATGGTGGAGACAGTAGTTTCTTCCGTCTCCGTACGTTTGTAGCGTGCAGCTTCTTCCAGGAACTGCATCTTCATGGCGGTCTGCTCGTATTGTGTCTCCACTTCGTCGGTCTTGGAAAGCAACGTAAGCTTGCAGGACACTTGCGTCTCGCCCTTGGAGTTGTAGGCTCGGCACGTGTAAGTACCTTGGTCCTTTAAGATGAGGGCCTTGATGGTCAAGGCAACGTATCCAAAGTTGAAGAACGACGTGATCCTCGAGCCTGGAATATAAAAATATACATAATTGAAATAGACTTTAGACGTAAACATAACTTTCAACAATTTTGCTCAGAGTTATTAATCATGGTACGAGCATAAAATCTTATCGTCTCTTGTGTAATATATTTTTTTAGCTTTAAAATAGGGAGAGACACTCGCATTTTTCATAATTAATTAAGATGTGTTCAAATCGTAAATAAGATAATATAGTCATTTAAACATAAAATGACTTTTTCAACGAAGCGTTGTTTCTAATTGCTTTTACACTCAAGAAATATTTTTCAAAAAGGATGAGGAATTTTTGCGCTTGTCTATAATACACAAACCTCTTCCACAATCACATACGACATTTCTAGCTAAATCCTTATCCGCGTTGCCTACAGAAGTGACTATGCGAGCATAATCAATGAAATTCGCTACTCACTCGCTTCCATGGACCTGCCATCCTTGAGCCACTCGATCTTGAGCGTAGGATCGCCGACGGGCTCGAGACGTGCCTCGAAGTGAGCGTAGCCTCCTTCGCGAGCGGTCGAGTCCTTCGGCTCAGTTCTGAAGACGGGAGCCGTGCTGGCCTCGAGGAGCTCTTGCTGAGCGCGTTGTTGCATGGCCAGCCTGCAAGAAACGATCATTTTCCACTATCATAGAACTCAGTTTAGGGGGAAATGTTAGATTTGCGTTTGTAAAATTTTAGGCCTGAAAGTAGCCATTAAGACATGACAACACTTCGCTAATTGTATACACGGATGAATACCAATGCTCAAATTAATGTAGAGCTGGATTAGGTTATTTAGAGTTTTTTAAATATTCAGGAAAATACGTAGGAGTTCTTCCAAGCAATTAAATCTCGAAACACTCAATGAGGATGTATGGGAACTCAAGTACTAGTTGACCAGCCCTCACATTTGCAAAATTTTCCAAATCTTATTTGAATGAACTTTTTAAGCCGAGGTATTATACTTCATATTGGGAATCAAAACACATATGTAAATAAATTAGCAATAACACGACGAAAGTCGCTTTTGTTAGAAAGAAAATTGACTATCAAAAATTTGAAAACCTAATTGGACTTGAACACTTTTTTCATCCGTGAAAAGACGTTGCTACAAAGAACTTGATGCTGATATTTTGAAAGTACCTGTACGCTTCCATCTCCTCGACGCTCTTGATGTGCTGCTGCTGCTCAGGGATGCCAAGATCCCCCGTCACGCTTCCGAAAGCTGGGTATTGAAACAAATTAAATCATTTCTAATTTTATGCTACAAAATTTGGAGTCTGAATAGAATTTAAGAAAAGCTACCGCATTAAAAAATGTGAAAGACTTCATGTCAGACCTGGAATTGGTCTACTGTTGCTCCTAGCTACAGTACTAAATTAGCTCAAAATTAATTTACTGTTTAAGCTTCTTTGTATGAGCTTGATGAGCATTTTTATAACTTTGTATGAGCTTGATAAGCATTTTTATGAATTTGTATGAGCTTGATGAGCATTTTTATGACTTTGTATGAGCTTGATGAGCACTTTTATAAGCTTTGCATGAATATGATAAGCATTTTTATAAGCTTTTCATGAGCTTCATAAGTTTTATGGTCAGCGCAGTGAGCAGTCTAGCGCACCCAGTATACAGGGAGCTCACCAGTGACGATGATGGACAACCTGACGCATTTTATGGAAACGTTTTTTTTTAAATATTGTGATCTAGCTCATCGATGTCTAATTGAATTAACCGATAACGTTGATAGAGGACTGATGCATTTTATGGGAACTTTTTATGGTAAATATCAAGATTTAGCGCAGCAGGCGATCAAACAGCTCACCGATGACGTTGATGGAGGCCTGGCAGCTCGCCTCGCCCACCCTGTTCACGGCGCGCACGGTGTACACACCGGAGTCCTCAGCGCGCAGGTGCATGATGTTCAGGGCCACGTACCCGAAGTTGTAGATCACGTTGATGCGGGAACCTGAACGCGGGATCATAAGTTGAGGAGTTAGAAGAAATGGAATTTTCTATTCAAGGTTGGTGTTTTTCACTTTAGGCACAACGGCTTCGTTATTATCGGGAACTGTTTCAATCCATGTTTCGAATATATGTGATAGATGTTAGGAGTAGTTCGAGGTTACCATCCTGGATTTGATCTGTTTAGGAATATGACTGCGGGGAGGTTACGCAAGTGGGAACAGGTATGAAGTCAACCATAAAAATGTCCCTAGTTATGGGGATTTTATTTTCATGTGTCGTTTCCTTTCATCCCTGAATTTAAAAATCAACAAATAAGAGTTGTGGCAAAAAAAAAATATTTCCCTTCGAATTTAACGTAACTTCTCTTTTAGAATTTTGATTTAGGCATGAGAACAACATCAAATTGCTTTCAATACAATAAAAGTAAGCGTATTTATTCGTGCCACTCACTGGCCGTGATTGGCTTTCCGTCCTTGAACCAATCAATGCGCATGAAAGGATCGCTGACAGGGTGCAGCTGCGCCTCGAAGTGCGCGTATTTGCCCTCGTTGACGTCGCCGAGGTTGATCAGCGGCTTCACGAAGGTGGGGGCGACGTTGCTGTGCTCGTCGATGGAGGTCGTGCGCTGGTAGCGAGAGGAGTCCTCCAAGAAACCAATTTGCTGCAGCGCCTCCGGGTGTTGAGTGGTGCTTTCGATCTGCGGTCGCTCTGTGCACACGCAGTAAACAGTGCACTTGTGAAATATCAATAAAAATTGTAAAGCGTGAAAAAATGTTACGAATACCTCAATGAACTCGGTGAAATGTGCGAATTCTTACCATAATTTCTCTCTTTTTTCCTCTAATTGATTTAACGAAGTGGTTTTGAAAGTTCCAAATCGTCAAATAGCAGAAAACGTGCGAGATGTCAAACACGAATACATCTCTGTGAGAGATGCTAATATAAAAGATGTAAGCAATATATTTTTTTCAAATTCAAACTTATTATAACTGGAGGCAGCATGCATCAGCACGCGTGTTTTAATAAGCTCCGTGTTTATCGCATCGGCTCTGCAGACGTTGGTCTTTTGCACAACAATACATTTTCTCAACTTACATAATTACAACCGGCAACCGTCGCATATGGGCTACGAACATGACGGTAAAGTGGTTTAACTTTCCCATACGAAGACATTTCAAGTATTTTACAGACCCAAACTTTATGTGAGCTGCATCAATGATTAACGTCTAAGCACAATTATTATTTGAATTAACTTTAGTCACATATTTTATCACCATCTCCAGACGAACATGAGTCACTTCTAGTGACACTCAGTGCACTCTTCCATTTAAACTTTTGCGTGTCTGCAGCACATTTTCACAAAAAAGGTTTTCCGTAATTTAGTTAATTTCAAAATTCTACATAACTTGACTGGAAACGATTTGGAGTTACAAATGCCTCATCGACCCTGCAAATACCTTTCTAACGTACCTCTAGCCCCACGTACCTCTAACATTGAGCTTAGCAGTCACTTCGTCGTGGCCCAGCACGTTGACGGCCCGGCACGAGTACACACCACAGTCCGCCTTCGTCACGCTCAATATATCGAGGGCGACGTAGCCGAACCGGTAGGTGGCCGTGGCGCGTGAGCCTGCGCAGGACGCAGAATAAAGTAATAAAGTAATAAATTAATAAAGTTATAAAGTCAAGTACGTAACGTTTTGTTTTCCTTCCATTCTCCTAATCCTGCAAACCTGTACGCAACTGATGTATCTTACGCCATTTTATCTCAGATTCGCTACTCACTACAGATTGGTGACTCACCACAGATTGACTTGACCGGTTGGTGAAGAACATACACAGCACGTGGGCTTGACTAGAGCAACAATTATCAGGTACTATACTACTCAATATTAGAAAACACATCATCTTGACACAAATGCAATTGTAGTTTTTTATTGAGTTGGGCGTTTGCAATTGCAGGGTGCTCCTTGGGTTACATGAAAGCTTTCGGTTTAACCAACTTTACCAGGTTAGAATTTGTTGACAATATATTTACGTTGACCCACGACTAGAAATTGAATGAAGTAAACATTGTTTTGACCTTCAGTCATCAGTATACTGTACTCTTATTACTATCCTCACAGTCGCTAAAGACACTAATTAGCAAATTTATTTAACTATTCATCCACCTTTACGGGATCTGATTATAACTTTTTATCGAACTACGGATAAACTCTAAAAAATAAATATAAACTTTCCTAGAGGAGAAAAAGTTCCTTCTATAATAGCAGAAAAAAACATTTTGGAATGAAAAACCTAGTCTAAGTAATTTCCCGACGAGCAAACTTTTCTTTAGAATGGGCTTTTGACAATCGCTTTAATGCATTTCCATCAAATTCACAATGTTATGAAAATTAAACAAGCATGTAGATTTTATGTTATACAATTCATCCCACTTGACGACGTCCCGTCTGTAAACAGTTACTTTACAATGATCGCAAGTAACGCTTGCTTTATAACGCACCAAGAGCGCAACTCTAACTTGAGGGTGCGAATAAAACGGCCACTCACTCGCAGGAATGGGCTTGCCATCAACGAGCCAAGCCACTTGCAAGGTCGGATCTCCCAAGGGAGTGAGCATCGCTTCGAAGTGCGCTCGAGTGCCTTCCACAATATCCAGGTCCCGCAGGGGGTGCGTGAACCTGGGGGGCTCGGTGGGTCCCTCTTCTTCCTCGCTCCTCACTTGGTGGTGAGCGCGTTCTACATGGCGCAGATAAATCACCTCAGGTTCGGGTTCTTTCCTGCAAAGATAAGATGTGATGTTAAAATGGGCATACCAGAGGGTAGTGCAACTCAGTAAGCGGGAAATTGTCAACTCTTCGAACTCATCTTGCGAAACTATTTTCAATTTCAGAGGTATGACTTTGTACAAATTACATTTTGAGGTAGCGAGACATTATACCGAGATATTTCTTCTCATGCTTGCTGCTTTAGGCTTTAAAAATTGCTTGAAATTCATTCAAAATCCTACTATAATTTTTATACCTACTCGAAAATAATGAATCACATGTACGAATGCAGAAATTTTTCTCTCCCGCGAAATAAATTAAAATATTTAAGCAAATCAATAACGCTGCTATGCTGCTCTATTGCAAAGTTAACACAACACAGCGACAGACGAGAAAGTCGTTCAAATCTAATTTTTCGATGGAATTCAAGTTTTGTCTCACAAGTTCGGTCTCACTGACAAGTCCGGTGAGACGACCGCGCTAGGCACTCACTCAGGTTCAATAACTTTGACTGGCTTAGGGAAGTAAGGTCGTTGAGGCTGCTGTGGGGCTGCCTTCTCAGAGATGACGTGCAGACGCGCTCTGGTGGCCGTGCTGCCCGCCGTGTTCTGCGCCGTGCACTGGTACCAGCCGGAGTCCGCCGCCGTCGCGCTCAGCAGCTGCAGGGTCGACGAGCCGCCGTCTGTCACGATCTGCAAGGAAAGCAGAATTTTAACCATGATTTCGTGCAGTTTTTAAGGACAGTTGCAAGCATATTTTAAAGCAGAATTTTTCGCAGGATTTTAAGGACGTACCTCTTTTGCCCTGATGTGTCTCCCATTGCATGATAAACATGTTTTCACATTTATACGAATTAACAGCCAGCAAATCACTGAACATCTTGTAAAATATTCTCAATATGAATGCAGCCACAGACCTGAATTGTTTCAGAGGGCAAGATGGAGACGCCGTCCTTCTGCCAGGAGAGCTGGGGCGTGGGGGTGCCCACTGCCCGCACTTGCAGCACGAGGGTCTCCCCCTCCGCCACCTGCCCCTGCTGGAAGCGCTCCACGAACTTCGGGGCGACCAGCTGCTCCTTCTCGATCACTGACAGCTGGCACTGCAACGGACGACGCCAAAATTTGTTACCATGAAGTGTGGTGTTAGATGTCGTTAAAAAAGGAAGTCAGAGTGATATGTTACGTTTCAAAGGCATTCTTGGTGTTAATGGCGCTGCTGAGATTTACGACAGTAATGTGGCCAAAAAAGAGCTCTCTGAAAAATATCCTAAAGAAATTATGAATTGTGGATCTGAATGCACTCATCCCGGAAAATTTTTCATTAATTAACAAGGTAACTGCAATGAGTTACACTGAGGTTCAATATTTAATTCAAAATTTTCGTCAAATGCAGTAAGCAGTTTTGAAAATATCACACATTAACTCAATCATACCTTTATTTAGCTATCATTAAGAATTTATAAAAATTGAGTTGTGACTGCAGGTCGGTCATCAGCATTATGAAAATCCCCTCAGTGATCACCGACGGGTCCTTTCACACAATACGTGTTAACACATTGACTGCGATACGACCAATCGGTGGGTCATGCTCAAGTTTTTCCTGCTTCGGAATGACCCATCGATGGGTCGTTTGAAAAAGGTATAACAATCTTTTTAAATTAACGGTATTTTATGGACCCAGTTTATGCTAGGTATTATAAAATTTCCAACAACTTTTGAATTTAAATTTGAGTTGAATACTGCACTTCAGTTTAACCCATCGCAGTCAACGTGTTAAATGGCTCAAAGCTGGATCAAAAGGCCCGAGAAGATACCTGGCAGGACGCCTCGCCACCCTTGTTGGAGGCGATGCAGGTGAGCACGCCGGAGTCCTGCACGGTGGCCGCCTCGACCATGAGGGAGTGGTTGCCCTGCTCGTTGACCAGGATCTTGTGACGAGCGTCGTTGGTGATCACCTGGCCGTTGAGCAGCCACGTCACCTGCAGACGTTCATGCGTCAATAAAGCGAACGCCACACATTTCGAAAAGGATAAAGGACGTTTTATTTCAATGAAGCTTGATCCGTATCATCTTGTACATTGGTTCTTCTAATGCCTCGTATCTAACATCAGGACGCCATGATGGCTACCCCCAAGCCGGTACCCATTTCTGACACCTGGGTAGAGTGACACAGCCATAACACAGCCCCCCAAAATTAACTTTTCCAATTAATTAGATTATCATAACTGCTGATCAGCGGCTTAGGATCGATACGCATTTCAACGAGCATGGTTATACATACACTAAAGAGTAACTCGGCAAAATTCATTGTCTTGAAAAGCGTCTAGTCTACTCTCAACTAAGTCCACCTTCCATTCAATCAACTATTCACAAAGATTGGTACTTGAAAAGGGTTAAGTATTTTAAGCTCGCCATCAAAATTTGGGGATTGTTCACGGTGACTATTACATTTTGAATGATTGATGTTAAGCATTGTACTGTTGTTTTTAAAATTTCGAAAACACAATCGTAGCACGACCTAATTGAGAGCTTTGCAAGCATTTGATTTCTTCTGTAGGCGATTTGACCCACTCCTCACCTCAGGGTAAGGCTTGCCAGACACGCGGCACTCGAAGCGCACCATGCGGCCCTCCTGCACGGCCTGGTCTGAGGGCCCACGAACAATTTTCGGTGCCATGGACTTGCCCGTGTCATCTGCCTCGAGACCCACCTGCTGCTGCATCTCCCTGTGCCGTGAAGCAGAATTTTACATCGATAAGAGCATAGAGTCACTGAACGAAGGGTAAAAATCAGCACTCGATTACGCTGGCATTGAATAGTTATGATGAAAGATTTGAATAAAATATTGACGAACCCATGTTTTCGAGAAACTATTAGGTATTACACACACAAGAAAAACGACAGACGCGAAAAATGTTTCAACATAAAACATCAATTCACGGGATATGTACCCGCTAATGCGACATTGAAATCTATTGAGCA
This sequence comes from Morinoia aosen, assembly GCA_030386875.1. Lineage (NCBI taxonomy): Eukaryota > Metazoa > Arthropoda > Malacostraca > Amphipoda > Talitridae > Morinoia > Morinoia aosen. Next base: position 49,769,896 of record CM059564.1, read on the forward strand.
GTTAATCTGAACTCAAAACTCTGTATACATAACGCCTGATGTTGACTTTAATTATCACAGACACACACCACAACGGATGGCTTCTTACACAGTATCGGAGCGGACTTCCTGAATGCCATTGATGATGTCATCGGAGCGAGGCACGCAAGCCAGCTGCGCGGAACCGACCGTAGCGCCGGAGGGGTTCTCAGCGAGGAGTGTGTAGTGGCCGTTGTCGCTGGAGACCACGTTGCGCACTACCAGCATCACCTGGTTGCCGTTCTGAGACATCTGGTACTTGTCGCTCTGGCGAAGTCGCTCGCCGTTACGGAACCAAGTCACACGAGGGTAAGGGTTGCCACTGACAATGGCGGTGAAGGTGGCGTTGTTGCCCTGCGCCACTTTGGTCGCGCGGGGCTTCTGCTGCAGCTGCGGGGCCAGGGGAGCCCCTTGCACAGGGGCACTGAAGTCTACATCCTGCTCACCGGCGGCCCGCTGGGTGATGGCGTGACGAAACTCGACCTCGTTCACCAAGCGGTACTCGAAAGTGTCCACGCGGAACGACGCAACTTGACCATTTTGCATCATACTCTGCTGCTGCTGCACAGTACGCTGCTGCATGATCTGCTGCTGTTGCTGCATGGTTTGCTGCTGCATGGTTTGTTGCTGCATGAAGGTCTGTTTCGTTTGCTGTTGCTGTTGTTGCTGTTGACGTTGTTGCTGCATCATCATTGCCGCTGGGTAAAAAAATAAAAACATGAAGGTAGGTGAACAAACAGCGAAAGGCGATAGCGATATGTGGAGCCTTATTTCAAATGAAAAAGTACCTTGCACTCCTAAAACTAGAAGAACGCCATTATGTTCGTTCCTATCAGCCCTTGTAGTTGTCCGTTAAAGTTTTCAAAATAATCGATTAGCTGAACTTTGTTGTAATCAAAGCATTTTTTTAAAACATTGAAGCAACATAATGTAAGAACCGCAAACTTTTATTTAAGTAATACTGATAAGGAGTACAAAGAGTATACCCAAGCAATCAGCCTACACATACGAGTACATGCATAGTATAGAAGTGTGGATCAATTCTTTCTTTCTTTGCCGCTTTAAAACATTTAGTTGAAAAATCGCTAAGTTCTCATCATTTTTTACAGATCAATACGCAAAAACAATTCAATTTCCAAAAGACTTTGATTGATCGTTTTTTTAAGTAATAGCACGTCTTTTTTAGTGAATGATTGACGTAATAATTGTATAATTTCTGCTATAATTTTCAAATAAATTTTACCATTTCTATCCTAATTTTCATAATCAGTACCATCATTCCTATCAAAATTCTTGCAATCAATTCTATAATTTTCATAATAATTCTCGTTATGATCCTATCATTTCTATCGTAATTTTATCAACAACTCTACCATAATTCTAGTAGTGGTTTTATCATTTCATCAACTTCTCGTAATATTTCTATTATTTTTATCCCAATTATCAAAATAATTCATTCGGAAATGACTGTATTATTACTGAACCGCTACACCGACGGCCTTACCTTCTGGCTGGATGTAGACCGTGCAGATGGCCTCCCCGTACTGGTTGGAGGCAGTGCAGGTGTACTCCCCTTCGTCACCTGGCCCGATGGCAGCAATACGCAGGGTCACCTCACCCGTGTTCGGGTTGTGGGTCACCTGGAGGAACCCAACGATTGGAAACTAAGTCTCAAAAAAAGCAAATCGAAAACATTAGTGTCGATTTGGGGAAAATTTTCTCACTATCAAAAAAAAAAAAGCTTCCCGAGAAGAGAGATCCGACCTAGTCTGAAAGGAGAGAGAGGTCTGGCCGAGTCTAAAAGAATTGATATCATGAGGTACCCCTAAAAGATAGTTCCGACATTGTCTTCAAGAACGTTCTTATTATCAGGAATTTAGGTTGCATTAAATAAAACCGCAACCTATTATTATATTCATCAGCTTAAGATTCTCTAGCCACAACAACAACAACAAAAATCTTAATCGAGTGAAGAAAAGGGACTATTCAGTACAGACTGTAAACACAGAAACTATATGCACAATAATTTACAATGAAACATCGTCAGACTGACCTGATACTTGCTGCCCATCTGTAGCTGCGCGCCCTTGCGCACCCAAGTGACGGTCGGCCGAGGGCTCCCTGTGACTTTGCCCTCAAACACCGCATCGCCCCCCTGAGCAAAGCGGGCGTTGCGGAAGATTTGTTCAAAGACAGGGGGTGACGCCCCGGCCGGTAGACCCATCCTGCAACACAGCCAAGCTCACTTGAAATGGTGGCTCTAATTTGTAGTTAGTTTCACTTGAATTGTAGTGATTCGCTTAAATAATACTGCGTTTTAGAGCTGTTGGAAAATTTTTTGTGACTAGACCCCTTTGTTTCTGTTGACGTTTGTGAATAATGTCATGCTCCCGGATATTCAAGTGCTGCAAAGTAGAGAACCGATTTCAAGAATGGTTTCTTTCCTTTACTAAATGTACGAAAGCTCTCAAAAAACGGTTACTTGGTTCCTTGAGAAGGTACACAAGGAGCTTACTATGGGAAGAATTGTTATTTTTATTCCAATAGAGAGTTCGTTCAAAAAACTCAGGGCAACTGTGAATAATGTAATCGAATGTTAAATCATGCGATGGTAGCCAATAGCCTCATTCGATGTTCGGGGGCATAAATACATGAAACAGGAAAATAGTTTTGGTAAAACCTGACCACTAACATAAATGCATTGTGAAAAACAAGAACGTCTGTGAAATAATGATGGATAAAATAAAAATCACACGAAAATAAATCAGGAAGATATACGCTTTTAGCTACATTGTGGCTATCGCATAGAGCGCGGTTTGATTATGAATAATCACGTTATCAAGCGAAAAAAACAAAGCCTTGTACACAATATCCACTTTAGTTTGAAAGGGAAAAAGATTAAAATTATATCCAGAATTCAACGGAAAAATTAAAAGTGAGTGCTTAGATTAGATGTTAGTTCAAGCCTCTCTACCTGTAAAAAAGCGTTTCAAAGAGAGGAAGGAGGAAAGCGCCATTAAGTATGGAGATAAGGGACTGCAGAATCCATGCAGAAGGGGCATAGAAACAGTAAGTTGAGAAATAAGTTCATAAAACAAGATACAGGATGAAGAAGGAAGTCGTCGGCGCTGAAAACAGGACAGCAGTGAATCGGAAAAACGTGGTCCTTAACATAACAAAGAACATTTTATTTCAACAAAAAAAAAACAGGCCAACCAAACTCTCAGCTCCGCTCGGGCCCAGACACATTTTCCCACTGGGAGTGCTAATTCCCATAGATACAATAGTTGTAGCTCCCCCACTGAATTTATCAGAAGCAAGGCTTCAGTAAAAATAAAATAAATGCACTTTGAAAGATGGAAAACATTTTGCGAGCATTTAGAAACGGACAACCTTGGAGATGAAACGAAAAGTCGGAAGTCCAAACATTTATATTACTAATATAGAACGAAGAGAAAGGAAAATTTCAAGATTCAGAAGCGTTAAGAAGAGCTAAAAAGCACACGGGCAAAGACAAGGTAAAGCAGCGCTAGCGCTATTTTTAAGTCGGGCCCGGACCCTTGCCAAGGCGACATACTTCCCAGCACAGAAAACTAAAGGTTCGCCCACGCTACACACAGTAAGCTAGAGGTGCACATCTACAGGGCAGTAACCAGCGCTACCTCACTCTGCCTGGCTGTCTAGGACTATATTAGATCTGACGGTGAGTTGAGTCTGTTAGAACATTGAACTCTGTGAGGAGCCTGCCTGCAGACAACACAAAGCTAACCAATAATCGGTTTCTGGTCTGCGATAAGCACACGAACTCGCTTATCTTGAGATCAAACAAAATTTCACCGAGATTGTACGAGCAATTTTGAACTGGTTCATTTTCTGTGTATTTTAATTGAGTGCATTGCAGAACTTAAAAACATTGCACTCACTTGAAGATAGGCAAAAGTATCAGGCAATTACTAAAGGAGATCTGGAACTGTGTATTTCACTTCCATTATTACATAACTGTCTTGGTGGTTTAAAGGTACATATTGTGTAACTTCCTAGCAGAGTAATTACAAAGTTCTGCTTCCGAGGAGTTCCTCCCAAGGACTAAGGACGATACTTCACGATACCTTAGTCTCCCAAATGAAACTTTAACAAGAGCTAATCAAGTCTATGCTGCGATTAGGAGTATAATTGCCAGACTGAAATAAAAATCCCTTACATTGCTCAGCAGACAACGCATTCGCTCTAACATTCAGCATCAAAGAAGGAAATTCGATCTACGCAAAGCATTTAGAATTTTATTTTCATAATACCAAATTAAAGCTTCTTGAAGGTTGTAGTATTAGTACTAGTACTTTAACCATGAAATACTATTAAGTGATAATTCATTTCGGTTAGTAAATAAACTTTTAATTTACGAGCAGTACTCTGCTAACTAGCGGGTGAGTTGCCTGTAATCTGCCAAGAGAATTCCTCTTTTATTCCACAAACTTCGAGTTATAGCACACTTGTCTGGTAAAGTTATTTTAAAATTTTAATTGGAGCTAATTTCAAGCAGGGCTTAGAAAACTAAAATTTCACAAAATAATGATTTCCCAAGATCATTAAAAGATTTCTCATGATGCGCAGTTACGATTTATTTCGCGCGCTTGTCGTGTGAAGCACATCTCCGCTGATACGTCTGTTTACACTGCATTACTGAGAAAAAGTGCATTACTAACTCAGTGTAAAGAACAAGTCGTCAGCCTCAACAACAATGAAGTGTGGCATACACCGCTCAGTAAACTGGGCGTCTGCCTTCATTGCGTACCAAAAAATCTGATAAGAGCAAAAGTCAACTATAATTACGGTTTTTACTTCAAATGAAGAATTCCTGTTAAAAGATAGGGTACTTACTGTACGACTTGCGTCGGGCCTTGCACCATCTGCGTGCCCTGGCGGACTGAAAACAGAAAGAAATGCTGTTAGACACTCAAATATTGTTGGAATGGACAATACTTTTTTATATGAAATCAAGATCAAAATCACCCAAAATAACGGATGCATATACGAACGATTGGATTGAAAAGCGAGATGTATGAAAAAGTTTCAGTTCAATTTCAGACACAATATCACGGCCTCGTGTGAATCAAAGCTTTCATGCGGCTTCAGCAGCAATTGCAGCTGCCAAAGATCGAGAAATACTCCCACTAACATTTTAGGCAGACTATACACTGGGAGCAATGCTTCCAACAGTAATATATATTTGATTAGGATATAAGTTAGTTTAAGCCTTCCTAACCGTAGCAAAGGTGTTCCCAACAAAGGAGAGAGGCATCATTTAGTATGGAAGTAAGGTATCATTCAGTATGGAATTAAAGAAACTGGTATTCTATCCCAGTTTCCTCTGTTCTCTTACTCTACACATAGAAATATTTGTAGCAAGATTGAAATAAGTTTACGGAACAAAGTAACCGTCCAAGGCGGAAGTACTAGAAAAGTCGCAACTAGCAACAAACCGAAAACTTACAGTGTTTCAATAAATAAAAGGCCTATCTAACCTTTAGCTTGAGACCTTATTTTTTTCAGTCGGGGAGCAATAATTCATACAGATTCCATGGTTGAATCCACTTGAAAAGTACGAGTTAACAAATAATAGGCGTAGATAACAAAAATAACTATTTAAAGAAAATGAATACCTTTTTAACCCTCAGCTCAGGACAACATATCTTTCCGCTATATGATAATTCCCAAAAATACAGGAGTTGTTTCCCCAGAGGGAGCAGTAGGAAAGTGAAAACGAAAATAAAAACAGAATACGGTAGGCATCAGTAGTCATGCTGACAATCTAACAACTTGTTCTTCCATGCGAAGACATGAGAAGCCAACACACAAGTATGAAATACGAACGTAAACAGTAACCCAAGTTCAAGTTCTGGCATAATTAAGTCACCTAAAGCAACATCAAGTCACCTAAAGCAACATCTGCAACATCCCATCTGTTTTCTAAACTGGGTAAAATTGTTCACAATGAATTCGGTGATTTACGGACGCTAGAGCATATTACTGAACCTCACAAAGAGCGCGCAGCTCAGTAAGAAGCCTGCAATCCAGCGTTCACGACGCGCGTCAGAGCCACAAGTGCACGCTTGTAAATCAAATGTTCGCGGAGACGCTCGTGCCAAGCGCGCACTAACTGCGCTGTCACACGGCTCCCGGCCTCACATTCGCTGCCATCAATAAGCGCACTACGACTCCCTCACTCGCGCTCCTCACTCGCCACTAGAAAAACGCTCGTTGACCGGCGCAATCACATCGCTCACATAGCACTGTGGGTGGTCAGGCTGGTGAGCCATGAAATCCAATCTGAAGAATTCAACCACTTAGGTCTAAATTTTAACAGGTTCAACTACGTAAGTTTATAGTTAAATTTTGGTTTGTTTAATCTTTGCGTCACCGATTCGTTTGCTTTATAATATAGTTTACTTTGAATTAAAAAACTTGCACGTATATTGTACATGATATTTAAATAAAAATTAGTGCTCAACTTACCAATGCTGTTAAAATCCTAAAATGAATATCTTATGGGAAATAAAGTCTTCGATTAGAAAACATGGAAATTTAAACTTATACTAATTAACTTATATTACCACACAAGAAAATTAAGTCTTATATTGTATTAAACGAGATTCGAAAATACTAAAGCGTTTGAAGAATTTTTTTTTGGAGGGAGAAGAATGCTAAAATTGTTTTCAAATTTCAAGGATGAAAACTGAAGAAGATATACGTTCGTAACCATTATCTCGATTTTCTATCATACTTCCTTTAGCCTGGTCTCCTGCATTTTTATTTTTATTTTTGAGGTTGAAACTTAAGTCTTAAAAAGAATGGAGATCTTATAAAAATCTCCAGTGATTTTCTGCATTTTAATGAATTATGCCGTTTCTTATTTTTTCAGTTGCTCAACCACTGGCCTGCTGTATACATACGAGAGTAACGCGCTATTGTGTATGAACCAACTTATGACGCTTAAATTGAGACGTTCCAGCTAACAATTTTTACGTACATTTTATTTTCACCCTTTTGGAAGTATACTCTTCTTGATTTATTCTTTCTTTCACGTCATCAAAGTGCCCTCCTCGTAACTCCGCACACAACATACACGTCATGCTCCCTGAAGTACAAAGCAAACATAATATAGAAACTGTTCAACTACGCTCAACCCATTTCATTACTCCTCGCACTGTACTCAAACAAACGGCCTCCCAACAAGCGGCGACTTTTTCGATGTAACTCATGTGAGGAGTCAACAATACTAATTTTAGCTATCAAACCATATAATAGTCCCCAAGATTTACAATGAATCATAGCTGCGAGTGATGTTCAAGCCTTAACATTATCGTCCAATTTTCCAAATTGTATATTTTTGTCTATTTTTCAAGCAATTTGTTCTTTGTAAAACTTGTGAAGCCAGCATGTCATACTCTATTCTGTGTTGCTAATATGCGCTGCAATACCTAGAAACACGAAGTTGTAAACTACAGTGAACGCTCTAAGTAGGATGCTATGATTATTGTGTACCGTAACACTAGGCACTCGTAAAAGTTTCCGCTCGGAAGTTTACGAAGGAACTTCAGCAGGAACGTCAAGTGTTGGCACTGACGTCCCGAATGAATAAAAACGCCCGAGGGAACACTTCACGTCCCAAAATACTCTCTAGTCCGGATATTCTGAGGGTAACTCGCCCCACGTAAGAATGTGTGGCTAGAACAAACTCTTAAAAAGTCCCTTCTGTGAATGCAGTGGAGCAGCTTGCGCTGAAAGTAAGGCACTTCATTCTGCAGTTCATAATTAAAAGCAAATGTGAACCAAGATGAAAAATGTCCAATGTTTAACGCAGGAGTTCATAAAACGTAATTGAATCATGAATGTCGCATGGACTCGTAAACTGATATGGCAGTGTGTCTTAGAAATGAATAATTGAGTTAAGAAACTTGAAAAAAATGAGTTCTTAATACATTGACTGCGAAGGTTTAAACTGAAATTCAATATCTAACTCAAATTTAAAGTCAAAAGTTCCTAAACATTATATAAATAGCCAACATTAACTGGTTAAAATGAATACTATTAATTTAAAAGACATAAAAAAAATTTAGAATGACCCATCGATGGTTCGTTTTGCAGCTGGAAAAACTTAAGCACGACCCACCGGTGGGTCATACTGCAAGGAATGTGTTTAAAGTAAGCTTCTCTTCGATGGGCCGGGAAATGCACCTGTGGTACTCAGAAGTCATAAATTTAAAATAATGATTTAGCGCTAAGTTCATGAGTTGAAGAACATCGCTCACTCGCAGTAAAACAAAGTGAACTACGCCGTGCAACAAGAGACAAGACGGATACAAAAATCAACTAAAAAATTATTTAACAAGATGTCTAACTCGGATGCAAAAAAAGTCTGTGCGTGAGCAAGTGGTCAGACAGGAAACAGACACACATTAATAAACCTGATGCAAAGGTAAAAGGGGAAGAACTATAATAGGATTCAGTAACATGCAAAAAATAAAGAGATGGAAAAATATATTTCAAAGATCTCGAAATTCGAACACTAAATTCCCCTCGAAGAGGAACAAGAGGGGAGAGCGAAGTCGGCAACAGCGCTGCCTTGTGTCGCAATCTTATCGCAGCGACCAGAGCCTCGCTTGCTGGTCTGCACACGCGGTCGCCCTAACACTTCTCAGACTTTATGCTTTACTCTTGAACTTTGCCTCCGCACAAATCTAATTGTATTATCATAAATCAGTGGTGAATTTTAGCTTAAAGGTTTGAAATGCATGTGCGCGTTTTCTTCTTTTGTATGACAGTTTGATTGTGCTGACTGTATACAGCTAAACTGTACATTTACTGTTGAAATGCGAGTTTGCAAAAATAAGTATCTCTTATATACCAGCACCGTTGCATATGCATCTGTAATGTTCACTGTCCATTCCCCGGGAGCACAGGTCAGTCTATGTATTACAGATGTGTTGCTTTTTCTCAAATCACTCAAATTTTTATACTGTGTAAGAATTATACTGCGTACGAATAAAGTATGATAAGATAGTTTCAGCCTCTCCGACCACTACGAAGGGGTTAGCAAGAAAAGGAGGGAAGCACTAGTTAGTATATGAATTAGAGAACAGGGAATCTGTGTACATGGTATGCCTTCCAGACCCTTCGCACAGGAATAGCAAGATCGAAAAAAAAATGAAAAAAATGCATAAGTTGACGACGAAGGAAATAGCTGCTGAAAAACAAGGCAAAGAAACGAAGAATATCTTCTCCGTAACAAAACTGAGGAAAACTTTTCTTTTTTGTTAAGAAAAAACCTACGTAACCATCATGTCGGTACCTCACATCTATTTTCTGGAAGCACTAATTCCAGGGAAAAAAATGATTGTATCCTGGTGCGGGGTATATAATGTACGGGGCGGTAATTTTTAATTACAAATTAAGAACATAACTGGAACTGTTACATTCTGGTGTTCACAATTAAAATGATTTCCTACATAAAATTTTGCTGTAAAAAATTGAACTTCAATATAGAAAATGCTCAAGAAAGTAGAGAAAAACATACCACCACACATATCAATTTAAACACCTGTAACACGCTCTATTTGTAGTTAAGAATACCGTAAAAAAGAAGTTAATAAGTAAGAGGGGAAAAAACACTTTAACTGGCTCAGTACGGTTGAAATACCAACACTGTACATGCATCAAGCGTGACGATAGATAACTTGATTTGCCTGAACCTATTATCTCTTTACGAGAATTAGAAAATTTCTGTTTACTTTCAAAATGGGTCAATTGTTACACTTCAATTGGATGGAAAGTTACGTCATAAGTTAGCTACAGGATTCGGACAACGAATGTAGCAATGATTTCTTCTCAACATGGCCTGTAACAAAAAACTTCAGCTATCTGATAGCTTCCTCTAGCGGCAAAATCCCAACACACTTCGATGATGTCCCACTCTCTTGATCTGAAATAATTTTTCTAAAGTTTACGTTGATGGAAAACACGGTTCAAGCTAAGTGCATACCGGAGACATCCGCTACGCCCGAAAAGTTCCTTGAAAGCAATTTGCTAATTTTTCAATTTCACGAACAGACTACTCTTCTTATTATTATATTCTCGACCGCGTTACGGGCGATTGATTTCTGTATTAAACTTGCGACTTCGTATCATTCGCTATTGTTGATCATTAATAAAATTACCCGATTGTAGTGCGTTGCCTCGAAAGGAGTCAACAAATGTTTTGGGAGACGCAGAGATACTCTTAAAGTCAGGATGTAAACTGCAGCTCTGATTTCCACGAGTCCAACCCTTAATTATAGAACGAATAAGAACGCTTTTCTTCGAAATAATTACAATTAACTTTAATGTACCAGGTTTTGCGATTCGAAAAATATTCCAAGGAAGAAAAATTCAAAGTTTACTGCTTTATGACTGTGATACTGAAATTTTCGTATTTGATGTGCAAATAACGACTCACACTTGCATGATGGCACATTTGTTACGTCCTAAAGTGGAGTTAGATTAGATTAGATGTTATTTCAAGCCTCTCTATCGCGAAAAAAGCGTTCTTTAAAGATAGACGTTCTCTAAAGACGTTTATCTAAAGAGAGAAAGGAGGAAGGAACAATGTAGTATGGAGTTAAGGCAACGGGAAATCAATGCACATGGTGCATAGAAACAGAAAGTTGAAAAAAAGTTCATGAAACAAGATAAAAGTTAAAGTAATAGCTGCTGAAAAAAGGACAGCAGAGAAACGTAAAAAGATGATACGTGACAAAATAAAAACTTATTTCATTTCAATGAATGCAAGGATAACCAAGCCTTTAAGCTCGGGACCTCACACATTACCCCTGTGAGTACTAATTCTTAAAGATACACTAGCTGTGTGAAGGGACCTCCAAAATCATTATCCAATTGTCAGTTTACGACTAAAATATTCTGTTTCTCGTATATGCAGGGACCATGGAGCATCAAAATCAAAGACCGACTCAAGGCATTCGAAATATTGAAGTATACCTGCGCACGAACAAACGCTTTGCATTCCAGGTTCTCCTAACTCGTGGCACACACTTGCTGTAACAGCAACGATTGGGGGGAACTGCATAGAGTGCATAAACATCGGTCTTCAACTCAATGATGAATTACAAAGCTGATTTGTTGATGCTCTAGAACCTCCCCTCATAACTCGAAAGTCTTCCTACTGAAGTAGCCTTCAAAAGGCAGCGTAGTAAATAGATAAGACGAACTTGAACTTCATGGTGATAGGACAAGTACAGGTCACGTCAGATGCGAGCGAGTCATAACTCACGTACTCACAAGCATCCAGACAATTCTGTAGCTAAATATAAGTTAAGGACGTATGATAATATCAAAATTCCTTTGGTTCCTGCCTCACTACGGAGATGTGACCATCACCCTCACCACCACGTGGGCCACGTCACAGATGGTGGGCTCACGTCGAGTATTTTCGGTGGTGCTGACACTGCTGCAGCTGCTTTTATTGCTGCTGCTTTGCTGATGCTTTTACTGCTCTTGCTGGGGGTGGTGGTGAGCCCTTTACCGCTGCTGCACATGCTTTTACTGATGTTGCTGCTTTTACTGCGGCTATCGCTTTTACTACTGCTGTTGCTTTTAATGCTGTTGCTCTTTTTATTGATGCTGCTACCGCATTTTCTGCTGCTGCTACTGCATTTTCTGCTGCTGTTGATGCTTTCACTGCTGATTCTGTCGTTTTGACTGCTGTTGTTGCTGCTTCTGGCGCTGACATTCCAGTTGCTTTTAATGATACGAGTTAATAGCTCTCATGCATGTTACATTATCCATATCCATTAACATATTTTACCGACCATTCTTCCACGATGCTCGGGAAAAACTACCCCCTTTAGTTTTGTTGGAGATAGTTTGCATTGATTAAATCCAGCAATCAATAACAAACGCACAACCTGCAGCGAAACGCAAAAATTCGTTCAAAAATCTGCCACAAGCAATGATATAAATGAAAAATGTTCAAATTTCTCAGGATGCATGCAGAGGAATTCTTACTCTCGATGCCAATTAAGTCCAAATAACCTTGAAGATGTCACCTTAATCACTTTGTGCAAAGTGCGTATGATACGAGTACTGCAAGAAATGGGTCGGTGGCATTGATCAAGAAAACACACTCAGGCACTACATCGATTACTTCTTTCCAGATGAAGGAGAAAGACGCTGGCAACCTTATAGACAAAAAGTCCTGTTTCGGAATCTCTAGATGTTGAGACACTGAATGGTACGAGACATGCTAACACGAGAATTCTCAGCGGTATTACTGAACTCCTAACTCACGCAAGTCTCGAGTAAGAAATTTTTGTTGGTGATGTAACTTTCTTTGGGAAATTTGCAGCCAGCTGAACGCAAAGCTCCCAACACACGCAGTAAGGAAAGCACCGCTCAAGAGTTGAAACTTTAGAGAGTTTTTTAAAATGTCAATAATGCCACTGCTAAGAAATAAACATGAACGTCGTCAAATATTATTCAAGGTTAACTTATATATGATTTTGAAAAATATTTAAAAGGCAAGCACTTAGATTACAAAATGAATAGATCTTTAATCTTAAAGATAGAATGTGAAAACACTTGAAAATATTACGTAGCGATAGAAAGAAGAAAAATAAGAGCACCTTAGTAAATTACAATACTGTACAGAAAAATTAATGAATATGGCCCTCATAAAACATTTTGACTCTATCATTAACGAATAATTTGGTCAATACATCCACTTCACTGATGAACTACGTAGTATATAAACGGAAATTTCAATATAATGAGTGTTATTCAATAATTATGAGACAGATATAAGGTCGTAAAGCGTTGTTAGAAATTTTCAAAAAAATCCCAGATGCTAAGAAAAGATACATATAACTCAAGCTGGCTAGCTACCAGGAATAGATTTAAAATTGGAAAGAATTGTAAAAACTTAAAGCAGCCAAGACAATCTAAAAAAATTGCTTTCGGTGAGTTCATTGGATAAATTGAAGGTCTCCGCCACTTGAGCACGTCACGTTTTCTGAGATAATTCTAATATGTCAACTGTTTTAATAACAGCACTATGATAAACTAATAATTTAATTCCTCGACTGAACTGTCACACATTGATGATGCTGAACTATGCTTCCTGCGCTCGTTATGAAGCTCAACAAATGCCCACAAAACTTCGATTGTGAAGCATTCTGAACTGGAGATCAAATGGAAAATCCCCGATGTATTTTCAGAGCGAGAAATCTAGGTAAAGATGCTCACGTACATTACTGTTCCCGTTTAGTCTATCAGAGATAGTTTACTTGTATCATATTTATTAGTATCGTTTACTTCACAAATTATTTGACTCTGATCGGGCAAGCTGAAAGGAAACGCAGGTCACAATTCGTAAGTTGTGAACCTGATACTAGTCCCTATTTTACATCACTAAATTAAAAATTTCTATCAACGTTTGAACCCATATAATATAGTTGTCATTGTCTCCCTCAATCAATATTTATGACCTTTTCTAACACTTTCTTTTCGGAATCTGTACGCACAATCGGCACCATTAACAGCAGTAAGAGCACTCCAAATTTCCCACAGAATGAACCAGCAAAATTATGCGCTATGCGGCAGAATAGGTGGGAAATAACGTTTTTTCTTCAGCATTTAGGGCTGATCAGCTTTATTTGCATCCCTACTGAACTCTAGAAACATTTGATTTACCACAGTCTAATCCTGAAAATCGCTGTAACAAAAGTTGCCACCCAAAGTGCCGAAAAGCACAGCGAGAAAAATGCAGTTCGAGAAAATCTTGAAAAAAGGACAACCTTTTATTACCAAAGTTTTGACACTTTCATTTAAATATGTAATGTGTATTGCGTTTAGGAAATATTTCTAATTTAAAGCATAAAATTCAACACGAAATCATATCAGCAAGCACAACGAACACAACAGCTACACACTTCACATCACCGAAATAGCATGGGAAGAAAGTATTAGGGCACTTAAAACGACTTCATCACAAAGCACAATCACGACTGAATCTAAAACTACATTAAGCACCGATTAACAGTTTTCGAGCTCCTACCTTCTCGAACGACGCGAGTTTGAACTTGACTTTGCTGTTGCATTGTGGTTTGCTGTTGCGCACTGCTGCTAGACTGTTGCGTTATAGAGGAGGAGGTCTGGTGCCTCACTACCTGCTGTTGCTGCTGCTGTTGAGACATCGCGTCTTCACACTCGCTCACTGCACTTCACTCTAATTTCACCACTCTGGGTAGTTCGAACTTTCTCGTCAGATAATATCCAAAGTCTTTACTTGCTAGCATAAAACTTGGCACAATAGTAATATGCTTGCACCCCGAACATGGGCAGCCCCATCCAGCACACCCTCGCCTCGAGAGCTTTCGAAACGCAATGAAGGCTTTTGTGGGTACCTCGCTGCCCTCAGCCAGCGGGACACTTTTAGACTCGGAGTCAGGCGGGCAGACTGCCAGCACCACCTCCCACATCCATTGCCCTAACACCTCCCAAATTCATCACTAATTGCAACTCAAATCAACCATTGCGCATACGTGACTAAGATCAATAGAACGTCCGATGACACATCAGTCCGCCATGGTACCTGACATTCTAGAATCTAGAACATTGAACAGTGTTTAAGAAGGAAGCCTCAGGTTATTTGAAAATTTGTCTTTATAGAACTACCCGTCGGACCCTAGCTTGGGACGCGCACTTGCATATTTTCTCTAGGCAGGAGAAGCAATCTGATTTGCTGCCGAGCGCCGCCTCGAGACGTAAAAATGGCCGGCAGAGATGAGCACGCGTAGAGAAACGATAACTGACAAGCAGGAATGATGGTCCATCAAGACATTTCCCCGTACATCCTTCTTATAACCTCAACGTCCACGTCTCGGGTAAAATTATTCGTTGATGGTTATGATGTTATTCAGTTGACATCCACTTAAAAGCTACGTCATGTTCTCATGTATTTCTCTTTTTAGTCGAGAAGTCCTGTTTATCGAAGGGAAATTCCGCAGTTATTTTAGACATTCCGTGGAGCAATCAATTAAAAAACGGGGCTTCTCAGTGTATATCCGAGCTCATAAAATAAAAAGGTTCTGCACTGCTCTTAAGCCTTCACTCTCTAGGTTTGAGATAATTTGTATTCATTTAAATATTAGAAAAGCATACCTCTTTTTTATGATGAATAACTCGAGATTTTTATTCTTAAGTGCTAATTCAGTTTTCTCACCATCGTTAACCAAAAATTCCGAAGAAGTCGTGAATATCTTCATTACAGTTGACTAAATTTCTCAAGAATATTTTCATTGATAATTAATATCGTAGGGTAAACAGAAGTGACAAGTTCTGAGTACCAGCGCTCATGACTATCAGTAAGATCAGATAAGGTAGTTCTCCCTAACCACAACGAAAGCGTTCTAAAGAGAAAAAAAAGAAGGCCCCATCAAGTGTAAAACATAAGAAACGGAGAATATATGCACAAAGTATACTCCTAACTTAGTTTTCTCGGTAATAATAACCATAAGTCTGGAAGAAAGCTTAGGAAACAAAATAAAAGTTGAAATATATGGTTGGTGCTGGAAACAGGACAGCAGTGAACCGATAAAAGATGGCACGTTTCAAAATCAAATTATATTATAGTAGCAAAATCAAAAAAGTCTATCTAACTCTCAGCAATGGAACTCACATTTTTAAGAGCATTGAACTGATCGTGAAATCATTTACATATGTAGCCATGTTAAGACTTTGCTAGTCTACGGAAATTCACCCCAAATTTCACTTATTCTCATACGTCTGTTTTAGAAGAATTATTTAGGAGGAAGGTTTTTAATCATCAGTAGAAGCTCGCGGGGATAAGCGTGAAGCTCTGAGCGACACATGTCTAAAATAAAAGTACAGGAATATTTAAACGAGAATAAACGCACAATTAACGACGAAGCATCACAAACATATTAGAAATAAACATTCTCGTCATTCAATACGTATTCAGTTAGTTTCATTCTGAATAATTTAAATACCACTGAAACGCGATTTTTAATATTTTTTCTGAGCGAGGGCTTCTAAAAAGGCATGAAAGCTGTAGAAAAAAAGGGGTTCTCAACATGCATCAGCGTTAACAAATAAAAAAGTTCACAAAACGCGTAGAATAAAGTACAGAGATGAAAAGATTTTCAGGAAATTTCCCTCTCGTCTGAGATAAATTTACTGTTTTAAGTGCACCTCTGCAGAGGGCAAGTTACCGGGACTACCTTCATCAGGTTACGACAAATAAAAGTAAAGCTACGAAGAATAGCTTGTTTCGCGAAAGCAAATGCAGCGAATTTTATTACTTCATTCTAAACAAGAAATGCGCTAAAATATGTAGCATATACCTAAATAAATTGTTCAGAAGAAACACGCTATCTAACCCAATTTTCAGAGGGATTGGAGCAGAGGGCGTCGTGCCCACTCAGAGGAAATATCTGCGCCAGACGCGCACGAGTGATTCAGAGAAAAAATGAGGCGAAGTGAAAGCGGCATGCCATTCGTCAATGGCAAAATGAGTGATGGAGGCGTGGTCTTTGTTGTTGAGACCCACGTTAAATGCCGCTTTATCTGAACGCGGATGTAGTTTGGTTGAACTGTTTCAGGCTTTCCTGCAACGCAATGTACAGCCTCAAAAACAACACAACACAAAATTGATCAAGTGTTCAGAACATACTGAATTTCGTTGAAGATACGAATTAAGTACTCCCTAAAATCAGTACAACTCAACTGTGTGCCTGTACCGGGTGTCCCACAAAAATGTCCCCGACTTTTTAATTGATTATATCTCCGCTTTAAATTAACATATTTGAATTGCCTTTTTTTCACAATGTAGTAAATTTTGTTTCTTTTCCGAATAATTTAAGTTATTGAAAATCGCTTAATAACCACTGAATAAAGTTTGAGCTTATCACGACTAAATTGATTTTTACTGCTATAAACGTTCCGCGTTCAATAACTAATAATTCAAATTAACTAAATTAATCATAATATATGAAAATGTTCTTATTCATTTGAAAAGAGGCCATTTTCACAGAGGAAAAAACAGTAATTACTACCCACTCACTGTGAATTATAGTTCTCGAGGAGTATAAATGTGTCAAGCTTGAACTATGTCTTTAATTGGGTCGCTCTGCTTCTATTTTAGATAATAGCTAAAGAACGTCACGGTGAGAAATTTTTACACCTTGAAAAGTAAGAGGAAGCCTCACTGCCGTCGGCTCCTATTCTACACCACTAGACACCAGCAATCAAAGAGAAGGCATCTGAACAAAAAACGTACGCCTGCTTGTTGACGCTAAAGTATAACTTTAAGCTAACCGAGACAAGGATCTTTGATGAGCGCCCACACTAAGGTGACCATTACGCGCTGCTAATGCTCCATACAAAAGAAATGCAATTAGCGCAAGAATTTGAAGGAAGCGAAGCCACCTCGACAGCACAGTAGCTACTGCGAGCTTTGCGTCGAGTATTTGTTCCTGTTCTTGTTGATTTAATTAAATGAGCGCGAGTCACAAGCGTAGAAAATCTAAACATCCAATCGGGATATAGATGCGTTAGCTCGCTCTGTGCAAGATTCGGAAGCTGAAAATAAAAACATGCGAACAAACGAAAGCAGCAGGTTAAACAATACAACTTATGCACGTGTTGTCGGGTCTTTGTGAGTTCACATCCGTAGAACTGTTTAAAAGTTTCATTCATTAGTCATGTGTTGAAGTGATATGATTGAATATATTTTCACCTGAGTGAGTGTATGTGCATAGTGCTCGTGACAATTTCCTATACTAATGCGAATTTACACACCATTAATTGATCCAGAAAACCCAAATTGATCCTCTTCCTCCAAAATTTTTCAGTTTAATGAAAGTATAACAAAGAAAATTGCAACTGATCGCAATAGTGGTAAATGACCAGCAAGAAGACGGAATTCCTTTTCTAAGAGTGGCAGTCACAGGGACAATTAGAGTCAGTAACTGATGATGGGAGGCACCCATAGGAATGGTAAAAGTCAGTAACTGAGGGCAGCAGGTAAGAGTCAGTAACTGAGGGCAGCAGGTAAGAATCAGTAAGTGAGGGCAGCAGGTAGAAGCCAGTTAGTGAGGGCAGCAAGTAAGTTAGTAAGGGAGGGAAGCAAGTAAGTCAGTAACTGAGGGCAGCAAGTAAGAGTCAGTAAATGATGGCAGCAAGTAAGAGTCAGTAAGTGAGGGCAGCAGGTAAGAGTCAGTAAGTGAGGGCAGCAGGTAAGAGTCAGTAAGTGAGGGCAGCAGGTAAGAGTCAGTAACTGAGGGCACACAAGACAGCCAAGACAGCGGTGAGGTCGCGTGCCAGCGACCGTGCGCTGCGCCCGAGCCGCTGCCAAGCGTTCGATCCCAACTCGCTCACGTAAACTTCAACAAGTCGGTAGCCTCCTAGCCAGCAGCGGCTCGCAAGTTCAGGTTCGGCAAGTAAAGCGCTTCCTCATCGACTTCAATAAATAAAGCTACCGATTCCAATTCAAAAAGTCTGAGTTCTTCTCTTACTTTCCGCTGGCACTGTTTGTAGTAAGATTAAATTCTGCGGGCTAGGTTATTTGAACTCTAACAGAGACCGTGCAGTGTAGATTTTTTTGGTTCAGAGGAATTGCTCGTTTCGTCCGAGGACTTGCTCTCCATTGCTTACGGTCATAATAATTCCTGTTCAATCATAGACTCAGGAAAAAATTTTCCGTGTCCATCGCTTGAGGCAAGATAAATATATTCAGAGAGGTAAATGTGCACCTGGTAAAATGGGACTGAAATAAAAGGTTTGCCCTTGAAACATGATAAGAAAGACGGCGGCTGTACGCGTGTCAGGGCGTGAACTCCCAATTACCATTTCAGTAAATTATATTCATGCAACGAACAATTGAGAAAATGATGGTAAGTCATCAGACTGCTAACGCAGAAGAGAGCATGAACATTCAAATTGTTTCTTCCGTGAGTTTAATAGTGAATATAAATAATTTTATCCAATTACCAGCTAATGAAGGAGAGGTAGTGAAATAATTTTCTAGATGCATTAAATTTGATCTAAATAAAGACGAAAATAAAAATTATAGCATTCTGAACCACAGTTTATTTTAAATGATTACCTTTTATAAAAAAAATAGTGATTGCAGAACCAATAATTGTTTAGAAACTGCGCTATCGCACAAAAAACATTCGTCACCATAAAAATCAATCAATACATATCTTCATTGCTTTGAATTTTATTCATTTCTCAGAAGGTTATTTGACGTTCACGGTTACTCACTCGAAAACTTCGATAGTATTTGAGCGAAAAAATTTCTTCACAGAGAAAAAGCTATTTGAGCAAACAGTGATCTATGAAATTGTGCGCAGAGTAACTCACGACAGTTGAACAAATACAAACCTGCTTTAGCTCTGAGGGGAGCATAATAAGGAATTAAATACATGAGTATTTTCATATAAAAACTCATCGCATGCGAGACGCATTATTTACGCACACGATACGAGATTACAATTTTTAGTACACTTTCTGAACGTAAAAGTAGAAGTACGGCAAAATTATATATATTCTTCGGAGCTTTCCGCGGTCTTGAAGATACTTTTGAAGTGAAAACATTACATCCAGGTTAAATAATATGTAGCAAATAATATGACACGTCGTTCTCTCATTAGAAGAGCAGTCCAATCAGTCAATGAAGATTCTATTCTTCACACCAATAAATATCAATCAAATTGAGATACATCATCTCTTTCCTTGATGGATATCTATGCATTTGTGTTAATATTAACAAAATATCCAGTTACAAAAAGCACAATTAAAAGGTAACAATGTGCTAACGATTCTGTGCATACTTCAATTCTTCACACAGTTACAGGTAAGCACTATGCTTCCCTCGCTAGATTTAGCGTCAACCGTAATTTTTTTTTCGCCAAGTCAAAGTATTTAAATTCTCGAGACCACGATTAATCGCAAGTTCACTTCAGCGCTGTGCTTGTTCTGTGCAATAAATCTGGAGAGCAACCACGCCACAACTTCTCCCTCCTCCGATCTTGCGCACGCTAGCGACACAGCGTCGTCTTGTATCGTGCAGACAATAAGTCGTTATCGTGAAATGTTTCCTCGTTAAATTTTCAGTACGAGATCACCATTCCAGATGCTCACACGACGCAAAGTTACGGTAACTCAGTTGACGCAGCTCGCCACTACCGGAAAACAAGAGAGCCTTGAGAATCTCGACGAGATGAACATCTCGAGAGAAAAACAAAAAAAATAAAGACGCTCGTAAACGGGTGACAGGGCTCAGGAAAGCGAAATAGTAAAGGATTGAAAGAAATAAAGGTCTCCCTAACAAAACTATGACCTATTGCACGCTTTGAAAATATATTTGACTTATTCAGAAATAGGTAGACAGGCAGGGCTTTCTTCGAAATGTTCATCTCTAAGGTAGGGTGAAGCAAAGAAATAAGTATGGATGACCTTTTCGCCTTTTCAAGCTCGAAAACTTCATGTAAAAACGCTTGATTTTTTAAATACGAGAAGATAAACGGTAATAATTTAGTGTCATCCTCGACTACCTGAAACCATCCTCTAATAAAGATGCAAACTATGTAATTTATAGTACTATTATCCACTCGAGTGAAAAAAGTTCATTTCTCACGCGATCTTGCTGTTGATCTTGCTTCTCCAATTCGTACTAACTCCAGAACAGCTGCCGCACTCCTGCCTCAAGCCGATACTGTTCTCTTGGAAGTACACGCTCTTTCCCTCTTTTCGCTACTCGCTTTCGCGCTCTACCGCATGGGTTTTCAGGAGCATGTACTCGCGCTCCCACTGCCTTGTCGTTCTTTCACTTGTTCTTCTTTTCATTGCGCGTCTACTCGCCGTCGTGCGCTTTCACGAACTTATTTGCTGCGTACACATCTTTCCTTTCTTTTGAAATTGAGTAGTTTTTTATTGTACACGAGTTGAGAGAGCGTAGCTCGAGGACTCACGCCAATTGGGACGAGTCGGTCTCGCCCGCGGGAGATGCCCAAGTGGAGTTCAGTTGATCTTTCGTTGTTCCGATTACAGTTTAACTGAAGAATTTGACAGAAACAGTTCAGTATTGTAGTATCGCTAAAAGCTATAATACAGAAGCTTAAAATATGAACACCTTAAATTTAAATGTTGGACTAGATGTCTGCATCTAGATGAAGTTTTAGACTCCTGCCTGCATCTAGCTGTAGTACTAGATGCATCACAGATGTACAAAATACCTGTCAGATATAGTACGAGATGCCTTTATCTAGATTTAGCGCTGGAGGTAAGAAACAATGGTCTTACTTGATTGTTATAACTATTCAAAAAATATTTTATTTACGCTTGTGAAGACCAATAACTACCAGGCAAGAAAATCGGGTAAATGCAATTAACATCAGCACCTCAGAAATATCGCCAAACAAGTCACCATTTTAGGCGCATTAACAGTCCTCAAAAAGTAAAAGTACATTAGTCTGTAGAAAATTTCACGGAAGGAGTCTTTCGCAGAGTTAGCAATCATCGCAAGACTTTTTGTACATCTTAAATTACGGGTACTTGTTTGACTTATAATTTGTCATGACTGCTCCCTACTCATGTAATAAACCTATTTTATTCATTAATATCAGATTGTCTACGAGCTCGCTTACCTCGAATGAATCTATACCGCTGTCAACTAAGGTTACAGAGCGGAGAAAAAGACAAATTATATCGACCACAGAAAGCCGGAACATTTTACCCTTCACATCCCATGCGTACATCATAGTACGTACATTACAACAAACTATCGATAAAATAACCATTTGCGTGATGCAATGCAGTCTGGTAGAAATTTAACGTCACTCTTAAAACCATGCTATGAAATTGGAAAAATTCTGGATTAATAATGCTTCTATGGCACCGCAAATGAAAATACCGAGTGAACTTTGGAATGCTAACAGACACAAACTGGTCGTGCTTGAAAGTGAAATAATTCTTCAATGTGACAGCATTACCATAATCATAATGGAAAATAATCAAAGAGAACTTAGTCGCTTTCCGTCATCGTGACGTGGGGCCATACACTTGAAATTCAATCGTATTGCCACACCCGCATTTCGGAAGTTTGCCTTAGATAGAACGTGTTATCATGGCCCACAGGATTGGTATTTCTGCGGATGTTGAACAGACTGATTACGCCCCTTTACTTTTCATCACCATAATATTTTGGACCTTCAAGTTTATCCGTAACGGTTGGCAGCTGTAGGTCCACTGTTGATTCAAATAATTCATTTAACCTGCTCTTTCGACACGTCCTGAATTGACGCATATATTTCAGAAGAAAGAAAAGTGCAGGCGATGTACGAAGGAAACGCAGCTATGTGACAACACCCGCTGCTGCCCACCTGCAGTAGCACAAGTATAGGCCACAAGGCGGCTGACTTAGGGCCAAGAAGGCGGCATGTCAAAGACCTCATGTGCTCTGTAAAAGTCAACGACCGTCTCCCGACTAACAGGTTCCAACATTTTTCACGGAAAATGAAATAATTCTTCACGAGCAAAATTCCAATAGAAATAATTCTTCTCGGGCTACTGACAAAGCTGCAAGAACTTCTCTTGGAAATTTTGTGCTCAACATTCATGTACGAATCTTGTCTAAATTCATACGACATTCGTACACCACAAAACGAGAAAGAGACCAAAGGCCGATTAGAATCACAAATGCCATACAGAGCGAAGTGTTAAGCTCCTCTTTTCATTGTATTTTTGTCCCCAATTGGGTTGTAATTCCTGAGTCCCGTGCAGACTAGACTGGAGAAACTAATGGCGCGAGATCAAGTCCGCCTACAGAACGTGGACAACCCCACGCGCATTCTCCATTCATTTTGATTGGAGTTGACACTAGCTTTCCCCTATCTTCTTCGAAATTACTCCTCTCACTTCTACTATGCCACCTTTCTTTTTAAATGAGGGTCTATCATTTTACATTCCTTTTGTGCTTTACTTAACACGCACCAGTCATTCATATTCACCATGTACTTCTATCGTTACCTCAGAAAGGTCAATTTACATATTTAAGGCAAGTAATTATAATAACCACATTCTTTTCGTGATGGTATAATGAGGTTGAATATGCACAGACAATATTTTGTAAAATTATTACATGATTATCACCTGTACAAGACGACATCAATAATCTCACAACTTCTATTTAGCTGATCAATTTCGGCATCGATCGTCAACATAGCCAGCACCACAGTGACATCCAGTAATTCACTTTGATGACGAAACACATTTAAGACAATCACGTAGCGAGCGATTTTGGTATCGCTCAGCATCTAAAGATTGTGGGTTCAGTTTCATAGTGACTGCCGTGCATATCTCTACGCTAGCGTCAGTACAAAGAGAGAATGAAATGTATACTGACAATATGTCCGCAATCTAGAGCATAGCGAGAGCAGTCTAACAGAGCAACGAAAGTAGCATGCTTCCGAAGGCCAAACGTCGGTTTCTGAGGCCAAGTGCGCAAAGTACTGCACGCACCAAACACTACACGTACTGTCTGCACATGTGTACTTGGATGTTTACACTTGCGCCTACACTCCCTGGACGGGGACACTATATGGGGATGAAATATCAAAAATTGAGGCTTAAAAATATGGTTTTATAACTTTTGTTTTCACATTTGCCTTATAGAAAACGCACAGAGCGATTCATATATGAGGCACCGTAAACGGACTTTTCCAGTCAGACCCTGGAACTTCAGCTGAAAGGATGAACATTTTCAGTACTCAAACAGGTTGAAACACTTCATGAAGTTTAACTTGTCTGAATAAGCTTTATTTTAAATACTTGAGCTGTTATGTTTCCACCCGGCAACCGCATCGATATTTTAACTTAAAAATCCTCGACGGAACTTCACGTTTATACGAAGGAAAATCAATATTGATCTATTTCTGAGCAAAAAATTGAAGTGCAAGAAAGTGCATTTCACTATCAGGAGAAAAATATTGCATCAGGCCATTAGACGAATCACCTCTTGAATTGGTAAACATAAAATTATAAGAAGCGGACGCCCATAAAAACCCATCTTTTATAAAATACCTTGAAAGACAGGTTGGAGGCAGGTACACCTGAAGAACATATGGGCATTGAATTACTGAAAATTCAAGTTGATATCACTGGTTTGTAAATTAAACCTCTGAGTTTAAATTATCGGTCGGAAAGCCTAATCTTAGACCTTAGACTGCAAGCTATTGCAAAAGTACGACTTGGAAGGCACGCTCGGAAAATTCGAGCAAATACTGGGGAAATTTACGGACAGAACACCTGTAGCGAGTCTTTCTCCCACGGTCCGGTTGGTTATTTTCAACATCGTCAGAAACGAGTTGTGCTGTTACTGTCATATGAGGTTGATAATTGTGTTAACACACACGTTTTGCGCAAACTCAACTTCATCCATTTGGCTTATCACAAAGACACACTTCACTAAGGGGTGTGAAAAGGTAGTCATTGGAAATAGCTTTATACTTATTGATGGATTCCACTAACACGGAGGACACGAAAACCGAGTTTTCAGCACATTTCACGGCAGAAATGGAGTCGGTGCGAGTGGAATTCAGAACGAATGGAAATGATTGCCTTTGTGTCGCCCGAGCGCTACAATGGCGGCACAGTGAAGCCTCGCTTCAATACATTACCTTATCCGTGAAGCAACAAAGCGGCGGGGGCAGCAAAGCGCATGTGACAGCGGCGAGTAACTGAGCAAATTTGAATTGAACCGGAACTTCCACGATAATTATGTGTCCGATTTTACCAATTTACGCAAAAAAGGACCAACCAAACACACGGGAGAAACGTTGAGGTTATGTGGGTTTTTAATTTTTCCACGTTGTAAATAAGTTGATTCCGTTAGTATCTCCAAAAGCACGCTGCTAGGAGGCACACTCATCTTTCACAACAGAATGAGCGACTCGCTATAAGTTACTCATTTAATACGCAGAAGGGAAATGCAATGAAAATGTGGCAGTCGAACTCGCTTAAATACATTTTTGCTTATTACTAGTTATATACGGAGTCGCAAATTTCAACGGCTCCGCTGTTTTTCCCATCATCAACACGCAGAAATAAACCGAAATGAAAAGCCACAATTGAATGCGGTGTCACTGCGAGGGCCACAGCCATTACGGACAGTCCAGCACAGGTCATTACGGCGGACAATTATGAGCGAATTTGAGAGTCACCTAATGCGACCAATCACTACATTGACGCCAGCAATCCATGTGTTCTTATCGAGGGAATTCAATTACATGTTTTACCAATTCAAAATAATGTATAGTAATATTAGAGAATAGTAATTCATCTCCTCACGGGCAACATTCAAATAATAGTAAAATCAGTAATAACGTCTGTGTAAGTGAAGTGAGAACATGCTGCTTGTAACACTACAGCAACAACATGCTGCTTGTAACACTACAGCAACAACATGCTGCTAGTGACACTACAGCAACAACATGCTGCTAGTGACACTACAGCAACAACATGCTGCTAGTGACACTACAGCAACAACATGCTGCTTGTAACACTACAGCAACAACATGCTGCTAGTGACACCCCAATAACAACATGCTGCTAGTGACACTACAGCAAGAACATGCTGCTAGTGACACTACAGCAACAACATGCTGCTAGTGACACCCCAATAACAACATGCTGCTAGTGACACCCCAGTAACAACATGCTGCTAGTAACACTACAGCAACAAAATGCTGCTGGTGACACCCCAGTAACAACATGCTGCTAGTGACACCCCAGTAACAACATGCTGCTAGTGACACCCCAGTAACAACATGCTGCTAGTGACACCCCAGTAACAACACTCTGCTCGTGAACATTCCAGTGAAGAGCGTATTTTTAAAACTAAATTCAACACCTCGGGAGCGCCGGCCTTCAGCCCACCATCGGACGTTGAGTTTTCACCTCATCACTTTAATGTCACACACCAACAACACGAGCCAATTAGTGCAGCGCTGCCATTAAAACCACCAGCAGTACGTGCTGCTCCCGCCACTATGGCACTGGATTGAAAATGGTATTGAAGGAAAGTGTTTTTTTGCATGGAGAACTCTCAAATGATGGTTGGATTGCGGGTGAACGATGGGAAAACTTTTATTATATGAACTACAGGGCTGACTGTCATAGAACTTTATTCTATTTCATTTCTATTCCTCATTTATTTTCGATAACCTTTCCATGAAATGTGCAGAGCAGCAGTTACGAGTTTTTATCATTTCAAAATAAATGCTCAGCCGCAATAAAAGTATGGGCAAAATATGGATGCAGTTTTCAAGTTATAAGCTAGTATCAGTTTCCCTCATCACAACATACGTGCTCCTCAGAGAGGAAGGACGATAGCACCATTAAGTATGAAATTAACTGAACAGGGGAATCTAAGAACATAAAAATAGCAAAACTGAAAGAAGTGCATGAAACAAGATGGAAGCTGAAGGAGAAAGCGAAAAGAGCTAAGAACTGAGAGCTGTTCACCGAAAAAAGATGGTTCGTAACGAAACGAAAAACCTATTCAATTTTAACAAAAATAAAACTTGCCAAACCTCCTGGTCAGGATCTCACTTTTATCTTATAGGAGCGCTCACCCCCTTAAATAAAATAGTTGAATACTCGCCAGAGGTTTCACTTGAGTGCACAAATAAAATAGTTGCACATCTAGATGAAACTTGATTCATACATCGTCGATTATGCTAACCTATGTGAATTTATGTAATGAAAGTTCGCCTTGAACTCGATCAGTTCGCGATGTCATTTTTCACGGTTGAATCTTGGAATTTTTTTTTGTGTTTATTGAATTGGAGTAATTTGGGTGTCACTAAGTACGGAATTTAGATCTACGGGTATGTTCACCCAGTCTTCAATAAACTTCTCAATAATAAATCGAATGAATTTCCTTGAGATAATCCAATTTTTACTAGAAATGAATTATCTACCATTCCTGGAAGCGCTCAGAATTTTTCATCTAATGTTAAGTACGAATGCGAAGTACGCAGAGAGAAAATGAAATACACGTCACAGCTGACAATTGTAGATAGCCCATGAAAATGGCCATCGGGATTGAATGAACGGGAATTTTAATACAAAACCCATAAGCTCGTTCTCTGCAAGCATATAATAAGACTCTGGAAACGAAGGACGACCGTTGAACACTGAAACACTCATCATATACATCGAATCTGCCTTGCAAAGTGCACTAGTATTATGAGAGCGAAGAGAAGGAATCGCTTCTAAAATTACTCCATGGAAAAGAGAGATTCATCATTGTCTAAGCATGACCACTCAGGGTCGAGTCGACGGTGTCAACCAGCAACTAAGTTCGAGTTTGGATGGCGGTGAATTACACTGTCACTCTATCACGCTGTAGAGCAAACCCAAATGAATGAAGACGTAGTTCATCAATCTAATTTGAAGAAAATATCAGAAAAAATTGGCAAATATAGTAAAATGTTCTTCATTCTACATTTAATATGGCAGGAATGAACAAAACAAACCAGAGAAAATCGTAAGCAGAACTTACCTCGAACAAACCTAGTTGTGTGAGTTACCATAACGAATTAAGAAAGAAATATCCGAATCAACATATTGTTTTTCAACGTCGTCTTAGTCAATTTTTAATGAAGCAACACTTTTTAATTACGTTACACTCCAAGAAACGTTTGTTTCACTTCCACGCAAAGTTCATTCCACAATTAATGAGCGAAAGTGAAACTGAAAAATCGATCAACTTAGTGTGGAAAAAAAAGTCAAAGCTGCAATAGCACTAGTATAGCGATCTCCTCAGGTTTCGACCCATGACCGCACTGACATGGTTCACGAACACCGCATCGAACAAACAAGATGAGAAATGAATGCAGTGATATTCCAGCTCTGCACTCGGTAACACTTGTTCGATGACTAACACTGTTCCATGAGGAGCGGCCCGGCTGCTGTAGTGCTGCTACACCTGTTCAAACTCGCCGCACAGGTGTCCCGCTCGCACTCGGCCACAAACGCATTTCAGGGGACACTCGCTTTCTCGCACTGGGACACGAGCTTTCTAGGGCAGGGGCGCGATCTACCTCGGCTGGACAGTGACACTTGCTTTCTTCTGCATGGATGTACCGCGCTACACCCTGCCTAAAACGAGAAACTCAGCCTTTGCTGGATAGGAATAAACAGCTTTCTGTAGATCACAACCTACGCCCTATCCAAGTCGTAAATGCCTTATCGGAATGTGATATGCGCTATATCGCATACGATTACAAGGCTTCATAAAAGTGTACGCAGCACGCTGTTGCGTACACGGGTACGTACTTCGCAAACTAGGGTAACATCCTACGTTCAAACTCTAAATCAAATAAAACGTTTAATGTACGGCAGGTTCACCAAATCAAAAACGCCAGAATAGTTTTAAAGCAAACTAAGAAGAGCATTGAACTAAGACTTTAATTAAACGTGAATGAAAATAGGTTTGAACTGTAAAAAAAAGGTATAAATTCAAATTAATACCTGTTTTCACAGTTCACTCACGAATAGATATAAATGACCAGAACACGTGACCTCATATTGACGCACAAAACGACCCGCAGCTGCTTCTATTAATTGCAATAAGCGGTTCATTTATTCACCACAGGAAGCAGGTAATTAAAGAGCACACACTCCGTTGCGCAGCTGCACAGATTGTCTTGACTACATGGAGCGATTTTGTAGTTCACTCATAATAAAATCTTGAAAATGTAAGGCGTTTGGAAATTTTCGACTATGAAGGTCAAAACCTCGACGTTATGTTAACAATATTATGTCACGAGCGCAGCATTTACTTTCTTTACCTGTAAATTATTGATGCACAGTTTCCGAAATAAGGATGAAAACGGAGGTTACCTGGGTACTGCACTTCACTTACTCGTGTGCAAATTTTCGGTCTCTGATCATTTTCCCAATGCCTTCATTGGATTCGTGAAACGAAATATTCATTGAACGCACAGAAAAGGAGAAGTCTTCTAAACGCATAGTTTATACCTTTTGTTCATTCTCAAATTTTTCCGTAGTCTGCATCCTTTATTCTCTCAGATGACATCAGTAATTTGCGTTTTGCATCTCAAAGCATTTTTCACCACATCTTGAGCGAGCTTACATTGATCTCTTAAAGGGACAAGAGGACCAGCTAATTAAATTTAGGATTTATTAAGAAAATCAAAGGGCATCACTCCAACAAATGTTCATCTTAATTACCAGAAGCACATTCAATTGGCTGGCCAATAATTAACACGCCTAAGGCAAGGTGCGAGCTTGCTCAAAACAGTGAGTGCTTTAACCCTCTAACTCCCCGGAAGACTCTTCGGTCCACTTTAGAAAATAGCCTCAATATATTGTATTTGTCGCTAAATTTGTTCCCTGGTGTGTCCTTTGAAGTTCACTGCAGACTGGCAGCTCCATCCTCATTATGATGTCGGTCACTCCCTGATGCCAGAGTAAGTCTATTGGTGGTGGTTATAATAATGGTAATATGAGTAGAAAAATGCTGACGTTAAAGGGTTAACTAACGGTTATTAAGCAAGAGTAAAATTTGACTTCATGAAAACCGTAACATTACCGGTGCCAGCTTTCAATTAGAAAGCGCTCGTAGCGACTAATTAAACAATCTCTGCTCAAATTTCTTGACAAATATAATTTTAATGGAGCTTAATTGAAGAAAGTGCTATTCCAATGACACGAAAAGGAAGTATGAACGAGGCGGGAGGTATACTCTTCGTGGCACGATGGTACACACGAATTCATACATAGCAGCAAAAAATCTTGCGACTTCTCAGCAGCATTAACAATAATAACAATAAGTTTAGGGTTACGTTTCAACCAGGGTCGCCAGCAACTTGCAACTATGGACCCCCTTAGTTTTAGCTAGGTAATCACACATCGGATAGTTCAGCATTAACAAACACAAAGTTTTTATTACTAACAAACGCATGTTTTGCCAGTCAAGATTGAAACGTGTAAAATATACAAAGGAAAATGAAAAAATAAAAATGAAAATTAAAAGAAAAAAGAGAGAAAAAAATAAAAAGAACGAAACGAAGTAAAAAAATACAGACCAAAATAAGAAAAATAGGAAGAAGATAAATGAAGACAAAATAAAAAATTAATGAAGAAAAATTTAAAATTAAGAAAAAAATTATAATATGAAAAAAAGGAGAAAGAAAGAATAAGAAAGAAAACGAGATAAAAAGAAAGAAAGAGAAACAGACAGAAAATAAAAAAAGGCATGAAAATTAAGATACAGCATAAAAAGAGAAAAAATTAAGAGAAAAAGAAATAAAAAATGAAAAACAAGGGATATATGATTTATTTCCATCCAATGAAGTTCATACATAAGTTATATTACGTAGATTATGTAAATGTCTTCACATAAAGGTTTACAGTGGCTAAATGTACGCGGGTGTCACAACAGCCCATACAAATGTTGTGCAAAAGATAGAGAGAAAAACAAATCAACCGACTACGGGAATTACGAAGCAAATACATGGCGCAACAGTTACGACTGCCTTGTATAGGATCGTCGCGCGGTATGCTTAGTAAAACGTCTATAGTGGCTCCTCAGGAAATGAATGCTCTGAAGGTGAGATGTGAACGTTCTATATATTTATTACCACTGCAATAATACGAACAGTGTAATTTTAGAGCATAAACTTTAATGAAACCCAACGAAGAATATACAACCAAGAATATATAATACAACGTGGCTGGTAAATGAGTCATTCTATGATCGTAAAGTAGGTTCACTAAATATGGTGGTAAAGTTGTAATAATAGCATGATGCTAAGAATATCGATGGTGAAAAATATCTTTAGCATTATGTTATTCCAGGTCTGCACACCACGAAGTGACTCTTATAGTAAAGAATTAAAATTTCCTCTGAATTTTTTATTTTAAAATTAGAATTAGTCCAAATCAAGACGACTTCAGATCCCACTGATGCAGCCGAGAAATTATCAAGCTGAAGTTCAGCCATTTACTCCCTTTTTGGAGTAGGATAATTATCCAACGTTGGGTAAATTTGAAGTCTGTGTCATCTGAAATTCGATTTAAGATTCAACTAGCTACTGAGATAACTGCAGACACCAGCACATGAATTTCGAGGCATTTAAGAAGTTACGGCTAATGATATGATAGGTTCGATCGCGACGAATTTTCAGGTCTCATGCGCGATGGCATTGAAGAACCTTAGCTTCGTAGCCAAACTCTTCAAGTCTGAGGGAACAGAAAAAGACAATTTCGGGAGGCCATGATTGGGATCATAAAGGTGGCAGTTCATAACCGAGGGGCAGCAACGAGCGTCCGTCAGGTTGGTATTTAGTGGCAGCGCTATTTCAGACACGGCCCCATGGAGGCCCGGCTTTCCTGGCCTCCTCTCTGTTTGTTGCTTACACAACTGCGCGCAGTAAACAAAGGAGAGGAGTTAGGCGGACCTACAAGCTGCTCAAAAATAACCAAACCGCACAAAGTACATGTTGGTTAACGTACAGAAACTGTCGAAGCCACACCTTCAATGCCAAAATAAAATCAAATGTGCTGGGGACAATCTAGAAAAATAAAGTCCTTATTTTGACTTGTTACCCAAGAAGACAGGAGCACCACTAAAATTATTCACCGCATTTTGGTACACTACGTATTGTACGTAACTCATCGACATTATTTCCATGACTAGAGGAAGAGCTCATTAGACTACTGCAGGACGTGAACTCATACCCATGTATATAGTTGTGAAATTGATAAAATAATGGTGCTTTTACACACGCGCAACACTTGGTAGCAAAAAATTATGCGCAGGAGCGTTAATGAGAGATGAAAATCGCGAAGAAATGGGATTATTATTTCAAATTTAAAAAGTCAGAAGAGTGTGTTTGAAAAAAAAGATAAGTAACAAATTACATCAGGTTGTGGATGTCAAATTTGTATAGCGGCTATGGAAAGAGAGGCACTCGAGTCCACGCCGCACTCCGCACGCCTCAGCAACAACAGAAGCAGTGACCAGCTGTCGCACAGAGAATAGGTCTTTTTTGTGCACGTGAGGAGTGGAGACTTGCCCTCGCTAGCAAGTGATTTCTCACTAGTTAATTAGTAAAAACATCTTTTAAACTACGTTTTAACCATTCCAGCAATATAGGACCGGATCGAGTTTTATTGAAAACTAATATTTAATTCGTGCTAGATTACAGGTTTATAAACGCGGCTTTACACAAATGTAAGTAAGTACATTCATGAACTCATTGAAATAACACTCAGTAGCAGCAGAGAACTGCCGCGCACCTGACATTTACTAGTCAAGGTATAGTCGCTAATGCAATGCAGCTGAAGCCTAAGAAATTTTGGAGCAGCAAATTAGCCATCTGCAAATTCAGAAAACTGCACACCATACGCCAGCCTGTGAGACACCACTGAGTCATGATACAACCATAAAAAAAGAAGACTCGTTGCTGGCAAATTTGAAAACAATTTGACGTGGCACTCTATAGTTATATTTGTGTAATTCTTCTCAACGACTAAGGGACCTTCGTCCAGAGATTCGTACAGTCTGAATTCTTGTACGCACAGATTAACCTCTCAACTCTTCATGAATGCTTATAAAGAAATTTTCCATTAGCCCATTCCACCCATCTTACGAAATTCAACTCAAAAAAAGCTCCTAGGAATCCAATGACCTTAATTTTTCATCTAACAATTTAAAACTGATCTTCTTGAGTTACACTTGTAGAACATTTAAGAATATCGATCTTGCATTGCCAGAACGATGCGTAATTTTAGTTAATGTGGGGCATGAGTCGCAATGTCACCACCACTCCACCTCATCCCGCTGGCTGAAGGCAAATTTAGCCCGAGACTGTGAGGCGGGGCGTGAGGCGGGGGGTGAGCCTCACGAGGCGGAGATGCCTCCCTCAAATACCACCTGATCGATGTAGCGCTCCTCTTGGCAGCCTCAACACAGCCGCCGCCTCACAGCTGCCCTCCACCGAATATTTCAACCTCAAACAACAGGAAATGGATTTTGCTTGAGCTTAGTAAAAAACACAATGAGACGACACTGAGCGCTTGAGGTCTGTAGCAATTCTTAAACGTGGTGAAACACATTTCAGTTCAGCCTGCCGGTCGAATGCCGACCTTTGGAAAATTTATTATCATGAATGAAAATATTAGAATGAGTCCTGTAATTTATGCAAAAAATATCTAAATTCAGAATATCCATCTAATTTTTGCGCATTAAATCCATTGTGCTTTCTGGAGGTATTCTTAGCATCACATCGCGATAAAATATTCATAATGTAAGAGAATGAATCAAGATTAAATTTTCTCTTCGAATAATTTCAATAGAAGCATTAAAATACTGTGCACTTTCTCACTTAAACGTAATGAGCAATAACGAAGACGGAAAATGCTTCCCTGGTGGTAGCGGACATCCACTGTCAAGCGTGCAGTTGAAGCACAGAAAGACTAACTATCCCAATGACTTTTTGAACCACAGAAACTTTGATTTGGATATTGTAATACTGGAACACTGTTTGGGAAATTTTCTACGGGTGCTGCAATAGAACAAGGAGACAGACTGTCCGAACGATTTTTTCCCCCTCAGAGACCGTATCTTGACTATTTTTTTCAGATACAATTGTTCTAGGACTCCATTTTCAGTTTACATCTCAGGTTAAATCGATGGCCTCATACACGTAAATGCATTCTCCCAGTTTTTTTTTCAATTAGGAATTTTAACTTAAAGATTTTCACTAGGAGGTAAAATTACAAGCAGTTCACCACAGAACTTCGGCAAGTTTCGAGTTTTATATTAAATGTTACCGAACATGGCAAGTTTTTAAACCCAACTACAGCGTAAAATTTTCCGTCGTTCTAAATGATTTGATAGCTAAATATCAGATAAAGAATAAGTGTAAATTCGGATACAAATTATTAATATTCCTGGATGTATTTAAAATGTGTTTTTATTTATAATAACAATTTCAAAATGTACGTGAACTTTTCACGAAATTTCTTACTATTCTTAGTTTTTTATGATGAATAGCTAATGCGAAGAGTATTTTTGAAGTCTTTCATTCGGGATTTTTAGTCATCTTTATGATGGAATAAAGAAGCAAGAAAGGCTAACTGTATAAAATCTTATAATACAGACACCCCACTCATATTACTTTTTGATCATAGCGTTTTTGAAAATTTAATAAAGGCAATCAAGTGAAGGTCACACATTCTCGACGCACATCTATGGAATTGAACGGCACCCTTCTCGAACCACTCATACCACGCCACTTTGTTAACCAAAAAAAAAATCATTTACGCAAAAGACTGAGTAAACACTTCCCTTTAGAATGACATCAATATTGATTTCCAACTCAAATGCGACTCATCTATAAGAATGAGCATGATTTTATGTTATTGATAGTTGATAAATTGAAATTGCAATCCAGAACGATGACGTTATGGGATCATGACAGCAGTATGTGTTGGATGAATTTAAAATCAATGACTTTCACCCAGTTGGCTTCTTAATAAATGAAAGTGCCCAACCAACGCTTTCCGACTTTCGGTAAAACTCTGAAATTAAATAATGTCAAAAATGAAACACTTGCCTGTTGTGGAAAATAGCTCTATTCATTTCCCATTCATTTCCTATTCATGAAATTCACTACTGTTATTCTGTTTGCAATTGAATTAAATCCGTCAGGTTGACGGGAATTGAGATGCAGACGAAGTAGTAGCAATATGCAGGGAGATGAGGTACCTCATATCCAACGCGAGGAAGCTAGAGAACCAAATTTCATCTATAGCGAACCATCAAACTACCATTGGACACAGCAGAAGCAGCTAAAAATCATTCGCTTTCACGTTCGAAATCCTACGATCCATACACATTGGAATGGTCTTGAAGTACCGCTCTCTGGTATAAAATGTTTTATCATAGCATTTATAACACGCAGGGCCATAAGAGAAGATCGGAAAATGATACCTAAATTTTTATCCAGCGTTTGGTATTACCAATCGAAGAGTGAATCGTGGGTTCCAACACAAGAGCATATATTTTCTGCTGTTGATACGTTGTTAATCGATCCCTTAGACGGTAGACCTCTATACAGCCATTCACAGCTCTGTTTTATTGTGCATAAAAGCAATTACTGTGGTTTCCGTCACGTCAGCATGAGCTAATCGTTGTTCAGTGGGCTCTATTGCGTCAGAATTCCAGCTCTGCTCTGGAAGGCAGCCTTGTAGTCGCCATGCAAAAAATCAGTCGGTTGTTTCACCTACTTTGTGTAATCGTTTTCTTCTAAAAAAAAGAGCATAAACCTTCAAAATTGTCAGAAATTAAGTATTTTTTTTATTAGAAAAACGTTGCTTTCCCCGATCAATAGACATTGATGCACCAAGAATGTCAGTCGAAGATCCAGTAACTTTAATGGTAATCTTGCTGTGATTTCTACTATGAATATATGGTGACCAATAGCGGTGGCACAGAGAGTTTTCTCTCCGACAGGGAACTGCATCATTCATTTAGATTAAAAACAATACACATAACTCTGAGATACAACGACGACTGAGCTCAGCTCCACCGATGAATAGGAATAACATCCGCTGAATTAGCTGCGCGCGAAGCCGCTACCACAAGCCAAACCAGCGAGTACAGCACTGCATGAATTGCATTTACGGCATGTGTTGCATTGCGTGCTTGATTGTATAGTCTGAATGGCCTGCGATATGCAAGGTCTCCAGTGAACCGCAGTTCGCTAGTCTGCATGGCATGCGATATGCGAGGTCTCCAATGAACCGCAGTTCGCTAGTCTGCATGGCATGCGATATGCGAGGTCTCCAATGAAGAGCAGTTCGCACCTTGCCTCCGACACGCATTGCAAAACGCACAATGCAGGTATGCGCAGCGCTCAGCGCGTGAGCTACAGGCACTGTACGCCGTGCATATGAGCACAAAGCAGCGCACAACGCTGGAGAGCTCGAGCTCAAAGCAGAGGACGTCAGTCCACAATTATGCCACGCTGCAGTTGGCAGACAAGCGCAGAGAGGAAAATGAAATGCAGCCCATGACCAAGGCATGCAATTCCACTCACTAACACGCTGCCTAAATTTAGCAAAGAATTCAAGTTCCAAGCTGTAGAATGTGGGTATAATAATCTAGGAACTTCCTTGTAAAACTAATATATTGAGTATTTCATCGAATTTAGGTATTCCTAACGATGATTCGAAAACTGGAAATTCATCCGAAGAAAACAACGGTTTTTAATTATAGGTATGATAGCGCTGCACAAGTTTGCGTTACGTAACTGGTTTTGCGGTGTGGGTGCAGGGTGATACATTCGCCAATTCGCAATAGAATAAGTCGGTAGTTGTTTCTCGTGCACTAATGAACTAACAAACTGGGTGGGGAATGGAATCAAGTAAATGGACGCGACTTAGATGGCACTATGATGAAGAAAGAAAGCAGTTGATTACGTAACGAGAAGCAACATGGAGATCAAAGAGACGCCAGTTTGCGTGTGATGAAACACTCTCCATCTGGCTATGTGATGAGGCACACCATCTGGCCATGTGATGAGACACTCACCATCAGGCCGAGTAAAGCCAAAATCAAAGCAAGCGCGCGCGCATGTTTCACCAGCGAACACACGAGTGAGGCACAAATCTGGCGTTCTTCACTGAAACGCCCTGTGCTAGCTAACTCCGAGAACGAAACCAAATTACTTCCTTAAGCCATTAACGTCAGAATTTTTCTACTCATACTCGCATTGCAGTTATTATAAGCACCATCATTAGGGCTTACTCAAGCATCAGGTAGTGACCAACATTAGCATGAGGAAGGAGCTGCCACTCGGCAGTGAACGCCGAAGAACACACTAGGGAACAAATTTAACAAGATATAGCATATATTGAGGCTTTTTTTAAAGTGGACCGAAACTATGATTTTATCCAACATTACTCACACTACGAAAGCAGTTCGCATATATTTATCAAATGATATTCTCCAATTTTAAGCAGCTGTGAGGTATTTGGAATTCGCTAATATAGTTAGCTAGGTATACTATTAGGATCATAAATTCAGACAGTGTTTTAAAATAATTGCAATTGGATGTCTCCCTTTTCTAATATAATTACTTCGTCAAAAATCACCAAAAATTACCGTATCGGGCCGAACTTCAAACGTCTGATCTACGACTATGTCGGGAGTACACGTAGATACACAACACCTGTTAGATAATCCACACTGTTGGCTAGCATCTCGAAAGTCTTTTGTCTATTATTAATGAATAGGAAAGTTTTTCCACTTGCTTCAACCACGAAACGGAGTAAGTTAAAGTGAAAATAAGTTTTAAAATAGCTAATTAATATGGACTATTATTGATGCACAAATGGAATGATGCACTTCACAATTGATACTCCTTACGAGAAGTGAAATTGAGCCACAGGTACACGACGACATCAAACGAAACTTATTTGAGTTTCAACACACCGTGAATCGTTGACAACGAAGCTACTGCACCGTAAAAATTTAATCATTCACGTCTTAATAAGTTTAAACATCTGTCGCATTACCTTCTGTAAATCATTAGAAGCCATCAAACACGTTCTCAACAAACACTTCACGAGTGTCTTTGAATTCGAGGGCTGTACGGAGATCACAGAATGACGCAGATGGACTAGGGAATATTTCTGTAACATTTATCGTAACTCTATCGACAATATTAACTAAATGTTCTTTGATCAACGCGTTGTAGAGTTCCGTCAAAAGGAACTTAGTCATCAAATGGCAGTCAAGAATTGTGCACATGTTTGGAAATTATAAATTTTTGTTACGATAAGGGGGAGAAATTTATGCCGTTTTAGGTCCTGTAAAACACAGAATACAGCAGTTTCCATTTCAGCTTTTTGCCCAATGTGAATGAAAAACCAAAATAAATTACGTATAATACTCGACTGTAAGAGAATTTAATCCTCCAACATTGATTTCTCCCGTTTATATGAATGTAGACATTGATAAACCAAAAATAAGCATTCGAAATTGATTCAACTCAAGCTCGACCACTAATAACTGTTGCCAGTCACCAGCTAAAATTAAAGGAACATCAGAGTGTAACTTTCTCCCCAACAGCATTTATGAGTTCAGCCGCCCACTGCAGGTGCCATACTTGAGCGGTTAAAATCATACATGTCTCGGTAAAAAGTTGGACAAGGATGGTGCACTTCGCAAAGTAAAAAAATTAATGCAGGTAAGGGTGTTACTGTTCTCGGTTTGCTACAGCAACTGAGCTAATACGTTTCATCGGATGAGGACTTAACTGGAAAAAATGTTAATGGGAAAAATAAACACTTGCTTGAACGGCTATCGTGAGCCTCACCTGCCGCTTTCTCTCAGTGAAAAAGAGAAGAAGAAGAAGGAGAAGCTAAAGAAACGCTCCTACATCTACAATCTCGATATTAACTCAGAAAAATGATGTCACATTCAAAAATCAGCAAAACCGGTTGTTTATTGCAATACGCGAAGAACAATGTATATTTTGTGATATATGGTCATAGGATCCTTAACAGCGTTTTCTCTAGTGCCGCAAGGGAATCAAGAAAATGAGGACCGCTGCATGATCGGCAGGGCAGAGCATATGAGAGGCCCTGCTATCCTGCGACGGCTTGGCAGCCATGGCCCACAGCTGGCACGGGGCCCGCCCCTCGCCCTCTCGGCTGCTCTGACTCACAGCCGTAACCGTGACTTCCGCAGCCGTCCAAGTGACAGCCGCGTAACCATGATCAGCATCACATCATTGTGATATACTGCAGAGCTGCAACACAGACCAGTTGTGCGGGGTTTTTAACGGTTGCAGCGGCAACTTACAATGCATTCCTGGCAACAGCAGATAACAGCCGAAAAAAATCGGCATCCTAACTTTGGCATCCTAACCGTCACATGCACAGCCGTAACAGAGTAAAACATAAGAAGAATTTTTATAAGAATTTTAAGAAGAGCAGACGGAGGATTTTTTTAAATTTGCGAGTTTGTGGATGGGAATATTCATTAAAATAAGTTCCCTAGCGTCCGTTAATGAAGATCAAATAAAATTCAATTGCATAAAAAGAATATTGACGCAAGCGTCGGTTTCTAAAGTGTGTACAACATTCCAGCAATCCTTGGAAGAATTTTTTTTTTCATTCAATACGCTTTACCTCATCAGCTACCTAACGTACCAAAATGGATTGAGTTAGCCTCATCAATATAACTTTTGCCTAGCGCAATTGCTGAAAATAATCATCAGCATAGAGAGCCTGTCAACACAGCTTCACAATCGGCCAGGTTTACCCAACACCTGAGGGGTAAAGGAGCGACCTACTTGACCAGCGCGAGCTTGGCTGAGCGAGACACAACTGCGCCGCATGCCTGTGCATGGTCATCATCAACCACGCTACCGACTTACCAACGCCTCGTGCCTGAAGGCTTCGGTTCCAAACCCTAGAATGGCAAAATGGCTGTAGTTGTGCTACTTGCAATGGTTGTGAGAAAAGAAAAACAGAAGGAATATGCTTCTGAAATCGTTTTAAACAAGACTTGGAGGCCTCGTTAGGAGCCACGATCTCATTAACAGTGTCTGCAATGCCACAGGGAACTGGCAGTAATGAAAAACAGAAGCTCACGTGTCAGCAAGGAATTTAAAATTGACAGTTACTCTTCCAACGGCGAAACCGAAGTCCAATCAGAACCTATAAATTGTGGGCAAAATCTGGGAGAGAAAAAGAAAAAAAACTACTGCCCCGACTCCTCTATTTTAGCCGCATAGAAACTGAGTAGGCTTATCTCAAGAAGGCCACGGCAGTATTGCATACAATCATTTTCATGTATTCACAAACCTCGCAATTGCAGCGAGACATGTAGCAAGAACACCTTTCATTAGAACTTGCTGAAACTCATCAAAGGATCACAGCCTCTTCTATCGACGGCTATAAAACGTTTTAAGAAAAGTATTTTGATATTTGTACTGTGATGAAGTTTAAATAAGTTAAGTAGATGCTGTTTTAATTTACCGCCGGTTACATCACAAAACTCATAGTTCTCTCTCAATGGACGCATTCAGCCGCTACTTAGACGCAACTTAGAAGGTTAGCATAAAATACTAACATAGGAAAAAAGCTTACGAAAACTACGAAAAAATGAAACTGGTGGTTTAATAGTACAAGGAAATGAAGGCACGTGCCCACGCACGCACCTAGCTTGGCATTACACCATGCCGCCAGGGTCCCTCGTGCCTACTCCCGAGCCTGACTCAGCCTCATCTGCCGCCTACTCCGCCCTTCATGAGTCAGGAAAGTTTTGTCAACACCCTCATATTTACGGAATAAATCTAGATCGCAGAGCATTAATCTTTTGCAAATAAATATTGCACTAGCGTTCTTCAGTTGAGAGAGAATTGCTTTGGAAGTGTGCGTTAGCAATAACAGAGCAAAAAAATCGAGTGATCACTTGTAAATTATTACAAATTATCGTGTGATGCCTCGTTCCCATTTTACAGGGACAGTTTTGACATGTTCAGACACTTTTACGACAAAAATTTTCGTCGAACCAAATGACTTTTTTTTTTCAGCCTCTTACGATCGTGAAGAATTATCTACGAGCACTGGATTATTAGGTGGTAAAAGCCTCACTAACCGCCACGAAGGCAATCCAAAGAGAGGTAGGAGATAAGCACCATCTACAAAAATATTTTGTTTCAACTAAACCAAGGCCTACTTAACTCTCAGCTCGAGCCCTCACATTTTATCTGCGAGCATTTGAGGCACAAACGGCATTCGTGTCGAAATTGATGTTTTACTTTAAGGAAACTTTTCAAGTGTTGCGTAAGCACTTGAGTGCACTGATGGCCAAGAGCTCGATCAGGAAATGATTCGATACGTCGAAGACAAGAATAGCCTAATGAAAACGTTGTACCTAGCACGAAGATCACTACAACCCCAGTTACAATCAGCTATTCGCCTATAAAAAATTAAATTATATGAAATTCAGCAAGCACTGGTTAAGTTTTAAATAAGAACACAGATAAAGGAAGAAAAGCGTGCAGACATGACGTAACAATTAATGAGATCAGAGTCTAACTCAGTAGACTGAACATTTATTTCGCCTTCTTTGTTTTAGAATAACCCAACTAAGAACTAATAAAAATATAAAAATGGTTTTGAAAAAGTAGGTTGATTATCTGCTCTTCATTTGTAAAAACGAATTCATGTTCTAAAAATTGCTTCGGCTGTAATTTCTAAATTTTTTTCGGATCATTTCCGTGGGCCCTCCATTCAGTTACGTTTCGTTTCTTTCGTAGATACAACTGAACCAATCCAGATTTGAAAAAAAAACATTATTTTTGCAAATAAAACGGAGCTTAATCTGCATACAAGCGGGTACGGAGTAAAATTTACAAATGTTCATTTTATTAGGGGTCTTTCATTTTTCTCGCAATAATTATAATTAAGCGTCGTATCTATCGTTCAGTGCGAGACCTTCCCCTGTTGAATTATTCTTACTCATGCCATTTTCTCCCGTACCCACGCACATAGAAGAATCCATTTTTTAGGTTACGCTTTGTCAGAATTCAATGAACAATAGCATGAACAGTGCAAAATACCACGTGAATCAGCAGGGTAGTTAAAGAAAAGCCAACCAATGCATAGAAAAATGCAACACATGCTGCTGTATCTTCAGATTAAATATCCTAAGAGCATGTTTGGTGTAATATGGAGAATGTAAGCCTAATTTTAAAATAATAAGTAATATGACTATACGTCGATTTAATTGATCTCTGTGCATAGTTTACAGACATAATATTAATCTCTTAGTTTAGTCTTTCGAAAAGAAAAGTAATATCTTACGGTCACCGGTTAAACTTGTACTCAATTTGAAGATAACTTGGCCCACATAGAATAATAAATATAATAATGTCATTTAACGTTAGTTTCGGTCAACGACTAGTTATTTATCGCTTTGACGTTTCGTACAACGCATTATATACCAATACATTAAGTCGATCATTGTATAAATTAAGTTTCATTTTGTCCAAGAGAAATATTAAAGCCGACTATTTAGTCGCTCATCGAAATCGACAACGCATTGAATCCGTTTTCTAGCTTCATATATGAAATAGGCAAGTAAAGGCACGATTATCACCTGCTGAAGAGCAGCGAAAACTAAACTAGTGTGACTTCGTGAAAAACTTGTAAAAACACTTTCTATCTAACAACAAACGACGACTTACCGAGGTAGGCTGGCGAGCGCGATGTGAGCTAGTGCGCACCCGCCTATTCTGGGCGAGGTAACCTCGAATCTTGGCAGCGATTTTTGGGCGCAAACTTGCATGAACTCATCAAGCATTCCGTAACACTCCTGCTCAATAAATGCCCACATCTCGGGGGATGGCGCTAAATAAACTGACGAATAATTTGGCGGCATCTTTTGTTGACGGATGAAAACAGTCGTAGAACTGACATAAATGTCTACGCGTGAGATGGGTTCACCGTCAGCCTATAGTGAGATTTCACTAGCTGAAAAATTTTATTTTATCTAAGCTACGCGCAAGTTACGAATGCAAGACGCAAACGACTGATGGCTTTAAAAGCATGGAAGTCGGGCTTATCCAAACTATTGTATTTTAGATTCACCTTCAGCCGAGAGTTCTGTCTGAGCAATTTTTAGCAGTAATGAGGGAGTTACGTAATTTTAATATAATTCATCTGGTTCAATTTTACCACATTCAAAATTATTGTTTCGTCGTTATGTGGGAAAAAATATTCAATACGAGTAAAAGCATTATTGTCCATGTTTATTATTGATAATTGTGGAGAATGTGCACTTGAAAAATGGGCTTTACTGATTTACGTAACTCAACTTAAAATAACTTGTGTTCCAGTAACCCAACTTAACACAAATTAAAACAGCGCAAAGTACTGAAATATTTACAAGCCTCCTATCTTTCTGGGTAAATTTGAAAATTCATTCAATTTTCTTGTTTGGCCTGAACTACGACTAAATTACGACTAAATTATTTGTGAATCTGAGAAGCTTACAAAATAATATTTCAGGGAGGTTTAATAAACGTTAATGAAATCATTTATTCAAAAAATTAAAATATAGCCCTCTATGTAATGATGAAAATAAAGACTAGTACAGCCAATCCTGAGCATCATCCTGTCTCTGGAAACCATATATGGCACTGTTGCTTTTCACGGTCATGTCTTAGATGTAACGAAATAATACCTATCTGCCCAAGAGATATATGGAATCCAGCCCCACGTCCAACAACCTAAATTACCAAGAATTGACTACGAGGCTAGTTTCTATGCAAGAGCCGAGTTTTCCGTGTGTACACGATAACCGAGTCCAGAGGTCGAGCTCTTTTATCGTAATGTGACAGCAGCAAGAAATCAGAAATTGAAACACCGAGAAGACTCTCAGTCTTAAGATCCTGTCACATGAAATTGATTCCTTCGTTTAAAATACTTGCGCGTAATGTACTCCACACATTTCATCACACGAGGGCTGGTCTTACGTCGATTATGCATTTTCTGCTGCCTGTAAACTACGAGTAAT
The DNA here is from genome assembly GCA_030386875.1 of Morinoia aosen. Taxonomy (NCBI): domain Eukaryota; kingdom Metazoa; phylum Arthropoda; class Malacostraca; order Amphipoda; family Talitridae; genus Morinoia; species Morinoia aosen. The sequence goes on from CM059564.1 coordinate 49,813,622, forward strand.
GTAAAGTATCTCAAAATCATCCCATCGCCGAGGTTCATTTTACGCATCACATAATTTGAATTGCACACCAAAACCTCTAGCATAATTTTACAAATTTTTAGCTTCTCCTCAGGAATGATTTATTGTTAGAAGGAATTTTATCACTTTTAAAATATAATTCTATATGCCTCTGAGCAGATCATTTGACCAGGGATAATTATAAGACTCGTAATATAAAAGAAGTTTGAGTTTACTATGCAAACTTTTACAGATGCGGATAGCTGCCTCGATTTTGACAGCAATGCTGAGCCAAACTATCAAATCACAAGAGGTGTGTGGTCAAGTATGACATTGTGCATTCGATAAGCTTTAAGAATTAGCTTGAAAGTATGATTAACTCATGTAACGACAGCTTCGGTCGCAGACTATTTAGCTGTCACTTTGGCATTCGATAAGCTGAAAGGAAGGTTAAAGACGAAGAAATTACGACACCTTTGTAATTGATAATATACTAGCTCCAAGCGTGATACTTAAGTTGAGTTCGAAGTTTAACTTGAACACAGCTAGAGCAAGAGATTTAAAAAATTTGCCGTTGAACTGAATGTGAGGTAAAAATGAAGTACCTTCCACCATGATGCTATTTCAATTTACTTTAGTTTTTGCTTCAATTCAATTTTGTTGCATTCATATTTAAAATTCAACCATGTTAAATTTCAATAAGATTTTTTTAAATTCTACACGCGCACCCACAAATTCTTACGTACCTTCTTTTGCATTCGTTTTTCCTCAAGCGAATTTGACCAATATTCTATGCTAAGAAAAAGTCAGGAAAGGAAAATCTGACCCTACTATTCAGGGAACGCAGGAAAATGATTAACCTAAGAATTTCATCAAGGAGATAAAAGCCCACAATGCCGTTCATCAAAAAAGCTTCCATACTATACTTTCACAAAATAGAAGCATTTTGATGTAAACAAAGCACTTTTGTTAACATAACATTAATAAAATATTACACCTTGCGGTGAGATTACAACAAATTCCCTATTTATATGTCAGCAGAAATTTTTAAAATTCACAATGAAGTTGTGATAAGCCGATTATAACTATCGTAATCAATTATTATTCGTTCATTAATTTCCTAGGGAAAGAGATGCTGTTTGATTTGAACGCAGTTCGAACTTAGCCGTCCCGGGCGGGTCAACGCCTTATCTCCAGCGCAAAGCAACTGCGTCGTTTCTCACAAACAGTGGCAAAAGGAGGCAGATTTAAATTAATTCTTAAATACTTGACTTCAACTAAAATTTTAATTGATTCTTGATCGCCATTCAAACCTTTTGTCATGCCTTTGAGAGTCACACGCTTAGACTTCCAAAGAGATCAGAGTATAACTCTCCATATCTCTCACGGCACACGGCCTCAAACTATGAGCCACTTTCTTCGACGGCTAAAGTTTTCAATTCAGTACTCGAGATACACAGCAATTATTTGCAGTACTGTTCAAACACCCAGCAGGACATAAAACTAGGGCTTTTTGTCGCCCACTACCCTGCCTCATGGAGCACGGGACGGAGTTGTGAAGTCTCTGCTGCAATAGCGGCGAAGATGAGCACCTTGCGATTTAAAAGATCGCAGCTGCCACTATTGTAGAGCGCCGCAACGGCCTCGCGTTGTAAGCAAACCACAAATAAAAGCGACTAAAAGTTGTATAAAAACAAAAAATGAATTTTTCGAACATACGCTTGATTCGTAAGCTGAAAGTTGAAAAATAAAATCATTGGGAAACACCGTTGTCTTGAATCGAAGCGAATAATACAAATCTGATCAGCAGCAATGATCATTTCTGAAAACACACGCATTTATAAATAAGGTAAACAAAAGCAAACCAACCTGATTTGAAAAGCCAAAAACTGAAAAAGTTAATGAAAACAAACTACAAAATAAAATATGGAAACAAAGTCATGCACGAGAAATTCATGCAAACAAAAATTTTCAAAACGTACTTACCTTCCAGTGCGAATGCGAAGAAGAATATGTAGCAACATCACGACGGAAACTTGGATGTCTAACAAATTTACATCTGAACTATAGGTGGATATTTACTTTATGTGCAGCAGACCAGAGAGCTGTACGAAATTCATCATTCGACCATAAGGAAGCAGAATGTTATATGACTATTTCATTTCGAGTATGAAATATGCAACTGTTTTCTGACAGCCACAAGTCCTGAGACCGACGTCTTCTGACGCTAGAATTATTTGACTACAAAGATCGGTGTGACTATCAAATTGTGTCAAAGAAACGAGCTCGCCTGAAGTAGAAGCTCCCTACCACCAGCACTAGTTGTTTAAGAGCCAATTAGAGTTAGTGATAACTCGAAGCCCATAGAAGTGAGGCATTGAAGCATGGTAGGTTTCAAAGCATGGACCCAGTCAGTGAAAAATATAAGATAAATTCAAAGAAAGAGGTTCCGCTCGAACCTATAGAAACCATTAATCGTCGCCGTCAAGGAAAATGAGCAAGAAAAGGGTAGGAAAAGTTGATGAAATTTTCGCATCGTTTATTGCATCGAAGTCAATGTTGAAATCATTTGCAAAAGCCTTTCATGGCTGAATCAAGTCACTCGCATAAAGTTTTCGAAATAGCAAAACAAATACATCCTTACAGAACACAATCTTTCTCATACCACAATAAGAGTCTCATACCAAGTTAAACTGGTGAGAAAACAAAGCAGAAAATATTTGTCATCTTTAAAAAATGGTGAAGGAAAGATTTGAGAACCTAATCGAAATTACCGAAACTGCTAGATAATTAATTACCATCAAATTACCATACCACAAACGATAGCATTAACTATACAGACACGACATGTAGGTTTGTGAACAATGGAAGAGTTCCCTTAACAGATCAATGAGGCGTTCAAGAAAACCGCGAACTAGAGAAACCAGCTGAGATATTGTATACTACAACAAGGCACCGTAGCAAGGAGAATGAGTTATCAACTAAATAGTCCAGAAACTGAAAAGAGCTCATGTGAGGAATGCTCTCCAAACAGCCGTCCCCAACATGGCGGATGAGATTCATCAACACAGGTGGTTGATTGGATCGTATTTACAAGTTAGCCGTAGCATCTTCAGGGATACAATCAACACTCAGAACAGGCGAGACCATAAGAATTTACATTAAAGACGCACTATAAAACTTTCGCAAAAGATATAAGGAGGATGGTACGAAGAATATACAAGAGTTAAAATAATGAACAAAGCAGAGAACTGAAGAATCCCTTAAGTAATGCTAAGGAGAGTCAAGCGCAAGCAAAGGCAAGACTCAATAAATCTAATGCCAATTTTACAGAACGCAACACAACGTCATACACGCCCACATACTTAATTACCCTTAATGGCAGTAGAGAACCAGCTATGTTATCAATAAATATCAAAGAACTCTAGAATACAGATACAATATTTCTACGCGTGCCTTTCCTGCCCTTGATAGCTAATACATGCTCAAACGGTGGTGGAGAGTCAAAAAATTACAGCCCAGAGGTGCAAGAATAGATTTTTTCATTCAAAAGGAAGAACAAAACACACACTCCAAGACGGTGACAGCAGAGAGATGAGTCTCGCTTTCCAGCCCATCTCTAGGCGGAGAGTTGCTGCATTGGTATTCTTCTGGCAAAGAATATTACACTGGACTAGCTTTTTATTGAACAAACGATCAAAATTGAAAGAGCAGACAGTAAAAAGGGGTTGACCTTCTCTGGTAAGCCTGCTAGGAGAGCGCTCGCGAGGGCAATGGCCGTTACCGCTTGTAATATGTATTCACTAACCTAATTTCAAAATTTCACGGGACATTTACGTAGTTCGATATGGATTGATATGACTCATAAACCAGCAGAAGCGAGTTACGAGAGAAAATTTCAGAGCCTGATCACATTTTAAGAGAAATGATGAAGGCGCACCCAAATATGGTTTATCTATTGTTTGGAAAAATATGTGTTCCGCAACTAAGAAAATTTTGAAAACTATAAGAATAAGTAATTTAAGGTAAAATTTCCATGCTCCAGCATTCGTGCTACGTAACAACATCTTGAACTTTACGAGATGTGCAAATAAATAACTGCACCAATGGTAATGCCTCTTGCAACGCGCACCATTCCAATTGGCACCTCGAGATGTGAGAGCAGTTAAAAGAAGCCTTTGATAAGGTTATTTAAAAGAAAGAACGCGTTATTTCCTTAGAAAAATATGAATCCCGATGGAAAGATAATTTGCCAATGTTAGAACAATAAAAGTTTTGAGGCGCGGCGAAATTAGCGAAGGAACGTTAAACAAGAGAGACTTCCGAGGTGTCCAACTCTAACAGGACCGCTAGAGAGAAGTTCCCGGTCTTGAGTTAAAGGAAAGTGAGGCCCAGGACCCTTAGTTAGGCGGCAGCAGCACGGGCGCGATGGGAAGCTGGAGCGAGACTCATCGCTCACCTGACGAGGCCCGGGTGACGCGGCAGAGGGCGGGAGGCGGGAGAGGCGCCACGGTCACGGAGGAGGTGGTGTGGGTCGCGCCCCCGCCGGGGAAGTGCACGAGGCAGCTGTACAGGCCGGAGTCCGCTGGGGAAGTAGGTTCTCATGTCACAATATTCATGGTGGGGATTAGAAATCCAGGCGAGATAGATAAAGTGAATTCAAATGAAATAGACGCGTGAAAACCAGGGCGATTTTACATACTTGAGATGAAGTAACCGAAGGGTTAAAGATAAAATTAAAGGTTGCTAACAAGTATTCACAAAAATCATTACAAACACCAACACTTGATAGAAAATGTGTACAAATACGTAAACATTGAATGAATAATTCACGACAAGAGAACAGTGTTAAAATAAACAACGTAATTTGAATTCGGCATAGAAAGTTTGGATGTGCACTGTTCGTCGTACAGTACGCCAGTCACACACTGATATCAAACACTAACTTTCCGAAACCAAAACATTGCCAATCTTGACGGAAATGATGACAACCTCCCGGCGGAGTTCAGCAGTCACGCACTCTAACGCTAAGGAAGCCCTAATTAGTACATTTCCCTCTACACACTTCAATGAGGGACGATTGAGAACGAAATACAAAAAAAAAATACTGAATTCAATCTATTTCATTTCTATTTTTTGTACAAGACTGTAACGATACTCTAGAAGAACGTGAATGGTGCTCTCTTCAAGACAACATGAGTCGTGGGCGTTCACCAAAAAACGCGGCCTCCCTCACAGAGACTAAGCCCACGGCCACCTTGGAAAACACAGAACAGTGATAGTGCAATAGTTTTTGAGCTAAGCATTGAATAATTTATTTTTTCTGCCCCACACGGACACGAGCGCCTGCCTACCTTCAGAAGCGACGGGGATGATGAGGCGACACACGCCCCTCCTGTACTCCTGAAGGTGGTGCGACCCACGGGGCGTGAGTTCCTCCCCGTCTCTGAACCAGCGCACGACAGGGCGGCTCATGACGGGGAAGAGGACGTTGCTGGAAGTGTCGGGGTGGACTAAATCATCGTTGGGTGTGGTGGGGACGAAAGTGCCGTTGGTTTTGTCAGGAGAGATGGTGGTAGTCAGAGGTCGGGACTTGGTTTGTGGGACGCCGTCGGGGATTTGAAGGACGCACTCCAGCCTCACACCGTCCCCGCTGGCGGCGTCCACGCTACGCAGAGGCTGCGCGCAGACGTAAACTGTTAGACTTTTTCACTTAAAACGAATATGTTTTAAATATTCAGCTTATTATGTTGAGTTAAGTATTGATGTTAAATTTCTTCTTCGACTGGGCATAAATTTAATGTTTTAATTTAAGTTTTTTAGCGATTTGAGTTTTATTTTCACAATGTCGACAAAGAATGCATGAAGTTTATCCCTCTCGCAGAAGAGAAGGACGATGCACCTATCAGGAAATATTTAAAATATTTAAAATCCGAAGTCTCCTGAATCAGGTTTGTGGCGATCGACGTGTAAAGGCTAACCTTACACCGTACACTAACAGCACGTCGATTTTCTGGCACTGGGCACAGGAGAGCGCAACACAGAAAGGCGGATAGCTGTGACCAGGGACTGGCTCAAAAAATTGAGGTCACAATGGGAAGGCCAGAAATGAAAGAAGCGCTGGCTAATGTAGTTAAATTCATGAGCAATAGAAGCACACAGCAATAGAAGCACACAATGCAACTGCGCTGCACTTACGGTGAAAATGTTGCGATTATTCAAGTTGTGCAGACATGGAACACGAACAAAATGAAAAAAATAAATGGATCGATAAGCTAAATTATAAAGTACTGAAATCCTTGTAAGCATCACGAACGATAGCTTTGCGCTAATGGAATAGGGACACTACGAGTGCTCATTTTTGCCGTTAATATTTTCCGAGCAAGTCCATAATATGAAGAGAAAAGGAGCCGACGACGAGTCAAACAATTTTCAATTGAAATATCGAGCATGAATTTGAAACTCATGCGTACAAAATGAGCGGATTTAAATAGTTTAGTACAATAGACATATAACACAATAGGCAAAAAAACTTATGGGAAAGAAACTTATGGGAAATAAAGTTATGGAAAATAAACTTGTAGGAAATAAATCATACCGTAATGAACCGAGGAGAGGCGGGGATGAGTGGGAGGTTTGACTCGAGGACGCTCTGGTGAGGTGTGTGAGGAGCACCTAAAGAGCAGCAATAAACTCTATGTAAAAAAGCTACAAAACAAAAATGAAATCGCAGAATCCTCGGTAAAACTGAAAAACGCTAAAAACTTACAAAAGAAAGGTATTTCAAAGCAAACTGATTAAAATTAAGAAGCATTACTCCAAACAAACACTCACAAATCTTTTGGGATGAAAGCGATGAGTATCAATCAATATCGCAAAAGTAATCAATATGGTCTTCTAAATTGTTATCATTTTAACAAGCTACGCTAAAGAGTCCGTGAGAGATGCTCTCCAGTAAGAGATACATTGTGCACTTCAGAAAACGCCGGTAACAAGGTACTAATCAGTCACGAAAATAACAATCTATTGATTTTACAACGCAACATCAGACGAGCCAGGAATAGAACTAACCCCTCAATAGAACTAACCCCTAAGCTCAATAAGGAAATACGTAGTACGCGAAATTTAGGTCCAGAGTCTGAACTCGTGATTCACATAAGTCCGGTACGCAAGATGCTATTTGTGCAATGCATGAGAAGATGCAATAATAGAAAGACACGAAAAATCATTACGCTCACATTACCGCGCTCAAAGGAATAAACAACGCACAGTGAGTTTAAAATCAGCGATCAATTTTTTTCACTGCGTGGACCAGTTGGGTTCATGCAAAAGATAGAATTTTCATGTTTTAAACTTGGTTCTATAGGACGAATCTATTTAAAATAAATTGGATACATAAATTAGGGATAAGATTGGTCATAGCAGATACTGTCTCTCAAAAAAAAGAGTTAAAGTTACTCATAAGAAAAAGAAAAATTATATTCAAGCGCGTGGAACAAAGCAAAAATTAAAACTGTCAAACAACTTGAACTCATCGATAAAGAATGAAATAAATGAATTGAACTCTCACTCAAAAAACTACAGATATTGCAGCACTGGCAAAGCTTACAACCGAAAAAAATGCGAAATAACCCTGTAACAGAACTTCTAAGTACGTAATTAACAGCAAAAACATTACAACGTTGATTTCGAAAACACAGTAACACAAACATAAACGTACAATGTATAAATGTGCATTTTAAACGTTAATAATAGTCGCAAACGAAGACAAGTGAACGATGAAAATGAGCGAGAGAAGAACAAATCAAAACATCACACATAGAGCACAAAAAAGCTGGGGAATAATTTTAACTGCTAGAGTAAGAACAGATACTCGTTAGTGAAAATGAGTTCACACAAACCACAACCGTGAGTGAACGAACACAGCCAACAAGCATCAAAGTAACCTTTGGAAGACGCGGCCTTAGGCGCTTTGGGAGCCTTGTGGCCATCAGAAGCTTTGGTGTGCAATATTGGAAATGGGACAGAATCCTCGGCATCTTTGCTGGCAGCCTGCTTGTCAACAGGCTGTCCTTGGCCCGGCAAGAGGATGCCGAACTCATACCCAAAATCGTACTTGAAGTAGATGAGTCCGCTATCTGGATCGATATGTTTCGTACCTAAAACGGATGAATCAAATACATCATTTGTCCAATCGGGCTGAAAATGAAAGTGGAGCTTTGCTATTACGCTACCTCGCAAGATGTACTGAATAAAACCAATACTGAATCCTATAGAAATATTTTTTCGAACTTAAACAAATGTTCAAACGCTTTTTTCAAGCGAAACAGTGCCACCGTGAAGCTTTTAGAGTTGAGCCTCAAATTCTGTTAATTTTATTTTTAAGGATTTTGAAGCGGGTCTAACTAACACAAATGCGGTGCAAATTTTGTGTTTTATGAGGATTTCCGAAAAACTTGAAACACAGTTATAACAATGTCAAAGCCCATGTGAACAACGTCATGAATACTTCAGTGTTTCATTTCGCTGAATTACTTGTAGTAATTGTCATTCTTAACAGCATCGTTATTATCAAAGATTGAGAGGAACCTCTGAAATTTTTGATTAATTGTCCGTAATGTTAACTGAATCCTGCTGACATGACCGCTATCGTAGAGCCAATAGACCCGAATTAGTGAGACATCCTCGCTTAGGTGTGCACAGTAAATTGACTGTCAATTTATCGGCTTTTTCAGTATCGCTGCATGCATGATCCTGGAGTAACGCCACAAGTTCGTAAATGAAAATCGATCACATGTACACGCAATAAACTTTTCAACAATGTAAGCCTATGTTTCACCTACATTTCGGCTCACGCTAACACGACCCACATTCGGTCCTGCAAGGTTACCGCTATCCGTCGAATCGAAAAACGTTTCGATATCACTTATTTCAGTTTATACTCCCACGCACGATGAAACCAAACTTTAAATCATACAAACACGTTTGGTTCCCAATTAAAGAAACGTCACTGCGATCAAGTGGAAAACCTGTGCAAAACCGAAACCTCAATTTTCGAAGTAAAAATGAAGCACAACAAGAACAAATTTTCTGAGCGCTATCGCTCATATAGAAATAAATTAAATGACGTCCAATCAATGATGCGGAGCAGATTTAGAGAAAATAATGAAAATTATTTCCATTTTGAGGCACAAATTAATAGTCAATCACAAGGCAAATAACTTTCGTGTAACGACTGAAGGTTGGTAATTACACTTCAAAACAACCGCATGAGATCAGGAACAACACCTGCACGCAGTGGCAGGCCAGCAGTAACAACACCTCACCACCAAACGCCGGTGCCAAGAGCTCACCAAATTCTGAGGCGCGCGAGTCGTCCCTGTACACCTGAGGCTCTAGCGGAGCGCTCCCTGCCTGCACAGGCGCAGCCTTCAGTGCACTCGGCAGGGACGGAGGATCGCCGGCCGGCTCAGGGGGCTCTGATCCGTCCTTGGTAGCAAACACCTCACCGACCAACTTCTCGGCGAAATTCTGCGCCTTCATGCGGAAGGTTTGGGTCATGTCCGCCAACTGCCCTCCCACGTACTCTGCAGAAAATGTTTCAAGAGATCTTTACATCTTGCAGACTACCAAGCCATTAACTACTTTTCACAGAAATTCCGCCTAGAATCTGCTGGCAGCACTCACCATTGCGGCATTGAATGAATATCTTTTCCTGGCAATAGGGAGTTATTTCTCATTGAGAAACAAGAAGGCAGTTTTGACCGTATGTATTTTACTCAGTGCTATGTTCTGTGCTTTCAGGTAGCGCTAGAAATCGTAAAATAGTTAACAGATCGCATTTCTTAAACTTGTATTGAATAATCTCGAGGCGGTACAATGCTGTGCAATGACATTATTCCAGTTTCCGGCCTCCACGTCTTTTAAAGAAAATCGAGACTGCTGCCTTCATTTTTGTATCTGTGAAAATTGTCGATCACGAACTCAGCATCCATATGAGAAGAAAATGCTATCGTAATTCAAAGTTACTCACTATCGGGGCGAGGTGGTCCATGGACAGCAGTACCGTTCACTGCCGGGCTAGGGTAGGGCTTGAATTCCACTTGAGGAAATTTAGGGGCAGAAACATCATCAAGAGATTCACGACGCTCTCTGTTATTCAAGAAGAAAGGCTTGGCAGGCTTCTGGAGTTGTGCTTGAATAGCTGGCTTAGGGAATTCAACCATAGGAGGTTTCTCGAAGTCAGATTGTTCAGAAGCAGTCTGAACTTCTACGTGCTTTGGAGGCCAAATTTGCTTGTCTTTATGAATTCGACCGGGTGAAGCAGGTACACCACCCTTCAAAAACGTAGATTCGTGAGAAGGGCTTCCTAATACCGGTCTAGGAGGCATATGATGAGGGCTTCTTTTAGGTTGTGTCGGCTGCCTGCATACGTCACTATCGGTGTAGTCAGACTCGGTGACTGTGTAGTAGTCATCGTCACTTTTGTTCATGGTAACTTTGAAGTTTTCTTCTATTACAAACGTATTCTTTCGCTGAGGAGCTACTCTGCCGAGCGTCACGTGCTCTGAAGGATGCAAACTTTGATCCCCTGTGAGGTGGGGAGAGTTTCCTAAGGGCCCAATGACAACTTTTTCCAGCATTCTGATCTCAGGCCGAAGGGGTCCCCCTTGGACTGGCGGCACGTCGAACTTCGATGGTGGAGTCGGAGTTCGTTCATTCTCGGTCATTTTTTGGGATCTACTTGGAGAAGGAGGAACAACTTTTTTGTATCTCAGGTTATCTGATTCGCTGTCTGATGGATTCCATATGGTCTTTATTCGACCATCGTACTCGCTGTCATATTCACTTTCAGAGAATTCTCCTTTTACGAAAACCTTGGGAGTTGGAGGAGGGGTGCCTCGGACCCTTCTGGGACGTGGAGGAGATGGCTTGAACGGAAATTCTTCTAGCCGAGGACTAGTCTCCTCTCGTTCTACTGGAACATGGTAACCATTCATAGTAGCAGAAGGTTGTTCAATATCTGACTCGTGTTTCGTTGTAGTAACTGTTTCTTTTCTGGTATGCTGTCGTTTCACTTCTTCAACCATGTTCTTCTTGTTAAAAATCTTTTCAGTTTTTTCAATCACTTCAGTGTACGGCCTAGCTTCATACGATGGCACTTCCTTCGTAGGTGGAGGGGCAGATCGAGATTTAACTTCTACTTGAGTTACAAAACTCATCTTAGGAGTGTCATCAGAAGAGGGTAAGTGAGACTGATCCAGGGTGGTTTGAGTTCTCAGGGCTGTGGTATGTTTTGCTGCCATCATTACCTTCTTCGGTGATCCCAAGATGACCTTGGGAGTTTGGACAGGTGAGTGTTGCACTAAAGTTTCCACAGTCGGACGCAGAGGTTCCCCAGATTTAGGTGGCACATCGAAGCTAGACGGAGGGGTAGGAGACCTCTCTCTTGAACGTGAGTGAGCCTTATGAGAAGGTCTTGGAGGTTGGACTTTGTTGTAGCTTGGTTCGTCTGCATCACTGTCAGGAGGCTGCCATTTGGGTCGAATTTTGGAGTCATCTTCACTCTCGTAATCGCTCTCTCTAAAGTCACCCTTCCTAAACTTCGAAGGTTTGACGAGCGGTACTGCTTTTTCCTTGCGCTCTTTTTCGGGGAACGGAGTGAAGGGAAGCTCTTCGGGAGGAGGAGCATTCACAGTCATTGGGCTCATTTTAATTGCAATTTCTGTCTCTCTCTTTGGAACGACGACTTGAGGCTGTGGTGGAGTGGTCACTTTCAAATCGGATAGTTTGAATACCCGAGTGGTTTGCTGCTGGGTTATAAACCTACGATGAAATTGACTAGTATCTGAAATCGTGGTTATTTTCGTTGATTCAACTCCAAGCGAATCTGAATGATAGGAAACTGGAGGAGGAGGAGGTGGTATGTAACCTTCTTCTGCCACAGGTTCCGGCTGAAGCTCAGGAGACTTTTCTTTCGAAGGAGATCGGTGAACTGGTTGACTCGTGTTTTTTGGCATTCGTTTCATTACCTTTGATCGATGAGTCACTGCAGGCAGGGCAGGCTTTTCAACTTCTGATTCAGAATCCGGGAATTCAACTTTGGGGCGTGGAGGTCCTTCAAACTTCGGAGGGGTATCGAACTGCGATGGTGGAGTTGGCGTTCTTTCTTTTGGTACTGGCTCTCGGTGAAACAACGCAGGTTCCACCTTCGTATACAACAATTCCTTAGCGTCCTGTTTGGCAGTTGGAATCCACTTGGGCCTCACTTTATCATCCATTTCGCTATCATAATCACTTTCACGGAACTCCCCTGGAACAAATTTCCTTGGTGTTGGAGGGGGAGGTCCTCTAGGTTTCCTTTCACGAGCAGGCTCTACTTCAAAGGGAAAGTCTTCAAGATTAGTTTCTCTTTTATCCACATCGATTTGCACATCTCTTACTAGCTGCGTCGACTTCAACTTTGGCTGAAAAACGGGGACGGACTGCACAGGCCTCGAAGCTAACGGTTCTGGTTTAGGGTGAACGGGTTTCACCCGGAGAGCTCTTGGCGAAGCAGAGGGTTCGATGACACGCTCGAACTCGGGCATAATAGCGACGTCTTGTGGTCCCTGAACTTTTCGCTCTATAACATGAAATTCACCCCTTGTCACATCTTTGTCCTTTCTTTTGGTGGGCTTAGTGGAATCTTGAGACCGCGTAGGAGAGCGGGAAGACGTACGGTAGATCTCCGACTTCTTGCTTGACATCGTTTCCGTATGAGTTTCGCTTCGAACTTCAATTTTTCTGTGGGTTCTTGAGGTATCGGTGGAATCATCGCTCTCATCTCTTTTAGAATAATAGGTGTCCTCGCAATAGGGGCTATGGCCTGGCGCTTTTTGATAAGATGACTTAGTAAATTTTTCCTCACGCGTGTGTTTAGGACTGCGAGGCTTGTGCTGAGGCTTGTGATGCGTCTGTAAAGGCTTCTTGGGCTGCTGCTGATCCCTGTTCGCTCCAGGATGGGGACTCTCATCGTCGGTGGTTTCTTGGGCGCGACGTTCAGTTCGTTCTTCAGATTTAGAAGTAAAGACCTGCGATCAAAAGAACAATACATTATGGCTGGCAAGAATGATCAGTAACTTATGGCGAATATGATTAAAAAATTACACAATAAATTTTCATCACGTTCCAAAAATAAGCTTTAACAGTATAACAATTGCATCTCCAGCTGTCGAACGACATACCTGAATAAAACGGACACCCAGTGCGCAAAGCATAATGCTGAAAATAGAGCAATAAGCGTGCAACGTAAATTCTTGTGAAAAAATCAAGCAGAAAGCATGCTTGGTTAGTGAAGAGCAGATGATGCTCTGAGAACTGCAAGCAAATTCGCAAAAAATATTTTACAAAATGCAACGAAAACTGAGGAGGTGCAAGGAGCGTGAGTGAAAGAAAGTGAGACGATGAAAAACTCAGGTTCAACAGTGACCAGGAGAGAGCCAATTATATTAAAGACGCTACCAACAATGGTCTAATAAACAGAAATCGAATTAACAGCGCCACCGGCTTCAGCTACGTACAGTAGTTGCTGTTTGTAAAATAGGAACATCTAAAGAATTCCTGTACCCGGAGTCATCACTAAGGCCGGTGCTGTGGACTGTCATGAGAGATTACATGCAACCTTTCTCGGTCGACTCGAATGTCATTACCAATACATGGCCATATATGTTCATTCAGCTGTTCCATATGCCATATATCAAGGAATGTAACCTAAATACAGAGTGAAGGATATTTTTCTTGAAATAATTATTTAAAAACTTAATAGTACAGCAGAGATGACACTGTCAAAATTCGATGTGGTGTAAAATACTTTCAAGTATCAAAATTCACGCATCACGCACGTATTGGCTATAACTGACAGCCAAAATCTTTATTAATTAGCTGAAAAGATTATTAAATAGGACTCATTACAGTAAGTGCATTCGTTGTGATAGGCAATACATCAAAATGACTTTGAACCCTTGCCACTCTGTTCTCAAACATAATCAACGTTAATGTGTATCGAGGTATTTATTACTGTTAATGTATATCGAGGTATATCGCATGCAAGACCAGGTGTCTGGGTCGTAAAGGCTGTTCCTGATAAGTCACTCAAGCAGGGTTGCAGTCACCACGCTCGATGCCTATAGGTCCACTTACTCAACTCAAGAGAGCTCTGATTGGTCCACTTACTTAACACAAGAGAGCTCTGCATCTTTAATGGAAGTTTACTGGGACATTGACCATAGTTTCTTAACCTGCATCGAAAGGAGGAGAATTAGAGGAAGAAGACACAAGGAATAAAATGAAAACTGGCAAGAGAAGATTGCTAAGAAATCTTACGGGAACAAATAATCTAGCGATTCATGCACTAAATTAACATCAGAAATGTCATGAGAGTGAAAATTGAAATGAGTTATAACAATAATGAATCAAATTTATTACGCACGAACATCAAAACACTTGACCGACAAAGTAATCGCGCAACCGATTGAAGTCGAAGCAAAGTATTTTAACATGAACTTAAAAATAATCGAAGATAAAGAAGTAGATTTTGAGCCACTCATATTTGCAGCGTTACTGAGGACACAAACCTGTGAAGATTTACTCTCTGAAGAGAAGAAAGAACTGGACTGTTGTTGCGTAGATTGTCTCACTGAGGAGGCTGGTGAAGACGCTTGGGGGAAGGGGTTGGTGCCGAGGGAGGTGAAGGAACTTGGGATGGAAGTTGGAAAAACTGCAGCAGTGCTCTCCCCTCCAAAGCCCGGAGGAGCAGCAGCAGAGAAACCTGTCTGCTGCTGCTGTTGAGTTTCTTGCGACATCGACGAGCTGCTGTAACTTTTCTTTTCGCTCCTAAACGTCGATGAGCTTATGTGGCTCTCCTTTTTCATGAAGGACGAGGAGACGGATTCACTGGATGACTGGGCTCTGATATTGCGACGGGGCAGGGTGCTCTCGGTGTCCGCAATGTAGCCTCCATCCTCCAACTCAAACTGCCGTTTGGTATTGTCCTGCTGTTGCTGCTGTTTCTTTTTTGTACCAGGAGACGTTTGTTTCACCTCAGGTACCGTCTGAGAAAATGCTTGAGGGATCGTGTGGGATTGTGTACTAACTTTTTTATAGCTCGCATCGAAAGTATCTGAGCTGGCTACTTTCACTGGACTTCTTGATTGAGAAGGCACAGAGTCAGTAATTTTTGTCGTCGGTGCCCGAGCATCGTGAGTAGAAACTTGCTGGTACAAATTAGGCGTACTGATGGCACTGTACTGAGTCGACAACGATGGAGTCACGGGCGAGAATGCAGACGTTGAGTAAGAGACATTCCTGACATGTACAACGTTCGACTGACGTTTTGGCATAGAGTGGCTAGGCCATTGGGTTCGCATTGGCTTGTATGAGGGCGGCGTGGATGATGCTAGGGCCGATGGTATTGAGGGAACCGAACCTTTCAAGTGTTGTGCTTGAGATTTGCCTATATTTTGGTTCAAGTTGGAAGCGTCCATGGACATTGGTCTGTGCTTTGGTACAGATGCAGCTCGCGTAGATGTCCCGGGAACGTCACTGTCAGAGTCCAAAATTCTCGGAACTGTTGGTCTTAGAGGCCCGCCTGAAGGTGGAGGAACATCAAACTGAGAAGGAGGCGGAGGTGAGGAACCTCGGGCAGTACTTCTAGATCTGCCACCACGGAAATTAACATTCAATTTTTTGTATTGCAGGGATTCACTATCGCTAGCACATGGACGCCATTTAGGACTGAAGTTTGCATCATAGTCACTTTCATATTCGCTTTCAGTGAACGAGCCCGGAATGAATTTCTTGGGCATCCGTAAGTTAGCAGTTTGACGGCGAATGGGCTGCTCTCTGGTCGGCTCAGGGACAGAGAAGGGAAATGGCTCCAAATTTGGTATTGGTTTATAACTTCCAATTGTGTCTACTTTGGGAACTTCCTTGACAGGCTGTGGACTGGGTGCAGCAGGAGCAGCTTTAGGGGTACGTGACGGTACACTCACCGGTTGAGTTTTTGGAGCCGACTTATAAATAGGAGAAGGTTTAGGAACTATAATTTGAGAAGAGCTAAATTTGGACTCTTGGGATTTCCAGAATTCTTTCTTCGACATAGAATGTATATTTTCTTCAGAGAATGCGGACGTTACGGTAGATTGGGGAGGAGGCCATGAAGTACGTTTTTCTTTCACGGTTACATTACTGGACCATATAACAGGCGGCGCTTCAAATGAAGTAGTTGGCACATGCACAGGCTCAGTAACCGGAGGACGTTCAAGTGAAACAGAACGGTTAAGAGAAGACTCTTTTAGAACGTCTTCTTTTTTCTGCTGCTGCACAGTTTTAAACGAAGATGTCTGCTGCTTAAAACTTGAAGTTTGAGACATCGATTGAGTTTCTCTAACAAATGTAGAGATACTAGCTGGTTCACTTGCAAATGGAAACGAAGGCTTAAAACTTTCTGCAGGAGCTATTTTTGAGGGTAAGTTTTGTTTTGCAAGTGGAGCAGCAACGCGTCTGAAACCTGCTGCAGGAGGCGGAGCAGCGGGCTGTGGTACGTGTGTATCAGGTATGACTTGCGCAAGCGGAGAAGCAGCTGCTACTGGAGACTTAGCGCGAATCAGGGAACTTTCCATACGAACAGGAGAGATAGTTCTGACCGGTGAAGTAAATTTCCCTGCCTCAGGGGACATGGTTCTAGCCGGAGAAGTAAATTTCCCCACCTCAGGAGACATGGTTCTGACCGGAGAAGTAAATTTCCCTACCTCAGGAGACATGGTTCTGACCGGTGAAGTAAATTTCCCTACCTCAGGAGACACTGCTCTCACTGGCGGCCAACAAACTGCAGGAGGCGGAGACAGTACTTGTGAGAGAGATCCCGAAACCAGTTGACTTGTTGGCGATGCGAGATATTCATTGGATGAAGACACTAATCTGGTTGACACAGGGGAGAACACTCGAGGAGGAGGAGAGGCGAATACCGCTGCGGCTGGAGACATGGCTTGAACGGGAGTTGCTGCTGAAGGTACCTGGGATGGTTGAATCGGAGGAGAGACAAAGCCCTGAGCCTGTGGGGCCATGGGCTGAGGAGACTGCGACACAGCATCTACAGGAGGAAATGGAACGACAGGCTGAGGAGGCAGCCCAGCTGTAGAAGAAACTTCTTGTTGAGATGACTGAACAGTTACCAATGAAGATGAGGATTGCATGAAAGATTGTTGACTGCTCGCTGAATATGAAACAGATTCCTGTTCCTCTTCTTCTGATCCAATTTTCCTTAAAAATTCTATGTCGTCTGCCGTTGGAGAGAGAACACGTGGCTCCTGAGGAGGTGGCCACTGTTTGCCAAGTTTTGCGGGCAGTCTCTGAGGAGCACTTTCGGGGGCCTGCTGTTCGATCTCAGGTTTCTTAACAGACACCTCGTGGTAGGATTTAGATCTAAAACTTCGTTCCTCGCGAATTGTCTTAGACTGCACGGAAGTTAATGCACTTGGACTAACTGCCGGAGCCTTTGTTTCGGTAACTTTTGACTTTGGTTCAGTTGAAGTGATGCCGTGGACAAAGCTCTCAGCCGATTTCATGAATTTCTTCACCACGCCTGGTTGCTTTTTCACCTGTGGTTGTGACGGAAGTTTTTTAGGCTCCTCCTGTTTTTCTTTGACCTTAGTTTCTTCTTTCACCACCTGAGGCCTCATGGAGCCATCAAAGGCTGGAGGGGCGTCAAAAGCTGAAGGAGGAAGAGGGTCTCTGCCCACTGACGCAGTACGTAAAGGCTTGTCTTTCAGTGGTACATTGAACTCGATTTTTTTAAGAATTATTCGCTTGGAAGGTGACGAGAGGGAAGAATCTGTCTCGCTCTCGTGTTCGCTGTCAGTGAAAGTTCCAGGTATAAATTTCTTCGGCTTGGAAGGAGGAGGAACACTCTGGGTTCGCTCTTTGGGTTTTCTCTCTTCTACAGTGAAAGGGAAAGGTTCTAATATCGGGTACACTGTCGGTTTTTCTTCTTTTTTAATTACTTCAGCCTTCTTTTCCTCTTCAACGATCGATTTTTCCTCAGGTTTCACTTTCTTGAACGGCTGAGACAAGTCCTTCGTTGGAGACGGAGTGGGGAACATTCTGATGCCTCCCGGCACTTCATCGGGAGAGAGCGGAACGATCGAGTCTTCTAGTCTCATCGCGAGCTGCTTCACAGATTCTCTTACTTTCCTGGGGCGTCTAACTTCTCGTTCTTCAGCTTCTGGAGGTCGAGGAGGTCGAGACATTTCGTCAGTAGAACGAGGCTGCTCGGCGCTGCCCTGAGGAAGGCTAGTTGGCACAGATGTAGCGGCAGCAGGGTATGAACTGGTGCATGATTGTTCAACAAAAGACGAAGAAGAAAATGTTTGAGATTCAAACTGAGAGCTCGACATCGAGATCGATTCTTCATGTTTTTCGGTCGAATTTATTTTTTGAGGACCATTGTCTAATGGAGGCTGGAAGTCGGGGACTGCTACTGGCTGGTGAGTAACTGGGGGTTCACCAACTATCATCTCAGGGGCTGGCTCTTGTTCAACAGCTGGTTCAACTACTGTAGCAAATGCACATATTGTGTCAGGTATTTCCGTATCAATACACTCACTTTTGATATCATATGTCACAGGCTCGGGACTTTGAATTATCTCATACTCGGTTGGCGGTGCTGGTTTCTCAATAACAACGTCCATAGCAACAATGTCTTCTCGATATTCCTCAAGTTGCCGCGAAACATTATCAGTTGCAATCTCTTCATAAGCAACGTAGTCAGAAGGTTCACTCGGCTGCTCGTCAACAGCTTTGGGAGCTTCAGAAACAGTCACTGAAGCATCTATTTCGTCTGGAACATCAACTTCTGATTCAACGTGCTGAGATTCTCTGACAAATTCGAAAGGGATGGCTTCCTCGAGTTCGTCTTCCTCTTCTGAGACTACTCGAGCTGGAGTCTTGCTCAGAGAACGAGACGCAATGCCACTCACAATGTTCTCGTCTTCTTTAATTTCATAAGAGCTGTCAGTTACGGCAAGCGATGAACTCTCTCTAACTTCGAGATCTTGTATGTTATCGTCTTCTTGAATACCTTCTTTGTTGGGACTTTCCTCTGGAGGAAATTGGATAGGCACGTCAAACTTTTGTGGCTCAGGAATAGTATCTTGAAATTCTTCTTGATCAGCGCTGCTCTCTCTCTCCTCGCTTCTAAAGACTTTTGTTTCGACAATTTTGTATTCAGATTCTTCATAGGTTCGCTTGACTTCCATTTCAGAAGTTTCCTCCACTTCTTTCTTGATTATTTCGAAGCTTTCTCTAGCTTCTGGAATAGGACGCTCTTCACCCACAGTGTCTACTTCCATTAGCTCTTCTTCGATCTCAGGAATCGGTACCATGTTAGCCACAGGAGCGGGGTACACGTCTTTGACAACAACAGGCTCATGCATTATAACTTCACCAGATTCGAAAGACTCCATATCTTCAAATTCTTCGTCCCCAGGAGCTTCTTCAAATTGTGGTACTGGTTCTGGGGCAAGCTCTTGTGCAGAGTCAATCTGAAGCTCTGGTTCCTGAGGAAGTTCTTGAGCCGGTGAGACAACACCAAATTGAGGTTCAGGCTCCGGCTGCAGCTCGAAACCTTCCTCTGTTTGATACAAAGATGGTTGCCATATTTTACCTGGAGGCTTTGCTTTTGGAGGAACTGGCTCCTGTGGACTTTCCATTTCAGAGAAGGTTGAAATGATCGATGACACTTTTCGCTCAGAAACTTCAGAGCTGGGATCGATCCTATAAGAAACTAGGTCTTCTTCCGACGGTGGAGGCGGCCAAGCTTTTTTCAATTTGCCAGGAGGTTTCCGCTGCTGAATTTCGTAGACTTCCTCAATAGGAACAGATGGTTGACGGTCCATGGGCTCAGGAACCAGGTGGGGCTGGTCAGGAACGGATTGAGGCTGAAGGGAAGGTTTGACAATAAAAGGTTTCTTAGACATAGGAAAGGGAGGGTCACTCTCCACAGCAACCTCCTCAATGGCTCGAGTAATGCTCTTTACAAGACCTCTCCCTGATCTTTGCGTTTCATTCTGTACCAAAATATGAAAAAAATTATTAAGGTGTTACGAATAGCTGGTAACAACATATTTATTTAACAAATGTTTCAGAATGTTCGAAATGCCTTACAGCGCAGGTGCATGACGATGGTTCATGCAATTTTATGGATGAATATGAAATTCATAAAAATGGTGGTCTTACAGAAAGGATTTAAGCCCAAGAGCAAAAAGCAAGGCAGGTGTAAGCAAATAATATGGCACTAAATAGGCCCTCCTACGCCATGCGATCACTGGACTATGGCCCTGAAAACTCGCCACTCAAGTGGAGTAGCCAAAAATTATTTTAGTGGTCTCTTATGATGAACCCCGATTGCGACAACGAATAAAGTGAATTAAAATTTAAGTAATCTCAGTATTCTGGGATGATTGAGTTTACAGCCAAATGATTAGTTCAAAAGTGAGAGCAAACGTACTCCGTGAGTGAGAGAGGAGTCAGGACCGGCCATGGAGTCCACCAAAGTGAAGGCGTGTACTAACGTGCGTGCACCACAACAAGCCCCATTACTGCACCGAGAGCCCCAACCAAAGCTGTACATGATGGAGGCGCAACAGAAGGCCAGCCACAGTCTAGCGTACCTGCTGCATTTGCTGCTGTGCGTGGTCAGCGAAGAGAACAGAACCTGGCATCTGAGGCGCCTTCTGCATGATGAGCTCCGTGACCATGATGTCGGCGAGACACTCGGCTCTGCCTGCAGGGTTGCTCGCCACCACGCCGTACCGGGCGCTGTCACCCAGATCGCCTGCACCACAGGATAATCCGTCAACTCTATTTTGCTCAACGCATTAACTGCCATGTCAACCACCGGTGGTACACGGAGGGAATTTTCATAATGCTGCTGACCGACCCGTTGTCACAAACTCAATTTTCATAAATATTTAATCAAAACCACATAAAGGAACGATCCAGTTAATGTTTGCTATTTTCAAAATTGCTCACTACAATTGACTTCAAGTCTGAGATTAATATTGAACTTTATTTTAACCCATGCCGGTTAACGTGTTAAGAAACCAAGTCAGAAACATTTATTTTCAATGGTACTTCAATTCGTACGAAATAGTTTTGTGAACAGGTTTTCTCAACAGGACTCAATCCTAACTCGCATGGACAGGACTCTCACTGACGACTTGTAATGAAGTTTGAACGGGGAAAAGTGTAATCTCAAACATCAATTGTTCGTTAAAACTAACTCGCACGCGCACCAGCACACTCCACGTTTATGAGTGTTGCTAAATTCAGCCAAAGCCAAGTTTAAACGTACTAATGGCTTACTTCCTATAAAATGTTACAAAGCTACGATTATTAAGAGTCAAAATACGCAAAGGGTTCCAAGAAGAGCATATATGTTACAAACCAAACAGAGAAAGCTGTAATATTCATTTGTTTGGAGAAAGTAAATTAAAATAGCAAATCATGGTGCACTGTATCGAAACGAGCATCCATGTTTTGAGCGCATACTTCTAGAAATTTCTGTGTAAGCTGCAAACAATACTAAGCCATGATCACAAAAATCGAAGCCTTGAAATCAAACACACATGAAGCATATTGACCAAAGTGAGGCGGTCATCGCAGTATAGGAGGAACTTTAGGGCCTTACCCTTCTGAATAATAAGAGAGTGTCGAGTGCCTTCCTGTCGGATAGTGACGCGGTCCGAAGGCAGGAGAGGTTGACCATTTCTGCTCCAGGACACGTCAGGTTCTGGGGTTCCAGTCACGTCAACTTCTAGAGCCAACCTTTCCCCCACACCGAGCACTGCAGGCTGCAGCCGCTTGCAAAATACTGGCGGGAACTGAGTTTCTGAAAATAAATGCAATGGCGGTCATGAAGAGGTCATTTCAACATCTGCAGTTCTACATTGTGAGGAAAATTAATGCATTGGAAAGTAATTAAATAATACAGATTATTTACGCTGATATACGAGGTTGCACTATGAGTAAATTTTATTACAGATTGCTACACGCGAACTTGCGATGGCTTACCAGAATAAGTAATGGAATCAAATTAGGAGACGTACGCACGTACGAAGCATCGAACAAGTAATGCCACACGCCTGATTCTCTTATGTTAACACGTTCACTACGCATTGGCATATATGTGTACCACTTGGTAAATTGGTCAATTACCTACCCGAAACAATAGCAACTGTTTCCCTGATTTCACCTCCTTTATTTAAATTAGACCATGACGTACAAGTTAATAATATGTTATCTTGAAATTATACTTTTACCCCATGTTAGAAAAGCGATAAATGTGTAATGAAGCAGTAGAGATGGCTTTTCAATTCTGCTTCTTCTAGCCTAATCAAACAACCGTAGCAACCGCGAAAACGTTGTGAACGTGTGAAGTGAACAGATTTGAACAAATATTCTGATTTTGCATATTTCTATGCTTCAGATGATTCATTAGTTTGAAAAAATGCACATGAAATTATTCATTAGTGTCGTTAAACCTGAAGGTACAGGAAAACCAGACTGAGCTTATTCTAAGTTGACGCAAAGAAGGACTCGTCACTTCAGTCGATTACTTTATTACACTCGTGTAAATATATTCTAGTCATCCCACACTTAAGTGCAAACATTGGAGAAAGCTTGAAGGAAATAAAAGGACTCTTGCTTGAGTGAAGAAGGACTCGTCACACATGTCGATTACTCTCTTATACTCCAGTAAATATACTTTAGTCCTCTCTAATTTTTGCGCAAACATTGGAGACAACTCGAAGGAAAAACAGGGGCTCCTACTTTTAACTACAAGGTCGCAGGTGCAGTGAGAGGAGCCAGCCTCGTTGTCGATGGAGCAGGTGTAGCGGCCTGAGTGGGCCTGCCCAACTCTGGGCACAATCAGACACACTTTGTTGAGGCACACGCTCGTCTGGCACGCTGGGTCTACAGGGCCGCCGTTGTGGCTCCACGTCACTGTCGGTTCCGGGAACCCTGAGTGCAGAGAGCGATGGTCACTTTTTGTATAGCTCTCTGTTACTTACTCCTAGCATTTCATTGTACTTCTTCATGTACTTACTTTCATTATTTAAACAATTTAAACAATTTAAACAATTTATTTAAACAATTTATTTACCACGGGTGATACAGAGGTAGAATGTTTCTTAAGTCTAGTACAATGGTTAAGTTTGAGTATAGCTACCTGTGGGCCCGAACAAGTTCAGCGACTTCTAGGGCATCCTATCATCACGTTATTCAAAGGTGTACAATAATGTTTAACCTAGTTTACTTAGCCTAGTTTCGCATTAGACTGATCATTGAGATAATTTATTCGATATTTTATGCTGTATTTTACAATATAGGTCAAATCGGCTATATTTAACAGTATGTTCGATGAAACGATTCAGGAGCAGACTGAAGATCAGTTATGCTACCCAAAGCAAGTTACATTATTACATTATCATTAGTTACATGTAGGAGGCAAGATTTGACATGGTGATCTTACACGACTAGTATTCTGATAGGAAGTGAGACTCAAGATGTCTTTTGAATACTTTGTACGAATTACATTTACGGATCTCCGCAGGTATAGAGTTCCAAGTTTTGGTTCCAACGAAGAGGATACTGTGTTGCGACCGGGCCTTCGAATAATAAGGAAGCATGAATTTACTTCTATTTCGGGTTAAATGGTTGTGATGACCCGTTTGCGCAGTCAATAATTGTCTTAGGCTATTGTCGCCATCATTTCTTAGTGTTTTGTAAATGAAATTACAGATGGAGATTTTGTAGAGATCCAAAAGTTTAAGTATTTGTAAATTTTTGAAAGAATCATTTGTGTGAGCATTATATTCTAGGTTCTTTACCGCTCTGACAGCTCTTTTCTGCAGAGTAAAAATTTTGTTGGTTTTATTTTTATCAGTTCCGTGCCATGCTTCTATTCCGTATTGCAAGTATGGAGAAATAAGCGTTCGGTAGAGCATTTGTAAAGCTGTTTCAGGCAGAAAATTTTTAACTTTATTCAGGATTCCGATGGATTTTGATAATTTAGAACTAATATGAGTGATGTGCTCTTTGAAGGTCAGATGTTTATCTACTATGATGCCCAGAAACTTACATGAGTTGGTTTCTTCGATTTCACCTTCGCCAATTTTAATGCATGGAAGAAATACATCTTTCTTGTGTGAGAATGTAATATAATTTGTTTTATCAATATTAAGGCTTATTTTATTAGCTTTGAGCCACGATGAAACCTTATGAAGTTCATTATTTATACTCTCCACAATCATAGCGGGAGTTTGGTTCGGAAGGACCGCAGAAAGCGTACTGTCATCGGCAAAAAGTATGAATTTGAAGAATGATGTAGATTTTACAATATCATTGATAAAAATCAGAAACAGGAGAGGCCCAATAACAGATCCTTGTGGAACTCCATGGCTAATTGTCTGTGGGTCTGATTTTGCGTCGTCAATGACAACGTATTGCTTCCGATTTGTTAGGTATGATCTGAACCAATCATGGGCAATCCCTCGAATGCCATAACAGTGTAGTTTCGAGAGTAGTATTTTATGGTCCACACAATCGAATGCTTTTCGAAAGTCAAGAAATACAGAGAAGACAGGCTTTCCTTCATCTATATTAGAATAGAGGAATTGTAAATGATTTAATATAGCCTGTGTTGTTGATTTTTTAGAGCGAAAGCCGTATTGTTTATCGTAAAGAAATTATTTTTGTTCAAAATAAGAGTACACTTTTTTGTATACAATCTTTTCGAATACTTTGCTAATAATTGGTAGTACGGAGATAGGTCGATAATTGTTTACACAGGTTTTTTCACCACTTTTAAAGCTAGGGGTTACTCTAGCAACTTTGAGGGAGTTCGGGAAAGTGCCTAGTGAGAGAGACTGGTTAATAATATTTGATATCAGCGGGGCTACAATGTCAGCAATAACTTTAAGTACTTTAGTCGGAAACGTTTGTAGCCCACTCGATTTATTTTTCATGTTGTTTATGCACGTAATTACATCGGAGGAGTTTGTAGGCGTAAAGTAAAAGGAGTTGGGTTCTCGAATATGATCCATAAATTCCAGGTGATCAGTTGGTTCACTTGGAATACCACCAGCTATAGTTTTCCCTACGTTTACGAAGAAGTTGTTAAAGAGATTAGCAATTTCTTTCTTCTCATGGTATTTCACATTATCTTGAATGACATATTCAATTTTCTTTTTATCGGCATTATTCGGTTTACAGCAAGAGTTAAGGAGATGCCAAGTCTTTTTAACGTCAGTTTTGAATTGAGTAAACTTGAGCGTAAAGTAGTTCTTTTTTGATGTTCTTATCTGGTTTGTTACATAGTTTCTGAATCGGTTATATGTTTCTCTAGATATTCGCCCTTCGCAAAGGAGGGCTAGGTACGCTTGACGTTTCTTTATATTTATTACGATGTCTCTAGTAATCCAGGGCTTTTGTTTATTTTTCGGGGTAACTGTACGAGTTACAATTGGGCAACACTGATTGTATGCGGTCATTACAGGGTGTTTCAAAAATACACGGCATAATTTCAGGTATGTATTTCCCACATGTAGACAATCAAAATAGTTCATTACAACATATGTCCGGAAATGCTTCATTTCCGAGTTATGGCCTTCACAACATTGAAATTCACCGGAACGTTTTTCTTTCCGCAGGTCGTTGCCGTCAAAGGACACATTAAGAGGGCACTCTGACAGATCATTCCTAGGCGAAGGTTAAATTCAGTGTTGTGTTTGGCGTTCGACTGTGTGTCATGTACACAAATCAGGAGCTGGCAGAGATGCACTTGATCTACGGTAAGGCAGACGGCAATGCTGCGCTGGCTCGTCGTTTGTACCAGGAGAGGTACCCACAGCGACAATGTCCAGATCGGAAGACATTTGTAAGTCTCCATCAGCGTCTGTGCGAGTATGGAAAATTTGACTCTCCTGGATTGGGAAGGGGACGACCAAGATCTACAACTCCAGAAGAACAGGAGGAGATTCTGGAGATTGTGAACAGAACTCCTATCAGCACACGAAGGTTAGCGTTGCAAGTGAATGTTCCCCATACGACTGTCTGGAGACTGCTGAAAGAGTATCAATTGTATCCTTACCATTTGCAACGTGTACAGGCGCTGTCACCAGCAGATTACCCTGCACGAGTTAGGTACTGTCAGTGGTTCTTGCAGCAATGTGCTGCAAATCCGAACTTTCCTGCCTTAGTATTATTTACAGATGAAGCACAGTTCACACGAGATGGCATAACAAATCTCCACAATCAGCATGTATGGGCGTATGAAAACCCAAATGCAACTGTTGTATCTCATCACCAGGTGCGGTTCTCCCTCAACATGTGGGCCGGTATCATTGGTGATCGGTTAGTTGGACCCCATGTACTTGTAAACAGACTTACGGGGCAGGCGTACACAAACTTCCTGGAAAACATCATACCTGATGTTTATGACGACACTCCACTGATCGATCGTCAGCACGCTCACTTCTTGCATGACGGCGCTCCTGCACACTTCAGTCGTACGGCTCGCCGGTACTTGGATCGAAGATTTCCTGATCGATGGATAGGTATAGGTGGCCCAATTGCTTGGCCTCCACGCTCACCTGATCTGAACCCTCTCGATTTCTACTTGTGGGGCCATTTAAAATCATTGGTTTATTCGTCTCCGGTGCCTGATTTGGAATCCCTTCGGAATCGAATTGTGGCACGCTCTGAGGACATACGCAACATTCCTGGAGTGTGGGAGCGTGTTCGCAGGTCAATGAGACATCGATGTGAGGTCTGTATTCAAGCAGGAGGTGGTCATTTTGAACATCTTCTGTAATGGCAACGACCTGCGGAAAGAAAAACGTTCCGGTGAATTTCAATGTTGTGAAGGCCATAACTCGGAAATGAAGCATTTCCGGACATATGTTGTAATGAACTATTTTGATTGTCTACATGTGGGAAATACATACCTGAAATTATGCCGTGTATTTTTGAAACACCCTGTATAGTTTCAGTCAACTTTACTACTGCTTCATCAATGCTCGTAGCATTATAATTTTGTTGAGAGATGTGCAATGTAGGCATTGATTCTTCTAGAACGGTGCGCATTTCTTTAAGATTTGATTCGTTTATTTTACGATATGAGTAAGTTTCAGACCGTGCCTTGGTGCAAGCAATATAGACATTTTTCTTAATAAGAAAAACTGGGAAGTGATCTGATAAGTGAGAAGTAATTATTCCAGCAAGAAAATCACTTAGGTCTGTCATAAAGATATTGTCAAGCAGCGTAGCACACTCTGAGGTTATTCGTGTAGGCTTTGTAATGATCGGAAGGAAGGATTGAGACTGAAAGGTTGTTAGGAAATTAGAGATTGGTTCATAGCTTTCATGTTTCAGTAGATCATAATTGAAGTCACCGCATATTATTATGTCATTGTATAAGGGCCTGTTGAACTGAGAAATAATACGATTCAGCTCATTCAGGAAGGATATAGGACAGGCTGTAGGAGGCCTATACACCGTTCCAAGCACAATGCGTTTACCATCTCTAGACAGTTCCACGAAGAGTGATTCTATATGATCCTGATTCATTGTTGCACTTGCTATGGTTCTCGAGTCTATGTGGTTAGATATTTTTTTATGTGCTGATGCCTCCGCCCCGCTGGTTTTTTCTTAGCGAATGGTAACTATGATAATCTTCAAATCGAATCATGTTTTCAGTCGAGTCATCTAGCCAGCTTTCGGTGAAGCTAATCACGTCTAGGTTATATTTAAGTTCAGTAATAGTACATTGTACCTCTTCCAATTTTGGATAGAGTGACCTACAGTTCCAACACAGGAGTGAGAAATCTCGGTCAGTTATTCGTATAGTTTCGTTGAATTTTGATATATTAGTATACCTACACTCTTGAGAGTCGTTTAGGTTTGGATATATTCTGTTCAAATGATTGAGATCTGGGTCGATTTCCTCGAATATCTCAGGGTGATCAGTCATTTAAAATTAGTAAACAGTAAGAAGTAGGTACTATAGAGCTTAAAAACGAAATACAGAGTCAAGCTTTAAGGGATATTCCTGTCTAAAAAAACTAGCTTATGAAGTACGAGAGAATAGAGTATAAAAAAATCTAGTGCGATTACGTGAGTACACATAAACTCAGTCCATGAGCGAATAATATTGGAGTTCAATATCACAACATTGGTGTAAACAGATTGCCGCATGAAGGCGTTTTTACAAGTTCACATACAACAGGTAATAAGTTTTAAAGATTATAACGACAATGATATAATCAGCTAATATGGTTTACGCGTAATAATAACTTTAGTGGTAAAAAAAAGAAAAAAAATTCACAGTAACATTGGGAGGTGAAAAATTGCTGATTGCGTTGTTTCAAAAGTTCACACATAGCTGTCATAAATGTTTACAAACACATCTGTTATACATTTGTATAGATTCAGGTTAGACTAACATCAAGTTGAGTTTAAACTGATACGATACCTAATTGAGGTTAAATTAACACGAAACTGACATATCTAATTTAGGGGATCACCTAGTCTGGTCACCCATGACCTGCTTCGATGTCATACTAAGTTGTTGCATCAGGTATTGCTCGAGGTCATCTGGCGTGTTGATCTCGCGGCGTCTTGAATCTTGGTTTCCGGGGTTGAATATGAAAATGTTTCCATCCTGTGTTCTTGGGATTCCAATTTTATCCGGGAATTTCCTTTTGGCCATCCTCAGAATGTACATGACGTTAGCTCGTGAAGGTATGAGGTATTCATTTATGAAGAAGAACTGTGGCTTCTTTTCTCGGCAGGCGTTGAGAATTTCACGTTTTTTGTTATAATGTTTTAGTTCAAATGCAATGTTTCTTTGATCTACGTTCCCAGTTATTGTTTTTTTCCCCATTCTTGTAGCTGACGTAATGTCAGTGTCGGAGAGGTCAATGTTGATCTTGTCTTTCAGGAGCTGGCAGACTGTATCCTTACAGATTTCGCCTGCGTGAGATGGCGGTATTTCCCTTCCAGAAATGACGAGAGTACATTTTTTGTCTTCAATGTCTCGGCGCTGATCATTTTTTTCCAACTGGTCGAGGCGGGAGGTTAAGCTATCTATTTTCTCATTCTGTTCTTCGAGAATTTTTTTGTGTTCCGCTTCTTTTGTTTCAAATAGCGTTTTAAGGTGGCTTATTTCATTTTGCATTTGAACAATATCACTATTAAATTTTGTCATTACTGAATCCAAGTATTTTATAAGGACAGAAACCACTTCTTTACCGTCTTTCGTAAGGCTAGACACATCAGGGTATTGACCAAACTTCGGTTGAAATTCGATTCTGTTGTTGCTGCTGTTGTTGGTACTGCGTCGTATGTTAGTCATCTTGAAGATTGAGGGAGTTCGGTCGTTGTGTAAACGAGGGTTGAATACTCTCACACTTTTGAGGGAATATCATACTCTTAGTTTGATTATTTTAATATATGGGGTATTTAAATCACATTTGAATACCCAGGACGAGAGTGGGTACCCATTTAGGTTAGAGGTACATTCTTTCTAACAATAGGCACTTTGCTTCGGAGCGAGCGCCACACCCGTCCTCACGCCACGGAGTCACTGAAGACACTCAGGTTTCTATTTCAATTCAATTTTCAATTTTCAATTTCAATTTTTTTCAATTTTCAATTTCAGGTAACTATTTCAACCATTAAGCCCTGGATGCAGATAGCGAGAGTCCCTTTTTGAATGACACTGTTACTCACTTCTAGCCTTTCATGCTAACCTTTCAGGAGCCAATTTTCATTTTATCAGATACCGATTTCAACCATGAAGAGTACGCGGCTTGATAGGTGAAAGCAAGAAGTGCGCATATCACTAACATTGAATAATGACGATCATCACACACGTTATCACTACCCGTCTGTGTGTCACAAACGTACACCTATTAATTATACTGAAATACAGATAAACAATAATGGACTCGAAAGCTACCGACAATACTTAACAAAAATTTATGTAGTAACCAGTCCTTCAAAAAAATGCATCATAAGCTGTCAGAGGAACGCGTTTTTTTTAACATACATTCGGCCAAAAAGGCACCCGGATAAAAAGCCAGCCATGTTCAACCGAAAAAACGAAGCGTAATGAACTATAAACAGTTCGTATCTCGAATGACTCGTCTGGAGTTACAACCATGTTCACATTCGAATTTCCTCCCCGTCTACAGGTCTCAAATTAACCAGAGAAGATGCGTCATGGATTACTCAGGATGTGAGGTCGTCTCGAGTTCCAGCTACAGGCAAGCTCTCGTAAACACTATATGTAACGCACCAGAGAGAGAGACACATCCCAAGTTGATTACGTTACATCTCTAAGCAAAATGACACGTCTAAAATAACTAGGCAAATCATGATTCAAACGTCTCATCTGCTTGTATACGCAACGCTTTCTCACATCAAAACAGGTACTTCGTTACGGTCATGTTAATTATGACGATCATGTTTGGAGGAACTCATCACAGTCATGTTAATTATGACGATCATGTTTGGAGGAACTCATCACAGTCATGTTAATGATGACGATCATGTTTGGAGGAACTCATCACAGTCATGTTAATTATGACGATCATGTTTGGAGGAACTCATCACAGTCATGTTAATTATGACGATCATGTTTGGAGCAACTCTTCACGCATGTTAATTATGACGGTCATGTTTGGATCAACTCCTCACACATGTTAATTATGACGGTCATGCTTGGAGGCACTCACCATCAATGACGCACTCAAAGACAACCCTGTCGTCTTCCTTGACGATGAGCCCCTGAAGCGGCGTGACGAAGCGCGCAGGAGTTGTCTTCTTCTTGATGGCGGGGCTGCGTGTGGTTGGCGCCGGGGGGCCCTCGATGCTGCGAGGGGGGGTCGATGGCAGAGCTGCTCCCTGGATGATTCGCTCCTGGGAGACCTCATCCGTCACCACAGAGCCCGTCATCTTCATGAAACTCGACTGACGGGGAAATAAACACGTCATTTTCGATTGGGTGACTCTTATTTGGCTTTCAGTATAATTTTTTACGACCATCCTCATAATGAGTAGACCGTACCTACATCCCCATAACAAAGTAATAAATTGATTACCACAATTAAATACCAAGTCATCCCATATGGATTTCCAGAGGGGAAAAATAATTCAGTAACCAGACGTTACACTTTCATTTAATATTACTGAACTCAAACAAAAAATGGGAAATATTAAAACAGTAAGTTTTCAAGAATTTTGAAAAGAATTAATAAGGATAACAGTGGAGAGACCTAAACATTGTGTAAAGAAACTCATATTGCAAAATTATATTCAAACAAGTCATGAAAAAATTGCTAGGCAAACTCGGCGCGTATGATAAACGAGAAAATTAGAAGTTATACTCATGGAAGAACAGAAAATTCTTAAAATTTTTGGCACCCATGGGTTATTGTAAATAATGAAAATTGAACCCCGTAATGAGGAGAAGAGCATAAAAAGCTACAGTGTGTCTACTTTACCTTGTCTTGAATGACGGGTGGCGCTCCATGGTCTTCGCGGAATTTGGCTTCATGGCGACCGTGTGCCTGTTTCAGTGGAACATCAACCTCAATATTAACAGTTTTCGAATTCGACCATCTTAAAATGATGCATTTAATTTAGTTCTAAAAAGAGTTATGTTCAAATAATGATCAAAAATATGACTCCTGTTGGTGGGTTACCAGGCAGCGGCTATGACATCCCGTTAAGAATGAGCATGGGCACAATTGCAACGTAATAAAGGAATTAACGAATGGACAGCAACAGTACATGATTAGGAAATACCTAAAGAAAAACAGTATGCTAAGAATGTTCGCCACTTAATAACTGTCGTCCTTATTAAACCCGAAGTCTACATGCGTCGAGATACTCCGTAGCATAAATCAAAAGGCTGAGAAGCTAAAGGCATATGCTAATTACTCGCGGAGGGTGAGAGAATAATATTTTTTAGACATGGACGGTTCCTGAAATAGTGTCGGCACTAGCGTAAATAAGAAAAACTAATTAAAAATGAAATTGTGACCGCTGAATGAATGCAGAAATAGTCGCAGAGCGCCGAATGATCTCTGAATAAATGAGCTACGAGGAGCAGTGGTTATAAACTTCGCCTTAACGACGTTTATCAAACGAAAGTGGCGCGCATGTGTACCAGCCGAATATATAAAGGTTTATCTGTAAAATTAGATTAGCAATATTCTAGGTGTCCTATCACCACAATTATTACAATGAAAGAAGATTCTTCCACATCATGCTATGATGTGTCGAAAGAAAAATCTAACTTTTATGGTACTAAGTTCACCTAGAAACACTACCCAAAAAATTAATTCAATTGAATTGGTTTTGTGCTCCTTAGCTTATCGAATGACTCGGCCTGTAGGACCCCAGGTATTGACACAGAATGTAGCCCACCTGCACGACAGGCTGCTCCCCAACTTTGGAGATGACGGAGGTGGCGTGGCTGGATGTGGCCCGAGTTGAAGTTTCACCAGGTTCATCGGAAGTGGACGTGAACACTTTCTTGATGTAAGTCGAGGACGAGCTCGAGTGGCTTGTGTGAGAGTACGAGGTCGTGCTCGAACTCGTAATGACCTCCTCCTTCGTCACTTCAGGCATGGCTACTTTCACGGAGGCAGGCTCTGAAAACCATTAATGGTTGACGATCTTTAGTGATTAAGGATAACGCAAAAATAAGCACAACGCAAAATAATTGCACAGAATACGCAGCAAAAATTTACGAAACATCAATATTTACAGAAATTAGATTTTTTCAGTATTAGTTTGTGACAGATATGGACACAACTTTCCATGTATAACTGTTTCGAAAAGATTGCTAAAAGCTAGAGCTAGTTTTCCAAAAAAAAATCATATCGATTAGAATTGTGCAGTTTTATTGAAACAAATTTTATTTCATCGATTTTGCAGTAGTCACTCATACTACAAAGGTTTTTCGCATCGCTTTTTACGGAAAAAAGTTCTCAATCGTAAATTCAACGCAACCTGGCATAAATGACAGCAGTATATATTATTTTAATAAATAAAAGCCGTCAGTCACGCAAGTGAAACAAAAAGTGTTGTTCACCGATGAAATTTTCTTTCACGACACTACGGTAAACAAAGTTAAATGAATAAACTAAAAAAGAAAAAAATCATAATAATCGAATCATTTTTCATTGGAACTTCATCATTGATTAAGCCTATTCCGATTTGAGAATTCACTCAATTCAACGCATTGAATAACTCGGCAATAGAATAAGATTATTTCAAGAGCTTCTCCCACTTCGACGAAGTGACGAGTGCTGTGACCGGAAAAGATTCAAGTGTTCGTTTACGAATACTTGACCGCAAGAGCGGAATGTGAGTCATCAAATTGCGAGAAAACTCTCCCAATAAATGCAAAAACACTCCAGAAATAACTTAGTCATAAACGTGCCAACGCCGACAGCTTTCAGAGCCGGGAAAGCAAATTTATTTCAAGCTTACTGCTTCTAAAACTAAAATCACTTGAAAGATAGGATTTATCTAATTAAAATTTCTTTTACGTTTCTCTTACCGCAAAATAATGCTCTAACACGAGGAAAAAGGAACCACTTAGTAAAGAATTAAGGGAACAAGGATCCTTGACACAAATGTGTACCATCAGGATTCCTTGCGCATAGAAACTGCAAGATTGAGAAAAGTTTATAGAACAAGATGAGAGTTGAAAAACAGAGTAATAGGGACTGAAAAAAGAGAGCAGTGAGCCGAAATCAATGGTCGGGGAAGAACGCATTTGATTTCTACAAAAAGTAGGAATACCAATCCTTAAGTTCGTGACCTCATTTTTTCCCCCTTGGAGCGCTAATTCTAATAAATACACTATTTATATCCCACGAAAGAGAATCATTTGGAATTGAGAGACGCCTCCGAAAACGTGCTCGTACAAAAGCTCGCGACCAGGACGAGCTGTTCAAATGGATTACCACGTTATTAATAGAGTCGAGTGAGTGCGAGAGCTCCGTGAATTGGTCACAAGCAAAAGCAACAAACGGCACCGGCGCGACGCAGTCAGCGGAGTAATGTGACACTAGAGCCGGGGGGGGGGGGGAGGGGGGGCACGGGAGGGGCCACACCTGATGTTAATAGAGACCTCGGGCAATAATGACAACCCGCGCTCAGCACAATGCTGTGTTATTGCACACTACTGCTGCACAATGCGCACTGCTGCATCACTTAACATTCCAGTATAACGCACGAGCTGCTCGACAGGTTTCAACAAAATAAGAAGCTGAGGGAGCCAATGAGTTAGTGACAAGGCAATCTTTTAGCGCAGATTTAACATCAGAACCAAATCAAGATGATCGAAAGAAACAGCAAAAATCTTTCCCTTACAGTGCATAGAACATTCAGAAAACACACAAGAGCTATAGAAAAGGTCCAAATCAAATACAAAAAATATTATTCTATAGGTGCACGTTTATACGCAAAGTGAGTTACGGTAGCTTTACTAATAATGGTTCAAAAGTTAGCTAGAAGACGAAACCGTGAATCACTGCCTAGCGTAAATGACTCCTTTGGTGCAAATGTTACTTTAATAAATAAATCCTAAGGAAGTAAGCATTCATTGACCTATAATGAGCACGCAAAAATTCGAAAAAAAATCCCCTCAACTCGAACAAAGCAGTTGCGTTTCTCGGCACATGAAAAAATACAATTGAAACAAATCCATGACAAGCTCGGTTGAGATTGAGAGCAGGCACCGACATTGCAGCCAAGTCGGTCGCAGAGCAGGCCGCAACGCACCTTAGCTTATTGTTACTGCACACCAGTTCAACACGAGCGTGGGTCTGACTCATGACATGGCCAAATACTCCCTTTTGCACACATGAAGCATGGTGGGGGAAAAAATATATTCATCGCATTACATGAAACTATCACTTTGTTTAAATTTAAAGTTTCCAGTCACAGCGTACGACAAATCTGAATGAATACCTGCTAATAGGTTTTAGAATAATTCAGTAATTACGTCATTGAAGTGTTACGTTCATCATTTACATTGAGTTGTGGCTGACTAAATCGCCCATTCGCTTTGCAAAAAAAATGTTTATTTTGGAACGGATGTAGAACGGTAAAATATAGCAATAAATGTTTAGATCAATGACGGTTGCGCAGGTGTAAATGTTAACGTAAATTATTGCAATCGTAAATCCGCACAAGTCAACTCGTGACTGGTACTCTTAAGAATTTCGTTTCACTTATTTCTCTACACTAGTCTACAGTGGCAGGTTTACGCATGAAATATCAAACGCAATCACTTTTCGAGTTGCATCAGCAAAGCCATCTTCAAAAACTGAGTTGTCTCAAGGAATCACAAGATTCTTTTCAAGTTAGTAACTCTCTTCTTACGCAAAACTTGCTTTCACTGCCTATACTTGCTCAGAAGTATTCTTTTCGTGGCACCCGCAAACCTGAAGAAAAAATGTTAGAAGTTTCATAACTTCAGATATTTTACCGGTGCCATAGTGAATGGCGTCATCTATCAACCATACTTACATAATTACACTGGTTCAGTTCAATCACTAGGCACAATATAGGTTCCGACCAGTTTTTCAGTGGTGAATAACAACTGAACACGGAAAAAATAACACAAAACGAAGCCCTGAAAAGCAAGTGCGTAGGCACAATAAAGGTCCCGGCCAGTTTTTCAATGGTAAATAACAACTGAACATAGGAAACTGAGCACAGAACAGATCCCTGGAAAGCAAGTGTGCAACCAAGGTCCCGGCCAGTTTTTCAATGGCGTATAACAAGCGAACATAGGAAAGTGAGCACAGAACAGAGCCCTGGAAAGCAAGTGCGGGCATTACCTCAAACGGCCGCGGCACGCGCGAGTGTGTGTGTGTGCACAGGTCGCTGGCCTGCGCTGCGAACTGTGAAGGGCTCGCTGCTCCGCCTCCCCCGCATGTGCCCTACATGCCGCCGTCCTCATGTGCTGCACGGTTGCCACTTTGCCCTATTTTCCGGCCAACATATTCACATTTACCCCATTTTCAAATAACAAATTTCGCCATGCGCAGTCCAAGACCTGATACATCGATGTTCTCAACACACCAAAGTCATTTGAACTTTAAAGTAAGAAAAAAATCTACTCTTAGACTGGCGTACGTGCTAAGCTTTAACAAGTTTCTCAATTTACTAATGAGGTTTGAGAGCGAAATCTTCCGGAGCAATGCATAGTCTGGATGTCAATTTTCCTCCATAAGCGCTGACACGGTGTGACGTTTCAACACATCAATTACATGCGTACAAAAACAGACCGCGTATATTGAGCACTAATGACGCATGCCAAGTTGGCCAAGAAGGCAAACCAATGAGCGCTAATTATCGAAGACGTTAGTGAAGAAGCAAAAAAATAAATAATAACACACTAAAGTGAGGTCAGTTCACAAAAAAGACTACACTGATGAGTCCCACACTGACAGATTAGATGATTAAATTATAAATTATTTAAGGCTCTCTTACCAGAACTAAGGGGTTCCTAAGATAGGAAAGAGAAAGGTACCATTTAGTATGAATTTAAGGTAATGAAAAATCTATGCGTAAGGTGCATCCCTAATTCCTGAGCTTAAGAACTGCACGTTGAATGAAAGTTAATGGGAAAAGATATAAGTGGAAGTAATGTGCTGGTAAAAGGAAAGCAGTTAATTTAAAAAAGATGACTTAGAATAAAAACTATTATTTTTAATAAAATTGTAACCTAGCCTTCAGCTCGGGGCCTCAAATCTTCCCGCTGGGACGATAGACTTGGCTGAGGCTTTTTTGCGTAAAATATTTTGCACGTACAACGGAACTTACCGACGTCTCTGAATCCTCACCTCTTCCGTTTGTCTAAATATCTCATGAAATCAATTACTTGTAATAGATTTCCTTCAGAAATATCATAACAAAACAGAAAAAATTGGATAAGCTTTAAAATTACTTTTTACTTCCTAGTTACCAATTTTAGCTTCACCGTCGCTTTTGAGGATTGCGACCCCTCATATGAATCACATCATGTATGAAAGGAATCTCTAGTATGAATTTAACTGAAAAAGATGAAAATCCAAATGAAAACGAGATCCTATGCTGTTAAAAGTCATTGGTGAAAGACTTACGTAAAGCTTTCTCAATATGTGGCTACTTAATCACGCGTACTTGCACTCCAAAATTTAATGGACTTCTGAAAACCTCACAACTGAACGAATGATCAGCACTGGAGCCTTGAAACCAACCCTTGATCGCTGGCCAGGGCCCAGTCTAACTTTTTCACCACCTGCATGCATGTTTTTCGCCGCCTAAGCGATTTAATCGCTGAAATCGCTTAGGCGGCGAAAAAATGCATCCAGGCGGCGAAAAAGTTAAACTGGGGAAACCTGAGACGAATTGCTCGGCATGTGAAATTTCGCACAGAATACTGCGGAGAGCCAAAAGCATCTTAGGGATTTTTTATCAAACATATATATTTGAACCAAATCTGCTAAAATGAAATTTCTTTGAACGAAACACAAGTTACCCAAACCAAAATACAAGCTTCTGTAAATAGCCACCGAGCCACGTAACTTGACAAAAAACAGTTATCACTTGTCTGTGATAACTAATATCTAGTTACCGTGCTGCAAAATCCTTGATACAGGCAGATTCATCAGAATGAATGCGAAATAAACTTTCAAGAAAGTTCATGTATCTTAATTGACTGGCTCTGTATCCAAAGAAAATGAAAGTCGACCCTGACCATCTAAAAATTGCTTTAGAGATATATTGCTCTTATTCCCCAAAACAGAATATTTTTTGAGCAACCAAGAAACACGAACACTAATATCATTTCGACTAAACATGACTCTTCGGATACACTTGTCTTATTTCTGACTCATGAAAAGCAAAGCACAGCGGCTAGATGAAATTTAGAGCATTAATAGAAGCGAATGTGGTGCTAAAAGCGGCTATCGCTTCAAAGAGAGCCCGTCATTTTCTTGAGCCCGAACTGAACAGCGGAGTTGCAGAGAGATCGACGCTCAGCCTAAGCTCCCCCACTAATATTTACGCGGCGCTAAACTTAGCAGCTGCTCGCAAAACTCGGGACATCTAAAAATGTTCAGCAAAACATCAAAAATTTATTATTGTTAGACAGAATTATCTCGGTTTGAACCGCTGTCTCTGTTTACTTCGCGTGATTTTATCAGCAAGACTTGTTACAATTTTTTAATGAGACCGAGCAGATGCCAATTTAATGTTTCAATTGGCATGGTCTGCCACACTCGGCAAAATGAGTAAAACAAACTTCATGGAAACAAAAAAGCAGTGTGAGAATAAGAATAACGTCTAACGACGCCACTTGATGGATCGAATATAATCAAAATACCGAAAAGGTATTAAAAACCTATACCATTCTTGCACCGAACATAGACTCCGAAAACACGTGAGGAATAGTATTTTAATAATCATCAATTTTGTAACGTTTGTGCTTAAAAACACACACTCTCTACGTGAAACCTGAAAAATCAGCTGCTGCTCCGTACCCACAGTTCGCCATTGCCAGTAACCGAGTGTATGCATTAATAAATATTGATGAAGTAAATCAAAAGAAAGAATGAACCTAGAAAAAAGTGTGCAACAGATTAATTTCCCGAGGAACACTACTTATGTGTAAAAGGGAGACAAACTGGAAATTCCAAGACAGCTACTTCAAACTCTGTATAACTGACTCCAGCAAGAGAAAGACTCCAAGTTTGGGAATCTGTAGGTTAGCCAAGGCTCTACAAGGCACTAACATAAAAGGCTGTCGTTCGTCTGAATGAAATACGCAAACAATTGCTAATAACTAGTCTTCTTTTCCTAACTGACCATTCTGAAAATAATCTAAGACATGTTAAATAATTTTTTCCACTTCGGGCCTAAATCTTATCAACTGAATCCCATTTTCTAAACGATCAGAAACTGCTTCAATTATATATTTTTGGCATTGTTAAACATTGTTAGTAGACAGCGGAAACTCGAGAAAGTATTGATCTGAAAGCTAACGCTTTCATTTCAAAAACAAGACGTTGCTCCGAAAAATGTTGTTAATAAATTGACGGGTGAGAAGCAATACGAAAAATTTAGTATTTTGAGCCACTCGTTACTCCATGTTACACAACTAATTATTGTTTTTGTATATCCTAACTGTTATAACCCACATAAAAGGCTTCTGCTCTTGAAAATTTAAAACCAGGTACATTGAAGAAAGCGATGTATTTTGGCAGGAATGGGCTGCTGAAGAAAGAATTACGGGAGCAGAAGCTAATGTAAAAGGTTGTGTTGCAGGGCACCGCCATTACGGAGGTGTTGGCAGAGCAGTAATGCACGGCACCAACAGCCCTGCATTGACCGCTCCCACCGTGCTGGCTGAGACCCAAGTTTCCTGAGGGTAGCCACGTAGCTCTGCTCGACCACAGCTCTCCTCACATCTCCAACTACACGGGGGCCTGCCTTCAGATTAATGTCCTAAAAACAGGCACATACCAGAGTTATCAGAGACGGCAATGTCTCCAAATCCGGTTGGCCACTTCAAAATATGTAATCCAAGGTATACAATCGATAGCTAATGAAAATTTTTTCTTTAGCACAGCACTAATCAAACTTTGTAACAATAAACTATGCAATAGTATCAATGCGCTTTTTCTGTCTACTCGTCCACCCCAATGCATTTTAGTCAGTAATCTTTCATGAACCAGTCATTTTTACCCAATTTGAACCCATCAAACTTTTAGTATTTTCACCAAAGCCTAAAACACTGTAATATATTTATGCTCAAGTCTAAAAGTAGTTAACCGCTTTGCGTATCAATGAGATGAACAATCACCACTACATGGCACTTGATAATACCACACCTGATGCGTGACCGTCATTGCATCAATCGCAGTGGGTTGTCAACTAAACGAAGCCATTAACACAAACCTTGTCTGTGATAACTAATATCTAAGTTATCTATAGTGAGAAGATTGAGAGCTTAGTAGTAGTAGTAGAAGTAGAAACCAGAAGAAAATAAATTTAGACATGGGAAAGATAACGCACGTGAAAGTGAGAAAAATACGCGAATCTCTTGAAAAGCCGTTATGATACTCCTCGAAATACATATTCCTAGATCACAATAAGATGAAACAAGTAATTCGAAGTACAAAACATTGTGCGACGCCACACGCTTGACCTCCCAAGAATGCGTGTCACGGCATATATGCAGCAACTGTCACATCCACCGACTCTTGAAGCCATGTCAACGCAAAAAAGACTTGAAAAATCAAATAAAAAAACAAATGACAGGTAGACAGAAGAGAACGTCTTTGTGAAATGGAGGAGGAAGTATGAATTACGAATACGGTAGCCTACTCGTGTTCGCTCATGGAAAGATCTTCGACATCGGAGCTAATGACATCAAACTACAGCATTAAAAAGTACTTCCATTGCAAAATGAAAGTAAAACGCCCCGTTTTCCAGATAATTATATAAAGGAATGTTACATGCACAAGATTCCATCAGCCACTCTAACACGACGAAATTAATCCTAGAGTGAAAAAATAGGATAACTTGAAGAATCAACGGACAATAATTTCTTCTAGATCAAAGCATATCGGACTGCATCCTTTTTCTTCTACACAAATAAAAAATTCAACTTACCTAGCAATCACGCAAAGAAATATATCAAAATCAAAAGTGCGGGCCACTAAATGGAAATGGCACACATCGAGAAACAGAGCTTCATTCAACGATTAATTACTAATTATGTGCCATAATTGTACAGGAACAGCTCAGTTTCACCCGTAGCAATCCTGGACTTGATCGTAAACAGTACCTTGAGGGCTAAATTAATTATAAGGGAAATTGAGAAAAAAAATATTAATTCAGCGTTCGATCAAGCATAAACGTAGAGATTGAAATAAGCATATACGTCTAATGGGAAGCTCGAGTATGTTTATATCTACGCCGGAAAATCAACCAAAAGCTTACTACACTCATAGTGTTACAGAACCAGAAACGATGAAATGAAAAAAATATGCAGCAGAGAGAAAACAAATTCACATCCATGTGCAGCGCAGCTGACCATTTAGACAGATATGTTCGATTTAGTTATACGGTACAAGGTCTTAGGAGATTTGTCAACGAATTGAACAGGCTGGAGACATAACATTATCAGTATGAAAATTTACACAGAAATACTGAAACAATGTTGTTCAATCAGTACAAATATAAGAGTGAAATATGCTCAAATGTACAAGCTTCGTTCGTGGTATCGGATGCACTTACTCCTGAAATAGGGCATTTTCTGTAATTGCAACCAGGCTTCTAAAACCGGCAATAAAAATATATTCTTAATTCTACTAAAATTTAAAAAGCACAGCAAGATTTTGGTTTGATAACGTACAATAGCGGCATGAGGGAGCCCACAGCCCTTTAATAACTGCAGAACGACGCCGCGATACCTGATGAGCTTGACTAGTCTACGGAAACTGAAACCAATATTTCAGTACCTCACATTTTCTTTAGATTATACTGCGGCACTTATTTTCTACTCATTATTGACGGAATTGAAAATATAAACAGTGCAACATCACAAAAAAAAGTTTTCCTGAAATAATTCCTAAATATTTCCGTATAATTCATCAAACAAATTTCCACACAAAAAATACATTAACATAATAACGTAAATATTAGCAACAGTAGACCAGCCAGCATCAACGACGAAAGAAACACCTTCAAATTTAGAAATAATATTTAACAACGAAAACGTATAATCACTGACAACACAAACTAAATAACAGAGACCGAGAAACAACAGTGAACGCACGGCACAAAAACATCATTTGCCGCACACCATCTAGCTCTTCAAGAGCACCAGGTGTCGACACATACAACTGCAGCGAGATGAGCACCAAGATAACATGAGAAGCGACATGAGAACCCTCGCTTACTACTACTGAGCCAGTGGCTCGCCGCAGCACCCATGGTGGTTCTGTTGTCCTCGGCAGAAGCAATTGCATCACTGAGGTGCATTAGCGAGTCTGATGTTACTCATGAGTTGGCAGCCTCAGCACGCTGCACGTTATGGTGCAGCACTCCAATAATTTGCTTTGTGCTCACTTTTAATGCAGTAAGCCAGCAAGTTCGTATTGCAGTGTTTAGCTGTCGTAACATGAAAGTGTGTGTTGTGCTCGCATGTCTCGAAAAGTAGTCTGAAAATAACCTGAAGTTTTCCAACCAAGAGGT
Source organism: Morinoia aosen (assembly GCA_030386875.1). NCBI lineage: Eukaryota > Metazoa > Arthropoda > Malacostraca > Amphipoda > Talitridae > Morinoia > Morinoia aosen. The sequence continues at coordinate 49,855,997 of CM059564.1, forward strand.
AAATTTTTGATATGCAAGTTGTTAGAAACAATTAATCATCGATGAACATTTAGAACGAGTTGCTTCCTCCACGCTGACGATAGAACTTTTATTAGGAAACTTTGAGCTTAACAAAACAGTGAACTCGAGAAGTTATAAAATTACAGTACGTCGAAGATAAAGTGAAATTTGGATCGCCACCATTTCTTTGATTATCTCCAGGCACAACGTTCATTCTCGGATGACGCACAGTACAGTACAAGCGCTCATGTTACCTTCTCAGGTAATTTGATGTTCCGGAAATTATAGGAAGTAAAGAGTAAGTAAATCTACATGTCTGAGCCCTCAGGAAATGTAAGCAAGAGTCTGAGCAAGAGGCGGTTGTGACGGGAAGACATGCGTGGGAGGAGGGTGACGGAAAGGAGGGAGCCACGCATAAACAACTCAGCCGAGTGGTAAACTTAGCAAGAATTCTGACCCAAACAGAGCAGTGAAGGCCAGACATGAAGGCGGTTGTGCCGCCCACCTCATTCGAGGGGCGTGAAAATCTGACGAATATCATCCACTCGCAGGCATCAAGCCTCGATCGTGCAAATAAACACCGATAAGATCAACAACACCTGACTTGAACAACAGGCAACAGCAAACGGTATAACATTAAACATTTCTATGCCAGAATCAACACATAGATTCGAAAATAATAATTTGTTCATCATTAAGAGTAACACAAGTGTACAATCATTTTTTTTAATTCAACAAATTTCTCCCTCCGGCATTAAATTCCTCCACCGTAGTTCGTTAACGTTTAATGTTTTAGGTATTGGCCATGTAAACATGAACGAACGTTTCCTCCCAAACAAAGCTAATGTTTAGTACTGACTAAGCAATTAATAATTAAATATTAGGCGTTGTGGTTCACTCGTCAACAAACCACATTGGCAAGAAATTCGGAGAAAAACTACAAGCAGCTTCGTCCAACTTCGACTTTCGTTAACACGTTGACAGCGGCAGGAAAAACTGAGGTTCAATATCCAACACAAATTCAAAGTCAATTGTCACAATGTTGAAAATAGCAAACTTTAACTAGATCATGCTTTCATTTTTCTCATTAAGTATTCGTGAAAATTGAGTTCGTGACTACTGGTCGATCAGCAGCATTATGAAAATTTCCTCCGTGTACCACCGGTGGCTCACGTTGCAGTCAAAGTGTTAAAGCGCAAGCACAGATAGAAAATAATCCAATTCATTTCTCGCAGTAATTATGTCTTTATCGTGAGCTGAAAGTGCGCTTCGAAGAGCACATAGGCAAATCAATTACTATTGGCGAAACTTATATTACCTCTAAAAAAATTATGTATTGAAAAAATAACCATCACGAAATATTGTGTTGTACCTTCTATACTTCGTTTCTTTTCTTTATATATACATATACATACATGCATACAAATACATATCCATATTTATGCAAGTGTGTTTTTCAATCGTAATGCAAAATGTAAATATATTTACAAGTTCTCTTATTAAATTCAGTCAGCTTCAAGAGTGTAATTGCGAGCTATGCTCTAATACATTACTAAAAGTATCAAAAGTAGTCGAACTAAAATGAGGGTATTTTTAACACAGTTTTCAATCGTTATTTACATTGCTCACCGGTCTTTTAAGTAGTGGAAAAAGTCGTCCATATTAAGAATTGCTCGGGAATCATTTCAAGCAAATGGTATCTGCCGTCCTACCTTGCTTCAAAATACAAAGATGTAAAACGTCTTCCCTTTTATTTTGTCTACAGTTGCCTTCCAGAAGACGTTGGCCCAAGTATTCGAATAATGATAGATGAATCGACGTGTTGCATCGAAAAGAAGTTAAACGAATAATTTGAAATAGACACTTTCTCCGCCCCATTGAAAGAGGAGTTTGGAAGAATTCTTTCAATGGAAAATCAGATCATAATGAAAAAGTATCTTCACAGTAAATTTAGCAAAAAGCAGCAATAGTATCAGGAAAATTCCCCCAACCAGAAGGCAATAAGAAATTTTAAGCGTTACAGATAGAGCACAAGGAGAGTTCCCGTAGGCGTTGTCAATTAATGCGACTGACATTCCTAGTGTCGATATTTTACGCCAATGCATTTAGTTCACTCACACGAAAACGTCTACAGCAAAGCTCATAACAATGCAAAAGCACTGCAAAAAGAGACATGCATGAACGATCTGCGACCGAAAAAAATGAGGACATTTCGAAGTTCGCAAGCCCGTAAAAGGAGTAATTAAACTAAAATTGGGTCCTATCCGACGATGTATAACTCAATTTCAACCGCTGTTATCTCGTGCTCAACAATGTGCACATTTGATGCTGCAATTATTTTTGAACTTGTATAACTACAAGCATTTGTTCCGTTCCACGACAACACGAATTAGTGCCTAAGAATTTATGAATAAACCAATACTCCCTAAGACAGGTACGGTATACTTGAACATGTTCGCTTCTTCAAGAAGGCGTTACAGTTCCATTAACAAGGTACATGAGTACCCTGATACCGAATGCACTCTCAGAGATGAAAGTCCCTGCTCAGTAACCGAGATTTACAGGAGCACCAACTGACATGAATAAATGATATCTACAGTCTAAGACAAACGTCACCGCCTGCATAGCGCACCTCCAATCAAGAGTAAACAGCACCCTCTCAAAGCCAAGCCATTAAAAACAGGAGAAGGCGATGATAGCTCGCACGTGAGCGGAGGGCTCGTGGCGTGTAGCCAGCACGACTGCAGCGACTGAGGCAGTCGAAATGAACTCCATGACAGCGTTGGTTGATGGACGAGGAGCGTGAAAAACCGCAAGCAAAGCGTGAGGCTGGAGGCAGTGTTTTTATAAATATTCCTCTGTGCGCGTTGTCAAGGCAGAAAATTACAATAGCTGTCCTACCTTATACAGTAAGGATAATGATTATAAATGACGGCAGTCGAAGGATAAAAGCTGAAAATAATAGACGTTGACAAACAAAGGAAGGAGGAAGATAATGTAAAAATACAAATGGATGAGAACAAAACAACGCATACTAGAATAGAGTGTAACTTATGCTTCAAAACTAAAAATAAATCTTACAGGCACTGAGAAAGATTAGGAAAAGAATTGAAAATAATAATACAAGAAGTATGAAAAAGGAGTAGACAATCCCTTCACGACGCTATGAAAAAAGAAAATAGCTATGCAAACTATAAAACTAACGGGGACCAGCATGTGATAGTCTGACAATCCCATGACTAATTACTGTATTTTCTAATGAATATATTTACTCAGAAATTACAATTTACAAAATAACACATCTGTGTACATCTATTGTAACCGAATGTAACTACATGCGAAATAAAATAAAGAGATAAGAGTAGGTATGAGATAGACGTAAGACAAGTTCGTGATAACTGATAAAATTATCAGTTACGAGGACACGATTTATTGACAGGTAACCAAGTATGGCAGCATTTATAATGCTACGTTTTTAGAATTTTGATTTTGTAGAATTACATTTTATAGCAGTCGTGAGATTTTTGGGTCTGAAAACGGGGGTATTTCATCAGACTGCATTGCACAAAAATATTCAGTTTTTATAGCTAGCATAGAGTGATTTAGAACCGTTTTACAATGTTGAATGCAGCAAAACTTGAATATCTACTTCTTTAGACTGACATGAGAAACGTTTTTTGCTCATAAACACTTTCTGTAAACAACAAAAATGGAGAAAAAGGTGGCGAAACGTGTACCTAGTTCTTTGATTTCTATTTGATTTTAGGTTATTTTGAAATCCTGCCACCTTGCTTATTACGTATTCAATTAGGCATGAACTTATTCAAAACTTCTGTTTACAGTCAATAAATTATTACAATAAATTTTACGGGAGTAAACGTAAGAAATGTTCTTGGTGAGAATAATTATAATATTATCGAAGGAGGTCAACAAAATCAACATTAAAGCACGGATCGAAGTCCTTTATTGCACCCTTCTACGCGTAACGTCAGTGAAAGAAAAATAAATTTATCTTTAAAAATGAGTCAGTAGTTATAAAATGCTCTGAAATATTTAAATCAGGTCGTAGGTATTTATCGCTCGAAGGTATTTCATTCCATTTTTGACATCATCCCAATACCGTCTCTACAGTAAACCACGTTTGCTTAGACGTGCATGTTAAAGTAGCAGTTACCTTTCAAATGTTCACAGTTTGATTTTCATAAACTGTTAAATGGATAACGAGAAATAGAAATTGAAGAATAGACCACACCGAGTCGCCTGAAGAGTGCCAGATTCCCTCCGGTAATGATGGTCCAATAACATAGCAACACGCTCCTACGCGGCCCAATGTAGCTATGATATTTCTCAGAGAGTTGGCAAAAGAAGAAAAGACCCAGGCCAGGAGGAGGAAGTTTCGTTAAAATAGGTAGAAATTCTCGAATTGATCCTGAAGCGTAGATACTTATTTAAAGATAAAAAATAAATTGTGACCGACTAGTGTACAATTTAATTTGTGCAGAAATCAATATACCCGTTGAATTTATAAATCTGTCCTACCTTTCATTGTTACCTGACTTATTTTTACAGACCACTGTATGTTACAGAAACGTATTTCCTTGGAACATGAAATTTAGACACGAAACGGCAATCAAAACGGCACACAATTTTCCCTTCGCACACTTCCCCAGTGAGTTCTAAGCAGACAAATCTTTCCACTTTACAAAAGGCTTTTCGATTCTTCAGCTATGAAAATCATCCCAGCATGCATATTTGAGAATTTTATGTTTATTAACACCTTAATCACATTGATTATTAGTTCAAAAGGCAAGTAGGATTTAACTCATTACTACAACAGTAAAACGCAGTCGCTCACTCTGCACACCATTTTTTTTTCTCAAAAAATTATGCCTCTGCGATCAGCGCGAAGGAACCATAAAGACAACAGGAAAATTAAGCATATATATTCTAAAATCTAACGCAATACAAAAGCTTACAGAACTGAGCATTCAGTTGGAGTTTGCTCGCATAAACCAAGAATTGGTTCATTTATGAATTTTCCCGACAAAGGTGTTCACAGAGAGGAAGAAGGAAGACATCATTCAGTGTGGAATTAAGGAAACGAGGAATCCACAGTATGCACATAGTGTGTCCTCACATACTGTACATAGAAATAAATTGATGTATTGAAAGAAGTTAATGGAACAAGATAATTCAAGTAGTTAATATTAATTGGAATTTAATTTCAGCCCCCTATTCACAACAAAGACGTTCAACGAAAGGGAGAATGAAGGCACCTACTGGAAAACAGGACAGCAGTGAACCAAAAAAAAAAGTTTAAAGGAAATAAAAACATTTTATTTCAACAAAAAGAAGGCCCTTACCCTCAACTCGGGACCTCACCTTTTCCCCTGGGATTGCTAATTCTAATAGATACAATAGTTGTATCCCCCAGATGGAAGACTCAATTTGAGACAAAGAGTGTAAACTCTTATTATTGAGTTTTAAAGTGAGCACCATGAACCTGCAGATGTCACTCAGAAAGTTGGCAAAAGAGGGAAAGTCGTCGGCGGGGACATGTCTAACATTGTCACTTGAGCTCAAAGTGTCCACACGGACACCAAAGCTTTTATTCTTGCCAGAATTTAAGCAGGGCTTGTGTTTGGTTCAGGAGATCATCATGGATAAACTCACTACTTATTTGCGTCAACGGGCAGTAAAAATATTTCAAGCACTGCTGTACCGCTTCTCACAACCCGCTACAGAAGGTTCCTAATCCAACATGGCAAAATGAGTAACTTCATTACTCATTATAGTGTGCACCAAAGGTGTGCAGCAAATTGGCACCGCAAAATAAAAATGGATCATTTAAATTACTGCTGCTCTTTAGTTTGGATTAGGTAAAAGTTAGTTTGAACCTCCCTAACCACAAAAAAAGTGTTCCAAAGAATAGAAGGAAAAGGCACCATTTGGCATAGAACTCAGAAAATGGGGAATCAATGAACAAGCTGTGTTCCCACACATGACCCCCTGGGCATAGAAACAACAAGTTGAAAAAAGTTGACGAAACAATATAAAAATTGAAGAAAAAAGTAGTAGGTACTGAAAAAGGGTATATATATATTGGGTATATACCAAGCCTTTTCCTCTTTTCAAGTAGAGGGTGGCTAGCATCATTTACATGATACTTTACAGGGAATGTACATGATAGGGGTTCCCCAGGCCCCTAGTCACGCCCGAGCTTTAGGCCTCATTTTTCTCTCGTTTAGTGCTCAGGTAACATTCCTTGAGGACAGTGACCATACTGCAGGCAACGACCCTGATTTGCCGCATCAGCGTTTTTCACGCCAACTGCCGCTCACAGGGATCGAACCTGGGCATGAAGCATAGAACGCAAGCGCTCTATACACTCGGCCACTGCGAGGCCACTGAAAAAGGAAAAAGTGAAAATTGAAACATGGTTCTTAATGAAATAAAAATTACTATACCCCAACAAAAAAAGCCTACCTAACTTTCAGTTAGGAACCTAAAATTTTCTGATTGGGAAAGCTAATGAACATCACAAATAGCTTTTTTTCCTGAGGGGAAAGCTGTTCATTTCCGCTTTCAGAAACTACAATGATCGCACTGTGCGTGGGTATTAATATCGCTAACAGTCATGAAATCCCGGGCAATAACAGGGGGAACGAAAGCACGCAATATTCTCTAAAAATTCCCTTCGCAATACACATGCTCGAGAACAGGAATATATATATAAACAAGTTGGGAACTAGCGAACGAGCAGCATTGGCTCGCTGATATGCGATTACGAATGTTCGAAGTCCAATGAGAAGTCGAGCTCGATGATGTCAGACGTCACATGACTGCCTAGCAGAACGAAGGCTTTTAATGCTTGGCGCCTGGTGTTGAACGCAGTCCCACAATCATGACATGGACTAGCAGGTTCACACTGACGCCAGCATCCTGCAGCCACATGACTGACGCAGGAAGTGTTCGGCCCCTGCTGACGCCAGCCCCCAAAGTCACCTGACGGAGAGGCAGGGTTGCGGTTGAGCAGCACAGGCGGTGACCTTGAGGAGGACGGAGGCAAACGTGACTTGAGCGCGTGTCCCTCACGTCACCGACCACCTGGCACGCGACGCGCGGCGGGGGAACCATAAATACGGGACAGCTCACTTGCTGCTCCTCACATGGCCCGTTGCAGCCGGGGGTGATCCTCTTGTCGCGGGCTGGCCCTCGATTATTGCCTCCGTTCAATTACCCTTTGCAAAACCAGCTCCAGTGCAGTGAATCGTGTCATGAGTTTTCATAGACAATGAATGCAATAAGACAGTATGGTTTGGAATAAGCTAAGTGATTGTGTCAGTAGGATGATCTCACATCACAAACAGTAGTCGGAGTGCTTTGAGGACCGCGACTCTCGTGCGACATCGCAGTGACGTGATGTAAACTGCATTGGATTTTTCACTTAGCAAATATATATTAGTGCCTCAACTCAGTCTCGACCTTACGGGAGTGACTCTCATGTGGCTCAATCTTGACTGGAGTTTAAGGAGCCAGACATTTGGTTACCAACAGTCAAAGATACGATGCGATGAGTTTCACAAACAAGTTACCGGAGATCATTGACGCAATATTCAGTGGAACAATGTGAACACTTTAGTCAAGCTTAGTTCTAAAAATGATCAAATTTTTTCGATTCATAAATAAAATAAACGAAATGAAGCACCTGAGTGCTTCCTTCGGCGATGATCAGACGCGATTTAGCCGAGCAACGGACAAGTGAGCGAGTAACTCGAAGACTGATATGATCCACAAGCTACAGACGAGAGAGGCACTTGAGTTGTACGAGACTCATATTGGAGCTGCGGATACACACGACTGCAGTCACGCTTCTGCCAACTCGAAGTGTCTGTCCTCAAATTTGTTCACTTCAAATGAAATATTACCTCAGCTTTCGCACACGTTTTCAAAGAAATATTCATTTTGTAAGAAAATAATGCGAAGTTACCTTGCTCTACAAAATCTTATAACTCTCTACATTACGATGATTTTTTCCTTACAGTGAACTTTGGACGTCACAAAGCCTCGAATATTGAAGATAAAGGACTACCTCAAATAGTTGCTAAAAGAAATTTGTGTGACTAAAGCAGAAAGAAAATGGAAGATGTCAATGGACTGACATCAATCAATAATATTTTTTTTCCAGTTTTTAATTATTTGGTAACGAATAGTCGTCTGGGTGTAACGAATGGTAAAGTTATTACGGCTCTAGAACTAATTTCGAACGAAGTAGAATATGAAATTATTATTCAATCAAACTAATCCATAAAATGCTTGACTTAATTAAGATGCCTAGTCACGTTTCAAAAATAAAATATGAGGAAATGAATATCACATTTGCCTAAGCTTAAAGTTAAGATGTAACAAATAATTTGTGCTGTAGCTATGATGAAATGAGCTTCTTTTGTGAAAACATCCTAAATGATACGCGAATAAGTCACGTTAATTCCACAGCACATTGCTCATTGCTTTACTGCTGCTCTTCATAAATTACCGATAAGAAAAAGAAGACCTTGCTGGGTGCGTTTCTGAATTTGATTGCAATGCTTCGAAAATTTGGCTACTCAAGACTGCAAAGTATTAAAATTGTTCAGAGTACAAATCGCAGCTATCAAACTTTCCTTCGATGGCCAACATTGGAAGCATAAGCAGTTTGCGACTTTAGTAACGGAAGCCAAACATTGTGAAGCAGCAACTAAAGGTTAGCTACACTCTAGCTGGTGACGAACTCTCTAATATTCATAAAACTTTGCATCGAAGTCTCGTTCCTCAACTCTTACTCGCATCAACCAAATGTTCTGAAAATTGACTGAGATATAACGATCAATCCTAAACGTCAAGACCATCGAACTATTCGTTTTCTAGCAGTTATAAGACCTTGCCATGTTGATGAAGCAAGCCGCACGTCTTTAAAATACAATTTCCCGCCTGAAGTGCCCGTAAATAATGGACGAGTGAGTCAGGCCAAGAAACGCGACATAACCTAAGCAGCCATGCCAACAAACGGCTTCCCTAAAACTAAAGTAACGAATGTCTACAAGCAGCATCAATTTTTTGTGCTTGAGACTCGTGCCTCGAAATCTAATTTCCTTGTTTCTCCGCACAGAAGTAAGAGACGGCGAGCAGCAGCTGCAACAGCAAGAAAAGCAACAGCAGCAGCTGCACGGATGCCTGCTGCAGCGACACCCTCAGACTCACGCGCCAAATGAGCCATACTTTCACACCTCGCATTCAAGTAATGAACGCGTGTTGCGGGTGAATACACGCGCGTAATCCAGCAGACACCCTGAAAGTATTGCTTGCACTTCGGTTTGTGCATATTGATGCCGGTATCTTTACTGAAGGAGTGCAATATTTGCAATTTATGAGTCCGCTTTATCTTCCACCAGGTCTTGAAACAACTCTCACGGAATATTCGCAGGTAAGTCATCAATCACGAGAGTTTGGTCTATAGAGTGATATTGACTCAATTTTTTATTCTCACAGTCTGGTAGCAGCATTGTTTGTCTGTAGGAAAAGTATCCTCTCTGAAATACCTTAGTCTAACTCAATAGAAAAAACTACATTGAACCTAAAATTTCTAGTACCCAAGAGTTTTTATTGCCCGTAATAGATAAACTGCCTTTGAATAAATGGTTATTTTTGTAAGAAGGAAGAACTAAGCCCTATTTACATGATCTCAAAGCTCCGATCATTGGTCAGTACAGGCATGGTGCAAATTAGTTGTATTATTTCACCTTCACAGCACACATAGCCCCTCTGCAGTGACGGACCCGTCATGCATCAGATGTACCGAGGTGTCAGAAGGGACATGATGTCAGGCTTGAGACACGCTCGGAATGCATAGCGAAAAACTCACGACTTCCTTAGAATTATGTTCCACGGTACCTTGAAGCTGAACGTATTAGGACTGTAATATGAATAAAGGGAGAGCTTTGTACGAACCAGACTTGTCAGAAGCAGGTCAGGAGAAGACGTGTACAAAACCGGTACAAAAATGAAATTCAATGAGGGTGACATACAGAATTTCATTTTCACTGACATACAGAAGAATATTTTATATGCTAAAACAACTTGCTCATGTCTCAGAAAAAGGAGTCTTTAATAAAGGAAACTCTGAAATAATTTTGGCGGGCAATTTACAAAATAAATTTAACACTGTGCTTAACTTCTCGTCGTAGAGTTAAATTACCAATACTGCTGCCCTTCGTTCCTCGAATCACTGGACCCTTCCAAGTGGATTACAAACCGCTCGCGCCACATTTTATCCTTTGGCTTCATCCTTGCAACGCAAATCAGTGATTCTCCTCTGTAATCGTAAAATATTGAACTCAAAAAGAGCGACCACAATGACTGGAACCGAAGTGTAAAAACAATGAGCTCCCTAATTACCATCGCTATATTAACTAACAATGAGCTCACTAACTACCACCACCACATTAACACACAATGAGCTCACTAACTACCACCACCTCAGCCACATTATCAAACAATGAGCTAACTACCACCACCACATTAACAAACAATGAGCTCACTAACTACCACCACCACCAAGTCCCTGTACTCACCGACGACGCGGACGTTGGCTTCCGCCACGGCACGACCGGCCGTGTTCTCGGCCTGGACCCTCAGCCTGCCCTCCTGCAGGCGGCCCACGAAGGGCACGGTGAGCCAGTGGCGCCACCCGCCCCCAGCGGCGCCTCCCTCCTCCCCCACCAGGTACTGGCGGGCATCCCGCATGTACTCCTGACCCGTGATGCGGCCTTCGTTCAAGTACCACTCCACCTGAGCACCAGTTCAAAAGAGACTCGGTTAAACAAAGATTTAAAAGAACTTATAAATTAACTTAAATTAATTAAGTTAAGCTCCACTTCACATTGTTGAAGATGCCTGCTCGTAATAAGTAGAAATTCATCCTTGAGAGCAAGGTGAAATATAGACCTTTATCAAAATACTTGGTATTCTATACTGCTGACAAATACTATGCACTTCGAGAGTGAAGGCGAATGTTTTCAGAGTTAATATTAATTTTATAATGTAAGTTGTGAAAGTCGCGTCACTAGATTGGATTTTATTCGATTATGAGTTTATTTAAGCCTTGCAACACAGGTGCAATTAAGACAGCAAGGATGGCGCCACCATTTGAAATAGAGTTAAGAAACGGGGAATCCTCGCATGAGAGGTGTTCTCACACAAGATCCTCAGCGCGTAAAAGCAGTGAGTTAGGAAGGAAGTTTATGAAACACGAAAAAATTTGAAGAAGAAAGTATTAGGGGCTGAAAAACAGGACAGCAGTAAACCGACGAAAGATGGTCTATAACAAAATATTTTAAAAAATTATTCTGTTATAAACAAAGGAAGCCAGCTCGGAAACTTCAGCTTGGGACCTCCTATCATCCTTAGGTGTTTGTCAAGAACATATAGAAATGAATGGGTTAAGAATATGACTCACTAAAACTAGTATAAAAGAACGCCCAACATGAGACCATAGCTAATATTAATATTAAAGAAACGAATTAATCAATACAACTCATCAATTTCTGTTTCTTAACGGGACGTGTAGTGAAAAGTTCCCGATCGTACCATTTTAAAATTTAGGAAGGGATGACACACTAAAGTATCGATACTTTAGTCTGGAAATTGCATCTAATCAAATTCAGGATTAAAACTGAAATGCAATCAGGAGTCAAGATGGAATTTAACTACTGGTACGTCTTAAAATATTTTAGGTAATCTAAGATCATATTCCATAGAATAGCGCCCTCGTTGTTTAGCAGAGCTCCACAATGCACTGTTAGCGTCCACAGCGTAAGTTAACGAGTAACTTCTTGATTCTCATTATTTGTCATAATTTATAGTTACATTACGTACACGGTCGAACTCTTAATAGCCAGCACGAACATTCATCTGAAACTAACAAGTCGAGCTCGAAAAAAGAGAACTGAAGCCACCGTTCCTATGAAATTGGTATTGATGTAGGTAATAGGATGTTCAGCACAGAAAATAAAATGTTTTCAATACAGGAGGAACAAATACACATGAAAAATTTAAAAGTTCTTCATGTCAGTGAATTAATTGAAAGAAGCTACTGTACATAGAATGATGCAACAAACGCAGGGAAAAAAAAGTCGAAATGTCTGCTCTTAAGTGCGAATCAGCTGCTGCTGTTTGCGGTGCGACGACTAGCGATCTCACTCGCGTTAAAATTGAGGAATTTTTATATTTTAATTCTCTTACCCATTGTGAGCAACGTATATACCAGAAACTCACTTCATATCCATTTAAAAAGGGAAAACGAAGATTCTCAGCACGATGGTGGAATACTATGACCAGATAAAATATCCCAAACGTTTAGAGAAGTTAAACTTTGCAAATTTTTCATCAAAACCTCTGTTTTCAAATTTGCATCAACTTTGAGGAGCTTGTTCACTGACAGTTTACGAAGATAGTAGTCGCTATAGGGCAGAAAAACACAATGATGACGCAACCATCTATTCGTTATAAATGCTATTCGATAAAACTAATGAAACAAGCGCAATAAACTCCGAATGTGCTGAAAGAAATACGAGCTCATGTTTTCATTTGCATTTTCTATTGTATCAAATGAAACTGCGTTTCGTAGAAAACAAAAAATAAACATCGAGAAAATATAAATCGCATTATAATTATCGAGAGCATTCAAGAAACTTTAGAACTCCAAAACTGTATGAATAAGATTTTTTTACTTCCATCATTCCCTGGAATCTGACGAATTGCAATTAAGTCACAAAATATTCATAGATAATGTTCAATGAAACTGGCTTCTTTCACAATAAGGTAAACATCATATTTCAAAAGAGGGAAAAGTTCTCAAACTACGATAGTGAATGTTAACTAAAGCCTCATACAAGACACTCAGGTTTGCATTGTGATTCTAAATTGGATTTCTTATAATTCGAAAAAATATGCATGAGTATGGTTACGCAAAATATGTGCTTAGCTTCAGAAAAAATGAGTCAGCGTTGTGTGAACGATGTCAGTGCAACAATACCTTAGCAATGCGAGAGCTGTAGCCTTTGAGTTAAATGCAAAAGAACACTACTTGTGATTTACTATAACAACAATAAAATGTGCGGCAAAAACGTCAAAGAATGCTCTTGGTTATGACACTGTGAATAATTCAGTAAGAAGCATATCGTGTTCAGCAAATGCGTCGCCTTTCACAGATGAATAACATGTGGGTTCAGTGTGGGCTAGCACGGTGAGATAAACACTTTTTTGAGGGACCTCTGCGTTCCGAAAACAGTCACCGTTCTCCTACCCATGGTTTTCAGTTACTGTCATGCGCATCATATACGAGCCTTATCCCCCACTTTAACTGAAAATTACACATTCAATGGGGATTAGAGTCACTCCAGCATAAGAAAGAACATTAGCTCTGAGAACAACCCCAATTCTAATTGCAAGGTCATTGGATCATGGATCTCGGAGGGATGATAGAAGACTTAATTCACAACACCAGGACTCAAAACCATGAGCAAATTTTTCCTGATAAATTAAATCGCTTGTCGAGTGGAACGTTTAAGACGAGCAATTCACGAATGCGACACTGAAACTTTCTCAACGACGACGAAAGCGTTCTGCATGAACCATTCGTAAAGATAAAACTATGTATCATAAAATTACGAACAAAGAAGTACGAATAAAAGTTTCATGTACAATAGGATATACTTCCATCCTGAAAAATTGCCAAGCTAATCAATCCCAATTATGCAGAAGGATGAAGACCATGAAGAATCCGGCCTGCATTACGAAGGAATCCGAAGGTCCATCGTCACGAGAGGCAGAGGCCCCAGAAGCGTCTGCACTGGCTGGCATCAACGCCTCGAACACAACTTGCCTGGCTGTGTGGGCGCACAGCTGAGCGATGCTGCTTACCAAGCCAGTCTGCTTCGAAGGCTCGTTCACAGGGTCAACGTGCACAAAACGTACGTTGAGTCTCTCCATTAAGATCTCAGATATCATCATTACTTTACAGAGTTTGTCTTTTATCAGCTGAGTGAACTGGGCAATACTCATCGCATGAGCTGTCTTTAGGCAGAACATGAAAGCACCATTCGAAACTGTTGCTCCTCCTGTAGAAATCATTTCGGCGTCTTCAATAGAAACGGCGTTCTTCTTCAAATCCTTTCCCACTGCAGGACAAATTTCGTCTTGCTCTATTTGACCGAAAGAGGGCGGCAACTTTGAATTAAATGATAGTAAGCTAACTTTCTGAAATCTGTGAACCAAGAAGGGTTTAGACGTTTTTTGAAGAAGCACTGAACTGTCAGACGAACAAAAAAATTTAGTCGGACTTATTGACAAAGGTGGAGATTTACTCAGAAGAACTCGAGTAAAGTACCGTAATTTCATCAATCGAAGCATCTTTCTCTTTTCAGGTGATCTGACCTGCAGTAAATCAACTGACATCAAATGTTCATCCGTTGAATCACCTAACTCGTCACTTAAAACTGGATCTGTTGAGCGCACAAATTCATCGTTGTTGGAACGCTTGGGGTGGCCCTCCTGTTTCTCGTGCGTGCTACTGCAGATGCCATTGCGACCGTCATGTTGGTCTTGGTTGCTGACCAAGTCGTCTTGACTACCAACTTGGGATTTACGGTAGTCGTCAGACTCGCACAGAACGGAACTCTCTTCAGAAATGTCAGAGAGGACGCTCACGGCCCGCTCCCTAGCGTCGACGCTGCTTGTTACCCAACTGGGATACACGGATGAGCTGCAATAACCGTTGCAAAGACTGTTATGACGGTGGTAGTTGTTGCTGTAAGTGCTGTTATAACAGTTACTGTGACTGCTATTGTGACTGTTGTTGAGGATGTTGCAATGGTTTTTATGGTTGATACTATTGCGGCTGATTTTGCTTGTGTTTGTCAACGAACCGGACTCAAGGTCTTTGATAGTTGGTACATAACTGGCACTCTTGCTCACTGATAGCAGCCTTTCTTTATAAGAATTCAATTTGTTAAGTGTGTCTTCTGTGAGGTGTAAGAGATACGAACCATCTGGATCCTCGTCCGGAAATTCTAAGCTATTTCGGGACGATGAAGTGTCGCTACTCTGACGATGGGAATCCTTCGGTGACCCCGACATATAGCCTGACTCTTCTTCGAACTGACTTTTATTTCGAAACATTGAACTTTCAGCCTCAACGGCATCATAGAAATCACGAATTGCGTCGAAAGTCATAGACGAAGAACACTTGTTCTGAACGCCAGAAAATTTGTTAAAATAGTGGTACACACGATGGTACTCGTCAGAAGGCATGACATTGTAGTTGAGGAACAGAGACGAAGTATCAGTAACGTCACTGTTCATAATTTCACAGGCAGGGTGCGTAGGGTCAAGAGTAAAACGACGAAGGTCAGTGGTCCGCAAGCGTGTGATTTTAAAATCCAGTGGAAGTTCTCGAATGCATTTGTCTGAATTATTCACTGAATTGAAGTAATTTTCTTCATCAACCTCTTCTTCTAAATATCTGCTATTGTCCACAAAATTTATTTTGAATCGCTGAGAATTCTCACACGCTAAATCATGAGACAAAGAAACATCAAAATCAACAAAGGATTCAGCATAACTAGCATCCACCTCATCAGAAGACTCATAACCTTCTTCGAGAGTAATGTTAGAAATAGTTAGATCAGTCTTACGAGTAATATCACAGACGCGAGAATTAAGCAACTTTTCGTTTTCTTCAAAAGAATCGAGCTCATCGTCACTCAGTTTAGGATCAAGGGACAGCATGAGCGTCCGAGGCTGACAACTTACCACGGGTTTCGGCGAGCCTTTGACGTCGACTTCGAAAGTGATGGATTCTCCAGATGTGAGCAAGACATCGTTGAGGAGTCTTGTGAAGACGGGAGGGGAATCGGGTTCCCTCGCTGGAGGAGTTGGGAGTCGCTGTTCAATGCTGAGGAAGGCGATACACTTGGCGGTGCCTGCGCAGTTCGACGCCACCACCTCGTACTGGCCTGTGTGCTCGAACGTCGCCTTGGGTATCATGATGCTTGCGTTACCAGAGCTGTCTTGCTGAATCTGCATCAAAAGATAAACGCAGTTAAATTGGACAGTGTTCAGCATTCCGCAAATTTACACTAACGAATTAATAGACTTGAATGTCTTCATCAACATCTGTATTTTGACTAAAGAAGGAAACGTGAATGCAATTTCTTCAGAAAATTTCACTCTTAAATTTTGTAACAGTCTACAAACGGTGCTCACGCCCAATTATTCCGTCATGCATTGAACTACACCGAGGAAAAAAGTTGGCGAGTTTCATGAGCAGAAAATTGAACGACTTTTGGCTGAGGCGTTTCAACGTTACTTGTTCGAAATCATTGATATATTTCACTGAAATATCTTTCAACACAAATCAGCATAAACATGTAATTAGAGCGCATGAAAGTCGATACCTTATCAGACAATAAGCGCGTTGAGTTACAAAAATTTCCATTTTCCAAAATAATTATTTCTGAGTTATTGACAGCAAGAGAAGAGCGGAAACAGTTTAGAATACAAACATTGGTGACGCGTACAACTGAGCGTATAAAATCGTAAAAATTTTAGCAGAACGTATTCCCAGAGCCCACAGCACACGCACCAGGAGCCCATGGTCGGGCATGAGGGGTTCACCGTCCCTGAACCAGGCAATGTTGGGTTGTGGTGAGCCTGTCACTGAGGTGCGGAGTGTGACTGAGCCGCCTTCAGTGACGTGACTGTCAGTGAGCAGCGACGTGAAGCGAGGTGCCACAGCCGGCTCTTGCGGCGCGGGCGGCTCCGGCTCAGGGGCAGCTGAGTGGACATATGTGATTATTTAGTAAAGAAAATTTAATTTAGTGTGAAAAATTCTTCCACTCATTTGGATAAACTAAGCAAACGAATAGAAGTAATTTTCAAGTACTAAGAGTCAAAACTGCAGAGAGATGGTTTGAACCGAGCTGTAAAATTTGAAAAATGCGGGTATCAGTGACCTCATGAGTGGAGTTGACCAGCAGAAAAATGCTCGCTCACATTGATTTAAATATCATATAGATGTGACCAAGTTGATCAGCAATATTGAGTTCAAAAGAAAACATAGGAGACCAAAAACTGTACCAAGGGACCACATGAGACGGCAAAAAAATGAAATGAAGAGGTATAACTGCTGCGATGAGGTATGTAATAGATTTAAGCTTAACATTGTTGGCTATTATAGTTTGTTCAATTGGAAAATAGAATTTAGAAGGCAAAGAAACTCACAAAATTAATATATCCGATAACGACCGCTAAAATTGAAATCACTACTGTCCTCTAGAGTTACCTAATTATAAGGAAATAATTTATCGACAGAAAAAAAATTACGGCCGCAGAAATCACTGCCATCGATTGTATCACTCTCCTTTGAACTCCAATTATCTATTACAACACAACGTGCAAAAAGAGCATCATTATTTGTGATATTGCTAAGACAGAAACATAAGATAGAACGTTATACTTCTATGCAACCATAAGGCAGACACTGGCAGGGAAGGCAGCACAGCACCCAGACAAGCAAGAGCTACACGATACCAGGCACTCACGCTGCACGGTGAGGAAGCATGCGGTGGAAGCCTCGCCCGCAGAGTTGCGGGCCACCACCTTGTAGGTGCCGGCGTCCTCAGGGTACGCTTCCGTGATGACCAGCGAGCACCTATCGCCGTGGAACAGCAGCTTGAAGTCCGTCGACTCTTTTACGGGCTTGTCGTCGTGGTACCAGATTACCTGTGATAATCAGGATTTATTGTATTTGGTCGGTTCACATGAGTTAAGGCATGATCATGTTGTATCAAGATGTTATCGAGAAGCAAAATTTGTATAGATGTTTGTGAGAAGTGTATATAAATGTGGCAATGATATAATACACCGAAATGTTCGAAAGGTTTGCAGTCAGAACTTCAGTTCCTTTATGGCACAAAAACTTTGTTCAAATTACATATGTTCACTTTGAGTTAGGAAACATTTACTCAACGATCTAAATTACTCGACGTGCAGCAAAATTTAGCATGGTAAACTACTCTTTTTAGTGAGTGCCTCAATAGCTTCAAGTAATTTTACCCTAAGGGATGATCGTACAAATCAAAACTTCATCAGAAAATCAAGTGAGAGGTGTGTCTCGACGCTTTATATCAGGCGACGGCTGAGTCTCCATTGTCGTGTTGTGGCATTGAAGAAGCGACAAGATGTGTTTTGTATGTCTGGTGCCCTAGACTACCTCACTTCTTTGAAAATATTGGCATGTAAATGTAAAGAATTCTCCCACAATGTGAGTCCGATAAAAAGTTGCAGAAAACATACGATAAAACACAAGTGTTTAGGTGAAATACTTCAAAAGGGAAAAGCAATACATTGATTGAGGAATAATTGTATTTGTAGGCTAATTAGGCTCGCAACGATTTAGGATTGCTTCTCCACATAAATGTACTCTTGTTTTTATAAGTGAGCATCAGCTGAAAATTCGATCACCTGGAAACCTAAAATAAGTCGGAATTGTGCAAGATCCAAAATCTCGGTGCATGTACGACATTAACCGATTACAAAGTAATGACTACATAAAAATAGCGAGGCCTAATTAGCAAGACTCGCTGATATCATGGAAACTCTTACTCGTGCTTTTTACAAGATATATCACACAACATCCCTCTTCATTAAAACAAAATATCACCTTACTCGATTTTCATCTCCAAAATCAGCAAGAAAGCGTCCATAATTTTCTCAAGTAATAATCCCAACCAAAATTTTACGTACGACATTTTAATTGTACTGCTTTCGACAGGCCAACCCTAGATATTTAGCAAAACAAAAGCAAGAAAGAAAGCATCTGACCTCAGGCTCAGGCTGTCCGACGATGACGCAGTCGAGCCTGGCAGTGCCGCCCTCCACCATGGCAGTGTCCCGCAGCGCTAGCTGCACCGATGGCTTCACCAGCTCCACGTCTGCGTCACTCGGCAGCTCGGAGTCGCTCGTCTCCGTAGGGATGCGACCCTGTGAACACCAATGAGATGTGCTATGTTTCAAGGCAGGATCTGAAAGCAGGCTTCTGTGATTTCGTTTCAAGTAAAGAGGACATATCCATTTCGAGGTCGCATTTGACGAATGGGTGAGCTGTCCTATTGATGTAAATAAATAAAGGTGAATTGTCCTCTTCCCTTCTTTTGAAACTTTAGTGAAATTTTCACTGTGGAGGAAAAAACATGCTTAAAAAAAAGCCATTGCCATACAATTCTCATCTTCTACACTTGCTGCCCACCGGTTATGTCGAAGAAAAATGAAGGCAGAGAAATTTAACGCATTTGATGCACGCGCCCATGAAAAAGGTACAGTGAACACAAGAACATTATTCTTTAGTTCATTTATGTGATAATTGATAAATTGAGAAATTATTCCAGCGTTCCAGGACTCAATTGCAAACTAATGTTCAATTTACGAATTTATATTGTGTACTTACTTAAGATTTTAATTCAGTAAACAATATTTATAGCTGTGGCCGACTCGCCTCGAAGAGTTGTAAGTGTTAGCCATTTTTTTCTTATGAGAAAGTGAAGGAAAATACGAGGACGTCCTTCCAGCTAAAATAATTTCAAAGACTTAAAACTCCAGATGACAAACTGTTCAAGGGCACTATTTTTCAGCCCCTTGACTTAATAGCGCAAAAAAAAAACATACCAATGAAACAAAACACACAGTGACCAAGAACTGCGGCCCACTTTTAAGTAGATTTCCAGTAGTAAAAATTGATATCCACCTTGATAAACACTGAAAATATTTAACTGCAGACCCACCTTGACAGAGACGGTAGCCGTAGACTGAGCCTCTCCAGCCGTATTCTTGGCCACAGCGCTGTAAAGACCTCCGTTCTTGGGGAAAGCCTCGGACATGAGTAGGGTGGCTATACCGTTGTCCGCGTCGAAGGACAACTAAGAAAGACACGATCCGAAATTGCGTTTTAGGGAACAACTGAAGACAAACTTTACTTTCACTATTAATGCCAAACCAATATTTTAACATACTAAAATCCTAAAATGGTGAAAGTTTACGAAAATGTCTCAGCTCACACATGGAATGTTTTCTAAATCAGATACAATAAAGAATGATATGACGAACAAGGTCAGTTATTTAAAATGATTAAATTTGACCACGTGTCAATCAATCTCAGTTTCGATAGAGGCCATCGAAGACATTTTACGTCCAAGGTATTTGCCTCTTTTACTCAGTTTTGTCTATGGTTAAGATATCAATTTCTTTCAATTTAATTTGAAATAAACATGAAGACTGCGTCACACAATTCACGAATGTCACTGCTTAAATTTTAACACCGATAAACTTCTCTGAATTTATTCACTTTTTACAAAATATAAATCCCAGATTGCTGTCAATCCCAGATTTTATGATGCTCAAATTACTGATAATGTTAGATCCTTGACTGCTGAGTTACGCTAAACTCAAAACAGAGGAGAGATTTCTAGGCTAAGATTCCCTGAAAATCGCCCTGTAAGTACCACTATAGGACAGAAGAGCTCTCCCTACCTTGCAGTCGGGCGTCTCCTTGACGGGCCTGCCGTTGTGGAACCAGGCGACGGTGGGGAGCGGGTCTCCCTTCACTTGGCACTCCAGTTTGAACTTCTGGCCAGCTCTCGCCATCAGGTTGTTCAGGGGCATCACGAACACAGGCAGAGAGGACACCGACTTGGCTGTCAGAAAACAAACTATTCAATTTCTAATTCAAGATGCACACGGCATCTTTTCGTTTGCCTCGCCAATCCCTTTTTAACATAAAAGAAATGATTAACTTCGCCTGAGCTCATGATTTTAAGACTGTATATTTCCAAAAAGAATAGATTTAATTTTTCAATCATGCATTTATAACTTAATATTTCGTAGTTGTTTCGAATCCTTATTAAAACGTATTACTTCAAATGATCCACATAGCGGGTATTCCATCTAACATTTAAAAAGAAAATGGATGGGAAAAATAAACTGAGCGTGGGATAGATCCCTCATAATAAACACAGTTTGCATTCCGTTCAATTTTAAATTACTCACGTGCTTGCTTGTCTTGTTTTGCTTTATGTCAATATTCTAATGATTTAGGAACCGTTTCTTACTATCACACGCTTCTCTTAATCTTACTCTCAAATTAATTTCTATACTTTTCAGAAATATCTGTTGGTGGGAGTAATTTTCTCTCGATCGAGAATTTCTAGGGATCAGAGAAAGTAAACAACGGCTCTTAATTTATAATTAACGAAAACCGCTTATTACATCGAGTTGCATTCTACCTCACTCAACAAAGACACCAGGAATAACCGCACTCGAGCCTATCTTATGCTGCCCCGAGATAACTCACCGGTGACGGTCACATTGGTGCTCGTCTCGTCCTGCCCGAGCTCGTTGGTGGCCCGGCAGAGGTAGCGAGCCGCATCCTCCACAAAGACTTCCTCGAACCTCAGCATACACTCTCCGTTGTTGTACGTGATCACGTAGTCGGGGCTCTCGTCCACGCACGTGTCGTTCTTCAGCCACGATACAACGGGTAGAGGATGACCTGGAGAAACGGAGCCTTACTTAGTACAGCGCTCTTAAACGAGGAAGTTTAACATTTTACGTGAGCTTCAAAATTTGACGGTCGAACCCCACTGAGGAATATTACATTTCTGTGGGCATGACACCAAAATACAATAAACTAGAATAACTTGAGTATTGGTTGTAAATTATTAATTTAGATTATTCGTGTGTTGATAAATAGGCGGCATGCACAAACACTGTGCTCGCTTTTGAAAAATCGTTCAGAAGGCTACGCTATCAAGTAATGAGGCATCCTGATATTCAGGTAATCGATTCGCAATAAAACTCGCCGATAATTCTGGTAAATAGTAAATAGGCCTAATCAAGTGAAATCGGGTTACTGTAAGGGAAGGCTGCTCACCTCTAACAAAAACATATTTTGGGCCTTTTTTATATTTCATTTGAAAAATTTCATACAGACCTGTGACAGATGCACTCTGCATTGCATTGAAGGAAGATTGCAACTTAGTTCTGAGCCAAAATATTCATATTGAGAATATACGCTTCAAAACTGCAGTATAAGTTTGAAAACACAGTAAATTCATCTCACGTGTGGATGAGCGCACGTTGGCGACGAAGTTAAATTCAAAATACTTCCGCACGCATGCAGTGGTATGAATGCACAAAATCCAGGTTTTCATAAATGTTCTATTCTTTTACTGGGAACTTGGAACGTCTGCTCATCATCCCATAGAAAACAAGAACTATGTATTGCATCTATACAGTAGGTACAGAGAGAGAAGCGAAAATTCATCTGACCAGTAACTGTGGCCTCAAGCTGGTGCTCCGCCCCTTCCAGCGCGACGGTGGACGAGGGAAGCCTGCGGGTGAAAGTCGGTGGGCAGAGCACCTCAGCGGGCTCAGTTTCTGTGGGAGTCCATCCAGGAAATGAGGGGTAATTTTGTTTCATCACAATTCTATCAATTCGAAACGATGAATGAAGAGCAATTGTAACCCGTGCATGATAAATGACGTCTATGTTTCACGCCAAAATTGGTAATTATGAAATAGTTTTATCGACAAAAATGTCACATTTCTTTGGTGTATGTTAAAATGAACACCTTAGTAAATGGTATGATACACATTTATCACCGTCATATGTTATTACAGAAGTAAGAAATGTTATAGAATCATCTAAAGAGCTGGCACACCCCTATATGAAGATGCATGCAGTAGATTTCAGAAGTCAGAGAGCCTTCTAAAAGAACTGTAAACTAGAAAATGCAGTAGAAGCAGACAGTGTCTAAGACATTCATAGTACTCTACAACAAAATTCCGAAAAATTAAAAATTTCTTTCAAAAAATAAAAAATTCAGAAAATCATAGCTATGACAAGACTTGTCTGTACATTGTGCGCGAAGGGATTATAAAGTCACTCTCAAAGAGTGACAATTGCCCTACCTCTCCTAAAGATGCCAGATACCTACTATACTAACACTATAAAACTATATATATGAGTTAAACGTAGAAAAACAGTTCTACTCGCTTCCACGTTTTTAGTATTTAATAAGATCATAATTCAAAACTGAAGCGATTTCTACTTTCTTGAAGTTATAAGTTTTCCTCCCTGAAAAGTGACTCTCAGCCTAACAACGAAAGCTACTCGCACACGCGCAAGAAGACCCAAGTGCCCACCTTTGACGGTGAGAGTTGCCGAAGTTTCAGCTCTGCCAGACGCGTTGTAAGCCTTGCATGTGAACAGCGCAGAGTCCTCAGCGAAAGTTTCCTCGATTGTGAGGCAACAGACGCCGCTGTCGAAGGTGGTCTGGTAGTCAGGATTCTTTGTAATGCTCAAATTGTCCTTGAACCATTCCACTTCCGGCACGGGGTAGCCCATAACCCTGAAATATTAAAAATATGTTAACCGTAACGTAAACGAACAATAACAAGCCCAAAGTTTGCTTGGTCTAGAAATAAAAATGGATACCTTTCTCCGATTTCCTACCGTAATATATTTTATATTTTTCAAATAATACGAAACGTTACTAATACATATAAATAGATATTCAATACATTACATGCTTATATGTGAAAATGTGGGAAGACACACGGTCTCGCCTGAGTTACATAAGTAAAATTGTACTGCCAATGGCATTCTAGAGCTCGGTAGCTAGTCATCTTGCAAAGCCAATGGTGACTTTTCACAAAAATAAGAAACAATAGAAGAACAAATATACAGAGATCACTACATTAAACACGCAAATATACAGAGATCATCGCATAAAACACACAAAAATATGGAGATCACAAACTTAAGGCATATATAGCTGAATTGGCCAACCTGCACTCGAAGGAAAACTTGACACCCTCCTGAACAGTGGCCCCTACGAGAGGGGTAATGAAGACAGGAGGCATGTGGTCAGGCTGGTCGTCAATGAACTTGGTTTTCTTTGATATGTGCTCGTCTTCATCCGGCGGGGGCGGAGGAAGGTCCTCGTCAGACGACATGGGCATGGCCTCCGTTTGAATGTCAATTTCCACCTGAGCGAGGAATTTGTACTCAACTCTCACTTAATCTCAACTAGCAGGTTCGAACTAGGATTGCATAGATCGTTTAGTTCACAATCCTTTTAAATTAGCTATATAATTTTATTGTTAGTATTTAAGCAAGGTAATTATTTTTGTTTACCTTCAAAGAAACTGCATTTTTTGCATTTGATAGAGAATAGCAAAAAAAGAGGTTCAACACAATGAACAGACGAGTGCGAGAAACCGTGAGTTGCTACGCAATATCGAAGTAAATCGTAGGCCACTTAAAAACACAATAGTTTATGCAAATATTCTAAAAACTACCCAGGTAGTACCTACCAAACAATACTTAAATGGGTAATAAACCGGATTATCAACATTTATAATTCGAGACGCACAGATTGATCGAATGGACAAAAATGTTCCCCTTGAGTTTGCTAGAACAATAAAAAATTAAAAAGCGACAAGAAAATTGTACGGAAAATTAAAGGATGGACTGTTTATTACTAAGGCTTTTAGTCATTTTATATGATAGATATATTTGAAATTCTTTGACCATGTGTAAACAACTGTAACAACAAGAACTAATTGTTGGTGAGATGAATAATGGAAATGAAGTGCAATGATCCCCTCCCCTCGAGGAATGAGATTCGTGCGTTGAAATTGGCTCATTCATTACTGCCTCTGCAGAATAATGAACGTCTAAAATTAGAACTAAGATAATCACATTAAAATTTTTCCAATGTACGTATGCATTCACGACGATGATTCGCCCTAGCAAATGGAATAACGATGTGCATTTACTACTGTTGAAATATGTCTCAGCTTATACAAACGATATATATGAAGATGTGAATTTTTGACTGAAAGGATCGGCTTAACTGATACAGTATAGATATAAACTTAGAACGGCTTTGTTTGCTTTGCCTCGTACAATATAAATATAAACTAAGAACTGCGATGTTCACGTTGACTGATACAAAATAGACATGAACATAGGACTGCAATGTTCGCTTTGACCGATATAAAAATATGACTGCGATGTTTGCTTTGACTGATACAATATTGCTGAAAACTAACGACTGCTGGCTTGAGTGCCCCACCAGACGCATTACCTGGATGGGTTTCTCAGGCACAGGCGACTGCGCCATCTTGCGTGCGACCTCCTCAGCGAGCTGACGCGCCTCGTCTGCTGCAGCTGCCGCCTGCCGCGCTGCGTCTGCCTCCGCCTGCGCCTGCACCAGGGAAGCTGCCAGCGCCTGCTGGTCCTGCGCACCGGCAGACGGGGCAAAACGACATGTCGCCAGGTTTAGGAATTTGAAAATTACAGCAATTAAAGAGATGAAATCATTCACTAATAGATAGAACTATTTGGAATGTTGCGCAAAGACTCATTAGATACCGGAAAAAACGCTTGTAGGCCAAATATGTTTTTATTATTTCACCAAAAATTGACGCACGTGTTTACCCTTACTAGCATTTTGCACTTCGTCTACCCTGAATATTGGCTATTAGCTGATTAGATTACCCGATTAAATAACCTAGTAAATCCTTTTTTTCCCCCATCACAAGCGAAGTTATTCGAAAATTCTTTATCGTTGCAAAAGTTCCTAGCCCAAAAGTTCATCACAGGTCTAAACCAATCTCACCTGCTCCTGCTTCTGCCGGTAGTCGTCCGCCATCCTCAAGTTCGTTTCGATGGAAGTCAAGTTCTTAGTGATGACGCTCAAGCTGTCAATTATGTACTTATTTTGCTGACACAACGCGTTCACCTGAGTAAAAACGAAACATTCGGAATTTATTAGAGGTATCAAAGAATGTCTGCTGGAAATCTTAGGGTAGCAAAATAAATCTGCACCGGAGTACATGTATAACATTACGAACAAACAATTTATATCAATCTCAAATTAATTGTAATCTAATCAGCTAATAACTGATAAATATCCATATTTCTCTTATGTTAACGTAATTTTTCAAAACTGTATTTCCATGTAATTTAAGGGCAATTTGTGTTTAAAAATATAGCGAGGGACAACCAGATTGTATTTTCCCATTGATTTCAGGTAGAAAAAAATAGCCAACTCAGACTCAGCTTTTATAACGGGGTATCAGGCAAAAATGCGTGGAATTAGTTACCTGTGGAGGTCGGTCGGGGCCGTAGAGGTCAGCGGCGAGGGCCGAAATGGTCGTAATGCGGCGCTGCTGCTCAGGCTCACCCTCCTTCAGGAAAGACTCGATGCGCGTGCGCAGCTTGTACGCCTCCTCGGGGGTGCGCACTGACGAGGACTCGCCAGCCACGTCCACCAGCAGGCGGCTGCCCCCACGGAACCAGTCCTCAGCCTGAGTGCCAGAGTTGAGCAGTGCAATGAATCGTTATTTTATACTCTAGTTCTCTTTTTCTAGACGAGGATTTCAACATTTCTATCGATTTCCCAAATTTTAATGAAAATTGCGATCTTGCAAGTCAACTCACATGGTAAAAGTTCATACAGTCCCACTGAAACTTCCGCAAAGCTCTTTCCGTTTACCATACAGTGAATGAACAGATAAATATGCTAACTTCTCATGCAACCCCTGGGGCTTAGCGTGCCAAACTTAACTAAACCACGTCAATTCCATCACGATTTATTAAAAAAAATTAACCTAGAGTAAAAATCGTCAGCTCTTCGAACAGACCCATGACAGCCAGATATGCTTCTATGCAAGAGGTTTCAAGCCCTTCTAAATTGAATCGAAATTACTTACTCATGTTGTTTTCCTATCATAAATTCATGAATAAACGGGACACGACTATACTTATATGCTACTGAATGACGCTAGTAGCCAAACTCAGCACACAAATAAATAAGGAATCTAAAGTTAAATTTTGCATGTTAAACCAAGAACGGCAGCTGAAGAGCAAGATCAAATGAATGTTGCATAAAATCAAAAACGTTCTGGAAAAATAATATTTGCGAAAAAATTCATGCCACAGAACAAAATCCACGTAGTTCCATGAAAACCAAACAGAAGAAGCGAAGCTTTACGTAGATGATTTACAAGCAATCTGTTGAAGTCGCACCTCGTTAACATGCTTGAAGAACTCGATTGAGAGTTCAATGTTCTTCTCTGTGTTGCCAACTTGTCTGTAGAATGTCGACCACTTGTTCTGCAGGTCAGAGAGCCGGGGTTTGCTGCGGTCTCCTTCCTCAGGAGCCTCCGCTGCGCGCTGGGCGTTGCTCAGGAAAGTCTCGATGCGCTCCTGCAGCAACTGCACAAGCGCAATAACAGATATTTATATTGTAATTTACCACTTCATTCGCTGTTTGCACTCAAACAGAATACAGATTAGATAGCACATGACTTGCTCACGTGATCTCATTTGATAGCGTGTCCCGCGAGCTAAAAATAACCAGCATTTTCTATCATTTGAAGGTCACATCTTTTTCGGATTTTTGCCTCTCTAGTAATGACACGTCCAGCGAGAATTTTTACTCGGACGAGAATAAGGTGCACTTGAGGATCGATTCCTTTAGGTTTCAATCTTGCTTAAATTTTACGTTATAAAATTCAATGTGATTCTTCATTGAAAACTGCACTCTCAGTAAAACAAGCTAGAATATCATTGTTAATACAGACCCAAAAATAAAATGGCTACTTCAAGAATTAAAATATTCTACTTTATTCAAAGGACGACGGGAGATCATAAAAACTAAAATGTTACGATAAATAACAACTCGACTGAGTTTTACCATCCTTTCAATGTAGTTAAATGAACTAAATTTCCTTCTACTATGTGCAAATAGACAGTTTAATACCTCATGAGAGGAGTAATTTTAATTTTTAAACCTTTGACAATTTGATTGCCACACAATCAATAGCCATAAACGAGAATGGATACCCCAAGCCTGGCTTCAAAATCTGGTATAATAATTTGTTTTTCAAGGAAATCTAAACATGCCGTACTCCTGAAGGAACTCATGAATGAATTTCGTATTATTACTGGAGAGTATCACGATCTGGAATATCTTTAAGCAACTTTGCAGCATGAATAGAAAGCTTTTGCAGCATCACATCACACTAAAGCGTCATTGTAGTACACTAAAACCAAATGCAACGTCATCATGTCAACTATTCGGGACACGATTAACAGGAAATACAAAAAGATTTACTGCAAGTCATGCTCTACAGTCCTGCTCACTCCAACGAGTCGCACCACTCTGCCAAAAAAGCTGCAGAACTTCACAATAACTATAGCTCAAAGTTTCTGGCGACGTGACTTTCTCTCAATTCACACTTCTGATAATATAAAAAAAATGTAATCAAATTTAATTTTGTAAAAGGAGAGAGAACGAACGCAAAGAAAGTGTGTGTGTGTTGTGTACGGGAGTAGGGGGTAAATAGCCGACGAGGTCAATGATGGAGGAGAGGTTGAACATGGCTGGTGCAGAGGACCGGCACTCACGGTGACGGTGGTGCGGAAGTGGGTGAAGGCGTCTCTGGTGCTGAGGGCGGCAGGCAGGGAGTCACCGTAGCGGCCCTGCATCCGCAGCAGCTGGCCGCTCAGCTCCTCCAGCTGGCCGATGATACCCTGACGGCACATGCATCCGTTTCAAGGCACCTCGCACTAGTGCATTCATATTGGTTTCAACAAATTATACTGAAGGCTAAAATATGCGAGGGAATGAAGCAAACTAAATTAGAATGGTAAACTTCACCTTGAACGTGTGTGGCTTAACCCACTAAATAGTAATATACACAGTTGCTGCTGGCTTGGTTGGTTGGTCCGTCTCTCTGTGACGCTCATAAGGATGCCTAATGACCGGATCTGTAGTACGAGTTTCCCCAGTGCACAAGTACGAGAACATTGTAATCGCGTGTACTATTAAAAAGATGAATATATATGTTTGTCATCCACGTCTAGAAGATTTATTCAAGGAAAATATCGAATCCCATCATTTTTGGTAGACTGTGTACGCAAATTTATTTTTATTTCCCCGGGTCAGCCTTCATATGAAACCAAACTGGCGAGCCATGTAATTAAGCTGTTTATTTACAAATTTTTATGATAAAAAGGTTACGAATCGAGAGAGTAACTTCAACACACCAATGAACCAGGATTTAATAAATTCTTTAGCGTCAAAAAATGTCAGACGTTGGACAGTCACAAGAAAATGGCAGCTACACGAGGTTTATCACTTCCTTGTTCCGACACCGATGTATAATGTTCTGACGCCTTAGAAATGAATAAGACGTTATGTTATAGGCCTATGTTATAGCAAGCACGATATTAATATTCCCAATATGCCGCCTGCAACAGCGCCCATTTAATGAACCAATCAAGGCATCACAATCCCTCTCATTTAAGTGAACTCGCAAAAAATTCAAATATTTCATGAAATTAACTCGCAAAAATTCCGAATCTTTCATGAAGGGAACTCGGGAAAAATCTTAATCTTTCACGAAGTATACTCAGAAAGAATGGCCATTGGAAAGCCTAAGCTCGTGAGGAGGGAAGAGTTCATACCTGCAGGTCTCCCTCGTACTGGGACTGCCTGACGGAGGTCTCCAGCACCTTCAGGTGCCTGGTCCAGGTCTCCTCAAATCGCTGCTGGCGGCGCTGCAGCAGCTCCTCCATCTTAGCGATGTCCTCCCGGCCGGGCTCTGTGGGGCACTGGCACGCGGGAGGAGAATTATTCATTTAATCTAGGCAAAGACAGAGGCTATATATAAAATGCATACCGTAACGACCACCCTGAAGAAAATAACCATAGGGCCAAAATGCCTATGAGACGCATTTAATTTTCTGATAAGAAGAGAACGTAAACAACACACAATCTTCGTGCCCTCAAGAGCACACACATTAGAGAGGTCAGTGAAAGCAGAAACTTTCCAATCATGAAGCAAATTGCTAATCAATCTTCAAGTTGATGTACAAGGTCTTCACAAAAAAATTGTATCTACCGACCGATATCCGTATATATGATACCGGTATATCGGTATGTGATACCGGAAGCATATGATACCAATATATGGTTCTTTTATCATATATACACATATCGGTCAGTGGATACATTTTTTGTGGACACCGGTATGTCGGTATATGATACTAATATATGGTTCTGGTCTCATACGTACAAATATCGGTCAGTGGATACATTTTTCATGGACACCCTCTATACTATAGCGCATAGTCTACAGAAAGAGCCGCAAGCTGACCTGCTGTCGTATCTTGGCAACGATGCCGTCGGCCTCGGAGCGCGCGAACCTGAGCAACTCGTGGACGGCCTGCCTGGCGGCGTGGTGCTCCTTGAGCTGCGCGTCCGGCGATGCCCCCGGGGGCACTGGCTTGAACTCCTCCTCGAACTTCGAGCACGAGCGATGGATCTGTGTGAGTTACAATCACAGTAGAATGGGACACTTAGCCCAATTAGTTCGAGGATTTGAAGAAAGTGTTGAATAAAGTGCAAATTCGGATATGAAATAACCCATGATTTGTGTGTAAGAAAGGAAAAACAAAATGAATTCCGGCAAACCATTTGTGCAGTTAATAATGCAGTTAATTTTAACAAAGAACTTCAAACTAAATGAATGAGAATCAATGACGCAACACACTCAGGTTCCGCCTGTCGCAACATGACACTTAGTGCTCTCGGAGACACCTCTTACAGTAGAAAGTCGAAAGAGTGGCTGTACGGTGATAACCATTAGGAGTTTAGAATATGTTTTATTATTTCTTTTAAGGAAAACATAATTTTCTATCAATACAGAGTAAGAGGGTAATACCAGATTTCATTATTAATTTTTGAACTGTGCCATTTATATTCATCGATTCGAAGGAAGTTGTTTGGTTGAGATCTATTTGTTAAGTTCACTATGAAAAACTGAAGTTCAAGAAATGCCCAGCTCATAAAATAAAATAACATAATATTACGCATATACGTATTTCATTTTTGTATTTTTGGAAATGCATCGTCCATGAAATTGTGTTGTCTCTTATAATTATCATTACATGTATTATCAAACGTAGATTAAGCAAGATTAGGAGTACATTGCCCTCCATTATTTCTTTTCGACTAGTGACACGAGTTTTACAATACTCGTGTGTGTGTATCATCTAAGTGTATTAATTTTAAGAGATTTTAAAAACCAATGATGGTACTTTTGTACCATCTATATTGGAAATATACTGTTTTTCTTTCTTTTCTTTTTTCTTTCATGCCACACATACTAAATATTTAGATACAAAATTTTCGAGCACATTGTGACTGTGTACTCAACACATGTGACAGGCACTTTCATTTCATTTGTAGAATGCATGATGCATTTGAATGATAAAAATTCTGATTATCACTCATATTTTTCATTATTAGGAGAGATAAAATGATGATATCTTCCGCTTCACAAGACCTACTAGCGAGCAATTCAAGAAAAAACTGTCGAGGAGTTGGACTATTCCTCCATAATTTATTTCCCACACCAAGAGAAGCGAGAATTCGTCGTACCTCAGCAATGTTGCGGCACCACTGGGTGAGCATAGAGGCCAAGATCTGGAAGTTGGTGGAGGAGGCTTGGAGCAGCTGGAAGAACTGCAGCAGGCCGGTGACCACTTCGTCCCGCGCCCCACTTGATGACACATCTGGGGGCGACAGCGCAGGGTCAGTGACACTAATGGGCTATTGACATGTAGTCAGCGACGCCACAGGGCATGTAGTTATTTACACGTACTCAGTGACACTACTGGGCATGTAGTTATTTTTATGTAGTTATTTACACGTAAGCAACGAAACCGCTGGGGATGTAGTTATTTGCCTGTAGTTATTTACACATAGGCAGTGACACTACTGGACGTGTAGTTATTTGTATGTAGTTATTTACACGTAGGCAGCGACACCGCTGGGCATGTAGTTATTTGTATGTAGTTATTTACACGTAGGCAGCGACACCGCTGGGTATGTAGTTATTTGCCTGTAGTTATTTACACATAGGCAGTGACACTACTGGGCATGTAGTTATTTGCATGTAGTTTTCTACACGTAGTCAGCGACACCGCTGGGCATGCATTATTTACACGTCTTTAGCAAGGTGACACAGCGATACTTTGGTAACCTTTGCTTGTGTTCAATTTTTGCTCAGTGTAGAATACGAATCAAAATTTATGTAAAATACTCTCTTGAACTCTTCCGTTTACCAATAATTTGACGACAAATTATGCACAGATGCTCGCTCTCTTGAATTAAAAGTATGAATTGTCGATAGAAATGATGCATCGATTAAGTAGTGCAGTCTGTGTTGGTTTCAAACTTCCTATCAATACTGAACGGACAATTTTCCTAACGCAATAAAAACCAATGCACCAAAATAAGAGAAAGCATCAAGTACAAGTCGACCTCTGTGAGCATCGATAAGATAAATTCAGTGCACCTATTTAAGCATCACTGCACATTCGACTACTCCCGAGCGCTTTTGACTTCTCATGATTTTCAGTTTTATCAGTACATTCCTATAGTGCCCCTCTAACATATATTTGACGACAATTTGCCTTCACTTACTCAGTAGCACTCTCCTCAAAGACTTTAAACATGAACCCAGGTATCCTAATCAGTGTCCATTTAGATCATGTTACGCCCACGAGCTATCTCAAGTGCAAACATAATTGCTCCCGCGTTGCTAAAATGCACTTCGCTCTTACAGTACTGCAGTGACTAGGACGTGGCACGTAATATTTTTCAAAACAAGCAACAGCATCACTCACTTGGCACCCCGGCGAGCTCAGCCTTGGTAATCATCTCCTTGATCTTGTGTTGTGCATCCTTCACCTCAGCGATGTAGGCCTGCAAGCGCTGGTCCAGGCCAGCAGCAAGGGCGTCTGGGTCGTCCACATCGCCACGCAGCAGCGGGCAGAACTGCCGCTCCATCACTTCAAACTCTTCCCGCAGCTGCAATGTCACGAGTTACTGACAATAAGCTTAGCTATACTGAAACACGGACTACTAATTGGTGCTAATTGATATTAGAGCGACCCAACGCAAGCAAGTACTTGAAATTGCGGTTGAATTAGCAGCCTATATTCTGATCGCTTGTTGATGAAACTGCTACCCGCATTAGTAATTTCACAGTAAATTTACTATTAGATTACGTGCAATTTATATGGTGCACGCAACGATGCTCTAACCAACTCATATCGAGATATTTCAGCCAGAGATGATAGCAGCAGCATTTTCAACTTGATAAATTTCTATATAAATAGGTTCTCCAGGAGTTGTGATAAATTTTTTGTAGACCACAGAATGGCAGCGTAAAAATAGCTAACGAAATCAGGCCATTATACGCAAGTTGCTTACATTTAACTCCTCTTCGTACAACTAAACAGTTGGGCATCATGAATACTCTGACAGTGATGGCAATCGTAATAGGAAATTTAGAACACAACAGCCTCCAAGAAATAGCGTCTTTAAATCTTTAGCTTCTGAAGAAAGCCTGAGCTGTTTATTTTAAAATAATACTCATAGACAATGAACTACATCAGAGGATTGAAACAGAATTACGGTTTCAGAATCAAATCGCCATTCCCATTTAAAAAAAAAAAGACCGAAGAATTGCCCCAAATAGCTCATTGTATTTCAAACCCTAAACGGAACCAATATTAATTCAGCCCAACACACACATTGAGTATTGCCGCTTAATTACATCGCCAGTTAAATTAGAGCAGCACCAATATTTATTCAGTTGTCGCTTCTAATTGCATCACGGGAACGCACGTCCTCAGAGCCACACACTAGGACGAAATGTTATATCCCGCCTGCGTGTTCCAGTCACTAATGCAACACAAAGTAGATGGCAATTAGCCCGAACGCACCGAGTCGATGTTTTGCTTGTAAGTGTTCCAAATGGTGATCATCTGCTGCGTGCTCTTGATGGTCTCCGTGTACTGAGTGTGCAGCTCGGTGACCAGAAGCTGCTTCCTGTTGAGAGCGTCCAGGATGGTCTCCACGCTCAGTGTGGCACGCTTGCTGTCCAGGTACGGGTCCTCAACCTGCGCACAAAACTCGTTCGTTCCACAAAAATGCAAGTATTGGCAGCATGTAGTGACGTATTATTTTAAAGACGAAAACGAGAGATAACAGAACATCTTATTAACTAACGTGAAATTCTAGAAATTCTATGAAATAAAATGCAAGAAATTAACTACTTGGTCCAAGAAATTGACTAATTATTTCAAGAAATTGGATCGGCTCAGTTCAATCATATTCACTTTAAGTATTTTGAAAAAATATGGCCAGATAGAATTGCCAATCGTAGCAAACTTTATGCGAAGAAAACCACTTTAAGATGACCTCAGAAGTTGAAAGAATACTTCTTCCCAGGTTGGTGATGAAACCGAACCTTTTGAGCACTCCTGGTGAAGGCAGCACCCATGTCGTTGAGGTCGGCTATCATGCCGCGGATGGTGTGCCAGGTCTCCTCTATGAGAGGCCCAGCATCCTCGGCCGCAGGGCCTCTCAGCAGCTTCTCCAGCTGCTCCAAGTCGCTCTGGATCTTGTCCGCAGACTCGAGGAACTGGACGTACTTCTCTATCAGGCTTATTCTCTTTTCTGGCAATGGAAGGTTTATAGCAGGTTTGTATTTTACTCTGGCAAAAACTGAATAAGAAATTTCAGACATCATTCGATTTTAAGGGGTGACTCGATTTTTCTCATCATTAATTCAAGGGATAATATATAATGAAGAAATCAACCTGTAAGAAGCAGGAGTGAGGGCGTACATATAAAGACAATGTCACACAGAAACTAGGAATAAAGAAAGCAGGAATACCACGGGTTCAATATTATGAGGAAAAGAGAAATGAAAGAAAAAAATAACCTCACAGTAGAAATTCAAACACGGATGGGCACTTCAATAGGCAACTAAATAGCGCTGGATTATCAAAAAACTATTTAATTTATCAAAAATGTTGAGACCGTGAAGATTGCAAGTGAAACACAAGCTTCAGTACAATTTTGGTAAACAAAGAAATAGAAAACCTTTGCACATAAAAATAGAACATCAGTTTTTTTCTCCACCTGATCGCTCACCTGACGAACGAGTAACTATTTGAATCGATTAACAGACTGGGTTTTAAAACGCTCCTACTCTGAAAATGGTCAAAATCGAATGTTCCGGGTATCAGGGCATTCCTTTGATCATCAAAGTTTACGAGTTAATGTAGGAAAAATAAAGTATTTACCAAGCGTGGTAATGAGGGATCGCCAGTGGTCTCGTAATGTCGATGCTTTTTCAGCGCAACTTCGGTGTTCTTCTTCGGGTAAATCTTGCTTCGCTTCCGTGAGGAAACGGTCGATTGCGTCTAAATCTTCGTTCTTCGCCTGAAAAATTCATGATTAGTATATATGATTTCTTAAAAAATATGAATTACTGGTGCATATCCTTTAAAATAATATTGAACATTTAGCAGGCTCTCACGTGTGTGTCGTAATTCATTTGATGCTAGTGAGAGGTACAGAGTTGGAATTCTAAGTTATGAAGGAGACCACTTGCACCAACGGGCTTGAAAAAAATCCAGTTTTAAATACTCTAAAATATCAGAAGAAACAGTCGTTCTACGGCATGCTCCAAATGCTGACTGCTGTGCTAGAATACTAACATGCGTAACAGAAAAGACTTGAATTTCGGGACTCCTGACAACTCAGATCATTTTTCATGTTCATTTTAATCTTGCATGGCCTCTTCAGGTAATGCTAAGACAAATAAAAATCACTTTATCCCTCAACTATTAATGAAACGTAAAGACTCGATAGGGTATATCGGTGCAAAAAGCACCCACTGTTCTTCAAGAGATGTGAATAACTACTCCAATATAAACTATTCTCACAGTTGTTTAGCAAAGAAATACCTTGATTTCATACAACGAATTTCCTCCGTGAACTGAGCAGTGAGCCTGACGGCACAAAACTGCATTTCTCACATCTTACATAAGCGCCAACATTGCATACATCAGACTGAGAAATAATTTAGGAACACAGCTCAGAATTATCGTTGAATTATCACAGCTCACGCAGCAGCAACTCGCAACACTCTCGTCAGCACGTCAGAACTTATTACAAATAAAGTGTGCAGAAGTCCTTAGCTCCTCCCACCTTAGTATCATTAATGAGCTGCAGGTGCAGGTGCAGGAAGTCTTGAGCAAGTCTCAAAGAGCCTCCAGGGTCCTGGTGGCCCTGCAGGAAGCCATCGCCCACTCGCACCAACCACGATTCCAGCTGAGGAAGCAGACAAAGGAGATTTATCTTGTAAGCTTCTTATTCAATTAATGCACGAGAACAGGATACCAGGTCACCCACACAGACCAATTACAAATTTGAAGCTATTCTCATTAGAATGGAAATGACAAAGGCGTATGTATGTGTAGGTCCGTACGGTGTTGTGGAGCTTAAGGAACTGGGTCTGCTCACATTTACTAAAAAGCAACTAAGCGCCTTTTCACTTCAATAGCGAACGTAAACTCTAATTTGAAGCTATTCTCATTAGAATGGAAATGACAATGGCGTATGTGCAGATCCGTACTGTGTTGTGGAGCTCGAGGAACTGATTGAGGAGGTGCGTGCGCTGCACGTCCTGCTCCGTGGTGTCCGCACACAGCGTCGAGAACGTCTTGCGGCGTCGCTCCAGCTCGTCCACCACGCCGCATACGCCCTGCAGTCAACACCCAGTATCAAAGCTTTGCAGTAACTATTACTGTAAATGTCACGAAATTACATTCTCTGAAAATAATTTATGGACGATAGCTCAGTTAATTCTGTGTGGTGGTAAAAATTTATTCTATAAAATGTGACTGATTCTATAAAATGATTAGAGTACAATGTCCGCGAAATAGCCAGTAGTCACCGAGACACAGAACGCAAATGGCCACACAAATTCTAAAAACTGCTATTCGAAAATGGCATGTTATCTCATTGAACTTTTTATTTCTGCTCATATTTTCGCAAAGAAGTAATCTGCTGCTGCCAAAGATGCCACCTGACATGATATTACCACTGACCAGCAACATATTTTAAAAGGCAACTCAAATACAGCGCGGCACAGAATATTCATGCCTAACTTTGATTCTCCTTTGAATACTCGTTCTGAAAACACCTGACGAAACACCTTGACAGTAAAATTTAAATGTCATTATATTATTCTTGCCATTATTTATAGCCAATGCACTCCCTCCGCCCAAGAGATCCGTGAACAATGATCAAACCAAATAAATTTCTTCAGGGGAAAATTAAGATCAATATCCCTTATGAATGACTAATAAGATGCTTGCATTGAAACCTAACCAGAAATGTTATACGCTACATGAAAAAGCGACGATATTGATGCAACATTACAGTCATCGTAATGACACATTGAGCGAGCATCAAGATTTCTGAAGGAAAAATCCTACACTAGTACACATTACCCGTTATCACTGCCCACCACTTTCATTCTGTATGCACTTTTTACACACAACTCATAAAACGAGGTGCCGCCACCGATATTTAGGGAAGACGATCATGACGCTCAAGAGAGCACAGGCACACACGCTACTCAAGAGTCGACACCGATATTTAGAAAAGACGATGACGACGCTGTCGAGAGCACCTACCGCATTGTGTGGCTGCCCTCGTCCGCCGGTGACCTCGATGATGGCGTAGCCCTCATGCAGGGCGGGCTGCACTGCCTCCTCCACCACCCCCAGGACGGTGGACAGGCGCTGACGCCGGGGGTCCGTGTCCCCACCCGCCAGCTGCACCTCTGCCTGCTCCAGCTTGGTCAGAGCCTGCAGTGTACCACGCTTGTTGCAATGTCACAAGAATTGGTGTAAGTTTGAAATGTCACACGAATTGGTATAAGTTTGTAACGTCGCGCGTACTGGTACCACGGTTGTACCAGAGTTTGAAACAGGGCATGTCCTAATACTGGAGCTAGTAACCAGAAATTTCTTAGTTTTAGGGTTGTTCAGAGACATAATTTCGTACCTGAGTTTTTATCTCGAAAAGCTTAAGACATAAGAAGTGCTGGTGTAAAGTTGTAACCTGACACGCTGGTCTATTTCAGCTTTAAAATCTCAGTATGATGAAAACATTATATTACGAACGATTAATAAATTCAATAGTCCGGGAACTTTTCAACTCAATACAAATTTGAAAATGAGGCATCGTGATAAGAGTAACCAAGCATACAGGACGCATGTTTTTACTCCCACTAACTACAGCGAAAGCGAGAGAGATTTGCAAGGGCAAACATCATTTGTTAGCCACTCCAGAAGTCAGAGTGCACCATACTCACAGTCTGGGCGAGCTTGAAGAAGAGGACAGCCTGCCGCAGCAGAGCGCCGCGCGTGTCGCAGGTCTCGTGCAGGGCGGTGGCGGCCTCGAGCACGTTATAAGCTCGGGCCCTCGCTTCCACCCCCGCGTAGTGGCCGGTCGTCA
Source organism: Morinoia aosen (assembly GCA_030386875.1). Lineage (NCBI taxonomy): Eukaryota > Metazoa > Arthropoda > Malacostraca > Amphipoda > Talitridae > Morinoia > Morinoia aosen. The sequence goes on from CM059564.1 coordinate 49,894,561, forward strand.
CCATCTGCTCGGCAGTGCTCACGTGCCGGATGCACACGTCACGCAGAGACTGAAGAGCATAAGATTCTGTTGTCAAACTAAGGCACTGGAAGAAGATAGGATTTTTAAGAACTAAGGAACAGGAACATAGGATTCTGTTTTCAGAGCTAAGAAACGCGAAGAACATAGAATTCTGTTTTCACAACTCAGGCATTATTCAAACACGAATTGCACTCGAAAACTCTCGCACGAATTTTCTTGACCGTTGAACTTTTAATTGAATTAGGGATGAAACAGAACTTATAAAGCCCACTCACAACGTAACGACTTGTTTTTTATTCGACTTCTCATTTCGTTAACTAACCATAACTTGGTCTTTGTGTTCATCTTTGATTGATAAATTGTGTATCATTTTCCTCACTGTATTTTCAGTTCTCACACACAGAGCTTACATGAATTACGTCAAGTTTGCCGAACATGGATATTTTCTCGCATATATTGCAAAAGGTACAACACAATAATTTCATAATACTTTTTTTTTCAAAATCTGCTCCAATTATTCAACAAGAATAAGGAGATATAGTCTTGTAGTAGAGAGTATGCACAACCTCGATAGTAGAGTAAATGGAGAGAAAATGGTATCTTATTTTCAGTAGCTTCCGTCGCGGTTTCAACTACAATCGCATTTCGACAGCCCGCATTATCGCACTAAGGCAGAAATCACGACAGTTTGCAAAATCTACTTTGGACGTGTAATAACGAAAGAAACATCTAGGCCAAGTTGAGCTGACGAAAAGAAATCACAAGTACAAAATACTCTGAAATGAAAACCCATGCGGGTACTGCTCCCACGCTGCCACTCACTAACCCTACATGTCCTCATCTCTACATATTAATTCAAAAAACTCACCCATATTTTTTCTTGGGTTGCGTTACTGAACCCGTCCTAACTCCTTCAAAACATTTCGATGTGTTGTCACTCACCCGTTTAAGTAGACAGACTCATTTTCGTATACTTTCATCGCACCTTGCTTCCGCTCACGTGAACCCACAATTTACTCCACGTTTGTACACTCTGACAAAACATATTCGCACTTATAATTGAAGGAACGCAGCTCACCTTGGCCCTGGCGTCCCTGGCTTGGTGCTCGTGCAGCAGCACCTCAGCCTGCGTCTGGCTCTCGCCCAGGCCCTGGTGGGATGACACTTCGTCCCGCAGCGCCTTCAGCGACACCACCGCCTCTGTCAGGTCCTGGTCAACCACGTTTAAAGTTAAGTCCAGTGGCTCAGAAATACACAGAAAATACAGGTTTTAAACACAGAAACAATAAAAAAAACAGGCAAACGTAATGTGAATTTGAAACAAAGTAAGACTATACAATACAGGATTCCGTAATAAGTACATCATAATCCGGAGACAGGACTCATTGCCCACCTGGTACAGAAGTGCGAGGGCCAGGCACTGGTCGAGGTGATGGCGGCGAGCTACGAAGAGACTGTCCAGGAACCGACGTCTGTCGTGCAGCGCCTCGAGCTGGTGCTCCACTTGACTGCACGCTGCACCACGCATTCAAATGTTAGCTTTTGGTCATAGGAGCCATCAAGACTGAGACGCTTACGATGACTGTGAAATTGGTCTACTCAATCATCCACGAAAAATAAGCTCTGAAGAAAATTGAGCAAGATAAGTCCGTCGGTGATACCGTTTAAACAATGGTGTCGTTATACGTAAGGCAATTTTTGATAGTTTGAGCTTCACTGTATCTGCCGGAAATGAAAATTGGAGCTATTAATAAAAAGAAAGAAAGGCGTACAATTTGCTTAAGGGTGGAAATGGGTTCCAGAGGATTCAATGAGCGAATTAGAAAATTGATGGTAAATTAAAAATTTCAAACTTAGTTTTTTACGGCCGGGGACTAAGCCAAAAACCAGAGAGAAATTGCACACCATCAGATAGAAGCCTGCATATACGAGATATGACACTAAATTTAGCATTCTTTTGACCAGCTTCTTTTTTGCTTTACAAGACAACTTTCCGGAAAAGCGCTATATTCTCGGAGATCATTCGGAGTAAAATTACCTTTGGCTCTTCTGAGCATGCAGCTCAACAAATTATCCGCCAAAATATTCAACGCTTTTTGCAGAAAATTTATCCCACTTGAAGCCTGAATGCTACACAAAGAGATCAGAGGTGCTCTCACCAAAGTCGATGCTAATCCTGATGTGCTGAGGCCGCGAGTCCATTGTGGCGCCCTCGTGCAGTAGACTCCTAAGTTTGGAGAGCAGCACCTGCCCCTCCTGCAGGGTGTACATGGAGGCCTCGAGCACCGAGCGCTTGTGGTCGTGCAGGGCGCTGATCAGCTCCCGGCACGACTCCACCTCGCTGGGTAGTACGTTGTCCGTGTACGCCTTCTCTGCCGCGTCCAGGGCGCTGCTGTACTGTCGGGCTCGCCTGGAGTACACCGTAGGCGGGGACAAATTTTAAGTAAAGGTATCTTCCACGGAAAGAACAACAAATTCCCCAAAAAATTGTTTTCCAAATGAAAAATTTTTGTTTCGTATTGAATAGTTTCACAGAAATTAATCAGAACTCGTTAAGATCTTAAATTATTCGGGCTAATCAGATATTGAAAACTCTCATTTGACCTTTGACAATATCCCAAACTAATTTACATGCCCTGTACTGTCTCCTTTAAGAGGATTAGACGAAGATACTTGTAAGGAATAGAATTTCTACAAATTTTCTGAAGCAAGAATTTACTTCTGAAACAACATCCACCCCAGCTGGATAACGGTTTCTTCAGCCTTAATGTTTATAGAAATTCCGAAATGATATATGAACGCCTGAGAAGTGAACATTGTAAGCGATGTTTACATTTATAAGTTTAGTTTACAAATACATGAAATATTCAACAGTGAGCACCAGCTTTTCGGTAAACTAGTGATGAACGTAAGTAGTGGTGTTAATTAATTAACCAGCTCGTGAAAAAACCGTACGGTACTTCTAATACCATCTTTAGCACTGATGTCTTTCAAATGCATCTAACATTTCTTGAGACTGAGATTTAATTTTTACCAGTTTGTATTGAAGCGAAATTGATGCAGACGACGCAAGTACATTTTTCAAAATCTATGTACCACCTACACAGTTTCAAAAATGAGAGATAAAATCACGATAACAACGAGAGATTACAATCGCAATTTTGAAGGTAACTCAAACGCAATTTTTTCAAACAAAAAAGTCAAGTTTTCGAACAAAAAACCGACAGTATGTTTTCAAAACTCATCCACTCACAAGCACGACATGAAGAATTTTCAACAGCTACTCATGCTTAAATTCAGAAATTATTGTGAAATTTACCAAATTTAGCATTTGTAAACTATGTCTCAGAAAATAAATTCGCTCCGTCAATATCCCAGAACACAGAATGCAGCTGACACTCAACAACAGCGAGGAAGGCCCAGAAACAAAATTCGCTCGGTAAACATCCCAAAACACAGAATGAAGTTGACACTCAACAACAGCGAGGATGCCTCAGAAACAAAATTTCGTCAACATTTCAAACCACAGATTGATGCAGCCACCCACGTTTGGAAGACAACAGCGAGGTCTAGGAGCGTCTTGCGCGTTTCCAGCTGCTGGTTGAGTTCCTTCCACGCGAGACCGAGGCTCTCGGCCATAGCAGCGTACACCTCCGCACGAGGCCGCTGTGTCGAGATGAGCTGGTCCGCCTGGTTCAGTAGGTCTTCCACGGGGCTCTGCTTGCTCTGCAACCCAATCAATACATAGATTTAAGACATGAGCGTCTTATCCTATTATTAGTATTATTAGCGCATTGTTTTTATCACGTACTGGATGCAAATCAAGAATAATTGTACGCAAATGAACTAAGCTAATGAAGTTGAATTAAAGTGTCTACCGCACTTCGAGTTTTATAATTTAAAAGAAAACACTGGAACATGGAAGATCGGAGCTAGATTTCTACCTGAATTTAACAAATATAATAAAATCAAAAAGGTTATCAGGTTTAAGAAGACTCAAGCAAGTTGTGTAGTGCGACACATTTTTGCCTCACACATGTATTGAATGCCTTCACACCACCAAAGAGCGATAGCCATGTTAATACAATTGCGAAGAAAATGAGAATTTCAATCCAATGTCAACTGTTCAAAAAGGAGAGGTACGCTGGCAGATGGCTCTGGGCTAGCCAAGATGACTGAGCATCAATGGAGACTGTAATAAAGCACGTACAACAAAGATCGAGCGCACAATCCAGATCATAAAAATTCCAACGTCAACAACGGTCTCGTTCACTCATGAGCTTTCACTAAAAATAAAAATGAAACAACGACAACCAAACTAGGAAATTTAAAACGCTCTCATAAACCTCCGTTTACTACCTCTACACTTTGCTGAGAACCCTGCAGAGAGAAAAAAGTTCAAAACACAGAAACTTAAGAAGGTAGATTTTGCTTCGTTAGCAACTTCAATAAAAAGTTATGGGTTAAAAATATATTTGCGGATTTACAGCTGATGAAGGATCAAGGCTCGAAACGTACTTTATAGTATTGACCACATACAATTTTAACAATCTGGTCTTCTTTGGTTTTCGCCCTTCACTTTTACTGAAATATAATTTTTAGGCTACAGACCTGAAGTTTGGTGAGGACCTCGAGGTGTGCCTGCTGCATTGCCGTCGCCTCCTCGAGGTTTGTGCCCAGGTGCACGAGGCCAGGCGACAGCTCCACGATCCGCAGCTCCAGCCATTCTGAGCTCTGGTAAATTGAATAAATTTTCAATGAGTTACAAAACAACAGCTGCTTTATTGCGACAAGACAAACAAAAAATGAAGTTTTGAAACGATGCAAAATTTCAATGAATAAAGGAACAAAATTGACATATGATTTGCAGCTCATTCATCATACTCTTGATACAAAATTTTGACCAACAGATTAGATGTTAGTTTTAGCCTACTGAACCGCAACAAAAGTGTGTCAAAGAGAGGAAAGAGTATGAAGTTAAGGGAACGTAGAATCGATGCACAAGGGGCGTAGAAACAGTGAGTAAAAAAAGAATATTCTTGAAGCAAGATGAAAGTTGAAAAAGAAAGTAGTAAGTGCTAAAAACCAAAACAGCAGTAAATCTAAAAAAGATTGTCATCATCAAAACAAAATCATTATTCAACAAAAAGAAGGCCTACCTAACCTTCAGCGCAAGCCTTTTATATTCCTCATGGGAGGTACAATAGTTTTAGCCTCCTGAGGGGTCATAAGAAGAATGAATCCAGTGCGAAAGAATTCGTGCTAAAGCTCGATAACGAAGTTCGCCCCCTCCATCACTATGAAAAGACAAGCAGAAATGCAGCTTAGCGAAACGTATCAGTAACGAGCGTTCATTCCAAGATTCAAAATTGGTGACAAACAGTATAAGTAAGTACCACTAGGAGCAGAGTAATTCTATTCTACATTTCACCAGAATAATGGACAAGCATTCTTCCTCAAAAAATAGTGATAAATCATCCAAAACGTTCTCTCCAGTGTAACAATGGCAAGAGTAGTTTTTAATGAATAATATTTACTAAGTGTCTGGTATGTCTACTCGAATCAGTCCGAAATTAGCAAAAGAGAGCTGCAGCTGTACATTCCTTATTTAGCAGTAGTCTATAACCCCTTTCGCTTTAAACGTTTTTCTCAGTGCCCAGCACGTCAAATTGTCATTGTTGCTGGAAATTCAGAACCGAAAGTATAACTGCAACTAATTTAAAGTCAATACTGTTTGTAAAAGCATCACCTCAATACTGAAACAAACACGTTCTCAAACCAGGAGCTTCCCGCATTCCTTGCAACAAGGCAAGAAAATTCACATCATGAAAACCCGCCCATGACGGTAAAAGCCGCAGCTGGTAGAGTGGATGCTAAACACAACCAAAGGCCTAGAATAAACATCTAAATCGGCCTTCATTGTGTCTTTGCATGAGAACGGAGAAAGTGCTACAAGGAAGTCGTCTGCAGCCTCATACGTTCCGATCCACGCACATGATGCAGAGAAAAGCATGACTGAACTTGAGAGCGCCCAAGGCTCATCTCAGTACTGCGGCTGGACCCAGCAAGCAAGTCAAGGGCACATCCAGTACGGGCTGCCACAGAATGCCAAGTCACCTCTATGTGTATAAAGCGTTACCACTTGGCTTCTCACAGCGATGAGGCGCCGCTGCTTCTACTGCTTTGAAGCGTAAACAAACTAGACAACAACCAAAAATTGTAACTTCCATTCTCGGAGTCAAACTTGAGAAGGAATTCGATGAGCACTCTCCATTTTGTTTGAATAAAAACTCAGACCCGCTTTCTTTCCGAAGAAAAAATTCTCAATTACATCGATTTCACATCTGAGATCAAATTTAGAACTGACGCTTTAAGCGGAGGCCATATTTTAAGCGGAGGTGTTACTCAACTTATTATAGCTATGAGTCAGTGAGTACGGCTCTAGAGACATGTAATATCTTGAATCCGAAGACAGCATTTTTCTCCCGGTGAAGATGAAGGTCAAGTAGTCTGAAGAGAAACATCGTCATTCGAAACAGTAAAAATATTAACACATATATCACGCACTATACGAGCCGCAGCAAATATCGCAGTGAGAAACGACTACGCTCAACAACTGCAGCAATGAAATATCAAAGGAACAAAGCTGTCAACTGAAAGGTTAGTGAACTGCTCGCTAGTTATGTTTTGCTTAGGAACCAAACGATGTTGATCCGTAAAGTGATACACTGTACATAGAGTACGATTACATTCCTAAATCGCAGCCCTGCCATTCGTATATTACAGCAATCATCGCCTTTTAATCACGGCGAATAATATTGATCAGTGTGCGTAAGCGTTTCAAGTGTATGAGCGACAGGATCTGATGACAAAGAAGTCTTTGTCCTCTCTGTGGTCGCTAACTGCTGACAGTAACTGGGGAGAAACAAACTCAGATTAAGGCTGCAAGTGTGAAACGAATTTAAACGTCACGCATTTTATTATAATCAACTATGATGAATCTTTCCAAATAATTAGGTCCACTATAAGAAGTCGAAAGAAGACTAGACAAAAATTTACAGAAGTAGTTTATGGCGGTGATATATTTGAGAGTCACTAGCGGAACTGGCAAGTGAAGACAGACCGAGCAATCACTGAAGGAGCGCAAGCATAATGTGGCTCTGAGAGTCGGTGAGAAGAGGTTTGTTTAGTGACAGTGACCCCTCGCTCTGGCGTGACAGGGAGCCTTTGTGTTGCAAGCTACGCGCACAGGCGGCACATGCACAGCACCCGAGCGTGCGTGCTGTACGGGTACTACAGAGCTTCAATACAATTCTGTCACAATATTAAATTTGATCACTTTAAGGGTTCCGTAACCCCAATCATTCCTTGCACAAAAAACACGCAGTGCTGGCGGGACTAAGATGAGGCCTGTGGAAAAATAACTGAAATTGTACAGTAAAAATGTCTCATGGTAATGGTCTCGTTCTGTTAACATCTTGCTTGGCTATCAGGATTCAGCTATCAAAAATGGAGCTCGGAATATGATAGATCACAGCTGTGCATGCTGCGCTTCAGGGTGGTCCTCAAGTGGTGGCTAATGATTAACTGTCTAAACCAAAACATAGCCTCACCTAAACATGGCCTCACCTAAACATGGCCTCACCTAACCATAGCATCACCAAACCAAAGCACCACTTTAACACTACTTCACCTAACACAACATTCTGATGAACCTGTGCCACGAGAACAGGATTTCTTACTTGGCCACATTGTACGGAAGCATTCACAGTCAGTGTATAGCTGGGATATGTAGAAAGATTTAAACAGGTTCAGTTGTTTCCAAAACCAACCTTAAGCTCTTCATGCACTACAAAGTTGCTTCAACACTGCACTAATTCGCAATCTTATTGCACTGAGCACAGCAGAAGAAGTGTGAGAATTTGGCAGTTAATCAGCTCAACCAATAATTTAGAGCTTGCCACACCTGCAGAGACATTAGTACTCGTCTAAATGACTTACACCGACAGGGTAGCAGTTAGTGAAAAACTTCTATTTTAACTGTCCATAAGGCGTGGGTTAAATAAAATGTTTCCGTTCAGCAGCACAGAAAAAAAACGAGTTACGAACATTTTCAGTAAAGTCGACGATAATTCTGGGCTATAGTTTCGAGATACTTAAATACAGCCTGAAGAAGAAAATTCTATCCGTGTATTTGAACTAAATATGAATGTTATGTTGGAAAGATAATTAACGCTTCGCTAAAGAGTATTCAGTCATAGCATTAATACGAAGCCACCAATCTGTATTTAGCAATCTCCAATATTATTATGTCCTTCTCAGTCATCCAAGATTCAACGTGCATTAAGTTTTGAAAACATCTAATATCCCTATTCTTTAACGCAAGAAATTCTCTCAACCTTTAGAAGTCATAGATATGGTAGTTTGAGAGCATGGAACCTCAAAAAAAAAATTGTTTGACAGTCAGACTCCGAATCTAGAACAAAAGAGGAAACTTTTTATATCCTAAATGACAACCAGTAAGAAGTGGGACGGTCATAATTGAAGTGGGGCTGAAGAAGTGAGACTGTTATTAATTGAGGCGATTACTCTTTTCCAATTCAAAAGATACGAGTTTGACAAATTCAATAAACTTGAAGGAGACGATCCTTGGTTTTCTAAAAAAATACAAAAGTTTGATAACGTAGAGTAGTACCTAGAAAATGAAAGGTATAAATAATCACGCGGGGTAAAACAATGCTTAAATGCCAGGTGGATGATTTCATTTAACGAGCATTCGGAATGACGTCCACGAACAACGAAAAAATAATAAAAACAATCTTCTATACCTAGCGGAGGCTTTCATTTAATGAGCACTCGGGACGCCGCGCACGAACCACCAGAAAATAATATCTGGCACTAGACTGACCACTACACTGGCGTACTCAATGCAGCCAAGCAAGTGGATCGAGTTAGAATATAAAGATGACGCCATTTAAAAGTGGAGGAGAGGGAGTGACACGGCCAAAGCGGGTGGCATAGTTCGGGCCCCATTAGGGGGAAGCCTGCAGTTTATCCTACGATGCCAAGACAAGCGGGCCATAAAATGCGGCTATTATGGTCATCCCCGCCCCAAGCCATAAGGCCGACTCTAGTTCAGGAATGAGACGTCACGGCCGACCTCTGACTCAAAATTAAAGTGACAATCTGCAATCAATTCCTTCTTCAACTGTAGCTTCGAAATTTCCTGGTCGTAGCACAGTTCTATTTTCATGAGCAAATTAAATCTCGTTAAGCCAGCGAGACCGATGGAAGTAAACCTATGTTGGCTTCCTCATTCGGAACACTGAGTCTGCGTACCTTGTGAGGCCGTAGCTCAATTAGATCTCATCAAGTTATAGGTTATTTTGGGCTTCCTTCTTCATGACAAAGGTGTTTCCAAGAGAAGAAGGAGGAAGGCACCGTTTAGTATGAGAATACGGGAACGGGAATCACTGTACTACTAGGCGTGTCCCCTCATTCAGTCAATAGGAACTGCAACATTGAAAGGGGCTTTGAAACAATGGGAAAGTTGAAAAAGAAAGTAGCGGGGGCTTAAAAAAAGGACAACAGTGAACAGAAAAAAGATGGTGTGTAACAGAAAAAAAATATAGAAAAGAACGCCTACCTATCCTTAAGCTTGAGCACAAATCTCCCTTCTGGGAGCGTTAATTTCTATAGTTACGATAGTTGTATCCCCTAAGGAGAGCTGTAGCCAAAAAACTACAATCTACATTAGCATGTGTTACATAGTTCACTATAGACCTACACTTATCACTGCACGATCCACATCAGCATTATAGACATGCCATTGACATAGATCGAAATACCATCTCTAAAGGTTTAATGTCTGATGTTCATAGCCATAGAAACTTCATGATTTTCAAGAATCTGTTTCCGCAGACCACATACTCATCAAATAAAAGAACTTATTACAAAATCTTTTAAACGCGTAACTTAATCGTCGATAATTTTCACCCAATTCACAAAAAATAATCGTTAACGAAAAACTCAAAGAATGGATTTCGATGAACTTGAATAGGGTATAATTAATTTTTCATATACTCTATTTTTAGTAAATTCGGTTTACAACATATGAGAATAAGAGAAAATTACTTTTCGAACAGAGAAGTAGGTATACATGATCTCGGAAATTTACCTACCCCGCGTGGGCGCTGATTAAGAAAACGTCTAGCCTGGTTTCCTTCATAAAGTTAAATGAGAGTTTTCTATAAAGAAATTATACCTAGACTTTAAACCCTTACAATAAGTGTTAAGACAAAAATCTGCTTTTCCCTCAATTTTTTGGCTAGTTACACATTTTTTACATGTTCATGGAGATAATACTATCAAAACGTTCAATTCAAGTGTTTGCCATGATTGAAGAGAATCACAAAAATAATACTTTAAATTTAGACCATTCTAGTAACAAGTATCAAATTATACATTTACTTCTCACTCCAATTTTTGTAAAAAAAAAGTTTTCCAAAAGCTTAGGAGATAATGATTATAAAAAGTACAATTGGAATGAGCAGTCAGTATATCAAAGCCACATTTAAAGCTAACGAAGACCGAGCCCGTCCCTCATTATAGACAGCGGGGAGTCGAACGGAACGGCAGCCTGTGGTGTGACGTCATTTTTGTTTAGAACACATGAACAGCGGTGTAACCTGAGCGGGCTATTTGTGGAACCCTGCTCTGCTCTACCCTGCGTCTACTGCTCTGTGTGTGTGTGTTGCTGGCTACTGCACCGATTCCTCGTGTGGCTACATTATGATACGAGACAGTCAAGTGATCAGTGACACACAATTAATGACGTGGCCATAGGAAACTCAAATAATAACTTCAAATGACTCCAATAGTTGCTCTTACAGTTTTTGCCGTCTCCTACACTAGTTGTGAACCTGTTTCCTGCTCTGTCAAGTACAGAGTATTTATTTGTTTACAGTGTGCCTATAAAGAAAACTCAAAAACTCTTCGGCATGCAAAGGTAATACTTTTACAGTTGGAAACAAATGTCTGGATGTTATTTTTTCCAGTAATTATATCAAACGACACTTGGTCTCTCCCAAGGGTAGAACACTTAAAACTGCGCGGTTCTAAATTTCGAAGTTTTTAACATTGGAGTAAAAAATTAGGCTTGTACTAAAACAATCACCTAACAACTAAGAAAAAAATAATATTGTACGGTAAACTTTCTGTTGTAACAAGCAAGAGACATCGGTAAACTTTCAGTAATACGATAAACTTTCAGTTGTAGCAAGTAAGAAACACCACAATCGAGCACACCAACAGCAGCAGCTGCGGAGATGCTCCGCAAAAATCCTGCTCTTCTGAAGCACACCACGAGTCCTTGCAAGGCTCCCGCCATAAAAGGCAAAGACTATTTATTTCTAATAAAGCTGCACGGATCGATGCAATTCCGCTCGACACCAAACTAAGTATAACGTGTTTCCATTAGCTGAAGATACAAGTCAATTACAGACGCTGGTTTTAGGAGTCCCCTAAAGCAGACAAGTTTGGTGCCGAGGAGCTTTAGCTTTAAAAGCTATGAATGAGCGTCAGTTAGCTACAGATCAAGAGCGAGACAAAAAATTGTGAGTCAAAATTTGCAAGTACAGAGGTATATATCGGGTGATGCGTGCGTGGAAGAAGAAAATCTGCACCAGGAATGATGGCCAGAAGGTCACTACACACACTATTGATACTGACTAGGAGCGGAGCCATGGTACAGCTGTAGAGTAATAAATAGAATTCAAACTGACATCAGCAGCATTTAATTTTGCATCACAGATAACTCTGACGTCATTCATGGCAGTAATCAGTAACCCCGACAACACCTGAAGCAATGATTGACAAAACAAAGCGATGATACTTATAACCCGAAGGGTAAAAAATTATTAAGCTAAAAATATGTTTCGAGCAGCAATTCAAATTCTACATGAACTCACATAGCATTGGCAGCAGGAAAATGTGACATCAGTTCACATAAAAGAAAGAAGTCAGGGGGATTTCAACAAACAGCATCATTACACCAATTAAAAAGTACAGCTGAACACGCGAATCGGACACCAACACACACCGTTATTGCACCAATTAAAAGAACGACTAAATACAGATGGAGCAATTAAAAAAAACAGCGGACGCTGAAGCCAGGAACAGCACTGTTTGTTGGACGCTCAGTCCTCGTCAAGGGCCAACAAACACACAAACAGACAAACAAACGTACAAACAAACAGCCTCATCAAACACCTACAGACTTCCGACACCTCGTCCAATGCAAGCAAGCGCCGCGTTCTACGCACGAATTAACATCCTAAACTCTTTCAATCTATCGCTTCATCACAATAAAATTGCAAACGACTTGATTTCAATTTGATCTTGATCTTGGCGAAAATTTTGCAATGCCTTTTGAAGCGTACAACTTTCTCGCACACCTACGATGAGATACTGAAATTTGAAGAATATCAAATCAGCGTGTCAATCGAAACTGTTACCTCTCAAGCCTGATGAACATAGTGGTGCGTATAAATTTTTCCATTATGTCTAATGAGCAAACACTTATCTCCAAAACATATTGTTTCAGGGTCACTTAATGAGTAATAAATAGAGCGATAAACAATGCGCGCGATAAATGGACAAATTTATCGCTCACGAATGTAAATACGAAAATGAAATGGTTGGAAGCGCACACGTTGGCTTTTGAGTAATGAAAAGATGGAACATGCCTGTAAATTCAAAGTTGATGTCAAGGGTACGGAAACAACCTAAAGTTACACGTACGTCGGAATTGACGTCAAACCTACAGTGATCATTGAACGGCGAGTCGTGCGACACACAATGGCATGTCTATATTAATTTCAAAATAAAAATCATCAAAACAGTCACCCTTTGAAGTGACTTCAAATTGTCTCATTGGAAAATAAAGACATCGTATAATAAATTGCAGACTCTTACGACAAACCGTCAACGAAGTAACTTCCCATGTATAATTATTTTTCGAACTTTTTAAATGAACTTAACTCAATCTTAGAACTGTATGAAAACACAGTAAATTTTTGAAGATTGGAGGTTGTGTGGGGAAATACTTAACTCGTGCAATTTTTGGAAAATACTTCGCTTTAGGAAATGTCTAAAAAACCGTTATCACTGTTATTCTCGAGCGTGAGAATGTCGACCAAAGTTTATCCGTGTGTGTAAGGACAATTCGTCACTGTTCGGTCGGAAAAACAAGCGGCGATTGTTTGGGGTAGAGGTAGGCGTGTCAGATGTCGCGGCCTCAAGTGCGGCGAGCGCAGGCATAGAGAACGACGCACACACGAACACACGCACGATACAAGCCGAGGCTTTGCAGGGCAAGGAGGCGGACGTGACGTCTGAACACAGGCCCGCACAACCGGAGCCAATCACAGCTCGCCAAAGCTATGACGCAAGAAGGTGTGTCTCAACACGCACCAATGAGAGTCCCAGACGTCAGAATAAGCAAGGATTCCGCCAATGAGGTTGCAGATGCTGCCTCTGTAGAATGGAAGCGTCGAGAACGATCTCGAAAGAGGGAAGCGAAACACATATAAGGATGCGAGATGAAGCCTCGTGAGGAATTTTTGAACACACGTGAGAGACTGCGCACGACGTCTCACGTCTGAGGGTGTTCTACACAATAGGCCAGCCTCGTCGGCTGGCCTTATACCCAACTGCAACTTGAAAGTTAATAATTCGAGGCACATAAAACAACGTTGGACGTCGGAAGTCATTGGAGCACCGTCTTACAAAGGAAGCCTAATTGAAGTAAACCAGCCTCGCATCGGGGATCGTCATGAATAAACGCGTCGGAGATTCAACCAAGAGCAATCAACATCTGTGCATCGGGGTCGAACTCACAATCAACTGCAGCGGCAGTCGTCAACATTGCAAATGGCAAACAGTTAAGATCGCTCACCAACACTGCAAAGTTCAACGCATGAAACTACAATGAATCAGCTCACAACCGCTTCAAGGGATCAGCTGCCCGTAGAAAGAAGCGGGGGAGGGCACCACTGCAGCGAGGTAGCAAGAGATCAGCCTACGCCAGCAGCAAGCCTAAGCTGCGACGCGGAACATCAGCAGTGAGCAATAACATCGGCTGTGAACGACGTGGAACATCAGCAGTGAGCAACAGCATCGTCAGTGAATGTCCATCAGTGAATCATTTATTATCAAAAGTGCGAGTGTTTTATAGTTGTGAGAGCTCTTTAGGTGGTGATAGAAATTCAATTTCAGATGTAGATCAGCACACAGATAAGTGCTTTTCAAAGTTTCGCGAAGATTCATCTAATTTTATAGGCAATCGATTTCCTGTGTTTGTTTAGTCGAGGATCGACTTCCCGTTGTATGGTTCGACACCGTGTCACAATTCCAGGTTAAATCGTGATGTGTTATTCTCGCAAATATTATGATTTGTGTTACTGTGGAGCTGGCTGTTTTGTGTATGAGTAAATCGTTGTCAGCGATGGAGTGTGTGTAACTCGAATTTTCGGTAAGCATCACCTTTGTGTCAGGTCGTGTTTAAATATTTGCGGCGGTAGAAACTTACGTACTTTTCATTGACGCCGTTGGGCCATTTCAAATCATTTCGTCCCCATGCCTTGTGTGTTTATCCACGTGTTTCCCAATAAATTCGTGTTAATCTTGCTAACTCTTTTATTCTCCAAGTCTGGTATGCAGGTGTACGCGAGCATAAAGGATAATACTATAACATGTTTGAGGGTTGAGACTCCCCCTGCGTGCGTGATTAGTAACCCCTTTTCACGCATCGCGACAGTTGAATCATAAGTTAGTCTAAACCTTCATAACCATAACAAATGTGTTCTCAAGAGAGGAAGGAGGAACGCACTATTGTGGAATTAAAGAAACTAGTAATCATTACATAAGGTGTATTCCACACCCTATACGCCTTGAGCAGCAAGAAGTTCGGGAAGTTCGGAAAGAAGTTCGGGAAACGTAAAATTTGGAGGAGAAAGTGGTAGGTGATACAGAATGGACTACAGTGAACCGGAAAAAGAAGATCTGTAGCAAATCAAAAAGCCTATTCTATTTCAATAAAAGGAATGCTTATCAGACACTCAACACGGGACCTCACATCTACGTCCCAAAGACATAAAAGTTGCACCACCGTGAGGGGATGCCTCTGCTGTATGCAATTCTCGTCTTAAGCTCTCCAAGCTCGCCGCAACAATTTTCCTCAACCTAAAGTTAAAAAAACTCTTTTCAGTAACTAGTCGCCTCTTACTACTCAAGCAAGGACAGCGATTACAGAAGATAATACGGTGACAGCGAATGACCGTGTGTGGCTCAATGTTGGCAGGATATTTGAGGAACACACAGGGCCACTATAGGTAATGGTTCACGAAGTCACACTTTGGGTACAATTTTGCACAATTTGTGCACAATTTGGGTACAAGCCTGCATGATTTCGACATAATGCGACAGCTGTGCTCATAATTTAACGTACAAAAAAAATGATTGGACAACTAAAATATTTGGAACTGTGCAAATAACGATATCAGTAGAACTTAGATTGACTTACTCCCCCTTCTGACCAGGATTTGCCACACTAATCCCCTATCACTCAAGTATACAACTCATTTCGCATCAACGAAGACACACACACATGCACCTATAGAATGCTAAGAGGTCGATAACCCTGAATTTGAAATACAAACAATTTTACCATCCAGCTACCTCATCAATATCTTGGCAAACTACACGCAAATAATGCAAAATTTTTGCCTTTAAGTTATTTCAAAGATTGGATTTTATACCGAGTTACTTTTCTAATAATAGCTGCTCGGAAGCTCAGAAATTATTTAAGAAAGCCCAATAAACTGAGACCACGTGAGTCGCGACAAGTAAAACTATTCGTGCCAAACTGTCTGTCAAGAGTTCAGCCATCTGTGTCTCGTGACTACACCACCAATAATATCGGCCCAGCTGCCTCCACAACCAGCTTGCACCAGCCATCTGGCTGTTTCCGCCTGTTAGAACCAGCTCTCACATAGCTTACAGCCAACTATCTTATGGAACAACAAATAAATCATCTTTCGAACTGTAATAGTCTCTAAAGTCATGAGCACCATGAACCACCTGAACAGAGACAGATTTGATTAGATTCGAAGTCATTTTCAGCCTCCCTAACCGTAACAAAGATGTTCAAACAGAGGAAATGTGAAGACACCATTAATTTAGTATGGAGCTACAACAGCCCAGAATCAGTGCCTAAGGTGTCTTTACACTACAAGATTCCCAAGATCCCCCGCGCACAGAAACAGTAAGTTATAAAAGAAGGCTATGAAACAATGTACAAGTGGGAAAAAGAAGTCAGAGATGCTGAAAATCAGTACAGAAGTGAACTCCAAAAAATTGTCGTATGCGGATCAAAAGAAAAATCTATTCTATTTTAACAATAAGCAGGCCTACTTAACTCTCAGCTCAGAACCTCAGTGAATAGAAGCAGTCAGCAAACAGCTGCCGCCTGGCACGTGTGCGACGACACGCATCAGACTTGTTTGATGTAACCGACAGGCATACGCAGGGCAGCGTCATCAGACCAACACACCTCAACAGCAACATGACTAATAACTACCACTACACGTCCTCCTGCCTCATTAGTGGTCACCTCGTTTCCAGCAATTAATACCTGAGCGTGACCTGTCACAATCACTGCACGATCTCACGCCAAATTAGGGGTCATCTAGCTCTCAGTACTTGACTACCTGAAAATCAGAGCAGCACAGCTACTGGCCCTGTCTTTTTAGAATTTGAATAATATTCCCAAACCTCACCCAACTGCTTTCCAATGATAGCAAAGGGAATCTAAAAGAAACGATAACTTGGAGAATTACATGTGTAAGCAGACCTCTCACACTCGCGGAACACAAAACAAATGCCTCCTAAAACCCCATGCTAACTGAAGACACAAGTTGATATTTTCTCATAAAATGCGTTGCACAGCTTTGGCCATTCCACAGTCTAAAGGGAGATTACACAACGATAGGTGACTATCATCATGACATTTTATCCGCGTGAAAATCTTTTCAACGACAATTAATACGAACACAGGTAGTGCAGGCAATTGGGAGCTCTTGCAAATGTTTCTCTGATTTTCATATGTAAGCGTAGAGTAAATTCACGAGTCTTGCTATGATTCGTTCTCTTATCGAACATCAGACTAAGCCTCCCAAGTCTGGTTATGGAGGCGACTTTATCTATAGAGTTACAGAGCTATGCACATTGATACTCAAACCTTGCGCAGGTCTACCTACCACCCAAAGCGATAAGTAGCCTCTGTGAGCGTCAATAGCAAGAGGCCATCTAGTTCCACATACGGTGGTGCAGATCGTCTACAGATAAATCATACACTGACACAGCCTTCTCTCTCAAATCAGATTTTGAGGCAAACTTTTGAGGTCATGACCCGAGTTCCACCCCCTCAAAAGACGCCAGTGGTGGCCGGGCTGGCTGACCCAACCAGCTGCGCAGGCACTAACCGTGTCACAAGACAGAACAGCGAAGACAACACCCAATCATGAGGTGCAGGCTGACGCGAGCGAACACGATTCAAGACAAGCATAAACTTACGGTGAGCTGTCAAATCTTGCATACTAAATGCATAGTTACAAATTTGTTACCTAGGTTCAGCATAAGCGGTTTCTATGTGCGCAGAGTGATAACAAATTGCTGCGTGCGGAGAGAGACAAGATATTCTCGATATGTAGAGACCGACGACTTATCGCTATGATAATTCTGCCATCCAAGATGTGTTTTTTTTGCGCAGTCTAGATGGTAACCTGAAAGTCCATGGAAGAAAACCCAAGGAAAATATAATACAACTGAATTTCAACAGTTCACTTAATTAAAATTAAAAAAGGCTGGTCTAAAGTTGGTAAATAAACCGCATCTCAGTTACCTAAAATCATCTGCACAAAAAAGAAGAAACACACAGGGACGTAAGGACTATGCCTACCTTCACTGCACAAAAGAGTATTACAAAAGTACCATTAATTACATTGCTGTAGTATCTTGTAAAAATATATTCTACCAGAAAGTCTAGCGTAAGATCGGCATCACAAAACTCCCAAAGGTGCAGGCACATCACCCAGCAAGGAGATGGAAATTTTGCATTGGAAATTATTAATTATGACTTTTTTCATTTAAAATCTCTTCAAGATCTCCTCACCTTACCTCATAATATTCATTTCTAACCTTCCATTAATGTTGCTCTACCATAAGGGAAGTACAGCAATCGCAGCATTAATAACAATAAGAAATAAATTATGAAAGGCCATATTTTAAAAATGCACAGGAGAGTTTTCTAACGCGGAGGCCGTAAAAATGGCAGCTGTGGTGCTTTAAGTTGCTGCAGGAGTATCGCGAGGATCATAATTAGTGCGCTACTCAACCGCAAACCTGGAAATCAAGGCTAAGCATGCAAGTCAATGAGCAAAAAATCTTACTTTCTAGCACAATCTTGGAACAAAAACAGATGAATGATAGGCATATTGCCGCAACAAAACTGGCACACGTAACTTATTAGCGCAGTCAAATAAAAAATATCACATGGAGACTGGACACAATTGTTGATGGCGCTGTTGAAGTCAGTCTCTCACAGCATTGTTAGACAGGAGTCAAATTTGTTATAACTTTCGAATTAGAAAATAATTATTAATAAATTATGTAATTAGATCGAAGTATCTTCCTGCTTTGATAACGACGAAATTAACCAAATCGCATCTCGCAAATCACAAAAGATTAGATTATTAGTTAGTTTAAGCCTCCCTATCCGCCACAAAGGCAATCCAAGGAGAGGAAGGAAGAAGGCACCATTCAGTATGGAGTTAAAGGAAAGCGTAATCTATGCAGAAAGGGCATAGAAACAGTAAGTTGAGAAAGAAGATTATGAAACAAGAATGAAGTCGAAGAAGAAAGTAGCAGGTGCTGAAAAACAGGACAGCAGTGAACCGAAGAAGGTGGTCCTTAACATAACAAAAAAATTATTTCAACAAAAAGAAGGCCTAACTAACTCTCTGCTCGGGCCCTCACATTTTCCCCCCTGGGAGTGCTAGTTCCCATTGATACAATAGTTATATCCTCATGAGAGGCCAGATCTCAAAAACAAATTTGAAATAACACGAAAAACGACGATGTGCTGCGGATTTTTTATGTACTTATGGAGATACGTTGTAATATGATCAACATGTGACGAACAGAGAAAATACAAGATTTTTATTCAATAAAAATTGGAAAGATTACGCAGCGGTGTTTAAATAGTAAAAAAATTATTAGGAAGTCGCTGATCAAGACCTGAAATTTGTGATAAAGTTGCGGCAGTGTAAATTTTCCGCTAAAAAATTTTGCAAAAAAAATGAAATCAATCTACAAACATTATGTGCTTAATAAATAGATCCATTTTCAAGGTTTAAGAGTCTTTTGTTACAAATAATAGCATTGGGGTCAGTCTACTTCCCTACAAATGGAGTGCGAGTCCGGTGACTCCTTCGCAATACGATTTGGAAGGAAATATTAACCAAAATAGGGCCCTTCTCATAACTGGTGAACGTCATGAAGGTAACGTTATCATTTTAATACCTCAAACTTGAACTGCATTAGATGAGGGTTGATTTTAAACGTAACGATTTCATAAACTGTGCATTTAAAAATCTCCATTAAGCAGAAAGAGAGCATAATAGAACGAGGAGCCAGGGTTCCACTTCATGTTAACCAATCAAGACTTTCAGTGTGCTTCTAAATCTAATTCGAACGCCTCAACAGCCATACAGAACTGTCTTACTTCGCATAAGCCACGTAACATAATTTTTACAATAAAGTGACGTCTTTTTCACTATTATTACTATTCATTTTAACTGCAAGACACAGAGTTAAATTCTACCTGAACATCACCAAAGATACAACACGACCGCAAAATTTAGCGACCTGCCACAGGCATTACAGAGCACAAAGACAGTTTAGGAGCGGACTGCACACTACCCCTGTAAAAGGAAGGGACTCGACCGTGACGCAAGAATGATGGTGCGGGCTTACGGACCTCATTCGTCATGAGGGAAGCGAAGGCCAGCTTCAGTTCAAGATACATTTGGCCAGAAACAACTTCGTGTGAGAGCCCATCGGTCACGTGTGATGGACAAACAGCCCCAAGCTCAACTACCATAATGGGCTTCTGACGGTCTTCGTGAAATAAGTAAAACGAGAGAGTTCCGAAGTCCATGATGCGTCGCAAAAAATGAATGATTGAAGACCCGTTTTCTTGGTTTGCTTTTGAAAATGATCCATGAGAACGATTATCGAATAATTCAAGAGGACGATGAAATGAATTCGGTGAAGGTTTAATGTGGTATGTTATGTCCTGCTGGTTTCGAAAGATTGTGCGCATGGTCCAACATTCGGAAAAGAGACACAATATTGGGCCATAGAAGTTGAAGGCTCTTACATATTTTGTAAACAAAAATGCAATTTTAAAAACTCTATGAAAATTGTTAGTCACGAAAGACATGATAACATTCAAACGACAACCTGATTTTGAGAAGAGTTAACCATGCATAAGCAATAAAAAAATGTAAAAAATTATATAATGAAAATAAAGCCACTTAAAACTGAAAATCTAAAAAATATAACGCTCAGTAATTTAAGTTAAGAACAGACAAGTTAGTACAAAACCAAAACGTAAACGCCATGCTCTCTAAATTGCTATGAATTAAAGTTACGAAGCTTTCAAAATATCTTGTTTTTCAGCATGAACATATTTTTCATTGTTTGCAAAAAATTTCATAACCCTCTTTTTGGGTATGAAAGTACAGTAAGATGCCAGCTGAGGCCCAGCAAAGTACGGCCAGCTGAGAAGGACCAAAGCACGGCAAGACACATAAGTGAAGACCTGCAGTGCAGACGCAGTTTAATCCTGTATTGGGTGTGTGCGTGACCCCGCACTCAAAATGAGGGTTCCATCCAGCAAAGGAACGATAACTTTTCTTCTCCAACAGCTCTGCGTGGAATAGAAATTCTGCGCAAGCAGGCTAATTAATTTTTCACATTAGATTGAAAGAGTTCATTTGAGCCATCTCTGACGACAACAAAGGAGTTCCAAGGAGGAAAAGGAGGAAGATATGATTATGGACGGAGTTAAGGGAACGGGGAATCTATACATAAGGTGTGTTCCCACACTAGATGGAAACGGCAAGTTGACAAGGAAGTTCGTGAAACAATGCCAAAGTTGGAGAAGAAAATAACAGGTCCTTAAAAACAGGACAGCAGTTAACAGAAAAAAAATTGTTCTCAACATAATAAAAACCTGTTTTATGGCAACAAAAAGAGGCCAACCTATCAGCTCATAACTTCCCGTTTTCTTCTTCACAGCACCATTTCCAATAGATGCATTAATTGCATCCATTTAAGGAGCTATAGCTCCTATTACGATGAAAAATTCACACAGCACTAGGAAAAGAGAACATGATTGCGTACAACATTAGAGATTTAACTTACTTAATTTTTACTAAGGGCTTACTTATGGCGAGATAATGAAGAGATGATTTTAGAATATTGTGGCCTCCAATATTTTAAAATTCTTACCCTATTGTGGCATCCAGAGTAGCAAGAGTACAACACAATTCACCACCATCCCTATTGCAGAACATAATCTCAATGGGAGGAGATACTTGCAAACTTTTAAAATGTTACAAAGATTTCCAATTTATTCACCAACTAGAAGTAAAACATAATCAAGTCAATGAATGGTGGCGCAGTAGAAGAAAATGCAGAAAATATTCAGAATGATCGGCGGATATTGCCTCCAAAACAGAAAACTCAGTTCATGGTCAGCAGAACTCTGCTCTCGCACTCCCGTTGTTGACACGGGGCCCAAATTGCTTGCAGTCCTGGGAACAAAGCAACGAGCGTCTCCAGTTCGGCCTAGGGGTGAAAGTCTGTAGGAAGTACCGAAACTCTTTTGGCAGGTATAGATTTGAGCAAATTGACTTCGGTGAAAGATGGTTTTCAGCAACATTCTTATGACGCATGCAAATGGGATTTGATTTGAACAAGCTGTTTCTTCAATAAGTACAGTGCTTTATTTGTTGTTCATCGCAATAAATTAGCGAATGAGCGAAAAAACTGAGAAAAATTGACTACGTCTGATACTCATTACTCTACACGAAAGAAATAACTCCTCGAAATGATGTTCACTCACTTCAAATTTCAAACAGAACAAACTCTTTGCTAACGACAATATTTCCACTGTGCATTGATAAATCAAAAATCTTAAACCAGAATGCTAACATTTTTCAGGTAAGCCCGTTCTAAGCTAAAGTGCAAGTATTTGACCACTTGGATCCTGTTGACAGTAAATGCCGCATTTTACGACTCACCAACTCCACGCTACAGGCAACACGGCGTAGGCTTCGAGCACTCCCGCGTCTGATGTGAGTTTTCAAAGCTTGCAGGAGAAGTTCTGGCCTAAAATTCTGATTTTTAGGTTTTGCACTTAACTAAACAAATATCATTTTATGATAATTATTGATAAATCTGAGATTTAATTTTCGGAATAGCTTTATACGAGTGCGAAATGGCGGTGAAATCCTTAAGGTGAGTTTGAAATTGTGTGCAATTTCATAGCACACTTCCCAAACATTGACTTGCAAAGATATAAAAATGACAATAGTTTTAACTATTCTTTTCAGAGAATTTAAGTAAATTGCCTTCATTCTATGAATTCCAGCAACGACTGCACACAGCTCGAGACAGACGCTAGAATCGAATGCTTCAAAATCAATACCATCTAACAAATCTTGAAAAACGAGCAAAGATCCCTGAACATCTCGTGGTTAAGAAATACCGAATCAGCACAAATGGAAAACAATTTGTTAATAATTAATATTTAATCTAACTTTAACAAAGTTAAGAACCTACGCCGAGCTGCAAGAACATGATGCAAGTCTCGGTGCAGAATGCACTTGTGAGCGCTTCATATGCAGCAAGGCCTGCTCAGTTTGGTGTCAACACGTTACCCGGAAACGGGGAGGAGGGACAATGCGTATAGACTTGCAATCGAGCCAGACTCAGCTCAGCACTCTGGGTATGACTGATACCGAAGCGATTGAATAAACGCATTCAAAACAACGTCCATAGGAAATCCCATAACAAACTACCCCTATGCGTGAACTGCCTCAGCATGAACAATGTTCAGGGTACTAACCCACGTCCAGAGCACGGCGCGTCTGACCATTATTGTGCTATGAACTCCAAATATGGTGAGCAACACGAGACGCATAATGCACCCTATGGTCCAGAGACATCAAGCTCACTACCATTGCGATGTAGACCGTGCGGGTGCGGCAGATAACACATCGAGCATGAAAAAAACCGACGCCTATAGAAGGTATTGATGAAATGTGCCCTCTTGTTCAGTGGACGGCACGCTGTACATATAAACGCAACAAAAGAACTATAGGCATCACATTGGGTTCGTACAACCACTCTGAGCACCGCTCGTTCAGTATGGAGCTCCGACAACACGCGATGAATGTTAGGCTGTCTTTGACCCTGCACAATATAGTCCGGACACGGCGATCCTCATAGAAGTAGATTAGATTTTAATTATGTTTGAGCATATGGGCACCAGGTGTGCGCGATGCAGCCCGGGCATCACATGGGCACCAGGTATGTGCGATGCAGCCCGGGCATCACATGGGCACCAGGTATGCGCGATGCAGCCCGGGCATCACATGGGCACCAGGTATGCGCGATGCAGCCCGGGCATCACATGGGCACCAGGTATGTGCGATGCAGCCCGGGCATCACATGGGCACCAGGTATGCGCGATGCAGCCCGGGCATCACGTGGGCATCAGGTATGCGCGATGCAGCCCGGGCATCACTTGGGCACCAGGTATGTGCGATGCAGCCCGGGCATCACATGGGCACCAGGTATGCGCGATGCAGCCCGGGCATCACTTGGGCACCAGGTATGCGCGATGCAGCCCGGGCATCACTTGGGCATCAGGTATGCGCGATGCAGCCCGGGCATCACATGGGCACAGGTATGCGCGATGCAGCCCGGGCATCACGTGGGCATCAGGTATGCGCGATGCAGCCCGGGCATCATTTGGGCACCAGGTATGTGCGATGCAGCCCGGGCATCACATCGGCACCAGGTATGCGCGATGCAGCCCGGGCATCACATGGGCACCAGGTATGCGCGATGCAGCCCGGGCTTCACGTGGGCATCAGGTATGCGCGATGCAGCCCGGGCATCACTTGGGCACCAGGTATGTGCGATGCAGCCCGGGCATCACATGGGCACCAGGTATGCGCGATGCAGCCCGGGCATCACTTGGGCACCAGGTATGCGCGATGCAGCCCGGGCATCACTTGGGAATCAGGTATGCGCGATGCAGCCCGGGCATCACGTGGGCATCAGGTATGCGCGATGCAGCCCGGGCATCACATGGGCACCAGGTATGTGCGATGCAGCCCGGGCATCACATGGGCACCAGGTATGTGCGATGCAGCCCGGGCATCACATGGGCATCAGGTATGCGCGATGCAGTCCGGGCATCACATGGGCATGAGTATGCGCGATGCGGCCCGGGCATCACATGGGCATCAGGTATGCGCGATGCAGCCCGGGCATCACAGGGGCACCAGGTATGCGCGATGCAGCCCGGGCATCACATGGGCATCAGGTATGCGCGATGCAGCCCGGGCATCACATGGGCATCAGGTATGCGCGATGCAGTCCGGCGACACGACGCCTGACCTTGCAGTCACCGCAGCCACCAAAGCGACGTTGGCTCGGCAGGCGGCGCTGGGAACGCTGACGGCTTCCGATGACTTTCAACAACTGTTGTGATAATCACCCAATACGTCTCCTGGCTCTCTTATATCAGACTCGTCTAAATATTTTTCAGTAACGGATTAATGATAAGTGTTCGCTCGCTAGCCCGACTTTCCGTGACGTGAAAAAAATAATTCCACATCGTCCTCGTAATTTTTGTACCTCGTAACTTTCCACGAATCAAAATAAACATTTCGCGCTCATCCCTGAAGTTAGGGTGTGGTTCGCCAAGAGCTTCTGCTGCCAGGCACCGTCTGCGACTGATGCTTCAACAGGTGTCGTTGATGTGCACAGTCGTCGGCAACCCTAAATTATTTTTAATAGGAAAAAGTTACGCATTCAAAAATTGATAATCATAACACAAGACCCAATATCCTAATGTACGTGAACGAACTCAGTGGTGAATAATGACGACTTGTACGGGAAACACAGCAAATGTTTTTTTTTAAGCAGTGTGTTTGGCCATAGATGAATACACTTTAAAATTTAAAAAGAATAAGCCCTCTACGGATCTACAGGCTATGCATGGATGGATACGTTAATTCAACTTAATGAAAAAATTTTGTTCGTAATAGCGCATAAAATTACAAATGAGAATACACTCTAAAGGATCAAATAAAAAACAGTAATCGGAAACCTCGAAGACAAGCGAGGCATGTAGTATCAAAAAGAAACGAAGGACAGTATCTGCTTACAGCATCGGCATGAGCGATAAAATCGAACAACAAATGCGCGCTTTCAAAGCTAAAAGGAAGCGTTCAGTTGAATAACCTCATCAGAGTACCACAAGAATAGAATTGCGGAGATGGATGGCCAGCACATATTTATGACCGTAGGCGCGACAATAATTTGGAGCAAGCCATAATTATAGGCACAAAAACAGAACAGAGCCCTCTTGATAAAACGGACGCACTAACTCGATAATGCCAAGCGCCTTGAAAATTTGCCGTGTTTTACGTGTGATAACATATCTTCTCTTCGGGATCATTCGCTTCAAGAGGAGTTAGCAGAAAAACTCGATCAATCCATTTTACTAGGACGCTCAATACCTATTACAGAACTCAGAAAAACAATGTAGAAACAAGGAAGGAAGAAGGCCGGAAAACGAAAAGAAACAAATGAGAACAGAAGGGAGGATGAACTAGCACCTCAAGCGATACTCAAGGCTTAGGAAGAATATATGAGTGGCAGAGAGGAAGAAAAACGCTGCAGGAAAGGCAGAAGCAGCAGTAGCACCAGCAGCAGCAGGAGCAGGAGAGACAGCAGCATCAGCAGGAGAGACAGCAGCAGACTACCCCTGCAGTCCACACCACCAGCTCCGGACACTTGGCAGAGCTGAAGCGTTACCCTGCCAAGCTCACGCGTCAGGACCACTAAGAATATACAGCATATGGCGCTAAACTTAATACGTCCTGACATTGAACTGATCTTAACCTGGCTCGTGACTACCGTGCACAATGTTAATTTCTAAAGTTATGTGCGTTCGAATGACAGATGTGCGGTGTGAAATCCAAGAGAGATGCAACGTTAGAAACAAAATATCGAAATTAAATTAAAATGCTTCGTATGAGCGAAGAGTTTACCTTAATTTAGCAGATTATTTTTTGGAAAAATAATACAGTCAACTTTCGGGGCCCAAGTAACACGTGCGCATAATTTTGTCTAGTGCCGTAGATTTTCCATAAATTTTCGAGATTGAATCATCACGTTCGAACAGGACATGCCTTGCGAATACAAGGACAACGCTGCTAAAAAATCTTAGCCTGAAGGAAAAGAAAAGATGCGCGCTGCACATTACACACAAGCTCCCCCGATTGCGCGAACAGAAGTACACACTGCCTCTGCCAAAACACCCGAGGACGAGACGGTAAACTCACCATTTCTATTGGCGCACAATCCTCCACGGAACTTTAATTACATGATGTTAGCACGCCTGCTCGATGCTACTCTCTGCAGCCCGCGTTTGAACTCGACACAGGTGGAACACGCGTTGAAATCGTGGAATAAGTGGCCACAGCTTGCCGTCTTAGGTTTGTGCTCGCCAAATCAGTTGCAATTGATAGCTTGCCTTTGAAGACTTAGAAAATTCAAGTTCTAAAATCAATCACATCGCTTTCAATTTCTTGCTTAGAAAACTTGCACGCCCAAACATCCACACCAGAGCAAATGTAGACACGATGCAGGCTCAAGAACAAAGGCACTGACAAAAATGGCAACAAATGTTTCAGCCGACCGGATTTGGACCTACGAAGCGAGCTCCGAGACAGTAAAATGGTGTAGTAGAACATAAATTGGGCAAAGGAAATCATGTTTCTGGATATTCTGAAACCACGATGAAATTTGCTTATTATTACTATTAATCAATCCAAATTTATATGATGGCTGAAAAATTAAAAGAAAAAGTTTAAATTCGCTTCACATATACTTTGTATTCACGTGCATACCATGTACATTTAATACCACACACTAACATACATTTCAACAACGAGGACTGAAGCTATGATCTGGCTCAAAAGGCCTCCTTAGTAAAAAATTTCTTTGAGAAAAATTACGTATCACGTTTGCAAACGAGTTACTCCGATCAAATAGCACCTCGCATGTTCCTAATTATTTTAGCTGGGATTTGATGCCCCCTAAAGTCGACGGAGCAATACAACAGATTGAACAAACGAAGTTCTAAGTAGTAATGTACGCTTTCTGGCACATGCATTCACAGCGAAAGTTGAATTATGGACATATTTTTACAAATTATCATCAACACGTGAGCCAGAACACGCGCAAAAGAATATGTGTTAGTGTGCGCATGCGCAGCGTAAACAATTTCGTCCAAATATTGTGAATATATTTTACAGTGTAGACGCAACCGATGCCAAATCCTCAGCCATCAAGGCTTAATTGGTTTGTCTAGAGCAGCGTAATTGATTCTTGGCAGGTCACTTTACCCTCGGTGTTTGAAGACTGCCACGGCAGCCAGCAGCATCCTGAGCAGAGCTATAAAAACTGCCGTCAATTTACCTCGCACGAAACTACGCACAGCAGATGACGACGATAAGCGGAAGCTTTTTCACGATATTACCAACATGAAAAACAGGACAAGCAAAAATCTGTTGCAAACATTACTTATTATAGTTTGCAAATTAAAAGTAAACCAAATCAATTAAAACATCAGATGAGAACAAATCAGACGCAGAGAGTAATTAGATTGAAGATTTCGTTCAAAATATGAAAGACGACGCTGAAAATACTGGGGCCTTGATTGAGAGGAAACCCCTACATCTCTTCCTTCTCAAAGAGAACAGCATCGACCGTGTGTCTTTGTCGCGAGATAACATCTGCGCGAAATGAATGCGACAGGCGCTAAGTTACCACGCGATTATGTGTTGCTTGTTGTACGCTTGTCTGCATCGTAGCAAATACACAATCAACTTACAGAGATCTGTTCATAAAATATATGCCGACACAGTTGGAGAAGCCCATTCTCGCTGGGTTTTTTAGGTGCAGAGAAATTGCTGGAATAATCAAAGTTAAAACAGAAAAGAAGCAAGAATATTTCTCCAATGCTCATACACGAAATAATTAGAAATTACTGGTATCGCGAACAGTATCTGATATGTAACAACCAGTAATGAATTTCATTATCAATGCTTACCAATTTCCTAAGTCCTTACATTAACAAAGCTTCACCAATTTCACCTATCTGCACCAATTTCAAAATTCCAGAAAACCAACACAATTTCTCCTCAAAGCTTGCACTCACGATTGCAAATATTTTACTGTAGAAATTTAGACAAGTTTTAATTTAAAATTAAATAAGCATTACAAATTTTGAAGGACAAGGCCTGAAAATTATCTGCGAATCCATATCAGGAACATACCCATTTTTGTACCGAGATCCATTGCCCATTTCTATATTAAACTATATAAACGTGAATGCTTCGCAAGTGACTACAACGATAGCACTTTGAATTGCGAATTCTAAAGGTTGGATACATCGTCAATTTGACTCCTTATTTCCAGGTAAACCTGCAACTTGAATAGAATAAAAAGTATTCACATTTTAAAGTCTACTATAAATTTTAAGGAAATGAAAATACAACTTTGTGCTCTTAGAGTCAGAAAATTCTTAATTGTAATATCAGCACTCAGGAATGGATTCGTTCTCAATTAAACGAAAGTCGCAAGGCAATAGGAGTGAATAAGAAACACTTCTTATTCGAGAATTAAATCCAAGCAGTCATTCAGATTAAGCAAGCCTTGACGCATTTACAGAAAATTATTTAAATAGATGTCGTTGACTTCTGAACCTAAAATAATATCTATAATTCTCATGAACTAAATTGAGATTTAACTAGGACGAAAAGTTTATTGAACATGAATATTTAGGTGATGGTCGGAACCCTTGCCAAAGAAGCGCGCAAAATATTTATATTCGGTCAATAAATCAGATTGTAGAACGCTATCTAAAGTCACCATACTAGAAAGCCTTGCCAAGTTCTCCAAAGGGCAGGAACATCGGATGTAAATATACTGCTTCTCAACGAGGCGCCTAGAAAACCAGCTGTTGAAGGAAATGGTTTAATCTCAATATTTCCGAGCCCTGCTTTACTTTTAATACAACGTACAAAATGCATTTACTAGAAAATTATGCGAGAAAAAAGTAAAAAGAGGTCCGTATATTCGCGGTTAAAATGTAATAAATGCAATTACATTATCCTCGATCTGAATATCAATACGTGATGGGGGTTCAGAATTTCATTGCATGTTCGTACAAATTTCGGTGAGCATAGAACCAAAATTAGCGAGCATTTTACTAGGACATCACTGATGTGCCAAATCAGCGACACAGTTACAGCACACTCAGAGCAGAATTTCAGCATTTCGTGACACGCTAGCACAGAGCTAACCCAGAAAAAGGAATTAACAGAAGCGAAATGACTAGTACAAAAAAAATCCCTTACGCGGTATCTCGGCCTCTTACAGTAGATAAAAAAAGAAACAGAGATCAATAGTACCAGCTCGCATTCTTCGTATTGCTGCGAGTAATACACAGAGTGTTCTCTAACTCATGGTACAAACTTCCACATAATGTATTGAAACTCAAAATAAACACATTTTCATGAATAACGAAATGCCCAAAAATGCTTCGTCATCGAGACATCAAATCATGGAATTTTATTTGATTTTAAGGAAATTTTTCACTTTCCTAATTGTGACGACCCGCTGTATGGCAACATTAGTGTGCTTTTATTACTCTGGTGCTGACAGTCTTCCGAGTCTTAGGTAATGAAAGCTCATCTGATTTCAACAACTTTAATTATTACAAGATCTTGAAAAAACATATGCCAAGATCATATCTGTTTTTTCAAAATTTGTTAAACGATCCATGCTGTTCGGAGTGTTACACAGCGTGCACCGACACTGCAGCAGACGACAGGTAAACAAATGTTGCCATACAGCGGGTCGTCACATTAAGAAAGTGAGAAATTTCCTTAAAATCAAATCAATTTCAATGATTCGATATCTCGATAACGAAGCATTTTTGGGCATTTTTTATTCCTGGAAATGTGTTTGTTTTGGGTTTCAATATATAATGTCAAAGTTTGTACCATAAGTTAAAGAACACCCTGTAGAGAGTCGATTCCTGAAGGCACTACTGCAGTAGACTAAACCAAGCCGAGTCCTCGAGCCCACCAACCCCGTAAAAAGTAGCACGCATATGGCATTAAAAATGTTAATTAAATTCACTTTACTAGTTTATAATGAAACACTTACGAGTCGTAATTCATATTCAACAGAATTTAAAAACATGAAAATTGTTTACTTCTTATCAAATGGCTGACTATAGCGGGAAGACACGCTAGCAGAAATTTAAGTGCCATCGAATTTTTTATGGTGACCAGGATTCCTGGTCGGTGAAGTCGGACCAGGTCGGACAAGGAACAATATGTATTCATTCGCCTAAAACGCAGAGAAGTATTTTTCTAAAATTCAAATCATCGAAGACATTGAACCTAACTCAAATTTTGACCAAACCAGATTGATTTTCCTGCCGAAAAATAGTGCACGCAAAACATGATCAGGTTAACTTAAATATGTCAGTTTAAGCCAACCTAATTACAACGTAGGCATTGCAAAGTGCGCTGCCTTCGCAGCAATTTAGGAAATTTATATTTTCAAATAGCGATAGAAAATTTGTACCTCCGAATATCGAAAGAACCATTCCGCAAGTACACTCGTTTTCCGGAAACGCTCTCTTCCGGTACCTTAGGTATATAAACTCTGCAGGCCGGGCAGAGGCCGCCAGTTGTATTTGAAGTGTAATGTATAGACCCCAGAGAAGGAAATGTAAGTGTGTTAAATGTTAAGTGATATAGGCAAGGTTGTTTCTTTGTGTCTCGAGATGTCTGTTTTGTGTCTCCAGCTAGTGAGTGACAAGCTGAAGACTTCAAGTGATAGTGGAATGTAATTTATGCTGCAACCGTCTTCTATCTCCCCTTACAATAGTGATCCTTCATTCGTGGTATCAATGTAATGTAACTCTGCTGCTAACAATTTTATACACTGCTCAAATTTCAAGTTAGATTTGATCTGTGTTGGACAGTGTTGTGAGACTTTCTTGCAAACACTCAGTCATATATTGATTAGATTGTTGAGCCTGATTTGATCGGTGTTTGTCAGTGCTATTTAATTCATTTGTTGGAATTCACAGCCGGATTCATTATGCTCACTTGTTAATTTGCTCTATGTACACTATGTTATATAAAACCTAGCTAACTTTGGTAGATTCAAACTGTGGTTTTTGGACTCTAGAATTATGTAATTCCTCGCTCAACTTGCTATTTCACCAGTCCGGAGAGTGTGGTTGTTTCGCCTATTTTCATTTTTATTTTTACTTGACTGCGGGAAATGTTCGATCACCTAGTTGATTATGAGTGTATTAAAAAGTTCTGTTCATTCCCATCAGGTAATTATTTACTTGTACTGATGTGTCTAAATGTACCCACTTGTTCACCTATTGACCACCTTTGTATATGTATGTGTTATAACTATGTCCAGGTGGTGCCGTTGAATTTCCAGACCTTTGTGACTGGTCATGTTGAGTCAGAAACAACTCAAGTTGTCAAGCATTGTTTATATAGGAATAGCCGTGTAACTTCAATTCAGCGTCTGCCTGGTTAGACATCAGTGTGTAGAGTACTACCTGACCTTAGTATTTTAAAAGTGTCTCATTAGGTTGACGTCTTATATCTGAGTGTGCCCCGTGCCCCTGAGTGTGCTGGAGTGTAAATTCCTATGCATACAATATAACAGATATATCTGCGTGAGGGATCGCACATCAAGGGAATTACCTCCTTCACAAGGTATGAGGAGAGTACTAGAGTAAATTCTTGGTCATTCGAGTGATAGTGTTGTCGCACACAACTGATAATGTATTCCTAGCCAAAACAATGACACTCACATTCCTGAAACGTCTATTTTTGTTAAGCCTCAGCTGCTTTAGAAGAAATAAGTGTTTTCGGCACAATGGACAATTTTTTAAAGATGGTCACGGTATTGTAGTGTGAAATTAAGCTGTCTCAAGATCGGCGCTGTACTGTCGTAAAAATTCACTCCAATTTTTCTTTGGTACTGAAGAATTTCCCGAATTTCGACTTTATATTGAACAAACTTTGAACAGTACCTCATAATTGTTAAAGTTCTATGCCTACTTTCGAAAGTGATCAAAAAATTTATGAGAATCAAGCTAACCCGTCGAACTCAACCGGCTAGTAAATCTTCCACCTGTGAACTCCACAGGCATCCACTAAGTGGAAGCCTCGGAAGATATTGCGCTGCTACTGATGACCACAAGAGCATGACTCACTCCTTATGTGAGGGGATTCGTTGATAACTATGGGAACTTCTAAGCTCACCAACTGAAACCATGTGACGGCAATCTTAAAATCAAATTACACCCACCACCAAAGCGCAACAAACAACACAATACGAAGTTGGCGAAAAAAGTTATGTTCGTACCATCTACGAAAATTACCCACCATTTCTCGTCAGTGTAAACTTAGGAAGAAAAACTCCACTCGGCCTTGAGCCAGCATTGGCTCTATCTCGCGCGATTTGAAAGTTGGTCATGCCATCGGAGCGAGGGTCCAGCTTGCTGCAGTGAGGCCTTCTACGGCAAGTGCAAGGCCGGCTCCTGGGCGCCCGTCTCATGACGGACTCCAGCGTACCTCTTACAGGCCCATTAGACCTTTTTCTGGCTCCTAATGACACGGTCTCACTCATAAACTTGACTATGAGGTGTTTTCTCCATAAAGCGATGCTGAAATTAAAATCGATTCAGTGAGTTGGGGCCGCTTTTGGTAAATAATTGTGCGGCCTCACACATCGTTCAAATTCAAAGTTTACGCACTTGAAGTAAAAGGAAATGCTTTATTGGCACATGGAGTTAAACTGATAGAAGTACTATAAAGTTTTCCGCCTCTGCTGAACAATCAACGTAAGGGTAACTCTAAAAACCACGTAAACAAAATGACACCCCTTTGATTTCAACATAAAAGAGCACAAACAAAGGAATCACGCAAGCCAAATTTCAACAAAGCAGGAGAAGCAGTTGGTGATCTTAAAACAGAAAATTTCACTGGACAAGTGCTCGCTCGCTGAATACTAGAATGAGCGAAAATTTAAGCACCTCAATTGGTTATAACCCAAGCAGGTTCAAATGTTTCAAAATCAGTGGGGATAAGATCTATTTTTTTAATTGAAACACATCAGCAAACACACCTAGACAGGACATGAATGAACTATATAAAACAATGTTACTGAAATTTAAATTCCTAACTCTCTTTGTAAACAGGTACGCATCATAATCGCAGTTTGAATAACCGACAAAAAATACGAGGCTACTTTAGTATAATTATCCTAACTCACGTTTTTGAACGCTGTAAGCGTAAATTAAACGCTCTTTTTATCAATGTTTCATTATTATTTCAAGTAAATTCATTTGGAAGTTGAACGTGAGCACAGCCGCTTCAAAGGCATGCTACGCTTTAATGTCCTTCAAATTTTGCCAATTAACCTCTTCGCTCCGGTCGCTGACCCAGCCGCAGATCTAATCCATCGTACATTCGTCCATCGAAACTTCAGAGAACTTTAACCACATCAAAACAGTCGAGCTACGCGGCAAGACATGAACAGAAACACATTAGAAAAAGTATAACAAATTTCAGCTCACAAACAAATGAAAACTCATCAGCTATTTAAATTTTAAAACTCAGGCCTTCGTGCACTAGATCTCATTTCTCAATTGAGATCCTTGATTTTTGAGTTATGTTGACAAGTGTTCCAAATGCAGCATGTAGTGGGATCGCTAGTTGCAACTCCTTCTCGTGAGATTTATAACATCTGTAGACCTCATTTTATGAGCAATTCTCAACATGATCTAGCAAGAAAATGCACTCCATTGGGTAAACTATCACCTCTGTTTTAGCGCACCACAGCAGCGCCGATAAAACAATCGCATGACCGTCCACTATCAATACAGTTCCTCGCGCTGATCTTATCGATGATAAGAGAAAGTGCCGACTTGCAAGCAAGAAAACCAGTGCAGTATTAATTATTGAATGTGTCTTATTGTGGCATGCTAGTAAGAACCCCGAATCTCTTAGCCATGGTGAACATTGTTAGTCGGCGTAGTTTAATTGAGATCGAATTGACTTAAACACATTGCTGTGCGACAGTTGTAGATGCTGTCTTTTATAACTAATTTGCGACAATATTTTTGTAATATAATTTTTAGCAATCAATGCAGTGATCAGATAATGACGTAAAATTTGCAGAAACTACAGAAATAAAGCTTTAATTGATTTAGGAACTCATTTCAACATGCGTCTCGAAAATTCTCATTGTTGGGCCCCACGTACAATGCTGAGTGGTGGCAGTTAACAAAATTGTGAACAAAACATTTTGTGCATGTACAAACGTTCGTAGCTACTCGACTCGAACAATCCCTGTGATACGTTCCATTAAATACCTTTTTCAAACACTATATTAGCACTGTCTAAGCCTTTTCCTATTAAAAAATGCCGTCAATAATTGGCACGACTTTTAGCTAACTTCTCTTTTCATGTTAAATGTTCAACCAAAAATGTTCAAATTACTTGGTTTCCTCGTTGAATCAAACCAAATAACGCTCAAATTCACGTCTCCGCTTAAATAACACTGCCAGAACCATCTGAGGAGCACGCGCTGCTGCCTCAGCTGAGAACCACTTCAAGGGGTCAGCGATACGGACGTCTTAACGCAGTCACGCGCCCTATCGGACGTAGCACAGGCTGGCCATGTGGCTTACAGAGCCAGATGTTCGCCTGCTCACAGGCCTACCCGAACAAAACCAAACAACTTAGTCCGAAAATTTAAATAATTTACGTCAACCATTAGGGCTAATAAAAAGTACAATCAGGGGTACAATAATGCGTGCAAAAATGCGGAGTGAAAGTGAAGTTTATTAATTATGACAACATTTATGAAACAAAAGTAAGATTACGGATACGGTCAGCGAGTAATACAGTCATCCCCGTGGATTCTGGTAGCACATAACCTCGTCATTAACACATTGCTTGCGATGGGTTGAACTGAAGTTCAATATCCAACTCAAATTTAAAGTCAAAAGTCGTTAAAAATTTGATAAACAGCAAACATTAACTGGGTATATTAAATACCATTAATTTAAAAAGATCGTGAACAAAATTTAAAACGACCCATCGATGGGTCGGCGAGCATTTTGCGAAAATTTTTCTCCGAAAATTTTTTCGGCGAGCATAGATACTGCGATCAAGCAAATTGAACGTAGTTCAAGTAGATAATTCTATATGTTAAACAAAAGTAGAAGCTAACGAACACTTGTCAGGAACACTCAAACTCCTGCGCGGAACGAAATTAAAACACGCAAATTTTGCAGTCACCAAATTGGAAACGCTCAAAATATAGGGAACTTCTGTTTCGACCGTGCAAAAAAAAAACAAATTTGTTCGAGTAATAACAACGTCTCAAGAAAGGGTACAAGTACGAGCAAAAGCATAAGTTTCAAATTTGATTTCACACGTATTTATGAAATAATTCATAGTTTTCTGCACATGACCAGAAACCGTTTCAAAATTTACGACAACTTGAAGAATGGTTTTCTGTGTACACGACTCTAAATTGAAGCACTGCAGCAGTCTTACACCGTTCTAATAAACGCAAAGCGTTAGTCCTAGTTTACCACAGTACGAGTACCTGTATCACGGTATAGATAGACCTGTACCTCTAAATGTAATTCTAATAATTTCAAGTCACAAGTTTTACGCTTTTCAATAGTCTTCTGCGAAAACTAGCATGGAAATTGAAGTTTTAAAATTTTCTACAACTATGAATGTTGCAGAGTAGTACTGCAGTACGATGCAGAGAGATAATTAATACGTGAAAAAATATTAGAACTAAAATGTTCAAGATTATTCAAATTTCTGAGAATTTCCACTACGGTCCAATTGTCAGAATTGAAATAACGTACAGTTAAATTCTAGAATAACGTCGCTACAAACCCATTCAAATTCGATCAAATTCTCACAACATCACAAGTTTCAAATTCTCACCATGCCACCGCTGGGCCTAAACGGACTCAAGGTGTTAGTTTCAAAACAGGCCGGCCAGTATCAACGCGCAACCTAAATCTTTCAATTCCAAAAGCCAGAAGAGCCCTGGCGTTGACATGACGTAGCTCCAGACTCCGTGTAGCAGGTTAGTTTCCACACGCACGCAAGACTGACGTGAAGCAACGGACACCCACCTGGAGGAGGGCCAGCACAACCTTCGTGTTGCCGGATTGGACGGCGATGGTGCTAATGGTTGTAGTGGAGGCCGTGCCTGAGGCCATCGATCCTGAGGCCCCAGAGGCCCGGGAGCCCGCTTCTCGAGACAGGGCCCTGTCACTGTCGGTTATGGGCCCACCGCCAGGGGTCGCAGCGCCAGTATCCGACATGGCGGCGTCTGTCGGAGAGGCGCCCGACAAACCAAGAGCTGCTCCTTCACTGTCGCTCTCTTGGTCGTCGACGTGAAGGCAGGCTCTGCTTGAGCTACCCTCCCCAGATCGAAGTTTCTCTACAAGGCTTGCTAATAATTCCTCTCGTTTGAGGTGCTCCCTTTCTTCACTCAGGGAGCTTCTTAGGCCGCTATCACTATGCTGCTGGGGTACGGAAAATCAAAAAAAGATTGAGGAGGAAGCAAGAGCCAAGCCTCCTCAGACTCCCACTCACTCCCCTCGACTAAATATACCAGGAAGAGGGGAATGCTTCGCTGCCTCGTCTCCCCAGTGTTTGGGCCTCACACGCACGACTGTGCCTGTGACGCTCACCACCGCCACACACGGGGCACGTCCCAAACAAAAGCTACCAATGATAGCCTACTACTAAAATGCCTGTACTGCAACACACAAGTCGGTAAAGCTATTCAGAATAGGAAAATCAAATAGGTCAGTGTCACTGCTACAACGCTGTCAGCAGTTCAATAGGAATAAATGTATTATGAAGACACGAGAATGTGGAAAACATACAAAACAAAGACCCTCGTAAGAGAGTCGGTTTGTACGTCAGTAGATAAATAGAAGGAAAAAGAATAGAAGCATCCCCAAATTGAATTTATAAGCAAGCTAACTACAGTGTAATTTCCATCAGTGCATAGAATTGACAAACATACCCCAGTGAAAGGTTAACTTTAAATGATACGTTGCGAGGAGACAAGCAAGTTAAGTTCCTCCCTTCTTTATCGAAATGAAATATCCAAGTTAGTTTATACAACTTAATTGTCATAATCTGTCCTGATAAAACCATCTAATGCTAATACACTAAAATAATTGTGAAATAACACCCATAAAACTAATAGCCGTACAGAAAGTGCCCCAAATTTTATTTCTAAAGTTTTCGTAGGCGAGAGATTGAACTACTCGCGCTTTAAGGCTGGTACATTTCATTCTATTTCATTAGTAAGAAGACGCAAGCGAAGAAGTCCAACACAGCGGTTCTCCACCAGGCATTTCTGGCTTCGTCTCACTCAATGGTGTTCACAAGTTCTCACTCCCTCTGGACGAAGTTAACCCCGTAGTACACGTGAGCCTCTGCGCCCCGAAATGATTTCTAATTGGAGGGAAGTTGAGAAACAGTTTGTGCAGACAACAGCTACCACTAAATTACTATTAATTCTCACGCCTCACTTGATGAAAAAGTTTTTTACATAGGCTCAGGTTTTTTTGAAAATGCAAAACGTTATAATGTTGATGGATTTACTGATTTGAACATATTCACAACCCTCTATACAACTAATTAATATCTTCCATTCAGAACTAACGGCCTGATCGACTTCAGCATCCCAGACAGCCATGAGTGAGGGAAATTTTGCACTCAAACTGGTACTTTCATTCTTACGTGATGCACCACCATGAAAAAATAAACAATTAGGGATAGGAAGTCAAATTTCAGTCAAAGTTTCATAAACTGTTGAAGAAAATTCAACATGCTCACTACTGGGTCAAAATATAAAGCATCCTTTTGCTTAATTTTTTAAATTAATAGCAATTTAAGATATGCAGTTTTCCTCCAAATAAGCACATCAGAGCGTGCAGAAGTAAAAGGCAATTTGCTAGTGTAATTGTGATGCAGATTAAGGATAAGTGACAACAACACAAAAAAATAACAACCAGCATCTGATCCTATTATTTTCAATGCATTTTTTTGCATGTATTCACACGAACATAAACTTTTATTCCACTTCTCACCACACCAGCGGTCAATACAGAATTGTTCTCTAGTTAGCTCGTCCAAATCACTAGAGAACCATGCGGACACCGGCCGAAGGAAACGATATTCCGCACACCTCTCTCATCCGCAGCTGGCAGACAACTGAGAAATTCGGAGCCGTGAAGTGGGAGCGTGGAGGCTTGACCCGCCAGGCGCATTGGCACTTCATCCCTAAGCTTTCGCAGATGGCGATGTTTGTGAGAACGAAAGCGACCCCCTTATTTTCATCCCTACGGAGCTGCTCAGTTACCAAGATCAGGTTCGGAGTGTTTTCACACACACTACACGACTTGAAGAGTGTCTGTAAATAATTATTCGTGAATTCTTAGTAGCACGAAAATTCAGTTACGTAATTCTTCAGCACTAGGCCTCAAAAATTTTGAATCACTTCAACACACTCGCAAGTACGTCTAAGAAATAGAAGTGCAGCAGAA
The DNA here is from genome assembly GCA_030386875.1 of Morinoia aosen. Lineage (NCBI taxonomy): Eukaryota > Metazoa > Arthropoda > Malacostraca > Amphipoda > Talitridae > Morinoia > Morinoia aosen. The sequence continues at coordinate 49,933,736 of CM059564.1, forward strand.
GAAAACTTTACTAAGCAATCAATCTTAACGACTAACAACAGTTACTTGAAAAAATGGTTTATGCACTACTGTTCTTTTAACATTCAAACGTAAGCTATCAATGAAATAGAAGGAAACTATTACTTCACCTGAAGTTTGAGTTTGCTAACTTTACTCCCACGGAGTAAAGCAAGTAAGTTAGAACATACAACACACAGCGCCATGACAGTTCCAAGAGGTCTGGAGCTATCGATATACACTACATACGATTGCCTGTCGAGGCCTTTCAGGCCGCTACCTCCCTTTGTCTCCATCAGACTCAGTCATGAGAGTGCCGAGTGCAGTAACAATGCTAACTCCACACACGGTGTTATCTATCCGCACAATATGTGTTCATCGTTTGAACGCCAGTAAAATACGCAAGTATTGTTAAATATTTAAAGCCTTTAAATTCTATGGCGTGACATCACACGTGAGGTGAGGAATCATGTAAGACGAGTAGGTCTACGGCTGCTAACTGCGCCTCGAGGCGAAGTGCTGCTAGCGAAGCCGCGATGCAGGAGCAGCAGCCGCGGCGTCTGGTTCCGTCCGGTTGTTGCAGCGCGAGTGCACCGGAGCAGAACCAAATGTGCCACTGCCTCGAGCGTCTTGCGGGTGAGCATCTTTCAAGTTCAAGGTTACTTGCTCTTGTGTAATGCTGAGCTGGCCGATGTAATACCGTTAGTCTGAAGAGCATCCGGCAGCGCAGGAACCACTCTAGCGTGTCTCACGTTGAAGGAAACGAATGAACTTCTGGAAGCGAATGCATATTCCTACAGACATACCGCGTTGTCTTCACAGAGCAATCGGATTTAATTGAGCATATTGAGTTTTTAGTTCCCTCACTCATTTTGTAGGTACTTGGAATTCCTACAAAGTGAACAGTGGGACTCACTCATGCTTTCTCCTGGACAACAGATGAATGAAGCGAGAGCATTGCCGTCTCGACAGCGGTCAGAATGCGTGATCTCACATGAAGCCATAATTTTTTAAACACGATTGTCTGGTGGGCTACATTGCACCGTTTGTTGGACGTGTGGCCATTAAAAAACGATTTAGTCATTATTCCCCAGTCTTAACGAATTAGACATCATGTCATGTATTAATACAAGATATTCAAACGAAATACTAATCTCCCATGTTCAGTCCTAAAAAATTTATAACTAAAAACGTCGTGGGGAAACTTAGGAATTCGATGCAGAATTTCGTGACCAGGGTGTGCGCATAAGAATATGTGATACAACCAAAAATTATGATCTTCTCGGTAAAAAGCTCGAATGATTAAACTCTAAACGCATTCGGAGGTATTTTTTTCGCATCTTATTGTCTTATTCATATCCTCCTCTCCAACTTATGTTACGATAATTGAAAATACAGTAAATAGCGGATGTTCATGTGAACACATGCACGACGCAGAAAAATTCATGTCGGAAAATATCAACGTGCTTAAATCGCTCGCTACTTTTATAGTTATTGACATTCATATAGACCTTTTCATCGAAAAAGTCCGACCCTTTCCCCAGTACCTGCCACGTTTCTCCTGAGAAGGGAAAGTTACCATAGAGAGCGCAGCAGAGCCCTACTGAGAGATGGGTTGTGGGGGGGAGGTTGGAGGTTAAGCGACTGCACCTCAGCATTACAAATTGGGCAGAGCGACTAAAGAGTGCGTGGGCTGTTCGTGCATTTGCGCGCCCCATAAGTGAATGAAGACCGTTTTTACGTATAGTTTTGAAGTGAGGGAGACGCAATAACCTTGACCGCCGATGCCAGGATGTGCTCCACAGCAAGACCCGCTAGTTAAGCCCGTTACGTTGAGAGCTTTGTTAACGATTATCATACCGTGTCTCGAGTCAAACATTCCATGAATTCACAGTGCAGTACTCTGACGTATACAGACCCAAATGCGCAGAAATGGAATGAATCACGGACTATAATGCGCAGATTTGCCATCAAAACTCGACCATACGGTGCAGAGGTCACCGGCAGACGTCGCTGCCGGTGAAAGAGGCGAGATGCTGTCGGCCGCTCCTGCACCACGCGTCTGTCCAACTGTTCCATTCACCCTATATTCAAATTAAAACTTTCATCTGTCCCTCCATGGCTTAACAAAACCAAGTTAGTATTAATATAAAGGAACATTCGCAATCTAATATGCTCTACACGTGATAGTGAGGACAGCTGTCATTTTGCACAAGTCGGTATTGCAATGAGATCAGTATCCTAAGAGAAGGGGTTTGAAGCGTCTTAGTTCAGATACAGGAAATATAGCAAACAAAGGTCAGAACTAAGAGGGAAAAGCAACAGAAACGCAACAGGTGCTGCGATTGGGTGGCGGGGGCGGAGCCGGCGGGAGAGGGGGGAGCGTGGGGCCGAGCGCTGCAGAGCAGTGCCATTCACTGGCAGCAGTGCCACGGGCGTGCCCTTTTGCAGCTGCCACCCCCAGAAGAGGAGGGGAGAACGAGCGCTATTCCTGAATCTCGTACGTCACTTACTGTTTTAAGCTTGGCATCTTAGAAATATCTGTGTACATTACGCTCCAATTCTACCCTTGATATGGTGGTTGATTTAATTTCTCAGGGAAATGTACCCTCTTGACTGTCTCTGCATGAGCATTTTACATGAAAACTTGAACAAAGGAACATTAAAACTTGTAGTACACAGCACTGGCAAGTCTTACGACAATATGCTTACTATCAGCGCTCATGCTATCCATCACATGTTCGTTTCGTCAGTCTGCTAGCGTACTTCACAATTTTGTGGTAAAATTCTGGGAGCGCCATAATATATTTTGGCACGATAAAAATTTCATGCTAAGTTAATTCGAAATGAAGTGGTTGGTTATCGCGACATTTTAACAATTTTCAATTTCGTAATGCCATTAAATCACAGTAACAAACTGATACAAGCGCCTAATCGGGAGGAATTTTATCCTACACATTGATTGATGTCAAGCCAACGCATTTTAGGAATGTCAGTTAGAGCAAGAACAACCCCTCACATCACCTCGCTGCGCATTTTTATTCACACCATAATTTATTCAAATAATTTACTGCACACTCATAACGTCAGCTTCTGGATGATATTCCTTTAACACCTGAGAAGTTCATCCCATTTATATCTGTTGTTCGATAAGTTAAAACTTACTTCGCCTGGTACACCTTCTGAAACTGTTTGTACCTTAAATGAGAGAATTACAGCGATCCGGAGATATAGAGGAAACGTGAAGCTATTTTTACGGTATCGGCACATCTCCGCTGTCGCTAGATTTATTAGGCAACCGCGACACCTCAAACTCTACACGCTGAATGTTCAGCTCCCATTAGCCGTGCCATGGCTGAATAACTAACGTGCCTGTATCCAATCCTTACCGTTTGGGCACGAGAACTTGACAAGAGAGAAGATGAATAGGAAATATGGTATTTTGGTTTGTTGAGATCTTCTCTTCAGAGGTTTATATAGAGAATTATCACGATCTACGAGATAAATTCGCGTTCATTGAATTCTTTACCAACATAAATTAACGGAACCAGTCATGCACACAATGATATCCTGGCTTTGAAAATTTGTTTAAGTGTTCTCATTACGTAACAAAGTGAATTTTGGAGTCCGGAGTTTATTTATATCAGTCTGTGCACTCCAGCAAGCAAACGGGTCCTGTAAAACATGGCCAAGGGTGAATTTATTGATGACACAATTTTTTACTGAGGCTGGAGCGTCGAATATTGGCTTGGAAGTCGGAAAATTAATCGAGAGTTCGCATGATACCAAACACTTTCATCTCCAGGTCTACAGAGTGCGCTGAGGCTGTGTTGCCATAAACAGCGCAGGCTCGACTGCTCGCTCGAGATAAGGTACTTGCACATCTCTTCCACACTGCGCTAGAGAAAGCGAGTCGCAGTGGCCATGAAGAGAAATAATTGTCAAAACAACTCGATTAAAGAACCAAGAAGAGCATTTAAAATTGTATTTTGAAATAGTTTGGCTTGTTTGGATTGATTTTCAACTTTCTTTTAAAATAACTATAATCGTTAAAATAACTCGATTAAAGAACCAAGCATAGTATTTAAATTGTATTTTGAAATAGTTTGGATTGTTTGGAGTAATTTTCAACTTTCATTTGAAATAACTTTGAGCTCTTATAGGTCATAGTTTACATTCGCTGTACAGCCCTTGCAAAGACGGCACTTGACATTAACACAAATGGCATTTTTCGTTTGTCGTTTTGATCAATGAGTTTTCGAATTATAACTTATCATTAATGGTCTCAATTTTTGCTTATTTATCACTTACAAATGCATTTACTTGTAAATGCAATAGAAACGTCAGCAGGAAAATCACCCAAAAGTGTCAGTGACTGGTTAAATTTAACGCTTCAATGGCTTAAAAACATTTGCAAACATTTTTCCCTGCTTTTATCATAAGTTCTTGGTCCCCATCCCCTGTACAACCAATGCGTTTACAAAATATGGGAATCACTATTAATGCTCTATGAAAAAGGGCATCACGGTAAACGAAATTAATTTTTTCTTACGTGTAATATTTCACTTCTCCAAAGTTAAGAAAGAGGTGAAAAATTTGCGAACCCTCAGTGTAGACAAAATGTAGCTTAGGAAATAAGCTATGAATAATTCAATTCTAAGCGTTTATATGAACGGTTGCCTGCCTGTGTGATGAATATTGCAACTAGCTAAAAAAACATTTTCCCACAGATTTTTCGTTAAACGCCGCATAATCTTTCAAAATGTGCAAGATACTAAAAGATCGTTTGTAATGTAAAAAACATGTTTTAAAGAATAAACATATCGGTATCAATGGACCCATGCCCCGCGATTGGAAAGTGATCACGAATGATTCTAAAAATGTTGTAGAGAGCATGGATTGGATATGGGTAATAGAAATATGTGTGGGCAGCACTAATACTGTAAATATTAATCAATAACACATGAAATTTTGTTTCCGTAATCGGTATTTACCCTGAAACGTTCAAATGAAGCTAAAAAATTTCATTCTCCAATTCAAGTTTCCTATCTACCATGCCGAATAAAAATTGAACTCATAAATATTGAGGGAATTATTTTCAAATGTTTGGCAGCGGGCTTGATTGCATTCACTTTCATTTAATATCTTTAAGTACGATGATAGTGCTATGATGCACTTTCCTTGGACCTGTACTCTGAAAAAGGGTTGAAATTGATAACTGGTGTCCATTGACAAAAATTAAGAATTGAAACATGAACTCCGATGAATAGCAATACTGTTCACTGTAAATTCTGTGATGTAAGAATTATCTTAATGAATTCTCACTTTACGTTAGTCTAACACTATACTTTAAAATATTTTCGAAACCCCATGCGCTTGGAATTGCAACTGGATAGCAAGCGATTTTGATAGTTGCTTTGATTATGGTGGCAACCTGATTTTCCTTCAAAAGCTAATGCCTCATCAAGCCTATTTCCGCTCATGCGGTGTTCAGACGAGGGATGCCAGAAGGGCAGGATGTGAACCGAGCAGTTGCGAGCGAGTGCAATATGACGGCAGCACAAAGGAGGAATTTCCTTAGAGAGCTGAGACCTCGTTACGTCACCTGACTACACCAAAGGTTTGGACGCGCGCGCTAGGACCAAAGAATGGACATGGAATCGTTTTTCAATACGAGTATGGCTGAGGAGAGAAATGTCATATAAAAGGGCCTACGAACGAACGCCTAAGTGGGGACTACCTTAAACGACTACAATGCAGCCAGCATCACTACGCAACGCGCCACTCACCAAATATGGTTACGCTACGCGCCATGCACCGTTACAATACACGCCATGCACCGTTACAATACACGCCATGCACCGTTACACTACACGCTATGCACCGCTACACTACACGCCATGCACCGTTACACTACACGCCGTACACCGTAACACTACACGCCATGCTTCACTAACACTATCCCATCAATCGCTACAATACGCACTATTTACTGCTGCACTACATAACTCACACTCATTTAGTGGAGGCTGCAATGCACATTGGCGCACACAGAAATGAAATGATACATGCACTCCATCATACGGCATTCGTAACCGTACAATTTTATCAATTTTGTAGACCAAAAAATCCACTCTCAGTGCATCAATGAAGCTCATAAATGGTTCGACAGTTCGATTGTTTTCCCTCTGTGGTCAAGTGATGGCTATAAAAGATAGACCGTCCCCTGTGCGGTCACATTCCATATATGATTATTTGAATGGCAGGCTTGGGACTGAAGCTTCAGTAGCAAAGCCCGACGGCTTTCACTCGTTTACTACTGCTGTTTCAAGCGACTAGTTCTATAATCTTACGGTCGCGCACCGTGTCCTCAACAAAAAATAAAATACATCCCGAGGTTTTACAAGACTACAAAAAAAACTTTCGGCGGACGCTCATTTCCCCGTTTTTCGACCTTAGACGTTGTGTTGCAATTGCTATAGCCATTGTTGAACGTAGCAACGTTCTCTACATCCAACGGCACATAGGTGTAATTTCAAAAAACTTTTAAACCGTTTAATTTATGATGCCGTCTAAACATCTTGTCTCTATCGCAATTATTCAATTCTTGTTAGTTGCTTCAGAGCTCAGGTATACGAAACATAAAGTATTGAATGAAGAGCAGTTTGGTACGAATTTATTTTAAATTCTAAGCTGGATGTCTATTAGTTAATACTTCTCTCACCCTTTTTAACAGAGTTTTAAGTAATTGTATTCCGCACTTAGTTCCTACTGTGCATGGGTTCAATGGTACGTTTATTCCATCTTTCTCAACGTATCAAATCCAATGTTAAGGTGCTACAATGAAGTCAATAAAGGGCTAAAACTCAGCCTAGCTTTCTTTATCTAGTTTTTCCACTCTTCTATCATGCCTCCAAAATATTTTATAACAGCCCTTTTCCTCTTCCACTATTATACTCTCCGTATCTGCTTTAATTCCACACGAAGAGCCCGTTGCTCTGCACTTCACGTCAAGTTTTTTATCTCAAATTTAATATATGGGTGTTCTTTCCATTACGTCACTCGTATATCATTTTTCGATCGAGTGTAGGAAACTTTTAAATCTCACTGAAGTAGAGGCTTCTCACTATTTATGCTCCTAAGTTTATAGCCGACTTGGACAAATTAGAATGATGTTAAGATTCAACTTGTGTCGTGAATCTTTTTTGTTTTGTACAGAATAATTTGCTCATGGGCTATGAGAACCTTGTAACTTCACCTCCACTTCATACTAAATATACTCATGTACCAAGGTTAAATTTTACCTCTGGGCATCAAAGAACAATAAAAAAAACATTTTCTAATGCAGAACCTCGACAATCATTGTTATTCCTCTTACTCTGATGGAAATATGGGTATCAAATATGTGTTTTAACGAGTATCTTATGTTATACTCAAGGTAAATGAACTTAGTACATTTCGACTGTCACTTCAACGCAATCACAGTATTTCTCGATCCCTTTACTTATGCTTAATCATCCTACTTAACCACCGTCTTCGACAGATCATTCCGCCATTCACCCGATCATGTCTTGTTATCGATGAGTAAATTATTTTTATCTTCAAGTTATCCAATTCAATCATTCTCCTTTGTCCTGAAGTTCTTTCTTGATACGTAAATATTCATTATATGCGGAAACGTTCAAACCAACTTCACTCTGAACATTTTGACGCAGTCCTGAATACATCCTTCACAGCTTGCACGTACTCTCTTTAAAATCACGTTTTGCCATCATTATTTTCAAAGTCTGACATAATAATTAAACCACTTTCAAATACCACAGCGCACTAAAGTGCTGTATGTGTAATAATTTGGTTAGTAGTTATTAAAGGCTTTTTAAGATACTGTGAGTTGGTTGGAACAAAAAAGGACCTATTTTCAAGAGTTTCAAGGAAGCAATGGAGAAATCTTTGTTTTGCGCGTAGTGCATCAGCCTCATATTAACTATTACTTTCGCTTTTATGGAGTGTGCCATAAAAGCGAAAACTATATACCTATGAAATATAAACTTTGACTTCAAATGGATCATTGCAATGGAAATCGCGAGCTTTGAATATGAGGCAAAGATGATAACTCACAGCTCCAAATGGCGAGTATGGAGTAAAAAAGCATCTGAGTCAGCGCCCAAAACTCAGAGTACAGACCGCGCATCACATTCACGGCTCGTCACATGCATGAACTCCAGAGAAGAAGCTTCAGACTGACAACGCCAAAGGTCACCGCAGTGCAGCAAGCGAGTACAGCTCTGTAGTCAGCAGCAGGGTCAAGTTTTGAGTTCGATGAGATGTGCAAGACTTTTTCAGTTTGTTATTCATACTTATCAATCCATGAATTTTACTTTGAATGAAAACTCTCCCTTTGGTACAGAACTTGTGAAAATACAAGAAAAAACTTGGATCAAAATTGACGAGGAGGCACAACGATCAAGTGAGCAATTTTTACTCTTTGAGCAAATTGAAATTGATATTGAAGATTTGTTTCTGCATTGCTTCAACTGGCAGGAACATTTTTTCCCAATACCTATAAAATCGTTCCATAAAAACTGTTGGTACCATATTTTTAAATGCCGTACCGCTGCACATTCTTATCATGTAAAATGAAAGAACCCCACAGATCCATGCACAAATTGTACACGGTATACCGTGACCTTTATTTATAAATACTGCAAACTATTCATCACATTTGTTATCGAAAATTTCGCTTACCATTGGAATAAAAACGCAAACGTAACAGTGCAAAAACAAAAAATTCAAAGATTGCAGTGTAAAAATACAAAATCAGACTTGGGAAAATTAAGTGAAAGGGCACAAACGCAAAATTAATTTCTAAGTCTGGTGTAATGCTACACTTTATTTCTAATTTAGCGTTACCGTGAAACAACTTCAGCCTCGGAGGACTAAATTTAATCTTTCAAATTCAAATTCCAGCTTGATGCTGACACACGGTACTAACACAGGTAGAGATGTGGGAGAGCTGGTTTTAGCTTACTACAGCCGCTAAAGTGACGTGGACCTAGTAAGCTTTAGTGTTAAAAGGAACACGCAGTTACACCTACCAAACTTTGTTGAATTTAGTATATTAGAAAATTTATGAAAACCTTTCACGCCCTTTATGTTAATGATTTGCTTCTGACGGATTTTTTGTAGGAATACTGATCTTTTGCGCGGCCACTTTGTTAGCAATTAGAGCCCAATTTATCTAAAGATTTATGAGCACTTTTAAATGCATACTCATATGGGACCTTGTAAATAGATTGTTTAATTGAAACAAATGGCACAACGAACATTATTCATACGCACATAAACATGTACAACCTGACGGAAGCTTCCACGCCATCAAAAAATTAAGAAGGCCATCTACGTTTTCAATTTTCTTTTACCCTGTAACTATGAGTAATTAACCCAGTAAAATGAGTCATAACAACCTAACAAGACAACTCTGATTATTGAAATTAGGCGACGCACATTCAGAAAGCTCTAATAGAATAAGGCCCAGTTTCCGATCTATTGAGACCAGTAAGGCCGCCTAATGTTGCTGCAGCAATTGGTTTGAGCCAGTTAATCAATCTTATGCTACCATTATAATCTTCCTTGGATTTATGGCAGCACGGTCTCTGCAGTCGAAATTATGCTGTACCTATAACTGGAATGTAAAATTACAGTAATAATCTGGCAAAATTAATCAAAGGTAAAAATAACGCGTAACTTATCATTACTTTGCAATTTCTCAGGATGGGCAACAGGGATTCACGAATAAATCGAAACAATGTACAGTTTGAATTAAGTGAATCAAACAATTAAACTTGTGATTTATTCTAGAGGCAGCCGTCGATACCCAATATCTAGTGATCTCTGCGCCATATAAAGTGCGCTGCAGGTCAGGCCTCCCTCCCCATGCCTTATGCAGCGCTGGCTAATGAGCCCCAGCAGTTCCCCATCTCTGATTCATGCCTCAAAACTGACCTTCCATAAATTAGACCGCCATGAATGGACCGAAAGCAGCGCCAATTAGGGCAGTGCCACTTTTTACGCTACTTGCCCGCTTCAGACGCATACACTTCCAAAAATGCGACAACGAGAAACAAGAACAAAAACGCTACGGAGAGAGAAAGCTGAGTAAGGATTCAATGAATGACCAGCTGTAGACTTCAGCAAGCATGTCCTGATATCATCAGATTAGGCTTCACAGGGATGTGAAAATGGATATAAGAGTAGCCAACGCAGTCAACTATGGGCAAAAAATCATTCATACAGAAAATTATTCTAACTGAGGATGCCCTCTCTCCCGTTCACGTAAAACGGCTCTGGAAAGTTTTCACGAAAAAATTATGTGTGGATACAAGTGCAATGTATACTACTAAAAGCTTCAACTTCTGTTCTTGAAATTTGCAATGAATATTAGTGAGTATCATTTATTCACTAAATTACAGACACCTGGTCTTGACTATGATATTTTCCAGAGTTTATTTTTGGAAAAGATCACTCTTAAAAAATTGATGGCACCTGCTGATGTAGAATGCTGAAGTTTAGTTCTCAACAATGTCGAGTTTATGAAAAATTTTACTTGTTTTGAGAATGCACTAGTTTTATAGGGAATTTAGAGTTTGTAGGGAACAGCTTCACTGACAATTTTTTTATACTAGGAGTTTCGGTTGCTACTCTCATGTTTTCTACGGAAGACACTTTCACATAAACTAACAATAAGAAGTACATTCAGTGCAACATCATCTGCCAATGTGGAGAATTTGAGCTACTGGTATTGTACAAGTAAATTAATGTTTGTTCCTTGTAGGTTGATGATAATTTTAATTATCTTCAAGATAGCAGTACGCTGCTTTTCCTCATATCGTACACCGTTCGTATCGATACACGCGCTGTAAAAAGTCCGAATTTCAATAAAATGTTAATTTTAAACAAAGAACAACTTTTGAGTGTACTGTTCGCAGACAGGAACGACGATAGCCTGACATTCATTGCAAATCTCATTGCTTGCACATCAAGTAAAATATATTATGCAATACAATTTCATAACGACCGGAGTTGTTAAATTTTTGGTTGGCGAGATGAACAATCCTTAGTCGACAAACGGATTCCCACCACTGAGTTGAGCTACTGCCAAGAGCTCAGGTAGGATGCAGCCCAATGATGCAAATCTCTATTGGACAACTCGGGAGCTACCTTCACTGCTCATTTTACATCTCAACACGAAAATTCCTAGTATAATTTTCTCTAAATTATACTAAGTTAAAAGTATAATTTAGTTTTCTCTAAATTATACCAAGTTAAAGTTAAATTTGAGTCATTTTTATATTCCACGATAAAAATAGTTACTTTTTTGAAAGAGGGAAATTGCTTGTTGGGGCAAGCATGTGTCAGTAAAAATGAATGTCTTTCGTTGAAATTGAAACTTGTACTGTCTTAAAAACAGCTAACAAGCCTATTGAAGTGAAAAAACTTTAATCCTCTTAGCAGATAAAGTTGTTGTGCAGGCTACAACCCTAAACCCTTGTACTGTGCCATGCAATGGAGTATGTGAGATGGAAAAATCATCGTTAATTTTGAGTTGTCGGGAATTTACAAGTTACTTTGAAAGATTTCAAATTACGTGCGAACCTTTAGAGTCCTCAATTTTAATATTAGGATTCAGTAGATTTTCCCATCAATAATAAACAACGCATCATTCAACGATTTCTTGTATTACGCAAATCTCACCGTTTTTGAAGGATTCTTTGAAAGAAGTAACTTGGACTAACTAGATGAAATGTTTTGGGGGCACATTAATTTTCCTTAACAAAGTTAACTAATCACCACTAACAGCAAAATTCATACGTACAGGTGTTTCCAGATTTGATGTTAAAACTGCTTTCTCTTAATTTTAAAACTCATTTTCTTTAACACCATCAGGAGGTGCAATTTTTACATTAAGACAATTTTCTTTTTTGACACCAACTTACCTTCTGCATTTTCCAGGCGATGACATCTTCCTTGCTTGCATCGCTGGAAGGTCTGCGAGAGCGCTGGCGAGGAGGCGGCTCGGGAGGACTCTCAGTTGCGTCTCCTGATGCAGAAGTGTCTTCTGTTGTTGGGTGGAAGTATAGCATGTAGTGCGTTAGGCGATCAGGTAGATAATGAACTGGCAGAGTGCACATAATTCATCAAAGAGACATTACTGACGTTCATTCCAGAGGCTCACTGAAAGGTTATAAGAAATTCCAAAACTATCCCTTCCAGTTTAAATTTATGGACTCGTCAAATAAGAATCTGTTTTTCATTTTTTGAAGTTAATTCTACAGGATTGAATTTCACAAAGTGTTCAGAATAAAAATCTACCCCTAATGATCGTCAGTTGGTGCGGTCTTTGAGGAATTACTCTGATACTATTTTCACAATGGCTTGTTCTCTCAAACTCGCCACTTCCAGAAGCGTGCTCTGAAATTTGAAAACGGCTTGTAGCAAAAGCAATAAAGCATCAAGTGGAATTATGTGCCCACACAGTATGAACTTCAAACTAGATATTTTTAGAATGCATGTTGAACCACTCATTTTTACCTGGCGCTTGAACGACTTCGGACTCCTTGGGATCATCACTGTCCTCATCGTGACCATCATCACCATCTTTCGCCTCTTCTTCATCCTGATCATTTTGTACAAGCTCCTCATCTCGGCTAGGAGAGACATTTAGTGAGGCCTCAGCGGCGCTGTCTTCTGCTGGCACAGTGGATGTCGTTAACGGTGATGCTTCATCGGGCCTGGGAGAGGATGAATCAAACGTTACGCTCTCTGGAAGGAAACGGGAATGAGTGAGAGTTATGACGTCTTCTTCGGGGATTGTAGGCAGGGAGGGCTGCCGTGCGTACAGTGGCCTTGTGTCCAGCATAGCAGGCAGGGTGGGACGAGGAGGAGCCGTCTCTTCTTCCGTCGTAACTGGCAGTGCAGGCCGGGGGGGCGTACCATCGCGCTCGAGCTCTTCGGTATCGAAAGAAACGGACGAAGAGTCACCTGGGGGGGACTGCACCGTATATTGAACGTTCTCGTAAGTGTTCTGAGAAGCGTAATCATCTTCTTCTGCGATTATTTCGTCGATTGTCGCAAATTCTCCAGTTTCATCTTCGTTTTCGTTATCGGCTGACAGAGTCTTTGATGTTACAATGATATTTTCATTCGTAAAATGTGGACTGGCTGGAAAATCAGGTCTTTCGGATGGAGCGAGTTCTTCGTATCTAGCGAATTCTGAGGACACGTCGCCGATTGGAGTACTGTCAAAAAATTGTTTCGGTGAGCCTTTCCTCTTTTCAGCATCAGCCGTTTCAGGGTGGGATTCAAACGTGTCGTGATGCATGGGTTCTCTTTCTTCCGACAATAGAGGAGGAGGACGATCTTCAAGTGTCAAGGGGCGGTGCTGGCGCTCTAAGGCTTGGGAGGAGACGTGGCTCGGAGTATCTTTGCAGCCTATGGTTATGTTGCGCGCTACATCACGTCTGTTACGAAGCTTATGCGAATGAGTAAGGGAGAAGGTACCTTTTTCAAAGTATTCAGTTAATGAGGGGGATGACTTGGATCGCATTAAGGCTGCAGGAGTGTTATTACAAGCTGATTTGGGCTGGACGTGCATGGATGAGTCAGAGGCAGAAGGTGAATATTCGGGTGGTGAACTATAAAGCGGTTGCGCTTCAAGCAAAGGAAAGTCAGGGATGTGAGGAGCGGAAGCAGAGGAGCCAACAGGGTACGGGATAGAAACCCATCTGAAGCGAAACAAAAGAAGGCGTAAGTTAAAATATAGGAACCGGAGTGCAGGACAGAGGGTTTTATTTTCGAGCTCATTTTTTGTGTCTGTTATAAATGATAAATAATAAAGTAATGTTTATACATTCAACAAATAACTGAAAACTGACATTTAGAGCCCGGCATGCATGCAGGAGAACTGAGTGGAGTTTTGCTTCTACGCATAAAAAAATTTGTGCCATGCTTATCCTCTGAGACGCGGTAGAGATCCGCTCATTGTTGCTCTCTTCATCATATTTTTTTGTCAAACGATGTAAAATGGAATATTAAAACTCAATAATCACACTTTAGTGTTATTTACTATAAGAAATGCACAATAAACATTTCTTCCATGTTGAACAATTGCCACAACCAGGTACGCAATCAGTCGGGCATCATTTAATCAAATTCCTGCTAAGTTAACTATTAAAATAAAGAGCATTTCACTCAGATAAGTATGACACTAACATACCCTTGTTTTTGTTTTTGAGTTCTTTCAATAAGTATAAATTACAATATTTATGAATATTTTATACACATTTGAGGGAGTATAACGTCCATAACTGATTATTATTCCGTGCAATACGCAGTTAATAATGTAATGTTATGCAAAATTACAATTACACATTGAAATACAGAAGTACAAAGACGTTAAGGACATGAACAAGGCAAAAAGCATACAACTGTTATGTACTCCTTATAATTGCATAGCAAACGAAGAAAATAGAAGTAAGGTGTGGCCGTATTAAATAGTAGGCTATTTATAATTCTTTCAAAATGACTTTGAAATCAATTTAGCATTCATTACTTTCATCATAAATAGCAACAGAAAACTTCACGTGCAAAATTTGTAGCTAGATCAAGCCTAGCCTAGAGTTATCGAGTCTAGAGTCTAGAGGCTGCAATTTTTTCCAAAAGTTCGACGCAAACCGACCACCATTTCGCATCGCTGAATCAGTAGCCCATCGTCCGCGCACTGATATCGAACTAAAATCAGATGTGGTAAAACGATCTCATCGTCGAAAAACAAAAATAGTCGGCCCGGAACAGAGGTATTATTTAGCGAATAGGTTACCGGAAATGAAGGATACGGGTTCATGCACGGGGAAATCAATCTCACCTCTGGGCTTCGAGTATCACTTCAGCAGGCGGAGAGGGGAAACGGTCTGCTTCCGTCAGTAAGGCTGCAGCCTCAGTTTCAGCCTCTGGTGCAGGGTGTGCGGGATGCAGAGTGAGTAAAGCGCTAGAGTCGCCGTGGTTATCATGAAAGAATATTGAATGTGCCGCTGGATCTTCCAACACAACCGTCGCAAAGGCTGGCTGCTCCTGCTCATCTTCGACTTCGTTCGGATCCTATTTAACAGAGGAAATTGCGATCGATGTTGAAATAGAGTGAAACTTTAAAGATCAGGACAGTGAAAATACAGGAAAGACAAACAAATTTGAAGAGACAAAAATGATGTTGAATTACCAAAAGTGTGGCAAAACAGCAATAAACGCAACAAAGCATTCGCGTGGAATATATCACATATTTTTCGCACTTGTTCTTATGAACTGCATATTATACCAGTAAATTTACCTTTAAGAAAACAGTAATTTTACTGTCGTCGTTTCGAACAGTTTCAACAAAGCTCTCCTCAGGTGTCAGCCCGGAAAGTCGACTCTCAGCTCTAGAGCTTCGCTCTTCATCTTGTCGCTCTCGCTCCAAGTCTTCCAGGTGCTCCTTCTGCACTCGATGAAGGTATTCCCTTTGCCATTTTGTGGGACTTTCGTTCGTACCTCTTTCGCTGAGAGTATCAGCTTGTAGCGGCATGTGCTGTTGTGGCTGATAGTACGCCTCAGCATCGTTACTGCCTGCATAGTCGACGTGATCTCTTACAGGCACAGGCACGTATTCTGCATCTGCGTCTGCTTGACTCCCTGAGGCATATGAGGCCGAGAGATCAAGTTCTCCGCTGTGAGGGATTGTTCTTGTTCCTAACAAGTACTCCTCTGCAGCTCGCTGCAACTGCAACCAGCGCTCGTCTTCCGCTCGCTGGTCCTCTTCCAACTCGCGAGTTGGAGTGTCGCTGGCACTTCTAGGCCGTGAGCCAGATCTGCGAAGGGATGTTCGTGAGCAAAAAGAAAACGGACTGAGCCGAAATTGAACCGTCCTTGTAATGAAACTGTAAAAACTTTTGAAAACACTATCACAGACTTAAAAAAATTGAAAAAAATCTTTTCACTTTCATCCTTGCGTTTAAGCTAACGCTGTTCATGTTATACTTATGATTCATGTAAGATTTTTAAGTGTAGCGAGAAGATATCGGAGAACAATCTAGCTCAACATCTTATCCGTATGTCCTGAAACCGTAGACTACTACCCTCTTAATGATAATCATAAACTGAACTCGATTATGTTGAACCCACCGATTTCTTCTGACGACTTTTTCATGGAAGTCGAGGAAGGAGTGGACAACTTCTTTAGTGAGGGAGGTGGAGCGGGAGCGAGACAGCGGCCACCGTCCCGCTGCGTCGGGGTGGATGCAAGGCTTCCCTCGTCTGCCTGATGAGGATCTCGTAGGACTAGTGAAGAAAAAAGCAAATTCAATTATTTTACCCAAAATGCGAGAAACCATCATTTTATGTTATTATTTGAAGTATATAGTTTCATGTATCTAAAAAGCAATATTAATTATTTTACCCGAAATATGAGAAACTACATTTATGGGTTATCACTTGAATTATAAGGTTTAAAGTTTTCATGTAACCACGTGCATGTCATTGTGTTGAAGAAAACAAGAATTAGAGTGGCCGAACCGCATAGTACTCGTAAGTACTGCAGGTTGTAAGGTGTAAAATTCTCTCGTATTCTGATCTTTCTATGAATATCGCCTTTAACTCATAGAGATTTACTGCATTTGGAGTACAATAGCAAAATATTTGAATTTTTTATGAGTGAGCTAAGTAGTTGCTAAACTTTGCAAAATAGAAGAAGGCAATCAAACTAAAGGTTTCCCCATTCATACGGTTGGGGGGGGGGAGACGTGTCAGAAAATACGGATAATTGCTAGATTCGCCTAGAGATAAATCAAGCATAAACATAATGTAAGAGCCTGCATAATTACACTAGGGTGATAAGCTCATGGCTGTATGTAGGGTCGACTCTCTTCAATTGATCTTCCTGCATCTCAAGAAAAAAAACGCATATTCCGCGCAGATGTATAATTATTAGAGTCGTGGTACTCAGAGTGTCTAAAATAAATGTTAATAAAATAAATGCTATGCCACCGACCTGCGAGAGCTGTGACTGGCTCTGCTTCTGTCCCTGCTCCTGTCGTCCTCCTCCTCCTGCTGCCGCTCCTGCAGCGCCTCCGTCGCAACCTCGGAGGCGACCTGCGCCGCCACGTCGCGCGCGTCCCCTGCGCTGTGCGACTTCTTGAGCGCCGAGCGCAGCCGTGAGCGCTGCCGCACGCTCGTGAGCACATCCTCCAGCACCTGCCCTTCTTCCGACGGCGGTCTGTCGCATCAGGGCAAGTTTTAGCGCTTGGCAAAAATTGATATTTCTTGTACTCACAAGAAAACTTCGCGAGGGTATTTTCACCCGCACTGCCGAAATTTACTCGTATTGAACTATTGAACTCGATTACACTACGGTGAAAAGCTCAGAACTGTATGTAGGGACGACTCTCTTCAATTGATCTTCATGCATCTCAAGAAAAAAACGCATATCCGCGTACATGTATAATCATTAGAATTGTGATACTCAGAGCGTCAAGAATAAATGTTGAAGCAAAAAGTTGTAGGCAAAAGTTACGACCATCAACAAAGTTGACTGTCGTAATGTTCATAAATGCATGGGATATAAAGAAGATTACCTGTGGTTAAACTTGATAGGCATTCATACTTGGGATTCACTGCTAATTTTACAGTACATTTGCTTACGTCAACTTAATGTGCTGAAACGCTTCTATATCCAAGAGGGTTTTAGCAAATTTAGAGCGTAGATAACATATCTCCTGTAAAAAATAATATAAATAATACATTGTCCAATATGTGACTCAGCAAGATCAACAAAAACCACACCGTCTAAAAATATCACAATCGCTTCATGGAAACTCAAGGAAGTCTTCATCACACGGCAGGCGACGACAAGAGCGCATCAGACAAGCCGCTTGCCAACACTTTTTCATCATATGTTAACCGCATCCCCCACTCAAACATAAACTCTCCAGCTCCATCCTCGCAATAACGTTTCTATAATCTCTGGTTATTGCGAGGAATTTCATAAAAGTAAATTAATATAATTTCTGTGAAAAAATTACATGGTAGGGAAGAAAATTACCTCCCAACGTAAAAATAATAAAAAGTTAAATAACTAATAAAATTTCTATTTTCAATTACTTAGTAAAAATGAACATTAACTCTTGCACTCACATATTTTTATCAAAACTGGATCTCATTCTTTCAATGCAATTTTCTCTAACAAGTTATCTGATTACAGCCATCTTTTCCCACATCATAGATACCTATTGAAAAACAAGGAATTCATGGTTGAAGCAATAAATTTTCTTTATTACATACCCCCACAATTTTTCTAAATTTATTTCCGCTTCAGATAATTTTACCCATCGAGTGATGGGGGCAAGACTGACCTGTCATGGTCGTCGAGCAGGTCTTGCAGGTGCTGGCAGTCGTCGCAGGTGTGGTAAGACGTCCCTGAGGAGCACCTGCAGCTGAAGTACTCGCTGCTGCCGCTGCCGCTCGCCGCGCGGTCCAGCCGCTGCGCATCGCCAGTACTCATCATTATAATCGCTCACAATAGTACTGATATTGCACAATTCAAATCACATAACTCACATTTCTGTATCAGTATAGCATTCGGTATCTTCAGTTAGAATTGTGACATTATTTCATAATTCAATCGCATTTCTGCATCAGTAGTATAGCTTTCAATATTATCATTTACAATAACAGCATTACTGCCTAATTTAGTCGCATTTCCGCAAAATGGAAGCTGGAAAACTTTCGACCTGTAAAATCGACCTGCACTGACTTTCATGAGGAGTATGACTTTTCGCTATTTGGGATGAGAAGCAGGGAGTCTATCTGCTCGGAATACAATTTTTTCACTTTGCGCTGCCTCGTCATTTTTTTATGCGTATTACTCACATTTCTCTCTCTTTCTTGTGACACTGTTTTAAGCTTCTCGTTTTCAAAAATTTTAAATTAACATTAAGATCATTTGGGTAGTATTTTAGATACATGCTGTGCATTTTATTTTTCGAGGATCAAACCTGTAATGGTGGTAACCAAAGATGTTTCTGAGACAGCTGATTACCACAAAGAGGGTATTCAGACTTTTCAACATGGAAAACAAAAAAGGTAAAAATGTGTTTAAGGATAAAGTATTCTAGAGATTGAGGCTTCACTTTCGTGTAACTTAGTCAATAAGGAGATTTTGAAACACTGTATCTTTGTCCTACCGAGTTTGAGAACATGCTTACTTCCCTTATTCTTCTAGATTCTAGGTCCTAGATGAATAAGAGGACCTTATTTATCTTAAAGGTTGTCCTTATTTTAGGGCAACCTTAGGAGCCCTTTTATGAAGAGATGCGGGTAATTAAAGCCTTACAATTCCAACAATCTCCGTCGATTCTTGGATCACACTTAATTTTAACAGTTATTTTTATATGATTTAAGGCCTACCTCGCAATTTCTTGCTATTGCCTTTTGAAATGATTAAATAAAATGAATTGAACTCATTCTTCAAGTAAAATAATCATCTTCGAGGTTTTTTTCAGCTTTTGCCGTATTTTTACATATATTCAATGAATTAATCTTGTGTAGTTAATAAATACTTTTATATGTTTGTTATGAAAACCTCCAAGCGTCAGCTGTACCGTCCGATTCAGAGTAGGCATGGACAAAATCTGAATCAGATAACACCTGATGATCTTGATTTTGGTTTCACAGTTACTCCAACGAATGACCTCAGTGTGTTATACTGTTGCTGTAATATCCTGAAGTAATAAATAAATATATCTGGATGTAATATCCTGAAATAATAAACAAATAAGTCTTGCTGTAATATCCGGAAATAATAAATAAATAAATATTGCTGTAATATCCTGAAATAATAAATAAATAAATCTTGCTGTAATATCCTGAAATAATAAATCAATTTTGCTGCAAGATCCTGATATAATAAATAAATAAATCTTGCTGCAATATCCTCAAATAGTAAATAAATAAATCTTGCTGGAATATCCGTGTGCATGCATTCCAAAACGAACGTAGTCTTAAGAAGTCAAATTTTTTGGGGGTCATGTTGGACTATCTAATTTTACTTATTTATACGGTTTCAGCAAATTATTCTAATAATACACGTTTGAAAATCGACTACGTATATTCATTTCAAATATACCTATATTTCGAGTGAAATTCACAAATTCGATATTTTTACTCTCGATCAAAACTAAAATGCACCAAAAATCTGAAATGCGCCAGGAGTTAAATGAAAAATAAATCTCATTTGATGAACGTATTCAGCTTAGGAATTATTTTTGAATTCTAAATATTTTTTATAAACGTTCAATGCGACGCAAATTTGAGGTAAGTTCAATTTTTTATCATTTTTGAAATCTCTTTACAAGAATATAATTAATATAATACTCATAAAATTGAGTGAAGACCTCAAAACAAGGTTAGACCTGTTTTTAAATACTTAGAGCTCGCTGAAACAAGAGACGCAAAGAAATCCTTAAGTGTCGGTTCGAAATAGACCGCCGGAGTTTGTAGGCTTAGGCACGGTGCTCGGAAACTTGGGGTTGGTTATTTCAGTTAAGTTCTCCTTTTATTTTAGTTATCTGTTCATTGTTCATGTTAGGAGCTCCTAAATTATACTTACTAGTCCACCCCCCTTTATTTGAAATAAAAAACAGGGCGAAATGAGAGAAAGGCCGTAAGAAAAAAAATACAATCTCTCGAGAGTTGATGAGGCCGCGTGAACACGGCCCGTCAAAATATAAAGGACCGGAGCCTGTATCACAGATACGCTCATCACACACTGCAGGCTGGCTTCGGACAGACAGACCTACGGACGCGGCCCTTATTATAGTATAGATTATTTCCATTTAGTGCTCATTGTTCCACTAGGATGCGCATTATGTTGTTTAGATGCTCATTTTTTGAGTTAGGCTCATTAAATAAATTAGGAACTTGATTATAGTTAGATGCTTATTATTTCAGTTTGGTAGTAAGTATTACAATAACACAAATTTTTCCAGTTTATTAATGTCCAAAATGGAATATGCGTATATGGAATATGGTTTTAAAGTAGATAAATGCACCACTTCGACCTAAGATACCACTAAGCGTGATGAATATTTTTAGGTACCGCCAAGGTACTATTTTCTTTGTTTCCAATTTCCAATTTCTTTGTTTTAATGTAGCACCAATCGTAAAAATGATTTAGGTGAACTTTATAAATTTAATATTTTTTTGCTTCTTTTCGCTACTCCCTAAGTGGCTGGACAAAATTTCACGGAAGCTAACTGAGCTCACCCCTTGAGTTATGCTGTACTGGGAGCATGGAGCAGAGAGCGGCGATTTTCACATGGGCTTCATGGTTTTCAAAATTGCAGAAACTTTAATTCGCGGCTTAACTTCTACCGCGAAAAAAACTCAGGAACTTGTTTATTAAATTGATGATTAACTAGTACAAAAACAGTTTTGAAAATTAAGTCTGCATTAATATAGCAGACCATTTAACTCGGACGCACATCTCGATGAAAAGTTCTAAGAAAAGTTTGCCAGTCATTACTGGGTTATTCATGGGTTATTTGTGGTATCATACGTTAGTGCACGTAGTTTTGTGCGCGTTTAGCAACTTAACTCATGGATGCCATTTAATCACATCCGCATGACTTTATCAACACGAGCTCAATCCCAACAAAGAAATTGAATTACAGTTAAATCCAGTTTCCATGGTGGGAATTCAAAAGTTCCTGATGTCAATGACGGTAATGTAGTAACTTAGATGTCGTTCATGAGAATTTTACTTTCATATTTCAAGTATGAGAATATGCCGTCAGTCTGTCGAAACACAGAACACTTCCCCTCTGGATCAAGCAAATCAAGTCTGGAAACATACGCTCGACTCAGTTCCTTTGTTTCAGAGACTCGAATTTTCAGGCTTTTTGATTCTTGAATAAACTTTTCTCCGTAAACGATTTTAAAAGTTTTATAGCTAATTACACCAAAGTTAACCTCTCTTTCTGAAAGCTAAAAAGCGCAAATTATAGAGTCATATTTGCAATTACAAATCCCTTCAATACTTTTCAACTACGCTGCAAAAATACTAAACTGAATTAGAGTGAAAACCTTGCTGCCATTGGACTAAATTTATTACTGTGATTCAGGAATATTAAAATATAAATGCAAAAACCTTATGATTCCACAGAATATGTAGGCAGAAATGAGAAGTGTTTTCTGTTAGGTAAATATGGGCTTTTAAATTTTAGATTATAAAGCGAAAATGAGAAATGTGCCCGAGTACTAACATTCCTTCAAAGATAAATTTTTAAGTCAACCTACTTCACTTCTGAGGTACCACCAAGCGTAACGAATGTTTTAAGGTATGATAAAGGTACCACTTCGATCTGAGATACCACTAAGCGTAATGAATATCATTAGGTACCACCATGGTAATAATTCATTTCAATCTACCACCAAGCGTAGAAAAGATTTAGGTGCACATAGAAATGCGATATTTTCTTCATCTTTTCGTTTTCCACAAGCTTGACTCCCTATGCGTAATATTTCAATGTCTCAAGAGTTCTTGAGGATGAATTAGTTCATTCGTGACACAAGTTCACAATTTTTGCAGTTGTGAATCCCTAAGTAAGACCAAATACTCCCTAGATTTCTCTTGTGTCCAGCATCCTTGCACGACACGCAGAGTTCTGCTCTTGAGATCAGAATTTCAGTACAAACCAAGCACCACGGCTGACATACAACTCCTGAGTTACTGTTCCCTCTCTCAAGTCACGTCTGCTTGTAACGGAATACGTCCAGCTTACATGAGTTTGAGCGATTAGGGAGCCAAGTAAACTTGAATTTCTTCATTTTAAATGAAATGGAATGAGACTCTACAGTGTTCTTCTATTTGTTTTCCGATGTGGTCGATCTCAACGTTTTTAATTTTTGGGAGAATTCATGTAAGTGCCATAAGAGATCCTTGTGATTCTCCTAAAGTTCTCTTTTTTCCTGTAGACTGATTATCATTATTCACCGTGATCCAAAAACCTAGCCTTCCTCAGAAGTGCCTTCAGGTGTTCGCCTCAAAGTTTCCGACTATCAGCATTTAGCTGTCATGAAAGAAGCTTAAAAAAAAACCTGCCATGAGCATTTTGTTCGTAGCAAACAAAGTTACAGTCGCTGTTGTACCATCTTTTTCTAATTCGTTTTTTTCGTGGGTTAGAGCTACGTTCGCTTTATACGCGTCTTTGATTTCGTATGTTTTGTTTTTCTCAAAATTTTTCACTTTTTCAAGTTCACAGTTACCTGGGACTTTTCTGTTTTCGACGGTAGTTTTCACATTGCGAAGGTGCTTTAATTTTAAATGCGTCAGAAAATTTTTCCTAATTGTACGTAATGTTCATTCCGTGTATTATTCCTCAAATCCAGTGTTTTCTGCTATCTTAATATTTGACTCTCACTAGTTAGATCTCATTAGTCAAGTATTTGTATACATGTGTATCCCAACGGCCTAAATTGTGAAAATTACTGGCCACGAAACAAACTGGCCAATTACTGGCCAATGCTGAAACAAACCTACATTGACCCAGAATGGTGCTTCCATGTACGGGCGCGTCATTGGGGATGTCGAATACTGCTCTTGAAATTTGAAATTAGGATGTACGAATCGAATAATTTCAATTATTCCCTAATGACAGCAGTTAGGATAGAATTACTATGAATATAGAATTATTGATGAACTTCATAGTGCAATATATACCACTAAAATCTAGCCATTTATTTTGATATATATGAGCGTCCGTGACTGAAGTCATGAAAATGTAAGCCGGCAGATAGTACTTGAAATCAAAATTACTTATAAGCTTTCGTTGGGCTTCAAACAGAATACGAATTTAACAAAAAAGAAAAAGACAGTAACTTACAATTTTTCAATCGCCTTTTTCAATCTATAGAAAACGTTGGAGAACTACGCAACCGACTGTTTCTCCTAATGAAATATCTCATGTTTGTTTCTAAATTTTAGAGAAGCGAGAGTAAAGTTGGGTAGCGAGGTGAGGCACTGCCTAGCTTGGCACGCGTTCCTGGTGCCGTGAGACACGTGCTCGCTGAGTGAGGGAAGTGCGGTATTTTACTGAAGCCGCCACGTGTTTACATCATTTTATAAAATGCTTTTTCTCCTATCATTTAAGATGGCCATCCAAACAATACATTGTCTATTTTTTACTCGCAGATTTATCCTTTTTATGTTTGAAGGCGCATTTCGTTTCCAGATGTCGTTGAGTCCACGAGCCACTTCTTTTTCTTTGCAAGAGTATGAGTTCATCGCTATGACTTCAAATTGTAACGGAGACTCGAACACTGTTCGTTGTACCGAGGATTAAATTTTTAGATCCACGTCTAACAATTATATCGTATTTCCAAGATTTTGTAACCCGTTGCGTGCGGCTCCGTGCACTTATAGGAAGTGGGTGGCAATCGTGGGCAGTTTTTGATTATAATGCACTACAGAATGCCGAAAATTTGACTGCTTTTAAGACTCGTCTCATACAACAGCACATGATAGAAAAAACGTTACATTTCATCACTTTCAAAAACTGATTGGAAAAATTAGCATGTTTACTGTACATTATACATTTGTGAGCTGGATTCAGCGATGAGATCGGACACGAAGAGCGCGTAAGATCTCTCCTGCGATGGAGAAGTTGCACTTTTGTGGCATTCTGGGATTTTTAACATCTCAGTGGGAAGTTTCTGACCCTCATTTTCGTCCTAACCTCTACAGGTTTTTAAGTTCCATGCGTCATTTATAAAACTTTAAAGTGAAATTGAGTTTAAAACTTGTGGGTGGTATCTTCCACTCAGTGTCTACTTAGTACCTCACACATCAAACAAGATGCTCGCCAGTATTCGACAAGTTTCTCATCACTGTTTTTGGCTTCGCTCATCTAATGATCTACTAATTATTTTTTTGTCATTTCATTTATGTTGATGTAAGACATGCAATTTCATGGATTTTAAATTTTGGATGAGCGCATATGTGGCGTATTTCCTTTGTAAGTTTAGTAAAATTACAAAAATGACTTTGTATTGGCAAGAATCTTGAATTGAAATGCTATAGTGTACTTTAGCAAGTAATCTTTTCACGAACATCATTTTGCTGCACCGTACCATATTTCATAGTTCAACAACTCACGCATCGATTTCTTTGATATTTTCCATTGATCATTTGTTGAAAGAAAAAAATCACGGCGTTCTGTATACTTCTACAGTTTAAGCATTCCTGTACCGAATGTCTAAAACTGCCTCTAAATAATCCTATGAAAAATATTGAATATCTTAATGGTATTCGGCACTTATTATTTCAACACTCAAAGCTGTGTTACCAGAGCCGTCATATTACTAGAGCCGTCAGCAGAGCTGTAGGTGCGGGATGTAAGCCCAAATAGAGCCACTGTGCAGAAGCTAAATACCTGTAACAAATTTCCGTAATATTACACAACACAGAAAGGCAGAAGTCACACAGGTGCGAAGCTAAGCAAAGTGCAAAGGAGAAATGAAGCAACACACGCAAAGTTCTCTTTTTTATGAAAATAAGGTAACAAATTCAAGAAGTAAACTCTTGTTAAAACGTAACAATTTTTACAATAAAAGTTTACATAAAACGGCACAAAAACTACATAAAAATTCTGCAAAAATCTATTTAAAACTAAGTGAGTATTAGTTAGGTCCTAAGTTTACTCGATTCTAGATTTTTTATAATAAATCGCAATCAAGAAAAGCGTGGAAAAAAGTTTATTCTTCGTATCAACCTCCTCCGCAGAAAAAAGTAATGGTTGTTAAAAAGCGTTTGTTTACTTTGATGGCAGCACAAAACACAGAAGCTGAGGCTAAGATCAAGTCCCAAGCGGCCACTCAGTTTTTGACTATCAAATAAAAAAAGATATACAATCGTTATTGGTACGTTTACTTGAAGGATACTGCTATACCAGAGTGCTGTTCATAGGAACATGGATTGACCGTCGCGTTGCAATTAGTCGTTTGTGACTATTGGTTCTATTTTAAAATTAATGCAAAAACACTTAATAGGAGAAATCATTCGGAATAAAATATTTAACGTAATTTTAATTTGACAGTTCCAAACAAGACAAAATTACTTTCTTCTTTCACAGTGTTTTTGATTCGTTTTTATGAGTTAATTTGAATATTGATAGCTATATGATCGTGCTAATTCATGAGCAAACTCGCTAAAATACTCGTACGTCAAGTCAATCATATTCACCGCCAATATTGGCGCACTTCGAAGTGACTCGGGAGTCCGCCACAGAGCGTCTAGTTTGCTCAGGCAGAGGTATCGTTCAGAGCCGACGAGAGACTCATCACTGCATCACATCGCCCACGTTAATTTTAGTGTTCATGCAGCCAGCTCAGACTCACCTTAAGAACGGTGAGTATTAAGAGCGAGACTCGAATTTCAAACGGAGTAGTCGCTCAAAATAATCATGTGTAAGTCTATAATTTGACTTTGGAACTACCGCGAATAAAACTGTGGAAAAGGGCACGGTCCTCATCAAGACCTCAGTACCGACGTCAACTCACGGACATAATAACGCACCAGGTTGTGAAATAAGCTTTTTGTGCGCGGGTGAACACTGGGCAAGCGTAAAAGTTAGGATCTCTTCGGTTGGTCTACTTGAAAATAAAGAAACAACGAAGAGACTACTTCCAGTTTTATATACATAGCAAACTTGTTTTTCACTCTCAGAAAAAGCCAGAGAAGGAAAAACAGTCAAAATGCTACTTGAAAATCTGCACAGTGTATCCAATAATTTAATTAACTAAGATACTCGAACAAAATTTAGATGGCGAACTCACACTTTTTATACTACAGAGCAAACCAGGACTCAAAAGAGTACGGGAATTGTGGCACGACGTTGTATTCATTGTTCGTGTACAAAGATACAGAAAAGAAGTCAAAACTCTACATGTAGAGTTACAATACAACGCACACACAAGCGAGAGAAGCGGTGCAGAAGCAAGACAACGATGCTGACAAAATTTACACGCATAACAAAGGCAATGCCACTCTGGATTTCTCCAAGAGTCTCAATCAATTTCAATGAATTACTCGTACAGCACGTGTGTATGAGCATTGCACACAGCTACCACTCAAAACTCTACATCGAAGTCCAATTGAGTACCAGGGTGCATGATGGCAGTGCAGATGAGCACCACCGAAGTGCAAGCGACACACAACAGCACGGCATGGCGGTGCAGACTCAAAATACGGAACTAACCTCGTGGTCTTCCCGAGGTGTTCCCCCGCTGGCGGTGGAGGTGGGGGTGGTGTGGGGGAGAGGGGGTGGGGGCTCCAAAGGGGGCTCAGGGCTGAGGGAAGACGCAGGTGAGGGTTCCATGCCGGAGTCGTGTGCCTGAGGGGAGGCAGCTGGGGAGGCAGAGGGAGAGGGCGGCAGCAGCAGGGCGTCCAAGTGCCGAGCTCTGGTCGCGATGTGCTGGATACGCTCGCTGATCGCTTCCTGGGCCAGCAGGTTCTCGTGCAGCTCGCGGCTGCAAAATGAACACGTTATTCAGAGTATTTAATACTAGTCGCTTCCATGTGGAGGGAGTAATACAACTCCGGGAAACGGAAAAATAAGTTATTGTGTCTTAGGAGGAAATCCTGCCGGTTTTTAGAGCACACATGTAAATTTTTGATGGATTTACATGCGATAAAAATCACGACTAGTTTTCAGGATTACTTATAATGGAGTTACGGGAATTTGACCTCCTATAAAGAAAATCTTAGTCTGCGTGTGAGGAAGACGAATACAAGAAACTATATCAGGCATCGGTGCGATTGAAGCAAAATTTTGAGAAAATTATTTTTACGACGATGTGATATGAGATGACCCGACTGTAATTAGAAAAATATTCGGAAAACATTTATTGAACCAAAATAAACTTAAAAAAATAGAAAAGTACGGTTCTACTCTAAATCCCCGAACATAATATTAACCGATTTTCCAAATTTTAACAGAACATATACAGCTCAAAATGCTTTTATCACTGTCGAATTTTACGTTCAGTTTCAGAATTTCAGAATTCAGAATTGCAGAATTCAAGTGTTGGCGGCCAACACTTGAATCGTTTGATGCTCCGCAAAGTTACGAGTATTTTGAAAGTAAATTAAATGTGGATACTAATTTCCGCAGAGTTTTTCATCAGATATTATGAGCCATGAATCCAAGAAACTACACCCAGTACTCACGAGGAATGATTGAAGAAGACGGTACTTTGCCAGCGTGGCTATCGCCTATTTTGTGAACCGTTTCTTACTTCGCATTCTTAAATATAAATTGCTGTAATTCAACAGAATTTAGGACTGATGTATAAACACCTGTGAAAACATATGTAAGGAATGAAACATGGGTTAACCCACAACCAGTATGCGATGCTGATTGAAGAGTATAATTTGGTACGAAAGCAATCCCTTCTAACAGCTTCAATAGAATCCGCTTTTGTGGCTCTATAGGCTCTGGACACGTAACACGACACTGAATCATTGCATGGAGAAACGCTGCTATGTTATGGTCATTCTTCTTTAAAAGCACTCCCGCTTTGTAATGACTTGACTTGTGAAAAAATGTCGCCAACTCCAATTCTGCAGAAAACCAAAATTTTTACGGAATTGGTTTTCTTTTTTTGTGCAGTAGATGGGTAGAGCTCAACCTTTTCTCCTTGTGAACTTAACTTTTCCAAAGGTGTCACCAATGCTAATTCATTGGAAAATTTAATATTTCTCAAAGTATTGTTCACTTCATTTTCTGAATACTTGAAAGAGCTGCAGTCATAAGTAAATCTCATTGATGGCATTGGTATGAGGCCGGCAATTTCTTTCGTATTGGTATTATTTTCGTAAATTAGTGCTTCCTACAATCACGCAGAATTTTCAATAGTTCAAGTCGATACGGGTAGTGAAATAATATCTATTATTTGCAATAGGAGTCAGCGTAGCACCCTTGTTACACCAGGGAGGAAGCACAAAGCCGAAGTAAATGGAACAAATTGGGTTAATTTGTTTTTTAAATCAAATATATTCTTCCGTAAAACTCAATACGGGCCAGAAGAGGTAAGTGCCCAAAGACTAATGACTCAGTTGGTCTGAATTTTCGACTGGTGTCATTGACAATCGCGAATAATATATTTCTTAAGCTATCAATTAAAAATTATCACAAGAAATACGCCCAAGGAATTTGATTCAGGCTATCCTGCCAAAACTATACGGAATCTGTTTCTGATTAGATAGTTGTCAAATCAGATTCTGGAAAGTGAAATAAAATCTGTATATAATGCGGTAAAGTGTTGTTCCACAGTTTTTACTCAGCATGTGCTGTTCTTACATTGATGCGCTCACCAAGGTATCCAAAAAATATCAAAAGTCTGAAATGCAAGGCATCCCGAACATACCAGTTTTCAATCAGACAACTGAGTTCCAGAAATTTAATATTGAAAATTCTTACGATTTGACTTTCCTAGACTAACAGCTACTTCAAGAAACACGAAAATAAATTACATCTTGCAGGGAGCACATAAAAGCTGCATGCTAGACGCAAGACTGCCGGTAGCTGCAGTATGGCTGCCGTACAGCGATAGCCCTGGTGATCTGCCGCAGCTCGAGCTGACGCGAGGGAAGCCGAGGGGCGAGGGAGGAGTGAGGGCACTTGGCAAGAGCTGCTGCCGCCTGGTCAGGTGTAATGCACCTGAGCTGCAGCTGCTCAGGTAAGCTGCACTAGCCAAGATGTGTCACAACTGCACGCTGAGCTGCACCTCAACGTGTAGCTACAGCTGCTCAGGTGAGCCGAAGCTGCCAGACTGTGCTACAACAGCACAGCGAGCTGCAGCTTCACGCTGAACTACAGCTGCTCAGGTGAGCCGAAGCTGCCAAGATGTGTTACAGCTGCACGGGTGAACTGAAGCTGTTCAGGTAAGCTGCACTTGCCAAGATGTGTTACAACTGCATGCTGAGCTGCAGCTCAACGCGTAGCTGCAGCTGGCCAGGTGAGCTGAAGCTGCCAGACTTTGCTACAAACTACAACAGCACGCTAGGCTGCAGCTGCTCAAGTGAGCTAAAGCAGTAAAGCTGTGCTACATCAGCGCATTGAGCAGCAGCTGTTCAGGTGTATTGTAGCTACTCAGGTGCACTACAGTTGTATGTTGAGCTGTAGCTGCTCAAATGGGCTACAGCTGCTCAGATAAGCCACGGCTGCCCAACGAAGCTGCTGGGTTAAATCAAAGCCGCCTAAAGTGAAAGCTGTGATGCTCGGAGCAAAATATTCAGGCGCTGTTTGCTTTCAAAGGAAAGTTAAATCTCATACGAGAACAATGGTTAAAGTAAATATTTGCTCATCGTCTCACATTTATCCACCTACTCTTATGAAAAATTCATAGCACATGTTGAACGTATTTTTTCTGCTGGTTTTGTTGTACGTTTCCTACCTTAATTCGCACCGCAGAATTATTAAAGTATCAAATTTTAATATAAACTACCGACAGAAACGCGGCGCAACAAAGAAAGTCGGCCTGAGTGACCTATGGCGCAGGAGCAATGTCTAGAATTAGACATTCGTCATGTCCCTCCGTGTCCACCCTGCGTGCACATGCTTCCTTTTAGGTACACCTTTCATCCATCCCTTTAAAAATATTCCTGCATGTTTGCTCCTTAAACCAATTCAATGAAATAAGTTTTATGCACTTGATGACATAAGAACTGTATCAGCTCGATACATTAAAAGATGACAAAAATGTTAATATGTACTTTTAATCGCATCGCTTGATTCCGAAACGAACTAGAAACTAATTGAACTCTTGAACAACTCTTCAAAATGAAGTTCACGTGGGCGATGGTGAAAATCTAGTTCTTATAATAACAAATATATTGATATACAGAGAAGTACTAGGCAGACAGCAAGTGTTCTAGCCTTTCTGAATATATAATACGGGCCAAACTCACTGTCATTATATTTGGTGCTTGCATTGAACCTGCTCGTGGCCCGTTTTTTGCTCTACCCTGGTGAGTTCCTCTCGCGATTTAGTCGCGAAAATCATTCCGCTGATTTTCAATTGGTAAAAACGCGTTGTTTCACCATAATTAGCACTCATTAACAGCACCGATGGAGGCCCTGAAGTTGAATATACTGATGAGTCGAGTGTTGTTCGTGAAAATTTATCCCAACGTACACAATTATTGTAAGGACGTTCAGCATATTCGTTGAATTACATTCATTTCACCTCAAACTCACACAGAGCATAAAAATGCCGTACGATATCCAACGTCTACTCAATAGTTTTGTACGCTCCTTCGAAAAACATTTTCCGGCGAGACTTTGCCACATCTGGGTCACAAACGTCAGGTCTCTGGCCTGCGTATGCTTTTTAAGATCGTGTAACGAGGTCGCCGGTCTGAGCGAAGGTATGCAGCGGCTGATGGGCTTCACTTCAAGGAAGAAGTAACAAAACTGCAATTTTGGGGAGGTTTGCAGGCACATGGAAATTTCTCACCAACATTGCGGAATGCAAATGGTTTCAACTATTCAACGCTTTTTAATGTTAACTTGAAGAACTGTTGTTTTCTTTTTTTGCGTTATACTTTACACCGTAGAAACATATATTTTCTATTCTGTAGTAGTGTCACCATGGTTCTTTCATAGCCATTTTTGAAGATTTTTCGTGCGTGCAGAAACCTATTCATTCATGAAACGTTCTTGAATCCATCTTGCCAGGATCAATTGAGCCGAAACTCAAGGAAAGCTATCCGTTAATTTTTCAAAACAAAATCATTACAACAAACTCGCACTAGATGATCTGTCTCACTGAAAAAAATCCCCGCTTTCTTTCCCTTCACCCTTTTCTCAGACCTCTTCTGGCGCTCTTCAAATCTGGCAGCGTTATTATCGCACTCATTGTTATTGCTGTTTTAATGCTGTTGTTGGTGCCAGCGTATGACATCGAGCGAGGCTTGGCAAGCTCCCTTCTCCCGTCTTGCTCTATCCCGCACATTAGCGGGGAATCGCAAACTTTTCCGTAACTCAAAGTCTAAAATCGAGGATGAAGCTGGAGAATTCACGCTTGATAATGCTCGTTCCAAAAGTTTTTCATTCAGCTCTTTGGGCTTGGATTTTAATTCTTGTGAATCGCTAATTGAATCTTTGGTAACCTCCAAAGGATACCAGTATCATAGTCGACCAGATTTTGCCTCATAATCTTCCAATTTGGTGACAGCTCTAAAAAGTTTTGGACATAGAATGTGTTTGCAGCTGACTTATTAAAAACGACTTTTGAAGATTGCCTCCTTTTGGTGAGTTGAATAACAATTTCGTTGAAAAATACCACCTTACTTTTATTATACGCTATGAGTTTTTTGAAAATTTTTACGGGACGGGGGAATAGTGAAGATCATCAAAAACGAAGATTTGGGATTGGCATGTGTGCGCGTTGAGTCATGGCATACCGCTTTTTTTGAGTTCAGGAAAGTTTAATGCGTCGATCAAAAACAAACTCTTTTCATAGCGTCTTACATCAGTAGCTTCAACCACTAGTCTGTAATAGTAATACTGCTTTGTAATACGAAGCTGTACTCCTCACTTTTGAAGACGAGAAGACTCAAGTGAAAAAAAATGGAAGGATTATAAAGGAAATAACGCCGAGGCTAGCCAGAAATTATCGGTGCAGCATGCAAGGGAAGGCTTGGCACAAGGCAGCTGACGGTGAAGCTACCTTCCCTCTTCTGGCGGACGTCTGACGTCAGACAGGAGGGAGGCCGCTAACTTCCTGTACGGCAAAATTCTACCTTGGAGCATGCGTATCTTCACGATGTATCAGCAGATTTTTTGAATTTAAATATTTTCATTTTTTTATGTTTTGGCGATAGAAGTGCCTGCAGTCTATGAATTTTGGCCCTACCAGGTAATGACGCCTCTATAAGGTTCCGTAAAGTAAGATGTGCCCATAATTAGCATGAAAGTTAGTAAATAACGTACTTGTAGCGCAAGCCTGGCAGCTATTAAAGCATGCGATGGTGCAGGGCAGAATCAAACGATGGTCGTAAATTGATATAAGCATTACAGAAACTGATGATCAATAAGAGGAATATGATGCAGAATCTTTCATCTTCAATGGACATTCCTCCGATTACCTGCATGAGTACCTGGACTGGTCCCCATGGCCGAGTGGTTAAGAACGCGCCCTTCCGAGAAGGTGTCGGATGTTCGAATCCCGTCGCCGAGCGGTGATTTCTCCCCGTTGGGTAAAGGGAGAACTCAAGCGCAATTCTCCACTCTTCTCATATGGGTACCGGCTTGACTACGAGTAACCGTCATTGCGTCCTGGTGTTAGTTATAAAGCATTTAAAAACCAATGCACAAGATGATATGTATCAGTCTTGATTAGTTAGAATAAAACATTCTCTTAATAATTACAAAATCAGTCGCAAAGATTATGTCCACTCTACTAATAAATCAAGACTATGCTCACGATCATAATTCTGAGTTGTTCACAGTGCAGTTGTGATGTCGCTGTACTCAGAACAATTTCTAGTAAAAGTAATTTGTTGGTTTTATTATTGGTTCATGCATTTAAACAGTTTCAAGAAGTTATCAAGGCGGGATAAGTTCAGTGAGCGGTGCAGCAGGTGGAAGCAGCGGCGGATAAGAATAAATAAGTTCTAGAGCGAGCCAACTCCACTGCGACTCACGAGCTTCATTACTCAAACGCAAGAACACAAAGCTTCTCTTTATTTGCCCGGTAAGTCCGTCTCAAGCAATGACTTATAAATAATTTTGGCTAAGTTCCCATGAGGGTTACAATATTACTGTACTGATGAAGTAAGCAAGACTCAAAAAAATTTTAATCAGTATCAAAATGAAGTTCATTATATCGGTTCTGCTTGAGCCTCTTCCTTAAATGTGCTGCATGAAAACGCCAGAACTCAATTCGATTCAAACAAAATGCTCGCGTCATTAACTTTCCTAAATTTCATTTTTTTCATGACGTAGTAAATTTCCCTAGTTGATGTAACCACCTCGTAGACTGGTCAGTAATGTTCATGCCGGTTAAATTAAATAACTTATCTTAAAACTATTGGTATCAGCTACGTGCGTTAATAAGTGCCTGGGTTGAACTTCATTATTTCTCAAAATTATCGCCGTAATTTCTTGTTACCAGATTGTTGATCCACACAAAATGAAGGTTTTTCAATGATATCACAGGTTTCACTTGTGATCACTTCCGTCTGCTTCCAGTGGATTTCGATCAAAAAATGGACAGCTGTCATCACATGATACCCGTTTAAATAAACCCATGACCGGTGAACAATTTTTCCCTTTGACGTCAACTCATCTAATGCTGCTCCAAAGTTACCCTTCTGAAAATATCAAACCTATCACGTTTTCGAACAACTTTTATAAAATAACTATATAATTATTTATCCAAAGACGAAATTTGGGGAAAGCGCCTCATACCAGGCTATTCACATATTCATAGGGGAGAGCATTTGTTCTTAGGTATGCAATTATAACCACCTTGAAGTGAGTCTGAAAAGTTCATGAAGCCCGAAAGATGAAGCTAATCGGGTATCCTGTCTCCTGAATCACGGGTTTCCAAACTTTCCAGCCTTAGGACCATACTGATTACTCAAGTAGGTCCAAAGGGCGAAAAACATTTTAATTTTCCTACCATTATCAATAATTTCTAGAATAGTCTCCAAGTTCGCGCCTTGAGAGAAAATTTGCTTGCTAAATTCGAAAACTCAATTGCATTCACGATTGTGCATTGTCGCATGCCGTAGTTTTGGAGACCACTGCACTAAATTAACGATGGACCATAATTACAGGTCAAAAATATGTGCTGGCCGCCGTCACTACCGCTGTACAAAAGGCGCACGTAAACAACAGAGTGAGTTTGTCAGCCAAATTGTTTTATGCAGAGTCAGCGCATGGTTAGAATAAACATTCAGGGGACTAAACAATAAATAATCCGGTGGACTAGGAAACTTTCGCGCTTCTTCGACAGGGTGGATTGAAACCAAATTGTTTATTTCCGGTGACAAAATGGGGGTTCCTGTCATGCAGTTGGTAGAAACAATTAGCTATACCCTACTCTTTCCACACATCAGCAAAATAAAAAGAAATGCGCGGAAATCATAGGCATTCAAACTACTCATTTTTCCAACGAAGAGGTCTAATTCATAAGCTGGCGCATCTCCGTGTTTCTTCTGGAAATGAAGTACATACACGAGTTTTTGTGTTACATTTTGTTCTTACAGTAAAAATTGTGCATTTTCCATTCGAAACTATACGTTAAACTCTCCTGAATGCATATTTGCTCTTAACATCTAATCAAGGCTGAGACGCTTAATAGAAGTCCACTGCTCTTTACATTTAGTGCATGGCGAGGGATGCACGCAAAATAAAGAGAACTGGTCCTTCATTTGCCTTGCTTCTCTCAACCGAACTGTTCATTTTTAAACCTCACGCTACTGCCATCTTATTGGGCAGTGACAGAAACGATGCCTCCCTCTTGTTTTGAGAATACAGGGTGTCCACAAAAAATGTAATCACTGATCGATATACTGTACGTACGTTTATATGAAACCTGTTATATGTTTAAATTGATTAAAGTTTTATGTGGTTCTGGTATCACATATACATTACATCGGTCGGTGGATACATTTTTTGTGGACACCCTGTATAATGAGTTTTCATATTGCTAAAAAAGGAATAAGCGTCGCTTTTCTACGGAAGATATAGGCGTCTGGCTCGTGAGCAGTCGCGCTTCTGAGAAGAGGCGCCTACCTCGTGGGCAGGCGCCCAGCTGAAAGAAGGCGTCTAGAGCGAGCCATGCACGCATTTGCTGAGCGCTGTCGTGTAAGAAGAAAGCGGCATCTGGCGTGTGCGCCTGATAAGCCTATAAACAGAGCCGCGTAGCTTGTCGATGAAGTCAAAGCTGTTCTGCGACGGCGCCTGAAATGTCTTGACACTGTCTTAGGCAACACGAATCACTGTATTAACGTGCAGGTAAATGGTTGATTACTAAATGTAATTGTTTATGTTATATACAAGTATGCGAGTTTTAAAGCTCATTCAGAGAATTATTCACGGGTATTCAGCTTTATTTCATTTTATGAAATCTTCATAATTAATTGTTTTATTCTTTCACTATTAAAGGTTTCCAGTGAAAGCTCCGTCGATAAGTAGTGCTGATAAGATAAACTTGCCTGTTCATCATTAAATTTTTCTCCAGCGAGAAGTTTAAAAAATTTTCAAAAATATCCAAATTTAAATGAATCGATGATAACAACTATAATATAGGAAGGTATGATTAGCATAGTAATCCTAATGCTTTAGTCTATTTACTGTAAATGAATTCTGGATTATTTAAAAAGAGTGTGATTACGCTTCGCGATTTAAAAAATTGGCTACGGAAAGAAAATTACTTCAATGGGAAAGCACAGAAAATCTAGGATTTCGACTAAAATAAAATTGATAACATAGCGCTAATTTAAAAATTAAATATCTTGGAAGGTAGAATACCTCCGAGAGCTTCAGATTTTTATTTCACGGCATCGGATTGTTAATAATTATGGAAATAATCAGCGTAGAGTCTGCCAAGCTGATACTAGAATGACACATAATCTCGGGTGTCTGAAATTCGTGGTCTGAGTTTGCAATTGTCGAAACTGATGTGCTAAGTTTGCAATTTCTGGAACTCGTGGGTTGAGCTTGCAATTTCTGGAACTCGAGGGTTGAGTTTGTAATTTCCTAAACTCGTGTGTCGACTCTGGGATTTCCGAAGCCCGCGAGTTACGTTAGCAATTTCCGCAACTCGGAAGTTAAGCTTGCAATTCTGAAATCGAGTGCGAGTTGACAGGATTCGTGACATAACAAAAGCTGAGCACAAATTTCTTCAACTTCAAATTAAATTATAATCGTAGAATCTGTAAATAAAAAAAACGAATACGCGTGGGAGGCATAAACCTCAAAGTATACATAGTGTCGTCTAGTGCTGGTTATGAGAATTAGTCCAATTGTAGACAATAGTTTCATTGTTGGACTGCTAATAGAATCTCCTAGTATTGTATAAAATTTAAAATTATTTCCTGCAATGAAAGTACAAACAGTTTTTCATTAACTGTAGTTTAATTTGAGTCTAGCTTTCAAATTTCAATACCGATACACACTCGTAACTTCGAGTCTTCGACTGAGACTCATAAGATGAGTTAGCCTTCTAACTTGGACGTAGAAACCTAGGCGGTTTCGCACGCTTGATTTACGACAGCTCGAGCAGAGAAAAGCAAGTTGGGGAGATGAGAGACTTGCCCAACACATCAAGATCTCTCTGCAGAATATACATACAAGCAGTTCGAACAAGAATTTGTGGGTGTTAGAAAATAGGTGCGAAGGCAAGCAAACTAAACTGTTGATCAGAGGAAAAAAGAAGCAATTCCTTATTCCAAATTCCATGTTTGCAAGTGCAATGCTTGTGAAATTAAGGACGAGATTGTGTTTGCTCAGTTGTGTCATAAACAAAGCTTTGAGCTTACATGAAATTTACAGGAAATGTCGACAGTTTTGACCCGCGAACGCCGTGGAAAAATCACACAGATGCTCTTAGTGCAAACAAACTGACAACGTATTTGCTTAAATCTTGGTGTTCTACCAGTGACAAATTGATATCGAGGTGCTCTAATTTAGGTTTAAGGTGGGTCGTAAACGTAACTGGAACCAAGTCTGAAATGTGTAATCACCAGTAGATAGGCAAAGGATGGAACTGCACTGAAAATTGCTAAAACGATAGGTAGATATCACCGCACTATGAAGAACTTTGCCGGTAATTCTACGAGAGTACGTCAGAGAGCTGACGAAGGCCAATCTAGAGTTTTTCATGATGTTCCGTGCTAAGGAAAAACGTGAAGCTATGAAGAGTCCCGGATTGACAAGTAGAAAATTTTTTAAGGTGTTGGTTTGATAAATGAGTCGAAAAGTGCTCCAGATCGTGTTCTAAAGGATATCGCTCGGTTAGTAAAAACAGTGTTAAAAAGCCATGTGAAAAAATCGTCTGAAATAGACATAGGGCAAAAGGGTGAATTATCCATTACAGTCTTCGTGTGTGAATTTATTTTTTACGCGGCAAGCGCATGTCAGAATTGCCAACATTCCCTGAATATTTCATGTATCCGTCACTTTTTTGACGTAATTTTAGAGATATTCTCTCTTTAACAATTTGGCTCGAAATTTAAAACATGCCGATTGCAATTACACAATTCTAGATAATGAGCGGTCAGTTCAAATCGTAGGTGCTCAAAATGCAACACACATGCGGCCCAGGTGCAGCACTTAGCCTTAATGTAGTTCTCAGAACGTAGCGAGAACTCGTAAGGTCCCTCAACCAGAGCAGCATCTCGCCGAGCGGCCTTGGCGCGGTGGCTGCCCTCACCGCACCACTTCTGATGCACTTGTGATGCACTTCATATGACACACCTGATGCACAGCATTGAAGTGCTCGCACGCTGATGCAAGGCTGGAGAGTGTTGAGAGTGAATATGTAGCCGTGATACGGCCAGTGCTTCGATATAGACGACTCTCAGATTTGCGAACTGAAGATTTTTGGCTTTTTTTCAACTTCGAAGAAAGATGGCTTTGTATGCGTGATAACTACAATAATGAACTACACTTCAGAATCAAGAGCTATTAGATCATAACTCTACTGCAAATGCTTTGCATGTTTTAATTCAATAAAAAGGGAGTTAATCCAAAAAATTGAGCTGTATTAAAAATGCCTCTAAGCCATGCCTGTAGTCGATAGAACAGTGGGACAGCATAGTCTGTCCTCCACGTTTATTTACTTACTTAATGATTTATTATCTACTTATTTACGGCTAAATTTCACTCAGTCAGCAGGTTGAGCACGTTACCATCAAAATAATTACTCTCACGCGCATAAACTTTATGCTCACAAGGATAGAAGCTTGGATAGTTCATCCACTGCTTGAGGTATAAGCACTTCACTCATTTCTAAGGTCAAAAAATTTATCCATGATTGGCTAGTAATCAAATACTGATGTTTAAGCTCCTAGCGAGGAAGACACCGAGATGCAAAAATACCAGTGATATTAATTCTAAATTTTAAAAGAAACCAATGTTTAACCACTATATAGTGGAACGAATTTTATAAAATTAATTCCATTATAATAGTTTCCACGCAAATGAGTAAAAGCGGGAGTAAATCTAGCGTGAATTTCTTCAATTTCTTCGCTAACACCAATGCAATTATCCTCAAATGCACTTGCGTAATGAGCCATTTTACCAATCTTCTACCACTGTCAAATATCAACTCTTGAATAAAGGAACGACAATTAAGAGCCGCACATATGTACCAAAGCGTAAAGTAAACATAGCCCAGAGAAATATGCGAGCCCTGTGAACAGCACCCTGATCACTCCTCGACATAACAGATCTCGAAACTGTTTACCTTCACTGGCTATCACACACGCCCACAGCATTGCATCATGATCATGTTCGTTCAGGCTTGAAAATATAAGCATCACATCATCAATTGTTTCCCTCAGTTGTTCACGAAATGAATGGTCTGGTCAAACCAAAATTTTAACGATTCAACACGCATCAATAAGTATGAACTGTTGAAGGTTCATGTACGGCAAGCCATCCTAAACTTCATGTACAACCTACACAAATGAACAAAATAAGCACTCTCATAACATGATTCGCACATCATTAGCTGTGTGTGTTGCAAACTTCTAAACCATAACTACGAATCTACCAGCCGCACCCTTATACATTCTAACGTCGTTCGACGGTCGGAAGTGCCATCTGTTCGAGTGTCCCCACGTGTGTGAATAAATTCTTCGAGCAAACAGATGTCGGCTATCCTTGCAATCAAAACATTGAATATTTTCACATGAAAAAAATCCAAAACGCTGGAGAACTCCGTTTCTATTAATTAGGAACACTGTGAGAATTTGGTTCCAAATTCTGTTCATGCAGAGTTCACAATACCACGAATGGGCAAAATCTTTCTGCTCACAGTGTGAATATTTGCTAACGTTAATTATCCATAGCACGCTGTATTAAAATATGCGGTAAAATCCCACTGTAGACGACACTGCCATATTTGAACAACATTTCTACTTGCCATCTAGTCATTTCTCTGGCACACCCAAGCCTGAAAGACTTATTAGCAAATAAGCACCACATTAGCAAGTCATAAGGAACCCGAGCGGGCGTTCCACCGACAGCGTTACTGCAACGCAAATATACCGAGGCGCGTAGGGCGAGCATTGCACGCGTCGCAGGGAGACGTTCTGAAATTCTGACATCGGCTCCCCCGCCTCACACCGCCGTGTTTGGACCGTCACTGGCCCTCGCCTGGCCTGAGGGTCCCTCCGTGCCTACGCCAATGGGAGGCTCCGTGCTGACAGCTTTATAGTTATGCGGTTCACTTCTCATTGTACAATGCGCTGAGAGCGATAAATGTTGCGGAAAGGAAATTATGAAAAATTGAGAGACGAGAAAAGAACAAAAAATAAAATTTCGGGAAGATTACAGCAGCGTAATTATTACTGTAATATGAATATGAATATTAATGTAAATATTGTTAGGAAAATATTACAGTAATAAGTGAAAACTCACACTTTTTAAAATTTGCCTGCTACAAAAAATTATTGTACACTTTTTGTATTCACAAACAAACGTGTCGTGTTGTTCAATTGTTTTAGCTAAGATAAGGACTTATTCTCTACATACATACATTGTTCATTGTTTTGTACTCCTTGGTGGGGAAGGCGCGCTGGCATGGAGGGAATGTCCTCACATACGAATGGTACGTACAGAAAAAGATAAGTTTTACGTCGATAATAGTATTTCCTTTAGGTTTTCAGGCATCTCAAGTCGTTAAAGTTATCCTGCAATGATGGTAAAAATTTCTTACCTCTTTGAAGATGAGTTCAAGAAGAACACATAATGAGTGTAAATATGTACTGTACAGATATGATTTGGGCCAAAATAAATATCTGAGAGGTTCATGGCGTATCTCAAAACTTTACAGGTATTAATGCAGTAAATGAAAATCTAACCTGTACGAAGGCACCAGAGGTTCCATGAGCCGCTCCTTGAGCAGCTTGCCAAGGCGCACATTGCGGCCGATCTCCCTGAGGAGCCTGTCCCTCTGAGCCATGAGCTGTCTGGCCGCGTCGGTGTCCCTCAGTGATCCATTGGTCGTGCGCGCTTTGGCCTCCTCCACGCTCTTGCACAGGCTCTCGAGACGAGCCAGGTGCTGTCAAACAGTCGCAACAGAATTAATGGTTGAGCGACTAATGAATACCAAAAGAATATTCAGTCGGTGTTAAGTAGAAATGTATCCAATAAAAGGTATCTTATGACCACATTTTTTGGTTCAAGAAGATATTCATGCATTGAATATAAAGTTTTTCAATCTGAATTTGGTCGTTTGAATTTTAATTTCAGCTGTTCCGTTAACATGCTCTCTTACGAAGTTGTGACTCCTGTCATCATGTTGTGTAAAAATTTGGGATTGTTTTATTTTTTAAAGCTTTTCAAAAGCACCTGCACCTTCGTCGTATTAACACTTGGTAGAAAACTAAACTATTTAATTCTTAAATTAAGACAAAATCCTCAAGTGGCAAAATTCAAGTGTTAGAAAGCATAAATGTGCGATATGAGACCCAAAATTCTGCCCTTTCCTAAACTGCCCTTTTTTGTAAGCCCTCAACTACTCTATGCGTCATACATCAGCCTCTCAATAAAAATGAACTAATACTTAATTTTTTTGTCGAACTTGGGCCGTAATGTGAATAGCAGTTCCGTCCATCGGTGACAACTTGATGTGTGAGTAAATCTTCAAACGGCGATTATATGAACAGAAATACGAAGAAAAATAATTTTGACGATTAAGGGTTAAATAGAAAACACATGATTTTATTAAAATTTAAAAGTTCACAGAAAAATCTACCTGTGTAAAAAATAAATTTATATTGAACATATCCTGCCACGCTTTTAGATTTCGAAAATCTTTTCATGGCCTTAAAACACTATGGAACAAAAAACTCTGATGGTTAATTAAAAGTCTCATAAACTTAATTACCATTTAAAAAGCTCACTGAGAGGACAACTTTCATAAAAAACTAATTTAACTAAAACATTTCTGACACGGTCTCGAAATTGATATTCTACACACGAATTGAAAACACTGTCAGATTTTCAAACAGAGGCAAGAAGCCACTCACTTGCTCCATGGTCCTGTAGAAGACGCCGGCCACCCTGAGCCTCGTGAGCTGCTCCTGAGAGCCGAGCACGAAGAGCTTCCAGACGCCCTCGAGTGCGGCCACGGCACCACCGCCATCCTGCTGGGGGGTGCCCGGCCCACCAGCTCCCCCTGCCTTCTCGACCAGCATGGCCGCCCGCGCACACTCGTACCCGTACTCGAACGTGCCTGCTGCCGTGTCCTGATACACGAATTTATTTTGAAGTTTAAAGCTTGAGTGGAGGGTGAGTAAATTTAGGTTAAGTGGAAGGGTTAAATGGAAGGTGCGTGAATTTAGGTTAAGTGGAAGGGTTAAATGGAAGGTGCACTGTCGTCAAATGCCTTCCTTCTCTACAATTTTCGAGGCGTATTTAGAAAGTTCATATCTAGTTATCATTACTCTTTGATCGTAAATTTCACAATTGTCATTAGAGAGTTCACGTTTCTCTATGACATATATGCTTGAAAATTTATGAATACGATTAAAATTCAAATTAATAAAATAAGGTAAAGAAACTCATACGAAATGAAGATTTTACGAATGCCCCTGCATTGAAAATTCCGAAAAAAAGGCTTTTCGATTTTTATGGGGTGAAAAATTTAGCTAACCTGCTACTACAAAACCTATATGTGACAAAATAAAGTTTCCAAAACTGATAGCAAGATGAGCTGAAGCAGCAGACCTGGAAGACTTGGTGATCTGCCTTGAGTTGCCGGATCTCGTCCGCCGAGCGGCCTATCATCGAATGCGACTTGACCAGCGCACGCAACAGCTCCTCCAGCCATGCGTGGGCCTGCAATATTTACGAAAGTCAAGAGGAAATTCTATTAATACCTTTCCTGCAAAGGACCAACCGGTGGTCACTGAGAGGGTTTATGATGCTGCTGACCAGCCAGCAGTCACAAACTCAATTTTCACAAATACTCGCTGAAAATTAAATGAAGGCACGATCTATTTGAGGTTCGTTATTTTAAAAATTAATCTCTAACATTAACTCTAATTTAAGGTAAATATTAGACTTCAGTTTAAACCCGCTGCAGTTAACGCGTTGAAGAGCATAAACTTTAACATTGAATTCCTTCAAATTATTTGTCATTTAGAACAGTTGTAGATGATGCAATGACAACATAATTAGAAAATCCACTTGGACTGTAAGCCTCGAATATTCAGGGAAAACAAAATTATATTCAGGGAAAACAAAAAACTGTCTGCTGCAGTACAGTGGATTAAAATCCTGTTGGAGTGAACTGGCGTTGAGAATATTCCAAAGATCGTGGCTCCAACTGATAACAATTTCAAACACCATCCAAGCTGTCATTTGAGTTAAAGTATTTCTGCAGGCTTTACACGCAGCTTCTCGTCTGCGCTAAGCGCCTACAGGCATCTACGAGCATCTACGTGCATCTACATTCATCTACTGGCATCTTCGGGCATCTACGTGCATCGACGGGTATCTACGTGCATCTACGTCCATCTACGTCCATCTACGGGCATCTACGGGCATCTATGGGCATGTACGCGCATCTACGTGACGAGAAAGAGGAGAGCAGACCTGCTTGACGTCCTGGTGACAGGTGAGCAGCTGCGCCTGCTGCTGCAGCTTGAGCTTGCAGACGTCAGCGTGGCGGCAGGCTGCCGTGTACAGCTGCGTGGAGAGCGTCAGCAGGGAGTGCACGTGGTTGAGCTCTGCCGTGTACACGGGCGTCACGTCCCGACCGCTCAGGTCCTTCACGGCCATCGTCAGCAGGTCGAGCAGCTTCTCACCGCATCGGCTCGCTTCCTCCATTAAATAGTCTGTAAAGTTGTGTTATGTTCAAGCCTCCCCTATTAAATTGATTAAATGGTTTTAAATAGTCTGTAAAGTTGTGTTATGTTCAAGCCTCCCCTATTAAATAGATTAAATGGTTTTAAATAGTCTGTAAAGTTGTGTTATGTTCAAGGGAATGCTGTAGGTATTTGGTCTGCACAGAAGTGCAATTTCTACGGTAATGATGATGTTATTTTGAAGATTTTACTTTCCTATACCGGCAGGTTGAAATACTGACCACGCTTGGGACGAAGTTTGTATTGATTTTTTTTCTAGTGTCATTCGGTTCAGAAGTTTAGTGACCTACTCACTGAACTTGAATAGCTATCCTTCGTCCCAAAAGAACGGTTTTACTATGTGAGTTAAGCAGCAGAAGCAAGTTAGCATTGTGCTTTCCCATCATAAAATACTACCGAAGCAAGAAAATTTAACAGTTTGACTTTTCTATGTGTTAATTATGCACAGAAGTCTTTGGAATTAATCTTCATCAGGTGAATTGTTTACTCCCGTACTTACCTCATTCCTTTCAGTCTTCAGTCTATTAAAAATAACTTCGCTTATTAACTCCAGTCAAAACTCAACAAAAAAAAAATTAATGGACGTCGAAGTTTCTCAAGACGAAAAAAGTTCTGTCAGCAAAGACTGTAAAGATAAAAAATAATACTTGTCAGTCGTTCAGTTGTGCGTGGGCA
Organism: Morinoia aosen; assembly: GCA_030386875.1. NCBI lineage: Eukaryota > Metazoa > Arthropoda > Malacostraca > Amphipoda > Talitridae > Morinoia > Morinoia aosen. Next base: position 49,978,602 of record CM059564.1, read on the forward strand.
GATGCATATTTAATTTTTCAGATAAGCCTTACTCTCACGACTTTATCATGGTGTCCTGAAAACGTATCCAAAAAATCTACCCTACCACTTAGATAAAGATATTTTGCAGTGGTCATCTCTTCTTTACGTCGAACCTTCCAAATGTCTGGCTTTCATTTCCGATCTCACAAGCAGCAATAGTGCAAACACAACAAGGGCAGTAGCAACAGCCTCTCAGCAGTTCGTGATGTCATCGCTAGTCCTCACATAGCCTGTAGAAAGGCTAAAATCTTTACTTACGGCTTCTCTACGACTTATGATCTCAACTTAAGTTCTAAAATAGCCTACAGAAATGAGAAGATCTTTACTAAAGCCTTCTCCCCGGCTTGTGATCTCAACGCAAGTCCTTACATCGCCTGTAAAAAGGACGATATCTTTACCTAAGGCCTCTCTGCGGCTTGTGATCTCCTTAAGGGCGGCCTTAATCATGACGACATCCTTAGCGTCGGGCTTCCATCGATCGGGCTGATGGATGACGGCGCAACGCTCGCTGATGTACTGCGTCATGCGGTGGAAGCGCACTGACGCCAAGATCACGGTGCGCCGGCGGTCCAGCCGCGATGCAAACGATCTGCACAATTAGATTGCATTTAATTAAACATGAACTCCATTGATAAATGCCCTGTAATATTGAGAACGAAGGTTTTGTAAATTAATGTTTTTCAAATAGAGTTTGCACCTAGAAATAGATAAAAACTAGTCAACACAAAATTGCACGGTACAAATATGCAGAACGATCACAGATTCGTCTTTTAGACAAAAAAACTCATTCTTTTCAAGAGGTCTATCACCGAAAATCTGACACATAAATTTAATAAACCGTGTTACAAATTAAAAATGCACTAAGAAAAATTTTGAATTTACAATAAGATTTCTTGTAAGGGTTAACTCTACATGGCGAATGCGGGGGAGCATTGGATTTAGGACTACAGAGATCATTGTTCGTTCCCCCTTGTTCAGTTCTCGGAGTATTTCCCCAGACCGCAAGCTCTCTGACGGTATCGCAAACGGAGAAGACGAGTAGAGGAGGAGAAAGAGGAATTTTTCTACTCACAGAGCTTTTAAACAAATCTCTCTCCTAAGTTAAGAAGTAGAAAAACCATTTCTACTACCCAATTGCATTGATGGAGCACGGCATGTTTTTAAACATGGCATTCCACTTTTCAAACTGCTCTGATTTTTAAAACTTTCGCCTAACTAATTTTAGGAAATTTTACTCACTTTAGGCCGCCAACCAAAGTAACGAAGCCAAGTTACCTGACAAGTGTGTCGGTGTAGTCCTTGAGAGCCCTGAGGTCAGCAGTGGTGGTGGAGGGGTCAGCCAGGGCCCGCAGCTCCCCATCTCCTCTACTGAGACAGTCCTCTACCCTGTAGCGCAGGGCTGCCCACCGTCCGTAGGTCTCCTGCTCAGCAAGCATTTTCTTCACTCTGGCCTAGAGGGCAGAACCACCCATCGCCGTGGTCCCCCTCATTACAAATACCAAAGCCCAACCAAAGCTCATTATTAATACCAAAGCTGTGCAAAATCATTCCATTTGCACAAATAACCCAATCGACTTCGGAATCATTTTGCAATTGTAGTTATTGCCCAAATCCTGTACGAGATGTTCTCGTGAATAGAGTATGGTGAACTCGCTCAGGTGAGGGTTTGAGAACTCGCTTTTTGCTAAGCTTATGTTGAAATTGCACTGGTTCATGTTGAATATCAATTCTGCGATGCCTCGAAGAGGTCTAAGTAAACCTGCATATTCACTCTTGAAGAGCAATGTCTTATCGTTCTCTTCACAGTGAGAATGAAGTTAGCAAATTCATGCTAACCCTTTTCTGAAACGATCCTTTTTACACTATGCAAACAGAACATATTGACGAAATAAATAAACCTGAAAATTTTTCAGAAGAGGACTTTGAAAGTGAAGTTGTTTCAGTTTTTGTAGTTGATGTCCTATGTAGTTTACAACAGGGGCTGTTAGGTAAGAGTTTGCTACAGAGGTTGTGTGCATAAAAACAAGAGGGATTGATGACTAAACTTCATGAACTAGCGAAGAAGATTCATAAGAGAATGTTTCATTGAACTCTAGAAAGAGAAACAAAACGAGAAAAACTCTACATGGTGAACCTCCCGCCGTTTCGTGCAACAATAAATCATTACTGGTTCTGAAAAGAGTAGATTGCACTTTATTGGCGATATTTATGAGTACATACCCTCCCAAAACATCCTGTGAGATGGGAAAAGAACGTCATACATCTCTTTCTGTCTCTCTAAACCTAAGCATTTCTTGAACTGAGAGACAATTTAGAAAGCATTTACTCTTGAGATAAAATCTTTTCTCACTCGAGAAATAGCGCAGACACCCCAAGACGCACCACACCTGGGAATTTTTAGTTAGCTCGTGGCATGCAAAATGTGCCTCACCCTGCACTTGAGCTCGATGGCCTCGTGCTCCCTGAGGAGCTGGTCGGCCTGAGGGCTGCTGGTGCCGATCCGCGACTCCCCCAGCAGCGTCCGACCCGCCGACTCCAGCCAGGTGCCAATGTCGCTCATCTCTCCCTCCACGGCGCGCACCTGCGCGGCCACGTCGAATACAACTTGAGACAAATGCAAGTTCAATTTTTAACCATTCACTGCATGAATTATTCTTGAAAATTTGGGAATGTACGCGTCTGTAATGGCGTCCATGCTGAACTCTACAGCTGAAAGGGTGTATCGAATACGTCTCATACGCGTTCATTTTATGTGTAGTATCTCATTAGCTGTACAAACGCTAGAAATGCACTTGTCTCAATTAATTCTTTTTATATAGAGCAAATTTCGTTACGTGTCATATTCGACACACCATGCAGTGAAGGGTTGAAAATTAACACAGTAATTAACCCGTTGAGGGTTAACGTTTATATTAATGAACAACTCCCCATTTAAGTAAATTTCTGTTAGCAACATACTAAAGACCTTTTATGAATACGTTTTAGTGCTTTAAAAGTTCTCCAAATTCGAATTTAATTTTTTACCGGAAGTTTTAATTGATAAGGTATCAACGTATGGCTACTTCGTCACGAAAAACAAAGCTAAGAAAAAAGAAACATTTTGCCCGTAAATTAACTGGTTATTAACAGTAAACTTAGAATTAACAAGAGGACAGATAATAACAAAACAATTTGAAGGTTTGTCGCTGTACGAATAATTTTCGAATTATGACATTTCACATAATTTAAGCGCACGTATACATTTGTGATGGCTATGAAATTAGGCCAAAAATAAATTAGCACTCAGATGTGACACTGAGCAATTGTTTCATTGAGAGTGTAGATGTACCAACTTGATCATATTCAATTGTACCTTTACATTAAAGTAGGAAATAATCGACTCTAATTACCGGAAAAATCCAGCCAGTGTAAGTTAGTAGGCCAAGATCGAAAATAGAGAAAAAGTTCTAGTTTTTACCGGAAAATTGCCCTCATTATCCCCACATACCAAATTTGCGACAGAAATACTCAAACATGATTCCCGAAAATAAATTTGTGGATGACAGCACTAACAGGTTTTAAAGTTATAGTTTTTTCTCATAACAATCAGTATGAGTCATTTCTCTCCATTAATCATAAATTTTCAAGTCTAACATTATAGATTAATGTTCATTTATCTCTAATATAGCCTTAATTCGGTGTTGAAATCCCAGCATAATGAAAACAAGCTTCACTTCACGGACTAAAAACCCCAATCATCATCAATCGAACAAAACAATTGAAGCAATTGAAAACAAAACAAAACGCATTCGAGCAATAGGCAGCTGGGGTTTGGGTGGAGTCGTCGCTTGCCTCGTTGTGCATGTTGAGCGCTGCATTCAGCCGCCGCCATGTGGCCTCGACGGCGGCGGCGAGCAGCTGCAGTGCTCGCAGCATTGCTCGCACTCGCCTGGCCGCCTCTCGCCAGTCCTCGCAGTGACTCTCGACGCGGAAACCTGACTCGCCGTCCTCCTCCAGCACGCGCAGCACGGACTCGCCTGCGTGTGGGAGAGGTGTGCGGTGGCGAGAATTTTGGGAGACTTCACATGTACGAAATGAATTGAGTTGTCTGTTGATGGAGGACCTGCATGTTAAAGAATATTCAAAATGCACTTGGAGTAATGTATTGAATTGAACTGTCTGTTGACGGAGGACCTGCATGTTAAAGAACATTCAAAATGCACTTGGAGTAATGTATTGAATTGAGTTGTCTATTGACGGAGGGCCTGCATGTTAAAGAATATTCGAAATGCACTTGGTTGTGGTCATTTCATGTATCAACTTTTTTTACTAACCAGCTTTTCTTTCCTTTTTCTCTCTGAAAAATCGGTTATTCAAAAATCTCACTTCGTGTATACATCATCACAACCTTGCTGTAGAAGCAAGGAAAATGTGAAATAATACATACAGTCTTCATTAAGATAATAGTAATGTGATTGGTATTTAAAAATAACAAATATAAAAATTTTTGGTATTCTGAAGCACAATTGGTTGACAGGATACATTCACGAAATATGAAACCAATTTCGGTTTTATACACTTCCTTTACCGAAATAGAACGTAAACTCCCTAACTCGCTTGTATTCTAAGAATTCACAGCCTTCGATATATACCCAGAGGCTTTAAGAATGTTAAACACAGAAAAAAAGACACATGAGTTGTGAAGCGTCGAGACTCTCGGAAGACACTTGAGGGATGCCACATGCTCGAAGCATCCCTTGAATCTTAATGTACGCATGTTCTGACAAAGCGAGCAGTGACCGGTAACTTCCAGTCTGAAACTCTAATTATAAAGAAAACTACCGAGCTATCCGGCAGAATTACTTGACGCAAAAATATTAGTTGCAGTTGTCGACTTTATCTGCCAAGGTAGTGATAACATGACAAATAAAAATATGAACTAAGTCATGAAAATTTGACTTCGTTGACTGGAATGCGCTGGTAGGTCCTAGGAAATATACAATAAAAAAAATCTTGAACAAGCCATGAAAAAAGAGCACCTACAAGCGTGATGTTATTACAAGGGAAACAAGTAGCATGCTTCTTAGATATTTAAAGGCAGAGTAAGAAGAATTTGACAAATCTTAGCAGCCGATGCGTCAGTCGGTGATTGTTTTCTTGCTATGCACAACACACAGCGAGTATCGTGTAGAAATTAAAACGTGGCAACGTCCAGCAGTCGTTTATAACCACCACGTAACGATGGAGTCGAAATTGGCATGTTCAGGCAACATGTCATATCGCACATTCCTAGCGCAACAGTTGAATTTATTTGAGGTCGCTCTCTGGCTAATAATTTTGAATAGAGAGGTGACGACACCTAAGACTTTAAGACAACAATGACTTTTTTCGTTATCTCCAGGAGAATCATTGAAATCAGTCCCACGCGAACGAGAAGAGAAAAGACAAATCACAATTTATAATCGAAAACTATAAAAGGAAAATGGAAATTATGAATTCGCTTACAGTGAACGTGCTGCTCACACAGCCTAGCAAAGTCTGTCAAATAATTCACCTTTAAATTTTCCTTTGTCGAACACGACAATAAATGCAGGATATGAAGCACAACAGTAATTGGCTGTATTTTCATTATATTAACCACAATTGGTGGTGCATACAGAATTTTTTATTCGGAATAACATAACTCATAGTAAAATCTCAGCCGGTAACGCAGTGCGGACATAAAAAAATATCTCACAGAGTAAAATTTTGTCGTATTAGGGATCTAATGGGAGCAACAGACGCCGAATTGAACCTGCCGACACACATTGCCGGACACGTAACCTGATTAGGCTCATTAACAAGCCGTACACTTCATATCACCTAAAAACTAGTCCCTTTTATTGCCGGTGATAAGCGCGGCTTCATTCAAGAGTTCGAGTAAGACCACTGAAAGTGGCTAATCAAGTCTCAATCAAAGGCTTGCTCGAGACTGAAAAAAACACTGTAGACAAAATGCAGTAAAAATGTATCCAGTATTGAGTGGAATATTTCCAGTCCACTGAACTTACAGAGAGAGATTTAAGAAAGCTTCGTATCTTCCGCAATATTAAGCGCTGATGCTGTATACTTGTCAGCAAATTCTACCAAAATGTAACGCATTTGTGGAACACTCAGGTTTGACTCGTTTTTAAAAATAAGTTTAACAATTTTCAAGCGTGAAAAATTGGTAAAAATCATTTCATCATGAGCGATGAGAGGCTTAAAAAACTTTCATTCTCGTGACATTTGAGGTGCCTCGACTGAAAGTCGCACGGACGAGTAAGGTCACCCACAACGATGAGCCCGATAGTTCGAGGGTCAGAGAGGGCAGTGGTCGACATGTGGGGTACGTTATCGTTTATCCTCAAGCACTTTCTCCCTCTAGAAGAATCCACTTTCACTTTCCTCTGAAACTGAAAGTGAACGCTTACCAACTGCAAGTTTTTCTGCAGCATCTCAGCACGAGCTCGTTTCCTGAACGTGCTGCAGAAAGAGGGTCAACCACTTTCTCCTTCCTCTTAATGACATGGCACAGTAACGTGCCCGGTTAGGAATGCGCAACCATAACAAACACATTCTTTATCCGTCCTCAGCATCTGGCGCTTCTTTTGAGAGTGCTCACGAATATAGCAACTTTCTCAACGGATTCATAATTTGTTCAGCATAAAAATTAAAGTTTAACACATTTATAACTATAATTCACGCACCTTTAATACGAAAACTCCACCACTAATTATTTAGTGAAAACAAAAATCTTGTCACAATGTTCAAGCTACCAGCCACTCCACTACTCCAAGGATCGTGTGACATTCACTGGAGGGCACTTTTTATTGGCGGAAATAAAAAGTGAGTAAGGCACGAATGACCTTCACTATACATAAGTGTAGCCGTATTGAAAGTTAGTGGTACAAACTAATTTACTGCAGATAACCGAATACGTCTTTCAGTTAGCACAAACCCTGCATGTAAAGTACAAATGAAATGTGCGCTGTATTATGTAGAATATTGCCCGGCAATTGGACTCAACGAGAATGATTTTAAAAAACCTTCAATCAAAAGCGATATATAAAACTGATGTTATGTTTCGAGAGCTCAAAGTCTAGTCACCCCCAGAAACAATTGATGAATCTGGGACGGGAAGACACTGCTTCCACAAGGTTTTTTTCAAATGAAATAAATGTACGAGGAATTCGAGTCTCACGAACTCCTCGTACATTGATGTTATGTTTCTTTAGCAAGTTCTAATAAAAGAAAGTGTGTTTGTTTCACGCTCAAGTGTAATTCCTTTCTATAAATATGTTAAGTAGGTAAAGCTGAAGTATGCGATTAATTTAAAAACATTAATATAAAATGGTAAAATATAGGAATACAATTTAAAAATAAATTGAAACTGAAACATAAAAAATAACAAATGCATTGACTCCATCGCGAATGAAAATAGTGCAATCGTAGGATACATCCGGAAGTTGAAAAAATGCACTCCTAATACAATCTGAAAGAACACTTGAAACTTTGATTCATCGGTACAATTGAAGCCTCACCCATTTTGAAGATGGCATTGGGCCGTGTGGTGACGGCGGTGTAGGTATGCTGCGTGCTGAGCAGGAGGTGCTGCAGAGCCGCTGCAGTCGTGCAGGACTCCTCTCTGCGCAGCTCCTTCTGCACATCCTCCAGCTGACGGTGGCTCTGCTCGCACTCCTCCACGAACTCTTCGTACGCCTGTGGAAGCCGGGGGCTCGTGAGGAATTATGACCGAGTTCTGCTCTGCGCGAGCAAACGAGTTTGGCTCAGAGCGAGCTAACGAGTTTTGCTCAGGGCGAGCGGACGAGTTTTGCTCCGGGCGAGCAAAGTGACTAAGCTTTGTGGAGTTCATAAAACGTTGCGTAGTAAAAATTCAGTCACACACATTCATGAAAATTCTTATTTTATTGCTGGAAGGTTTTACCAAACTTAGTACCCCAAAACGATAAATAAATTTAAATATGATGTTCAGGGCATATATAAGCAGAAGATAAATTATTTCGAAAAGTGAACTAAAATGTTCTTGTCGAATTCAAAATTAGCCTGGAACATGCGCTTCATTTTTCCCGCTCTGTGTCAATGTTATACCAAATATTGAGCTCTTTCATGCAATTACGCTGAAACCATCTCACCACTTGATCCTTTCTCGAACCCTGTTCAGTGCGTCAGTATTCGTATGATCCCAACTTTTTCTGCCCCGAAATAAACCTTCTACGTTCACCTCGAGTTCACGATCAAGATCTACATGCAAATTTACCCAGGCGTTTCAGACAATTGCTGGCTCTCAGCCCAGCGTCGTAAAATCGCACATTAATGCCCCTTTCACCTTTTGAAACTTCCCCAGAGCGCCCACCTTGCGCGTGTTGATCCAGGCAGTGTGCGAGTACTCCAGCGACCCGCCCAGCTCTACTGGCAGCTTCGCTGGGTCGATGTAGCGTGAAATTTTTGCTGCTGTTGTGTACACGGGCTGAACCAAAATAACATTAAATAAGCATACAGTCCAAATGTAAGTTACATAATCAGATTTCATAATTTTTGAAGATGAAATTTAGAAAATAGAAAATTGAGCGACGTTGATTACAAATGTCAGTGCTTTAAAAATAGAGTGATGCCGTTAATCCATCATGAGAATCTTATTTATAGAGATATTTTAAGTCAAAAAGACTAGTTTCGTAAAGCTCATTGAAGCTTTAGAGTTTGGTTACTTGTTAACCCACTTGTGTTTTAATATAAAAAAACATTAGTTCAATCTACCTATTGAATTTCGTGTTTCACCGTGTTTACGATCTCCCTCAGTTATACCAATAACGACAAGAATTTTACCTACAATAAATAATAAAAACTAGTTTTGATGAGCCGTCTTATGAGAAATGCATTCAGTTTTAAGAGTTAATGTCAGGATTATTTTTTAAACGTGCATTAGGTTCATAATTATCATGTGACCCATTCCATACACCATTTAAGCAAAAATTCGTGCCCTTAACCACTAGCAAATCACAGCGAAAATGGCACGGAGGCTGGCTGCCGCTGACCTGGTTGTCCACCTCGGCTTTGCGGCAGTCGACCCTCTGCTTGTCCCAGAAACCGTCAGGTCGGAGCACGAGCAGCAGGCGGATGTTGCCGAGCGCAGCCCTGATCGTGCTCGCCGCGTGCTTCACCTGGCGGTAGTGGCACTGACGAGCATCCACCACCACTACCCACCCACGCTCGACGCTCGTCTTGCTACCACGCACATTTCGAAAAAGGGTTAGAAAATAAAAGGAACTTGTATATGCGAGCTTTAAAAGAAGGCAGAAAATTCCGTTAAGTGTATTTATGACTGACAAAAAGGCCTTTTGTGCTCTTCCAATGATCAGACTGGCTGTTATGCTGTTTACAACCTATAGCTGTGAGCAGGTAAGTGGGTCAGGGAAGAAAAACATTTCATTGCTTCATTTTGGCGCATTTCATGGCTTAGTCCTTATATGTGTCTTATCATCATTAAGTTCATTTCTGAGGGTGAACCTTGTCTTCAAAAGGCACAGAAGACTTGACTTCTCTAAATTTGGTGAAATGCTCAAGTGCCCGCTCACCTTGGTATGGTCTTGAGGTATTTGAGCGTGAAGGATATTCCTCCCACATCCTGCTCGGCGGGGTCAGCTGGGAGGGGCACCACAAGGATAGGTCCCCCGCCCGCGTCTCGCGGTCCAGGCAGGTACGCCAGGCGTCGCTGCAGCTGCGTCTCCCACTCGCTGCCCCCCATCTCCGCTCCCGTTCTGCACTAAAATGAAGGAACGTATCGAAACAGGACGCATTTGAGCAAGGCATGGTGTCGCATTTGTCAGCTGAAATGCCCATTTGAACATATGAAGGAATGTTTTGAAACAGGATGCATTTGAGAAAGGTTTGTTTTCGCATTCGTCCGCTGAAATGCACATTTGAACGTATGAAGAAATGTATCAATACAGGACGCATTTAAGTAAGGCGTGTTTTCGTATTCGTCTGCTGAAATGCACATTTATTTCCTATTGTACTCCTCTCGTCAAATATATCCTGCCATTGTTTTAGCAGAAACTAAAACGTCGGGCGACAGGCGAAAATAGAGTTGACTAATTTGTTACTCTAGAAATCATAAATTCGCGTGAAGAAGGTTTCGTCATCAGGAACTTGGTCGTCGATAGAACAAATCTATGATGAAAGGGAAGCGTTGATACAAAATGGACGATAAAAACCAAAGACAAGTAATTTCAAAATTCTAAAATCGAGCTTCATACCCTTTTCTTTAATACTTAAATACAATTGCTCAATAATGGCATTTGATAGTCGCAAGAAGGAAAGTTTGTCAGTGGTATCGGTTTATAAAAAGAATTAAAAACGGTGGCATGAACATACCCCGAACTTTCTAAAGACTTTCAAGAATTTTTGGAATTCAACATCAATTCTGAAATATACGCAAGGGATGCAAAAACTCAAATTGAAAGAATCGGAAGACTAAGTGTTCATTCGTAAGTTGCTGAATATTTCTTCCGTGCACAGATTTATGAATATTTTTCTTTTTCACAATAATCCTTTAATTATGTTTTGACCTTATTGCAACCGTTTTTATTTTAGCAACGACAGAATCTGATAATCCCGAAATATTTGAAAGTAGAATACGTTATTTTTGCCACAGTTCTAAGCCTCATGCGACGTGCGAGATTTCTAAATGCTTACCAATTTATTTTGAAATGACTTCGCTAGAGTAATCATATTTTTAAATTACTCTTCCAAAACCTAATTTGAGACATGTAGACAGTTCTTTATTTTGTAACACACATGACATAGAATTTGCATTACACTTGACAGCCTTCAAAATTTTACCCGGCGCTCAGAAGAAATGAGTCTCTTCCTGGACAACACATTCCGGCTTTCAACAATGAAAAGAGGCACTGAGATACAAAATGAGCTTAGAATCTTCCAGCTTGCATTTCTAATAGGTCGAAAGCTACAACACTTTTATCGATACCAGCTTTTATGCTGCGTAGAACTAAACGTGTAGGAGAGTGTCTTATTTGAGTAAAATAAATCACGCACGAAAAGAGAGAATGAGAAAAGGATGCAACGTCTTCAATCACACAACATTAACTTGCACTCATACAGAGATTCAGCGAGGTCTGTATGTTTTCCCGTTTTTAAGCCGACATTGAATAGAATACAATTTAAAAGTTATCCAACTTGCGAACCTAATTATATAATGAATTGAAATAGATTCGTGCGCAAAATTCATAAACTAAAGCGATTAAATAAAAACATTTGATGACTCACCGGCGCAAGTATTTCGGCCAGAATCGTCCGACTTTTTCTGTTGAATCAACGAAGCATAACAGCTGGAATAACAGTGCCTATGGCAATATCAGACCCTTTCGATACTTAGTTTTTAATAATGAGGAGAACAGGGAGAATAGTTACGATGCATCAATATAGCGAAGCTACAGCGTATGTAATGTATGCTCTTAAATCCTGGGGTCAATATTTTGATAACAACGCAAATTCGAATGTAACTCGACAAAAAAAATTCATTTACACTCTTTTATATAGATTTATTAAAATAAACATTTTGAGCGGCTTGCTCTTTAGCTCTCTATTATTCCATTTTTTTCCACGTATCCCTCTCCCTTTTTTCACATTCACTCGACCCTGGCTGAAAGCTAAAATAAGTTCATAAGAGTTACGTAAGTTCAAAATAATTAAATGTTAATCTAAATTAAAAGGATTGAAGCACAGGTTTAAGCCGTGAAACTCTCGCTACATGGTGATTTAGTGACACGCAATTGAGGAAGTGTGAACCCATTCAGAGACAGCACCATGGACTCGTTCAGCCCGCCGAGTTCATCAGTTGAAATTGAAGCTAAGACATGTCCTGAACTTTTCTACAAACTTTTAACGATCACGGTAGCAAGTTCAAACCTTAAATCATTTTCTGTTTTAACTTCTCGATTTTGTAGTAAGTGTTCTATTAAATTTTCAAATTGCCGTGCACAACGCCATCTAATAAATCAACTGTCCCGCTCTTCCAGCCGTTCCGGTCGGCACTGCTGAATTTAGCACAATTTCACGACCCACGGTCGCAGAACCATCGGTTAAATAGCATGCGAGTACATGGCATTGAAGCATTATAAATTATTTAATTACCGTTACGAGAACGATACAGGAATAATGATACCTTGTTTTTCATTGAAATATGACGAGTAAGTTATTAGAAACATGCCATCCACCGTGCCCTAACTATCGCAGGTGAAAGTAGTGAAAGCAGCGCGCCTGTTACACAAGCGCTGTACTGCGGACAGTCTCAGCGGTGGCAGCTCCTGAAAAAAGGACAATTGCGTGGTTTTGCTCCCTAGCGCGCTGGCTGCAGCCGCCATGCTTGTATTTGTTAGTTCTTTTGCGATGCATGTTGTTTGGGCGGTAACTTTCCGAGTTGTTAATAACATGTGCGTATGATTGACGCACATTCTGTAACGCACTGATTGTTCTGTTGAAATTCTATGTTAAATTGAATAAAGTGCAGAGTATTGAAGTATGCTTGTTTGGATTGCAGTTTCATATGTTGGAAAATTGTTAGAATAGTTTATACTAATTTTGCCATTGTATTAGAAACCTACATCCCAACAGTTGAACTACCGTCGTGCTGCTCATGTATTTTTGTGGCGATCTGTACTTTTATCTATTTGTCATGCAAGGATGTTCATACCGTTAATTATGCTTTTATGTTTTACCGACGCATATAGCGTTAAGGTTTTATCAAGACGCATCATTGAAATAACTATCAGTATCTTGAAAATAAATGTTCCAAAGGTTCACCTTCATCCTCTTCAAGTTCCTGAGGATCGCTTCAATATAGAAAAATTACTTTCCGAAATACCTCTTCGTCAATTCTATTTCTCAACCCAGGGAAGTAGAGCCGTAGTGAGGTCTACTTTAATGCTGTTCCAATGGTAGTTCTCTTCCCCATGTGAATACCGCGGGAGGGCAAGCAATTAACAAACTTCGGAAAGGAATCCATCGAATCGGAGTTGTTACGCGGTCATCATCTGGCAACATAAATATTCTGCTATTCTCTTGCTCTAAATTTTAGAGTATTTGTAACTGTACGCCGCAATGAATATAATGTAATTAATGTAGGAGTCTCTTCTAAATATTTATGGTTCTTAACGTGTGTACCTAAAAATTCAAATGCCTTTTTAAAAATAGTTTATTGATTAGCACGAAAGTCCAGCACTTGCTGATCACAAGTATATTCTATTTTAGTTATGAAAATTGGGTGCTTGAATTTCATTAAGGTATCGATGTGCGCGCAGGGAACAGATTTATATTCTATTTCTTAAGCAATCTTAATATTTCTATCTTAACTTTATTGTCCACCGCACCGTTGATGTCCAGACCATAGTTTGAGTCATAACACTCAGCTATTATGGTTCGTTTCCCCCAATTAAAATCTGCTTAACAAAATTGGGAGACGTGAAAATGCATTCGTGAGATTCAAATATGATGGAACAATGGCATTTAAATTTACAGAATTATTCAACTAATTTAAATGCTTGATGTATAGATGATATGTTAATTTCTTCGATACTTCGAACATTTACATTTTTCTCCAAGTGAAAATATTTGCACGCAGGAATATTTTCCATTGCAAATCAAAGTTTGGCCCAGCGCCAGGAAGTGCCCCTGCAGGTCACCATTCCGATGACAATAACGCGGAAGTGGCATTGGAATGTATTGAATTAGCTGATGATTTCCAAAAGTAGGTACAGGAAGACAAAGAGATTTATACTGCACGAGGGAACAAGTCATTTCCAACACATAAACTCGCAACTAGGCGAGCTTTTTAATTGGAAATAAAAATAATTACAACTCATTTTTGAACGTTTTTTCTTCACAGAACGGTTGCGCACGATATCTCCTTTTCAAATTGATCTCGTGGTTGAATCAGCTGGTGGCAGCAACGCGTGGTCGAACGAAGACCACAGGCAGTTTATTAAGCACAAAGGTCGGACAAAATTAGCATCAGTGCGACACTTACGGAAGGTCAGGGTGCACAGAGTAACTCTCGTCCAAACTCAGTTCTTCCAACACGTCTTACCGTCCGTGTCAGTGCTTCGCGTTGTTGAAACAATATTTAAGCCACGTGTGAAAGACATTTTACAGCAATGGATGAGAAGATTGTATATGGTGGTGTTATCCTCGAGGTCATCTGTTTTCGAGAAAAATTGCCAAGTACGGAGCAGGGTACACTAGGCAGCGAGAGGGCTGAATGATCTAGCTCAATGTTAATAGCTATCCTTTGAATCATCACAATAGCTCATCGCTCGTGATCCTCGTGTGATTCTGCACAACATTTTTAGATTGTTTTTAAATAAATTTGTGACGCTAAGCGTCATTTGACAATTTATAAAATATAAAGTAATCGTCCAAGAAAACTACGCTTACCGAGATGTTCTCATGAAAAGCGCAGAACAACTGGGTATTGACGAGTGGAACAATCACCCACAGGAAACCCCACTCTTACACACTGCCAATATTTCTGCTTTAGACTCATTCATTTTAACATTTATGCGCAGTGACCTCGCAAATGCAGTGACATGAGAAGTATTCAGAACTACGCAAACGCTGTGATTGTTGTTGGTAGTGCGGATTCTCAAAATGAAGGGTTGCGTTTTTTACCAGTCACCATGTCTTCCATTTAGGAAATTAAAAAGTTCAAGAGACACCATTGAATAAGAGCTCATTTCCTTACTCAGTATCTGTCCTTTCCCTACGTAGCGTATCTGAATCAAAGTTATTTCATGTGCATCACGCACAAACGTGAGCTCGAACATGCTCAACCCTGTATAGAATAACACTGAAAACAAGCGGGAATTGAACATGCGTCAGTTGTGGGACATCCAAGTACGATGACACAAATATGATTTGTTAATGTAAATTTGTAACAAAATTTATTGTTATCAAACTACTTGATACAACCTAACCTAAAAAAGTGCTGCAACTCAGATTAAACGTTAATTGATAGTTGCAATTACTTTCAAACTCAGCCAAAATAATTAAACCATTCAACTGATTTCGAAAAAGGCTAAAAAATTCCGTCATAGCAACTACACAGATTTCTAGGCAAGCAGCAATACTCTCAAGAACGTCGAGGCTTTAATTATGCAAAAGCTTTAGATTTACAATTAATTTGATATCTCGTGTTTAAGAGAGATAAATCAATTTTGAACTCTCTGCGCAATGAACAAACCGAAAAAATTTCTTGCATCGAAAACACACGTTCTTCACTGTGAGATTTTTGTCTAAACGCTTTCGACCGTACGAGTTATAGCTGCCACAGCGCGAGTGACCATTAACATTTGTTACAGCAAACATGTGCGTGTGAAGATTTGGTTACAGATGCCAACTGCGTATGACCATCCCATACCCTAAAGAAAGTATTGGATGAAATGGTTAAAAAAACTCACATGTTAACCCGCCACTGAATGAAAATTTCACGAATAGCGAGGCAATTTTAAATTCAATCTTAACAAATGACACAAGAGATAACTTCGCCGAAACTTCGTACGCATTTTTTAAAAACCAAGAGAATTTTGCACACCAACATTGCGCTACCGAACCCAGTTTTAAGAGCTTGGCCTAAAAAGAAAGCAGAATACCCGATCATAACGAGGCCGGAAGATCTGTGCGGCGCACGTGAGCCGCAGCCAAATCAGCCCACAATGCGCGGGGCTTGACGAACGCGTCCGACGTCGCGGATTTGACGTTTGGAGACAGTTGCCGCCACACAAAACGATCGAGGCTTTCCCAGAACGCGACCTGCTCTGCAGAGTTCAGCCACCTCGCTCTATTGTTCGTGATTGTCACTTCAATAGTCCCGCCTAATTTTGGTCTCTGAATCGATGGTGCCGTGGGCTAATGGCATTGAAGAAGGTAATGAACGATGAACAAAAAATTTGATGTTGGTGGTAAGGTTCATTTTGACATTAAATTTCTGAGCTTTGTGATATCAGTAAAGTCTGACAGATTTGTTCTTACTTTTAGGATGGTTCGAATTAAATATTGTTAACTGAGTAAACAAGATCTATGTATCATTTAAATGTATGAACCAATACTGATAAAGATGATATCACGAAAGAAAATAAGCCGTTTGTAAAAATTTTCTTGAAAACACTTTGCGGTAGTCATACTTTTTAAGTTAATGAATGATCAAATATCACTCAATTGCAGCAGCTGAGCAAAAAATAGCCATTCTTTAGTGAACCCCCAGATTTACTCACTACAGCACAGGTTTTAATCCGTTAGAGGTCACATTAAAATATCAACGAGGAGTTTTCGCACCTGTGTTTGAGGCTACTAATTACAAGTGATCATTCAATTCCAACTGCAAACTGAGAGTGACAAGTAAGTAACAGCTACCAACAACGAGAGACTATTTAGTTACAGCCACTAACAACGAGTGACCATTTAGTTACAGCTACCAACAACGAGTGACAGCTACCAACAAGTGACCATTTAGTCACAGCTACCAACGACCAATACCAGTAAGTAAACTCCGGCCCTGCTAGCCCAGGCTGCGGAAGCACCGCTGCGTGAGAAGACCTGCATGTGGGCAAGGAAAGAAGCAGCATCAAAGGATGTTTTATTCCATTCAAGACTGATACATATAATCTTGTATATTGGGTTTTCAAATACCTTATAACTAACTCTAGGACGCAATGACGGATACCTCCGGTCAAGCCGGTACCCATTTCCGACACCTGGGTAGTGGGGAATTGTGGCTGAGTTCTTTCTTTTCCCAACGGACAGAATCATCGGGTGGCAATGCTGGGATTCGAACGGCCATTACCTTCCCGTGAAAGGCGCGTTCTTAACCACTCGAACACGGTGATCACTGACCAATTATAGCATCGCATTCACGACAACTGCGTTGTAGGAGAGTCATCTGTTCCTTTATGTCATCCAAGCATGTCAGAGTGCGATCAAGGCTCATAGAAATTAATATTGCGTTCAGATCTGTGAAAGTTTGACAAGTCTTCTATTGTGCGGCTTGTGCATCACAGTCAATGAGGTTCAAATGCTCTAACGAGAACAGAAATGCTGCCAAATACACACTGAAACAAAGTTGATATTTCCTTCTTTACCAGGGTTATTTATCAGAGATGACTTTTTTTAAATGAATTTCACCAAGAGACGAACAATAATAGATGAGCTTAAACGATAAGCTTAAGTCACTCTAATAACCGCATTTTCCAACTGGAAGTTCGATTCATTTTTGTTTTAAAAACTGTACAAACTTCGATGCTTTGATTCGAGTCACGATAAAAAAACAGTTGTTCATGATTTCGTTACTTGAAATTGAGTCGATAGAATGTTAAAGTGTTATTCTTTTCGTAATTCATTCTTATTTACGTATATTCCCGTCGCATACTGAACAGTTTTTGTAGTAGCATCAAGGCAAGGTTGGTATTTCGTGTTAGAATGTACTCAAGTCAAGCACCTCTAAATTATTGCATAGAAAACTGTTTTACTTTGCATTAAAGTAGTTTAAAAAATCAAGCACATTGTCTGCAATACTTTATAGTAAAATAAAAACATATTTTTTACTGACAAACCGTGCAATCGAAATTTCATATCAACTATCGATAAATCAATTTTTACGGCCAGAAGTTTTGACAACCGATTCTAAGTTTTTTCCGTTTGATAAATATTGCATCTGTGAATGACCTTTACAAAGGTGCTGCCCTCGTAAGTAAAAACTAAAATTGTGCTTGGTTACCTCACAGGAAATGACCTCCTCTGCTAACCGCCAATTCATCGTTGCAATTGCCATGGTACCAGAAATGAGATCATCACTCAAATGTCATGTTTGTTCTGATATCAATGCAACTAACGTAACGTTACCAAAAAGCAGGATATATTTCAGATAAATCTATTGATGCTTAAATCAATTTTTATACGATGGCCTCCTCCAACAATAATCTATTTGATTCTATGTTTAACAAACCTAATGAAAAACCACAATTCATTTACTGGGTAGGAGTCGCAGGAGACAATGACGGGAGACTCTGGCGATGATGAACCAAAGCGATGACGTGCTTCAATGTCGTGTCTGTGCGTCAACACTGCAGCAATCATTATTTTATTGCTAGGTCTGCTTTCTATGGGAGCTCGGCATGCGAGATCTGGCGGGACGCTTCCACGCAGTCAAGACCACATCGCTAGACCCCAAACGCAGCGCCAACATGTCAACTCTTCACATCTCTAAAGAAAAAGACCTCGACTTCTGGAACCTCAAACTTTGACAACATGCGATCAAAGTTAAACGAATGTTCTAATGTCAACAGAATCTCTGGGCTCAATAGATGTTTAGAGTCCTGTTCATTTGGAGATAAGCAAACGTTCTACGCGAGACTGTTCGACTACCGTCAAGCTTTGAGGTGTAGGTACTCTGCGAGTTGTATGAAAATTAGCGTTCACGTTGGGACCATTGTAATGATATACAAAGCCATTGTATGACCAAAAGTACAAACATGCTGTTGAGAATAAGCAGCACCAAAACAAGGTTATTCTATCCTAATACACATAATGTACTATTCTAACCTTTGCATGCATCCATTTTCGTTAGCATGTTAATTTGCCAGTTTCGTTTTATAATCCTTAATCACGTTTATATTTTTTATACATTTGCTAGAAGTCGACGTGGTAATAAGATAGAACTGATAAGAATAAATGAGTTACGAGCAGCTGCAAACTTGCATTTGTTCAGGTTTCAGGGAATGTTTTCAAATCAATTAAAATTAACTGAAGAATTCGCATTTGCATTATTTTTGAAATCGCTTTCAAAAAATTATTTTCAGTGTCATCAGCGTGTGTTCTTATAACCTACTTTAAGATACCTACGATAATATATGGTTTAAGAAAGATGGCTTGAATTCCGGTTTCAAAAATATGCCACTCAACGCAGAAAAAGGCTCTTTTCGAGTGCTTCGTGTTGATAAGCGAACAGAACTTGACATGTACGTATTCGTACTACATTAAAAGAAACAAAATGAATTGTCGTACGAAGGAGTCGTGTTACGTCCACGGTCGGACTGTACAAATACGCAGAATCCCGAGGTCGATGCCAATAGCTTTGTACTACAAGACTGCTAGCTGCTCCAACACGAGTCAGAACACACTTGGGAATCACAATCTACAATGGAGAGCTCAATTTTAGCTTAATTTCAGAGATGCGATAGCAGTATTCGTAACTTAGATGGTATACCATAACAATTACAAGTGGCAAACACTACACACTGATGGTTTTTAGTTTGGTGGTTTAATGAATGTCATTTTATTACAAACCTTATTCTTCTTTGTTAATAATAGAAACAGTTCAGGTCCATGAAAACTTTAGGAATGTATCCTGTATTTCTAGATTGAATAAAGGTATGATATTATGTCCATTTTTTGGAAGTACCTTGGTAAGTCACAGGTTAATTTCAAAGAGCAGTTAAGAGAAGTCATCGAATAGAAATATACTCTTTACAATATTAAAATACAACAGATATGATCGATTGATTATGAAAGAACTGATAAAAGCATTACTTGAAAATGATTCCTAGCAGCACACACTCGGTGTCTCGGCAACTTTGTAAGCATACTAGCAGCATGCAACATCGCAAGCATGCGAGCGAAGGAGCAAAACAGTGATGGGAAGATGGTGCACAGGCACGGGACCACAATTTTGTCCGCATTGATAAGCCGGAAAATTTGAATTCTATCAGAAATGTGGCCACAATTTGGTTCAATTGAAGTAGTTATGATGGTGAAACTCTTCAGAGGTTTATTTTACGCAACACAATGAGGGTGCAAAATTCCAGAGTCTCGCAGCACGCAATATCCGGTATTTAAACAACAATACACACACCTCGCCGAGACGAACAGGTGGAACAAGAAGGAAATGTGAACGCAAACGGAGACCCTCGTACAGTGGGTTATTATTGTATAATTCGCCAACCACCTCAATGAGAGAAACAAAGAAAGACAACAGGGCAACATATTGCCTAACACTTATACCTGTAAAACCGACTTTCCAAAACCGTTGCTGATTCCGCCAGGTATAGGAGATACATGCCACTGAGCAGCTCTTTTTTCTTTGAAGAGCTGAAGAAAAGAACCACTGCCAGCATATAGAGTATCCCTTGATAAAGCTCTAAAATGTCACGCATCACGTAAAAAGTGTTGAGTTCCAACTATGAGCTACAGAATGATACCATTCTGCTCACCCTCTTTGAGTACGATTGCATGCAAACACAGTTGAGCAAATTCATAGTCATCTTACGTACGGACCCCGAATACCTGTACGAAACTCGGACGAAACTTTTGACAGAGAGGAAAACTACAGGATTTTGATTTGACGATAAAAGGGAATGAATAATTCACACAAAAAGTTAACGTTTAATGTAAGGCATTCATTAATGAATCATGAAAACAATCCCTTTCGTAGTCGTGTAAACAATCCTGATGCAACTGTCCTTCGCAACGTCTCAACATGTTCAAAAGACTAAAAATATAAAATTATTGAGGGAAAAAATAAAAACACTTGACCTCGCTCAGGAATTTATCAAATAACTGAGAAATCGATCGAAGACAACGACCCGGATGATCGATATTTACGTGAATGTTATCTTTTCTTTAGAGACAGAACTAAAAAATCGATCTAAACGACAAGTGATTAAATCTAAAGTCAATGCAGCTCACTAAAATAGAAAGGACCGATTAAAATACAAGTTGCAATGAAGATTACATGTCTAGGGTTCACGTGTTTCTGTTAAAACTTAAACGCGTAGAGAAAATACAAACAAAATTATACCCTTATTTGGACCGATATCTATATTTTTTCGAAAACAATTACCCAAATAACGCAATACATTAACTTTTTTACTTGGTTAACATACTTTGAAATAGGAATCTATTTCAAATTACAAAAGTAAAACAATTCGAATTTGCATGTCCAAATCAGCTTGGTTTTCGTCGATGTCCTTTTAAACTGAAACTTCCGACAGCATTCTTGTTTTTTTATCACGATTTTCGATGCCGCGTAGAATGTGAAAAAACGGATAAATCCAAAAGTATGGAGAGATCGTATGTTCTTTTTTCGTCTCAATTTCAATACCCTAATTTACATTTTTTTATACGTTTGCCAGAAGTCAAGTTTCGGTCCAATTATCTCTTCATTTCAGTTTCGATCCAGTAGTCTCTCATCCCAGTTTTAATCCTTTAGTCTCCCTATCCCAGGTTTGGTCTTTTTAGCTACACTCGCGTGAGGAAGGAGCATAAACTTTCCTAAAAGTCCGTCTGCCTCCCCTCACACTGGCCTGCACAGCCGGTCTACGAGCATGAAATCAGTGACGATTCTAGCGACTTGCATGATGACTGACTCCTTCGCCTGTGGGTTAGGCAGCGTCTTCTGAGAGATGAGATAAGGTGGCCCGAGATGAATCGCTGCCATTGAACGTTAGCTTCAATATAAAACATTCTAATTTCTTATTTTGTAAACACTTTTGCATAATATTCGTAGGTCTCATTAGACACAAAAGAAAATGACACTTGCCGTAGATCTCAGCAAAACTTGGTTTTCTAAAAAAATGAATTGTTTCATTTACTGAAAGTTCCTGGAAATTATTAAAATTTTGGGAGGAATAATTGGAGTGGAACAACTGCTTAACTCAGATTTCTTTTTCCTCAGGCAATTCAGAGTAAAAATGTGTGGAAATCCAATTTGGAAATTTAGAATGAAAATTATAATTAGTCAATAGTACTCTTTACAGACAGATTGACGGCATTTCAATGAGTAGATGGGTGTTTTCCCATTTGCTGTATGAGTGATAAATTTGCCGTAGTACATACATTACATAGCAAATGCAGCACAGTAGTATTCTGAAATTGCCTTTGGTTTTTAAGTTCTTCTCAAAATTTTCATTGACCGCGACAGCATGAAGCGAAAATCTTTTTTCATGTGCAGCAAAACATGATTAACCACCTCTCACCTAACCACAGAGTCGTTGTAAGCCAATCTTTACCCTGGCACTGGTGCCGTACTGATACTATCATGTTTATAGTGACCAGCGTACCAGTACACACACAAAGGGGACCGGGTCAACCACACAGGGAATCTCTCCTCGAGCTCACAACTTTTGCTTCGCCTTCGAGAGAGCGGCGTAGTCAGGTCCTCAGCTGAACGTTTCTTATTCCCAGCCCAAATTTAAAAATCACATTGCCCATTTATTGTCTGATTAAAGAGCCCAAGTCCTCATCTGAACGTTTCTTATTCCCAGCCCAAATTCAAAAATCACATTGCCCATTTACTGCCTGATTAAAGGGCCCTGAAAAATACGTGTTTGAATTCTTGAGCACACACCTACCGCAATCAAATCTAGTTCAGCACCTATTATAACTATTCAGAAGTTTAGTGTCTGATGGGCATTCACTTTTGCTTTAATTCTAGGCTCATCTATGCCTATAAATTTCATGAACAGACTTTCAATTGCATGTTATTTGTCCCAAATAATAATGATGTGTTTTTTTTACTGGAATCCCAGAGCTCTCGTTTTAATTGAATATTTTTTCCACAAATAAAGGGTTCCCTGCCTGCGTAATTTTCTTTATGTAAATTTTGTGGTGCATGGAGTGCGAGGAATCGGTACAAGAAACATAGCTGACTAAACGGCAAGCCTATTGTTTAATAGAACGATCCCAAGAGCCATGCATGAGGAAAACGAGCTATGTGCACCGCCTCATCTCAAACCATCCTCTGTCTGGATAGCGAGTCGCGGGTACAGAAAGACAGTGACAAAATACTCGAATACCTCTATTTGTTACCCAGAATGACGGGTTTTGAAGTCCTCACACTATGAAGCCGTTTTCTGACGCTTTTAAAAGAGGCGTTTGAGACCACTTAAATCTAGAAGCCTCATATAATCTTGTGGTATGTATGAAGTGTTTAGTTACGTTTGATATCATTTGAATCTAGAAGCCTCATATAATCTTGTGGTATGTATGAAGTGTTTAGTTACGTTTGATATCATTTGAATCTAGAAGCCTAATATAATCTTGCAGTATGTATGAAGGATGTAGTCTGAGACCAGTGGACAATGGTACAGTACATTGCGAGGTCTCGTGACGATGCAGGCCGTCACCACCGTCCGATGCAGGTCACAGAGCCACAAATGACAACAACACCGCCACCGTAATTGTCCCAGACAACAACGAGCGATGCAAAGGCAGGGAGGGAGAGGGATGTACATTACAGTGTTCCGTGCTGTCCGCACGAACAGTTTTACACGGAAGCGCCGGAGCAGGAGTTTGCTTAATCCTCGCATGCAATGATAAATTTTTGAATGAAGTTTGATGGTATGATCGCGGTAGTTTGAGGTGGTGTATACGGTATGGTGGATGTGGATTGTGATAATCGCATTAAATCTGAATCATGCTTGCCAGAGCGGTGTAGGGTTTCGGATAGAATTTACTGCATCAAGTACTCGGAAACTGAAACAGTACTGTATTCCATAGATATTCAGCACGATTTAAGACCTTCTGTCTCACAAACGCTTTTTTGGTTCTTCAATAAACGAAAGTATTCATTGGTAAAAGTATTCATTGGTAGATTCTTCATTGGTAAAAATGTAGAAGTATTGATCTCCTTCATATTACATTTTGGTTTGCAATATTATAGAGACCTGAAAAGACATAGAAGTTTTCTATATGAGCTTCTTTAAACTTTTTACAATTGTACGTTACATTGTTTAAAGGAATTCGGTAATAATTTTTGAAAGTCCTGTAAAAGTTGCATACCAGGTATTATGAATACATGTATATGTGAGTGAATACTTGAATAAGGTTTTTTGATTAAGGTAAATTTTACTTCTGCACAATTAGAGCAGTCTAAGAAAGACCATTTTACACAAGAGGATCTAAAATCCTGTTTAACATTCTTCTCAGTTTACCAAGAAAAAATCCCCAAAGACAGCCCCAGCAGACCAGAGCAGCGTAACTTATGTGGAATAACATTTTAATAACTATTTTTAAGTTATTTTTTTCTCATGAGTCCAACTGCATTGGTCCGCTTACAGTGAGTGTTAACGTAGTTTTCGTTTGTTCATTTTTATAATAAGTCGGGTGATAGTAACATTGCGTCTCAATGTAATTTAACTTTGAATAGAATTATTCATTTTGAATGCACATATGTCATAAAAACGCAATAAATAGCTACTCGTTTCATTGACATAGGAACTAAATACCACGAGAGCATCTGGCTTATTATGCAGTACAGTAGAAAACCAATTTCACAATACTCACGGCAATTGTCACGAAATACCTTTAAAATAAGAAGTTTGCGAAGCAATGCAGTGAACGCGCACGATAATCAAATGAAATCCATACTATAATCAAATTAAATCCGTACGATAATCAAATGAAATCCGTACGATAATCAAATGAAATCCGTACGATAATCAAATGAAATCAGTACGATAATCAAAGAACATCCTCGCGAACAATAGGCAGCACAACAGCTGGGGACTGTGTTACGCTGGTCACAAATGCCTACGAGGCACACTGAACATCGATACAGGCATACCTGGCTGGATGCAAGCCAGCAACTCCACCAGAACCCTGCACGACGCGCCAGGCAACGCACCGCGACCCGAGCTGTGGTCACGCTCGATAGCCAAACTCCTCAAAGACCAAAGTTGATTGAAGATGCATTTTTCAGCTCTTTCTCTGTGCATGCAAACTCAGTAATCACCCAAAGTTATTCAAGCACACGCCCGACATCCTGTGCTCACTGAATTTTTAAAAAGAAATTACTAAAATTTCAGAATGTTTAAGCGGGATTTATTTTCGCTTGGAATCATGCGTCCGGCACTCTCGGCCGGTCCTCTCTGTACACTTTGAGTGCACCTGCTGCCCTGTGTGGCGTGTACGGCGCGCCGGACAAACTGGCTTACAGAGATATGATGCGTAGCACTTTTAAAAGGGGAAATCTGAGCTGAGAAGTACCTAAAATGCAGAAGTAAGAGACATAGCGTAGCTTAATTACGACAGCATCCACTTTATGACTTTCGTCACGTATTATTCCGGATGCAGATAAAATTTCGTGCTTTTAAAGAAGCACAAAAAGAGTAGCTTAAATATTTTTCTTCACGGTCGCACAATAAGCAGAAATAAAGAGAAAAATACAAATACCATTATATATGAGTAAACTTAGCAGTATTGAGATATTTTCGACTATTAAAGAGCGTTAGCATCGGCAGACGTACGGAAGCGGGACAGAACAAACAGCATTCTTCGCTAATAGCCCCGAGCTCAGCACACCTGTGAGCTATGGTGCAGGACCCGAACGTACAGCGCCGACTGTAGGGTCCATACAACCTCATACATCCTGGCAGCTGATGATGCACCCATCCCAGAAAATAACATCCTCACAAAACTGCTGTTTCCCCGAGCGCGGTAGCAAAAACACTGCTACGAGTAATTCGTCTGCTAGTCATACCTTTACAAGTCCTACTTCTGCAAGCCATACTTCGACAAGTCATATTTCTACTAGCCATAATTCTACGAGTCGTATTTCTACAGGTCATACTCTGACAAGTCCTTTTTCTAAGAGTCCTACTTCTACAACTCATAGTTCTACAAGTCATCAGTGGTCAATAGTTGCTCTGGTATGAGGTCGGTGTAGGAACCGCAAGTAAGTGGGACCCGGAAACCGAACACCCGTCGCTGCCGCGGCTACATTCCAGCGATCTGGAAACGAGTAGAACAAGTGAGCCAAAGTAATGCTTTGTGCATGAAACAAAGAACGAATTGGGCAAAAAAATGTAGTCACAGGTTTCAACAACTTTAACTGAATCGTTTGGTAGAGTCAAAACTTGATTTGAGCACATATCTGCAACAACTAGAATATATCGCGTAAAAAACAAGGTTGATGTTTAAAAATTTTAAATAATTTCAAGATTGCTTAACCTCAAAATAGCGACTTACGAGGACGATAAATTAACAAAATCAAAGTTAAAGAAATTTCTTCAAGCGAGTAAATTTTCGTTTTTGAACGCAACAGTACTTCGAAACCCAGGAGTAAAAAATAATTCTAACGAAAACCTAAGAATCCTCAATTACTTCCATAGAATTGCAATATTAAGATCGAGAAAATTTTGTATTCAATTCTAACGAAAACAAAATAATAATCTTCACTGTTTATTGGATCATTTCGCCACTTGATGACAACGAAGTGAACATAAGAGCGGCGGCCAGCCTGGCGTAGAGCGAGGCAGGTATGCGGGCAGAGGTAGTCCAGCATCACCGTTAGACGAGAAAAACTCAACGAGCAAGTTGTTGGCGCGGCCGAGGGAAGAGGCTGTGGAGGAAGGTGCGAGAGCCGACAGCAACCGCTGTGGGGCACTGACTTTCACCGCGAGCTGGCCTGTGTGGTGCTGTGTGGCTGTGTGGTTGTGGTGCTTTGTGGCTAGGGCTGTACGGTGCTGTGTGGCTGTGGTGCTTTGTGGCTGTGCGGTGCTGTGTGGCTGTGGTGCTTTGTGGCTGAGCGATGCTGTGTGGCTGTGGTGCTTTGAGGCTGTGGTTGTGCGGTGATGTGTGGCTGAGGTGCTTTGTGGCTGTGCGGTGCTGTGTGGCTATGGTGCTTTGTGGCTGGGGCTGAGCGGTGCTGTGTGGCTGTGGTGCTTTTTGGTTGTGCGGTGCTGTGTGGCAGTGATGCTTTGTGGCTGGGGCTGAGTGGTGCTGTGGTGCTTTGTGGCTGTGCGGTGCTGTGTGGCTGTGGTACTTTGTTGCTGTGCGGTGCTGTGTGGCTGTGGTGCTTTGTGGCTCTGCGGTGTTGTGTGGCTGTGGTGCTTTGTGGCTGTGGCTGTGCGGTGCTGTGCAGCTGTGATGCTTTGTGGCTGTGCGGTGCTGTGTGGCTGTGGTGCTTTGTGGCTGGGGCTGAGCGGTGCTGTGTGGCTGTGGTGCTTTGTGGCTGTACGGTGCTGTGTGGCTGCGGTGATTTGTGGCTGTGGTGCTTTGTGGCTGTGCGATGCTGTGTGGCTGTGGGGCTTTGTGACCGGGGCTGAGTGGTGCTGTGTGGCTGCGGTGCTTTGTGGCTGTGGCGAACATGTGTGTGTTGTGGCTGCAGCAGAAGTGTGGTGTTTTGAAGCTGTAGTAAGCATGTGTGCTGTGGCTGTGGCACAAGTGTGGGGCTTTGCGGCTGTGGCGAACATGTGTTCTATGGCTATGGCATGAGTGTGGTACAGTGTGGCTATGGCTGTGCGGTGCTTTGTGGCTGTGGCGAGCATGTGTGACGCTGGCGGCCGGGGCAGGAATGTGTGGTAATTGTTCCGGTTACAAACACGTATGGTGAATCGTACAGTAGCTGTAGCAGGCATGTTTGTAGCTGCGGTAGGCATCTGGGGCTGTAGCAAGTGAGTAGGTTACCAAGTGTTTGCAATGAGTTATATTTGCCGTAAAAGGCGTGTGTGTACATAACACCTGATCTGAACAGGCAGAACTTTCTATGGTCGAGTTACTCAATCTACTCTTTATCTGGAACATGTGGTATTATTATTCAGGTAGGACAGCGCCTAGATTGAGAGCGTGGTGCTCATAGCAAAACTAAAAGGATCCTGTTTCACGAACGTGAGATACTTGTGGTCAGAGTGTGAAGACTCTTGTTGCGAGAACGTGCAGTTCTCGTGAAGTGAACTGGAAAATCTGTCACATCCGCTATGCGTGGAAAATGTCGTCAGGATTGTATTAACTTTGATCAAACGAGTAGCACGCGTGGGGTTTGGATCTCAAGACGTTTCCTGTGAAGGGACTCACTGGTGGTCACTGAGGGGATTTTCATAATGATGCTGACAGACTAGTAGTCACAAACATAATTTCAAGAAATAAGTAAAGTTAAATACAGGCATGATCCAGTTAATGTTCGCTGCTTTCAAAATTGCCTAACGTAATTGACTTTGAGTTTGAGTTGAATATTGAACTTCAGTTTAGCCCGACTCAGGAAGCGTGCAAAGCCACTCCTGATAGCTCTGGCATAGTTTGAGAAGGCATGAGAGACGTGGGCGACGAAGGTT
Source organism: Morinoia aosen (assembly GCA_030386875.1). Taxonomy (NCBI): domain Eukaryota; kingdom Metazoa; phylum Arthropoda; class Malacostraca; order Amphipoda; family Talitridae; genus Morinoia; species Morinoia aosen. The sequence continues at coordinate 50,006,756 of CM059564.1, forward strand.
TCAACTATTTGTTGCCATAAATGAAACAATTTTAGGGACTGCAGTATTAATAATGAAGAAAAATTGTTGAAATTGTTAATTGTTAAAAAGCATATTGCTATGTACAGATTTGAAATAAATCAACCTGAGTGCCCAACAACGGCAAAATTATTGCAAGAGCATTAACTGCCAACAAAATAATTAGAAAACTCAACATAAAAAAAAATACTCAAAAATGATGAAATGATATGCAAAATTTTATTCAATAAGTACCTCATGAGATTTGAATTGACGTCATCGCTATCTTGCGAGCATTGCGACGATCTAAAAGAACCCCGAAATGTTAACGACATCAAGAATCGGAAATGAACCCCGCACTGAACACTTGTTAATCAAAGACACTTCATTGCTATTAATCATTTTGATAGTCCGTGCTTCATCTATATTAAAAATAAACTGTTTTCTTCCTTCTTTCTTTCTTTCTTTCTTTCTTTCTTAAGACTGAGATTTATCATTTGCATACACACTCAGTTCCATGCAGCATATGTCACTGAACGTCAAGAACAATCATGTGTCTCTGTATATGTACATGATAAACTCACTCTTTCCGTAAAGGTAATGCTCCGCGTTACTGAAGTTCACAAAGGATAAGGATAAACATTAGCCTTTCTATGAAATGAAAGACACGAATAAACACACACCAGCAACTCGATACTGCGCTATTCGTGAGAGCATTAACGTTTCTTGAATTCAGTGTTTACCTTCCGGTGCTTCTTGCATGGCACGCAAGTCAGATATCGCGATCCTGGACCTCCTTACGAACATGTGTGCGATCCTTGAGTGTTTCTTCATATTCTGTATACTTTTTTACCATCAGGTTTTCATCAATTATGAGTTTTTTCTATTGTCTTGTAAGTTATTAATGATGCGTCTGGAGATAGACCGTATTATGTACTGTAGAGAGTACAGTTCTGGAGAAAACGTCGGCTGTTTCATGCGTAAGTGACAGTAAATTACAGTGACTGCAACACGGGACAGTTACTGACAGCACAGTATAGTGACTGCAACACAGTACAGTGAATGCAGCACAGTACACTGACTGCAGCAAATTACAGTGACTGGCAGCACAGTAGAGCGGCTGGCAGCACAGTAGAGCGCCTGGCAGCAGATTGCAGCGGCAGGCAACATACTGTAGTAGCTGGCAGGAGCAATTGTCCAGGGATCAATAGCGGAGACGCAAGAGAAATAATCAGGCACGACATTCGCAGCTGTAGCGCCCAGGTGGCCGGCTAACACAACTCGCAAAAGAACTTCTGTTTACAAGTGCACGAGAAAGTGAAATAGTAAAATAAATATTTATGACCCTACCAACTCAGACAAGACAACTCTTGCATAGTGCAACAACGCGCCGAAGTGATGTCATCACTGCTTCAGTAACATGTCCTGTTTTGAGATTTTGCAGTAAAGAAATGCTTTCCTAAGACAAGCCTCTACAATTCATGCCACTGAGGTTCCAAGTTTTTATTCTGTGAGATGTTTTGTCTACAGCACACTAGTGTCCAAGAAGTCTTGGTGCCAGGATTTAAAAATCGTGACAACGAGACATGAAACATGTGATGTATTCCTGCCGGCTGATGGATTAATAAGCCAGTGCATCGAATTTGAATGTCCACTGCTTTCACAATCGTTATGACAGACAAAAAATTTGCATTTCACTTCAGTGATTAAAGGAAGATAGGATACTTTGAAGTCTTAAATGAAATTAAAAATTCATTTTAGTTGGTTCTTCCAATTCGCTTACTCAATACTCCCAAACGAAGACTTTCTCGAGAGGACTCTGTGAGATGCTTCGAGAATTATCAAAGTATGTCACGGTAGTGAGTCTGAAAAGAAGTAAGGTTGCGAAGAAAATGAGTGCAAAGAAAGAAGGTTTAATAAATTAAAATTTGCAGAAGTGGAATTGAAATACCCCTAAAAATGGGCGGTAGCGAAGAACAGTATAACTTTAAGTCTTACTGTGGTTGGCAATAACGATGGTTCGATGAGGTTCATCTGATGCAAGTTCAGATAAACGCGACAATCAACACTACTAATAAATAACTGAAGAAGGTACTAGATACAAGGTGTCCCACGAAATGAAAAAGAAATACAAATTTAAGAACTGAGAAATTTACAACAGTTTGACATTTTTGCACGTCTGAATGGCCAATTTCTTCTTTGAAATTATTTTCTAGATCATAGGACTTAATTTCCGAATTAACATAACTAATCAATTGCGAGGCAAGCACAATAACAGCATTAAAAGGTAGGAACACTATGTATGGAACGATTATTTATAGTTCATAATTGCAATCCTTCATCCAGTTCAAAACACATTACATCGTTATACACACAACTTGTTAAATTTACATGTTTGATACGGATTACTTATTGTTTAGCTTCACCTCAAACTTATTTATAAACAGACTATCTCTTGCAATTCCATCGATTCGTGTCCATCATCGATGTCCAGCACGAAAGCGTCACCTGGCATTAGGTATGGAGCACACCACCAGTGGGGCGAAGACGCCGTAAGAGCCGTGTTGTCTCTTACAATAGGTATTGAATAGGCGAGTGATAGATGCAAAGGCACCTACATACCAACTATACAAATACCTGTAGCGACTTCAACTGCAATTAAAAAATCACTAATACATATCTTTGCAATATAATGCAGAGCAATGGAAAATACATTAATATCAATGGGAAAAACATTAATTGCCTTGGAAAATACATTAATTGCAATGGAAAATACATTAATTGCAATGGAAAATTCATTAATTGCAACGGAAAATATCAATTGCAATTGAAAATATCAATGGAAATGGAATGACTTATACATATATAAGTCCTTGTTATATACAAGTCATACATATAAATGACATATATAAGTCATTCTTATTACTGATAGCAAAAGCAGGTAATGTTGAGCATCGACCGACAGGCGGGTGAGAAGATGGAATCAGATGCGTTACGGGCGAACCTCCTAGTGCAGGTCACGCTGCCCTCAGCTAACCCAACTATTCGAGTGTCTCCAACACACTCTATGAGGTTTAGTAATTTATGAAACCGAGCACTCAAGAGGTTTGATTTGTAGAAAGAACAAATAATTAATACTAAGCGTCCTTGATTTAGTCTTTAAGACCAGTTCTAGGAGGGAAGGTTTATTTTGCATTCCCGTCTGAACAGAAAAGAATGAGTGTGAACTTTCATTAGTGCTACGACGTCTAAGTTTATTGCAATATTTTGTTCTTATCCTGCAACTTCTCGAATGATTTTCGTTCGTATCTTGAAACATAACAAATTTGTTTGGTTTTTTTGTGAAGCTTACAGTTACAACGGAGAATGTCTGCCTATTTCAAGGTGTGTCAAACTTGAGTGCGTAGTAAAGCCCAAAGACGCTGTACGGGATTGTATAATATCCTTTACACATCGAATTTTTCAGTTACAGACTGTTAGAAAACGTTACCTTCACCTTCGCAGCAAGTGGCATGTATTAAAACAATTTAAACAATTTATTTACCACAAGCGATACAAAAGTAGATTTTTTCTTAAGTCTAGTACATTGGTCAAATCTGAGTAAAGCTACCTGTGGGCCCGAATAAGTTCAGTGACTTCCAGCACAAAAGAGCCAGTCTTAAGTTACCACCGTTGGACTTCGATAGATCTTGAACACAAAGTGAACCAAATCAATGTACACTCTCAATACAATTTACGACTCACTCAGTTCACGCTTTGTGACGGCCCAATCTGACAAAGGGTCAAAGTTCCATGGAGTGGCAGTTTTACCAAGAGGTTACCGTCTTATATCGGGATAAACTGACGCAGCTGAAAGTGTTTGAAAACGATTGTTAGTTAAAATCAATTTTATGAAAATAATTTCAGATATGATCCGAAATTAATAAGCAGTAACGATTTCTGAATCCACAGGACTTATTTTGACGCTAAGTTTCAGAAAAAATTGAACGAAGGTAGAATCAGAAGTGTCATGCATTTCCCGCTGAATGTAGTAATTGAAAACGGTTGCTGTGGCGTCTTCATTTATGGTAGTTCGTTGCTTAACATGAAGGGTACTATGGTGGCGACAAACAGACTCAAACTGTACAGTTTTCAAAAATTGATTTTGAAAAGACACTTATATTGAAAGTCCCACGTTGAAACAAAAACAGAGTGCAGTTTAAGACACCACATTAAAAAGTCAATTTAAAAATAAAAACCAGTGACGAAAAAATATTTAATCGTAACACAATTTCCATCGCTTTCGGATCCTTATTCCAGAACGCATACGCCACCACAATTGTATAAATTGATAGTTTTCGTGTACAACATTAACCCTACGTATAATTAGATCAACAGCAGAGTAAGCAAATATTTCGCAGCCCTCGTATAAAGTGCGACAAGAAGCTGGACTTTTGGAAGAATAATTCGCAGTATTTTGTTCCATGTAATATTTCTAATTTTTCCATGTGTTATCTGAAAATTGACTCCAGAAAATAGGTCATCTTGTACGTCTCAATCTGACGCATAAAAAAGTTCTGTACACCGCTGAGCTGAGTGTTGTATAAACAAGATCTGTCAGCTGCCTAAGGCGAAGAATTGCAAAGCAGAATCGAATTCATTTTAAAAGAAACAAAAAATAAATTGTGTTCTTCTATAAAAAAGATTTTTTTTAGCGGGCTAGACGACAATTTTCCGTTTTTTGGATATATTTAGCAAATATTTATCACACATCGATTTTAAGGTGATTAAAACACTTTCCATGTTTGCAAGATTATCGAATCTAAATTTTTGACACCCTACTGTTGTAGTAAGGCACTTATCATACAAAAGCGCATTGCAACAAGCTCTCAACCTCTATTTGCGCTGCTCAATAACGCGACATATCAGAGAATATATCTTTATTATTCTTTCTATAATTTTATTTGCTTTCAAACAGTTTCTCTTACAGCTTTTCAGCCTATAAACATAAGAGGAGTGAGTGGGTAAATCACTGGTGCGATGAGCGTAAGAGTTCACCCTTGAACCTCTTTATTCTTGTCTACGCTCTCTATGATCACTGAAGAGACTACGCATGCTGTGGTGAAACCATACACGTCTCTGCTGTGCGCGAAGGCAACATGAGCGCCTGGTTTTGTTACGACCTAATCTAATACGGCTGGAATCAATCGCATCTTAAACGAGTCCACGATGACGGCAGTGAGCTGTTCAAATGCAATGGACCTCTGAACCGCTGAATAAAGACCGCTGACTTCAAAAAATTAGCCTCACGTACAAGAACTACTAGAGTCGTATGTTTTCAGAAGAAGCGCCAATTCACACAAAGTAAAAACAACGATTTAATTTCTCTAATCGCTGCATTGCATTTTGCCTAAATACTGAATGAGTGTCCCAATTAATTCAATATTTGCGGTATAATCAGCACACGGGACTGCTCTAGGCCACAGTCCGCACAACAGATTGTTAACTCATTCTGAACAGAGTCATCTCTCATTGTTTTACAAAACCCACTGAACAAAAGAAGTCCTTAAAATCTGAATTATTTCATTCAAAAAAATCAGTCAAAAAGTTAAACTATCAAGTCAAACTCAATCAATGAAGCGTAAACATTGAACTAAAACAAAATGAAACACCGAATACCCAGGAAACTTTGGCCATAGTTCCGCCATCTACTGAAAAATCGTATTCAATGAAACAAGGATGGAAATGACATAAGAAATAAATCGCTCGAGGTAATGAAGAAGGTTCTCCTTCTCTCTAACAAGAACAATTTTAACACACAGAATAGTATATTCTCATTTCTCAATTTACCATACATATTTCTCATTTTTAGAGCATGCACTGTAAAACCAGTTTCTATGGAGCAGTCTGGCTGGCATTCTTGTTATATAGCTCGTATGGCATTGTTCACTGATAAAATGTCTAAGTTTGTTGAGCCTAATGCCGCAGCCATCGCGCCCGCGTGGAGCAACAATACATTGTTCTCTTTTTGCCGCAGCAACTATGGGTCCGGGGCAAGGTCATGAGTTTACACCAGCAACAAGAAATAAACCTGCTTCAGAAGTTCATGGCGTAAGGCAAAATACAACCAAGTATGCACAGCGTATTTCCCAAAATAATATTTAATTGTATGTTATGGAAAACCAGACTTAAGCGAAACACAATGTGCACACACCAGCTGAAAAATTAGACATAAACTAGAAAATTAGAAAATAGACATAAACTAAGAAAAACTAAACATCAACTAGAAAAACTAGACATTAGCCAGAAAAAGTAAACATAAACTCGAAAAATTAGAGATCAAGAAGATTAACTCGACATCAACTAAAAAAGTAGAAACAAGGCATAAACTACGAAAAAATAGTCACAAACTAGAAAAAGAAGAAACAGGAGATAAACCATGAAAAATTAGACATAAACAAAACTGTATTAAAATCATGCGATCAGTTCCTAGAGAGCACATCGCGTGGGAACTTTCTGAGAGGTTCGGTGACCTGCCATGAAGAGGTTCACCAACTTGCCTGGGTAGTGAACTCGCAGCCTCGCACAGCTGTGCGAGTTTTACTCTTGTTGCAGTCATGAATAGCTCTCGCGGCCATACTGATACGCCCAAAAAGTTGTCTTGACGTATTTTGAGCACAAAAGTAAGCATACAAACCTCGAAGTACTGATACCTCAAAGTACTGAATTTCAATGCTTTGAATTTCGTATCTGTGAAAATTCACATCAGCTTACCAATTCTTTGATGCTGTTCACCTACTGAAAATTAGCCTTATTATCTGTAACTAAGCAGCAAGACAAGTCTTGTTTGTGCGTAAGCGAAGTCTCAATTATTAGCTTCTTGTGTAAGGACTATAGAATGTCCTGTCTAACGTAACCTGTAATTATTGAAACTGGTTTGGCGTGGGCGTGGTGGTGGCGAGAGCCTGAAAAGTAGCACTCTTGCTCTAACCCTCATGACCACTACCCAAAGCAGAAAACAAATACTTATCATGCAATAAATGAAACAGAATCGTATTGAATTATCTAAAAATTTATTACAATTTTTATTATGAAATACGGTCTTCTATCTCCGATGAGTTAGCAATTGCAATCTTTAAGAAAAATTGAAAATTTTCTACTCTGTTCAGTGCTCCAGAAATAAATTCTCAAGCGAGTTTTACGAGAGCGTCACGCCATGCGGTTGAAAAACTAAGAAAAGAAAAAACTTTTATTTCCAATAGAGATTGTACAATATTACAATCATTGGTTTTTAAATATCTTAAAATTAATACACTTAGATGATACACACACACGAGTATTGAAAAACTCGTGTCACTAGTCGAAAATAAATGATTGAGGGCAATGTACTCCTAATCTTGCTTAATCTACATTTGACAATACATGTAATGATAATTATAAGAGATAATGCAAATTCATGGACGATGCATTTTCATTGTGGGGTGAAAAAACTTTTGACAGTTTACATGTACATGACATAAAACTTCGCAATTATTGATGCCAGGAAATAATATATGAATCGCTTGTTTCGGCAAATGTTCAAAAGTGTCATTTTAAGGAAGCATAAAAAAAAAATATAAATACAAATCCATATACATATATATACACGTACATATATATATACATACATACACACACACATACAGATATATATATATATATGTACGCATAAGCATGAGGACCAAGAAGATTATAAGTTTTGTATTTCTAATTCAACAATTTTAACATAACGGTCGTTAGTTAATAAGCATTTTATTTAAATATAAATGGATGATCGTACAACAAATGTATAGTTTGTACATGAATGCTTTACAATAATAAAGAGATGACGAGTTAGGTAATGTTACAAGTTGAGAGTGAACAGAAAATGACCATTATCTCTAGTAAAATGCTAGTTGTCAGTTTAGTACACACATATGTGCACACATACATGTAAATATATACACATATATGTACACATAAAAAAAGAAGAAAAAAAAAATGGTTTATTTCCAATAGAGATGGTACAAAAGTACCATCATTGGTTTTTATTCGTTGTCTAAGCATAGTTTCTGCTCGATGAGTGAGGTTCTCAAGTTGTTATGAGTAAAAAATACAAATATTTCATTCAAGAAGATAAGAAAAAGCGTACAAAGAAGAACGTACAATAATAAAATACTTTCCTTCGTAATGTGCTTTTTGTATGTTAAAAAAAGTTTTCCTTTTCTCAAAATCGAATGTAAGTGCATCTCTATATGATCCAGAAAGGTCAATATTTTACGCTCTTTCTGAACGGCGGAAATTAAAGACTGGTCTTAAACGAACCGCTCCGTAGCGGTTGATACCCTTGCAGTAACTGTACGGCGGTCACTCAACTAAAAAGATGGCAGCTACGAGCTGTCCGAGTACACATTCTCACCTGTGCTAACACCTCCACTTGCTTCTCGAGATATCTTCTTATTGAATGGATTTCCTCTAAACTGTATTCACTTCGCCTGCATCACTTGTTAAACCCTGTTAGCATGAGGGACCTCAGAATGTTCATGAGTGCTGCTGCGCACACCATCTCGACACGCACATGAACTGCGGCACAGCTGGAAAGAGACAGCGTACACAAGTCACTGGAGCGACTTCACCCCACACCCTCACTCGAACTCTCTACTGGAGGCACTGTCCGGCTCCAGGCGGGCACTGGAATACTAGACCGACGACTCTCACCTCGGTTCAATTCATTCCCAAGAGGAACAGCACAGCAGGACCCAGACACGACAAACTTGCCGCGAGCTATCGGCGGAACGCACATGTGTCTTAACACCTGTGTACAGGGAGGTGAGTGTCTGCCGCGAGCTACTTCCTGCGATGTCACTGTAAAATGCTACTTTGACTTGCGCGTCTGGCGCTGATATACAGTACTCAAAAGATTTAAAAGTAGTGTAAATTAAAAAAATTTAAAATTATGAGGATTCGTAAAGATATGCTCAGAGATAAAGGGAAAACTTGGAATGTCTTTAAGGAAATTTTTGCTTCGAACCCTGATTCTAAGTTCTACGATTAAATAGAGAAAAGTAAATAGCAGTGAGATCACTCAATAGAGCAGAGATAATTGAAATGAGAAGAAATAATTCAACAAAGAAGAGATCATTTACACATGAGTTAAATGATCCAACGTAAATAGACGCAACACAGAGTTAGCAGTAAACAAAGAAAGTGAGCGACCCAGCCAAATATCTGAAGGGGTAAAGTAAGCGGGGGCGAATAAAGAAAGCTGCATTGACGCCACCCAGCGCAGCTGCTACCGCATGAGGACAACGAGCATCTGAGAGCAGGCTTCTCTTGATAATCATTATAAATTTATCACGCTTTTGTTTAATTTTTTTGGCAATCATGACTGATATGAGCTGAAACTTGAACAGTTTCATCAAAATATTTTGGAAGCCCTTAGATATCATATTTCCTTTGTAGTAAAGCTCCTTAGCAGAAAAGATATTCTTAGTATCATTGAACCTCTTAGTAGACTATGTTCCCCGATCAGTTTCAATATAAATTTATTAAAAAATGTACTGCCGCTTGTATATCTTTCAAGTACAAATTTCGTTTCAAGTTTTCTAACATAACAACAATAAATTGAAACACTGTAAAAGACGTGAGTTTTGTAGTCAGCAAGATTTTAAACAATTTAAACAATTTATTTACCACAGGTGATACAGAGGTAGAATTTTACTTAAGTCTAGTACAATGGTCAAATTTGAGTATAGCTACCTGTGGGCCCGAATAAGTTCAGCGACTTCTAGGGCATCCTACCATCACGTCATTCTAGGGTGTACAAAAATGTTTAACCTAATTCACTTAACCTAGTTTCGCATTAGACTGATCATTGAGATAATTAACTCGATATTTTATGCTGTATTTTACAATATAGGTCAAGTCGGCTATATTTAATTGTGAACCGTGCCGAACCGAAAGAAAATCGCAATGAATGAAATGAAAAAAATTCAAAATTCGGCAGTATTGTTGAGGCACGGTTAACATAAACTAGCAGGTTCTTTGAGAAAGTATTTTATTTATCTGAAGAAAACACAGCTTCGTCCAAGTATAAACCTTTCAATCATGGGCGAAGAAATAGACTTAAAATTGCCGAAAATTCACAAGTGTTTGACTTTTCGTAAAAAATTTGCATAGAATAAAATGTAGAACTAAATTTAAAGACAAAGGAGTGCGTTCATTGCAAGCGTTGAGTTCGTTTCAGAACGAGTTAGCAATAGCAGCCTTCAAAAAGAATTAAAAATTTTCTCTCTTGTTCTCACGCTGCTAAAATATTTTTTGGCCTTTCGAGAGCGTTTTTCAGTGCAGGACTTACCTATGTCTAAATATGAAGCAATGATAACCAAACTTCTCTCACAAATTTATTTCAACTTCTTACATCTAAATCAAACTACACAATATGCTTTTAGTTCTCCGGAACAATTTTGAGCACTTTCATCTTCTAAGAAACTCCAGTTACTCTCAATAAGATCCGCATCTACTTGAACTTTTTTTGGAAGTCTGAACTTGATCATTCATTACAAAGTTTTGCAAGATTGCCAGTCGATATGAGTGCTGTTTCATACTCTACGCGGAAACCAACATTCTGAAATACATAAACAAATGTTTCTTGAACTACTTCGGAGTTGAAAATTAAATTCTGAGTATGAAATAGATCATAGCTATTTTTTTTATTTTCATCCCAAAAGAATGTTCAATCGCTATGTTAAGGATAGTTTCTGTCATTGACAAGCCTTGCCTAACTAGAATCTCGAAGGGTTGTGAATCGATCTACCAAGAAAAATTATGCTTTAGATCAACGTCTTGAGAACATTTCAATCACTAAGTTATTTGAAGGAAGCAAAAACACAAGGCGGTTGCGCAACACAACATGTATTAAAATAATTAACACATGCACATAGGCACTTTCGGACATATATCAATACCCTTAAATTTCCCAACAATTTTAAAATTACTGCGCTCGAAGAACTGCTACAGCACTTGAGACTTGAAGCAGCAGACGGATTATACGTAGATGTGAACGAACACGAGTTCAGAAATAGTCAATTGACACGTCAAACTCCATGCCCTTCGAGTGTGGGCTTCAACATCTCTATGGAGTTTGTGAGTAAACCCAGATATATTTACAGCAGCGGGATTTGAATGGTATTTCATAATTTTCGGGCACTGAAGTGTGGCCCTATTAAAACATGTTTGATCAACAATCATGTTAAATTTATCTACCCACGTACAAGTGACAAGAAATGAGATACCGGCGTCTATTTTTGAGAAGAATGTTTTTGTCGCTGCCTCTCAGATACAGCCCAAAATTGGCACCATGTTGTTTAGTTATAGAATAGCAGGACTGAAATGTGCTCAAGAAGCTTTATCTCGATATATAACTCCTTCACACTCTTTGACTGTACGCTGTAGGACAATCACACAAGATCTGGACTAGATACTTAAAAATTAATGAGTGATGTTGAGCAATGCATCTCTAAATAATTCTTACAAGCCTGACTACTGGTATTGTCAAGAGCACTATTTCCTGCAAAGGAGCACCTGGCACAAAAGATGTTCAGCGCCAAGCACCTTACTTTCCTTAAATACAAACTTCATTTCTGTATGCCTTTTGTAAGCTAGAAAAGCTTCCTCTATGTTAAGATAGAGGGAACAAATTCATCAACAATCAAGTCCCAAGCTATGGTTGTTTCGATCCTATTCTTAAATCGCGAAAAAATAACCACATGGGGTAAATAACACTAAACTTGAAACAGTTTTTTTTTTTCAAAAACTAACAATATAACAGAAGCAAGTGAGAATTTCATGCAACATATAGTATTGAAAATCAAGTTCTCTTAAACCGGAACGACGATCACGCAAAACACTTCCGAACGCGTAGGCTCAAGCAGGAAGAATTAAACTGGCATAAAAATCATCATATTCACACTCCAGTTAGAAAACAGCTAAGGGCTGTATCAAAACAGCCCTAGTCTCGTTCAAACTTATATACAAAATGCGTTTATGATCACGGTAGCCCACTTTCTCGAGCAACAACTTTTCTTAAGATGTCGACTAGAACTGGAACAAGTCAAAGCTCAGCCAACACAAGATTACAATGCTTGTTTCTGTTGCTGCTGGCGCGCCTCCTTCATGGCCTCTTTGACAGCCTCGAGGCAATCGTGAGCCTCTTTGAGCACAACACCGTCGGCAGCTTTGCGCGCCAGCCTCACACCCTCCTGACAAGCTTGCCTCGCCGCTTCCCGCCGGCGCCTCAGCAGCTGCACAGATCCCAGGTTGACGTGGTAAGTGGCGAGGTTGCTGACGGCGTTGGGCTTCTGCTCGTCAGGAATGATGTTGATTTTGCGACCAGCTTCCGCTTCTTCGTCACCGCCGTTCGCGGCGTCGTCCGCCATCACGCCGTGCACTATCGATATGGACTCTTCTATCTCGGCAACAGCCTCCTCGTAGCGCTTCTCCATGGAGTACAGAGAACCTGGGCAGTCAAGTGCATTCTATAAGTATGATTTTGAGTCTAAAACAAGTCACAGTATCAAATGCAGTATAGTGAGTATCACATTGAGTGCAATCAATGATAAAGAAAAACGAGGTAAAGCGAAAAAAAAGGGAATCAATTACTCCTCCAGGAACGAGAGCAATAGTTGATTCGTAAAATAACGGCTCGGGAGTATCTAATTACGGGAAATATCTCATTAATGTCTCATTAACATTATTAATATCCCTCAATATCTCATTAGTATCTAATTAAAAGTTAATCATCAATATCTCATTCACAGTAAGTAGCACTCAGGACTTTTGTTGAGTTGGTCATTAAGTGTTACTTTTCCATTGGGGTCACAGGCCAACAGAGACACATGTGGACACACTTTGCCCCACGTCGTTGCTAAATAAGCCGGAGCACGACTCGAACAACTACTTATTATGCCGCATTGCTCTTTCTCAAATTTATTACACTCCATCAATAAATGCACCATTTACCTAGGCAAGGTATGTTGGTTCATGTTCACATCCATGATGATGCTGTACGACTCACCAACTTGACAATTTCATTTAAGATCTTGATGAATAACAAGTAACAAAGAAGTTCACTGAAAGGAGCCTTGAAAACGGCTGCACAGTTTCTTTCACCTAAACAACCAACGTTTTCTATTGGATGTAAGACACTGGTTCAACGCTATACCAGATTTGATTCCTGACCAGTCAATATCTAGTTCAAGTATGAATGAAGCTCATCTTCACGTTGATTTCCAACAATCCACTAACCAATGTCATTTTTGAGCACGGCAGTCTGCAAGTGCTTGGTGCCGTTGACCCTGACGCACACCCGCAGGGCCTCCTGCAGGTGTTCCCTGGCGAGAGCGTAGCGCCCGATGGAGTGGAGGAGGCGACCGTACTGTTCGAGGCTCATGGCGTACAGCACGAGCGTGTCGTCGTCTGCCTCAGCGTCACTGTTCACTTTCTCTCTCTGCAAATCAAACTAATTCTGAGTGTGAAGCTCGCTGTGAGTGAGTAGTTTTAATCATGTAGGTATCATATCAAATGACTGTAGAGTAACTGAGCAAAGAGCGTCGTCGGCTACAACGTCACTCTTCACTTTTTCTCTCTGCAAGTCAAACTAATTTGGAGTGTGCGGCTCGCTGTGAGTGAGCAGTTTGTATCATGTTGCTGTTAGTGGGAGCACATCAAATGACTGCACAATAACTGAGCAAAATTAGAGATGGTAAAGCAGATGATTACAATGGCTAGATAACAATAGAAAACTATCGAGTTAATGTCAGACACCTTTCACCCGCAATAGCTCGACCATTTTCTTCATCAGTAGAACAAAACGCGAGGCATTGGGAAACAAATACAGTACCTAATCAGTACAATATAACACCAGCAAGTGAATCATTAATTCGATTTCCATGAGCACCTGCGCATTTGAACGAGCTCAGGGAATTCTAACAGGTGATGATGCCACACGCGGTACAAAGATACTAGTGAAGAGAAGACCCTTTGCATTACAAATATGCCTATAGATGTAAGCCTCTCCGCGATAAAGGGACGCTGATCACTAACTTGCGCAGCAATGCAGTAGTGGTAGCCCTGGATGGCCTCCTCCACAGCGCCCCTGGCCAGGTAGCACTGCGCCAGCTTCAGGCTCAGGGCAACGAATGTGTTGCCGTACACGTCACCCCCAGCTGCAAATGTTGAGTAACACCAATAATACACTTGACAGAGTTTAGGTCTATCACTTACACAAAGGGACAGGTCAGATTAGCTGGGTTAGTTCAAGCCTCCCTAACTACTATATAAAGGTGGTCCAAAATAAAGATGGAAGAAAGTACCATTTAGTATTGAGTTTAGGGAAAGGGAAATCTATGCACAAGGTATGTTTCCAGATAAATCCTCCAGAGCATAAAAACAGTAAGTTTGAAAATAAGTATAGGAAACAAGATTCCCAGACAAGATTAAATTCAAGAAGAATTTTGTCGACAAAAACACTGATTTTAAGGAACATAACACAATGACAAGTTATGATGTTCACAGAAATACTTTAAGTAGCTTTTGTACCACGAAACACAAGTTCAGAGGCCTAAACCCAAAATTGTAGGCAACAAAAATGAAGTTTTACATCATGCTGGCACAAGTCACCAAAAAACTCACTACTGACCAGTTGCATGGCGCTGCAGTACGCTCTTGAACAGCTGCTCAGCTTTGCCGTGCTCGCCGCGCTGCAGCGCCAAGTTAGCGAGCACATCGAAAATGTAAGTGACGCTCTGGCTGTCCTCCATGTCCTGGGCCATCTTCAGGGCCAGGTGGAGGATGGTCTCGCTTTTCTCATGCTCACCTTTCTGTACAAGGAATAGATTTGGTGAGGAAGCAAGAAATAAAGCAGCTAATCCACACCATACACGAAATGCGCTTGGCTGGGAGATACTAGAGCTCTGCTAGTAAACCTATACATCAATATTCCTAGCAGTTTTGAGGTCTGACCCTGAAAAATATCTCCAAAAATATAAACAACAAAGCTTAGTTGTATTTCTCCTCTTATAATCATAACAATGGACATATTGGCAGCATTTGAGATAAACACAGAGTATTATACAATAACTGTAGGAAAATTAAGCATTTTTATGCATCCTAAAACACACCTATCAAGAGATTTTTTTTGCTACAACTATGAACAATAAAATTACCACCACTTATAATGCAAAGGACGAATTCAGAACTGTACAAAGACTAAGACAATACCAACGCAGGATAAAAATGCATGAAGAAAAGAACAGCACAGAAAAACATCAACTAAGTCATTTGATAGACATGTGAACTACTTTCCTGCATGACTGACAGAAAGTAAATCTATCAAGAAGAGAACTATGTTTAGAGCACCAAGCTAACTGGATGGAGGCAGCTTAGGATGGACACTTCTAACAAGCATCAAGTTTACACCAAACAATTGTTCACGGGAAAAAATATTCAAATTAACATGTTATTGCAATTCCTTAATGTAAAAATAGTAGTCTTTATAAAATTGAGTAGCAGAAACAATGAGCAAACTAAAACTAATAACTGCTGCATAAATCAAAATAACAATAGGTTAGTCAAATACTTTCACATTTATGGTCATTACAACAGCATGTGCAATCGCCACGCAATTGAACACTGAATAAATTGAACAATCCAGTCATCATCGTCATTATTATCAGAAAGGCAACACATCTGTTTGGTCTCGTTATTGGGCCCCAAGAATAGCTGATCACATCATCTGCATGAATACATAAAGAAGCTGCCATAAAAATTTATAAATGCACAAAATAAATCAAGAGGAAGTCAGTATTTGTCCAGGGTACCAATATTGCTTCCTTAGCATGCTACAATTCATACCCACATGGAACGCAATGATGCCTTCTTTGATGAGGCGAATGAGTGGAGAATCTTGGTCCAATTCAGAATCTGATTGCTCCTTCTCCTCTCCAAAGAAAGTTTTCAGTGAAAGGCCAAAAAGGCAAAGAGTGAATCCATGGCGTGCAGACGACTCTTTGGTATGTTGGTACCCACGGTCTTGTCTTGGGTGATGTTCACTCCTATAATTTAATTTGGCTTGTTGACTAGTGACTTGCAAACGAGGAAGCATTTGCTTGGAAAATGAGCAGAAGCGTCTTACTTTGCTTGCTTGGATTGCCGTAGAAACTCTGGTGGCAACTAATCGATTCATACTTTGCAACATGTTGATACACACTTCACACAGTGAGACAGATTTAAAATTTTCTTTTCTTTAACAACGTAATAATAAGTTTGGCAAGAGATCTCTTAGTGTAGGAAACATTGATGAAGAGTCAACAGGCACACCGAGCTGTTTGCACTGTTCTTTGTAGTCGTGAGTCACTAGCAAGCTTTGCATTCCAGCTCCCCTAGCACCCAAGTAATCTTTTACAAGGCTGTCACCAACATGCAAGACTTCTTCAGCCTTCAAGCCAGGTAGCCTAGCCTGATGACAAGCACACTCAAATATCCCACTGTCAGGCTTAGAGAAGCCTGCTGTGTATGCATCCACTACAAAAGAGAGATGCTCAGCAAGGGAGTGTTCCTGTAGCACTTGTTTGATTCGAGGGTCAGTGTTAGAGATGACACCAAGTAATACTGGTTTCTTTGCAAGACTCTGTAGTGTTTCCCTAGCATAGGGCAACACAGTATAGGCTGGGCTGTGAGAGTAAAGCTCCAACAGCTCTTCAGCTATGGCATCCTGGTGCTCAGTCTTTAGTGGTAGCTCGCTCAGCTTCAGGGTATTCAACACCACACGCCTCCACCACTCTTTCCAGTCCTCTTGACCACTTCCAAAACTGGGAGATGCAGTGTACTGGGCCTTATATGCTTTTCTGCTCATAAGGGAAACTGCCTTAATAACAGCTATGTATCAACACCCTCATGCAAGTATTACTTATTCATAGTTTGCAGAAGGAAGTAAATCAATGATCAGTGGTGGGCCTTCCTCAGAACCCTTCTAAATTATTCTAGCCAAAACAAATTGTAAAACACCAGTGATAAACACAAGTAACTTTAGAAACTACCTCACTCAACAACAGACTTGGTGAGCACAAAAAACATTAAATTTGCTTGTAATTAATTGTTAAGATATATGAAAAATACCATTCAGTAAAACATAGTTTTAGAATATATCATTTAGGATATTTCTCATGGAAATGACACATGCAGTCAACAATTGTAGGAAACTTATCAGAGATGATAAACTCTGCTATGTACATAGTAAAAAGCAATAATTAACACTCAAGATATTATGGTATAGAGAAGGAGGTTAAAATGCTCTATTGACAATCAGAATTAATAGTTAGAGTTGGGATGTCAATTCCAAACATAAAGTCTTTAGAGTGCATTAACAAAGATAAACATCAGTTGGACAAAAATGTAAAAATTTGAAGGCTTTATTTCACCTATAAAAATGATCAGTAAGTTCATTACCTGAAGGCAGTGCTTATCAAAGTTGTGTCACACTTGTACCCATATTGAGCAGTGATTTGTGCATACACCTCACCAGGATTTCTAGTAAACCTGTAAATTAAAATGTAACAAAGTATTAAGAATCTCATTCACTAATACAAATAAGAACTATTATATATTGAACTCTGGAGTGCATATGTGAGCTAAACAGAAACTACAATATGCTTCTCTTCAATATATGTACATAGTATGAGATAGTAATAATTACATCTTGGTTAATTTTTAAAACCACTTATACACAAGTCTGCTTTCAATATACTGTGGAATAATACAAAATTTATGGAGCAAATGATAGATTTACAGTGTATTTGGTATAGGTAAATGCACTCCACACAATTCAGAAAGTTTGAAGTTCACTTAATGAAGAACATCATTATGGCACACTAGCAATTTTATGTTCAAATAGAATTTGCAAAATAGTTGGCACTAACAGTGGAAACAAATTGACTGAAGATTTCATTCAATACAAATAAACAAGCATTAAAAATGCAATGGGATATTCAAGTCAAATTTTACTTCCACCAAAAAAGAAAATGCACTTTATCTTAGAGACTTATATCATAAATGTCACAAAATTATCACCTTTACATTATTTTTTACTTATTCAATTTTGAATTGCTCATCTGTGTTATGCAAAAGTGAAATACTACAAAAGCAATGCACAAATCTTTTGTTGATATGGGTATAACAATAAGTAATCAAAACATCAATTAAACTGTAAGCATACTAATTCAGGAAAAAATTATATTGGTTGTGCCACTGTAGAGCTAGGCACAATTTCAGACCCCTTGTACTTAATTCTTTAAATAAAAACATATCAGTATTTCCTTATTCTTTTAACAATACTTGTGACATATGAAGAAAATCCTAATGAAATAAAAATTGTCATGAAATTTGTATCTCTGTGAAATTAGCTATATAAATTTTAGCAACAAAAAACCTAGGAGATCATAAAATTAGTCCCCCTGGTACTATGTCGAATTAACATACAGTATTAGTATTCATGGCCTCTTGCTTTTCACTGCAGAAGAACAATAGACACTCATAAGCTGCAAGTCCTCCAAAAATTCAAATTTAAATTGTTTGTCTAAAGCCATCTTTTCAATTAGTACCTATTTGAAATATTTCATTTTAATTTATTAGTAGAAGATTTAATGCCCAATTAGCATATTTTATCAGACTCAGACATTAAAAAGCTTTTGGGATTGTTGACCACTCACTTCAAAAGAGTATTGTTGACATCGAAGGAAATGACACGAAGCATGGCTTACTGCATTTCCGGTGAAGGAGAAATGTCTCCACGCCAGTCAACATATGAGAAAAATTTTTAACAAAATATGTATGAAATTTTTGCTGTGTCATTAATTACATAAATTATATAAAAAACTGGAAAAAAATGTATATGAAAAAAGCCACTAAAATGATAAAATTATTGTTTTTGAAAGACCATCTAGCATTTGATATTTAGATGTAATACATAGGTAGAATATATGTGATTGGGTATAGAAATGTATTCTATTGATACAAAGGCAGTTGAATAAAAAATAAATGAGTATTACAAGTAAACTTAGGAGTAAAACCAAACACTATGATATAATGCTGAACATAATCGAAAAATCAAATGCTAGTGAAAAAACTGCACAAATACTGATGCAATAAAATTGCTAAAAAAAAGCACAAGAGCATTATATATTTAAAAACAAAATTTAAGGAGAAAACAAAAATACATAAGAAATACATTGAACATTTAGAAATACTAGAAGCTTCTGATGTACAGATAAAAACAGTAAGGTGGACATTAAAAAATAAAGTAATAGGGCCTAATGTCATATTATTCTGAAGTGAATGGCATGTAGAGAATTGAGTAGCAATGAACAGACCAGCCTAATATTTCAATTACTCATACACCAATTGGATGTAATAATATGAGTACTAAAATTTTTTTAAATCAGCTTTAAATCCATGGAAAATGCAAGATACAGAAAGTGTCCTAAAAAGACCACTTTGAAATATTGGAGATAAAAATAATCAATCATAAATGAAAAAATTTCTACTGTTTCAGGGGCAATTTAGTTTTCAAAAATTGTGCTGTCTCTTCAACTTATATTACTTTAGAAGCTTTAAAATGTAACAAAATAATTTAATAGTTATTAAATTATCTAGAGAAAGCTGCTTGATATTTTTCCTACAAAAATAAATAAGAACTTTAAATATTTCACAAAAACCTTGAAAAAGCATTTGCTCAAATAAAAAGATTAATAAAACAACATTTATTCCTAGGTATTTTGTTATTCTGCATTTTACCAAATAGCATTTGCAATGAAATAACCCTTATACACAATCAATTTCAAATTTTATTAACACGTATTTCAATTAAAATTCTTAATTTTGATTTATTTGGAGCAAAATTTCCTGATAACATTCTTGCAAAGGTTTCATTTGAATTTTTAGACGATTTTGTCAATCGCTGGAATTAAATTTCCCAACGCCTTTGGCAGAACTTGAACTTGAACTTGAAATTGAGGGCCGACAGCGTCGGGGCCTTTGTAACGGCCTACAATTCCCTCCACAATTTTCACACAAAGAGTTCATCGCCTGGTACCAGACTTGTCCACTAAACTACTCAGGACCTACCAATCCGTGTCACAAGCTGCCATTGGATGGCATCACCGGGACAACCAGTGTGTCAAAACACCATCCCCAGGCACATTGGGTCATTACAGCCCACTCTACCTGACTGGCTCATTCCAGTCACTGTCTCTTACTCCAGGCACGCACAAGAAATACTTTTATAGCCTCAATGATACTCACATTACACTCCTGATCCAATCCAGCAAGACAGCTCATACCGCAATCATCTTCAGCACATCTGGCATTCCACTCATTCTCTCCATACTGCTCAAACACCACATTCATAAAACTATCTCTCTCTTGCTCATACTTACTACATTCCAGCACAAAATGCTCAATTGTTTCCTCCACGTTTCCTCCGTTGCAACGTGACTTTTTTTAAGGCTTTGAAACACCTTGAAGCATCAAGACGCTACTAGGTTTAAGACCTTGCAACACCTTGGGGCGTCGATAGGTAGGGCCGGTCTCCGGAGCTTGGTGCAGGTACGCGAGAGACAAAGTCGGTCTCGGAAGCTAGATGCAGGAACACGATGCTGGTGCTGGAGATGTGACTTGAACGAGGACGAGGGCTTGAGTGAGTGCGAGCCTTGTTGGGGTCGCCTTATGTAGGCCTCGAGTGCAAGCCTCGAGTCCGGGCGTGAGTCCTGATTGGTCGCGAGTTTGTGGGCCTGTGGTGCTGGAGGCAGGAAGCCGTTGTAGCTTACGGGCACCTTTTCTCATAGTCGCGAGGCGGCTTCTCTCAGGTCCCGTGTTTGGTTGACTAGGCGCTTCGGGTTCGGAGGTGCTCTGGAACGGATGCGGTTGTAGTCTGGAGGCAGCTTTTCTCAGGTCTTGTGGGGGTCCGCGGCTTGCCGCTGGGATCACCACATGCTCAATTATTTCACTCACTACAAACAGATTATCTTCCCCATGTCTATCTCGCCTAAAACCATTCTGTTCTTCACCTAGGACTCCTAATTCCTCAACTAAATTTTTCATTCTCTCATTCAAAATACCACAGAATATCTTACATACAGTGTCACCCAGTGCAATTGGTCTGTAATTTTTAAGTTCTTTCATACTCATATGTCCACCCTTATGCAACAGAACTACATTACACTTGTTCCAGTCATCCGGTACTCTTTCACTCTTCCATATCTCATCAAATAAACATTTCAACATACCGACTACACTCTCTCCTCCACATTTATAGAACTCATTTGGGATCTTATCAGGGCCACATGCCTTTCCATTTTTCACTTTCTTCAAAAAACTTACAATCTCTTCACAAGTGATTTTGTCTTCCATTTGCAGTTCACGTTCATCAATCAGAAACTTTATGGGTGCATCATCTGTAACCTGCTCATTCATTCCACCAATGTCCTCCCAGTATTCTTCAACTGCTTTCATCATTTGCATCCTATCTTGCACACTGCAACCATTAACTACTAATTCATCAACTTGAACTTTGCTACTTCTATCAGTACCTTGTATAAACTTATACCAATCTTTTATTCCATCCGGACCTTTCTTTCTTAGATTTTCAACTTGGTGTCTCTCCTCTTTAACTCCAGCCTCATTAATCATTCTCCTTACTTTTTTCTGCTGGTCCTTGTACTCATTCCATGCACTCTGCCATTCATGCTCAGTAATTCTGTTTCTTTCATACATTTTCCTCATACTGCGTTGTTTCTTATTTAAAGTCTTTCTTCTCATTCGTTCTTCCTTTATCTCACTTGTAAACCACCTGGCATTCCCTGTCCCTTTCCTACATTTTATTCTACCAATCTTTTGCTCTGCCACATCATACAAGGTTCTTGCAATCTCACCATTTAGGTCATTTACGTTTCCACACCTGTTCCAGTTATACCCACTCAATTCATTCTTAAATTCTTCCCAGTTTGCCTTTTTTACCTGCCAACTTTCTTTCACACTACTGACCTTCTGCATTGACTCCTTTCTACCCCAGTTATATTCAAGCACAAGCATTTTATGGTCACTATCAATATCAAAATCATCTTCATCTACAAACATTTCATTGACACACTCTCTTGCTCTACTATTCACAATCATATAGTTAATTGTAGTTTTCCATTCCCTGCTTTGCCTTGTATGCAAGCCATTTCCTATTGTGACGTTCAGGTTTTGAAGTTCATTCTTATCACAAAAATCTATCAATTTTTGTCCATTTGCATTCACCGGCTCACCAAGTATACCAACATGGCCATTCATATCGCCCATCACAATCAGAGGGCACCTGGAGTGTTCTCGTACAATACTTGTTAATATTTCATACTTTTTTACATTCTCTTCATGAGCTAAAATCCCATCAGTTATATAACATACAATCACAACAATACATTCTCTGGCATGCATTCTTTCACACTTAATTGCTAACAAATCTTCACTTTCAGGTTCATTTCCAACAGGAAGTTCCTCTAATTTCCAATTTAGAGCATTGTTTACAATCAAACCAACTCCACCACCTCTTTATTGCCAATTTACACGTCCTTGGCTGGAAAAGAAAAAAAGTCTTCCAAAACACTACAAAGGCCTATTTCGTAATTACAACCTCATTTTCAAATTTAAGTAACTAATATAATGATGCTTTACAAAAATTTAGTACCGTTAATAGTGATGAGAGTTTTAGCTTTAGCGTATAAATCACGCATAGGGGATTAGGAAAGATGAATAAATTTGAGATAAGAAGTAATGATGCGGTCTTGGCAACTCATTGTATCATAGTTCAGAACGCAAGCTTTTAAGGACACCGTCTAGGTAAAAAAAAAAGTCCGTTGTTTATAGATGGATTTCTCTGAAATTTTCACAGTAGGTGTGAAATGATCCAAATATCATTTGTTATTTCGACAAAATTTTTGTATCTGCACTGGATTTTTTTTTATTTTCGAAAAAATATGATAAAATAGGGGTTTTTTTAAAATCCTACTACTTTTACAATTTTGAAGTTACAGAACCAGTACTTCGTTTTTAGATTGCTTAGATGTCTAAATAACCACTCGCAATAGGGAATTTCGATAAATTTTTTTTTGTGGATTTTGAAAAAAAAAAAATGAGCTTTTTTTCATTTTTTTTTTTCATCTCGTGTAATTTTCAAACTAATAAATTTATCAAAAAATGCTATTGCGCCAGGATACACCTTGCTGAGCCCTATCGAATGGTATATAAACCATTCTCGTAGCTCTAAAATTGTGGAAGTAGTAGCATTTGAGAAACCAATTATCAAGTTTCCATAAAAACGAGTTTTTTCACAAAAAAATTGTTTTTCTTTTTATCTTTTGAACTACAGGGTTTTCTACAATGAACTCTTGAGCGTTTGTAGCTCTTTTCAAGCCCTTTCGATTGATATAATTTACATTGCTGTAGCTTTGTAACTCTGAGAAAAAATATACAACAAAAGAGAATAGGTGTAATTCATGAAAACAATTAATTTTTTTAATTTTTCATTTTTTTCGACCAAAATACTTTTTTTGTCAAGTCAACTCCTTTGTTTTATAGCTCTTTTCAAGCCCTTTGGATTGGTGTGCTCGCCATAGCTGTAGCTATGATACTGCAGCTGTTATCGAGCTATGAATGAAAGCTGCGGTATCATGGATACGGCAGGACAACTAAATTCTGAAATTGTCAAAAATTATAAAAAAATGTTTATTCAGCGTTAGAATGTTTTGTTTGAATAATGGAAGCACTTTGAGTAGCCCATTAACGAACTATAATGCCATTCCCACAGAGAAACGCTCAATTGGCTCCCAATAATGAGGGGGGAGGGTTCAAGGTCACTCCACCCCCATCGCTTTCCCCCCCTCTGGTGGGCGCACTATTCGGAGTAGACGAAAAAGAAAAGTACCAATGGAAGCGCAAGAAAATTCTCTATAAGATGCATATATAAACAGAAAATCAACACATAACCTGATTTCTACCTAGACGGTGTCCTTAAGAAAGTTTCACTAGCGGCAACCAATCGATTCATACTTTGCAACATTTGCTGGCGATAATTCATTTATAATTTGCCTATGGATTCACAAGTAGTAATCATTGTCCACAGAACTTTCTTCATTTCTTCATGACGGTTTCTTCGCTGAACGGTGTACAACTGTACATGACGAAATTGACGAACAACTAGAGTCGAAAAATATGTACCCGCGGATGAAATGAGTAGCGCCCTACGCAGTACGCTAAACAATTTTTTAATTTTGTACTGGAATGTGGTAAGGATTAAAGAATCTTGAGAAGTTTATTTTACAAATTTGGTACACAGGTGCTGAATTTTTGTGTGAATATTGTGAGTATTGCCGAGAGAATTGTAGGCCGTTGCAAAGGCCCCGACATTGTCGGCCCTCACTTTCAACTTTCAAGTCCAAGTGTGAGCAAGAGGGAGAATTTACGAATGTGATGTTTGAGCTGTATGGAAAGAATGAGTGGTTATGGATGTGCCGTAGATAATAGTGGTATAAGCTGTCGTACTGGATTGGATCAGTAGTGTAATTTAAGTATTGTTGATGCTATCAGAAGTTTCCTATTACATGTCTGTAGTATGAGACAGTGACTTGAATGAGTTAGTCATATTTAGTGTATTGTAGTTACCCATATGACGCGCCGTACTCTAAAAAAGTAAAAGTAGTTACCCACAATACCTGAGGGGTAACTACAAGAATTGGTGGGTCTTGAGTAGTTTATTGGACAAGTGTGGTACACAGGTACTGAATCTTGCCTGACTAGTGTGAGTAATGCCTAGAGAATTCTAGGATATTACAAAGGCCTTAACACTCTTGGCCCTCACTTTCATGTTCAAGCTGCTGCTTGGCCTGAAGGAAAAACTGGTAAATGTTTAGAAAATGACCATGATCGATTGTCAGATAGCAACACTACAATGGACTCTCTGTTCCAATGCGCTCAATCATTCCCGCTATCTAGCCTAGCCTAGAAGTGCTCTCCGTGCACAGCGGTTAAGGGATCGGACTTGTATGCTGGAAGTTGCGGGTTTGTTCCCAGCGCTGGCGCAGAGATTTTCCCCGTTGGGTATAAGGGAAAGCTCAAGCACAATACCCCACTCAACCCAGGTGTCGGAAATGGGTACCGGCTTTACGGGGAAACCGTCATGGTGTCCTATATATAGCGTTAGTTATAAGACATTTGAAAAACCAATGCTAAGATCATATGTATCAAGCTTGATTGGAAATAAAGCATCCCAAAGATGCCGATGTTAACCTATTTTTTAACCTAACCTAAGATGAAAATGAACATACCTACTGCTATAATTTGTTGTTTCTGGTTGATAAATTATATTATGTTATAAACTAAAAGATCCTAGAAGTGGGTTCAGGCTCTGCAGGGCCGGCAAATAATTAATTACAAAGTACCCAAACGTGAACTTGAACTTGCTCAACCCAAACTAAACGTACTCAACCCAAACTAAACTACCACTATAACTCGTGAAATACTCATTTCCGACAGAAAGTGCATATAAGAAAAGTTGTTTATTTACATCTAATTAGCTACGTTTAGGCACCAAAAAGTAGGAAATAGATTTTGGTTATCTCCTGGACAAATACCAAAAACTTGCTTCTGAACAAGTTGATGATGATATACTTTATTGTAGAGGCCCAATAATATACAATAAAGAAAAAACATTAATCATTTCCCAGATCTGGGCTAATGCTAATTTTTTTATAAATAAGGAACGCCTCTTCATCCTTGCTTAGTTACATCAGTTGATATGTTTCCAGTTATATGTGAGAGATAGTCAATTGCAAGCTCAATGAAGAGAGAATATATTTCTTTTTCATTTTTTTATATTTATATTATTATTTTAAGAGCTTGCTTGATATTGTAATGCATTTCCTAAATGCAAAGTTAATATGTGGACTTTCTTAAAGCATAATGTTCTGTCATTGTTCCAGGGAGAATACTTTTTATTTCATTATAAAATGTGGGGCAATGGCAGAGTGTCGTACTGCCATTTAGAAGACCCACATTCAGAAAGTGCATTATTACTATAAGCAAGGGTAAATGTTGAGGAATTGACTATAATCGATTTTCCACTCTTTGATCAATTAAGATTGTTGATGAGACCAAAATAAACAAGTTTTCTTCAATGCACTTTCCGGCGGAAATAAGTATTTTAAAAGTTATGGCATTAAATGAGTTACCGTAACTCCAGTGTTTGAGGCGGGGAAAAATATACCGCGCGGTCCGACGTGAAAGTAAACAGGCGTTCCCGCGCGCCAACCAAGCCGACGAAGAGCAAACCCCCTATTACAAACGTAAAGAGGTTGGGTCGTCTGGGGTAGCAACAGTTCTTTTAGTGAAAATTATAAAACTAAAAGAACTGTGGCTACCCCTCACGACCCAACCTCTTTACGTTTGTAATAGGGTGATGCACACTGGAGTTTCGGTAACTCATTTAACGCCATAACTTTTAAAATACTCATTTCCGCCGGAAAGTGCATTGAAGAAAACTTGTTCATTTTGGTCTCATCAACAATTTTTGTTGATCAAAAAGTGGAAAATCGATTATGGTCAAGTCCTCAACATTTACCAAAGCAAGTTCTTGTAATAGTCTTAAATTATGTTTAACATAAGTATTCATTTTGACAACAATAATTATTTGTGCCTGTATAAATATTTCCTACATAATTTGAGATCTTGATGCAAATACAGCATCTATTATTAAGTTTACCACAACCTGTACATCTGCCATGGGTCCCTGGTCACTCTGGCATAAAAGGTAATGAATTTGCTGATAAATGTGCAATCCTGGGTCACAATAACAACAAATCTGCCTGGACTTGGTTGCATTATGAAGAGCATCTTACAGAATTAAAGAAACAGTCTCTCGAACTGTGGTGCACCCAGTGGCGCCTTCAAGTCGAGACATATAACAAAGGTCATTTTCTTAAGAATCTTTTTGATCAACCCAGAATGCTAATGCACCCAAGGGAAACCTCCCGTATTGTTGAAAGTGCTATAAGCCGATTGAGAGTAGACATGCAGGTGTACAGGCCCATTTGTTTTGTTTTAATATGAGCCCTACCCCAAACTGTCACAGCTGCAATGTCCCTGAGACCATCCCCCATTATATATTGCATTGTGTGAAGTATAGTTAACAGAGATTTGTGTTTAAGGTGTGTACTGAAAGTATGGAGGTTGAATTTAATCTGAAAAATGTATTAGGAGGAGGAAATTATCCTATTAGCACTGAGAAAAGAATATTCAGTTCACTAGGTACTTTCCTAAAAAGTACTGGCAGGTTATCTATATTGTAAGGTAGATAAATGTCCTCAGAATAAAGGCCTGATATAATTTTTTTTCTGTGTGTTGGAAGACTAATCGCTTTCGTGTTATGATGTAAGAGGAGCTGTACGAAACTACTGTACATGTAATGTAGACATCTCTGCTTTCCTGTAAACTCAACTAATAAGGAAGAAGAAACCTGTGGATGAAGAACTTTGATAATAAGCTCCCAGGTCCAACGGTTCTCTTTGCAAGACCAGCGGCTTTAAGAGGGATAGATCATAGACCATCCCTCACCTCGAGAAGAAGAAGAGAAGAGAAGATGCTTGCAGAGATGTATAAAAACTTTGTCTCTTGAAGATTAATAAATTCTATGTTTTAAAATTTATCTTAAGGGGACCACTATGAGTAACTAAAATATGTGAGACATGTCAACCATTTATTTTATTTATTTTTACCATTATCAAAAATAACTATACAACTGACATGTCAACCTTTCATTTTATTTCTAGTATTCTTGAATTACTTGCATTATTAATGAATGCCCTGGCTGCTTCTGTTTTGTTGCTAAATAGCTGTGCAATGAAGAAGCTCTAAAAAGATTTGAACTTTTGAATTGTATAATTCTATTCCTACCTATAATAGTTTTTCAATTCAGGCTCATTGCTTATATGAGTACTAATGTAAATAGTGATGATCAAACGTAGATGACTAGCCATGCTATACTCTTTTTTAAAATTTGTTGTATGATTGTGGCAATTTAATTTCATTTACATCCATTTTTGCGGTAATTTTTGTTGTTTTTGCTCCTGTCAGAGCATGGTTTAGTAGGCATGGGGTAAATTGTTTTGCTGGTAGTACAATTGGGACATTGTGAATTGGATGTATTTCTATGTTTTGTGTGTGCAGGCAATTAATTTATCAAATTAGAAATTTAAAAAGCTTCAAAAATGGAAGTCAAGGATAAAGAACATCCCTTGACATTAAAAGGTAAGTATGGGAGCTATAATGTTATTTGAAAGGCCCTTCAATGTATTTCTTGGTTGTCTCTCATATTTTGTAACCAGGCTAATGTAGTATAAGTGCACCAAATTATAATAAAGCATATGCAGCTAGTTACTATTGTTACTAATAGAATTTTTTTTGTAAGTTTCTTCAGGTTTGATATGTTTTTATTTTCAGTTATTACTTAGCCACTGACTAGTGTTAGTAATGTTAGCAATTGTTGATTAGAGATTAGTAATATAAGTTTGACATGTATACACTACTTGTTCTTGGGAAGACAAAAGTAATGTATAATGTATTTGCTGATAATTCTTTATGACAGTATGTGTTGAATAATTGAATTTACAGAGTCATCTTGGAAACATTGCTAATTTAGCTGTCTGTGGGATTTTTATTGCTAATAATATATTGAAAACCACATTTTAGATGTCAAAAATGTGGTAGAAAAGATTGATTTAGTTAATTGAGAAAGTATTTTTTATATGTTTGACAGTGTTTGTACACATATTATATTTTGGATACTCAAGTTATCCTTCAACTACTGGATTTAGCATATGTGTGAGGACTGTTTAGAGAAATGTTTTGTTGGAGAAACATTAGGGCAAGCCCTGATTATTTTGTTCATACTTTATGTTGAGTAATACTATGGTAAAATTCAACTACCACAGCTTTTTATTGAAAAAAACTGAATGTTATTATACTTGAAAATTTGTGAGCATCTTTGGTGAATTTCATTAAAATGCAACTAGAATGATCATGCAATGATTTAATATTAAATCGAACGATTAAGTTCGTAGAATATATTAACTGCATCCTGCAGAGTTGGGCAGAGTATACCATTTTTTGGGCATGTTCTGAGATTTTTTTTTTTGCAGTGATGAGGCTGACACGTCCCTCATTGTTCTCAAGCATCTCAGTGACGTGTGATGCTCGTGATCTGCCTGCTGATCTTCTCAACGCTGACTTGCGTCAAGATGTTGCTATTCCTGCAGGTTTGCCCTATACAGGAATAGGCCAAGTCTTACTGCTACCTCAAAGCTTTGGGTGAGTTATATTGTAGCTTTTGACATTGAAATCCTTGCAACTGGTTATGAACATTCATTATAGTGTATGGTTTTCAAAACATTCTTTTGAAATAACTGTGGTCAATTACTAAGAGAGAATTTCAATGACAGTTCAAACAAAATTTCATGTAAGTATGTTATTTCCAGGGGATAATTTTTTCAGCTATTATTTATTTCATGAAAAATAATCTTATTTGTGTAAATCAGGGGTCAGAAAAGTGGTCGACCTCCAGAGGGTGGTTCAACATTTTATAAAATTTCTCTGTTTTTTTTTTTTGTCATCAAAAATGTCAATAATGGTTTAATATTTTTTTCACCTATTTGTATGTGTATGCATGGAGGGGGTTGATGTAAATACAAATATCCTATGAAGGGGTAGACGGGTAAAAAAGTTTGCCGACCTTTGGTGTAAATGATTTTGTGACAAATAAATTTTTATCTGAAAATATCTGAAAAAGAAAAACTGACCATTGTAGTCCTAGGGTTCAAAATTTCTGTACCTCTAGTAAGTGTGTGCACAAAATTGTGTTTTGCTGTTAAACCTTATCATGTTTTTGTCTTCAGTTCATTTACAAAAAGATAAAAAGATAAATTTGACCATAAATATATACCTGAAGTATTGGTGGTAGAATTTTTTAAATATACTTTTTATGAAAATTATTTCCTATGTTTATATTTCACATAGCACAATTGAGTTTAATATCAACTTCAAACTGCTTCTCAGGCAACTACTCTAATAGTTTTGTTTGTCCAGGAACATCTACTTGGGAGAGACGTTCTCCTGCTGCCTGTGTGTGCACAACAACAGTCCTTCAGCTATCCAACAGGTCAACATCAAGGTAAACTGGATTTGAATGTGGCAACTGTCATACTGTTGAATAGGCTTTGATGGAGTGTGGCTGTATTGCGTTGCTAGCACTTTTGCACTGCTACCCATTGCAAGCTGTATTGTATCATTATATTGAACTTTAGTACATTTAGCTGGTAGGTGTACAGTTTGTGTTTATGCTGTAAAAGTCCTATGTTGGATTGGTACAAAAAAGAGTTAGACAATAATGAACTTCACATGGTTGAACCTTGAATGGCATTTTTCTGAGTGTTGTTTACTCTGTAGTACTTGATTGATGATATGAAGTTGTATAAAGTTCAGATCTTTTTACAGTTGACTGATACTGTGCAGTTGTATAAAATTCATATCCACATATTAAAGATTTGCTGCATTTCCATTGATTGCTAAGGAATGTTCAATAAATGCATGATTCAATCCCTTCTCATAGACAATAAACAAAATGTTACAAATTATAAATTTGAGTGTTGGAAGCAACACAAACAGAGCTGTGTGGTGCAGCCAATCCGCACTGCCAGTAACACGAAGCATTGCATTGCAGGCAGTGCTGCAGATCGGCAGTGAGAGAGTGGGACTGCTGGGCAGCGACACAGACGAGCCTCAGACGCTGCAGCCCAATGCTGTCACCAGCTCCCTCATACAGCATGAAGTCAAGGATGTTGGCACTCACATGTGCGTCGTCTAACTTCTTGTGCTTTTTTATCTGTTTCTGAGTTGATATGGTTCTTATTTTTGCCTATCCATCAAGAAGTTGCTTTCTTTTCTCATTCATGATTTTCTTTTCCCATTTATGATTTTCTTTTTTATTACTCCTGAATTTGAGTAGCTTTTTTTATTTCCATTTTTAAAGCTCAACTTTTCAAGTCTTTTAAATATCCAGTTCCAGCTTATTTTAGTCAGGTACTACTCTTTCTATTGCATAGCATTCCAGAACTTTCATATAAACTATCTGCCATCTAATCTATTCTATCAAAGAATAACTATAAACACATTGGTTTTGCCTTTCATTTCTCATTCTGTTTAACTGAAGCACCATTACCCTACCTATTGGCCAACCTACCTGTTGGCCAGATCAGTGAAAAAACTCAGTTTCTTTAACCTCATCTTACCTGTCTTCTGAACCTAAATACCAATTTCCTACTCACCGAGCAACAATTGATCACATAGCTGCTTGATATTTCTACTGTTTTTTTCTAGTTCGTTCATAAAATAATGGAGTTCATAGTTAGTTTACTTCAGTATCTCTAATTATTGTTTGTATGATGAGTTTTTAAATGTAGGCTAATTTTCTTCTACATTCACAGAATGAGTTGTTTTTGTATGTTTGAGTGATTTGAAAGTGTGATGAAATAGTATCACAGAAACAGTTTGAATCTGATATTGAAATTTCTCTCATCCTACTTAATCCCATCTTCCTTGATAGATACCAATCAAAGCATCCGTGTTAGATAAGTAATGTTGAGCTTCTTTTTCAATGTCAAGCCCTGATATCACTGCTTATCTTTACCCTCAGGCAATTTAGATAACAGCAGTTAAGGTTATACTAGCCAAGGTAAATACTGTTGGTGCGAGACGAAGTAGGACATGGAGGCCATCTCAGTAGATAAGCTATCAGCACAGCATAGCTCCTGAGTCTCAGTGTGCTGTGCAGCCTCGTGTGTGCAGTGAACTACGTGTCCCTGGCTGGGGAGCCGCAAAACTTCCGCAAGTTTTACAAATTTCAAGTCATGAAGCCCATCGACATCAGGACTAGGTTCATGAGCGCTCAGGTGGGTTCCTTAAATATTGCGTTCTGTGTTCA
The DNA here is from genome assembly GCA_030386875.1 of Morinoia aosen. NCBI lineage: Eukaryota > Metazoa > Arthropoda > Malacostraca > Amphipoda > Talitridae > Morinoia > Morinoia aosen. The sequence goes on from CM059564.1 coordinate 50,038,869, forward strand.
TGTTTTTGTAAAGAAACTGAACAATTTCCTATTTAATCATATTAGGTAATAGGTATCACTCGAGTTTTTATTGTTCTTTAGAGTCGATTTAATTCTACTATTCTTCATTATTTCAGAGCTTATATTCCCAACAAATTCTGTAAACTTGAAAAACTAGGTGGAGATTCAAGGAATTATATTACAAAAAGATTGAACTCATTGAGCTCAATAAATTTTGTTCATTAGATAAATTTAAACAGTGCAGGGTTTCAAGCCACTTCTTGGAGTATAAAGTTTGATCTGTGTGTGCAGCTGAGTGATGACATCCTGGTGGAGGCGGGGGTGGAGAACATCACCTCCGGCCCCATCTGCCTCGAGAAGGTCAGCCTCGAGCCTTCTCCTCTCTATGATGGTGAGCCAATGTGTGCTTTCTCTGATCTATGATTGTGAGCCTGTGCCAGACTTTCCTGATCTACGATAGTAAGCCAGTGCTAGCCTTTTCTGATGTACAATAGTGAGCCTGTGAAAAACTTTTTTAATCCATAATAGTGAGCCTGTGCAAGACTTTTCTAATCTATAATAGTGAGTCTGTGCAAGACTTTTCTAATCTATAATAGTGAGCCTGTGCAAGACTTTTCTAATCTATAATAGTGAGCCAGTGCTAGCCTTTTCTGATCTACAATAGTGAGCCAGTGCTAGCCTTTTCTGATGTACAATAGTGAGCCTGTGCAAAACTTTTTTAATCTTTAATAGTGAGCCTGTGCAAGACTTTTCTAATCTATAATAGTGAGCCTGTGCAAGACTTTTCTAATCTATGATAGTGAGCCTGTGCAAGACTTTTCTAATCTATAATAGTGAGCCTGTGCAAGACTTTTCTAATCTATTATAGTGAGCCTGTGCAAGACTTTTCTAATCTATGATAGTGAGCCTGTGCAAGACTTTTCTAATCTACAATAGTGAGCCTGTGCAAGACTTTTCTAATCTATAATAGTGAGTCTGTGCAAGACTTTTCTAATCTATAATAGTGAGTCTGTGCAAGACTTTTCTAATCTATAATAGTGAGCCTGTGCAAGACTTTTCTAATCTATGATAGTGAGCCTGTGCAAGACTTTTCTAATCTATGATAGTGAGCCTGTGCAAGACTTTTCTAATCTATGATAGTGAGCCTGTGCAAGACTTTTCTAATCTATGATAGTGAGCCTGTGCAAGACTTTTCTAATCTATAATAGTGAGCCTGTGCAAGACTTTTCTAATCTATTATAGTGAGCCTGTGCAAGACTTTTCTAATCTATAATAGTGAGCCTGTGCAAGACTTTTCTAATCTATAATAGTGAGCCTGTGCAAGACTTTTCTAATCTATGATAGTGAGCCTGTGCAAGACTTTTCTAATCTATAATAGTGAGCCTGTGCAAGACTTTTCTAATCTATAATAGTGAGCCTGTGCAAGACTTTTCTAATCTATAATAGTGAGCCTGTGCAAGACTTTTCCAATCTATGATAGTGAGCCTGTGCAAGACTTTTTTAATCTACAATAGTGAGCCTGTGCAAGACTTTTCTAATCTATAATAGTGAGCCTGTGCAAGACTTTTCTAATCTATAATAGTGAGCCTGTGCAAGACTTTTCTAATCTATAATAGTGAGCCTGTGCAAGACTTTTCTAATCTATAATAGTGAGCCTGTGCGAGAAATTCCACGTTTAAATTTAAGTTTTCTCAATTGCTCCGATGCACATAGAAGTCTTGAGTACACATAACGAAAAATCTTGGATTATTATAGTTATTACTACTGAGTTACATTTGCAACTGCCACTGTAGGGGTTAATTTTTAGTTGCAGAGGAAGTTTAGTGCTTGTTTTGTCATTGCCACTTAAACATTGAATAAACTTCGTACAACGCTAATGCCCAATTCTATTTGAGGGAGGCTCAAATTCCCTGGATGCTTTCACCTGATCAATTTTTTATTTCAGAATGATTTGAAATTGTGGTAAACGAAGTACTCATATCTCAGATTTTTTTCAAGATGGAGCTCATGTCAAATTAGTTCCATTTCTTTTTCCGAAGTGTATGCAATTGGTTGAGGAAATATATTTATTTTTTATGGATCCCCTCCTGAAGTAAGGAACCAAATTTATTTCGTAAATATATGATTATTCTCTTCAGTGGCTAAATTTTACTGAAGAAATAATTGGTTTGTTGGCAGTGGTGGCTATAGACAGTCTGTATCCCAGCGTGTGCAAGTCAAGCCTGGATGACTCCATACCGGGCAGCCCGTCCCTCTTTGGGCCCATCAACGTGCTGAACCCGCACGACACCCGTCAGTATCTTTACTGCCTTACGCCTAAGGGCAGTCACAGCTCAGACGCTGGTGCTCCCAGCACGGTGGGCAAACTGGACATCGTGTGGCGCACCAACATGGGCGACCGTGGCCGCCTGCAGACCAGCCAGTTCGTGCACACGGTGAGCGCCAAGTTGTAGGTTCATCTCACCAGTGAATACCTGCCATCAGGGCTTCAGTTCTACTTTGTGTTTGAGTTGACTTTCATCTTCCTGTCATGTGATCGCGGGACTTGTACTTGGTCTTGGTCGTGGATAAGCTTTGCTGCTCCCGTCTCTGTCTTCTTGATTATCTCTTTCTGCTTCTTTCTAAAGAGGTTCATTGTTTTTAGGAGAGTTTTTGTGCAACATGGTGAATAGTGAGTGTAAGAAAAAATATGTAAAGTTCTTGGATGTTGTACAAAAGATTTAGTTTGCGCCAGAGTCATGAAAACTGATTAGTGTGACAGAATTAGGTATTTAATTAAAAACTATTCTAAGCATTCTAGTGGCTGGTATGAAGTGCAAATTTGTTGAATCTTTACTCTAGAGTTAGAGATATGAGCTAATTTTTCAGTCATTACAGATTTAGAAACCTGGCAAGAGCTTTGTAAATAAAAGATGAGCGCAAAAAAATGAAAAGCAATATAAATACACAGCCTCAACTATCGTCCCCAGTATTGCAATGCACATTCATATTAGAACACCCATTATCCTGTTCCAACCTGTGAGCCCTGGCAACATAGTGTTTTTAACATATTGAAATGTTTGATTTAATTTTTTTAGCCCTTGTTAAATTTAAATTTTCCTTTTTTAAGAAACAAGGCTAGCTTCAAAAAGCTAAACATACTAGTCAGATTTGATCTCTCAGTTTCTTTGTAAACGTTACAACCCAAGGCTTGCTACAGAAACCTCAACCTACATGACAGGGTGTAAGATTGACTAGCATGTGTCCTTTCCAGTCTAGCACCACTGCCCCTTCTGACGTAGTGGTGAAAGTGGCCAGCGCTCCCTCCTCCGTCACGCTGGAGGAGCCCGTGTCAGTGACGCTCTCCTTCTCCAATACCTCGTACGTTGATCTGGTGTCATTCGCTAGGTAGCTGACATTGGTTGGGTTATAAGAGTTAGGCCTACCCTGGTAGGGGAGTAAATATTTAGATAGAAATTCTTACAGTGAAAACATTTAGTTTTGCTTCTTGAGTTTGAAATGCTTGACTACGGGTGGAGTATTTGGCATCAACTCTGTGTTTCTGCGCACGTGAGGTTTGGTTTGATGCTTATAGTAACTTGGTGTGAGGTTTATGATGCATGTGATGCTGCCAGGGAGCGTGAGGTATTCGTGACGATGATGTATATGATGCTACCAGGGAGCGTAAGGCACTCATGGTAATGATGCTGCAAGATAGCATTAAGTACACGTGGCAATGATGCACTTAATGCCGCCAGGGAGCGCGCCCTGCAGTTCCGGCTGGAGTTCCTGTCCGGCGAAGCGAGCGAGAGCGGGTGTGAGTGGCACGACGCGGTCAGCAGGACGCTGCCCATACTGGCTGCCAAGCAGGCGCACCTCCTCACCGCGGTGCTCGTCCCCCTCAGGCTCGGTATACAGGTGAGCAACATCTGGCGGCTTCTCAACTCGTGGATACACGGTGGGGTCAAAATGACCCCACTGATTTTAAACTGAAATAACTGTAGGCTTTATCCACGTATTTGAACATGGTTTTGTGACTTTTCCCAAGTAACTGAAACTGGTTAACCCTTATGTGCTTTGTTACTTTAAAAAAAGTTGGTGTCAAATTGACCCCATGGTGTGAATTTGATTGAAATAATATCGTGCGTCCACGGGTTAAATTTGACCTATGGCATTGATCGTGATACAGAGTCATCTGGTTGCCCCTCCGTGTTTTTCCAGTTGACTAATCACCTCCATCATACTTCTCATTAACTCTAGGTTTGAATTGAAAACGATCATCGATGAACTATTCAGAATTATATTCTACCGACCATGTAGGCTCAACACTTGCAAAGCAAAAAAAGTTGCATTTTAAAATATTTTTGCGCTATGTTGGTCTTTTGTTTATCTCATCTAATAGGTTGCTACTTTGAGAAAATGGCAATTATCCCTGAATGCTGTAAATTTTTGTGAAAGCTATGAATATTTTTTAAATATTACCGTGTATCATTAACTGGAGTTTCTATTAGCCTATGGATCAAGAGAATGTGTAGAGTGAAAACCTCAGTGGCACAGTAAGGTCAAACTTGCATACGAGTTTTTTCTCTGTGTATTCAATATATAAAGAAAACATGAAATGAAGTTGATACATAATTTAAGTAAATATTAACCCTGCAATAGGAGTTAGTTGTTGTATACGGTTGGGATAAAATTACGAGAGGAGAGCTGGAAAAAAACGAGAGAAGTAAATACGAAAAAATTTGCTCGCACTTATTGCCTCCCTACCAAAAGCTTTTGTTCTCACTGAAGCACTTCTTAGTTAAGTTACGTGGCTAGACTAGTCTAATTTCCTCATTAGTTGACACCCACCAAAGTAGCATTGCAAATTATGTACCATTCCTGGATACCAAGGGATTTTACTTGACAACACATTTTTAGTAATCCTGCTGGAAAACGTTGTAGGTAACCTGGAATCTCTGCTTTGTTTATTCGACTGCCTGAATTTTTGCGCTTCAATTTACGTCGAGACTCATGGCTTGCGTGTCTTTAGAAAATGCTGTATCTAACCTGTTTATTCTGAGGTGTCATCCAATAGCAAACTTTAATGGTAGCTCTTTCGTTTTTTCCACTTAAAATTTGTTGTCTTGTTTAAACACTTGCGAGGAGGCTGAGCTTTTTTACACGTCGTGAACTGTGCAGCACATTTGCGGCGTGCGGCTACGGGACCTGTCAAACCCTGCATACATCATGGACGTGACCAAGTTTGGTCAGGTGCTTGTGGTCGACCGGCGTCCTGATGAGCTCCACTCCGTCACTGGCATGATCGGCCAACTCTCAGTCCGCTGAAGCATCTTTCCGACACTCGCCTTCCTGAGCTGCGCTGCATGGGTCATGTGGTCTTCATGTTTGTTTCGTGTTGTTTCTGATCGGGGTGTTGAATTCTCTTGAGTGTCAGAAACAAAAGTGAAGAGAGCAGCAGTGTTTTTTCTATCACTTGTATATATGTCACTATGATGCGAATCTCAACAGTAGAATGACTTCTACCGAGCACTGAACAGAGTTAGTGGAGATCAGTACAGAAATTCTTTTCTAAGATCGCGACGTGGAGAAGTTTTTAGCTGTTGTTTAGTCAGGACACATTTTCCGCCACTACTGAAATGAAGCATACATATTTTAATAACCTATGTTAATAATAAGCGTTAAAATTCCCCGTTCATGTCTGAACATGTGATCCGAGACAAATCATGCCAATTCCTACCAAATCTCCTGGCTTGCTCAAAGAAATTGTCGCATCACATGAATGGTCCTAGATTGCGCGCCGTTTGTGATGAATTGATAGGTCGGAGTTAAGTTTGCTTTAATCTATCGTTGATTTCCCATAGAACGGACCAAACCAGGTTTTTTGGAAAATCTTATAAACTATATAGTGATACTTCTTCAATCAAATGAGCGTATATAAAATTTAGTTATGGCAGAAAACAAAATCTTAGTCAAGCTCGTTTTGGCCCGATGTTGGTCTGCACCAACAGATCGAGCAGTTTGAACAAAAAAAATGTATTTGCATACTTTTTTGCTTCATCAGCACAGTTTGGAGGTCTTTATTTCATCGCTGGAGCCTTAAAATTACGAAAGGTATGGCTATTTAAAATAATTTTCCTTCTGATATTGAATCTATAAAATACGAGAGTTGAGAATCCTTATTTACCTGTCATGTCAGGCACTTTTAAACTATCTGAAAAAACGTTCCAAATTATACGTTATGAGTTCGAATACTGCCTTAGCTACAATTTATTTCTTTCGAACGCGACACAGCTCTACATGACCACTTCGGTTTCCTCATTTTATTGTAAATAAGTCAGAAAACACAATCTTTGGGCCTGAAATGTATGTATTAAAAATTTGCTAATCTTTATTCATCATTTAAGCAATTTGTTAATATTTGTACACAATGTCATTACAGTTCCGATGGAAATTTCGCTCAGAAACGTATTTACTTCTATTGAATTCTATTCAAAACTGACTCCATTTTCACACCTCTAATGTGACGTCTTTTTATGATGCCACATGTAGGAGCAGGCCTGGAGATCTAGGAGACATTAGTAAGACCTATGGACGAAGTGCGTTAGAACACTTGTGAGACCTCGGCCAGTCCATATGGGCTGGGCGATCCTACTCAGAGGTATACAACTGTTGTTTCTGCAGGAACTGGTGCTACCAAGCCGAAGATGTAAGTTCATGAACTGAAGGTTAGTCGCCCCTTTTGTTCAGATAAAATAGGGTTGTAATTTTGTTAAGGATTTTTTTTTTCGTTTCATCTCTGCTCGTTTTTTGAAATATTTTTTGCTTTCTTCTTGAACTTAATTAATTCTTCTTTCAAGCTTATTGTTATTGTTTTTGGGTACAGTGTGAACAGACACACCACTTTGCACACAAATTTGCCATTCCAATTATTTCATACTAAATGGGGCCTGCCTTTCTCCTTCCTGTCTTGAAAACACCTATTTGGGGGTTAGGGAAGACATAAACTAACTTATAGATTCTAACTGTACATGTTGATGCCAAAAGCTTGTGTGTTGTGTTAGTGTGCTTATATTTTGTGCGATGCCAGCATTATCTCGAATCTCTCGGTAGCGTATTCATTTCTGTCGTTATTTTTCTGCTGTACTCTTGAAAAAAAATGCCTGATCATCCTGCAAGTAATATTCTGTGGTTGCAGTTTCTCTCTGTATTTGGTGTGATCTAATGTAAAACTGTGTCTTCTTTAATGACATACTCTACAGTGTGTTTGTCTCTGTCATAGTGGCATTTTCAAAGCGACCATTGTCAATTCCCGAGTTTTCTAGTGTGTCTCTATTTTTTTACTCACTATTTTCATTTTATTTTTGAGATAATATCCATTATTAGGAAATTTGTGTTTGTGCTTATTATTGTGTTTTTTCTTTCTTTTATTGTTTTGCACTACCGTTCGAACGTAACGTGTGCTCATTCTCATCTTAGTCTTTTAAATGAAAATCTACCGTTTTTAATTTGAGGTTTTACTGTTGCAATAGGTCATGCTTAGCATGATTTGGAGGCTTCTCTCGTGCTCATCACGAGTGCGGCCAAGTGATGAAGATGATGTCAGCTGTCGTCGCAAGCACAGCATGACGGACTTCCCAATTTCAGTGCAGTCAAGGCCTTTGATGGTGATAAAACTGCACTCTACTGCAAATCTATCTTTAACGCGCTTTTTTTTCATCCATATCTCTCATCTTGGGCGAATAGATGCCTCATTTGGGCAGATCTGTTCTCGTTTTTTCTTATTTTCATGGCATTGTTTCTTGTTTTGCTGTGGCCCGCACATGGGTTACGCACTGTTGGGTGCATCTTTGCATCTCTTGCTAGTTTCTGCGTATGTTGTTATTTTTTTGCATAGACGAAGCAAGTGAGCATACTTCCAAGTTATTGAAAGAAGTGATATTTAGGCATTGGTACATTTCTGTGCGTGTATTCATAAGCTTGTTGATCTGTATTGAAGGTATTTAATAAATTTTTGTTATTACCAGTTTTTTCCTCATACCCTTTGTGAGAAATAATGGCCTCAAGCCCGCACACAATCGGGAAAGAACGAGAAGTTTCGCAAAGATTTAATTTAGAACGTTTAATAAACTGCAACGGCAGAGTAACATAATTAAATTGCGGTCAGCGCCTTTTCAGCGAGACCTATTAAGGTCGCAGGCAGAGTATGCCGTTTAATCTTTATTAGAGAGTTACATTTAAAATTTATAAGGATAAACGTTTATTGCTTTAAAATGGGCAAAATAACCCAATTAAAATTGACAGCAATGGTAGTTAATTTTCGTTCTACCACTCCGGCAAGGTCGAAGGGTAAGCCAGCTCGGAAAGGTAGGTTCGTAGCTTGAGGTCCGAAAGGCAGGTTCAGAGCGTAAGTTGAAGGATTAGGTGAGACAGTAGTAGCGTCAAAGTGGCAAGACACCGTCACGCAGGGAGATCGGCCGCAGAAGGTAGACTGCTGCACCTTCAGAGTGATTCTCAGGAATCACTCTCGACACCAGGGAGTGGAACGGATGGGCCACCAACACTCAGCACTAGCTGGAAGACAATTCAAAATTAAATGAACGAAAAACTGAAACCAACCGAGAACTCTAAAATCAAACGATACGTACTAACGAACGAGATTGAGTGCAAATTTCAACAGTAGCCTAAAAACAAATATTTCAGTTTTAATTACCTAAGTTCAATCCCTCAATGGAGCAGACTGTTGACAATCAAGGGGAAGAACCGGAGCTGCGACGATAAGAAGTACTGCAGAAAAGAATTTACTTAGTATTAGAACAAGGACTAACGACCGATACCAAAAGCTGACGAAACAAATCGACAAGTTCAAAGAATTTCACGTTATACGACTAATAAGACTGATTATGCAATAAAAAACCAACAATACACACCTGAGCTTATAAATGGCACTCAGTGTAGGAACTTTTAGGCGAAGAATTAATTATTGAGAAATTAAGCAGAAATCAGTAGTAGGAAAGTGTCCATGACGTGAAAGATAGTAAGTATAGTAAGAGGTTCAAATGCGTTAGAAATAAGGTAAATGAGTGCAGGTCGATACCAGGTCGCTTGCGCAACCTAGAAACTAGCAGAACCGCTCTCTTATAAGTTAATATTTAAGGTTACCGAAGTAACTGTAGTTAAAGGCCAACTGGCCGAGTTAATTGCCAAGGACACTTAGAGAATTTAAGCAAAAAGTAAGCAACTTAAATTAAAGAAAGAAATCATTCACACAAACAAAAATTTAGTAAAGAGATAACAGACACAGGAAGAATTTAGAATAATGAATTGCCCCAGTTCCAGCCAAGTACAGCCTCCTCCATCAAGATGTGGAGAGCGCAGCGTATGCCACGATGCAGCCCGATGCTCCAACGTACTCCACCCAACGAAGGCCCCGAACAAGCCCCCTCCAAGCAAACATACGATCCTTACACTGGCGTCATTAAAAACTGAGGTAACCTTCCACGGTAAGTACGTGAAGGGAATTGAAAGTATTCTAAGGACTTTCAAAAGAATTGTAAGGAGTTCAAAAGCATTCTCCCAAACCTCCTGCCACAACGACCCACTTCAGCTTCGACCCGACCGGAACAGCCAACCTCAGACTCGCAGAACAACGCTCCCGACAGACGCACACAAGACGTACAATTTTGAGGAATTATTTCCGATACCTTCTCTCTACGACCAACCCACAAACCGACACGCGATTCCTCAGTGTATTGGTTACCATTGCATCTGCGGGAACGTTCACTTTTTAAAGATCCTCTCAAGTTGAGCCAGGAAAAAGTATCATAGGGAATGGCTGAATTTCTGAGCTACGGGCCCCACTGTGCTATTTCATTCTGTGTGCAGGCGTCTGCATTTCTAACCTGAGATCTGCGAGATCGCCGAGATGGCTTGATTCCTGACTAGTGCTTGTGAAAACACGTCTCAGGCTTTGTGTAACTGAGGGAATACATTCAAACGTACATCAATTGCCTGCTACATTTTGGCTTCACAATGCTGTTTGTTATTGGGAATTATATTCCTTTACGAGGGTAAAAACGTCCTGTTTCATAACGTGGTTTTAGATGTGTCTATCACAGTTTCCCATTTTAGGTGCTTGTTCATTTTCCTCAATTTTATTGCGTCAATTTACCTTTCTACTCCGTTGATCCCCATAAAAATGACTCTGAAGATGAGTAAATTAAAAATTGTTCCTGAATTTTTTTTAATGTTGTGGTACACTAAATTTGATAATTTGGATGTTAATTGAAATTGTCGATTTTTTATTTGAAGATGAGATTAATTCTTGTTCTCAAAAATTGCGGCCCGTTGGGCGTATTAGTATTCGATCTTTGGATTTTCACACAGAACTTCTTACGTGCAAGCGGCGGACGACCAAGTGTGTTGCTCTTAAGATGAGAGTCGTATACTCGTATGTGCGTCTCATAATATGAGAATCACGCGAAATCGTAAAAGTGTTTACGGCAGTAATATTTCCAGCTACTCGCTACAAAATCAGCGACAGCTGTCGCGAGAGCTTGCTGGGTGTTTACACAGATCTGTAGCTGTGTGTGCCGTTCCGTAGCGTGTATATCAACAAACGATCTTTACGTTAGGATATTTTAAACAGTAATGATCTCTTTTGTATCATCTTTATTGGAAATAAATTCTTTTCATTTTTTATAGCTCTGCCTCTCGCGAGGGAGGACGACTCACCGTGCAATCGACCTCGTGCACGTGTGTGTGTGTTACTTATTTCTTTATTATTTCACGTTTTCAGATGCTTGCACCTTCATTTATCATCGCAGACAGCTGTGTCATCCGGGGTACCCAAACTTTGCACCTTTTTGGTGCCACTTTGGGAAAAGCTTGAAGGAATTTATCTTTGATAACCGTCTAACTAAACTGAAACGGGGGTTGAATCCTGAATTTAATAGCCTTGGTAATATTTTCTAGGCCGAAAATTTTCAGTATCCTAGTGTTCTCTACTTAAAATATTTTTACGAAGATGTAAAATTTTCAGCACATTACCTTGAAGAATATTTTTAAGGAGTAGTAGGGTATCTGAGTGCGTTCTGCTCCTAATGCCGGAATGTTAGCACTAATTGTGCTTAGGCTTATGTATTTTGATCTGTTGGATGCTCCGTCTGCGTGTGTCCGGTTTCGAAGGAAATTCGATTGTGAAAAAACCATTTTCCTATTTTCTCACGCTAGAATTAATGGGGTAAGCCCACTAGGACCATAACGATTACTGACTGATATTGTAAAATATCGACTATCTCGGACACTGAAGCAATCTGTATTGTGTTTGATAGTGTCAAAGGAGATGTCGCCTATGCTTTGAATCCCCAGCTAAATGAGCAGAGTTCATATTTAATCAGTACCTCATGTTTTTAGAGTAAGGACACTATCACGTCAGTATCAATAGGCTACGTTCCTGAGTAACCTGATTATTTAACTCAATTCCACTTATATTTTTCTAAAAAATTGCATCTGCCTTTTCAGTATCAGTGTGGTATTGCTTGAAAGATGAGTTTCAATTGCAGTAGCCTTGTTCTTCACTATTTCAGGTGAACTAATTTTACCAAGAGACCACATCTCAAAGACTTTGTTCAACATGAGTCACTGAGTGGAAGTAATAAAAATACTTTTTTTCTAGTACGCAAAGAAACGTTCCATTATCAAGTAACAAAGATCTTCGAAGGATTGAAAACAATTAGTCAGTTTTCATCTGACTAAACTCACATTTTACACTCATATGTGAAGTTACGGCAAACTTTTTCTTACTGCTGAAAAAATATATTTCTTGAACTATTTTTGGAAATATATTGGCCCTGTAAGCGGTCCGATATGCGATATGTTCCCACGGGGAAGATTTTAAAGGCGGTTGCTAGTTCGCGTCTCTTGAGGAGTTCGCATCGTAGGATTCTTGAACTCTTCTCGAAAGTGTGTTTTGATAATGACTGTCTGTCATTTGAATGAAGCTGGTTTTCAGTACATTCGGCTTTCGGTTTGTGTGTCTGCTTCTTTATATGCAGTATATTTCTTTGTCTTATCACCGCTTTGGGATATTTGAGCTATATCCTACATGTCTCTTACTGCAATTGAAACTGTACAAGTTTTTGTTCCTGTGTCGCAATTGAACTTTTAATGAATTTTACAAAAATTCTTCCCTCCTTTAGCAGGAATGACGGTTGTCGAAACAAAATATTGGAGCATTACACCGTACCACCCTAATTTCCCTAAAATATTGCGATTTTTCTTGAAGAGTAAGACAGAGTAAGAAAGTATGAAACATCTTTCAAGTTTCTATCAATATTGTCAGAGCATATCATAAAACTGAAAACCTATTTTAAACATTCTTATATCGAGGATTTCAGAAAACAACTTGGTCATTATGAAGTTTATACCGAATAATTTTTTCTTTAAAGCGTTTTCCTGGTCAAGCTCTGTTTGGGTAAAGCAAAAGCTTTAAAACCTCAGACCAACAAGGCAAATTCAAATTATTAATATTCAACCCACAACACTCTATTTTCATTGCCACCAAACTAATAATTTACATGGAATTGCATGACCTTGTGGCACTTTTAGTAATAATTGAGCGACTTTGGCCAACCACCCACCGCGCAGGGCAGCTCGTCACACGCTAATGAAGCTGTCGCAGCGATCGTCAGGCAGGCCTGTCAAATGCCCCGAAAAATTGCCCGTCAGTAAAACATTTTTGTAAGCCGCCAACCTAACCTCAGATCGACCAGACTGACCAGTGGGATTGGGAAAGATATTTCTTTTTGCAAGTTATGGAATAATAAAATAATAATAATGATAATGTGTAACAGAGTGTGTGAAGGCATGCATAATATCATGTCTGTTGACGTTTAGCAAAGGTGGACGATCCCATGACACTTTTCTACGAGCATGTGTCAGGGTATTCATTCAGTCGGAATATTTCTCCACTGACGCTACTTTGCGTGTCTTCCATTTTGTACTTTTTGTTGTGCTGCTATGAAAATAGCGGACAAGCTTCCGATTCCGTCTATAATATCAGAATTTTGAGTGATACATTGATGCTGTTAAAATGTTTTCAAATTTCTCTTCTCTCAATCATAAGATTCTACGACCGAAATAAAACTTGTGCTTTGATATGAGTGATTTTAAAGGACTTGTAATTTTTTCAGGTGTGCTTATCGTGTCATGTTGAAATATTAAGAACTTTATGGGTTCAAACCAGTTTTTCAAACACGATTGAAAAATGTGGCTGCACGAATCACATGATTAACCTTCAGCAGTGCCTTCAGGCGCACACATGCGGACGAGTTAGAGTATGAGTGCGTGTGCCCCAGATAAGGTTCTTGAAGTCAAAAAATCCTAAAAAATATTATACATTTTATAAATCATCTTTATTGGATATAAACTATTTTTCTTTTTTCCTTTCTTCAGTTGATATTACTGCTGGAATCTAATTTTAATTCAAAAATTCACCCTCAACTACGTTACATCAGTAAAATTGAAAACATCAACTACTCAGGAGTATGAGAGTGGATACGTTCAAATGTAGCCACTCGTCGATACTTAATGCCTTCTATGCCATACAATGAAAGCATTATAAGGTTTAGATTTAATTTTAACTAGAAAAAATATCCAAATCAAACACTAGGTTAATAAAATCACGCTAGAAAGTAAGGTAGCAGAAATTACGATTCAATGAATAATATCATAGTAATGAGTCAAGCTCGAACAGGATACTTTAAACATACTTCAGATTATTTCATAACCTTCAAGCCACGCGTGGAAACAATATGCAACAGAATTAGCGAAATCTAATGTTTTTTTCATCGGATTGAGAACAAACGTGACGAAAAAACTAGATTATTGGGATTTCAGTTTTTTGCATTGCGTTTTGATTCCAGCAGACTAATCTGGGAAGAAATATCTCAATATCTTTAAAAAAATGCAAAAATGTGTGAGCTTTGCGTGCGAAATTGTGCGCAAATGCAAATTCAAGAAACGCGATCATGCAACACTTCCCTAAAAAACTAAGCTGGACTCCAGCACCAAAAAGATTTGACAATCATAAAGCCTGACACGACGTGCTCTCGTCTATCTACCTCCCTCAGAACAATCCAGATGGTAATTTTTTCGTCCAATATTTCGGACAAAAACGTGATCGGAAGAGTGATGTCTTAGTTAACTACCGTTCATCTGACCTGGGACGAAAAGCATTCTCAGTTTCTGGAACTTTGCTGTGGACTCGTACGCTCGCCCTGGGTGTAAAAAAACTTACTAACAGTGAAAGAATTCAAGGCGAACGTGTAACGCCATTTTGCATCTCTGCCATAGGGAATTGTAAATATATTCATAAGATGATTCACATCTCGCTGTTCTGTATTGGTAAACTCTCGAATTAAATGATCACACGAGTGCATGAAAGCTGCTCGCTGCTGCTTTAAATTCAGCACTTTTTAATCTAGCGCTCGAAAAACTGGCATGGTTCACTTCGTGAGCCCCAATTTTATACATCTGTAATCCATTTGTCAAAATTCTGCAGCTATTTGTCACTATTAAACTATAACAATTTGTCATCGCATATCATTTTAACTAATGTTCTAATGTCTGTATGTTATTATTGATGAAAGCGTGAGAATTAGCACCCTAAAACATTCTATGTACTCTGAGTGTGACTTAATTCTACTGATGCTTCCACGAGGGAATTAGAACTAGCTCATTTATGCCTGTCAATTGAAGACTTCGCTTTTCAAGTACTCTGAGCAATACAGTCGTCAATTCAACGTACCAGAAGGGATTTTCATTTTATTACAAAAAGTAAAAAATAAAGATTCTGACGGTTGCATTCATTAAAAGCTCTACGACCAGCAAGTATCAGATTATAATTATCAATCAAAACTAACTAAGGGATTTCAGTAAATACAACTAGTACATTAGACCACTGCTTTGAAACGAGATTTATCGCTACCTCAGCGAGCGTCGTAAATTTCTCCATCTCAAAACACAAATAAATATATGAAAATAAGAGTCATCTGGAGCTCAGGGCTTGTAAACCAATTACCTCACCTTTACCTACGCATTGCATTGTTAGCAAGCATTAAAATTTATTCTGACTTATATGTAGGTTATTTGTTTTAGATTTGTTTCAGATTAGCAAAACTAGTTTCAAACACCTTGCAAGTGGACTTTTTTTGTTTTAGATGCAGAATAATTTACTTAGACCCTTTATACTACCAATGCTATCAACGGCTACATCAGAAACTCAGTTACACCAAATCAGTTACACCAAAAAATTATATTTTCATGTTTTTTCTCTTTCTTTTGTTAACAAAATAATATGCCTTTTGATATAACTCAGTATTTCTACCTACTAAGAATTTTGTTCGTAAGATATTTTATTAACCAATATTATACACTGTTTTCATCAACTTCATCTGAAATAAATTGTTCTATTTCATCTTTCTTTCACTACTCTACATCGCTTAATTTTTTTCAAATTTTCACTTGCATGCACACATGATGTGATTTCATGCATGCTAGACTGTATTACGTGTGTGTGTGTACAAAAGTTCTCACAAAACTAAGTTGGCACATTCCATTTCCATTGTTTATCGCTTTCATTCTTTGTATCAACTAGTAAATTTTTACTTTAAATGTGATCTGGTTGTATTGTTATTGTCAAGCTCAAGCGATAAAGTCTGTAAATATTTCACATAAAAATTAAATAATAAACTTCATTCGAAGGGTGAACTGAGACTTCTATTTGAACTCCCAATTTCTCAATCTTTGAAACTCGCTGAACTTCAAGTTTCTTTGTTCACAATCTCTGTCTTTCAAATGCGCCAGCGATGACCAGTTTATAAAGTCAAATGAAAGCATTAAATTGCAGAACACCTTAGCATAATTTGACAACTGCAGTCACCTGACGGTATACACCTGGAAAGGATTAGATTGCAAAGCAATACCACCAATGAAGAGTAAATAGCTCTGTGATATTGGTCCTTCAGCGTAAATGTTTATTCAATTGTTCTATTTATTTAGCCTTGTGTGACAATCCCTTTCTGGTTTCTGATCCTCAGGAATCATTTAAACAAATATTTTTTAGATGGAAAATACAATTTTGTTGCTGGGTGAAACCAATCTCCGAGCTAACTATTAAGTGTTAGTCAATAGGTTTACACAAAGAAATAATTTCGAATTTCTGTCGTGTAGATCTTTTAGTTCTGAATGAAGAACTATTTACTTCCATCCATTATACTTTCAACTTCATTACCTGTCACTGCAGGAACCTATGCTCCTATGTGAGTGTAAACGCAGGCTCTCAATAGCGTTTTTCATTAATGAGCTAATGTCTTCTTTACTTGTATTTAAAATCATTTTCAAGTAGAACATGTTAAGCAAATGAATATATATTTTTATTTTCTGTCAATCTTTCGTTCAACCATTGACGCAACTATTCTGACAACCAAGTATGCTTTTGTCGATTAAACATCTTCATGCTAAAACTGTTGAAACCTTTCATGTAGCACCTTGAATGTATATGTGTATAATACTGATAATGTTACAGTGCTCTTGTGTAAGAATGTATTTAGACAGCACTATGCGTTGAGAACTGAGCTCATGGTTCTTGTGGATCTCTGCTGGTGGTTCTCGGGCTTGGCTGGAGCCTACTCCACCACTACCCTTCGTAATGTAAACGTGTGTCCTGCTGTGTGTACTGATTATACAAACTCCAAGAGTCTCGTCTTCTTAACCTACATCCATTAGGTTATGGGCACAGTAAACCTTCCGATGAAGCAATATCAAGTGAGGTTATCTTAAGTCCCGAAGCGAAAAACAGCCCGGGACAGCGAGAACAGAAGTTGGTGATTTGTTAGTGCTGTGTGAGACAGAAACGGTGAAAGAGAAAGAAACATGGCAGGCTCCGTAAGTGAAAGTGCAAAGAACTGCCTCACGGCTCTTAATGATAAAAACTATCCTACGTGGAAGCTGCAAATGAAGATGATTCTGATGAAGGAAAAACTGTGGAACTTGGTTCGAGGAACGGAAACCATGCCACAGACTACGGACGAGACTGCTCGAAGAAAATTTGAAGAAAGACGTGACAGTGCACTTGCAACAATTGTGCTTGGTGTCGAAACAAGTCAACTTTATTTGTTGGGTGATCCTACTGACCCTGTGCAACTATGGCATAAGATTGAAGATACATTCCAGAAGAAAACTTGGTCTAACAAGTTCAGACTCCGCAAAAGACTCTACAACATGAAACTAAAAGAAGACCAAGACTTACAAACTCATCTCAAAGCATTTGTCGAAATATTTGAGTCCTTGAGTGTGATTGATGACGCTGTTGATGAAGAAAGTC
This sequence comes from Morinoia aosen, assembly GCA_030386875.1. Taxonomy (NCBI): domain Eukaryota; kingdom Metazoa; phylum Arthropoda; class Malacostraca; order Amphipoda; family Talitridae; genus Morinoia; species Morinoia aosen. The sequence goes on from CM059564.1 coordinate 50,056,234, forward strand.
GTGTAATAATCTTGCTGTCGTCACTTCCCGACCATTTCTCCACACTGGTGACTGCACTGGAAGCTCATGAAAAACTACCGTCATGGGATATTGTGACAGAGCGTCTTCTGAATGAAGAAGCAAAACTGAAAAACCAAAGTGCTTCAGACTTCAGTGAAAAATCCCTTGTGACCTCCAAATTGAAAAACTCACGATGCTTCGAATGCGGAAAATTGGGACACCTACGTACCAAGTGCTGGATCTATCAAGAAAAATTGAAGAAAGAAGATGGGAACCACACAGAAAACCAAAACAATTTTGTAGCAGGATCCAGAACCAGAAGACTCTGAGGGAGGGGTGGAGCATAGACAGTCAGATGCTGGGATGAAGGGAGTGCAGCCTAGACAATCAACCAGATATCGACGGGCTCCTGATAGGTTTGGTGAATGGGTGTATTTAATGAAAAATGAGCTTGATATACCATCTTGTGTTCAAGAAGCACTCAGTGGACCAGAAGCAAAACTATGGGAAACAGCTATGGAGAATGAGATGGAGTCTATAAATCAAAACAGAGTATGGTCCCTTGTAGAGTGTCCTAATGACAAAAAACCTATCAAATCAAAGTGGATCTTTAAAAGAAAAACCGGACCCGACGGAAGCATTTGCTCGTACAAAGCTCGCCTTGTGGCTCAGGGCTACTCACAAAAATATGGCATTGACTACGACGAGACCTTCAGTCCCGTGGTTCGATTTGAGTCTGTCAGGACAGTACTAGCCTTGGCTGCCAAATGCAACATGCAAGTCCATCACATGGACGTTGCAACAGCCTTCCTTAATGGAGAACTGATTGAAGAACTATATCTGGTTCAACCTGACGGTTTTATTGTCAAAGGCAAAGAAAATCTGGTGTGTAAACTACAAAAATCGCTCTACGGACTAAAACAAGCTCCTAAGTGTTGGAATACTACACTAGATAGCTATTTGAAGAAATTGGGTTTTGTACAATCTAAGAGTGATGCTTGTATATACACTCGTGTTCAAGATAAGAAACTGTGTATTGTGGCGGTGTATGTAGACGATCTAATAATTGCTTCTGAGTCTGGTGATGAAATAAATCAAATAAAGTTGAGCCTTTCTACCCAATACAAAATGAAGGACCTTGGTGTGCTGAGTTACTTCCTAGGTGTAAGTGTTGTACAATTTAAAAACAATGTCTTCTTGAATCAAACTGCCTACACTGAGGCTCTGTTGTCAAAATTTGGCTTTGATAATTGTAAACCTGTTGCAACTCCCGCCGATGTAAACGTAAATCCGATATGCTCCCCAAATGATGTCGAATTTGACCCTGCCACTTATCAAAGTGCTGTAGGTAGCCTTTTGTATTTGTCAACCAGAACTCGACCTGACATTGCATTCGCAGTGAATAATGTTGCTAAATACAGCTCCAAACCTCTTGAACAGCATTGGATGTGTGTTAAGAGAATATTCAGGTACCTGAGAGGCACCTCTAAACTAGGTCTCTTGTATAGCAAATGTTCTGATACTTGCATTGGTTATTCAGATGCTGACTGGGCTGGTGATAAAAATGACCGAAAGTCTACCTCTGGTTACTGTTTCACCCTCAGTAATTCGGTAATTACGTGGAGATCTAACAAACAAACTTGTGTAGCCCTCTCAACTGCAGAAGCCGAATACGTTGCTCTTGCCGGTGCGGCTCAAGAGGCTGTCTGGTTAAAGCACTTACTCAGTGATCTAAATTTTGGGACTATGGAACCAATGGTTATAAACGAAGACAACCAGTCAGCCATCTGTCTTGCCAACAATCCCAAATATCATGGGAGGAGCAAGCACATCGATATTAAGTTTCACTATGTACGGGATCTTGTAAGTAACAAAGATATAGACGTAGTGTATTGCCCTACCGACGAAATGCTCGCCGACATATTCACCAAGAATCTGCCGATAGAAAAGTTCTCTAGACTAAGAACGAAGTTAGGAATGGTCTCATCTGACACACATTCAATGTGAGAAGGAGTGTTGAAACCTTTCATGTAGCACCTTGAATGTATATGTGTATAATACTGATAATGTTACAGTGCTCTTGTGTAAGAATGTATTTAGACAGCACTATGCGTTGAGAACTGAGCTCATGGTTCTTGTGGATCTCTGCTGGTGGTTCTCGGGCTTGGCTGGAGCCTACTCCACCACTACCCTTCGTAATGTAAACGTGTGTCCTGCTGTGTGTACTGATTATACAAACTCCAAGAGTCTCGTCTTCTTAACCTACATCCATTAAAAACATCGTAAAAAACAATGTTGATGATCATTACATTAACGCTACTGATAATAGGCAGAGTTTTGTTCTTTCTTCTCTTTCTTTTTTCTCTCTATCAAATCAACGGCCAACTATTTTGAATCATTTAGTCTAGAGAACAAAATTATCCTCAAATAGCTAATTTCATTAATTTTCATAAGAGGAAAAGATCTCAGTAATAAATTGCTTTCATGACTTTTCCTCGGGAATGTCAGAAGATTCAGCCTTTAATTTCAGTAAAAGAAAACAAAATAGAGGTTTGGTTTTTGAACAGTAAACGAATATGTATTTACTTTGATGTCTAACTTAACGGTCGTAACAGTCAGTGCAAAAAGTTGGAGCATTTGCTTATTGAGCAATTATAAAATGTTGTTTCTGCGGTGCTCTTGGAGCATCTATTTACAGAGCGCAGCAGGAGCATCAGTTCGCGACTCCTGTAACTGAATCAACTGAATACACTGCGCAGTTGGAATATGAGGAAACGCAGTTGGAGCATCTGGATACTCTGCACAGTCGGAGCATCTGGACACTTCCCGCAGTTGTAGCATCTGACTACATCCCGCCGTTGCATCTGAATACATCACTCAGTTTTAGCATCTGGATACACCACGCAATTGGAGTATCTGAATATACTGCGCAGTTGAAATACATAGATACACCGAACAGTTGGAGTATCTGTTTATACACTTCTGGATACCCCACGAAGTTGAAGCCACTGAACACATGACGCAGTTGCAGCATCTGGACACACGACGCAGTTGGAGCATGTGTTTACACGACTCAGTCACTACGACACAACCCCAACAAGACGCCTTCTGAGTCGCGTCTCCATATGTGAGCACTCGGAAGAGTCTTTGATGTGTCAAGGGATGCAGGCAAGACGGAGGAAGAGCCTCAGCAGGCGATATACGCAAGAAATATTGAGGTTGGCTCAAAAGTAGAGAATCTGTGAAGTGTTGGGGACAGTTTGAGGTGATCTTCTGCAGCAGACAGCAAGATTTTTTCGAAGTACTTTTTTAGATTCATGTAGAATTCTAGTATCAGGGTAACGCATGGCTGTACCTATAATGAAATGTTTGCTCGTGTACGAGAGCGAGGTGATCACAGTTTCTATAGAAGCGAGAAAGTTAAATAAGGTAATTAGATACTCAAATGAGAAAAAAAGGGCCACATTCCGAAGAAAACTAGCAGGATGATCACGTGTTTATTGGAGAAAAACAGGCGTTGTAAGAGATTGAAGAGAATTGTCAAGAGGGAAAGAAAGAGATTTAAAAATGAAGAAAATTCTGAGAAATTTAATCATCTTTACTAAGAAAACGTTTCGGAGTCCGGCTCCATCATCGGTTCAAAAAACGAATCATTATGTCTGAAATAAAATATCAAAAGTATAATGAATTTTGTGTATTAAAATATATCATGAGAAGAAAAAACAAAGTTTGTCAAAGAAGAAAAACACGCTGGAGAATTTTCCTGCGATGGAAAACATCAGGGGCCCGAGAACGAAAGTACGGGCTAAAAATTTTCTGAAATTGTGATCATGCAGACTGTTCTGTGACATGGGCGTGAGGCCAAACCGAAAACCCCGGTACAAAAATATGTCAGATGTTCGAAATTTACGAGGGCGGTTCAATGGATTCGAAAAATGAGAAAGTGCGATGGGTACGAATGAGAGAGACAACGTCTTTAAACACTTTAGAATCAGCTAAGTATTTAATTTTGATTTGAAGAGACTCATTCACTCACAACCAGCCTGCAGGTCGCGGATATCAGTCGTGTTTGAAATATTATTGTCTTTTTAGTTACATTTTACATAATAGCATTACCTCCTATGTTGTGCTACCTGCCTCTATAACTTGACACTGATAAACATCAGTGATCCCTTTAACTTCGTACACTATTTTAAAATATCTTGGTAATTGTTTACTCCTCTTTGGAAAATCTTCCTGGTCGAAGTCAAACACGTTTATATTAAAATATAGAATCTTCGCTGCGGTGGTAATTGACCACCATTGCCTAAGTTCATTGTCGCTGGGGTTGTAAACATGCACGGAATGACACATTGCCACTTCAGGAGTTCAGAAGTTTCATACCTCTTTTCGTATAGCCAAACATCTGTACGCATGATTCAGGTAATAAACGATTTAATTATCATATTTTTGTTAGTACAAAAAAAAAGAGATCGAATGTCAGTATATTGATAGAAAGTTTTTTTTATGCTTGATAAACTAAAGAATTTATTTTGTTAAAGCAGAATAAAATGAATGGACTCAATCAGCGTTTGCTTTTTTAAACTGAGAAAGTATTTCGAGACAACTAGTATTCTCGTTTCTATTTACAGTTCTCAAGTTGACTGGACCATTGGTGTCTGAGTTCTCTCTCTCCGTATCAAATCATAAATCCATACAAATTTAGAATCCGATTAGGGCCCAGGTAGATTTTAATCTTTTACTCGAGATAAATTGTCGAATTAAGACCGGCAAACACCAATTTACGAACAACCATTAGTTAATGAAATATCACGCAGGCGACACCCTCGAATGAGTTCTCTTATCTACCTAGAGGGGAAAGCCAAGAGCCACCTTCGTGTGTTTCTGCCACGAGCAACACTAATTCTAGCGCTAGGGAAATCCCCCAACCCAATCATACCTTGAAGCAATGAGCGTCATTTCAGACAGCCATAGAATTTGCACAAGTGTTGAGCAGAAGTGTCTCAGAAACATTACCTTTGACTTGAAAAGGGAGGCAATGTATTATATCAAACAGAGCTACTTAATCTTCGTACTTTAATTTTTCAACGCACGCTCTTCATTTTTAGGAAGCCCACCATCCGAGAAAGCTTCATGGGAAAAATTCTCAGCTGGTGCTTTCGATTTCTCTCACATCCCAATAAAATTTCAAATAACTAAACTTTGAAACATCCTGAAAACTTCCCACCACTATTAGCAAAACTTCATCGCTGTGGCACAGAATCGTCGCGTTTGAGCGAGCTGATTTACAACGAGAAGGAGCTCATATGCGTTCCTCATGTGTGCTCCCTCTGAGAGAACAAGTGCCAGCGCTGTCAGGCCTCGTTGTAACAAACATGTCTCTCCGTCTCTCCTGGGCCGATCGTAGGTCTACATATTTAAAATTAAAGGAATGTGCAGAAGTGGAAATATTCTATCCCGCAATATCCCCAGCTTATCCTACTATTGGTGGTAACACGAATACTGAAATACTCGTGGTTCATCGGTTGAAAGACGCTTCGTAAAGTTGAAAGTAATCTTTGAGCCTCAATTAACATTTGGATAATCATTACTCTCCATAGAATGAAAGAAAGAGCACTATAAGATAATTTAATTTTATGAGAAGACCATCAGAGAGTGTGTCTATGTTTCCAACAAGAGGCACAATACATTACTATTTTTTTAAAGAAGGAAACTCCTGAGGCAATTCTTGTAGACGTATAACTACTGACCACTTAGCCCAGTAATTTGCAAATCCCCGACGGAAAAACCGTTTGTTAAGTTAATTGCACCGCTTCAGTCGGACGTCCACGCTGTCTCTTAATTATACATGAAACCTCTCATCTCTTTCAGAGCTCGTTCAAAATAAAAATACTGATCACAAAAACTAGTACCCCGTAAAATGCTGGTCAAATGTAAGTAAAATGTATAAATGTTGCTGTCAACTTTATCGGTAATAATCCTCACACATTAAATACACCCAAAACGATCCTCTTTTGCACAAAAATCAAAGTGGCTGATGATACTATCGATAGTTGTGCATCTTGTCATTGAACACGTGCTGAAAAGGAGTTAAATGCACTTGGTGAATATGGCCATGCAAGTCTATTGCTAATAAGTAACTCAGTCAAATAAACTAACAAATGAGCCTGCCAATTAGTGTTCAAAACACCAGTTTACAATGCTCAGCACTTTGGTCGAATAACGAGGATTACACTCAAGTCAAATGGCGCTCAGCATATGTCAAATACAAACAAAATACACCAATCGATTGACATTGAATACAATACACAGATAGCATTCAACACTCTAATCAAAGTGAACATATTTTAAGAATGCCAATATATCACAAAATCAGCGCTCACTACAGAGGTACAACGCTCATCGAACGACACAAAGATTATAAAAGTCGTGCAAAAATCAGTTCATGAAGCGACGGGCGCCAAATGCGGCAGGTCGCGACAAGTTAGCTTTTAGGAGATTAGTGAAGCCAGAGTCGAATTTATCTAATTCCATTTCATCAGCTCACCTATTCACGAGAGCCAAACTCAATCGAAACTCTGAGGTTTAACTGCAATATTGCGCTCTCCAAGTTAGTTTCTTGACAAATGACTGCTTGTAAAGGATGTGGGAACACAGGGCGTAGGACGAAGAAACTTATTGCCGCTCGTCACATTCATTGCACAAAATATTGCACTTATAACTTTGAGGGTTACTTTAAACATGTCATCAACTTGAATAATGTTGTCCATCCACTGTAATTTAATATTTATAACATTTCTAATGCTGGCATCTTGGTTTCGCTATCGAATTGTTTCAAATTTTTATTTATAAGCACTGCCAGTCATGCCTAATTTTTTCTGGGAATTATAACCTAAGACTGAACTCACTTCCAGGGCTGGATTAATACTATGTCGGTGCTTCTATGAAATATTCAAGAGCAAAAGTTTACATCGCGGGAAGATTTTCTCGATATTAGGAACAGAAACGCTCTGATTTTTTACTCAGTATTTGTGCTCAGAAAAGTGAATAGTATACGCAAACATTCACTTTAGCACAATCTTGAAAGCAATTTGTGTGAATTACTTTCAAATAAATAAATTAAAAAATACACAGTTACGTATGTTTATAAACCGAGTCTCACACATCCAACCCTGCACACATGCTGTGTGTCACCTGGCCCACACTTAACCCTACGTTGCATATGCTCTCGTAAAGAGGTATGCTATAGGTACGTAATTACACACGATGCTGTCTTTGTACAACTAGCAAACTACTGAACTCCATATACCGCATAAAAACAACACTTCTGTGACCATACTGCAGCATTCTGATAGCAAATTAATTGTTACTTTTTGCAGATATTTAAACATTGTTGTTTCAATCAGGAGAGTTTGCTCACTGCGTTTCCTCTCTTCGTCTCTTAAATTCTTTTTAAATGTAACTTATTTTGAAATTAATGTTGGATGTCTATTCAACTGAAACATTGTTGAGGTTAGTAATGTTTTCGATGCAGTTTTGTGCAGCTTTATACTGGGGTAAAATTGTTTGCTCACATGCCCATGAACTTTACGCCAATTCACAGGTAAACAAAAAATCTTTTGATCAATGTGAAAGGGAGGAGTCAAACAACTGTGTTGCGTCATAATTTCAAGTGGCTTCCCTCGTGTCTCACATCGTTGTAGCTTCGAAATCTTTTTAGCTTCGTCTTTTTATCGATATCGCACACCAAGTCTGACTACAGAGTACTGATTAACCAGACAAAGAAATTTTATTTCGAGAGAGGGAACAGATGTGCGTAGTATTCAGTCATACTCCTTAGCGTAGATCAATAAGCTTAGTACGTCAGTATGATTCTTACATGAGACAACAATCCACTTCACAATGCATATATTTTTTAGGAGTAAATTTCTTTAGGAATTTTCCATTAAAACTTCAGAAGACCGTCAGCATCTCGGAATATTTATTTAAACATGAAACTTCCCATCACGATGACTTCCTCGTTGTGGCATTTTCAAGACGATCCCTAAGCCAGGTTCAGCGCGTGCCAATTGCACTGATGACAGGCCTCATGACGGTGCCCTAGGGCCTCATCACAGGCGGTGAGATCGGGGTGGCGTTCTGGAGTAACTTTCGAGACTTTTGTGTCCTGCACAGCAGCTCATCAGCAGCCCCTAATTGCATATTTGCTGGAAGCTGCAACGCTCGTCACTTCACAGCTACCAGGAGGTGTTTGAAGATGTAACGAAATCGTCGATCGTGCGATGGAGCTCGAAGTATGTATTCTTCCGTGTGATGAATCAGTTTTTGCATGCCATTGTAAGCTATAATGATACGTTAATCTGAGATTGATACTATTAGCGGATTATGCATTAACCCGCTCACACGTTGAACTGCTCAGGCCTAAATACTATGACAGTGACAATATTAGACATAACAGACCGCAGCTTGAAAATTAGGGTGGCTCATTATTCCCAGAAAAAAATCCAATGATCGATCCATAGGGAAGAAAACAAAAATTATAATAGTCAACTGCTACAAGTACGTCTAACATAAAAAATATTAAAAGCAACGATATTGATTGACGCTCGTAATATCTCGATGTTGGCCAATTTATTATGCGGGCTTAGCATGATATATTTTTTCAGCTTCAATCTGAAAAAAACAGCAAAAAAACGGATGCAAATCACCTTCAAGTAATTTGTGTTTTATCAAAGTACTTTGATATAAGATATTTCTAGTTTCTCAGGCAAAGTATGAATTTAAATAAAAAAATTTCCTCTCTCAAATTCACATTCTCATATTCTTACTTAGAAATAATACACTTTAAACGATGCATAGTGAACACTGACGGGAAATTTCGATCGGGGCATAATACACGCTCCACAACTTCAGAGATGTAAATGAAGGGCGCAGAAGTTCGTCTTTTCTGAACTGAATTCATTACGTTGCGTTTTTACACCTACTTAATTTTCAGATGATTAGAGGTGAATTAGCATCGGTGCGATTAAAATGCATCAAGCTCGAATGCTGCATGAGCTAATTTACAGTAATTCCACCCAATCTGTCCCTTGAGATGTGCGGCACCAGATGCCCTGAGGAAGATCCAATGAAAGCAAAAACTGCTTGGAAATCGATGAGACAAACGATGGCTATACAAAATGTTGGCAGCTCGTTAGATGCCGGCATAGTTTTCTATGGCAGCGGGATATTTTCTTTGGCGCTGCCAGTTCGGATGCTCCGAATTTCAACAGCACATCTGAAGTTCACGTGTCGCATGACGTGACCAATATGGCCCGACATGCAAGTTTTGACAAATTTAAAGCTTATTATACTTCTGTTTTGCAACTTTAACTGCTAGCTCGGGTGCCAAAACAGGATACTTGCATGCCTAACGTAATTACATTGTAAAGCAGGCTATGACTCGAACGTGTCAGACTTGGAAACAGGCAATTCATGAGCAAGTCTTCACAAATGTAAATAACTAATGTAAAACGGAATCAAAATTAAAATTTTCAGGATAAATGAGAAAAAAATAACATACGTTATGCAGTAATCTACGATGGAATTTTCATGTGCATTGATTCACTGCAAAAAAAAAATGAGAGTACGATGAGAAATCCCAAACAACAATTTCAGTCAGTATTTGCGCAGATAAACTCTCGGATGCTTTTACAACTGTAACAGCGTGTTCTTGAATTTCACTGCATCCCAGTATTAACTCAGTGTGGGCTTATTTACTTGGGATGAACCACTATTTTCTCCGAACGAAGTACCTAAGAAAGTTCATTGGATGTTTATGCAAGAGATACATCGGCTTGAATACAACCTCAAATTGCGATGCTTGGAGCTGATGTTACTTCGAGCCTTCCACCTCAAACGCTCCTCCTCAGAGCCATGCGTCTTAGTCAAATTCACGAGAACTTCCCTAAAGTTCTGCTCTCAAGCAATCATAGCGGTGATGGTGAGAAATTTCCCAATGATCTGTTACCCAGGGATTCCTTTTATTTTTTATTTTCCATTGTACCTTATGCATACATTCAAGATAAATCTACTTAGAGCTACTATTCGCAAGAATATTTGCGCTGATCGTGATTGCGATAGGTATTTCGGCAATGCCATTTTATTTACTAACCCTAACCGAAACAATTATTCGAATTGTTTCTCTCGAATTCCACACATCACAGTAGTATTAGCGTCATCTAAACTGAATTTCCTTTCAAATTAAAGCTAAATAGAATCTCATTTTTTCAGTTTCATGCAGCAACACAAATGAAAAATTCTATATATCTACACACACACCAAGAGGAGCAAGTTAAATGATTGAAAATAATTGTATGAGAAACTTTAAAGCCACATACTTCTCCAAGTAAGATCGAATTTTTGACCAAAAGGAACACGTTTGTAAACAATGAACAAAAAACAAAAAGGAAATCAATGCAAAGGAAGCATTAGAGCAATCTCGTTTTTTCTTGAAACCCAAAGCCACCAATAACACCTGTTGGACTCATGAATCGACTCATCAACGCGCTCAGCATATCAACACTCAGCATTTCAACACGCTTAGCGTATCAACATGCTCAGCATCAAAGCGACCAAAACACTGGGGAAGGATGGGTCTCACGAGCATTAAACCATAGAAAGACTTCAAATGAAAAATAACGACATATTCAATTATTCATACATATTTTTTTTAATTCTGACACAAAAGGCTCTATTCACTACTAAATCAAAGTAAATCTGCTATAAATATCCGTTTTTACTGCATGTATCCCTGCGGCCGTAATTTCCTTCCGAAAGAAGACGGAGTTCCCAGTTTGTGTTGTGCCTCAAGTCCACTTGCTGTTCACGTGCCCCATTCGACTTTGATTTCCACGTCCCAGAGCCTGAATTTAGTCTTCCAAAATCAAAACACTGCGAGAAATACATCATAACTGAAGCTTCTGCACGACGTTAGAGGATGACGAGCACGCCTGTGACCGTCCAGAAGTCGGGATCTGAAGTGAGAGACGTGATGGAGAATCCGGAGTTATTTTGCCGATACTACTCTCGGTAACAGTATCTTTTGTATTCAAATCAAGCCTAATACATATCTTCTTTTTCATTGATTTTTCATTCACTACCACTAGAACACAATGACGGTTACCCCCGGTTGAGCCTGCGCCCATTTCTGACTCATGAGTCGAGGGGGGAATTATGACTGAGTTCTCCTTTTTTCAACTGGGAGATTCACCAGCCTGGAATCTAACCAGCCACTCTTCCCACTCGATCAAGGTGACAAAGTCAGACCCGCTTTCGGTCGTGACATGAACACAAACAGAAGTGCTGTGCGTTATTCCTGAGATCTGAACTTTTGGGAAAATGTGTGTATATCGAAACAGTTCTAAAAATGTCAATGTAGGAGACAAGGCTGAACCGCAAGATGATTTCAGACAAAATTTTAAAGAAAATTGCACGCTAATATTTCGTAAAGTATGGTCGATGAACTCGAGTTTAAGAAAACCGAGTGAAAGATCATGCAATTAATTGTGAAATTTCCTCCTTGCCGTTGTCCCTGAGCAAAACTAAAGCAAAGAAGCAGATTAGGGACAAATATGACAACTGCATCAACGGGAACCTTCATCAATAACAGAATTATGCCTCTAAAATCATTCGTTCACTTGTAGAACGATAGACTGCGGTACAGAATCACAGACAGAGCCTCCTGCAATCTGCCGTGATTTGGTGGCGATGTCCGTTGAATATGCTCCTTTGCATAATCATGTAGTGTTGCAATTGAGACGTTATATTTCATTATACGACACTAAATGTTGTTCCGTATATTGAAAAATAAATGATCTGAAATTAAAGGGGAAAGGTCAAAAGTATTCAAAACTAACACATGTATTAGAGTTACTCCAATTCATAAAAATCCGCGGAAATTGCAACCAGTATTTAAATTACTTTTGTTTACGAAATCCACGGTGTTTAGAGCCAATATTTAAGTATCTCATGTGTCAACATGTATGCAGACGCGATGCAAGCCTGCATACATCACGTGGGCGATCAGTACTCATTTCAATAGCATCAAGTTTAAAATGAAATTCTTTCGACAAAGAGGTAGGGTGTCAGTAATAACAGATGCTGATTGTCATTTCACACCATCTTTTACCCGTCGCATCACTGAATCTGTTTTTCTCGTTAGAATGTACTCTACTTTGAAATTACGTTGATTAATTGTTTCAGTAAAATTGGTACGCATTGGATTTCTGCAGCATACATCATCCAAGTCTCAGTTATTCATCGGGTAAATATCAGTAAAAATCGTTTATAGTTTTGGTAGTTTTCATAAAAAACGTGGAAACAAAAATTACATAGCTTTTGTATGCATCCTATTGTTGTACAAAGAAATGAAGCAACCAAGTGTAGTTCAGTCTTTCAACTAACATTGCGATAAAATATGCAACATTTTATGCACAAATTACAGATTATCTTTTTTGTTTAATTAAGATTAAAATGATTATACAATTTGTTACGTTTGTGAACCAGCTAAAGATCTTTATATTAATACATTTTTAAAGCTATTCTTATAGACTTTATGTATCAACATTATTACAAATAAACTGCTTTTCTTTCTCTTGCTTTCCTTACAATGAGCGTTGAGCAGTTTCCAAAGATTAACTACAGATGCATTCGTTTAAGCCAGGGTGAAGCAGTATTGGACTTGATGTTATCATCAACCTGACATGATTATTTCCAGTGGGATGAAGCTCTCTCCGTGATTGACATGCTATACCAAGCATTAACCTATGGCACAAGTTTCCCTCCTCTGGATGATGTGAGTTCTCCTTATCACTAGAACGGACGAAATAGACTATCTCTCTTCACAGGCCGGCGGTATAAAAAATGAACCATCATATATTATGCATTAATAATCAACTTAAGAGAATAAAAAACATTTATAATATCAAAGTTTCCATTTTTATGAACTATATGAATGACAGAAAAATCAAAGCGGTTGTTCATTACAAAATTTGAACGAAGTAGATCAGTAATAGCTAATTATTTGACAAAAATTAAAAAGTTTAAACGCGCAGACCGCCTTAGCAGCGGATAGTGCGGGTATCTTACACACGTCATCGGTGCGGCTCATCGACATTTTAATTTTTTTTTCCACGTGGAAAAGAATTAGAAGGAATAAATTTAAAATCTAAATTTCCTTTTCCCGTTAATTAAATATGGTTTCTGGATCAAATGAAGTTTCTATAAAATGTTAAATGATTGATCGGAATGTTAGTTGAGAGACAGAACTATACTTGCTTGTTATGAATCTTTATACATTAACTCAATACGTTAAAATCACTCTAATACCAAAAACAGCTCCTCAGAAGGTTATTAAGAATGTCTATTTCATATTGAAAAAACCGTACTTCATTTTAGCTTATCAGTACGAATGAACCAGTTCTGCACACGTTGGGGTCATCGCACAATCGAGCATCTCTGACAAGGAATTTTCACTTTAGCCTAAATATTAAATGCGTAAATAATTTGTTTAAATTGCATTTATACTAATAACTTGGCATTTTTTATTTCGGGTGAGCAACCTCAAATGAAGTCGCTAAATTGCACATAAGCTGACGAGTTATACTTCTCTTTCACCTTCGTTCATCTGATTAAGTAATGCCTCTGCGCATCCGGCATCTAAATCATCGTTCATGAACGGATGACTCAGCGGACAGGTCGAATTTCTGCACAAAATTTACACTCACATGAAAATCAGTTCGCCTGACTACAAGACCACCGATTACCACTGGCTGTGTAGTTCCAATTTTATAGAATACGGAAGAAAAATAAAATATATCAATATTTATTAATTTCAATAAACTAATTTACGCATTAGGGCTACTACTATTCATGTATGTTAAACCAGAGCAGTGAACTGCGTATTTTCTATACGAATTCAGTTGAGCCAATCAATTAAAAGCCAACATCTGCTTCAACGCTGTCATGAGAGGCAATGAAAAGAATTCAAAGAAACAGCAGTGCCAAACTGCGCCTCATCAATTGGATGAGTGGTACATTCGGCAGGGTGTTTCTCCGATAGAGATTTTTGAGGCAAAGTGACTGGGCTGGGCGGAGCCACGGCGGGAGAGTATATAAGGCCGACGAGAATCTCATGTCATCACAGTCACAGCTAAGACTCCATAGCAAGCACTACAGTGTCTGTGAAATTAGCAGCCGAACACCCCCTCAATACTCAAGGTAAGAAATCATTTCTGCATCGCCACCCGATCTTCTTGATAACACCGGTACTCGACAGCAGTTCATTGTTGTCTCTGGTCGTATGCTTCTTTTTTAGTATTCGTTGATATGAATCTTAACAGCTCATGTTTAAAATAAGTAGGAAAATTAGTGAGTTCAATCTCATACAACTGCTACAAAAATTGTCAAAGTGTAAAATCCACAGTCATAAATAATTAGAATAATAACCTATATCAACAAAATTTATTTCCAATAATTGATCAACGTTACTTATCAAATGATCTGTTTGCATCGATAATATGATGGCTGGTGCGAGATAACAGTGTTATGACTGCATAAATGCTCCAATTAGGAGCGTCACTTTGTACGCTTAGTCTTGAAGCTCATGAATACATTCAACATTCATTTTCATCGCTATGTTGTTAGCACACAACTCTCGTGTTTTCAATGCGTTCATCTAGGAAAAATGTGAGCAAAGAGATGAGTACACGTTTAATATACGCAGTACGAACGCTTTCGGATGTTGTAGTGAGAAATTCATATTCACTGATATGAAATGAAATTTTTTCTAGCTCTTTCGACACCGAAACAAATTTAAGAACTATTTCAACGCAATGTCAACAATATTGTACACAATTTCAACATTTAGAAATTAGCCCACGTTGACTCAAAAAACGAAGACGTTGTGCTTCTCAAGTCAAACAAGCAATCTCATAGTACTAGGGGAAATTTACTCTAAAAATATTTAACTCATATGCATCAAAGATATCTCTTCGAGTGTGCAAATTTTTGTAACTAATAAATGAAAATAAACCAAAAATATTTATCATTGTCGCTGAAGTGCTCGATGGAATCAGAGCAACGCAGTACAGTGAGCATTGTCTATGTGATGCCGCCACCTGCTTTTTCCTTGGAGGGTAACCAACACTCCCATCACTAATCACAAGTCAGTTTGCCCTCGTAACCAATAGCAGCGAATTTTCATCTTTAGTCAACTTTCACCCACTACTACCATTCTACAGGAATAAGATGTACGTAGAAATTTTGTGAAATATCTTGCAGGGAATAAACAAATCGAGCAGTGTGCTTAAACTCAGAAAATAGCAAAAAGCGCATTAGAAAAATACCGTTCAAATACCTCTCCGTTCAGCGCCTAAATGCGCGAAACTCTCTTCTCGGACACTCATACCCTGCATTTGTGTAAAGCGCATGATAATCCCCGGCACGATTCCAGTTTTGCACTGAAATTATATCCTCTAACTCGAAATATTTTTGACCTGCTCTTCATACCTGAATGAGCTCAAAGGAGGATTCTTAGATTTTCGCCTCGTGACAGAATTAATAATAATAATAGCGATGGATTAAAAATTATTATGTTCCGTACTACGAAAACGAAATAATCGAATAGTTTTTCAGATAATGAAATAATTTGCGATGGGATTCAAAACTATTCGGTCATGTTAAACGAAAAAAAATCGATTTGACTGATCTTAAATCATAAAATATTTCACAGCAGGATTTGAAATTATTCTTTTCGGTAGTACGAAAAAAAATGTAATTTGATATCTTTCCATGTCATGAAATTTTTTCAATAAAATTCAAAATTATTTTGCGCAGCTTTCTGGATTTTTATTTTATGGCTTTCTAAATCATAAAATAATAATAACCGAAATAAATATATATCGCTCAGCACAGTTGAACAGAACATGCAGCGACGCTGCCTCACAAATTTACATAATAAATCGGTATTGCCTTATCAGTAAATTAAAAAATAGTGCTAACACCCCAAAGATAAACATTCTTTCATAAAAGTTAATGGTTAATGAACGTGGTTTGATTCATGAATTAAAAAATAAATTGGCTTTCACTGCATTTTTGACAGCTTGCACGAATTAGAGAACTGCAATCTATAGGTACATTTTTCTTTTAGCGATTCCCATAAATTAACTGAAAGCTTAATCGAATATCAAAGTTTTTCATTTTCTATCGTCAATTGCAATAAGTTCTTCAAAATTAAATATTTTGAATGCTTTTGACAGTTGGATTTTGTAACCCAATCTTATCACTTCAAAAGATGAACGTTTTAGGAATTAAGATTTGAGGGTATTAACATTAACATCTGCATTTTCAGAGTTACCCTGACAAAAAAAGCTCTAACTTTTGCAAGTCAACCAATCTTTACAGTGTTGTGCGCGACGTTGTCAGGTAGTAGAGAGGACACCTCGCGCAACATAACGTCTATAAAGAGTGGCACGCGAATAACATCACCGCGATTCTACCTCACGAGGCAAAAATACACGCCCCTACCTACTTGAGCTCGACGTCTTTGCATTAACGTGGTAAAATGAAGAGTAGCGCCAAAATTTTTGCTCTACTTTATTCAGCAACTTACATTCTATGATACTTTTTCATTACTTTGTAAAACAATCACAAGCAGACGACAATCTTTTCCTTCGGAGCAACTCTGATCTCCCATAACACTATCGTACAAGCCATAGCTCGTAATCGGAGCATTCTGCTTGTTTCTACAATCGTATATCATTCTACAGTGAAAGTAAATTTTGGGAATAAAACATGAGCTCTTCTATGAGCAGCTTGAAAACCGATGTGCGTGGACAGGGTTAGATAGTGATCGTATACAGATATATAAAGTTGAGTTCCCTTCTACAGGTTACCTTCAACATGTATGATATATCAGTACGAGATGTCTCATCCACAATGATGAAGCGCATCTAAATGGCCCACTCAACGCGATATTATGCGAAAGAATTATTTCTATTTGAATCTTCTGTGGTCATTTCTTGTTCACTTTCTCTCTTAGGAACACCTTTGTAGTGGTTAGGGAAGCTTAAACTAACTTCTATTTATGTCTTCATCTCAGATATCCAATGAAGACTCTGTTTCCTACAGATTATGAGACCCTACCGATTGTGGGAAAAAGGGAACCCTACCGATTATGAGACTTGAATATATTAATAATTTGGGTAGTTCACTCAGAACCTCAGAACGTCAGGAATGTTGCATATTTCTTTACCAAGCCACGTAGCTGTGTTGCTAAATGCACGCATGACCAAGAATAAAAGACAGTAAAATTACGGTTTTAATCTACTGCACTCGTGAGGACATGAATAAATCATGGGTCCTGCGCCAATCAGCACTCTGATTGTATGCTTAAATCAACACACTTTTTGTACCTAATGCTTATCGAACCGAAAGGGAGTTTGACAGTTTCGTAAAACGATAGGGCATTTCTGTTCAAATTACATTATTGGCGGTAAAGTTACCAGACTGTTACATGAAACTCATCAGCACACCCGCACTTAACACATGGCGACAACCTACACAATTTGAAACCAGTCTTTTTAATTCCTGCTTTTCGATAAAAGTCATCATGAATTCATTAGCTTTTGGACGCAGTCGATTCAAAAGTGCTCCCGATTGACAGAGATGAGCAGAAAAATAATTTCACTCATTTGGAATTACTTTGCTATTGAGAAGGAGCGGAACTTTTAATCAGTGAAAGAGTGCTGCGCTCCCCGCCTGTTGCTTAATAATATAACGGAGTAGGCTCGAAATATTCAAACGAACTTTCCCTGAACGAAAAAGGCTTTCAAAAAGAGTGTTCCACAATTGCGAGCAGTGCTGAATTTTTTCCCTCTCATGCTTCCCTGGATGTTTCAAATTTGTTAATGCGCTGCGCTCTATCGCCCTTTATGGTGTCGCGCTTTCAGTTGATCCAGTTATTATTTTCGTTGCGTCCGCAGAGTAAATGAGTTCGAGCCGAACTTGTGCCGGTTGCAGCCGGTGCTTAGGTTCATGCAGAAACTATGAATGAACTGAATAAGTTTTTCTTACATTATTATTATGTCGAAGTAAGAAGGAAATTCAAAATGAAACTACTGTTTTGTGAAATCTTTAAAACATTGTTACTGGTATATCGAGTTAACTGTCACTTAATTTAATTATGAATAAGTATTCTTAAGCTTATGGCTTCCACTTCGTGTTACCTCCTGAAAATTTTTACATTTTTTCTACTGCTTAATGATGCGACAGTTTAACCTTTATTTTAAGTCATGGAACATTTCTTCTGTGACAAATTGTTTTACGAAAAATATTCCTTCATTTCTGTAATAGTATTTGTAAAAGCACTTCTAATTTTGGCTGTGTTATCAGTCTCTCTACGTGACACCATCAAGCTTGTGGTTAAATAAAATTTTCTTTCATTCTCGAAAACTGTTATAAGGATTTTGCACTTAAACTCGCATTCAAAATTCATTTTCGTGTAATTTGGCATAGAACTACAATGATTAGAATATTACTTCTCACATTATTGTAGATCTATTTGAGTTTTAAATCTCTATTTTTCCTATCGGAAATTAACGTGTCTTTATTTTAGAAAGAGAATGACGAACCAACTGAAAATTTGGTTAATTTGAATTTACTACTTTACTTCTATACTTGAAAATCATCAGCCTTTGACGCGCATATTTTTCTTGTCAGCAAAAGAGCCGCGAGTAATTAAATGTGGGTTTTTATCGCCGTAGAGTTTTTAAACTTTTGATCATGAACAGTTTCGAAAACCACCACCATCATTAACTATATCGAATGCAGTGCTTGAAATTTCACAATTTCATTCTGACTCTCACATTTCACGAACATAATTTAACTCAATGGATCAAATATTTTTTGTCACATATGAACCATAAGGTCTATTGCCTCTTATAGTAGACAAGATACTTGCAGCGTTCGCAAGTTATTAAGAGCTGTACTAAAATTTAATCAACTCATATTTTGGTATTCAGAAATAATGTAATAGATTTCGAAATTTTTACCAGACAAAACTTACGCGCATCAAATTAATTATTTATGTTTACCGATTTTAAGAAATTGTAATTTCTGATAACAATATACGTTTACATGCTGTGTCTCACAATATTTGAATTTTCAATAGTAGACTACGAGTTCATAAAATAGGCTACTTTATTATTCATGATTAAAATAACTAGGTCCGATTTCACACGGCACTCTACTGTCAAGTATGATATAGCTGGCGCTAGAAAGCGTTCATAAATTTTCGAATTTGTAATTTGAATAAATTGAGTTTCATGGTTTCCGTTTACGAGCATGAAATTCATAAAATTGTGCAGGATGGATTGATTTTGTTAGTACATGTTTGTATGTTTTATAGTGCCACTGCAAATTTTAAAAACTTACCGTAACTCAAAAGAGCATTTTGTTACAATGTATGGACACACATCCAGTTCGAGGTTCGAATAAACGTAAATGCAAATAAACTACAAAAATTATTTAAAATGCCTTCAGCGTTCTGATTTGATGCAGTATGCAAATTTTTGTAAAAAAATTGGAGTGCAGCTGTAATTTATGGTTATCAAATCACTAGAATGTTCACGTCATAGTAAGGAACAAGATGTAACAGATTCAATTAAACTACAAGAAAAGACTGGATCACTTTCATTTCAGACAGCACTTGAGGAATCCAATTCCGTAGAATCCAATTTTCTCGTAGAGAACAAGTGAAACATTTCAAGTATAGCAAGTCGGAGAAAATGTGGCTAATGTTAGTCCGTTATCATCATTGCCACTATTTTTAGATATTGCCGTTTCGTCTGAAGAACTTTCAAAACGCATGCAAACCTCCAGGCAAGAAACGTAGAAATATTCGTTGACAGAATACCTAGACCTGCGCTGTCGCCCGCAGCCCGCACCGCCCGGGGAGACCGTCGAAACAAAAGAGCGCAGAAACAACGGACTGTTGTCCCCGACCTACACTGGTCGGCTCAAAATTTACCAGATGGAAGCGTGCCTCAGTTGTTTTCATTCAAATTTCTTTTCATGACTTTAAAATGCCCCAGAGCAAAGTTTCACATGAGATCTAAGACCACTGTGCATATCAACATGTCGAGCAAGAAGCGTGCTCGTTCTCGTGCAAGGTTCTTATTAGAATAATCCGTTTTTATTTATGTTATGAGTTTCAATGTGTTATTGTTTTGGTAATATTGTTCTAAGCTGCCAATTCATTAGCTCTCCGATAACAAATACTCTCAAAGTTAGAACGCCTGCCTTAATATTAAAATTGTGCAGTCGTCACGTAAATATTGTAAGCACAGTAAAATCCTAATTTCAGAAAAATAAATTATATGGATGAACAGTAATAAATCTGGGGACTTAGAGAAACAAGAAAGTAAATTACTCTTTTCATTTCTTGCATTGAAAATGGTTTCTAAGAAAATAATAACGCAATATAATTCACTCATTTACCATTGAATTTGTCTTAGGAAAACAAACGGAAGCGACGATGATTTGTAATCTCTTCGTTTTTTGACATGCGACATCAAAGTTCCCAAATATTGTTGGCGAGTGGTTAGTTAAACACGCTCTGTTTTGATCTGATCGCTCAAGATCAACGTTTCAATATTCTATATCAATGAGTAAAATACAGCCGAGTAAGTATTTTGCGCAGCATTTTACACCTTTCGAACATTTTCACAATTCAAGCAATGCTTCTCTGAGTAACTGTTCGCGCTGTTCCTTTACTGAGTCAAATTAACTGCATGAGAAGGAAGAGAACCTCAGAATTGCGACATTCAATAGACTTGAAAGGAAGCCCCGAAGGGCGCACGATAGGCGCACCTGGTTCACGTTAATTGCACTGATTCATCCTAGACCGGTTTCGGATATGAAACACAAGAATGGGCTTACATCCCTGGAGGCAAAATTTGTGATTTATTACAATTAAAAGACAATACCATCAGACAAAAATTAACTATTGTTGTTTACGAACATTCTGAGAAAGCTTGAAAAGATAGAAATGTTTCAGTTTCACATTTAGTCCGTGGATGCTGTTGAATACCAAACTGGAGGACAAAATATTTAATTGAAGCAAGCAGATGCTCATGTTCCGGGGCCCATATAAAATTGAAGAAAACAAGGCGTTTGAACGTCAACTTTACACTGCGTATTTGAAGTACGTGAAAAATAAGGCAATTTTAAGTGATTTCTGTGAAAACTGTCATCTCCAGCTGCAAAAAGTAGACAAAGCGAAGCCTGTCAACACACACAGAGCAGCCTTAATAAAAGTGCACGATAGACCAACCTAGAGCTTGGATTTTCCTACAAAAGGGCTCCTCGGACTTTTTTAAGCGTACGAAAATAACTTTTTTTTTAATTGGGACGGGAACGCGAGCTGCAGTCGTAGCCCATTTTACAGGAAAACTCAGCTGCTGTAGGCTGCCCAGTACGAGCCTCAGCGTGACATCCATGATGGAGGCCACGTCCAAGCCGCCTGATTAAATCAGGCACCGCAGTACACTTCACTGAGTCTCAAAGTCGAGCTAACATTTCTTCGCTTTAAACTCTTAATTTGATTTGTTTACTTCGTAGAAGACATTGAGACTGGATCGCAAAACCAGGATCAGGTCGTGAAGAAACGATCGATTGGACTGAGAAGTTTTTGCTGCGTTACTTCGCAGTTCGTATTAATTTCGGCAACTGAAACTGAGGTAATTGAAAAACTTCTTGGTTACGCGGAGGCGAGCTTCAGTTCAAATAGAAGAAGATGAATTCCTGGGCACCCAACGAATCTCGGGTCTACTCATAGAAATTTGAATGGCTATTCAAGTTTACACGATAACCAGGAGAGCAAGCCCTGGAGTAGCTGTTCGTTTTTTTTGTAATTCGTTTATTTTTTGTAAAGATTGCTCAAGGCTACAGAAGTATTTCTTGCTCGATCATTGGTCAAAAAACACTAGGGCGTTGATTAATCTGCAATGTGCAGATTTATTAACTAAGTTTGCGTGCGCACCAGCAAGGCGATGTCGATTTCACATCGTGCGGGCTGTAGCCGCCTCAAAAAAAACTTTCGTCTTGCATAATTAAAAATAGAATCGTACAAAATAAAACTGCTTCAGGTTCAACAATTTGAAATTACTTCCAAAATTCGAAAGATTTATGATCGCACCTTCGACTTCACGCATCGTGTACAAAAAATCCGGACAGCGCCGATTCAATGTTTTATGTTGATTTTTTATTTTTTTTCACACGGTATGAAGCGCTAAAAAAATCAACGATCAACCATAAATTACGTATACATACCCAGTATCGGTATGAAAACGTTCAATTTCAGAGTTGCGACGGCGGGCTTTTTTTTGTCATAGGCATGCATTACATTTGCTCCTGACGAAAACTTGCAAGTAATTCCAACCTTTCTCATGTTTCAGATTCGATTCTCCACAAACGTAATAGCGCTCGCAGTAACAGTCGTTAAAAATCTCTTGATTCAGGGCCTTATTTTGTGTAAATAGATTTTCTTTTCTAACTAAATGGAGCACTTCACTTCTATGTGAAAGGTTTCAATTTCCTCAAGTAGGTTGGTTTTCTCTCTTCTTGTCCATCATTTAAATTTTCATTTCCACAACTGATCGCTGTTAAGAATTAAAATGTGCTTGATTTTATGTAAATAATATTCATTCAATTATTTCCGCAACCCCCAGAGCGATCATGGGCTATTCTAACAGCCAAACCCATGTGGGCAATGATTTTTCTTCTGCTCAATACGTATACTTAAGCTCTAAATATTGTTAATTCCTTAACATATAGTAACAAATTTTATGAAAGTTTAATAGATTTCCAATACTTCTCAATGGCTCAACCGGTAGAAAAGATACAGAGAAGTACACTTCTACCGATCTATAATAAAGTTTCTACAGCAGCTCCGGAAATAACAAGATTACGACTACATCCAATTAACTTTGAGGCGTTATTGGTAAAT
The DNA here is from genome assembly GCA_030386875.1 of Morinoia aosen. NCBI lineage: Eukaryota > Metazoa > Arthropoda > Malacostraca > Amphipoda > Talitridae > Morinoia > Morinoia aosen. The sequence continues at coordinate 50,079,281 of CM059564.1, forward strand.
TAGAACAGCAGAGCTCGCGGACTTGCAGTCTCCTATTGAAGGTGTCGGAGCGTGCAAGATCAATGCTGCGATACACTATACGAATATTCTGTATTTGTTCGGTGCTTCAGAACTACACGTCGTAGCAGTGACTATACCTCCCTACAATAGCGACGTATTGTACAACAACTCTAAAGATCCTTTTAATGTTCTCAAGAGAGATACATGAATAAGATTCCAATACGCAATGAAATCAATTATTTTAAACGGAAGTAACGTTTTTATTGAATCTGTAGTATTGAATTTGGATGAGTATATATAAAAATATTTTCTCAGTAATTCAAAAAGAACTACAACGCAAGTTCGTAAGTTATTTTTAACTGGAATTATTTTTGACTGCTCAGTAAATATGCAATATAAATTATCGCAGTCAAATCATCAGTCATCAACGATTGAATCTAATAAGCCGCAAATTAGCGCGGGTGAGAAAACTCATACGCTTCGTTGAAAGCCGTATTCACCATTTTTACATTTAAAACGACAGTCTGGAACATGCGTTCGACAATGTTGACATGTCCGAAGATTTAAGTTTCTATGAAATAAAGCTGTGCCTATCTTTAGCAAATGTTTGTCTTCTTATGATGTATTAGCCCTTTATCGCTAAAATAAGTTTCAAAATTCACTTTTATAAACAACTCAGATATTTTATTCCTTGTGAAATTTGTGCCGTAATGTGTTCGAAGTTCATTGTCGAGTGGCAGTTCCTTCCTCATCCTGATATCGGTAACTACTTGATGCCGATGCCAGTTGAATAATCCTAGTTGTGATAAAGGTAATATTAGAACAAATTCCGACTTTAAAGTGCCTATAAAGTGCTGGGGAATGACAGCGAGACTCATATTTGCGATACACAGGTTTGGGTTTACGACAGCGTTCCTAGTGCCTCAAACGAAGACGTGGCTCAGGCTCATGACCGGTTCAGGTCTGATGCTCTCATTTAGCTGCCTAAACTCAACATGTGATACAATTGAGGAGCTTATCTTTCCGAAAATTATACTAATCTAATGATTACTTTCTAATTTTTACATTTATGGAAGTATCCGGACATGTTTACCATGTTGCAACTCAACTTTTTGCACTCCGATTGACAAAAAAGCGTGCGAGTGCGCTAAATTCTTAGATCGTTTATGTAGCTCTGCGTAGATCTTCAACCGAGCAAATATTTTTCAACTCACGCTGGCATTAAACCACATTTCGCAAAATTACAAGATATAGCTGCATGTAGCCAGTTTCTTCAGGCTATAGCGCTGCGAAATATCTTCGAAACGAATAAAGTAAGATTGTTAAGTAATGAACGAGCTCGAAACAGCACGATTTTTGGTTTAGAAAGAAAAACTAATCGAACCAATTTTTTGATCAGTCTAGTGTGCTACTAGGTTAAGGAAATTGGGTTACACCTAATTGTACACCTCAAAATAGCGTTGATGATAGGATCTCTTTGAAGTTGAACTTCGGGCCCACGAGTATGTAGCTATACTCAAATATCTCCGATACACTACACTTAAGTAACAATCTACTGCTGTATCGCTTGTGGTAAACAAATTCCTGAAAATAAAAGCGGACGAACATTTATGTTCCAGATGGCTTCGTTCAAGCACCAGCTCCTTCTGCTCCTGGGCTGCATGCTCTGCCTGGCGCTCGTGGCCGCCCAGCCCAGACGGCACCCTGACCTCTACGCTGACGACGACGTTGCTGCGGTGAGTGGACCTGACAACCGCAGGTGAGTTAGGAGCTTATGAGTTTCTCTCTGTCAAGTTACATTCCCTTCACCCGTTGCGTTGTCAGGAAGCGTCGCTTCGATGCTACTAGATTTTCAGTATTGCAACGAGTAATGTTCGGTATCGTTGCGAGTAATGTTAGCATTCTCACATGATGGTTATATGAAAGGATGTTAATGAAGTTGTCATTTTCGCATACGTAAGTGTTTTCTTACGCTATTCTAGAGTTACGCATCACATCATTTACGAAATTAGTTCCCGTGCTTATAGACTGCTTCTGTACGCCATTTTCGAGTAAAAAATACTCGAGACCTCATAACGTGCGTGTTTTCTAGTAAAACGGGCAAAAAAACTCATGCGCCAAAATGGTGTCTTCATACTGTATATCTCAACCATAAAGGGCACCGAATATTCGCGAAGTAGATAAAACTATTCCAAAATGACCGCAAAAACCTATTCGCCTTGAAAACCCAACTAAGGTCTCTTTCTATCACAAATCTTATAGTCACTTTCTTAAAATGCCGAATGTAAAAACGTTGAAGTAATTTAAACCATTTTGCTTTATCTTATTATCTGCCCGAGAATTATTATTAAGATCAGAGCACGAACGTCTTCCTCTGACTTCAAACTCTCAACTGGATAATAAATAGTTTGACTAGTACCACGCCTGCAAGTTTATTTATTGGCATCAATGAAAAACGAAACAAAACCTTTCATTACATAATTTCACCCCAGTGAGTAAAATGGATTAGCTATCCACATTGAGCATCTGGCTGTTGGAATGTAACCATTCTTTTAGATATCATTCTTGGGCCCCTAACAAGCGTCAGGTGTCAGAATCGTAGTCGCGCATCGCTGAGAAAGTTAATTTCACTTCATCAATTACCGACCTATAGAGCTATAATGGCATGCCCAACATATTTCTCAATTTGACCATGATAAACTCACATCATGCTACCGATTTGAAGAATCCACGCCACTCTGCCACCCACTTGGATAATCCACGCCACTATCTCCCCAGGCATAAACTTACGTAATTCCCTCAGCGCAACCTCTAATCTCACGCTTTTATCCACCGCCACTTGCAGCAGTTGGACGGTGAAGGCGCTTACGGAGGCGTGACCGACGACCTGGCCGCGTGGCTGCTCAGAAGCAGGATGCCCAAACGCAACTCGGAACTGCTCAACACCCTCCTCGGCTCCAAGAACCTCGTCGCCCTGCGAGCAGCTGGCCGCCGATAAACTTTTCACTCGTGATGATCACATCACATGTCGTATCATGAAGCTTTAAGTAATGAGCCTTGCGGTATGACGCCTCATGCCTCCCCTTACCGTATTACGCTACACTGCAGCGATGCATTTGCCTCTCACGTTTCATTCTTTCTAAAAATTGATGGAAGCGCTTACAAGTTTCACGAATACATTTCTGAGCGTCAGTGATACAAGTTCTTTGGCGCTATCTAAGGCAGAATATCTTTCGGGTCGCACGCTGCCCAATAACAGCATTGCCAGGATTTCAATAAGATGAAACATTTCACATCTCTCTAGAATTCAGCGCGACAAAAGTTCTTCAATGTCTATCTCAACCATTGAGCATGAACTCGTTAAACCCAAGATCATATTTCATCATGCTATGCAAACCTGTTTGAATATGAACAATTTGTGTTATGAACCATCGCTTTCAAGGATATTTGTAAAATGAGTGTCCGGATAAAACACAGGAATTTCAAGATTTACAAGAACATGTCGCATTTGTCGATGCACTAGAGGTTAATAAAGAAAAGGCAACATAAATTTCTTTCATTTGAATCCTTTGCTTAAACAATTAGAAAAAATGAACACTTAATACAGATCGAGATGCGAGAAAAAATTCTTGAATATCATCTAGAAATAACAGCAAGCTAAACCAGACTATTTCAGCAGTACATGGGTGTATCAGAGGAGACGCTCTCTTCTCTATTGTCCAACGAATTGGAACTTTACACAGCCTAACGATACATTTCTTTTTCTTACCTCCGGTAGTGAGAGTCCCTTCAATGCAGTTGCGCATTTGAACTTGACGAAGATGTACTGACATACAACACAAAGAAAGAGAGCAAATAAATGTACAAACGCAAATTAAATTCTCATGCAAGGAAATATTCCCAAAGCCATCATATGACAAGAGATAATATAAATCCAATTGAACAATATAAAAACGACAGCTTTATTTTTCCGTTTCTGCGAAAAAACTCATGTTTGTGTTGAAAAGAAATACATTGCTGTACATCAACAGTTAGGTTATTACTAAGTAAACAGAAAAAGTAAATCCTAAAAAGTACGTTAGCAAATAATGACGTCTTTCCTTAAAATTAAGATCACAATAATCAGAAAACTAGATTGGTAAAAATAAATTTGCACATTAGTACGCTTGCAATCATGCAAGGAATTTAAGCATTTCGTCACTGCTCTAGTAGCTCTCACGTTAATAGCAATTGAGTAAAACGCGTTGTGCATTCCGTGGAGGAGCATCAAATCGAGCAACAACCTTGTAAACGATCAAGGCAGAGTTAAAACACAATTCGAGTCCATGAAGCATAACTGGTAGATACCATAAGGCAGAACAAAACAAGGTGGAGCACACTTGAGCGACATACAGGCACAGCACCGGCAGAGATTACAACTAAATATATGCTTCGTGTACAGTCACGATGCGTTGCCGACAGACGGGACACAGTTGATTGTTGGAGCGCAGGATGGTAGAGCAGCAAACGTGGCAGAGGCACAAATGGCGGCACGGCAGAAGCAAAACAGAGCGCCTATGGTCCTGGCACACAACACACTCCGGCATTTGAGCCACAGCCCCAATAGCTGCATCAGTTTTAAGAGAAGTTTCCTTGCTGTGATTCTGACGTGTTGTTCTAAAGTGGTCGTCAAGTTCCCACGAGACATGCGACACAAGTGGACTGACTTCAGGGGTAATGCCCAGTATTTCTCTAGCTCTGTTGAGTCTAGACACAAAGAAGCTCTCCTTTCTAACTCGAGGCCTGACTGTAACGTGCAGCGATCCATCGGCGTCGTTGTGAACGATGTAATCATAAACCATGTTATTGTGGCGGTCCATGTTCAGCCGTGCCACAAGATAGGCATCCAAGCCATTCACATCCATATCAACTGTGTCGACGTTGATCTGTCGTTCTAAATAAATATAATTGACTTGCGGCGGAACTTGACGATTAGGTGCGCGGGGAGTACGACCAGGTATAGCTTGGGACAAATGACCAAACCTGTCAACCACCAATTCTATCATGGTTACCATGGGAACTAAAAAGCGACGATTCATAAAATCACAAAAACGATAATACATAAAATTCCAATCCAAATGATTGAGTCTTCTCCCGCTAATTTGCGAGAAGAACCTCACAGAATTCTTAAAGAGCCTGCATGCTTTGATATGGACATAGGCACAAAGGCGAAAACGAAAAACCAGATACTTGTAAACCAAAACAGGGATCAAAAGTGCTAAAAAAATAAAATCTAAAAAATGATTGATAACTTTTTCCAAAACGATAATGGAAATTCTACCAAGGACATCAATCAAAAAAGCAGCACACCTGGCCATGCCACCCATAATCATCAGGACACACCGAGCCAGAGCCCATGAGAGTCTCTGAGCTGCTGTGAGACTCCAACTCGCAACTGACACTAAACACTTCACAGAAGCTGCTAAGAGCTGCACAACACCACAAGAGTTGCACAAGATAAACACAAAAATAAGGCCAAACATGATTGTGACTAGTGTTGCTGCATATACAAGCACAGGCTGGAATTCTGCAGAAGTCACCATTCTGCCCAGGTTTGCCAGTGCTGATGCCAGGAAGTGTACGCCAGAGCCCACGTCTGATAAGAATTCCAGAAGATCGGATTTGAGTAAGCTCACCATTTCCCTTGTCTGCACAAAGAACATGTGCTTGTTTCAAGTTAAAGGAAAAATGTACTTCAATGTTAAGTGCCTCCTGCATTCTAGTTTCTTCTAACACCAATCAGATATACTTAAGCCTGAATAAGTACTTATCAGCTCTTCAATGTAAAGAACTTCAATATATATTATTAAATACCGATAAATGAACTTGCCTTGCTATAGCACAATTTGAAGATGACATTTAGAAATATAACAAACGTTTGACTACAATACTGATCCAATTTAACCAAACATTTTGGTATAAAATCTCCATAAAAATTTTCAATTCACAGCAACATAGTGGGTACAAACTGTGCAGACATCAGATAAATAAAATATATTGAGTATAACTTGGCAGTTGCAAATTGGTTTTTGCTATACAAGAAATTTTTTACTAGTATGGAAAAAAATAACACCAATGTTCCATCAGCAAGATTATGCCAACACAAATCAAGATGCAACATAAAATTTAGTAAGTGAATTCTTTTGCAAACTTACATGACCAGTGTTGTGGTTCCAAAAGATTTATATACACTTATTAAACAAATATGAAAAGAATGAGCAATGCTGTCTAGAAGTACCTGATAAAAAATCATCAAGATATGCAACCTCAAGTCTAATTATTTAGAACACTCAACTAGGTAAAAAATATTTGCTCCAAGTAATCTTGCTAGCATAAAGCTGAAGTTAACAACAACAGAAAAATGTGAAAGAATTTATTCAATAACAAACCTTCATAAGAAGCAAGAGCAGGAGGTGGATGATGTGAGAGCTGAACTTCAGTAATGAAGAAATAACGTCATGATTTAGGCGCACAGCCACAGCAAGACCGGCACCAATGAGCTCCATCACTTGTTGCACCTCACCCACCAGAGTGAGATATGAATCCCATACAGTACCTACCAGTTCACTCATTCTGCAACCAAAAGCCCACAGTACTTTACATGTTTAACTCTTAACCATGGCATAACTTGTAACCTGTAAGTACATGGAAATCATGACTAAATAAATGTCTCAAAACAGAAAAATATGATAGAAGTTTGAGAAAATTTACAACTGCTCATATGTTTTTTGCCAACCTGAATCTTGACAGGAAAATTATAAGATGATTTTTGCAGTTTCAACAATTGGTAACTTGGGGTCAGCTGGTACTGAATTAAAACCATGTTAATTTGGTAGCTACAAGTTTTTAACATGTTTAATCACAATGCAATCATATTTTCCCCTCTTGCCTGCATCAAATTTAACTTTGCATGTTAAAAAACAATCAAATCTCAAAAACTAAATGTAGAACTGTCTTTTACAATTAAATTAAGCATTACTACAGAACAAAATTTTATAAGCTGATAATTCTGTTTCAACAAGTTAAATAGAATATAATTTGTAAAGGAGTACATAAAAAATACACAATACAAGTTTTGTTCTCATTCCTCATTCTCAGGCTCCAAGTGGCAATTGGCACACACTAAATTTTCCCCAAATTTTTTTTGCTGTTTCACCAAGTAGTATTAAAATTTTTGTAACAAATTCAAAAACAAATATTTTCCAGCAGAGACCACAAAAAATAAGAATTATACTTCACATTTTAAATTAAAGAAAAAGGCTTATCTCATTACCATTTTTATGCTTTAAATTTTTAGAGAATCTGCAATGTCAGCAAAGTGAACTTCTGTTTAGACATTATATATTCTTTCAAGATTTACCACTGGCAAGAAAAGTATTACTAAGTTTTTTATGTGTAGCTATAAGAAGAATACAACAAAAGCAATGTATAGAAAACAAAAATAAAAGGATCATTCAATATGAACTGTAATATATTGGAAATCTATGTGCAAGGTGTAATCTCATTGCTCTGCGTAGAAACAGATACCCTGTGATAGAACCAAGAAGTTAAAAAGTAAGAAGAAGAAGATAAAGATGAGATAACAAAAACCAGGGAAGAGTAATTGAAAGTCAGTAGGAACAAAAGATATATGTCCTGACTATAGCTAAATTGACTTAATGGTATCCCTCCTAGAGAGACCAAGTCTATGGCATAAGATAGGCAAACATAACAAATCTAAATAGATAGGAGTGAATGGTCAATTCATAACATAACTAAAATTAAATTAAAATAAAATACAAAGAAAGTGCCATACTACCATGAATGCAATCAGATGATGGCAAATACCTTTATTATTTTGTTGAAAGCAGACAAAAAAAAACAATAAGTTCTGTAAATGTGATTGGCACAGCTGTTTTCTTTGTCCCTGATGGAAATCCTGATCTGTATCACTTGATTATCTGGTAAATGTGTAGCGTTGGTCAGTAATTCGATTTTCCAGTTTTTGGTGTATATTCGTAGTTAATTAGATCAAAATAAACAAGTTTTCTTCTATGCACTTTCCGTCTCAAATAAGTATTTTATTAGTTATAGCGGTAAATGACTTACCGCAACTCCAGTGTTTGAAGCGGCAAGTAATTCAAGGAGCACGTCGGACAGCAACACTGCAATGCGCACTCGCTTCCAGCGCGATCGTCATCAATGACAAAACCAAACCTACCCCTATACCTTGTTAAACACATATTTGACGAAAAAAGTGTATGGAAGAAAAGTTGTTTATTTTGACGTTATTACCAGGATTCAAGCAACACAAATTCAAAATTGGATGAGTAGCTGTTTATCCAAGCGCATTCGTAATCAAAGACGAAACTAAACCTACCGCTATAAATCATAAAATACTCATTTGAGACGGAAAGTGCATAGTGCAACTTGTTTATTTTGATTCAATTAATTAGGTTCAGGCATTGAAAAGTGGAAAATTGATTACTGACTAATGCTACACATTCATTGATTATCTTATAAAACTGATGTAATAGGCTATCTACCTTTGAGTAAATATATGATTTTTATAGCATTAGATATTTAGGTTAATAAAATAATTCTTCAAGTCATATATTGCAAATCAGATTTTGTTTACAGCATAGTAAATTTAACACTTTTTGAGTTAGGCCTACCTTTGGTTAAAAGGGGAAAATAACAAGTAGAAGGATGCAAACTGCATTTCAATTGCTTGCTTACAGGCTAATATCTCAAATATGCTCTAGCTTTAACTATGCTTCAGGATGAATAACAATTCTGTAATGTAGTTAGCTATATTAGTTAAAAATCTACCAAAATGAAAAAATTTGACAGCAGAAATTTAATACAAAATATTGAATATTTAAGAGCAAAATATGCAACTGCATAATAAAAAAAACTGTTGACAAAAAAAAACAGAAATAAACTTTCCATTATTTCAACCAACTTCTCATGTAGAAAATTTCAAGGTTTAATTTTTATTTTATTTTGTAGGAATGTGAATGTGCTTGAATGTGTTTCCAGGATGGGAAGTTTTTTTCATTAGGCAATTTAAACTATAAGGCTAAGTTGAAGTCATCAATATTTATATCTTAGGTTAGTACCTAGTTACAGTAGTGATAGTAACAAGTAAATTTTTTGCTAATTAATGAGGTTAACATTGCTGGACTCCCGTCCTCCCCTTTATTTGGAAACCCTCTTGTTCCTTCAGTATCGAGTTAGGCAATGCTGACCAACAGTAAATGAAGGTCTAAATTTTTCAGTATACCAATTTAAACTTCGGTGATAGATAAATATCCTCATTTATATGAGGCTGTAGTTCTCTAAAAGAAACTCCTTTACTTCATGTACACTGTAGCTACTGTAATTTGAGTATCATTGAAGCTATGAAAATGTTTCTTGTGCATGCCTGGAGTAAGAGACAGTCACTGGAATGAGCCAGTCAGGTAGAGTGGTCAGTAATGACCCAATATGCCTGGGGATGGTGTTTTGACACACTGGTTATCCCAGTGATGCCATCCAATGGCAGCTTGTGACAAGGATTGGTAGATCCTGAGTAGTTTAGTGGACAAGTCTGGTACCAGGCGCTGAACTCTTGGTGTGAAATAATAATAATAATAATAATAATAATAATAATAATAATGAAGGCATCTACGGATGCTTTATTTCCAATCAAGCCTGATACATATCACCTTGTACATTGGATTTTCAAATGCCTTATAACTAACGCCAGGACGCTTTCCCCCAGTCAAGACCGGTACCCATTTCAGACACCTGGGTAGAGTGGGGTATTGTGCTTGGTATTTTTCTCCTATACCCAACAGAGAAAATTGCCACTGCCTGCGCCGTGATTCGATCCCGGGTCTACCGCACGGCGGCAGAACCTCTAACTAGCACATGGCTATGGCGGCACTGAAAATTGTGGAGGGAATTGTAGGCCGTTACAAAGGCCCCGACGCTGTCGGCCCTCAAGTTCAAGCACTTGAGCATAAGGCAGACAAAACGCTGGTCACGACCTTAGTCATGCAACACAGCCGGCAAAAAATAAAATTGTTTATTCTTCAGAATTTAGCCACTAGGCCTAGTGCAATTTTGTGCAATGTGCAGAAATGGTTCTTTTCGTAGTAATATCTGTTCATAACCATGGTCCAGCCTAAAAGCTACGTCTCCTTTCATACGCAACCGCTTGCAGTTGTTAACAATTGGGGTTACAGACTTGCAGTTGCAGCACTGTGGTTGCAGCGCTTCGTTCAAATTTCTCTTCCGACAGCTTCGTAACGGTCAGGTCATAGTAGGCACGTGTTGAGAATTTTAGTTTTGCACGACGAATATATTATACAAATAGAGAAAAACATTTAATCTCATATGAGACAATGTGAAAACCATCATAGTTTTTCAAATATCTTGCATAAAGATCCATGATCAATTACAAAATATGATCATCATAATACTCATTTCAATTAATGAACCCGGAATTTAGCGAAAAACGTGACATTGTATTCACTTAGTTGAGTTATTTTAATTTTTGTGATTCTTTTCAAAACAAGTAATAAAAAATGAAAAAGAATATCGTGTTAGTGATGGATCATTTATTTATATAATATAAGTTGTACCTTAAAGCAAGCACAGGTGATAACTGACAAAAAAAACATTGCAATAATCTTTGGAAAACTTTTGTGACTAGGGAGGCTTAAAGCAACTTATTTTATCTAATCTGGAACACAAAAAAGTATATACAATTCTCAGTTCAAGATCTAACATCTTCTCCCTCCTAATGCTTCTTGCCACCAGTACAAACATTGTATGCTGGTGAGGGGAGTGTGATTCCAGCATTTAATGTTTTAATAAGATTGATATAAGAAAGTTCTAGCCTCCCTTACTTGGGCCTACAACAAAGTTGGTCGAATAGAGGAAGGATGAAGACACCATTTAGTATAGAGTTAAGGAAACGTGGAATTCATGCACAAGTGTGTCCAGGCAAAGGATCCCGTGCACATAGAAAAAATAGGATAAGAAGGAAGGTAATGAAACAAGATAAAATTTAACGAAGAAAGTGAAAGTTGCTGAAAAATAGAAGAGCACCAAACCGAGAAAAAAATGGTCTTCAACAAAACAGAAAACATTTTATTTCAACAAAATGAAGGCCTACCTCTCAGCTTAGGAGCTTACATTTCCTCCCAGGGAGCGCTAATTCCCACAGATACAATAGTTGTATTCCCCTGATAAGGGTGTGAATATAAAAGTACGAAGTAAGAAAACCCTACTGGAATGATACAAGTTCCTACGTGTCTTCACAAACCAAATATGTAATACTTCATCTATGGTACACAATATCAGAAAATTTCTGAGGGAAATCACACAGAGCAACATATCGATTTTGGTTGGGATCAGTTTAAAAACCGCTATCCTTATACCATTTACGTGATGTCCTTTAGATTAAGGAGACAATATTTTGTTAGACTAGGTAAATTATTTGGTGACTTTCTAACGGAAATATTGCATGGCAATTAATAATGGCTCCAATACCCAAGGCTTCATGGATACGTTGACAAATTATCTTTTACAGCTCATCGCAAGGCGTATCGTAACTAAAAATGCCTCAATGACCTGTTTTCAATAAAGCTATAGTTTATACTTTCAGTCATTTCATGTAAAAATCAATGTGACACAAAATGTTGTAGACAAAGCTAATTTCGATCCACGTACAACCGCACTCATTTCTCGTCTTTTTCAACACAACCCGCAAGCGGACAGCAGCTTTCACTGAGAACTAAACCCTTTAGCTTTAGTTCTCCGAGTTTGTCTTCCGCTGAGAACTTCTAGAAAAAAGCCAAGTCTTTTGGACATGTACGATGTGAAGAGACGTACCAAACAATTCCCCAGGAAGGCAGAGAGTTTGCAGACGCGCGTACACGGCGTAAAGGCTGCTATCCTTCACGTGGAACTGTGGTGAGGATAGAAACAAACAGCCTCGTGAACAAAGCTCGTGCTCAAATAAAATGATATAACAAAGTACAACACATAGATAGAGGTTACCTCCTTGATCTTATTGGCATGCAGATTTTTATGGACGGGTACAGATTTGACTAGAATGCAGATATAAAGAATTAATTATCTGTAAAAAAAGTATAATTAAAGGCTCATGACGAGTCTGCACAATCACATGGGAACTTCTATTGTAACTTAATTAATCTTAAAAGCTTTTGAATGAAATTATTCATTGAAGAGCGATGGATTAACAATTTTTCACAGACTCAAAAACGTGAGAACGATGCTATAGAGCCAAATCTGAACACAACGCATCACAATTATAAAGGAAAGGTTGGAGTCAAAGCAGATTGGACGCAAATCGAATTGGCATAGAATTTTCATCAGTGAAGATTTTCATCTTCAACCCTAAAAATGAAGCCAAACAGATCAAATGCAGCTCAGGCGCTACCCTGCTCATAGTGACAACTTTTATTGGACATAAACTACGGAGTGACATTAAAATCCCACATCTGCTCGGTTCCACCTGTTCAGACATGAAGAATTCTTGATGCTTCCCTCTCTATTAGAGCACCTCTCAGCAGAGCACTGCTGAGCTGCATCAGACTGTGCTTTTCTTCAACGCAATTTGAATAAACAGTTCACAGTAAAATTAAACCCATACGATTTATATGCATTAACTTACAAATCTGTTCACGCGAGCGCAAAACATTCTTCTGCGAAATTACAGTAACGAAGATCGACCGAAATGAATTTGTACTAGAGAGCTTTCTTTTCCTATCAAAATATTGATCTCAACTATAGTTCCCTATCTCAAACAGTTTCCGCTGCTCATTCCAAAAATTAGTTAACTTGCACCTTCGGAAATACATGGTAAACATTTGGTTCAGCAATACACGAAGGCACTTTTCAATATGGAATCAGTGTGAATGAAACCTTTAGTAACCACCCAGTTTGAGAGAAGCAGATTAGATTAGATTAGTAGTTAGTTTTAGCCTCCCTACCCGCAGCAACAAATGCGATCCAAAGAGAGGAAGGAGGAAGGCACCATTTTAGTATGGAGTTAAGGAAATGCGCATAGGAACAGTAAGTTGGGAAAGAAATTATGAAACAAGAAGAAGTTGAAGAAGAAAGTAGTAGGTGCTGAAAAACAGGACAGCAGTGAACCGAGAAAAAGTGTTCCTTAACATAATGAAAATTTTATTTCAACAAAAAGAAGGCCTACCTAACTCTCAGCTCAGGCCCTCACTTAGAGAACAGCAACGTCAAAGCAGTTAGAATTACTAAAAGTGACATTTTGAATGCAAAATGTGATATCCCAACAACCGACTGACTTTACTGAAGCACATACAATCTTCATACGCATTTTAAAATAACAGTAATAGATGCTAATGTAACAGAGGTAGCAAGTACACAATAGGCTACTACATATAAATAAGATAAAAATAGCAACAATTGCATTTCTTAATTATAGAAAAATGCACAAAATAACTTTCCCACAAGAAGAATTGAGTAATGAGAGGAGTTGGAACAAACAACTACAACTAGAAGCGTGAAGTACCTCATCTGAACATCAAGGGTTCAGATGAGTGCTCATGTGAGCTATAGTAAACTGTGCGTCATGTCAATACCAATAATAGTGTTTCCTACTCGGAAGTATTGCACTGCATCGTTATATTATTGCGTAGAAACATTGACGTTCCTCCTTCTGCTACCTAAGTACATGGATAGCTTCTTACGGGACAATTTATTGAAAGTAAATGGTGCGTGAAAGTTTACTTCTAATAAACGGTGATTCAAGTAGCCTCCTACTGTACCACTACTACCACGCTGCTCTCTACCTCAGAGGAGTTAAGCTCGTGACACCATTTTAACAACATAATCCGCATCTTATCATCTGGTAAGTTGCTCAAACCGTCAGAAAAACATCAAAGTAATGGATCCATTATTTTGATAACATTTGCTATTCATCTGACGAATTTCATTATCTTAATGGCACTGAAATTTGTTCGGTTTGAATTAAATTCGAATGGTTTTGAAAGAAAATAGACCCTTAAGTTTGAATCAGAAAGTTTATCTTAACACAGTAGAAGCCCCAAGAAAAATATCGGCCATGCATTGAAAGTAGTTCTTATAAAAGATGCCATAAAATATTGAACATCTACACCAGTCATAGTTAATACATAACTTTGATTAAACATCATTAAAACTGTAACATTATCATGACAAAACAGATGCGGTCACAACACACAGTCGGAACTACACCAGACTGTAAAGAAAATGACGACGCCACAACACCTCACATAAACAAAAAACACGGAACTATGAACAGGAGGAGGTAAAAAAGAAAAAGCACAACATTCAGTATTTAATTCAAGATAATACCAGTTTAGTTGAAATTATCGTGAGAACACATTGTCCTCACTTCAACAAGAGTAAAGGCTGGCAAATAACCATTGATATGAAAATCTATTTTCTATTCTTTCATGTATGCTGAATGGAAATGAATTCAAAGGGGTTTCAAGAGTGCAGAAGTACGAGAAAATGCAAGAAACTAAAGGATAATAAGTGAGATAAAAAAATTATAGCAGTTGAACACAAAGAGGTGAACACAACCCTAGCCAGCTTGATTTCTGAGCTGTTGCAGCCACGCCTCTAGTCAGCACAGAAATGAAGGAGAACTACAGGGATTTTTCACAGTATTTTTGCAGCGAAAATATCGTTGGAGTAAAGATAAGGCTCGGTCATCATCCAGTGATGGCGGCGGCGGTGCTGGTACAGGTCAGGATTTTGTCGATGAGCTGCTGGTCAGCATCCTTGTTGTCCAGGTCTTCTAGAGCCGTCCAAGACTGGTCTGCTTCGAGTCTGTAGCTACCCAGGTGCTCGTGAGGGCAGTCACTTCCCCACTCCTGCACGTCAAATGAAATTGTTACCTACAAGCCTTATAATAAGGGAGAGCAATTTCTGCTCCATGTAATTTGCCATATTTTCTGCCATAGGTGAGCTTTTGGTCTACGAAAAGATGTGCCAATTGAGAAAAACCCAACAATTATTTTTGAAATTCAACAGCAATTTAATCATAAAGTGTGAGAGGAAACAAGCATGAATGCCGAAAAATCAATGAAATTCAAAAATTAACTAATCTCCCAGTGAGTGCTAATTCCCATACACACAATAGTTGTAATGAGCTGCTCGAATTAAAGGTAAAACCGTCACCTGGGGTAGATACAACAGTTTTAAACTCCCTAATGAGCTGCTCGAATAAAAGGTAAAGCCCTCACCTGGGGGCTGATCATGGAGAAGTAGCGCTGGCCAGACGGTCGCCCGTACAGGTGGTAGGTAGTGCCCGGCTGCTTCACGAAGTTGCAGGCAACGTGGTGCAGGTCTGCGTTCTGCTTCGCTTCTTGCAGCACGCGGCGCGCTTGCTCCTGTAGGAAGCGCACCTGCTCTGCTATCACCTGCAGCTTGTTGCCCACGGTTGCTCGGGTAAATGTGTCTGCCTGTTACAACAACAAAAAATTTGTTGAGCAGCTTCTATAAAAGTGACAATGTGGTAGCATAGATGTGCAAAATTTGATTTGTTTTTACAATTAAGCACATTATATTTTTTTAATGTAAAAAGGTCTTACTAAATTCGAGGGCACAGAAATTAAAATATCATATGGTAGTCTTATCAAGCATGCTGTGACACGCAAAATAATAGAATAAACTACGTTTTTTGGCACTACCTTTCATGCAACCTCGTTTTCCGTAGGGATTTTGTGAAAATCCTTTGATCCAGCATACCTTTCGATGAACAACACAAAAATTAAAAATTCCCATTCAAACGGCCTAATTATCTGAAAACAAGAAATGGAACTCAGAAACATTAAACCCATCATAGAATAATCATTGCTTACTTACAAAAATAAGCGCTCTTCTTGATATCTTACTATTCTCTTTCCATAGACATAGGTCTAGAACCACTGCACACTGCAAGGACAAAAGCTTAAACTAACACGTGCTCAACTTACCCACCTTCTGAATTTCCTGCGCAAGCTCAACAAGGTCTGAGGGCGAGTGTTTGGTGGTGCGGTACGGGTTGACGAGATGCGCACCGCCCAGATCGCTGCTGCGCTCCACCAGCTGTGCTGTTGTTGTAAATTGCATTAGAAAAGTTAGCTCACGCCTCCCAACAATAGATGAGTTATCTCTAGCCTTATTAACTACAACATTGATGTTGCAAAGATATGAAGAGGGAAGGAACCATTTTGTATAGAGCTCAGGGAATGGGGAATCTGTGCACAAGGCATGTTTCCACACAAGATCCCTTGTGCAAAGAAACGGTAAGTTAGGAAAGAAGTATAAAACCCAAGATGAAAGTTGGAAAAGGTAGTACGTGCAGAAAAAATAACAACCTGATTAAATTGTGAGTTGGTTAAAGCCTCTCTAACCACAACAAAGGTGTTCAAAAAAGAATAAGAAAGAAGGCTCCATTCAGAAAAAATATAAATAAACGGGGAGTCATTGCACAAAGTGCATTCCTGCCCAGAATCCTGTGTGCATATAAACAGAGAGTTCAAAGGGAGGGTTAGGAAATAAGATAAAAGATGAATAAAAAATCAGTGGTGCAGAAAAACACGACAGCAGTAAAACCAAGAACAATAATCCAAAACAAAATTACTTTAATAAAAAGAAGGCTTACCCAACTTTCAGCTTATGAAAACAATGAACAAAAAATCGATCTGTAACAAAACAAAAATCTATTCTATTCCAATAAAATGAAAGCCCACCTAACCTATAGATTGAGAACATATTTTACTTCTGGGAGTGCTGATTCTTATAGCAACAATGGCAGTATCCTCCTTGTGGGTTAGTAACATTTAATTATGCCAGTAAAAGGAAACATATCCCTACAGACACCCCAACAATTTGGAAAGTGTCAAGAACCGACCTGTTCTGAAAAAATTTTGTACCTTTATTATGACTATTATTTTTATCCATTATATTATATTACCAGCTTTATTATCACCACAAATGCAAAAACCTGTTACCAAACAACAGCGCACCTCATTACAACACAATAGAAAACGCTTAGATTTAGTAAAGTATAGAACTATAAACCAAGTTTTAAAAATGATTAGGCTCAAATTTTGAGATCAACAAAAATCAACCATCATTACGGGCCTTTTGCACGAGGTTCATCTTTTCCACGGAGAGACAGAGACATGATGTGGTGCAGGCCCTCACTGTTCTGATGACCTCCGGACTTGTTCGGTGTTATTGCTCTGTGTATATTTCTAAAAAAAATGTACCCAAAATTGAATGCTTTGGGAACTTTGCATCACAAAACTACCACAAAAATGAAGGGCTTCCTTAGGTTTTCTTATAATTTTTTTTCCAATTTTGCAAAAATTACAAGCTCATCAAGAGGTAGAAAATAACTTCTCACACTAAGTGATGATAAATAGAAATGAAATAAATGTAAAAGATAACCCTGGAATTCACAGTTATCTGATGAGATGGTATGTTATTGTTAAATTGAAGTTAAAACTTTAATTAAAACAAGTAATTCAGTGACTGTGAATTCCCCTCAGTGAAAGGATAAAAAATAAGAACTAAAAATATTTTGTGATGAATTGAGTAAATATTCCCTGGATGAAGGCATCATTTAGTTTGTTGTCAAGGGAACGTGAAATCTATGCACAAAGGTGCATTCCGGCACAGGATCCCCTGTGCATAGAAAGGGTAAATTAAAAAGAAAGGTTAGGAAACACAACAAAAGTTGATGAAGGCCAGAGGTGCTGAAAAACAGGAAAGTAGTAAATCAAACTAAGATGGTCCTTGACAAAAGAAGGCTACCTAACTTTCAGCTAGGGACCTCACAGTCTCCTCTGGGGAATGCTAATTACCATAGGTATAATAGCCGTAACCCTCTGAGGGAAAGAAAAATGAATATTTAGGTGTTTAAACTATGGAAAACTGTGGAATCTATGTACAAGGTCAGTTTCCCACACAGGATAAGCTGGGTATGGAAACAGCAAGTTAGGAAAGAAGAGTAAGGTAAATAAAGGGACAAAAACAGGAAGAAGCAAAGTGGGCATGAAAAAAATCCCAAAGGCCTAATTGTGGCTCAGGTAACCTAACAGTATCTTTCCTGGGGGGGCCAGTCCCTTATATCACACAGTAGACAAACTAACCTAAAGCCCCTGAGGATATCATTGAGCTAAGAAGAGACATCTAAAATTCATCTGAAAGTAATGAACACAATTTGCATCTTTTTTAAGAGGCAAATACTTTTATTACTAATGAATACTTCCGGTTACTTTTCATTGAACTATTTCTTGTATGTTTTCGGTCTTACTTTCTTACTTCAGAAATGGGCATCCTACCATCAACTGCCACGCAATTTCTATCACAAGTTTTACGTTTGTTCAGCTGATATTCAGCTTACATGAAACCAAACAATTGATCAAAGTATCTAACAGTTTTTTATAGCCCCAATTGTGCTTTTATTACATTTGATGATTCTAAATTTCATCAATCAATTTTCAATCAAATTTAGCATTAAGCTGTTAAGAACATAAATGAAGAGGTACCAAAAAAATATCTAGTTTAATAGATCTACTTAGTAGTTCAACTGAAGAATAAAAAATGTGCAGAAGGAAATTGAAATCTATTCCTATTTCACTGTATCACACACAAATATTCTGCAACACTTTACCATCTTTTCTGATAAACCATCTTGTGCAATAAAAAAGGTGGCAATATTGGAAAAGTTACCCAGAAAATCACTAAGAGAACAATGATTTTTCAAACTTGTGGCCAAGCAAGAAAAGAACAAGCTGTGAATTAAATAGAAGTTCACAGCAGCATGCAACACTCTTGCTACTGAGCATGTAAAACAACTTTGAGGATATGTGAATGTGACAAACTTCAACTAAAAGAGCAACAGCGACTCGGGGCAGCGGTCACAGTGCAGGGGAGCGTCACTGCCCCACCAGAGAACACACTCCGGTCCTGTGCACCTTATATTTCAAGTCCACGTAAATGTGAAGGATAGAAAATAATTATTGGTAATACCACGATTGTCAAGACAATAAAACACAGGTTATTGGAAATAAAATACTATTGCCAACTGGAATCGATATCAGCTTGTATTTTGCTCTTCTTCTTCTTAGGTTTAGTTTTGACCGGCACATCTGCAGGCTCCTCATGATCATCCTCAACCTCCTCCTTGGTGACAGGCTCATCATTTTCTGCAAAATTACCAGAAAGGACTATGATACTTGTTTCTCAGCACTTCCATAGCTGAGAATTAAACATGCAACATTTGGCAACTAAAAATGATGATGCATTTCACAACAGTAAGGCAGAGTATTTTTGGCAGTGTACACACAAAGCTACTGTTTATCTCAATTTTTCATGTCAGTGCAATCAGAAATGTTTCTCAAATTTGTCATTTTTATAAAAGTCATCATCTAATATGAGAGGGCAAGTTTATATCTTCCCAATTTTATTACTAAGAAAGGCATAAATACTACAGATTTCACTACATTTATAGTTGACCCTTAAAATACCATTTCAGATCAAATACTGATAGCCTTATATTGAATTGACTATACTAAGTGCAAGAATAGCAATGAAATTTACAAATTGCTTCTCACCTCAGGTTTCTTTAAAATCAAATTTAAGAAAAGCAACACAAATATTTTTCTCTGTACATTTAAAGTATACAGTTTACCAGTACACCACTCACTTCTCTTGACTGAGGATCCTAAACCATGATGGATAAATCTTCTGGCAGCAGCCCTGTCTATTCTCTGCATGTTCGCCCGTGCTTCCAAATCTGCAATGCGCTTCTGTGCCACCTTGATACGAGCCATCTCTGCTTTTAGGTCCTTCTCCACTTGCTCTGCATCACTGTCACTGCTCATTTTGATGAGGGCTGTAAAAATTTACAGGTGATTATTCACAAATTTAATATCACACCTAAAATGATATTTTGCCCATGAGTGTTGAAAATTACAATGCTTAATATTTAACAATTTTCACAAAAAATATTCTGAATTAACATTGAAAGTTTCCAATTCTATATAGTATTATTAAAAAGATTATTAAGCTCCATTGAAAATCTCAAATCCTAATACATTATATGCATGATAATTTACTCAAAAGTTCCCAGTATTTCATTCACAAGAAAATAACTTGATATTTTAGGAAAAATTATCATTCTAACATTATCAAAGATTTATAACTCTCAATAATAATCGAAATATCTCAGTAAGACAAATTCAGTGCATGGCACATACTTATGCTTATCAAGTTTGAAAGTGACCACATCCCAAATGCTTTACATACTATCAATTTAACAGAAACCAAACATGTTCTTAAAATAATTTCAAAAGAATAATTAATAAAGAATAAGCTTGGGGGTTTAAAATAAATGAAAATGATCATCCAGTTATGGATGCTTCAATTTTGTTTTTATTAATGACCCAAAATAATAATCGGTTAATCCTAGCTAGTACAGCATTTTTGATTTAATTCATGAAACTAATAAAAGAGCAGTATTGAAATTAAAACTTTTGCAGAAAATTAAAGAAATAATTAGCTCAGATTATCCTTATTATGTATGGATTTCATCTCCAACAATACTTAATAAGCATTTAAATCAGTACACTTAAAGTTGAGCCCCTTTGCCATCTCTTAATGGAGTCTCGTCATTTCAAGTACTATGGTTTGTCAACATAATTACATTGAGAAGTACCTTTCTAAAACATAGTTGAATTTCAAAGCTGATTAACCAAGTAGAAAGATTAAGTATTTATATTCAGCATAACAAACTCACCATAAAATAAAGCATTTACTGTATAGGCTTCCATGGTGTGGGCTTTTGCACGGTCCAGAGCACTCAGCTGTAAGAAATCCAAATAAGAAATAAATTCACTATATCAGTAACTGCCCGATGAAAGCTTAGAAAGTCCATTAAAAAAGGTAAACTTGTAAAACAAATAAAAATGTAACTATGACTGTAAGCCATTTATGCAATTGTTGTAGAGAAAGAGTTTGTGATAAAATGAAACAGTAACATCAATGCATACCATGATTATAAGCAAGGATAAAACATCCTCTGTTACGCATGTAAACTGAAATAATAAAGAAAAACATATAGCTATCTATTGTTTCCACCACAAGGTATATTTTTAAAAACCTTTTAATGGCCAATAGAGCAAAAATTTTAGCATTACAGTGGACCCCCCGGGTGTTGGCATTCCCAGGGCAATTTTTTTTCATGTTATAACTCGGAATACAAAGTTCTTTCATCCCCTTGTGATGGCTTTTTTCCCGCCTTACGGCATCGACGACAATTTCTCTGGTGCAGTCAAAAAATTCAAAAATTCATACTTAACGGGTCGGTGTGTATGCATTTGTATGACTGAGCGAGCCTCATACCCTTCTCATATATCACTTAGATGCTGGTATGCTATTGGTCGGTGTCACGGAATCACTAAGATGCTGATATGCTATTGGCCCGCCATTTGACAATTTTACTTTATGATCCCAACTCCATAACAGATTAATGCCGTATGATGAGGGGCCACTGTATACTATTAGTTAATAAAACAAAATTGAAAGCTAAATAATAACAGTATGGGCTTTAAATCATTATACCAAGAAAGAACTTTTCGCTTCTTGTTGCCTTTGAATACAGAATGAATGAGTGGTATACCAGATGTGCTGAAGGGGATAGTGGTATGAGCTGTCATGCTGGATTGAATCAGGAGTATAATTGGAGTATTATTGATGAAATTATATTTTTTCTTGTACATGCCTGGAGTAAGAGACAGTGGCTGAAATGAAATAGTCATGTAGAGTGAGTGTTAGTGACCCACCAAGCCTGAGGACGGTTTTGGGACGTACTGGTTATCTCAGTAATGACATCTAATGTTAGCTTGTGACAAGAATTAGAGGATCCAGAGTAAATTATTGGACAAGTCTCTGCACTGGCACTGAATTCTTGCATAAATAGTGTTTTTGAGGGAATTGTAGGCCATTACAAAGTCCCCAACACAGATGACCCTCACTTTCAAGTTTAAAGTAAAAAACAAAATATAAATTAAAAATTTGATGGAAAGTCAGATGCAAATATTCATGCAAATGATTACAAATAATCATGAATGCAGAATGCTAGAAATGATTTTAAATTTTTACTTTTTGATGGGAAATATAATTTATGTGTTGTAGGCTGCTACATATGTTACCAAAATCTCTTAATTTTAACTACGTTTCTAGTAAATTTAGCTCTAACAGTTCTCTTGAATGCTAAATTGATGTTTTATAAATTTGTGTATTTGTCAGTCTCACCAATTTATCATTTAAAATTTATTTCTTAAATCTTTTGTTCTACAGTAAAAAACCATAAATAGTGAAAGGTATTATAAATAGGGTAATGTTCGAATGGCCGGACGGTTCGAATCGTCGGTCATTCTTAGTTAATTTTAAATTTTTGCGCTCGGTAGCTACCTAAAAATTGAAAATTAACTAAGAATGACCGACGATTCGAACCGTCCGGCCTTTCGAACATTACCCTAATGGTCAATATTGAGTTTGATGTTGTCAACGATTTTCATAATTTCGTTGCCAATAATCAATAAAGGAACACATTTAAGAACGTTTTACACGAATGGCATTCTGCTTGCTGATGCGTTATTTTTGAATTATTCAACTTTGAAGTTGGCTTTTGCGTGCCAAGCATAATTTAATTAATAACGGAAGCTAACCTTCTATTACAAACGTACAGAGGTTGGGTCGTAAGGGAGAGCCACAGTTCTTCTAGTGAAAATTATAAATAAAGGTTTCTAGTGAGGTCAGTTTATATCATCTCCAATGGCGGCCAACCGGTACCCAAGATGGCGGTGGCCATCTTGGAGCTGATCTAAACGGACGTAACTGGAAACCTTAATTCATAATTTTCACTAGAAGAACCGTGGCTACCCTCACGACCAAACTTCTTTACGTTTGTAATAGGGGGTTAGCTTTCGTTTCTATTGCAAAAACAATGACTGCTTTTGCGCAAAAAAAGGCCATTCAAGAGCGCCGTTTGTAAAACTTCAAACTTCAAAAACTCAAAAACTGAGCATTTGCAACCATATTGTCATTCTTGTAAAACATTTTAAAATCGGTAAATGTTGAGGACTTGACCATAATCGATTTTCCACTCTTTGATCAATAAAGATTGTTGATGAGACCAAAATAAACAAGTTTTCTTCAATGCACTTTCCGGCGGAAATAAGCATTTTAAAAGTTATGGCATTAAATGAGTTACCGTAACTCCAGTGTTTGAGGCGGGGAAAAAATATACCGCGCGGTCCGACGTGAAAGTAAACAGGCGTTCCCGCGCGGTCCGACGTGAAAGTAAACAGGCGTTCCCGCGCGCCAACCAAGCCGACGAAGAGCAAACCCCCTATTACAAACGTAAAGAGGTTGGGTCGTGAGGGGTAGCAACAGTTCTTTTAGTGAAAATTATAAAACTAAATGAACTGCGGCTACCCCTCACGACCCAACCTCTTTACGTTTGTTATAGGGTGATGCACAATGGAGTTCCGGTAACTCATTCAACGCCGTAACTTTTAAAATACTCATTTCCGCCGGAAAGTGCATTGATGAAAACTTGTTTATTTTGGTCTCATCAACAATCTTTGCTGATCAAAAAGTGGAAAATCGATTATGGTCAAGTCCTCAACATTTACCTTAAAATCTACTAAATTATCTATCTATGGCAACCAAATTATGCAAATCGTTGACAACATTAAACTCAATATTGACCAAAATAATTATCTCAATATCAACACTGAGATAGACAAATTAAAAAATTTGAATAGCCAATTTTCTGAATGCTTTACATGCATAACATTGAGCAATTTCAAATAATATTTTACCAGAAAAAATAGCTACAAATGTTTCAATTTGTGTTTGTACTAACATTTCACCTTAATGATAGCAACTCAATCATTTAACATCATAAGTTTGGTCAAGATTAGACTAAAATTCAACAAATTTAGGGCATATATCTACTTAACTATAAACTAAATTTACAAATTTTCCATTCCGTACACAGAAGAGTTTTTTCTCAAAGTAATCAGTGATTTTGAAACTCCAAACACATAATTAGAAATTTATGATAATTAGATAATTGCTAGAGACTTAGGACAATTGGTAGTAGTTACACTTATAAATGTAAAAACACTAACATGTAAATGAATGTAACATTGTGGTATACAATAGCCACAACACCAAAGCAGCTAACATACCTTGCTAAACACTTCATGATGAGGCTTACTAACAAAAGGAGCTAGTCCTGATTGCAGCTCTTCCAAAGCATTCATCATGGACAACATCTTCGGAGCAAGGCTTGGAGGAATATCTGTCTGATTACTCTTCATTTTCAAGATCCTGAAAAGCTGCTAACAAATAAAACGTAAATCAGAATCAAAACTACGCTTGAACTGCTTCGAAGCAAAAACCAACCACAGCTTTTGTCACAGTTTAAAGGTTCTGAAAGACACACTGGAACCTTACTATTTACTAACTCTAAACGATACAGCGCTCTGAGTCTAAGCACGTTGGGCTTGAAAATCTACCATGTTTATGTATCTCTCACTAATATCTCCCTCAAAAGATTTAGTTACCCTAAAATTGTAAATTTTAGGTATAAACCCCAGGACACAAAATAATTTGCTGAATTTCATTGGATGAACTTTTGTTACATTTTGAACTCAATGAATAGCACACAGTAAATTGAATGAATTTGCAGTATTTTTTTCATTACTTTTAGAGAAGCAAAATCAACTGCAATGCCTTAATAATCCTCAAAGGACAGCATAAATGATGTGGAAATATATTTACTGATTTTAAAATTAAAAATCCTCATGTTGATTGAATCATAAATAGTTTCAGATAATTTTTGAAGCATTTATTTTCCTCAATGTCACCCACAATTAACCCCATGAATCATAACATCACCGAAATTAGGGTAATTAACCCTTGAACTTGAACTTGAACTTGAGGGCCGACAGTGTCGGGGCCTTTGTAACGGCCTACAATTCCCTCCACAATTTTCACACAGAGTTCAGTGCCTGGTACCAGACTTGTCCACTAAACTACTCAGGATCTACGATCCTTGTCACAAGCCTCCATTGGAAGGCATCACCGGGACAACCAGTGTGTCAAAACACCATCCCCGGCACATTGGGTCATTACAGCCCATTCTGCCAGACTGGCTCATTCCAGTCACTGTCTCTTACTCCAGGCACGCACAAGAAACACTTTCATAGCCTCAGTGATACTCGCATTACACTCCTGATCCAATCCAGCAAGACAGCTCATACCGCAATCATCTTCAGCACATCTGGCATTCCATTCATTCTCTCCATACTGCTCAGACACCACATTCATTAAACTCTCTCTCTCTTGCTCATACTTACTACATTCCAGCACAAAATGCTCAATTGTTTCCTCTACTCCACCATTACACTGCTGACATAATCTGTTATTATTCTCATTCCATCTCCATGTACGTCTGTTCACACTCAATGACTTACATCTCACAGCAAACAAGAGTTGACTTCCAAAACTACCATCATAGAACAGCTCAAACTTAGGTGCTTTCTTTTTCATATACCAGTTAAGTGTAGGCTTCCGCATCATGCTAAGCTTCCACTTATTCAATCCATACTCTTTTGTTTGTCTCTCAATCTCTTTCTTCCACCTCTTGCAGTCCCACTCAGGCCCTACACCTCCAACATTTATTAAACTGCTTAAACTGCTTAAACAAACACTGACGGAGACATTACAGTCCGCTGATTGCTTTTCCACGGAAATAAAAATGAAAAACTGAAAATATGAATTTAAGAAAAAGAATAATGAAACCCTTTTTATACTGAAACTAGTCTGGACCCTAATACCAGAGAGATTCCGAATTCACAAAGTTGGATAGCTCCACACCCCTCAGAGTAATGCCGGTGTTATAAAATGTAAAATCCAATATTCTAAACCAATTCGAATACTGTAAATTGAAATTAAGATTTTGTTAGCTATAATTTATCTGACGTTAGACAAATAACTCTTTTAGTTCCAGGCGCTCTGCTATGGAAAAAGCTTCCTTCGTGTTTAAATAATTTTTGAATTGTTACAGACTTAAAGGAGGACGCATCACGTCATTTTACATCCATGCCTTAAGGAAGTATATATACCGCATAATGTATATCAAACTATTCTAAATTGCTACTCTTTGATACAAAATAATTTCCAGTGTTATTGTAAATAAATTATAATCTGGCCAATTTTTGCGTTTTCAATTTAAGAAACCAGTACACTGAGCAACACAGTTGTCAATTACATTGCTCAGAATGGCGTTTTCATTTTATCACTAAATAATAGAAAAGTGAAAATAAGTCGCACATATTCATTAAGTGCTCTGCGACCAGCAAATGCTAAATCATAAATTAAAAATAACTCAAGGTGTCCCAGTTAAATAAAATTAGTATACACCAGCTTACGGCTCAGAGGAGAGATTTATGAAGTCCGCCCAAAGTGGGGGACTCGATTTATTTACGCGAAGTTTGAAGAATAAAAAAAAAATAATCTAAGAGGTCACCAGCTTAATGTTCGAGTTCCTAGTGAAAGGTTGAGAATTTAGTTGATTTACATAAAAACCAAGTTTGGTTTTTTCGTGATAAGACAGGGTCACCAGACGCCTGGGAAGGCATCAATATTGGATGGGATGAATTGATATGGCCGCTTGCTCAGGAGTGGGTCCGGACGCAATATTTCAAGCGTCAAATAATCAAACAGGTACTAATAAAAACCACAATACAACCATCACTTGGGGAGAATGAGAGAACAGACTATCTCGCCTTTGGGTTTATTGAGGTTGAGGTTGAACGCCGAAGTGCGAGGCTTGATTCTTGGTTCGTGAGACGTTCTTGGGGAGAGTCCGAGGCGGTTGAAGAACTTCAGACGATGCGTTCAGCTCAGGCTTGTGGAAGCGAGTACTGGAGTGTGAAGTTCAGGATGGTGTAAAGTGTGGGAGGTACCGACGCTAAGTGGGAAAGCTGAACGGTTGGTTAAACTCAGTAAGAATGGAGGCTCTCGACCCAATAGTCTCAACTGGAGATTTTAGAGGCTTAGCTGAAGGGATGCAGGCCTTCCAGTTTAGTAAGTTTGGAGAGGAGGCGGAGGATACTAGGAGGAGGTAATCTCCTTCTGATCTTAATGCAGGGTGGCTGCAATTAAGAGGTTAGAGTTTGGCTCCATAACGTGTTTGTGAGTGTGCGGGATGTGTGGTCCAGTAGATCCTGTGAGGGAAAATCGAACTGGATCAATTTGCACGACAGCAAGCCTATTCATACACATGTGCAAGACTGCTGCAGTCTGCTGCTTACAATAAGAACAATGGCAGAAGTCTAGTGCTAAGGTCAGTCCGCAGCTCTAGCGCCCGAGTTGCAGCCTGAATCATCTTAACACCCAGAACCGGTGTTCAAGACCAACTGGTCATAAGCTCTATCTTGATCTCACAAGCAGTAACACAACTGAGTATGTAATCTAAATGAACTAACAGCTAGAAGTAAAATAGCTACAGCACTGAGGTAAATAATGTACCAAAAGTAAATATGAGAAAAGGTGAAGCCTCTATTCTCTATAATTCAGATGAGCAAGAATTGCTTCTAGGCGCAGCAAAATTACATATAAAAAGGAGTAGCATATAAAAAGACACAGCAGTAAAAACAAACTAAAGATGTAAACAAAGTTACAGTGATTTAGCAAAGGCTAGCAGTGCTCAATTAAATTCAGGGAAACAATATTGAACTTACACATTAATGATCTTTGTGGACAGCAAAATGTCTTAAAACACTATGCTCGGCACTGATAAATATCTAAGGAGCTAATGCCAACATCGTAGTAATATTGAGAGCACAATAAAGATTCATCGGAGAAGCAAATACAAAAGGGAAAACAATGACAAAGATGGGGCAGTGAGCTTGAAGCTTGTGCCTGACTAACACCTGCACAGAGAAACCATAGTGAATGTTCCTAAGTTAGTCACAAAAATGAGCTCTCACTACACAGACAAGTTAATATAATATAGTTTAGACACAATAAAACACTTAACATTAACACTTGTTACTTACATATGCCCCCTCTGGGGCCCAAGCACTACACTCAGGAGAATCTCTTACGTGAATGACGACGCTGCCTGGAAAGCTGGCTTTATATACGCTGTGAGCGCTTGCGAAATGGTTCTGCGCAGTGTTTCCAAACGGAAGTGACGGACGGAAACGTGATCGGCAATTATTTTCGAAACACATTTTTGGTAAAATTTCGGGTTTTATCGAATAAATTCGGTCATGTAAATTTATAAAAATAATTACATTTGTATAATTTAATTTTAGGATGTTAGTTTTTAATATTTATGAAATTAGGCTGAAGTGTGGCTGAGGGCGTTCACAACAGATTCATCGTTACCTCTGTGAGCGTCGTATGTTTTGTATTCAAAAATATAGAAATAAATCAAAATCCACGCAATCTGGGGTTTAGTTTTTATTTCCTGTAGCTATTCTCGTACAACGTATTATGAGCAAACATTCGAATTTTTTTCCGTTCATAGATTTTTCTTATTTTACACGTGCGCGTTGTACAATGCCTTTTGTGAATTATGCTTTCCAATCGTTTTTCATAACCTGAAAATCCTTCAAGATGGTTTTATTTCGTAATGGTATTGCAAAATTATTCAAGAATTTCGCTCCAAATGAGTACGCCATAGTTTTTGGGTGAATTTATTTAACAATAGGCTTTCACTTTAAAAGCACAACGATTAATTTTTAATCATCACGCTCTCTGCTACATTGGTCACTGTTGATCAATCGTCTAAGCTCTTGCATCATTGCAAAAACACATTAATTCCGTAATAATCATAGAAGTATTCAACAAAGAATTTTATAAGTGATATCAATCTTTATTGTGCAAAAATGATCTCGAAATGAAAAAAAAACAGATTTTTCTCTCTTATGGTTAGTCAGTTGGTCTGTTCAAGGTTTTTTCAATTTATATCGAACTAAAAGAAAACATTTTTACTATTATGGTCCCATTTGATTCAAATATTGTCGTAGATTTTAGTATACTTATTTGTGGTATTCCTTTTTCTAACAATTAAATTTAAAGACCTTTTAAGTTCAGAAATTGGAGGTTTGATGCGTCATACTTTTGCATTAAAATCTCGGAACCAAATTATTTTCCCTTTTTATTTTCTTCCCCTGACAATGAATAATTCACACTGCCTTGATTCGTTGTTACAAGTAGCTTATCTTTTAGCATTTTGGGAGTCACTTCAGATGGAGGACTTGTTAGAAAATGTGATTAGCGTGAGCTTATTGACTTATATAGCTATTTTAACCAAAAGCTTATTGATTTACCTATACGTATTGGTTGTTGATCTTTTTGACCTATCAGTGTACTAAGTGTGCTTTCAAAAGTTTCAAACACCCAACAATTAGAAAAACTTATGATTTGTAACGTGAATGTGATTGCACTTGAATTTGGTGCAGGCAAATCTCCACTTGCAAACTATTTGTGAGCATAAATGAGATAAGTCAAATTCCAGTAGCATGCGGAAAAATGGCTAATGCGTTCTCTACTTACTCTAAATTTGTGTAATTTTTAGCTAGTTTCACTATTCACCGTTAAATGATTATTGTCATTTATATCAATGATATAATTTTCCTCTTTAAACATCCCACGAGACAAAATTTATTTGATAAAGACTGTCACGTGTCCACTTTCGGTGAGCAAGGGCTCCGCGCGGTGGACATCTTAAACCCAATGTCAAAATTTAACCAGAAAAGCCTTCCGCGCGAGTGCCACGTTGGTTGGAGCCAGATAGGAATATATATCTATTTTCACATTTTTTTAAAGTTAAAACACAAAAGCTAGAGTTAGATTAAGTTGGGTAGGTTTTGGTTTACTTAGCTCATTAATAGTAGATACAGGCCGGTCATCTTGAATATGTAATCAGAATAATAAGTATTATTTGAGGTTATCATAGTTAATTTATCTATTCTACTCGGGTATCTAAGCTTTTGGATAAATTTAATGACAAATAAGATCAAACTGTGTGAGTCTCCATTGTAAATCCAATGAACGCAGAATGTAAAAAAGTTAAGAGATTTAACGCCTTCAAAATTTTCAAAATAACTAACTTCTTCATAGAAAAAGGGAAATATTGAATCACAAAATGAAAACACACTTATTATCTACAAGGAAAATTAATATGAGCATTCAAAGTTAATCAATTCAATTATTTTTACTCAATTTTAACCTTGACTATTCGAATTCTTAAACCATGATGGAACACTTTTTTCTTTTCCAGAAAATTAAAAGAAGAGCATGCGCTTTCTCTAAAAAAATTTCCCAGTAACTAGAAGATGATGATTGTTTCTCTCTTGTGGACCGTTTGTTCACACCACGAAGAGGATCGTGTGGAGAGACTTGGCAGGAACCACGACGTTGGCGTAGAGGTCGGTGCCCGTGCGGGGCTGGATGGTCACAGTTTGGGCGTCGTCAGCCCTGATGAAAGAAAGAAAACAAAATAGTTTATTTCTAATCAAGTTGATACAACATTGGATTTTAAAATATCTCAACATTAAGATCCTTGGTTGATGTTCACACATGGGTATCGTGATACCTGTATCAATTGTCGAAGCAAAAAGTTATTGAGGGAAAGGCACGAAAAATGCGTTCCCTTCGCTGCGTTAATTCTGATTTTGACAATGCATATCAATACAAGTAAATAAAAAAATATAATCCTACTGGTGCATTGTCGAAAACACGCTCTTTAGTGTCCACTTACATTGACATATGAGCATACGAACATACGTAGGAACTAGGGATATGAGGGAATAATGATAAAAGTAAAATAGGCAGATTTAAAACACAACTTATTTAGGAAGTTTTTAAAAAATATTGATGTAGCCCATGACTGCCTTGCTAGGCATAAAGGAATTGTCTCTGATAAACTTGATTAACGGAGATTCCAAAGAAACTAAATTGAAAGTTATAAAGAGTAAATAGTATGCTTTATACTAATTTATTATTACTATATGAATTTCCCAAAAACAATAAGCGTTTTAAATGTTCCTTTAAATACTCGTCATCTGAAGTCAAATAGTGAAATCCAAAAATTTTTGTTAACTTTACTAAATGCAGTATGAAAATATCACAACCTCATTCATTTGCAAATTAATAGCTTGTTAAATGATGATTTAACAGCGTTGGATATGGGCGATATATGTCTTTATTAAAGACATAGAGTTTCATTTTTAGACATAAGGTAATTTTTCTGGCAATCATTGGAATTTGGGGCGCAGGAGATCGCGTTGTGATCTGTTCCAAAGTTACTGCTACGGAGGGATGGGATTTTGAAAACGTAGGACTACATCTGTCATCGGCTTTTCGTGAACTCATCGTCACTGTTAAAGCAACGGCACTAGTAGCCCCATCGAGGCTGTGTTTGGAATTTTCAAGCAATACGTGTTTTCTGTTTTCATTTTCGAAAAGTACTTTCATGTCATAATAACTTAAAAAATCTACATTCATTCTCACATGCTGAGGAGGACGACGACAACATTTTTGTCGCCATGGAGGAAGGCCGCCGCTCGAATGCTGCCGTCGCCGCCGTCAATGTAGCTGTTGACAGACACGTCACCCGGCACCACAAACCTGCTGAAGTGACCCATCGCGTAGAACATCGGCTGCTTGTAGAACGTGTCTTCCGCCTGCACAAAGTGAAGCGTCCTGTTTTGATCAGTTGTTGAGGTCATGAAACACTTACTGTACGCCCTGAATAGGTTCCGTAAAGACAAAGTTGTTACGAAGTTTGTCTGACTTTTTAGTATTATTTAGAATAGTAATGACTAAAAAGGATTTTATTTTAGAAGGAATTTTGGTTACTGTGTTTAGCTTCCCCTAACTTCAGTGAGGATGTATTTCGATGAGGCATTGTCACTCTCACAGCAACTAACACAGAAGTTACAGCTAGGTGGTTGTTTCAGGCCATCGAGTTTCTAGCTCAGAACCTTCAGCATAATTTCATTCTACAGAAGGAGTAAAATAACAATTCAAATTCATATGTGACGCTATTTAAATTCTTACTGGTGCTACTCATTATTCGAAGAAGTAAGAGCGTGAGGTACCGTGTCCAGGGAAAATGACTCCTCTCATCAAGGTGCAGGGAACAGGTTGCGCTTTATTTTTCTGACGTGAGGTTCAGTGCACTTCTTACGTTATTCTAGTGTCTTCTTTATATACCTCCAATAATAAAGTGCTATATTCTTGTATTTATTTATTATTTTTATATCTGTACAATGTAACGATGGGTTAACAGTTCTCTTATTTCCTGAAAGTGAAGTATTTTATCTCAATACATTTCACAACGTGAATCAAAATTTTGTGCACAAATGTTACTCTTTCGCACTTTTCGCGAATCGTTTGGTCTTAAACGAACTTTTTTAGCTTTTGGAATTCCTCCAATCTATACTTCCGAATATAAATCAAAAATCATTGAGATATAAATGAATATCGCCTAGCTGGATTTTTTAGATTACTACTCCTACATGTTTCAAAGCCCACCATGAAAAATGGTGTGTAAATAAAAAAGTATATCAGTTCCTTACCAAATTTTATTTCTTCATGCAATATCTATATTTTTTAATTCAGGAAAGCTACAGGAAGAGCAATCCATTATTTCTCCTTTTGCATCGCAAAGTTTTGCAATTAATTAGCTAATTTTTTACACAAAGCTCTTGAGTCTTTCGCACGAGCAATTTCAGAATTTTCAGCGATTGAAAATGTTGACCAAAAGCTGATGATGCATTGAATATAAAGTCCGTCTTTCATTGTGAGAAGAATAGGCAGACACATGCTCTGTTGCACCGAAGAAAAACATTTTTTGTCGACGTGACACAAGACGAAACAACATACGAATTCGACCTATTTTTCGGCATGCGGCAGAAAAATATTCCTTAACAAAGAAAGAGGCAGATACATCACCTGATTTCTTATCATCGAGACGAAGTATAGCAGCGATCATCCTTCAACTCACAGCATTAACAATGGTAGGCGAGTTGACGAAGTTGCTGACCCAGGTCGGTCCACCTTTCTGGTCCAAGGCCATATTCCAGTCCACCCAGCCAGTCGAGTAGTGGTTCACGTCCTGCATTAGAAAGAAAAGAAAGAAGGAAAAACAGTTTATTTCCAATATAGATGGTACAGAAGAACCATCATTGGTTTTTTAAATATTTTAAGAAGAACATCAACTTATTTCGAATGGAGTTGAATCATCGATTTAGTTTAAACATTTGTTTTCCAATACGATTTTCAATATAAAGGTCCGAAATTGGTACTGAAACCATATTATGCATCAATAACGGCAGGTGATCGCTTTAATAACGTTGAAGTTCTAATCTCCATCTCGTGAGCAGCATGGTCTTCTCGAAGTAACGTTGATGGCCATGCTATTTTTTACTAGATTCCTGATAGTGAATGTTGATATTTTCAACGAGAAATGGTGTTGCAATCCACGAGTAACTTTCTTCAAGAGCATTAAGCCATGTGGAGTGTTTTATTCCAATATTCAGTAAAGATATAATTGAAAAACAATGGGATATTCTTAAATCCGTACTCTTACATTGGAATTACATAATTTTAAAATACCAGAAAAAAGAAAGAGGTCTTTTAGGTTACAGTTTTCTAAAAATGGGAAAAACGTGAAATTTTTCATCTCATATTATAATACATAGCGGATTGATCTGCTTCTTATAGCACTAGTTACAAATTCATTTTTTTTTATTCGAAAAAGATCAATCAATCTTATAGTGTAAGTGGTAAGAAAATTTGGAGTTAGGCAGATGTATCCCACGGCTCCGTTGAATATTTTTAAAATTAATTCCCTGGATCATGTTTTAACTCTATTGGAAATAAATATTTTCCTTTTTCTTTTTTTTTGGACGACGACCAACACGAGAGCCCTCACATCGAGAATGTTGACCACGTAGTTCTGAGCGCTGCCCCAACTGCCCAGCACGATGTTGCCGTCTCCGTCGGGCGTGAACCCTTCACAGGACTCCGTGTACAGGATGAACTTGTCAGGGTAGAGGTCGTGTATCGAGTCCAGCTTGTCGGGCCAGTCGACGGTGTCGGAGTACCAGTGCACGGCCGTGCCGTCCACGTAGTTGTACGTGTCGGGGTCCGCCAAAATCTGGAAATGAAAACTCCTCAAAAAAATACCCTTTAATGGAATTATGGAGTGAATAGGAAGAAGCTGACAATCGCGAGTTTTTCGTCTTTGATGTCGCACAGTGGAATGTGCTAACAAAGTCTGGCTGCTGTGTGCGTGACTCTGGCTAGTGATGAGGGTAGATTAGGTAACAACTAAAAAGGCTGGAGAGTGTTTTGTTGTGAAGAGGATTACATCAGAGCAGCACATAATGATGTCTGGAGATCAGGCTCAATAAAAGTGTTTACCTTTAAAACCATGCATGCTGTACACTTTATTCCTAAAAACCAGTTTTAGCACGTATATTATCTGAGTAGATTTGTTCTCCCCTCATAACCAAGCTCAATAATTCATCAACTTAATTTCCCCGTTTTAAATAAAGAAGCTTAAGTTTTGTTCATGACGATAACGATAGGGTGCGGCAAACAGGTGCCTTACACTCACATTTAGTGAGGTGAAGCTTAGAATGATATTGCGAAACACTTCCTATAGCCGGACAGAATGATTACGATCGGGTGCGGCCGAAGGGTGCCTTAAATTCACATTTAGTTGGGTACCGCTTGCATTTGTGCTGCAAAACACTCACAGTGGCAGGATAATCAGGCAGATACTCGCGGTTGTGGTCGAGGACCATGATCTTGACGTCACCATAGCCAGCGTCCGCCATGGCGGGGCCGAGGTTTGTCTTGATCCAGTCGCGCTGGTCTTCTGCTGTCCAGGCGCATGTGTTCCACGGCCAGTCCTGAGTCCATGTAATAGGATGCATTATTTCTTTTACGCGCTATATTCCTTCACTAAAAGGACGATTTATTCCTTTTACACGCTATACTCCCTTATTAATAGGATGCTTTATTCCTTTTATATGTAAAAGGATGTTTAATAGGGTGATACGTATCATCTTTGACATTGGTTTTTCAAAGGCCTTATAACTAACACTAGGACGCCATGACGGTTAGCCCCGTTTAAGCCGGTTCCCATTTCCAACACCTGGGTAGAGTGGGGAATTGCGGCTGAGTTCTCCCTTCTCCTAACGTGGAGAAATCACCGGGTGGCACTGTCGGGATTCGAACTGCCGCCAACATATAATAATAATAATAATAATAATAATAATAATAATAATAATAATAATAATAATAATAATAATAATAATAATAATAATAATAATAATAATAATGAAGGCATCTACGGATGCTTTAATTCCAATCAAGCCTGATACATATCACCTTGTACATTGGATTATCAAATGCCTTATAACTAACACCAGGACGCCATGACGCTTTCCCCCGGTCAAGACCGGTACCCATTTCAGACACTTGGGTAGAGTGGGGTATTGTGCTTGGAATTTTTCTCCTATACCCAACAGAGAAAATCGCCACCGCCAGCGCCGAGAATCGATCCCGGGTCTCCCGCACGGCGGCAAAACCCCTAGCCACTTGCGCTATGACGAGCTATCGTTCTCTTCTTCAGTGGCTTGATAAGTTGTTATCTCAAAAGTTATTATTTAAAGGGAATGCGAATAATTACACTTTGTGCTGAAGACTTTGTAAAAGGCAAAAGAAAAACACGAATAATGTAACTTTTTGTCATCCCTACTAGAACACCATATTTTTGAAGACCAGAAGCCGTGCAATAATCCACAATTGAAGTGGGTCTTACGAACACTTCTACATTGTAATAGTGAAACCGAAAGATAATAAATTAGTAACAGTTCGGGTGCGTGGATCGTAAATTTAAAGCTATCTCTTTCACGGAATTTGACCAAAAGTTAAAATACTTTACAATAAGAAAAACAAAATAAATTATTTATTAAAATTATAAAAACTGCGCACGAGTTCATATCCGAGTGACATACAATTAGGAAAGTAGTACGCAGGCAGTTTAAAAAGAATTTTTACACCCACACACGAATCATTCGTGAAGTGACTTGAAGCAAGTCCGGAATCGACATTTAGTGATTGAGATTGAACATGAGAAAGAATAAAGTATATTTTACCAAAGAGAAGCATTTTCTAAAACGAAGTTTTTTTTTACACGCTTCATTTAAATCCAGTAAATTTTTTGCGTAAATGAAGTTAAATGACACTTAAGGTTCTATCAAATTATTTACCATGAAACCCGTCATGGGTTCATTTTGAGTCGTGATGCCCCAGATTGGGACGCCTTCCGCCCCGTATGAGGAAATGAACCTGGAAATAAACCGTAAATTTTAACTGAGCTAAAATTAACTATGGCATTCTCACAAGAATTAAAATCCACTTGAAGCTAGAAATCAGGTTTGACGAATGTGCATGAGCTTTATTTATCGTAGTTACGGGGTATTTCTTCTCCAATTAATCCAAAATGAAATTCTTCCCGGAGACTTTTGCTTATCTTCGAACTTTTTTCTAAAATATTTCCTGATAAACGATTAATTTCCGCCGACACAAATAATTCATAATTCTTGATGCCCACAATTTCTTGAAACTTTTGTTCGACGATCAATTTGTTTGCGTATACGAGATACCAGCAGCTCTAATAAAGTTCCGCGTGAAACTCAATTTTCCAAGATAACTTTTAGCAGAACGAGGGTGACTCACTTGACCAGGTAGTTGGAGTAAGGGCCCCACATCTCGGGTAAAAGTCCTCCTTGGCCGTTTGCGACGCCGTTCTCTTTCATCCACCCGGGGGGAGCCCAGGGCGACCCGAAGATATTGAGACTGGAAGTCCCACTGACCAGCTCCAATGCCCTCCTCAGTAATGGTAGCTGGTAAAACAAAATTGGTGAAGTTGCGACGCCTTATGAAGTTGTCCCAAGAGGGGTACAAGTCCAAAAACCGAGTTTAAATAACTTTAAACAATTTATGCAATTTATTTATCACGTGTGATAGAGCAATAGATTTTATCTCAAGTCTAGTACAACGGACACATATGAGTATTGCTACTTGTGGGCTCGAATAAGATCAGCGACTTCTATGGCATCCTTTCAAATTTATATCTCAGACACTCTTTACTGAGAGGTAAGTGCAGTTCATTCTACACAAGATTGTTGAAAAAAATGCTTCTAGATTATTTCTCAGTTTATTTAGCAGCGATAGCGGTCATCTAGTTAGTGTCGCAAGTGTGTAGAGAGAGAATATGTCAGTTCATCTTTCAAAAATCAAAGATGTGTTTCAAAACTGACTGTAGCACACTCGCAAAGTTTGCTGGATAAGTGTGATTTTCATGTCATGGAAAATGCAAAACTACATGAAATGATTGAAGAAAAATGGAAACTATTCAAAGTAAAATTATGTTGTGCAACGACGCTTGGAAAACTCAGAGCTAAAATATAAAGCGAACTTTGCTTTCTTTACGAATCTTGTAAATCCACTTTCTCAACGGACAACGAGATTAGCTCCAGGGCTTAGTAACACCCGTGGCATTTCACACAAGGGTGAGCCATATGATGAATCAGTTCATACTTAAGAAATGAGGCAAAGGCCTAAGACGGATGATCATTATTCGGGACATTGATGAGCAAGACTCACTTTGTACAGGTAGTCTTCTTCGGCGAGAGCGAAATTGTCAAGGTTGACATCACCCGCGACGTCATCGTACGAGTACATGCGCGTGGAGAAGTCGGTACCCGCAATAGGCACGCGACACAAGCTGTACCGAATTCCTTCCGGCGCAAAGTAGGACTTCAGCCAAGATTCCTGCCCCAGAAATAACCTGAGTATAATGACTGGCATAACTAAGTAAGAGCATAATTAGCAAATGAGGAAAGACCTTTGTTATAAACTGCACATGGTGAAGCCTCATTTTCTATTCAATATGATCGAAATAACACTGCTTTTAACTCGACCGCGCCAAATTTTTAGAATTTTATCGAGAAATTCCAAATAGACATTTGTTCTTGTGCTCCCTAGCTAGTCTACTCATTACCCTCAATGTCCACAAAACCATATTTCAGAATAAAAATACCCTAGAGGCGACAAAACTTCTTCGATCGTTTCTTATTCATATTTCGGTATCTTCGCTACAATAATGATTTCTTCAGTTCTGCAGTGATTTTCTATTTAACTCTGGCCTTGACCCTGTTTTACTGTTCGTAATTCGATGCTGTAGTGCACCGATGTCAAGCTCGAACTATAACTCGTGTCTTGTACTAGTACTAACTGAACCTAGAATTATTTTAGGGATATTTTACAAAAAACAACTGGTGTTCCAAATGGCCATGAACAGTACTCTAAAATTTATGCGACGATACTGAAGTGCTGGACTCCATCATGTTTACCCTTCGCAACCAACTTCATACAATACCTCTGGATGGCTACCTGAGACTCAGCGCTCATGGCCACGACGTTGATGCCGGTCGAGTCCGTGAAGGCACCGCCGAACCCGAGCATCGTCTGACGCCTGTTGTCAGGCTCCACTCTGACCACAGTCCCGTCTGCGGTGCGGGTGAGGGTATGCAGAAATCACGGGTGAGTGGACAACAACGGTTGAAGGACAGAGAGGAATGGGGACAATTAAGGTTTAGGGACAAGGGTCTAGAGAGAGAGGATGAGAGAACTATAAGGGTTCGTTAACAAGGATCTCGAAAGGAAGGTGCTTACGCTACAAGGGTTTGGGGACAAGGGTCTAGAGAAGAGGGTGTATGAGCTAGAGGGGTTTGGCAATAAGGGTCTAGAGAAGAGGACTTGTGAACTACAGTCCTAAGTATAATAAGCATGGTTAAATATTTCTGTCGAATTTAGCATTGAACTTATACACCAGCCTCTGGACTATAGACCCATTCTCAATCGTATACCTGTGCCGTCTAAAGTAACGTAATTGCCAAGTTGGTGAATAATTCCCGAGTTACTCTGAAGGTCTACAAGTAAATACGCGTTATCAACGGCAAAAAAACGGCTGGCACAACCTGGAACGTGAACTGTTATTGCAGTGGTCACACAACATGTACACTTTCTCACGGACAACAAGATTGTCAGTCAAGCGTGGGACGACCATGAGCGTGATGCGCGTCATAAAAATGCTATCTTACGATACGAAAGCAGCATTTTGAAGTACTTGTATCTGCTGGTCGTCTTATTGCATAATGGAGAGTAGAATTCACTAATTAAATAAACACGGGAACTAAACCTAATATTCTTATTGAAGGTTTACTTATGGCACGCATGGAAATTGGTTGGAAATTTGAGCTTTTATTACCAGTACCACTCGCAATGGATTCTTAAAAATGATAATCTTAACGCAAATTTTAATCTCACTGATACGCAATGACATGCAATGCACCAGTTTTCAAGTATTTTTGTAGATTTTTTCAGGCCATTACAGTGAAATGAGTGAATTATTATTTTTTTCTTCGACGTATTGAGATACTTATGGAAATTTCGTAAATGAGAAATATGATATTACATCATTCCCCAACTCCCTAGCTATAGATTATTTTGCCAGTAGAAATGAGAAAGAACATTATTTAAATTTTTAACGTTCTAAAATCGTCGAAGATATGGTGAGCGTTTTAGATACGAAAATAAAAAAAAATTGTAAGATCTGATCTTACAGGGGCGTTTTCAAACTAACGTTCAGGACTAAATCATTTTTAGCGTGTAATTTCTGGTAATATTATTTGTGGGTAATGAGCAATATTGTTCGTGGATCACTGCTCAGATTAAATCGGTAGTAATGAGAAGAAAAAATCGTCTTGTAAACGTACAGTATATAATGTAATGAGATACGATTCACTACAAAAATACGTGCAATAATTTCTTTTTACAATACACTCATTCTAGAAGCTAGGAGCGATTTCAATTATGGATGTAAATAGGTCCCTTACGGTTAAATAATGAATCTAACTATATGCAATTCAAATTATTTAGACAATTCATTTCTACGAACAGCGCATTAGGAAAATTTAAACTCAGAACTATTCCAATAGATCGGTTGAAACATAACTACCGGTGGTGCAACTCGATCAGCTACGTGACTTCAAGGGCTCTCTACAGACAGCTCATTTTAATTCCCATTGAAGTCCCATTTAAATTACTACAATTAGCTAGCAGTCTCAATTATATTATTGAAATAGAAACCGATGAGTAGAATAGGAGCAATATAAAAGCGCGTTGAATAAACACTTAAATAATGCAGTAAATGTTCAGGTTTTCCTAGCTAACGTAGTAGGTTTTAAAGACGAAATTAAACTTGGCGAAAAAATTCTTTGAATTGACAAGTGCCCTGTGATACAGCAATGAACGGTCATTTTTGTAACATCTAAAATAGATTTCTATCGAGGCAAATCTATTTAGTACCACCTCACTGCCTCTTTCAGTGATTATTTATTAAAATAAGAAGTAGTTAGATGCAACAATATATAGATTAATTACCTCCCGACTCCTGACCGTCCATCCCTCCAGACCCGACGGCAAACCTAGCATCGTCCCTGTCAGAGGACACGATGACGTAGGAGGAGGTGTCTGCTGGGGCTGCCACGTCCCCGAGGTAGTCGCACGAGCTCCCGCTGCACGCGCACACGAAGCTCTCCCCTCCGAACCACTGACGGTTGCAGTCCTGCGCTTCTATAGTACGGATGAAAGAAAAAGAAGGAAATAACTTGTTTCAAAAAGCACATTAATGCAGAAGAACAGAAAAACATTGCAGCCAATTTTATTCAAAATATTTTCAACACATAAAGGTTCTGCATTGAATGACAAAAGTGAAGATCTCCCCTCTTAACAATTGAAGGTTGCAGTCCTGCGCTTATACAATACAGATGCAAAGATAAAGAAGAAAAACTGTTTATTTGAAAAAAGTTGGAACTGAAAATATTGTAACCAATTGAATTAAAAATATTTTTAACATAAAGGTTCTGCTTTGATAGACAAACCACAAAAGTAGATATTAGTCAGGTCAGGGGTTATATTTATGATAGGGAGAAACGATATAAAAATTCAATTTTTGAGTGTTTTATTCTGCACAAGAGGACTCAAAGCATATAATTGCTCAACTGAAAAATGCCTTGTAGGATAGTTAAAAATACTGCAAAGCGAAGGCCAGTGTGGCTACAGGTATTACTGCATGTGCAAACGGGCAAAACAATTGTGTTTACGAAAATGGGATTCAGGTAGCGAGGTGTTTGCCCAATATATAGGAACAGAGTACCCTTCAATTCCAATTCGTTGTCTGTTTTTTTTCTACTGCTAAGGAGAAAGACTTTAAACGCATCGAGGATTTTTTTTTTTTTGTTTAATAATTCCTGCCGTTATTAAAACGTGCAGCAAGATCTCAAGCTTACGATCACCAAACATTTCCTGCAGTACTTCCTTTCAACACTGGAGTACAACTCGTAGCAACTCACGTGCACAGAATGCAAAAGCGATCAAGCAGAGAAGACGGCAAGCTGTGCTGTAGACCGCCTTCATGTTGAATGTCTCTCAGTTCTGTGTCACAAAAATTTTTGGCATCCCGACCGTAATAAATCTTCGCTTATCAAACACGGCACATATGTTGCGAGTGCAGGTGTTGTTTCCCACAAAATTCCCTGATAGCTTTCGAAGATACCGAAAAGGCGAAATTCTAAATCGAATATAAATGAAGTTCATAAGTCACGTGAGAGGCAAGAATTGAGCGCAAGAGAGTATCCTGTCATTTTGAAAAAATTATTCCTTATGCTAACCGTTTGTGCTATTCGTTAGCTTGACTACCAAAAAAATTACTTCAGAGTTTAATACAAAGAATAGGTGGTAGCTGATTTGTACCTAACTGTAAATATTTCTTAGCATGACTTCAAGATATACAATATTATACATTCGTGACATTATTGTTTCATTTACTCATAAATGTTATTATGTTAAATTTTGAGCTAAATCTGAAGGATATCGATTTCGTAAACTTCAATGCCTAAACATAGTTAATTTAATGAAAATAAACAAGTTTTCTTCTATGCACTTTCCGTCTGAAATGAGTATGTTATTAGTTACTGTGGCGAATGACTTACCGCGACTCCAGTGTTTGAAGCGGAAAGAAATTCATCGATCGCGTGGCATGGCAACAGTGCAAAGGAGTCTCGCTTCCAGCGCGCTCAAAGACGAATCCAAACCTACCGTTATACCTCGTTAAATACTCATTTGACGAAAAAAGGTATGAATGAAAAGTTGTTTATTTCGATGTTATTACCATGATTCAATCAGCAAAAATTCGAAAATCGATGAGTAACTGTTTATTCGAGCGCGTGCGTCATGACAGACGAAACTAAACCTACCACTATAACTCGTAATATAATCATTTCAGACGGAGAGTGCATAGAAGAAAACTTGTTTATTTTGATTCAATTCATTAGGTTTAGGCACCGATAAGTGGAAAATCGATTACTGTCATATCCTTCAGATTTACCAATTTTGATATGTGAACTTTATTTTAAAATTTGAAAAGAAAATTATTAGTTGTGTTTTAAGCTGCAGGTTATCCTACCCTCAAACCTTTAATTTCTCCGAATTCTGTAGGGACACGTATGAGAGAGTAAAAATGAGAGAGAGTATGAGAGAGTATGAACGTATGAGAGAGTAAAAATGTGAGTGAAAACGTGAGCAGACAACAATTTATTTCACGAAGTTGCATCAAAACATCTGTTCAGATTTTTCTTTGTGTCGTGTTATAGCTAGACTCAAATACTTCTGGATGGAAAAGTTTGATGTTCCAAAATCAAACAATACCGTTCATCGCACTCTGCTTCTATGCTGAGAAGCATCCGTACCCGAACTTTCTTCGTTTTTCGTGGAGAGAATTTCAAATGATGGCGATTTCTTGTCAATGAGACTTGAAGAATACGTCGGGTTCATCAAAACTTGAGATTTTGAAGTGTACTGGTAACTGCAGAGACTTTTCAATGCGCATGTTGCATGCGCATGCCATAGCAGCCTGTACTGATCAGTGAATTGGTATTTTGCAAGCAGTGGTAGGGAGCGAGTAGAACGAGTACTGCGGCGTGAGTTGTTAGCTGCATTAAGGCGGAGTAAAATACGTGTTGGGGTGTTGAGCTAATACCCATGTACACGTCTTGCAGA
This sequence comes from Morinoia aosen, assembly GCA_030386875.1. Lineage (NCBI taxonomy): Eukaryota > Metazoa > Arthropoda > Malacostraca > Amphipoda > Talitridae > Morinoia > Morinoia aosen. The sequence continues at coordinate 50,122,637 of CM059564.1, forward strand.
GCGAGTTCTTGACTCGACCTATATGAGAAGGTCTGAGAGGTGAAGTTCGCACTGGTGCGTCTTTTCTACCAACCTAGTTGGATTTTGACGGATTTTGATTTTGGATTTTGATTTCCCTCCACGCCTCTCAAAATAGCCCCTATACTCCCAATCAAATGCCTCCCACCCGTTCTCCATATGTGTTTTCGCAGGTACCCTTTATGCCGGAAAAACACAAGTACCGTGTTCTGTATACCGTCCACACTTGTGATTGTCATTGTCAAGGTCAGTGCGCTACCGGCAGTCGCAAGTTGCAAGGAAGCGAAGAGTAGCTTCTAGTTTCGTGCCAGGAGTTATGGCTTCTCTCATTTTTGCGTCGGATCTTTGGAGCGATTACCTCTAATACATTTCGAAATTGTTCCACATTTAATATTGTTTAGGTTGTTAACAAAATCTTCCTCGCTTTCGAATTTTTATTCCCGGAAAATATTGCTATAAGTGCCTCTTTCATTTCTCCGGCTGAAATTACCCTTGCACCAAATTCTTCTTTGTTTTCTTTTTCTTCTTACAGAGAAGTAGCGCCTGTGAAGTCAAATACCGCACTCTTCTTCACATCCTCACTAAGTCACAGTTTCAGGGCTACTGCCATGGCCCTCCTTCTAAAGCCAGTTTAGCTGGAGGCAGGGATTATAGCTTCTCAGTGCCCGTAAGTGTTGTATTACAGAAGTCTGCAGCATTTTTGTTTCCCTGCAGCAAAGCTAAACTGGGTAATAGTTGGCGATTGTAGCTTCTATTTCTGAGCTATTTTTTTGCAGGAATAAGGATTTACTTCTTCTTCTTCTTCTAGTCTTCGGGGGCACTTCCTGTAGGCTATTTCAGTGGCCTGTGGTTCATGGTGTTGAAGCACGTAGATCCCGAGAGCAAATTGTAGGATCGTCTGAATGATCCATTTTACACTTGGGTCCTTCTACATTGGAATAGGAAAAAAAGAAAAACTCTTCATTTTCAAAATACACTGATTCGTGAATGGTATAAAAACCAATTAAATTTCAAATTTTTCTCAGCATAGAGGTCATAAATTGACAGACACCATACGAGGTAGGCAATAGGCATGTCTAGGGTTAAATATATAATTGGAGGAAACAAAATTAAAGTCTATTCCTATGAATATTTTACTCGAAACACGAGAACTGAAAGCTTAAAAAATCCTGTATACATTACTGAGAGTGCTTTCGAGTGTCTCCTCTTACGTTCGCACATGAGCTAAGGCTGCCACGAATGTATTTGATAATGGTGAGAGTATAATGAATGAAAGTAAATAATTTTACCTCTTAAATAAATAAATTCTCTATCGGAAATTTCATACTAGTTATTTATACATGTTAGGTTCGGCCGTGGGTAGAGCCAAACGCTAAACGTTAATTCGATAAGTATTTGCAAAACCATTAGAAGGGTAATGAGGCACTCTGGAAACTCAGCTTTTTTTGTCTCTGGTTTATTGAAGGAGCCGGAAGGGACCGCCGAGTCTTGAGCAACTGAAGAACTTGGCTGAAGATGGTTCGCAGTCCGTGCAGGCGAAAAGGCTCCGGCTAGTGACGAAGTCGACAGTGTGGGTGTTGTTTGAAAGTGATCTTAGCCCAATTTATAAGACTTTGAAAGACCCGTGACGTCGGTAGTCTCAATTTAAGGTATCGGCTTATTTAATTTCAAGCCGGGCAATATAGTTATCGTAGTGAAAGAAGGGAGTTAAATTTTAAGGGAATAACTTGTAGTTTTTCAGTTAAGGCCAAACAAGGCCACAACAAAGTCCCCACAAGAGAAGGAGGCCCAAAACTAATTCCAGAAAAAGGTAGTCCCATGAAAGGTAAATCCTGGTAAGTTAAGGCCAGTTAAGGTAAGGCCAGTTCAGGTAAGGCCAGTTCAGGTAAGGCCAGTTGAGGTGAGACCCGTTAAGGTAAGGCCCAAAATAAGGACCAAAACTAATCCACGAAAGGCCCAGGGGAAAACTGCGTGAGTGTGGCGTTGGTGGTGACGTTGAGGTCGAGAAATGCTGTAACACCGAGCTAGAGTGACGCCAATGTGAAAATGCGTTTTTGAAAGAGACGCGCCACTGCGCAGTATTGCCATTCAGGGGGTCCTCTCTCGAAAAATGTCGAGTGTTATTTTGTTGTCTCATGTATTTACACAAAATCTTCAATGATGACGAATTAGAAGTAGAAAATAGTTAATAATAAATTAGAGTAAGATTTTTAATGCTAATAATTATTTTATTTAAGTACGAATGGGAAAATTCATAATTCCAACGCTCTGTAGCGAATGCTACATTCATGCATATCAATGAGTAATTTATTTTTTCTACTAAATTAATAATGCCACAAAAGATTCCTAAGAATCAGAAACGAGAATGAGCTGTCGTACGAGGCTGACAAAAATATTTCACAATCCAAAAAGAAGTGAACACAGGCGAATGTTTCTGTAGCATACCGCTACATAAGCGTAAAAATTAGAAATTTGCCATTCGCACTTAAATAAATTAATTAGTAGCATTAAAAATCTTACTCTAATTTATTATTAATTATTTTCTACTTCTAATTCGTAATCATTGAAGTTTTTGTGTAAATACATGAGACGATAAAATAACAATTGACATTTTTCGAGAGAGAAGCCCTCTGGTGGCAATACTGCGCAAGGCGCGTCTCTGTTTCAAGAAGAGCACTCTTACTTTGGCGGTTGCCTAGCTCGCTCACAGCACTTTTCTCGTGAGTAATCAGTGTTAGAAAATAATCGTGTTCTTTCTTCGTGTTCAGTGAGTATTAATAGTTGACAGTGCAGTGTTATTTGGATACGTAGTTATGCGTAGGAATTGTGATGTAGCATGTTTTCATTCAGTGTTTTTTTTTTTCTCAACATGACTTAGCGTAAAATTTTGCGTCACATGTGCATTGCATTTCCGTGTCATGATTTTATTATCAAAACATAATCATGTTCGCTCCTTTCTTTACTACAATAGTATATACCTGCAGTTTCCATGCATGATTCGATACTCGGAACGAACGCGGCTGAATTGCCGGCGTTCGTTGTCGATAGCGTCTTTGTGTAATGGCGGAACATCACACCGTCGTCTCTTGTCACTACTCCGTGACTATAATTCACTATAGGCATGTGTTATAGTAGCATTTATTCTTTTTTTTACAAACCGACTTGCAGTAGTTTTAAATTACGAAAAGTATTCATGTCTATGCTTGCTAAGTTTTGGAATTTCATTTCTTAATTCCATACTCTTTGAAACCTTTACGTAACCGCACTTATTTCAATATAAAACATTTCAATAAAATTTAATTTAACTCATCGCATTCTTGTGACAAACACCCACTACCATCTGCCTATCTTGAGTGTGTGCAAATTGCTGGCGGCTTGGCTGAGGCCGACGTGTAAAGCCGCCCGGCTAAATCGCCGCACGGAATTTTCATGCTTTCGTTTTTTTTTCTTCGCGTATTTTCCGTCTGTGAAATCAACGCTTAGGTTTCCTTTTCCTTTTATCATTGGGGATATATATATTCCTTTTATTCCTTCATTATTGCAAACGATATTTATCAGTAAATTTCAGTAGAATTTATAAATGAACTTTAGGAATTTCTTTTCTCTGTATTCTTGTACCGTTATGGAGATTTTCTAGAGTACATCAAGAAGCTTAAATCTTCATGTTAAGCATTTCCTTAATTACTAAATTCTTAAATTTCATGCCTTGCATTTAAAGCAAGAGCATTTGTATCAGAATCTCTTAATTGATTTTTTCCTATCCTTCCTTAACTTAGCTGGTGTTGGATCTTTAGGATTTTTCTCGGAGGGATCTACTTTATGGGAGTTTTATCATGTACTTTGGGATAACTTCAGTGTAAAATTTCCTTGATGTCTCCTTGGACTGCTCATCCAGTGTGTTGGACTCCTTGCAGGACCTCCACGTCATCACATCACAACACAACACACTCACAGTTAATAATCTCCCTGGGCTTACTAGTATCCTAGTATGCTATGCTAATATGAGCAGTAACTTAACTTGCTCCTGCTAATGTGCTAATGTGCTAATGTGCCGACTTGCTTCTGTTCACATGAGCCGGATTTAACTTGCTCACTCACACCTCACCTTATTTTGAGTCATTAGTTCTACCTGAGCTACGTCATTGACCCTCGCTCAATTATCTCAAATTGCCTAATTCAAGTTCCCAAATACAACTCACTCACCCTGCCTACTCCATCGCGTGACGGCCTTCGCCAACGCCAGCCTGGCTCTCCGGCACGGATTGCCCACCTAGACAAGCTCTCCGAGATCAAGATCCAAGCCAGTTCTCCTTGGTTTTCCTTCAATAAACTACACAGCAGGAAAAAGCTGAGTTAACCAAAAATTGTCATCATTATCCCTCTGATAGTCGCTCAAATTTACTTGTCGAGAGATGTTGTAGTCTTTGCCCGTCAATTCACCCCAGCGGACAATCGGACCTACATATTTCTTAAGACAAGTTAGCTTATTAAAGTTTAAACATTCCTCTCTTTAAAATAACTATATTTTGTCATGTAAATTAAAGAAAAGATATTCTATGGTAATGGCAGAATACACGGCGAGCAATGTCATAAAACAGTTCTTTTATTCACTCTACATTGAAAAAAAAAACAGGCTTAAGACAATCTGTTGAACAGCATAAAATGGTGTCTTAAATTATTTGTAAAAAATGAGTAAGAATTTGTCAAACCTAATTTACAAAAAAATTGCCCGAATTCATGGCAACATTGCACTAGGTTATCAGAGCCTTATGCCATCTTTCTCTCCTAATAATAAATGCGAGCTGGAAGTTTATTCCGTTGGGAAAAAGAGGAAAGGTGATCTCTATTCTCATCCCTACTCATACCGTCTTGGTGTTTGGCTGTCAGCTGCAAGCCATTTGAAAACCCAATGCACCAGTTAACAAAATTTGGCCAAAATGAAGCATATTTATAAGATATATCATGGAGTTTATTGTTGGCTAAATATCCATGAAGACTGCAAAAGTCTCTTATCATATGAAAAAGGGCCGAGGCAAACCAAGAAGAACGCGCTACTCAGTATACTAACGCATATGTACTGTTTTATATCTAAGAAAATTCTGCATCTGGTTCTATTGAACGTAATCCTAACTTTAGCTTGAAATTTTCTTGTCATAGCTACAAATTTTTTTGTAGGCAGAAGCGTTTCATATGTTGATTACGAATAATTTTTATTTGCACAGTTGATACAGTGATATTTTTGATGAGTATTAATTAGGGACTAAACTTCTAGTCATTAGTTTCATAAACTGTCAATTACCTAGATAAAAAATTTATTTGAAGAGCATCGTGACGGAAGTCCGTACAGACGGAATATAAATGCAAGAAATTTAGCAAGCGCCGCTAGGGTTATGTGTTTTACTGTTTAGCTGAGAATGAACTTGAGAACCTAAATGTAACAATAGGAAATGGCTTGCATACATGGCAAAGCAGGGAATGTAAAACTGCAATTGACTATATGATAGTGAATAGTAGAGCAAGAGAGTGTGTCAAAGAAATGTTTGTAGATGAAGATGATTTTGATATTGATAGTGACCATAAAATGCTTGTACTAGAATATAATTGGGGTGGAAAGGAGCCGATGCAGAAGGCCAGCAGAGTAAGAGAAAATTGGCGTATTAAAATGGCAAACTGGGAAGAATTTAGAAATGAATTGAGTAGATGTAACTGGAACAGGTGTGGAAATGTAAATGACCTAAATAAGGAGATTGCAAGAACCTTGTATGATGTGGCAGAGCAAAAGATCGGTAGAATGAAATGCAGGAAAAGTACAGGGAATGCTAGGTGGTTTACGAGTGAGATAAAGGAAGAACGAACGAGAAGGAAGACTTTAAATAAAAAACAACGCAGTATGAGGAAAATGTATGAAAGACGCAGAATTACTGAGGATGAATGGCAGAGTGTATGGAATGAGTACAAGGACCAGCAGAAGAAAGTAAAGAGAATGATCAATGAGGCTAGGGTTAAAGAAGAGAGACACCAAGTTGAAAATCTAAGAAAGAAAGGTCTAGATGGAATAAAAGATTGGTATAGGTTTATACAAGGTAATGATAGAGGTAGTGAAGTTCAAGTTGATGAATTAGTAGTCAATGGTTGCAGTGTGCAAGATAGGATGCAAATGGTGAAAGCAGTTGAAGAATACTGGGAGGACATTGGTGGAATGAATGAGCAGGTTACAGATGATGAACCAATAAATTTTCTGATAGATGAACATGAACTGCAAATGGAAGACGAAATCACTTGTGAAGAGATTGTAAGTTTTTTGAAGAAAGTGAAAAATGGAAAGGCATGTGGCCCTGATAAGATACCATATGAGTTCTACAAATGTGGAGGAGAGAGTGTAGTCAGTATGTTGAAATGTTTATTTGATGAGATATGGAAGAGTGAAAGAGTACCGGATGACTGGAACAAGTGTAATGTAGTTCTGTTGCATAAGGGTGGACATAAGAGTATGAAAGAACTTAAAAATTACAGACCAATTGCACTGGGTGACACCGTATGTAAGATCTTTTGTGGTATTTTGAATGAGAGAATGAAAAATTTAGTTGAGGAATTAGGAGTCCTGGGAGAAGAACAGAATGGTTTTAGGCAAGATAGACGGGGGGAGGATAATCTGTTTGTAGTGAGTGAAAAAATTGAGCGAATGAAGAAGGATAACAAGAAGGTATATTTAGCATTCCTGGATATTGAAAAGGCGTATGACAGAGTGGATCGGGTTAGGCTGTTTGAAATTTTGAGAAAAGTTGGTTTTAGCAGAAAAATAGTGAACATTGTACAGAGTCTGTATGAGAACACAAGTGCTATCTACAGGTTAGGAAATTTGGAAACAGGGCAAGTGAGGAGTGTTAGAGGAGTGAGACAGGGCTGTACTCTGTCCCCCCTGTTGTTTGGATTGTACACAGAAGAATTAGCAGTTCGACTGAGAGGGAGTGGTTTAGGACTGAAAGTTGGTAATGAGAGACTGAGCTGTTTGTTGTATGCTGATGATGTGGTTGTGGTTAGTGAATGTGGTCATGAACTACAAAGGATGCTTGACATTGTGAATGGATATAGTACAGATTTCAAGATGAACTTTGGTGCCGATAAAAGTAAGGTCATGGTTATAAATAGTGATGAGACTGATAGAGACAGACTGTGGAATATTGGAGAAATCAGAATAGGTAGAACAAAAGAATACAAATATCTAGGTTGTATGATGAGTGAAGATGGATGTACTAGAACTAAAGGTGAGAAAGTGGCTAAAGCAATGCAGTGGAGTGGACGGTTAGGTAGTGTGGCCAGATACAGAGCAAACAAGTACGAATGTGTGAGAGAAATGTGGAAGTATGTTGCTGTACCTAGTGTCATGTATGGTATGAGTGCTCTTGCCTGGAATGGAAGTGATCTTGAAAAGCTGGATGTGATACAAAATAAGGTAGGACGTGTAGCATTGGGTGCTCCGAAATGGACAGCTACAGAAGCCATTAGAGGTGACCTAGGGTGGAGCCTATTTTCAGAAAGAATGATGAAAGCTGTGCTGAATTATAAGGTGAGAATTGAAAGAATGCAGAATAGCAGGTGGGTAAGGCGAATCTTTGAATGGAATCTGAGTGTAAGCTATTGGGAGAAAGTATGTTGGGGGCATGCAAGGAAACTCAGTATGCAAAAGATTATTCATGTTAGAATTGGGAGACCTGTGGATGACTGGAGTTTAATAAATGTAGGAGGTGTAGGGCCTGAGTGGGACTGCAAGAGGTGGAAGAAAGAGATTGAGAGACGAACAAAAGAGTATGGATTGAATAAGTGGAAGCTTAGCATGATGCGCAAGCCTACACTTAACTGGTATATGAAAAAGAAAGCACCTAAGTTTGAGCTGTTCTATGATGGTAGTTTTGGAAGTCAACTCTTGTTTGCTGTGAGATGTAAGTCATTGAGTGTGAACAGACGTACATGGAGATGGAATGAGAATAATAACAGATTATGTCAGCAGTGTAATGGTGGAGTAGAGGAAACAATTGAGCATTTTGTGCTGGAATGTAGTAAGTATGAGCAAGAGAGAGAGAGTTTAATGAATGTGGTGTCTGAGCAGTATGGAGAGAATGAGTGGAATGCCAGATGTGCTGAAGATGATTGCGGTATGAGCTGTCTTGCTGGATTGGATCAGGAGTGTAATGCGAGTATCACTGAGGCTATGAAAGTGTTTCTTGTGCGTGCCTGGAGTAAGAGACAGTGACTGGAATGAGCCAGTCTGGTAGAATGGGCTGTAATGACCCAATGTGCCGGGGGATGGTGTTTTGACACACTGGCTGTCCCGGTGATGCCTTCCAATGGAGGCTTGTGACAAGGATCGTAGATCCTGAGTAGTTTAGTGGACAAGTCTGGTACCAGGCGCTGAACTCTTTGTGTGAAAATTGTGGAGGGAATTGTAGGCCGTTACAAAGGCCCCGACACTGTCGGCCCTCAAGTTCCAGTTCAAGTTCAAGCTTCAAGTTCAAGTTCAGCTAGGATTGTGTTTTAATTAATGTTGTTAAGCTAAGCTCATGGCATTTTATATGCTTTGGGTGTGTTTAGACAGTTACTAAACTGCCTTATTCGCTTAATAAGCATTTATTATCTACTTCTCGATTAGAGATTGCATGAAGTTCTTCTAACTTGTGTGTGGAGAAAAGTTTCTTTTCGTTCCCCTTAACCGCTTCAAAACAACTGCAAAATAAAATTTCATCAGTCGCACACATTTGTTCATAAATAGAAGATAGGTTATGTTTGTTTGTTAGTTGACCTATTTCAGTTAACATACTTGAGTAAAATAGTTAGAGCTGAAGAGCTAATTACAGGGTGGTTTGAGAAAGTGTATTCAATTGTTCTAGATCAATAAATTTGTATTATAGAATTTTAAACTATTACTTACACTGTGTATTTTCAAATGTTTTAGTCTAATAAGCATAAATGATTGAAATTTCAATGTTTAATTGAGTATTAAATCTATAGATATAAACTTACACCTCTGCCTTTGGTCTATTGACTACACTTAATTAGGTGTATCCTTGAATATAACTTTGTTTGAAAGTTATGGAATTTTTGGTAAATGTTGAGGATGACATATTTATTGATTTTAAAATTATTCCTAATTGTATTATGGTAATGATATATGAATAAAAAACTTTTCTTCTATTTACTTTCCATCCCAAATGTGTTTAAGGAGAGCGCCCCCCATACGGACTTTTTTCTTTATTATTGAACCTAGAACAATGAAGTTTGGCATACTGATAGGAAATTGATATTGGAACCGTTTTTGCTCAGAGCAAAAGTTCAATTTTCTTGAAAAGAAAACGGGAAATCAAAGAAAACGAAGTTAAAAGGGGGGTGTTTCAAAAATCTTCTCCTCCTACAGTTTTTGAGCTACAGTAATGATTTTGGTATCATTGGATGCGGAAAGACACGAGCTTTTATGGATGCTAAAATTCATTCCAAAATTATTTATTGCTCATGAGTTATGACATCATAAATTTTCACTTTTTCGAAAAAGGGTTTTTTTTTCCTATTTTTACACTTTTTCATTTTGAAAATGTATATTTGAGGAAACGAATTTTAGCATCCATAAAACATCGCGACTTTCCGCATCCAATGATACCAAAATCATCACTGTAGCTCAAAAACTGTAGGAGGAGAAGCATTTTGAAACCCCAAAAACCATTGTTTACATTATAAGCAAAACAAAGAAACATAAACAATTCAAATAAAAATTTTTTTAAAATTTTTGATTCAAGTTAGACCCCTGAAATTATTATAGAGTAATCCTGAGACATAGAAGATGGCATAGCAACTTCGCGCCGTGAAGAAAGTGCCATGGGGGAGGTGTAACATGATAAAATACCACTTCCCCCTCCCCTCCCCCCCATTCTTTGAACCCCCGTAGCGGGCGAACGAGTGAACGTACGAGTCTCGTTTTTTCACAGGATGTACCTGACCCTTACACTTCTTATAGCGGCAAAAATCCCAGTTTCGCAAGAAATGTCAAAAACATGGGGTGCAGAAGGGGGACGCTCTCCTTAAGGAGGCCGTCTGGGTAGAAATCGCAATAAGTGTTGATTTTCTGTTTTTATATGCATCTTATAGAGGATTTTCTTGCGCTTCCATTGGTACTTTCCGCTTACGTCTACTCCAAATGGTACGCCCATCAGAGGCGGGGAAAGCGATAGGGGTGGCATGACCTTGAGCCCTTCCCCTCCCCACATTATTGGGGGTCAATTGAGCGCCTTTCTTTATGGCAATGGCAATGGAGTTTGGTCAATATTGAGTTTAGGTGATGTTGGGAAATTAAGCATTCCGTTTCACATAATCACCTAAGAAGCCCATTTAAGAACGTTTTACATGAATGACATTTTTTCCGCTGATGCTTGTTTTGAAGTTAGAGCGGGAAATTAGCGCGCCGAAAGAAGCGGGCGCACCGCGCACCAAGCAGAATATAATTAATAACGGAAGCTAACCCCCTATTACAAACGTAAAGAGGTTGGGTCGTGAGGGGGAGGCACAGTTCTTTTAGTGAAAATTATAAATAAAGCTTCTAACCGACCCATTAGGGTGACGACCGCAATCTTGTTTACATCGGCCGGCTCAAAGATGGCGGCGCCCATGGGCTCGCTTCCTTGGCGCCCGAAAGCCAACTTCAAAGTTTAATAATTCGAAAATAACGCATCAGCGGAAAAATGTCATTCCTGTAAAACGTTCTTAAATGGGCTTCTAAAGTGATTATGTGAAACGGAATGCTTAATTTCCCCACATCACCTAAACTCAATATTGACCTGGAGTTCGTTCATGGGCTACTCAAAGGGCTTTCATTATTCAAACTAAACATTCTAACGCTGAGTAAAAATTTTTGATAATTTTTAAAAATTTAAGAATTTAGCTGTTCTGCCGTAGCTATGATACGGCAGCTTTCATTCATAGCTCGATGAGCTGCAGTATCATAGCTACGGCTATGGCAAGCACACCAATCCAAAGGGCTTGAAAAGAGCTACAAAACAGAGGAGTTGACTTGAAAAAAAATGTATTTTGGTAAACAAAAATAAAAATTTCAAAAAAGTAGCTGTTTTGAAAAATTACAAATACTTTCTTTTGACGTAGATTTTTTCCCAGAGTTGCAGAGCTACAGCAATGTAAATTATATCAATCAAAAGGACTTGAAAAGAGCTTCAAAAGCTCAAAAGTTCATTGTAGAAAATCTGGTAGCTCAAAAGATTAGAAGAAAAACAATTTTTTATGTGAAAAACAAGTTTTTCTGGAAACTTGATAATTGGTTTCTCAAATGTATCTTCTTATATAATTTTAGAGCTACTAGAATGGTTTATATACCATTCGATAGGGCTTAGCAAGGTGTATCCATAAGGGGTGGCATTTTTCTATACATCCATTATTTTGAAAATAAAACAACATGAAAAAAAAGGAAAAAAGGTCACATTTTTTTAAAAAAATTCCCAAAATCTACAAAAAAAGGAATCGAAATTCCCTAGCCCTTATGGTTATATAGAAATATAAGCAATCTTAAAAACAAAGTACTGGTTCTGTAACTTCAGAATTGTAGAAGATAGATTTTGAAAAACCCTATTGTATCATATTTTTTGAAAATAAAAAAAATCCAGTGCAGTTACAAAAATTTTGTCCAAGTAACAAATGATCTTTGCATCATTTCACACCAACTGTCACAATTTTAGACAAATCCATCCGTAAATAACTGACTTTTTTTTACCCAGACAGCCTCCTTAACAAGTTACAGCAATAATGTAACGTAACTTCAATAATCTAACTTAGCCTAACCTAACCCATTGAACCTAACCTAACCCATTGAACCTAACCTAACCCATTGAACCTAACCTAACCCATTGAACCTAACCTAACCCATTGAACCTAACCTAACTCATTGAACCTAACCTAACCCATTGAACCTAACCTAACCCATTGAACCTAACCTAACCCATTGAACCTAACCTAACCCATTGAACCTAACCTAACCCATTGAACCTAACCTAACCCATTGAACCTAACCTAACGTAACCTAACAATTATTTGTGCGCATTAGAGCTGGTGGAATAGAGATTCTATCAGAGCACTACAACTTTTCCCGCTTAAAAGACTAGAATTGCGGGACATAACCTATTGCTATAACTCATTAAATACTAATTTGAGACAAAAAGTGCATTGAGAAAAGTTGTTTATTTTGATGTAATCAACATCATACAAGCAGCAAAAATTGAAAAATTAATTAATCTGTTGTCCTCAGCAAATACAAAATTTTTTAAAATTCAGCTTCAAAGCATACAATTTTTTGCTATCATTTCCTTCATTTTTTGTGATAGGCTAGTGTAAATTTGAATCAATTTATAAAAATAGCAACATTTTTGGTTAATGTTAAGGAGATGCAAATAATCAATTTTTGAAATTTTCTTGCCTGTATCATGGTTATTATATTGAAATGAGCAACTTTTCTTGGTCAAATTTTACTTTAATGTTGTCTACAATTTTCATAATTTCTTTGCCATAGATAGGTAATATAGTCGATTTTAAGACGTTTTACACGAATGACAATATGCTTGCAAATGCTTAGCTTTCGAGTTATTTAAGTTTGAAGTTTTACGAACGACGCTCCTGAATGGCCTTTTTTTGCGCAAAAGCAGTCATTGTTTTTGCAATAGAAACGAAAGCTAACCCCCTATTACAAACGCGAAGAGGTTGGGTCGTGAGGGGTAGCCACAGTTCTTCTAGTGAAAATTGTAAATAAAGGTTTCGAGTAACGTCTGTTTACATCGACTCCAAGATGGCTGCCGCCATCTTGAGTACCGGGTGGCGCCATGGCGGCAGCTAACTTGGAGTCGATGTAAACCGCTGTAATCGGTCTGACTAAACTAAACCTAGCATTATATTAATATAACCTAATGTCTTAATAAAACATGAACGAGTTCATCTTGAGTAAAGACCTTTGCCAGATAAATGCTGCTGTTTCATTGCAAAATGAAAAAAATTTGGAAATGGTCAGACTTTTTCAAAATTTTAATGTTCTAAATAGAATACAGTGCTATCTCAAATTTGGAATTTTATTTGTTCCAAGTGCCACATGTAACCCAAAAAATTTATAGCCCAAAATGATTTCCCCATAAGAATGTAACAAAAGCAAAATAATTTGTTTCACTCATGTATAAAAGCCCATTTTCATTAATTTATCTATACACTTGGATGCATTTAACATAAAAATTTACTAATTCACTGAGTCACGCTATCAAGATGGCCACTACTGAGAGAATGAACAAGCAAAGGGAGTAATCAAGGGCTTTAGGGGCTGGTGGTTATGCGTGGAAGGAACCACGTGACTCCTTTGTAAGGTGCTGTTGTTGAGTAATTCCCGCAAAAAACGCAATCTCAAAACGTAGTGTTAAGACTTGTTCACATGAAATGGGCACCTGGGTAGGAAAATTTTAATTTGTAACCCCAAAAAATTTGTAAGTCAATATAAAGTCATCACTTCGCAACCCAAAAAATTCCTGAAGAAAGGTATTTGTAACCCAGGATACCACTGTATTTGGTATAGGTGTTGCATTTCCAATTGCACTTAGTTCTAATTTTTTTACTTTGTAAATAGTCAGTCAATTTTACTTTGGCCTATGCTATGCCATGTTGGATGAATAGATAAATTAGTGTATCATAAAAAGTATTAACTGTATCCTCTGGTAGCATGTATTTGACTCGTTGAAAAATTCCAATGGATTTGGTCAGTTCTGTGTATAGAATTCATATGGTATGTATAGTTGCACTGTACATGGAAAGTAATTTGTATTCAATATTCTATGAACAGATTTTGTATACTTAGTGCTCATGAGCAGCATGGACAGTATATTTGTGTGCTTCCTTTGTGAAGCTGAATACAAAGATGTTGACCTTCTAAATGAGCACATGAAAGAACATGAAAATATGCCTGGTAAGTATTAGTTGTATGTTTTCTTTTATGAATGTCTTTTATGTAGATGTTTTTAGGATAGATACTTTTACAGTGCTATTAAGTGAGGGATTGAATGTACTTAAGCTGGAGTTCTTTCTTTCAGTTTGCTGAACAGTGATATTCAAATATTTTGTTATGTAGTGATTTGTCTCATTATCTTGCTGCTTGGTGCTAATGAAGTACTGAAGAGTTTGTATTTACATATTTATTAATTACTTTTTTTTGGATGCTGGTATCCAGACATCACTTTTGTTATTTGCATAGAAATCAGAAGTGTTGAGCACCTATAGATAGCTTTTTTATTTGTAAATTCTCTTGTTTATTCTGTGCTACTGCCTATTATGGTGAAAAATGATATTAACATAGGAATTTTTTGTTATGATAGTTCTATTTAAATATATAAGCCATACATCAACACTTTTTTAGCCTTTGTTAGTTAAAACTTATTTGAGATATTCAGCTACAGAAGTAACATATGTTTTCATCACCATCAGCAAAGTGCCATTTGAGTTCCCTATTATTGCTTGTAGGCGTGCCGTAGTATTTGTTGTACTTAAGTTTCTTTGGTATTTCAGAGATGACGACAGGATTGATACAGAAGCGCCGTCGAGGCCGGCCTCCTAAAACAACTGTGAGCTCTAGCGTTGGTGTGTCTCCTTCATTGCACAAAAAGCCCAAAATGGAAGATGATGACACCTACATACCCCCAGCGCGCAGCTCAGGGGCCATAAGTAAGGGCATGAAGACATTCCTCAACCCAAAGAAGACCCAACACTTCAGCCCTTCTCAGGGGCAGTCAAGTATTGTAAATGGCAGCCAGGCCTCTACTTCATCTGATGTTGTGGGTCAGAAAAGCTCCTCACTGAATGCTAAAAGTCCACCAAAATGGCAGAAGACTTCTGTGAAAACTGAACCTGTTTCTTTGGAAGATGATCAAATCTCAAAGTCTTCCTCTGGAGTTAATGTACAAGCCTTAAGAATGCAGTAAGTTAACTAGTTTAACCTGAAAATATAAAGTGATAACTATAATTCTCTGTCAGTTTCATGCCTGAAAAATGTAAGGTAAATAAATACCATTAAGAATATGAGGGCTTTATTTGTTATAAAGCTATTTTTCACCCTCTTGGAATTCCACAACTGTTCATTACTACCTCTGAATGTTTGACTTTATTTACTTGCTTCTTGTGGCACTCTCAACCTATGTAAAAAAAAGTGTAGACCATTTGCCTTGATTCACTTTTCAGAAAGATGATCTTAGCTCGTGAGAAGCGTTTGAAGGAGCAGAGCTCAAAGCAGTCAGTTCAGCTACTTGGAGGTGGGTTGTGTTGGCTTTGAAATTCTTCCAGCTATTGGATAATTATATTTCTTGAAACATTTTGCAATCTTTGAATTCTTTGAAGTATATTTGGTAACTTATTTGGTAGCAGGTGTATGGCTCATCTAATAGTTCGGTATTTCAATATGGTGCTTGTAATGTTTGAAACCTTCTCATTTAATTGGGGTTTATTGTCATTGCCATGGAACAAAATCTTGCTCCTATCTGCACTGAATAAATATTCTTATATTTTAATGAATTATTTTTGGTGTTGGAGTATAGTAAGCTAGAGTTAGTAAATTTGGTGTTTCAATGTGGCAGCTATCCTTATTTCTTTGTATATTTATTACCATCAGGAATTTGAATTGAAATGTTTATATGTACATACAAATGTAGCAATAATAACAGTTATTTGAAATTTTTTTTAGTTAAGGCAAGATTTTGTGAAGGAGATCTCGGCAATTAAAGCTGAAACTTTGCTGAGGATTAAGCTGTAGTGCTCACGGAACAAAATTTTGGGAATTTGAAAAAAAATTTCTGAAAATATATTTCTGTAGCTTGTTTCAGTCAGCAAACATTTTATGGCTTTGGGGATAATCTCTCTTCTAAAGTCTTACAAAAGAAGTCAATACTTGTGTGAATAAATGCTCTTAATGATAAAAAAAGGTCTATTTTGTGGTTCAACTTTGGATTTTACATTCTTACAATAACTGAAGGCATCTCGTTTTGTGTGGTCACATACTCTGCAGCTCTAACTGGCCTTTCAAGAAGTGGGGGACAATTTTTAATAATGTATCTTTTTTTTTGGATTTGTTTTACCATGAGTGGTCACATTTGCAGTGTCAGGTAATGGTAGCAACAGTCCAGACCACGAGCTGGAGGAGGTACAGCACCTGCTGGATAGCAATGATATGTTCTCCCCCCACGACCCGCTCAGCAACACACCCAGTGGACCCGTCGTGCTCACGGCAGAGCCAGAGAATTTTTCTGTGCCTTCCATGACAGTCAGCAAAAAACCAAAGGCCAATATGAAGTGGAAAAGAAGTGAGATACTGCAAGTGTTCTTGAGAAAGAAGTGAATGCTTTCAGGGGAAATGTGCAATTTGTTTTACCTTGGTTTTTGTCTGTATTGCAATAGAAATTTGTCATTTTCAATAATTGTTGGTTAACTAGAATTACTCTAAAACAATTTTTAACAGATGCTAAATTGAGTTTTTGTGCTTGAAAAACTGTGAAAGATCAGAGTCCTTATTTGAAGCATTTTGTTTGAAAGATTAATGTATGAAATTCTATTGAAAATGTGCATGTAAAAATTAGTCTTACTTTATTACTTGCATTTTAATAGATAAGAAGCTAAGGCTGCCTAGTGAACCATTTTTGAATGTGTAAGAATGAGGTGTGCTTCTCTTTTATGTATTACTCTTGGAATATGTTCAACACTTTGAAATACATAGAGAAGTGCTTTGATCACTTGCTCTCCATTTATTTGTTAACATAGAATGGAGGAAATGATTTTGAACGTCATATCTACTGAGGAAAATGAAAATAAAAATGTCTCACATAAACTCTTATATTATCTAGCTAAGCCATTTCTTATTAAAGTACAATGATGTGTTTCTGTTTCATGATGTAATATTTGTCTGCTACTATATGTAAATAATTCTACTCTCAAACTCTGGATTTCATAAAGAAAGGCAAAGTTGATTGCCTAGCTGCCAAACATGAACTGTTGTGTGTGAACATTTGCTGTGGGTGAGCCATGTTGTGTAATTGCTCTTGTTTCTATTTTTGGGGTTGCTGAAGCAATGGCATTTGTACCTTGCAAACATGTGTCCTCTTTTGATTGGTCAAAGTACCAATGTTGAGTTATTCTTGACAGCAAATATGCACATACCTGTTAGATGTGATAATGGTAGTAAAAATGTCTAGTTTGCTAATACAATTTTATGTTCCAGATTTTGCGGAAGTTTCAGAAATGGAAGACGTGCAGCCCACATTGGACAGTAGTTGCAGCTCGAGCACAACTACCAACACCAACAGCTCCTCGTTTTCTTCTTCCACAAAGAAATCTCAAGATAAATTCCGGTTTGTATTTCCTTATGTAAGCTTGACAGGCTCTCAATTGAGGCTATGTTTAGTCAGTTAAGCTGCATTTCATATTAGCCACATTGTGGCTAGAAAAATAGTGGTTCACTTTAACTCATAGTAGGAGGTAAAACTGACAGACAAAGGATGCTTTTGACAAACAACACTCAATGTGAGAGTGTAAATGAACACATATTTTAATGGATTATCGTTGGGTTTAATTCTTATTGTTTTGCATGATATTACACTTGAATGATCATAGAATAGGTTGTACATTATGAGCAAAAGGCCATCTGTTCACCTGAGTCCCATTGGGTGCAGAGTGCGGCTGGTGATACGGGAGGTGGAGTACGAGTCGATCGCCTCCGATGACGACGACAGCCCAGCTCTCGTGTACGGCAAGCGCGTCGCGCACATCTCGGACCATCACCTCGACGAGCTGGGCATCAGCAAGCAGGGCGACGGCATCCCCATGATCATCAAAGTCAGTTCCTCTGTCTCTTGGGAAAAATAGCTTGGCATTCCTGCTCAGTGCACGTACATAGTCTAACTTATCGAGGATTAAAGTTCCTAAGCATTAAGAATACACGGTCCCCTCAGGGAGTACAGCCATTGTATCTGTTAAATTCTTCGGCGGCTACGACCAAACCATGCAGGTAAATGGTTCACAGCGAGTCAAGATTCATCCTTTATTTAGCAAATTCCCACACAACAAGAACGAACAAGGTAAACATCAACTCAAAAGGTAAAGTCACAAAAAAGGGATTTTTCTTCCACGCAACCTCGCAGAAATACATATCGTTACAAAAGACATCACACTTTCCCTCTCGTAACAAAAAAACGAATGTACATTTATTTATACTCCAATCGTTCAGGTGGCTTACGTAGCACACGCTTAGGGTAACGCTGTTCAGGTGCAACGGTTTCTTCACCATTGCTATCAGACACGGGTAATAATTGGTTAGGTGAGTTGCAACCAGAAGTCTGGTGCGTATGATCATCTGGCTCAAAAGGACGGTTAGGTTCAACTGAACGCTGCCGCTGATCGTCATTAGAACCAGTGCCTGAAACCAGGGGCTTCGGTAACAAACACAGAGACTCGACCGAATCTTCAACAGGCATGGTATACGACATTAGTTGATCAACATGCTTCAAAACTTTCCGCTCACCCACCATCACTTCAAAATTTACATTACCAACGCGTTTTAGAACAGTTCCCAGCAACCACTTCTTTCCATCCAAACTCCGCACTCTTACTCTGTCCCCTTCCACGAAATTACGCATGTGACCGGCTTTTCGATCATGATAAATCTTTTCCCTAAATTTACTATTGAAAATCTTATTGCTCGGGTCGGGTTTCACAAGGGATAAGCGTGTACGTACATTTCTGTTCAAAAATAGTTGGCTAGGAGCCTTACCCGTAACAGAAGTAGGAGTATTCCTATAGGAAAACAGAAATCTTGCTACTTTCAACGGCACACTGCTAAGATTAGAATTACGCAATAAAAACTTCTTGAACGTTTGAACAAATCTTTCAGCTTGTCCATTACTCTGAGCTTTTGCGACAGCCGTTGTGACGTGCTTTATCCCGTTATTAGCTAGAAAATTACGGAAAGTTTCAGACACAAGCTGCGGTCCATTATCACTTACCAAGATCTTTGGCAGACCATAGGCAGCAAACAAGTAACGCAGCTTTTCAATAGTTCGCTCAGAAGTTGTTGACGACATGGGAAAAATTTCTGGCCATTTCGAGAAAGAATCAACCACAATAAGATAAGATTGCCCATCTTTTTCTGCAAAATCTAAATGTACTCTCTCCCACGGCGTATACGATAAAGGCCAAGGGCTGAGAGGTGCGGGTTGGGGCACGGCGCTAGCCATTTGGCATTCGTGGCAAGACCCAATTTTTCTTTCAATCATGCTATCAATATTTGGCCACCAAAAATAACTCCGCGCCACAGCTTTGCTGCGGACAATGCCAATATGATCACAATGCAATTGTTCGAGCATATGAGACTGCAACGCAGGTGGTATGACAACTCTATGCCCCCACAAAACGCACCCCTCCTCATTTGATAGTTCATTCTTTCGTGAAAAGTAAGGTTTGAAGTTTTCATTAGGTGATGATTTAGGCCATCCTACTGCAATGAAATAGCTAACTTTCGACAAAGTAGGATCCCTCTTAGTGTCAGCAGCTATTCGTTTTGCACTCACTGGTAACTCGTCCAGGAAGGCAACTAAATTGTCAGACTCCGGGAAAACCCGCGTTTTACAGGGCAGGCGAGAAAAAGCATCAGCGTTACAGTGATCAGCTGTTTTTCGAAATTTAATATCGTAATCATAAGCAGACAATAACACCGTCCAGCGTTGAATTCTCGCTGTTGCCACAGCAGGAAGAGGTTTCCCACCCCCAAAAAGAATTGTTAAAGCCTTATGATCGGTAAGCAAGACAAATTTCCTGCCTAAAAGATACTTATGAAATTTTGACACTCCGAATACAACTGACAATGCCTCCTTCTCAATTTGAGAATACTTTTTCTCAGCTTGAGACAGAGTCCTAGAAGCAAAAGCAATTGGTCTTTCCGACCCGTCAGGGTAAACGTGCGACAATACACAGCCTAAACCGTAAGCACTAGCATCAGTAGCTAACAGTAATTTCAACTTAGGGTCATAATGTGCTAAGCAATCAGCTGACGACAATTTTAGTTTCACAGCTCGGAAAGCTTCCTGACATTCTACTGACCATACAAAATGTGCCCCTTTACGCAACAAGTTATGTAAAGCATTAAGTTCTCCGGCAAGGTTATCAAGAAATGGCGCATAATAGTTCAACAACCCTAGAAATGAGCGCAGCTCATGAATATTACACGGAGCTGGTGCATCCAAGAGCGCTTTCACCTTAGTTTCCGACATATGCAAACCATCTGCACTAATAACGTGTCCCAGGTACTCTATGCGATCTTGAAGAAAACTGCACTTTGACCTCTTCAACTTAATGTTGTATGCTTGCAGACGCCGTAGAACTTCGTTAAGAGTCTTAAGGTGGTCCTCGTCATCTTTTCCCGTAATTACCAGGTCATCCAGTAAGCATCCGACGTTTTCCATGCCGCTAAGTACATTATCCATAATGCGCTGAAATATAGCCGGTGCCGAAGCTACGCCGTACAATAGCCGATTCACTTTATAAAGTCCCCGATGTGTGTTCAAAGACAGCAGCGCACGGTATTCTTCAGCCACAGCCACCTGTTCATAGGCACGCGATAAGTCAAGTTTCGTGAACTTTTGCCCGCCGTTCAGAATAGTAAATAAATCTTGTGCCGTCGGCAAGGGGTAAGAATCTATGTTGATGGCTTTGTTTACAGTCAGTCTATAATCTCCGCAGACACGAACAGTTTTGTCACGCTTCATCACACACACGATGGGAGTGGCCCACTCGCTATGTGGTATCCTTTCGATCACTCCTTGTGCTTCCATCTTGTCCAGCTGTTTTTCTAACGCCT
The DNA here is from genome assembly GCA_030386875.1 of Morinoia aosen. NCBI lineage: Eukaryota > Metazoa > Arthropoda > Malacostraca > Amphipoda > Talitridae > Morinoia > Morinoia aosen. The sequence goes on from CM059564.1 coordinate 50,143,560, forward strand.
CTTGCATAGCGTAAGGAACTGGCCGGGCCTTCATAAATCTAGGCTGCTCGTTGGGCTTCAACTGAAATTTAGCCTCGAACCCTTCAATTTTAGATACTTCGTCGGAAAATACTGCTTTGTACCGATGCAACATTTCATCCAGATCAGTACAGTAGAAAATATCTTTCCAATTTAGCCGTATCTTTGTTAACCAATCTCTACCCAACAAACATGGGCCCGATCCGTCTATAACTTTGACAACACATAGATGCTTTTGCCTTTCAAACTCAACTTGCACCTCGGCTTCTCCTACAAGTTGCAGTTTTTGTTTCGAATACGTTAACAGAGTGGTGCTGCACGGTTGCAGAAGCACCTTCGGACAAACTTGCCTGAAGATTTCCGATGGCATAATTGAAACTGCTGCGCCAGTGTCCACTTCAAATTGTACGGACACACCGTTTATACGCAATGACACTATGATAGGTGCACACCCTCTCAAGCCGGCATTATTTTCACAAAGGTTGAACAAATCCAAGGTTCCTTCCTCACAATTCACTTTGTGTACTTTGGCAGACCGGCATGCCCTCTGAATATGTCCTAACTTCAAACATTTTCGGCATTTAGCAGTTTTAAATTTACACGTAGATGCAAAATGACCGGATCCATTACATCTATAACACTTCTTCCCGTTGGCTGGTTTTGCTGGCTCCGAGAAGGGTTGACATCTGCTTGAAGGGTTGACATCTGCTTTTTCTATTTTCAGCACTTCTCCCGCTGCCTGCAGCTCCCGTGAAGTCTTGCTGGTTAGTTCAAATGCGATCGCTGCTTCCACTGCCAATTTAAAAGTCAGTTCGCCCTTGTTTAGGAGTTCTCTCTGAAGCTGCTGCTCTTTAATACCTTCAATAAATTTATCTCTCAATGCGTCATTTAAAAATTCACCGTACTCGCATGTCGACGCCAATTTCTTCAGAGCAGCAACGTATTCTGCTACGGACTCTTCAGAGCCTTGTCTCCTCCTCAAAAATTTAAATCTCTCTGATATCACTCGCTTAACAGGAGAATAATGTTCCTTTAAAACTGCCACAATTTCCGCGAAAGTTTTACTAGACGGCTCTGTTGGGTGGACAAGATCTCTTAGTACGCTGTAGGTTCTGGCCCCAACCAGCGTCAATAATACAGGAACCTTTTTCTCCTCCGCTATGTCGTTGGCCGTATAGAATATCTGGAGTCTTTCAATATAGACTTTAAAGTCTTCCTTAGCAGGATCAAACTCAGGCACGTTTCCTAAGTAAGGCATCCTCGTCGCCAATGTTAAATTCTTCGGCGGCTACGACCAAACCATGCAGGTAAATGGTTCACAGCGAGTCAAGATTCATCCTTTATTTAGCAAATTCCCACACAACAAGAACGAACAAGGTAAACATCAACTCAAAAGGTAAAGTCACAAAAAAGGGATTTTTCTTCCACGCAACCTCGCAGAAATACATATCGTTACAAAAGACATCACAGTATCTATGGGAATGAACATTTTCAGGGAGAAATGTGAGGTCCCGAGCTGAGATTAGGTAGGCCTTTTTTTTAAAGTAAAATTTTTTTGTTATGTTAACGACCACCTTTGTTCGGTTCACTGCTGTTCTGTTTTTGAGCGTTTTTCTGTTCATTGCTGTCTTTTCTTTTTCAACTTCCATCCTGTTTCATGAACTTCTTTCTTAATTTGCTGTTTCCATGCACCTTATGCACAGATTCTGCATTCCCTTATCTCCATACTAAATGGTGCTTTCCTCCTTCCTCCTTCCCCTCCAGGAAGGGAGGCTTAATTTAACATTTAATCTAATCTTCTCTTTGTTATTTGAAAAAAATTTTGGCATTCCTACTCAATGCACGTGTGAAGGTCTAATTTATTGAGCATTCAAGCTCATAAGCATTAAGGAAACGGGGTTTGTTTTGAGGGTTGTATGTGCTGAAAAATCAGCTCAGTCACAAGTCGCATGAGCTTGGCTGAGCGATTGATGAATTTGATTGTAGTGTCGCGTTACATTTAGCTTGGTTTTTCTCTGTTTTTCCCTTGATAATCGATTTTATAAGGTTTAATTAACATTCCAAGGGAAGTTTTGCGTGCAGTGTGTAGAAACACAAGCTAAGTCTTCCAGCAAACACCAAAGAGCTGTTGAGACTAAATTAAAAAAGTAATGAATATTACTTTTAAAGATTTCATAAATGACTATATTAAAAAAGTAATGAATATTACTTTTAAAGATTTGATGAAGGAAAAATTACTAAACTTCACAAGATGTTGCTGACCTTAATTTTACTCTTGAATTGCCTCAAGTGATCTCAGATTTGTTAGTCAGCATTGATACTGCAATGCTTGAACTATCTGAAGATGTGTGGGTCGCATCTTGCTCAAACCTTTCTCTTCTTCTGGGACGAGGTTAACCTAGATCTAATGGATGACATCACACTATTTTCTTGCTCTCCAGCTCTTGTGAACAATGGGCACTCTAAGCAGTTTATTTGCAGTCACTTGGCCTTTGATTAGTGGCTCATTGGTACTGCGCAAATCTTCGAGCTATTTTCTTCTGTTCATAGTGCAAGAACTCGAAATAATATGAAAGGATATTCGTTGAACACTAGCTGCTGGATCGGGAACGCGTTTCTGCTAATTAGATGTTAGACATTGTTTCAGGGAAAACATTGTTAGGCATTGTTTTTTGCACAGTAAAAATTGTTAGGCCTTGCTGTTCGTACATTAAACATTGTTAGGCATTGCTGTTTGTACATTAGACATTGTTAGGCATTGTTGTTCGTACATGAGATATTTGAGGTAATAGATGTTCAAGAAAAGTTTGCATCTGACCAACATCTTGTGTCAGAATTTACTATTAACATTTAGCCTACTTTTTCCCTACCAAATGAGTGCGTATCTACTACACTTGACGTCCTGTTTTCAAAATTCCTGATTTCATGAGGAAGCGTGCGGTTATCTATAGGGAGGGAAGTTCGATCATCAAAATTTCAATAATCATTAGACACTAATCATAATTAGTGTTTGTTTGCCTCTTTGTTTTACGTGCGTACCACGTCCGGTAATTAATGTAGGTCTTCATAATCATGTTGTCTTAAAAAATATATTTAATAAGATCTTATCCATTGATAGTATGTTATATGTTCCTACCTACGATATGGCTTTATGGTTAGCTGGGTGGCACGATAGGTATGAAACTGAATATTTTCTTCCAAGAAATTTGCTGTTTGGATTGAGTTCCCATACTGGTGGGAAATTTTTTAACTTATTTAGTGCTTCAAAAAATAGACTCTAATTGCAGTCACAAAATAGTCTTTAGTGGGAAATTTATTTAAACTTATACTTTTAAACTTTCTTATATATTCAATTATTTTTATTTTTGATCTGATAACAGTGTGGAAAATAAAAATGCGTAAAATTGTGCTTGGTTAATGCCCATCCGATTTCTGCCTGTTAAAATTTGCTGAAAATTTTTGCTCAAGTGTCGGTAATTGAATTTCTAAACTATTCTACAACCACTGTAAAGTTGGTCCCTCCCACTCTGACAAATAATTAACTCTGTCAAAAAGTAACGAGATGAAGATTTATTATGCATACAAATTCTAATTGAGGCTGCATTTTCCCTATTGCTTCTGGATAGGACAACGCCCAGCCTCAGGTAGCGTTGCTCGCCGGTGCTGTGAGTGTCTGTGTTTGCTTATGCTGTCTACAGCTTACTTTCTTGCGTCAGTGATTTTGGCCCCCACAGAGGGTGGCTAAAATCGTAGATACCCCGGCAGAAAAGTTCAACTGTCTACAGCTAACTTTCTTGCATCTACGATTTTAGCCGTCCTCTGCAAAGAGTGGCTACATTCATCCAGCAAAAAAATTCAGCTGTTTGCAGCAAACATCATCTTAGTCAAGATGCACTGACATCTCCTTGCATGTTGTTTGTCCTCGTGGTTTCTAAAGTTGCCTCCTGCACACTTAAGCTCTTCATCACACCGCTTATTGTCAGTATTTGAACTATTTTATTGTCTTTGGTTTGGTACATGTTTTTTGGATTCCATTGGCAACTTGCACCTCGTTCATTGTTTTTTTATCTCAGCGTCTTTGAATGATTGTCACTGTACCACAATCTCCAGTGGGTTGTGTGTGTGAATGTTATCTGTTTATAAACTTAGACTAATTTACACTTTTTTAAGGGTCATCCACCCATCCAAATATGCTGTGTTTTATGACCAATTTTTCATTATATTTCTGTGCATTATTGAGGGTTTCTTGATTGTGTTTCTGAATTAATTATTTAAAATATGGCTGCAAATTAGTACCTCTTTCAGAGAGAGTTCTGAAAGGTTTGTCCTTCAACCTTACTTGTGGACTTAGCTCTTCTCAAATGACATTTAGAATTCTATAGCCCCTCTCAGAAGGCTCACCTTATAGTGACTATCTTCTATTTTGTATTGTGAAGAATTTGCGCTCCTCACTGATTTTCTACGAACTTTCTGCTGTAAAAGCAACGCATGTGTAATAGAAAGTTTATCTTTCTTGGCTTACTTGTTTAGGTCTAATTTGGTTTTTGGGTAGGTTTCATTTGTTTGCTTCAACTTTTGCTTCATAAAAGAAACAAGCTAATGGTGCTATCAAGTCATTTGCAAGCTTCTTTGTTTCTGCTACGATCTTCATTCTGTTCCTTAGTGTACTCACTTTGAGAATCTGTTATTTTCAAGCATGTAAGGTTGTGCGATAAATTGTCTGTAGCTTTCAAATAAATTTTTTTTTTGGAGTACAAGTCTAGTTTTGTGGAAGAAAATTGTGCTGTTTTTTTCAGCATGCTTTCTTACTTGTTTAGTAGCACCCACTCGTGCAAATGAGTGTCATGCTTTTAATGAATATAGTCTTGGTAATATTATTTTAAGTGACAGTGATTTTCTTGTTGGTTTTTTCATAACTGAAGCGCTAGCAAACCCATGTTACTATGCCCTTTACACAGGTTATGCATTTCATCATTTCCTTATACTCTTGGTTTTCAACTCTACATTCTACTTCTGTTGTGCTATTTATGAGCGATTGGGTGTGCATTAAGTGCCGTTGGTATTGAAATTGTATCTATGCGCATCTTAACATTATAGTGTTTAGATAAAGTGGAGACGTTAAGCCATCCCCCACTCGGAATATAACTTGCTTGTAGCATGGCTTTGTATTAAGTTTTGTGTCATTGTTTGTGTCCTTGCCGCTGTTCATTTTCTTCTCATTATATTGTGGCAGCCTTTGTTGTTAAATAACAAATTTGCTTTATCTACAATGTTTGACATGCTTAACTGAGTATCTAACAACAGTATACACTCATACCTCGGTTTTAAGGGTTTGAAGACAAAAAGGGAAACCCCTGTTCTAAAGTCCCGATTGTGCTCAGCATCCAACAGATATGTATGCGGTATGGAATATATATCATTGGTACAAGAAATCAAGCACAACACAGAAAAAAGGGGGAAAAATTGGGAGCAATGCGATACAGGTGTTGAAACAGTGTTGTCAACAAGGCGACAGCCCACCGCCTAGCGAACAGTTTTGAAACTAACGGACTTTGTTTGTAGTACGCACAACTTTTAAATGAAAGTGGTTGCTCAAGAATTTGTCCATAGAGTCCAAAGCCCGCTAAAACAGAGTCCGAGGTATGAGTGTATAGTATTCCTTGTAGTAACCCAGCAAATTTTCTTTGTTTCCTGAGCTAAACAGAGTATAGTGAATTTTCCTACTTATGACAATGTAGTCTCCCTAGCAGTAAACCAACAAATTTTCTTTATTCGTTATGTTGATTTATTTTCTCCTCCCTTAGCAGCAGCCTCAAGTTCTTTGAAGATTTTGATGCATCGTATATGAGTTATGCCAATGTAACATTTTTTAAAAGACCAACATTATCGTCTGTTGTTCTCTTCTGTTTCTAAGATGTTTTGGAAGCTCCACTATAACGTCCGTCTCGCTGTACGAGTTATTATGTCAGCCCTATGGCTCTCTTTGTTATCTTTAACTGAGGCTGCTATGATACTTCACTTGCATCAATTACCGTGCTATCGCAGTTTGATCAGTTCACATACTTTGTGCTTGATTGAAGCTCACCAAAGTCCTGCTCTATTTTGGCCAAACTTCTAATTTTATGTCGTCTGCTCTACATCCCTGGTCGCTACTGAAAATTTGTTATATTAATATATCTTCAAAGTGAAAACTTCTTGTGAATTCTGAGTTTCTGCCGTGTAAGAGAGCTGAAAATAGATTTTTCATTGGAGTTCGTTTGGTTGTCCGACAATGGCGGATATATAATAATAAAAATGACATCAAAAGCAGAGGAATCAAAAAGCCCCTCAGCTTTAACTTGCTTAATAATGCTCCTATTCTCCCAGGGTTGAGGAAAATGCCCTCATACTTGACTGGTTCAAAACCTGACACTCCGATCATAGCAACTCTAGCCATCTCCAGCTTATACTTGACCATGAATATGCTGATACAATACCTGACAGTCTCATGATTTCTAGCCATGCCAATTACACTCAAACAAACGTTGCATAACAGCAAAATCCTGCTGGTCACCATTTACCCTGTAGAGTTGGTGCAACAACAAGGAACTCAAATGTTCTCTGATGTGCATCATGCCTACTTGTTTGGCCAGGTCGAGCCGGACGACTATGACTCGACGCTCTACAGCAAAATCTCTAAACGCGGCACACCGGGACGCCGGTCTACGCCGCGTGGACAGGAACCTGAGGGAGGCTATGAGTGTGAGGAGTGTGGCAAGAGCTTCAGGTGAGCAGGGGAGTGTGGCAATTGCTTCGGGTGAGCAGGAGAGTGTGGCTAGAGCTTTAGGTGAGCGTGGCAAGAGCTTCAGGTGAGCAGGAGAGGGTGGCTAGAGCTTTAGAGGAGCGTGGCAAGAGCTTCAGGTGAGCAAGGCAGTGTAGCTAGAGCTTTAAAGGAGTGTGGCAAGAGCTTCAGATGAGCAAGGGAGTGTGGCTAGAGCTTTAGAGGAGTGTGGCAAGAGCTTCAAGTAAGCAAGGCAGTGCAGCTAGAGCTTTAAAGGAGTGTGGCAAGAGCTTCAGGTGAGCAAGGCAGTGTAGCTAGAGCTTTAAAGGAGTGTGGCAAGAGCTTCAGATGAGCAAGGGAGTGGGGCTAGAGCTTTAGAGGAGTGTGGCAAGAGCTTCAGGTAAGCAAGGCAGTGTAGCTAGAGCTTTAAAGGAGTGTGGCAAGAGCTTCAGGTGAGCAAGGGAGTGTGGCTAGAGCTTTAGAGGAGTGTGGCAAGAGCTTCAGGTAAGCAAGGCAGTGCAGCTAGAGCTTTAGATGAGCATGGCAAGAGCTTCAGGTGAGCAAGGGAGTGCGACAAGAGCTTCAGGTGAGCAAGGGAGTGTGACAAGAGCTTCAGGTGAGCAAGGGAGTGTGGCTAGAGCTTTAGAGGAGTGTGGCAAGAGCTTCAGGTGAGCAGGGGAGTGTGGCTAAAGTTTCAGGTAGGCATGGAAGTGTAGCTAAAGCTTAAGGGAGGTATGGTAAGAGCTTCAGGTGACCAGGGGAGTGTGGCTAGAGCTTTAGAGGAGTGTGGCAAGAGCTTCAGGTGAGCAGGGGAGTGTGGCTAGAGCTTTAGAGGTGTGTGGCAAGAGCTTCAGGTGAGCAGGGGAGTGTGGCTAAAGTTTCAGGTAAGCATGGAAGTGTGGCTAAAGCTTTAGGGAGGTATTGTAAGAGCTTCAGGTGAGCAGGGGAGTGTGACAAGAGCTTTAGGGCTTTAGGTGAGCAAGATAGTGTGACAAAAGCGCGTTAGAGAGTGGGAGACACAAGCGTTGCATAAAATTTGAGTGGTATCAGAGTGAAAGACTACACGTGCGAGGTGTGTTCTGCCATAACAAGAGGTGCTGAGATTATCAAACATTTGTTCGTAGAATGCTTTGATCCATCGCAGGGCTGGTGCTAAATTTTGCCTTTGCAGGAGTTGTGCAAAGCAGCCAAAATTACTAAATTGTATGTACTGCTTAGGTTTCACACAGGTTTGGTATGCGAGACCCGCTTCTCTGTATTTTCCATGATTTCAGTGTCAAGAGGTCTTTCAAACTCTGAAGGTTTCAAAGTTTTCTTCACTCCATCGTGATAAGATATTTCCCCAATTCACGAGTCTGAGGAACGTTAAATGGGCGCCAAATATCTCTCATTGATTTTTTTTGGGAAGTCTTATCGTCATTTGTACTTTTTCAGGTCGAAGTCAACGATGAAAGTTCACATGAAGTCGCACAGCGACGTGAAGGCATTGCCTTGCCCTCACTGCGAGCAGGTTAGTGCTTCTATTACTACTGTAGCTGCTGCTACTAGTGCTTTTATTTTATTTTTTAAATTTCTGTCATGCGAATTTGTCATCTTGTGAATTTCATGAATAGCTCCTCAGAAATAGGGGTTAGGCTTAGGTTAGCTCTGCTTAGAAATGCCTTTCTTGTGGTTATGGAGGCTGAAACTCATTTATCTAATCCATCTGTTATCGCTGACGTATTTTGGAATTTCCCTTATGAATGAAAAGTAAAAAAACACAGCATGAATCCCAACTTTTTCCTTCTATGCATGTTTGATGATGTTCGTTTTATTGAATGACTATAATACTGTAGAAACTAAGTCAAATGAATCGGATTTTTTTGGAAGTTTTGTAACTACTCGGTTAATTTTGTATGCCCCTGTGAGAATGTCTCACTATATTTACTTAGCTGTTCAACTTGTAGAGAAAGTCTCACCAAGAAACTTCTGGCAATCATTGACATTGAATGGGCTGGAGTGGAGGTCGGCTCACTAGCGGGCAAATAGTCGTGCATGTTCTTTGTATTCAACATCAAATGATTTTCTTCACCTGATAGTATTGAAAGAAAGAGTACATGAGAAATACCCAAAGTACTGTATTCATGCGTGTCTTTTCTATTCAATGTTAAAAAAATTTCTTTACCTACTGGTATTGAAAGAAAGAATACACGATAATCCACAAAGTTCTCAATTATTTTCTTGGTTTTCTCTGTGTTTGATATTGTTTTGTTGGTGTTTTGCAGGTATTCCCTCAGCGCCACATCCTCCAGCAGCACCTGGTGGAGGAGCACCCTTCTTATAACCTCATCTGCCACTATTGCAAAAAGGTACAGAATCTCCTCGTACTAAAGGCTATTTTTTGTTCTTATAGCCTCATCTGCCACTACTACAAAAAGTTATCTCATCCTCCCAGTACTAAAGGCTATCTTTTGTTCTCATAACCTCATCTGCCACTACTGTAATAAGGTACAGCATTCTCCCGGTACTAAAGGCTATCTTTTGTTCCTATAACCTCATTTGCCACTACTGCAAAAAGGGACCTGTACTAAAGGCTGTCTTTTATTTGTCATTCATGTAGTTAAATGGCCCTTGTATTTTTTTAGAAATTGAAATTCGTATTTCAATGCATGTCCATTTGTAAGTTTTCGTTTTCAGTATTTTAACTTTTTTCTCGCAATAATGGTTACTTTCTTACGTGCAACCATACATCCAAACAAAGAGAACAGAATTAATATGTGTAGCGTTTTTGAAGGCAAAACTCCACATTGAATAGTAGTGATAATAATTATAATCTTACAATGTAGATGGCTTCCTCGTTAACAGAACCTCAACTTGCCTGATAGGGAACGTTGAATTCAAGTATGTCCCCTGTATTTTGAGGTATGCTTAGTTTGAACTTCCTACTTGAGGCGCCATTTGTGTTCATGAACCTTCTGCTTCAGATACTTTTTGTGTTCATGACCCAAGAAGGTGTATACTTTTTCTTCATTAAGAAATTTGCAAGTGCTGCTTTCCTCAACAACTTGAAGGATTTTGAAAAAAACTCATAGTGTAACCTGTAAATACCTTGCAGGTGTTCACAAGGGAGGACACGCTGCGGTCGCACCTGGTGCGCATGCACGAGACGGACGGGGGCCTCAACTGCAACGTGTGCGGCAAGAACTTCCCGAGTCAGGGGCAGCTGGAGGCGCACGTCAGGGTCCACACCGGCGAGCGGCCCTTCAGGTGCTGTATCGCCTTCGTCCTGGTGCTGTCCCCCGCCCCCTGTGCTGCCTCCTACCTTGCCTCCTGTTTTGCCGCTTCCTTTACCTCCTGTGCATTAGGTCTTTCGGTTTATCCCTGGAGTATTAGCTGGCTTTCTTCATCATTGTAGTATTAGCTGGCTCTCTTCATCTCTGTAGTATTAGCTGTCTTTTCACCTCTCTCATATTAGCTGTCTCTTTGTATAGATGCCAATTAAAATACGCCGGTCACACCAAATTTCTGTGTGATAAGTGTATTATACAAAGTGTTTCTTTTCCTTCATAGCCAAGGACACTTTGTATTGTGGAAGCTGTTAATAGTCTGTGTTCAACGTTGAGACTTGGTGATACCAGCATGCTTTTCCGGCTTTTTTTTGAAGGGACTTCTATCCATGAACTAAGCATTGAAATGTTATAAATGAATGCCCACCGTTTTTGTGTGCGACATAAAAATCCCACATCTTTCGCAGTTGCGCACAGATATTCAATTTAGTTGCCCATGTAAGAAACTAAATCAAAATGCTATCATTGTACAATTATTATTTTAAGCGCAGGGGCATGAGTGGTGTGCTGCAGACTTGATTGTGACGTATTGTGCAGATGTCAGCTGTGCAAGAGAGCGTTCGTACAGAAGGTGCATCTGAAGACTCACCTTCGCACCATGCACCAAACTCTGGACGCTCCCACCACTCCCTGCCGCCTCTGCGACGCTATGGTCGCTGACAGGATTGCTCTCAGGGACCATGTCACGGTGAGTGTCTTGTGACGAGCAGCGCAGTGTCTGTGTAGTGTTCCTGCTGCATTGGTGCTCATCTGCACCATGTTGCAGTGAGTGTCCAGTGATGAGCAGCGCAGTGTCTGTGTAGTGTTCCTGCTTCATTGGTGCTCATCTACACCATGTTGCAGTGAGTGTCCAGTGATGAGCAGCGTAGTGTTTGTGTTGTGTTCCTGCTTCATTGGTGCTCATCTGCACCATGTTGCAGTGAGTGTCCAGTGATGAGCAGCGCAGTGTTTGTGTTGTGTTCCTGCTTCATTGGTGCTCATCTGCACCATGTTGCAGTGAGTGTCCAGTGATGAGCAGCACAGTGTTTGTGTTGTGTTCCTGCTGCATTGGTGCTCATCTGCACCATGTTGCAGTGAGTGTCCAGTGATGAGCAGCGCAGTGTTTGTGTTCCTGCTGCATTGGTGCTCATCTGCACCATGTTGCAGTGAGTGTCCAGTGATGAGCAGCGCAGTGTTTGTGTTGTGTTCCTGCTGCACTGGTGCTCATCTGCACCATGTTGCAGTGAGTGTCCAGTGATGAGCAGCGCAGTGTTTGTGTTGTGTTCCTGCTGCATTGTTCATCTGCCCACCATTTCACGGTTAGAGTTATTCCGTTCTGTAATATTCTTTAAGTTTTCTCTTGCGTGTGTGTGTGTCCTGCTACTGTTTCCATTGTTGTAATATCTTGATAACGTCACTGTTTCCTAGTAGTAAGTTGAAGTACAATGTGGCTCAAGTGTGACAAAGTTGGAAGGATTTGAACGTGAAAAAAGTGAACTATAACTTTGAAGTGTTAGTCTAAGCAGAATAGTAAAATTGTAAGTGAATTATGCAACGTATAGATTAAATTCTCTGTTTAAGCAGTTGGTGACTCAGCTAAGTGACTGGACTGTTCTGTTGTCAGGTAAATTCTTTGTATGCTATTGAATTGCTTGGCGCAAATTAATTGTGTACAAAGTAGGTTATGGATATTACTCTAAAGATTAATCTTAGTGTATTTACCCCGATAGCCGCAATTCGGCCCTGCTGTTGCAGTATAATTGGTTAACTTGAATTGATGCGTTACAGAAGCAGCACGGTCTCTCGCACGCTGGCTACAAGGTTCAGGTGGCCGAGCTGCGCAAGATGGGCAAGATTCCAGAGGTGGTGCCGCCTAAAGTTAAGGTGGTCGACCCCTCCTTCCGCTACAAGAAGGTGCTTATTCTCAAACCTTGGCTCATTCTCATTTTAATTTTTTTCAAATTTGCTTCAATTGTTGGTTGTGATAAGTGGCATTTCAAGTCTCACTGCTGTAGTGGTTTTTGTCTTTTTATTTCGTGAATAATTTGCTAGTTCAACATTGCGTGTTGGTAAACTTGAGCTTATTTAGTTTTTTGAAACCTTTCCGCTAGTTGAATGAGTAAAAATTAAGCTTGACGCATCATGAACATTCATTGAAAGGTACTATGGGAAAGTGTCATAGCTTGGATATCAACTTGCTCTCTGGAGGCCTATTTTTTAATTATAATTTATATTTTCCGATGAAACGCGGTGGCATACTATCAGTCTTGGACAGTTAAATAATTGCTGTCAGCTGTGTGATGAATTATAGCTGTAGATTGTGCCTCCATATAAGACGGCATGATGGGCTGTTCCAGTGACTAGTGCAATGCTATTCTCTGACAAAAATCAAATAAGAACATGGTTTGATGGGGTTAAACATGATGAGTTTTCAGTCAAGATCACTGCCTGTTTTGCTGTCAAGGACAATGGAGAGGTTATCAAGAGGCACCTTCATGTGTTTCACCGTCTTACTGGGCAAGTTTTGGCTTTTGATTCACATAGAACTGGAAGGGAAATTTTTGTTTCATCACTGTTGACACAAATAATAAAACAACAGCCTCGAATTTGTATGCTCAATGTTTGTTTTTGAGGGTAACTCAACAGTCATTACTTTAGTATCTGTTCAATATTTTTATTAAGCATGCAACTGGAGAGTAATTTGCGAGTGTGTCCAGGTGAGCGTGGAAGAGCTGGAAGCAATGGAGAAGAACGGTGGAGGCAGAGGAAGAAGCTCTCGTCCATCCCACTCCTCCTACATGGATGACGACGACGATGACGAAGAATACGGAGATGAAGACGAAGACGAGGACGACGAGACGGAGTTTGAGGCATATGAGAAGCGCATCGCGGCAGGGCGACCTCGGGATAAGGAGGAGCTCAGCTTCGTCGAGTCTGCATTCAAGGTGCGTTCATCTGCGTCTTAATCCAGGCTGTGCTGGAGATGTGCGCTTCAGAATGGAAAATGGCAATTGCCAGCGGTACCAGCTTCAGAAATGGCTGTTTTAGAATCAGCGGTGGTACCAGCTTCAGAATTGGCTGTTTTAGAATGAGCGGTGGTACCAGCTCCAGAATTGGCTGTTTTAGAATCAGCAGTGTTACCAGCGCCAGATTTGTCTGTTTTAGTATCAGCAGTGGTACCAGCTTCTGAATTACCTGTTACAGAATCAGTGGTGGTACCAGCTCCTGAATTAGCTGTTTTAGAATTAGTAGTGGTCCTTTAATTTGGTTACTGTACTTTTAACCTGAAGTAATTTTGTTGTTGATAACATATATTTTCTATACTCAATGGTAAAAGAAATATACATTACCCAAAACAAATATTTTCCAAAGGAGTAGATCAGTTGTAGTAGTTACAAGAATTCCGTTGCGTCTATGAAAATTAACGCATTGTTATTCTCATCATCTGGCCTACGTGCCGCCACCTTGGATTGTCTGTAAAAAAGGTGGGGATCTGGGCTCGAAAATTTTAATGATACCAAGGAAACAGTTACATCATAGGGCCATCCTTTTTTTAATAGGCTGCTTTAAGAGACATTGTGTTCACGTAAATGTACAGTTGCTTGTGCGGGAAAGTTTAAGATTGTAAATGTGCTTAGCTGTTCCCCTTCCTTGATTGGTGTCTGATGGCACAAACCTTCTGGACAAGCCGAGAATGGGACACTTGGCTCGTTCCTGTTACCTTCCTGTTGGTCTCTTAGGCGTTTTTGATTTTTTTTAATAAAACGACTAATTTTATTAGCATTCCCTACGCTTTGAATTTTCAATGACTCTGCGATTCAAGGAAAGTGAACTTCTATTTATTCCTGTTACCATTTTGTATTCAGTCTATTTCTACTTTTACAATTTACACAGGTGGCAGAGGAAATGGACCAGCAGGTGGGAGTGCCGAGGATCCAGACCATCACCCCAGTGCGCTACTTCAGCAGCAGCACGAACAGCAACAGCAGCAGCTGCGACGCGCCCAACACCACCACCGGCACCACTGCCGCTGTCACCTCGGATGCGTCTCTCAGCTTCGTGGGGGCAGAGCCCAGTGTAAGCAGCAACGGCGCTGTAGACCTCCAGCAGGAAGAGGGTGTGGTCATGTTCTCCATGTGAATTGCGTAGATGGTCTTCAGTTTTTCAGGCTTAACAGTTAAACTTATAGTTATTTAATTAGAATTTGAGTCTGCAGTGCCCTTGTTTTGTTGCCATCACTAGCTTTTTTTGTGGTCTGAACTGATAGTAATTTGCGAGTTATGCGTAACTGGGCCTAGCTTGTGTTGGTTTATGTTTTTATTATTTTGTCAATGGAAGCTGAAAATTCATGAATCTCTTCGTCATTTTAAAATTTCCAGAGCACTCTTAGATATTTAACTATAAAAGGACTTTGAAAATCTTACTTTTTGACCGATTCTGAAGGAATCTCATGCTTGAGAAGAAGACAAAAATCAACGTCGTCATAAGCATCATCAGCGACAAACGTTTCGAAGCTCATAAATTCCCTTATCAGAGTTGGGAAAACGAAGGGAATAATATTTAGAGAGTAATACATAAGATGAAGTCAAAGATTTAACATGCGAGGATGTAATTTCTGAAAAAACACAAATTAACCCTTAAACACTGAATTTTTTTTGAGCATAGCGCAAACAGTGCATGTGATTCCCGGGTTAATTTAGCGTTTAAACCTAATAAAAAACACGTATGCAAAGACATTTTAACATCTTCATCCTACGCATACCCAACCAAAAAATACACTCACACATAAACTACAAGTTAGGAAGTTAGTTAGTAGGCAATAAATAACCTGGGGGCACTTGCATCACCATTCAAATTGAGTCTGTCTGTGAATATATACAAGAATTTGAAAATGCGAAAATTCTTTTTATAACTTGCTTTGCAAAGTATAGATTAAAGTAGAAACGTTCAAGTGGCAACAAGAACTATTACAGTCAAGTTCAATAGCAGATTGGGAAGGGCACACTAACATGATTATTCATTTCCCCAATTTTCTAACTTTCGGTACACTGCTTTGAATGTTAACTTGTGTTTACGCATGTGTATGTGTTTTTTTTTGACTGAGTATTTGTAGGATCATAAGTTTTAAGGGTTTTGCATATGTGAGGTTTTTAAACATAAGCTCAAGTTGTTTTTGGACGCTTCCCCCACTCCCTGCCGCATTTGATATTTCCACTAAGTTGGTCTGGTCCTTTTTTTTATCTATTTTCAATCACAGTTACAAAACGAGGAGTGTAATGGTGAGTCTAAATTTTGAAGCAATGGCTAGTTAGAGGTCAGATACAAAACTACTCCATGCTTGAGGTGCACCAAGTTATGGATGCAAAAGGGAATTAGAAGGGCGATATTTAAGAGGTCTGTGTCTAGCCAACCCAAAGTGTGTGCTAGATGGCATGACTGGTGGAGATGACATAGTTGGCGTGCGTTAAGCTTTTAACGTCAGTAGTTTTGTACTCATATTACTGTCTTTACAACCGCCATCATTCAACTGGCACCAGCATCAGGTAGTCAATGATATCAAGAGGAAGAAGGAACTGCCATTCGGTAGTGAACTTCGAAGAACACATTAGGGAACAAATTTAACATTAATACAATATGTTCAGACTATTTTAGAGAGAAGACTGTATAGTCTTGGGGCGTTAAAGGGTTGGACAATGCACCCACGATTGGTGCATTGTCTTGTAAGTAATGTATGTAAATCAGAAGTACCGCTCTCAGTCATATGTAACCTCCTGATCCGAGCGCTATGGTATAAACTAAGCAGGCAATTTTTAAACCCAAGTAAGCAACAACATATTACTGAAAGATCGCGTTTCACGACGGAAGCTTTATTTCACGATTGAAGTTCGTGCTTTGCGATAGTATGAATGTGCTGTTGTCTTCGGCTTCTCTTTGATATTAGGGAAGTGCTAGTGGATCTTCTTTGGTGTCTTGTACTTTATAATTTTAGTTTAATTGCAATTTCAAACTGTCAAATTTAATTACTTCATGGCTAGCCTGATGTCATGCGTAGAAGGAAGCAGTAAAGAACTCGCCTCCGTGCTTTAATGTTGATTTTATGAACATTCTTCCATACTATCATTGTTATCTTCATGGCTAGCTGCAAGAAAATTCCCGTGGTGCCACTTGTACATCAGTTATGAAGAGAGCCGAACAAAAGACGCTCTGCTTGGATGAAATTTTTGCTCATCTGCTCTCGTATTTGAAGGTATGCACACTCCAGATCTCGAGCAAGTTACTTCCTTGGAGGCTCCTCGCTTCTCTTGTTATTGAAGGCGCTTTCAAAGAAGGTCTTATGGTCATGGTTATTAATGGTGATGCTCAACCAAATGACTGGACGTCTTTCTTATAGCCGGAAAAATGACATAATTATTTTTACGGTCTCAACAAGATAGAAATGGGCTCCTCAATTGGCCGTCAGTTAGTCTTTGTTTTGGTGAAGGGAATTTTCCTTTTCGCGTGTGTGTGTCAATTCTGGTGATAATTTTTGTCCGAATTAAATTTTCTACGAATTAACAATTTTGTTAAAAATGTGTGTATGAAATACAAGTGGTGTACATTTTACAATTGTAGTACTGCAAGCCGTTGAGAGCTTTATGTATAAACGGTGAAAGTATATCTAAATGCAGTCGAACTTAGTTGGTTCTCACTCGACTTGTTTTAACTAAGATTATTTTTTAGAATGGACACATGTCATCACCAGCAGGGGCTGTTGTTTTTTAATTTGCTCAACTCATCATTTGGGGGAGTTTCTGCGGAAATGGGAATAGTTGTTCTTGCTCTACTCTTCTCCAGAGACCCCCTCATGCAGTGCTGTTCATCGTACGAATATCTGCAGAGTTTCACTTGACGAGTGATGGCAAAATTGTAAAATGCATTTAATTACCTCCTCTTAGGTCATCTGCTGCTTGGGAGACTTGCTAGGATTCTTAAGTACAATAGTATGTATTTGTCCGTCATTCAATGCCGTACCTTGGCACTCGAAGTCTTTTTATTAATTCTTAAATAGTTTATCGTTTTTGCCTCTTCCCCAAAGGTACATTTGTATGCCTTTCTCCAGCTATACTAGGTAGAGCAATTCATTTATTGACAGAGCGAGCTGTGAGGTCACTTTTACTGTCTTGAAAGGGGAGGCCTTATAGCGATGTCAGCCTTTTCAATAGGTGTCTTTTTGGGTCAAATATATCAGCGTTGAGCCGCACATGATCATGTCATTACTTCTATGTTGGAGAAATTGATTTTATTTTGTAGCATTTGACGTTTTTAATTTGTCCCCCATCTATCGCGTCTGGGTCTTCAGTTAACGCATACTTGAATCTCTTAACAACTGCCTCCTGAGATATTGCCTAGTACCCCTCAGGGGGATACAACTATTGTATCTATGGGAATTAGCACTCCCAGGGGAAAAATGTGAGGGCCCGAGCTGAGAGTTAGGTAGGCCTTTTTTTTGTTGCAATAAAATGTTTTTTGTTGTGTTAAGGACCACCTTTTTTCGGTTCACTGCTGTCCTGTTTTTCAGCACCTCTGACTTTCTTCTTCAACTTTTATCCTATTTCATGAACTTCTTTCCCATCTTTCTGTTTCTATGCCCTTTCTGCATAGATTCCTCATTTTCTTATCTCCATACTACATGGTGCCTTCCTCCTTCCTCTCTTCGATACGCTCTATTTTTGTAGCGGTTAGGGAGGCTTAAACTAACTTATAATCTAATCTAATATCACCTAGTAGCTTTCCGCAGATTGAAATGACGATTTCACTGTGTTAGGGGTAACCTGGGCTCCTCAGTAGACATTCAGTAGACATTTTTAAATAAGCAACTGTGGTCTACGTACTTTTATCAGATAACTGAGGCTCATAGAATTATATGGTACCAAGCATCGCAAAACGTCCTCAAAGTTTGGCGCCTGTGAAACCCTTGTATCTCAGCAACCAACAACGGTATTCAACGACCGTCTTTCTGTGCCTACGACGTACTTTTTTGACAGAAACGTTTAGGGCTGACAGGGGTCTGCATAACTCGCTTTTGCTATACACGGCGCCTTGTACTGTGTGATTCTGGAGGCCTCAATTGTGGTTTTCTAATGATATTTTTAACCTTCATCATATGATAGAACAGCAAAGCTATCGGGTCCACATCAGTGACTTTGATGCTTGAGCTATGTTGGCTACGGATGGTGGTACCGACCGTAGAGAAGGACGAATTAAATTACCAATATTATTGGCTGGTTTATCTTATTTGATGACACCGAAAGGCTATTTTAGTTCTAATAAAAGGCTCAATACTAATTGATTCCCTTTATTTAAGGAGAGAGCCCCAGATTTTGAGTTTTTTGTTTGTTTTATATAAGCCTAAATGAATGAAGGCTAAATAGCAAAAATCCAAGGAAGCTAAATACGGTTTTGCAGCATGCAACCTTACGCAGAAGTTGACTTATTGTGCTTCAAGTAAGCAAGATGTTTTTCCTAAGATTATGATCATACCGTGTATTTTTATGTAAGAATGTTCGGTTTATTATATTTTGTGAGTCCGCAGTTCTTTATTGTATACAAGAACGCTATTGTGCTCTGTTCTTAAGAAAATGAAAAGAATAGAAAACGACAAAATTCTCTGAGGGAACTCTTGTTTAATTGAGATGTGATTTGCTCTGTCTGCATAAGCACCACAAGAAGTATAGTTAATGGAGTGGTGCGCAGCAGTGGCGAGGGTTTCTTTCTAAGTTAATGGAGTGGTGCGCAACAGTGGTGAGGGTTTCTTTCTAAGTTAATGGAGTGGTGCGCAACAGTGGCGAGGGTTTCTTTCTAAGTTAATGGAGTGGTGCGCAACAGTGGTGAGGGTTTCTTTCTAAGTTGACAGGGTGGTGCGCAACAGTGGTGATGGTTTCTTTCTAAGTTAACAGGGTGGTGCGCAACAGTGGCGAGGGTTTCTTTCTAAGTTAATGGAGTGGTGCGCAACAGTGGCGAGGGTTTCTTTCTAAGTTAATGGAGTGGTGCGCAACAGTGGCGATGGTTTCTTTCTAAGCACAGTGTGTACCATAGTCTCTGCTGAGCATCATCCTTTGGAATATTTTAATTTAATTATATGTCAAGTTTTTATTTTTCCTTTCTTATTTAAGGCTTGTTGGTGATGTACCAGAATTAATTCCTGTTTTTTTGTGGTTTGAATGTGTTTATCTAAGATCCGATGGAAGAGATGAAGCCCTGAGCTGAAGGTTAGGATGGCCTTGATTCTGTTGAAATAATTTTCGTTTTTTTTGTTATGTTATTTTTCGGTTCACTGTTGTCCTTTTTTCACCACCTTTTACTGTCTTCTTCAACTTTTATCATGTTTCATACACTTTTTTCTATCATGCTGCTTTTTTGCGCAGGGTGTGGGGACACATCTCCTGCAGAGATTTCCCGTTCCCCTATTTCCATCCTAAGTTGCGTCCCTGTTTCCCCCTAGGGAACACTTTCGCTGTGGTAAGGAAGTCTTGACCTAACAATTCAATCTGTATTTTTCCTTTCCTGAGAGTGATGTCGTTAGGCACGTTAGCGATAGTGCAGCAATACCTTGAGTGCCCCGTATTGCTCTCGAGTGAGACTCCTCAGTGGGATACTACTATTGTATCTATGGGAATTAGCGCTCCCTGGGTGAATATGTCAGGGCTCGAGCTGAGAGTTAGGCGAGCCTTCTTTTTTTTTTGTTGAAATAAAATGTTGTCGTTATGTTAATGACTATCTTTTTTTCGGTTCACTGCTGTTTTGTTTTTCAGCACCTGCTACTTTCTTCTTCAACTTTTATCTTGTTTCATGAACTTCTTTCTCAACTCGCTGTTTCTGTGCACCTTGTGCATATATTCCGCGTTCCCTTATCTCCATATTAGATGGTGCCTTCCTCCTTCCTCTTTTTGTCGCGCCTTTGTTGCGGTTAGGGAGGCTTAAATTAACATCTAACCTCACTGTTTCTATGCACCTTGTGCGTAGATTCCGTGTTCCCTTATCTCCATATTAGATGGTGCCTTTCTCCTTCCTCTTTTTGGCACGCCTTTGTTGCGGTTGGGGAGGCTTAAACTAAAATCTAATCTAATTTTCGAGTGGATGCAGGCGAGATGAGTGCCGAGCAGCAGCTCCTCAAAAGCAAGGGCGTTTTCTCCCGTTAGACCTCTACGCCTCACCATGGAAACAATACCGTTACTTAACTTTTGTAGAAGAGGAATAATTGTTTGAGGATTATGCACAATTTCCGCGGTGGGAAATTTTCTATTTTTATGAAATTAAAATGTTGTATAATGTGAAGTTTTGAAGAATACACATTATTTCCGCGGTAGAAAATACTTCATTTCGTGCAGAATTCCGCGTTGAGAAATTGTTTATCTCGTGTAAAGTTATAAAATTATAATATTGTATAATGTGAAGTTTTGAAGAAAACACAATATTTCCGCGGTAGGAAATACTTCATTTCGCGCAGAGCTGCGAGATAATCTGTTACCTTCACAACCAACTGATCAGTTTTTCCAAATTACCAGAACCTGATGCTCCTTGTCGTTGCATGTAACAAACAATTTTTTAAGTATCTTGGTTGGTTTAAGCATAAAATTAGTACTATGTTTAGCACTTAATCTATGTATTACCGTAGCGTTACTCGTTAAGCATCATGTATAAAGTTCGGTATTAGTGAGATGTAACTATGGGACAACTCTCGACCAGATTTGTCTTCTGTGAACCTTCTCCTCCCTCGAGTTGAATTGAAGCAACACTCTCCGAAATTTGTTTTCTGTGTTTTATTTCGGTTATGCTTAATGAGCACTTAATATTTACTCATGTTAATTTAGAATGTAACAATTTTGAATTCAATCTCCCCAATTTTGTTAGTGTTTATGAGTTCCGTTTAACGGATTGGGTCCCACACGCGCGTTCTCACGCTCTATTTAGTTGGCTCTCGTCCTGATAATTCGTGTAGTTTTCGTCAGATAAGTAATTAAATTTTATGTTCAATGCTGTTTTTCAT
The DNA here is from genome assembly GCA_030386875.1 of Morinoia aosen. Classification (NCBI taxonomy): domain Eukaryota; kingdom Metazoa; phylum Arthropoda; class Malacostraca; order Amphipoda; family Talitridae; genus Morinoia; species Morinoia aosen. The sequence goes on from CM059564.1 coordinate 50,164,669, forward strand.
TAACTTTTTTAGGCATGATAACTTAGGTGTTCTTATTCACGTGCTCCATACAGCATGAGTAATGAGGTCCTTGTGAATTTTACTCGAAACGTTATAAATAATCGTTGTGAAAGCTAAGTATCAGAAGACTTTTTATTATAAATCCAATCGACGCGGTATTTTTTTAAGATTCATAGGCGTAAAAATTGGTTTTGCTGTTGACCAAAATTCTTGCCCAGGTCATGAATGATCGTTTCGTAAATCACAGTTGCTCTGGAAGCATCGGTTAGATGACTCACTGATATTCACTTGTCTTGGTCTGCCTCACGCAGTCACGCACCGCAAGAAAAGCATCAGGGCTTTCTAGTGGAGTTCCACAATACCTTTAAAAAAAGCATTAATTTTTTTTCTGCAGATGCTATTTGTTTTCCACATAGCACATTTCCTGGCTAATTTAGCGAGAGGACTGAAACTTATCTCGATTGATTGTTGGGAACAATTATTACCTTGGCAAATTGTACACGTTTTTGCTCGTGGGAGGTTGAGCTAAGCGATTCGCCTTCTTAAATTCTCAATTAATTTATTTAGTGATTTACGCAACGTGGTAAGAAGCGCGTTCCTACTCATGAAATGGCCGCTGCTCGAGGTCCTGCAGGGCGAGCTCGGAGGTTCTTCTCGTTGGAAAGCGAGAGGACTGAGCCACAAGTCCCATCTGTATAAGATGTGTTGCCGGGGTGACCGTCATCGTGTCCTAGCTGAAACCCATATGAGAACTATTGAGTTTACTTGAGTAAAACAATTGATTTTACTGCAGCAACCCAGGTGTCACTGCTGCGTTCTCATCACTGCGCAGCACCTCTGATTGTGAGATAAGCCTTATCTTTATTTATTTTCTACTGCCTTTCCAAGAAGAGTAAAGCGTATCAGGCCACGAGCTTCTACACAATCAGTAGTACTTCAGTTTCACGTATTCAAGATTTGTATGATTTTTTTTTTCTTTCTTATCAGTTCGCTTTGTGTGATGTTAGGGCTATCGTAACGTTCTTGCACCCAGAATTTTTTTTTTCAAGTTTTATGGGTTGACTACCACATGCAGTGAAGAAGTAGCAAATCAGAAGGCACATTGTCTAACGGTCTGCAGTTAAACTCTGTCGAGCAATAGAATTTTATAACACCGGTGTCTCGAGCATATGCAGCTCAACTGAGTGCTTACAGCACCGCGTAATTTGTAGATCTCTCACCACTTGAACGTTTTCCCGCATTTTCGACAAAGAACATTTATTATGTGGTTGGATATTCCATTTACCTTTACGAATTATTTTGATATCGTGCTTGACACCGAAAAAACAAATCATGACCTGACGTAGCTTAGTTGAAACAGATACGAAAAATATCCTGTCGTTAACCTATTTTTCTTAAATTTTCTATCCAAGTTTATGATAGTGTGCGCGCGTGATGTAATGTTTTGAACGCTAGGGCGTTTTTTCGGTGTATATATACAAGAATAAGAGCTAAGTTTCTAATCCAGTACTTCAGTTTTTACTCTAAATGCTGTTTTTCATACCAACTGGCATTTTATTTCTTTTTATTCTTCATGTTCCTTTTTTATACCTTTCTAAACTTGAAGAGCAACTCTCTATGGGGAAGCAGAAGACATAAAACACTTCCTTCTGCTCTGCTTAAAATTTAAAGTCTCACGGAACGTTCTATTGGCTCACTTCACCCTCATAGGATTGGTCAGCGGCCCTACCGCTGGTTACTTGTTCAGGGTGGAAGGAAAAAGTAGTTGGACAACTACAACCAGCTGACGGCAGGTAACTAGCTATTATTTGGTGGCAAATCAATATCTTTAGAGTATATAGATAATTGTCACCGGCATTGAGATATTGGCTAATCAGCGTAAATGTTCATTTCATTGCTCTAATTCATGTTGTAAAATGATTTGTTAGCCTTGTACGACCGACACTCTATTCTCTTCCTTGAAAAAGGTTAACATCGGCATCTTTGGGATGCTTTATTTCCAATCAAGCCTGATACATATGATCTAAACATTGGTTTTTCAAATGTCTTATAACTAACCCTATATATAGGACACCATGACGGTTCCCCCGTAAAGCCGGTACCCATTTCCGACACCTGGGTTGAGTGGGGTATTGTGCTTGAGCTTTCCCTTATACCCAACCGGGAAAATTTGCGCGCCAGCGCCGGGATACGAACCCGCGACTCCAACATACGAGCCCGATCCCTTAACCACTGTACCACGGAGAGCAGCTGCACTTTTGGAAAAGTTTTGCTCCTGTATTACGTGGGCAGTAAACTTTTTAAACATAATGAGTGATGAAGTATGTTCTCTGATATGTATGTATGATAGAAAAACTTGTTTTCAAACATCTAATCTCATAATACTTTTGCCTAAGCTGACGTTTCTTACGAGTATTTGTGAACTTTCTTTGACTTAAAATAACTTAGTAAAAGGTATATAAATTTTTACGTTTTCTTTCAATTATTTCTTCAATCATTTATCTATTAGGATATCTCTAGATGTGTGAGTACCAACAAACAGAATTTACTCTGAGATATTTAGAAAAATCTGTTTTAAACACTTTGTGTTGCGACTTCATTTCACCAACAGTTTTTTCTTTTATGTAAAATGTAGACAATTATTTGAACATTAAACACGAATTATTATGGTTGTACCATTCAAAATTATCTTAGATTCTCTGAAAAACATCATAGAAGATGCGACGAGAGGTATCCCCAACTCCAAATGACATTGATAACTCAGAAGTACTGTAGCTTGTAAATCGTACCCAAGAATTTGCCTAGTTGCTCCGGGTTGGTGGGTCAACTGTAGACCGGAAAGCAGTGCATAGAATGTCAGAAAGATCAGAAAGAATGATGAAGGATACGCTCGCGGTGTGGAACGAGGATAGGGGTGTGAGTAACTGCGATTTGGCGAAATACCAACTAGACAAGCTTATACCTATTTTTGTGTTTCTTTTTCTCGAGTGTGTTAGCCAAATTTCTGGCACGAACTCGACCGGAAGATATGGGAAGACATAAGAAGAGGAGGAAGGAGAATGACTCCTCTCGGTCTTCTGACGGAGATTCGGAGGGGGACTCTCCTTCTCAGCCCTCTTTCCCAACTAATGTACCTTCTCCCCCGTCTTCAGATTTTCAGCTACCAGGCGAGGTTCTTTCGGCCCTGGAGGAAAACCAAACTAATCCCTCTTCCTTCATTTCAGGTGATGCAGAGCTGAATATGCAGAAAAATTCCCAACTCATCTTAAACCCCAACTCTCCAATCTTTCAGAGCTTGCCGCAGCAGGATAGCCAAGATATGCATTGTCTAGTCTCTGAAGCATCTACTTCTTCAGCTCAAAAACCTAGGAATCCTGGACAACTTTACAATCCAGAGACTCCAGAGCCTGAAACCCAGGGGGAGCAGCCACCTGTTGTTATTATTATTGAACCAGTAGCAGACCATCGTCCAGTTGCTAAATTCTTTGCAAATGACATTTCCCTAAGTAAAGCTCTAGCAAACTCCTCCCTAGGCAAAGCAGGCATTAGCAGAATCTCCAAAAACTACCAGAAAAACTTATTAATAGTAACACTGAGCAGGAATGCTGCCAAAGACCTTCCAGCCCTTCTGGCAATCTCTGAGTTAAACACTTGGGGGGTAAAATGCAGACTTCCTCTCAACCAAACCAGATCAGTGGGAGTGATAGGGCCTTTTGGTGAGGATACAACTGACGAAGATTTGACTGAGGCTCTTTGCACGGCAGGCTATGAAATTACCTCTGCAGAGAGAATCCTCAAAGGCAAAGAAAATTCTAGAACCTCCATGTTCAAGGTACATTTCAACACATGTTCCCTGCCACCTTACGTGTACTTAGGTTATCAACGTTTCAAAGTGAACACCTTTGTTGGGAGACCCTGGCAATGCTTCAAGTGCCAGAGATTTGGCCACAGTGCTGCCAATTGTAGGAGCTCTCCTAGGTGTGTGGCATGCAGCGGCCCCCACAACATAAAGGACTGTCCTTCTAAAGGCTCACCCAAGTGCTGCAATTGTGGAGGTAGCCATACTGCCAGCTACGGTGGGTGTTCTGTCGTTAAACAGGCAAAGAAAGTTGAAGAGGTGCGAGCAACTAACAAGCTTTCGTACAGTGAAGCACTCAAACTGATGCACAGTAAAAGTTCACCTTCTGGTGAAAAAACCAGAGCAGCAGCTGAGAATCCTGCTATACCTTCCCCTGTAACTGAAGCTGGAGAGCAAAACAGTGCCAAGTCAACTAGCAGAAGCTCAATTGGCACCCAAACCTGTGACAACTACCAAGCAATCACCCTTAAAGATGTCTCCATACTGAAATTCATTGAACTCTTGACAAAATTTTTACCTCTTTGCACAACATCTCCTCCTGATGACTCCCACCCAACTGAAGTCATTACAAAAATTGTAAAAGAAACTTTCCAGTTAGCAGGTCACTATACCAAGCCAACTCAGCAAGATTCAGACTCTAGTCTCAACAGAACACACACCCAGCACATTGATAAAACAACATCAAAGAGATCAAACTCAGTCCTGAATGAAGATGCTCCTGGTGCTCCTACACCATCTCCAGTGATAGGTCACTCACTGCAAAACAAGCAAAAGAATCCAAAAGTTCATGCTCAGTCTCTACCCTGCACAGCAGAAAAACCTCAGCAACCTAGAGACAAACCAATCCCAAAAAATAGGAATTCTGGGCCTAGCTCCTTTTCACCTCAATCCAAATGCCTCCCGAGGAAACAAAAGTAGTTCAGTGGAACTGCCATTCATTGAAAAATAAATTAAGTAATTTCAAAGTATTTTTGTATGCAAACAAGCCCAATGTGGCTTGTCTGACAGAGACCTGGCTAAATGCTCAATATACTCCCAGTTTTATTAACTATACAGCAATATATCAACACAGGAATGCAGCACAGCCTGGTGGTGGCCTAGCTATCCTAATTAGAAGTGATACTCCCTATGTCAGACTTAACCTTCATCCCTACCCTCAAGGCAAATTAGAGGTAATGGGAATAAACATTTTCCTGAAAAACAGACAAACTCCTCTCTCAATACTCAACATTTATAATGCCAATCATGCCATTACCTCCTTTGAATTTCAGCACTATCTTGCTCAGCTCGAATCCTCACGACTAATAGTTGGAGATTTCAATGCTCACAGTCCAATGTGGGAAACAAATAAAATACCCAACACAACTGGCAGAAATCTAGAGCACACTTTAATTCATGATCCCTCTCTTGCCCTACTTACCCCACCTTCAATGCCCACATACTATAATGTGCACCTTAACTCCTTTTCTACTCTTGACCTAACTTTAATCTCATCAAACCTACAGCCCATAGCTGATCTAAACACTGAACAGGACATGGGCAGCGACCACTACCCTGTAACCACACGCATTGGCATCACTCCATCTACTGTCCAATTCAAGAAGCGGCCATCCTGGCAGTTCGACAGGGGATCCTGGACCGAATTCAAATCATTATTACTACAGACAGGAATTGAGGACTCACCAAATGTACAAACAAGTAACAGCAAATTCACCAAAAGTATAGTTGAAGCTAGTTCTAGAATTTTCCCACAAACAAAAGAAATTGTCAGCCCTCGATTCAGCAAACCTTGGTGGACACCAAGATGTGCGGAGGCGGTCGAGGCCAAGAAAGCAGCAAAGAGACTCCTAATTACCCAATCCACTCCCACAAACCTAATAGCTTTCAAGCGCTCGGTTGCAAAAGTTAAGTGGGAAGTGAAAAGAGCTAAACAAAACTCTTGGACACAATTTTGTGACTCAATTACCTCCGAAACCCCCATTGATATACTTTGGAAGCGGGTAAAGAGCTTAAGAAATCCTTTTAAGAGACAATCCTTTCCGTTCTTTCTTCCTGGAGGCATGGTCACTGAAGCCAGCGCAAAGGCAAATGCACTTGCATGTCACTATGAAAGGGTTCTAGCAACTTCAGTCCCTCGGCCTTACCCAACGCACATCCTCCTTCCTCTAGCCCTTGCCTTATGCGAAGAGAACGCCAGTCCAATCAATGAGCCTTTCTCAGTCCACGAAATAAATCATTGCCTAAGTTCTCTCAAACCTGTCTCTCCTGGTCTTGACAAAATACACAACAAACACCTCTCCAATCTCCCCACAGAGCATAAACTTTGGCTACTGTCAATCTTCAACCAGAGTCTGCAAAGAGCTGAAATCCCCAAGGAGTGGAAATCTAGCCTGATAATACCCATTCTGAAGCCTGGCAAACCATCAACCAGTGTAACATCCTACCGACCCATTGCTCTGGTATCATGCACAGCCAAGTTGATGGAATCCATGATCAATAAACGCATCAACTACATCCTTGAACAAAACAAGTCTTTGAGACCCACTCAGGGTGGTTTCCGTAGTCGGATGTCTGCCATAGATCAGGTTGCCCGACTAGAGACAGCAATTCGAGCTGCTCTAGAACGCAGAAAAATTTTATTAGCAGTGTTTTGTGATCTCAGCAGTGCTTTCGACACTGTCTGGCATACCGGTTTGTTGTACAAGTTGAGCCAGTGCGGAATACGAGGCACTATGCTTAGATGGCTCAGAGAATATCTTGCTGGGAGAAATTTTCAGGTTCTCTTCGAGGGAGAGTTCTCAGGGTCCAAAGATATAAAATCTGGCGTTCCACAAGGTGCAATTCTGTCACCCTTACTGTTCAATGTAATGATGTGTGATATCCCCTCAGAGGCAGGGGTCCAGGCTACTGAGTACGCTGATGATGTCAGCTTTTTTACAAGCCACACCGACATAGCTATTGCCACTACAAGACTTCAGTCCCAAATTGCATCTTTCTACAAGTGGACAAAAAAATGGGGCCTGACCTTGAACTTTCAGAAATCTAAAATAATGTGTTTCACCAACAGACGGATAGTCCCACGCCCCATCAACATAGACGGACAACCTTTAGAATATGTCTCTCACTACAGGTACCTTGGTGTTGTGCTGGATGCCCCTCGACTACGCTGGGAACCCCAAATTGCTCATCTCAGAATTACGTGTCTTCCTGTAATCAACCTCCTGCAATCAATTTCTCACAGACAATGGGGAGCTGATCGCAAGCTCTTGCTTAAGTTGTATAAAACTTTGATCCGAAGTCGACTAGATTATGCTGCTGCCATATATGCAACTGCAGCCCCATCTGTTTTAGCTAAACTTGAAGTACTACAAAACAACTGTCTTCGTATAGCAACAGGATGCCGAAGGACCACCCCAATAAATTCGCTACAGGTGGAGTCCCATGTTCCTCCATTGGATATTCACCGGGAACTGGTCATGTGCAGATACTATTGTAGATTAATTCAGCTACCACTGTGTCCAGTAACAAATGACCTTTTGAAGGCTCGCTATCAAACTACCGAACCCCATAGAGCCTCCAGCAATCTGCCTTCATTCACGTCAATGACCAGATTAATATTTTCCAAATTCAGCCTTGGCTCTCCCCAACTTTTGACCTCTCCACTAATATCTCCCTTGCCCCCTTGGTATAATACAGACGAGCATATATACACAGAGTTTGCATCCACCCCCGTCTCTTGCATGACCCCAAACATTGCTATTCAACTCTTCCAGGATTTAATGCAAACAAAACTTCTCGGATTCACCCCCATCTACACTGACGGATCACGAATAACTGAGCCAGCAGAGTCTACATCATCAGCAGTGGTAGTCCCCAGCAGAGGGGTTCTCCTAAATTGGAAACTCCGCCCTGAAGTCCAGGTAATCGAGGCAGAACTGTATGCCATATTTGAGTCTCTGATGTGGGCGCAAAATAACCTGCTTGACCAGGAAAAAGTGGCCATAATCACGGACTCAAAAGCATCGTTATTCCTAATTAAGAACAGAAAACCTAAAAACTATCTATCACTCGTGTATAAAATTCAAAATAACTTACTCACATTGAGCAGGTCCCATGACGTTAAGATGCAGTTTGTGCCTGGACATAAAAACTTAGCAGGGAATGAGGCTGCTGACCGAGCTGCCCAGGAAGCTCACACATTACGGTACCGTACAATAACTGCTGCCTCCAGGGAAGAAACGGTAAGCCTAATTCATGATCTCCTGTTTGCATACTGGGATAGTAAGTGGCGAGGCAATGTGAGGGCTACGGGGAGGGGCCTCTTCCTCGCTCAAATTAGGGATTCAGTTGGATGGTGGCCATGGGCACACCACAAAGATCGCATTGTAGAAACAGCAATAGCTAGACTTCGTCTTGGTCATGCGGGTGTTAAGGCTCACTTAGCTAGGTTTGGAATGGTAGACAGTCCCTTGTGTCCATGTGGTAGTGTAGAGACCATAGAACATTTCTTGCTCACATGTCCCTTGCTGGCCGGGGAACGTACTAACCTGTCTAACACACTAACTACCTTAAGAGTACCCTTGTCTCTGAAGAATATCCTTGGGGGAGGCCCTTTCCAGGCTCTAATACAGGAACAAATAATAGACGCAGTGGCCAAATTCCTGAAAGATTCCAATTACTTGAATGCCATCTGAAATCTGCAAAACTGCCCTTGTTGCTAGACGCATTGTTCTTTTAAGGACCAAAACCCGATCAATTTGCTCACAATCTCGAGTTTTTTGTCTAGTTTCTTCTATTTATCTACTCTACTTACTAGTCAACTTATCTATGTAATTATTTAAATGTACATTTGTAATTTTCCTTGCTTCTAAACTCATTAGCATAACCTTTTACTGCCCTCCCACTATTTGCATTTCTAACAAAGTAGACTAACATGTGACTACCACTCATGGGCACTAACGTTATATTCAAGTTCCCAAATAATTTTTCTGGCTTTTTGGAGACGGAGGATGGAAGCCCTCTGCGCAGTGTTGTTTGTTAGGCAAAGTGGCTGTATACGTTTAGGGCACTGAAAGCACTGCATTCTGTAAAGAGAATTTTCACTCTCCATCTACATCCCTTATAGCCATTAATTAACTCCCTTTTCTCTCTCCTTCAGAGTCCTGTCCACAGGAGTCTCCTTAGTTCATCAGAATCAGTAGAGTAAATTCTTGTTTAAATTACCACATTGGTACTAAGAAGCTCCAGGCTGCACCGTCCCAGGCTGGACCCTCAAATAAGTCCGGTATTCTCATGTGTGACACAAGTTAGGGCATGCCTTAGTGACTAACATACAATTTAAGTACTGTGCTGCATGTCTATTATGGTAAAAGTACAAATAAGAGGAATTGATGAAATAGAAATGAAATAAGTTGAATACATATGGATACATGCAATATGTAAATAAGGATGACTACTAAAAGCATCTTGCTGAAACTCTTTTCCATTCTGTTGAATCCAGGCCCAGCTCTGACGAGAGACACAAACGCTCAGTTTGTGGAGCTGCATGGAGACCTCTTCGAAGCTCCAATAAACACCAATAGAAGAAGAAGAAAGAATGATGAAAGCTGTGCTGAATTATAAGGTGAGAATTGAAAGAATGCAGAATAGCAGGTGGGTAAGGCGAATCTTTGAATGGAATCTGAGTGTAAGCTATTGGGAGAAAGTATGTTGGGGGCATGCAAGGAAACTCAGTATGCAAAAGATTATTCATGTTAGAATTGGGAGACCTGTGGATGACTGGAGTTTAATAAATGTAGGAGGTGTAGGGCCTGAGTGGGACTGCAAGAGGTGGAAGAAAGAGATTGAGAGACAAACAAAAGAGTATGGATTGAATAAGTGGAAGCTTAGCATGATGCGGAAGCCTACACTTAACTGGTATATGAAAAAGAAAGCACCTAAGTTTGAGCTGTTCTATGATGGTAGTTTTGGAAGTCAACTCTTGTTTGCTGTGAGATGTAAGTCATTGAGTGTGAACAGACGTACATGGAGATGGAATGAGAATAATAACAGATTATGTCAGCAGTGTAATAGTGGAGTAGAGGAAACAATTGAGCATTTTGTGCTGGAATGTAGTAAGTATGAGCAAGAGAGAGAGAGTTTTATGAATGTGGTGTTTGAGCAGTATGGAGAGAATGAGTGGAATGCCAGATGTGCTGAAGTTGATTGCGGTATGAGCTGTCTTGCTGGATTGGATCAGGAGTGTAATGCGAGTATCACTGAGGCTATGAAAGTGTTTCTTGTGCGTGCCTGGAGTAAGAGACAGTGACTGGAATGAGCCAGTCTGGTAGAATGGGCTGTAATGACCCAATGTGCCGGGGGATGGTGTTTTGACATACTGGCTGTCCCGGTGATGCCTTCCAATGGAGGCTTGTGACAAGGATCGTAGATCCTGAGTAGTTTAGGTGACAAGTCTGGTACCAGGCGCTGAACTCTTTGTGTGAAAATTGTGGAGGGAATTGTAGGCCGTTACAAAAGCCCCGACACTGTCGGCCCTCAAGTTCAAGTTCAAGTTCAAGCATTTCTGGGAGGACATTGGTGGAATGAATGAGCAGGTTACAGATGATGCACCCATAAATTTTCTGATTGATGAACGTGAACTGCAAATGGAAGACGAAATCACTTGTGAAGAGATTGTAAGTTTTTTGAAGAAAGTGAAAAATGGAAAGGCATGTGGCCCTGATAAGATCCCATATGAGTTCTATAAATGTGGAGGAGAGAGTGTAGTCAGTATGTTGAAAAGTTTATTTGATGAGATATGGAAGAGTGAAAGAGTACCGGATGACTGGAACAAGTGTAATGTAGTTCTGTTGCATAAGGGTGGACATAAGAGTATGAAAGAACTTAAAAATTACAGACCAATTGCACTGGGTGACACTGTATGTAAGATATTTTGTGGTATTTTGAATGAGAGAATGAAAAATTTAGTTGAGGAATTAGGAGTCCTAGGTGAAGAACAGAATGGTTTTAGGCAAGATAGACGTAGGGAAGATAATCTGTTTGTAGTGAGTGAAATCATTGAGCGAATGAGGAAGGATGATAAGAAGGTGTATTTAGCATTCCTGGATATTGAAAAAGCGTATGACAGAGTGGATCGGGTTAGGCTCTTTGAAGTTTTGAGAAAAGTTGGGTTTAGCAGAAAAATAGTAAAAATTGTACAAAGTCTGTATGAGAACACAAGCGCTATATACAGGTTAGGAAATTTGGAAACGGGGCGAGTGAGGAGTGTTAGAGGAGTGAGACAGGGCTGTACTCTGTCTCCCCTGTTGTTTGGATTGTACACAGAAGAATTAGCAGTTCGACTGAGAAGGAGTGGCTTAGGACTGAAAGTTGGTAATGAGAGACTGAGCTGTTTGTTGTATGCTGATGATGTGGTTGTGGTTAGTGAATGTGGACATGAACTGCAAAGGATGCTTGACATTGTGAACGGATATAGTACAGATTTCAAGATGAACTTTGGTGCCGACAAAAGCAAGGTTATGGTTATAAATAGTGATGAGACTGATAGAGACAGACTGTGGAATATTGGAGAAATCAGAATAGGTAGAACAAAAGAATACAAATATCTAGGTTGTATGATAAGTGAAGATGGATGCACTAGAACTAAGGGTGAGAAAGTGGCAAAAGCCATGCAGTGGAGTGGACGGTTAAGTAGTGTGGCCAGATACAGAGCAAACAAGTATGAATGTGTGAGAGGAATGTGGAAGTATGTTGCTGTACCTAGTGTCATGTATGGTATGAGTGCTCTTGCCTGGAATGGAAGTGATCTTGAAAAGCTGGATGTAATACAAAATAAGGTAGGATGGTTAGCATTGGGTGCTCCGAAATGGACAGCTACAGAAGCCATTAGAGGTGACCTTGGGTGGAGCCTATTTTCAGAAAGAATGATGAAAGCGGTGCTGAATTATAAGGTGAGAATTGAAAGAATGCAGAATAGCAGATGGGTAAAGCGAATTTTTGAATGGAATCTGAGTGTAAGCTATTGGGAGAAAGTGTGTTGGGGGCATTGCAAGGAAGCTTAGAATGCAAAAGATTATTCATGTTAGAATTGGGAGACCTGTGGATGACTGGAGTTTAATAAATCCTGGAGGTGTAGGGCCTGAGTGGGACTGCAAAAGGTGGAAGAAAGAGATTGAGAGGCAAACAAAAGAGTATGGATTGAATAAGTGGAGGCTTAACATGATGCGGAAGCCTACACTTGACTGGTATATGAAAAAAGAAGCACCTAAGTTTGAGATGTTCTATGATGGTAGTTTTGGAAGTCAACTCTTGTTTACTGTGAGATGTAAGTCATTGAGTGTGAACAGACGTACATGGAGGTGGAATGAGAATAATAACAGATTATGTCGGCAGTGTATTAGTGGAGTGGAGGAAACAATTGAGCATTTTGTGCTGGAATGTAGTAAGTATGAGCAAGAGAGAGAAAGTTTTATGAAGGTGATGCTTGAGCAGTTTGGAGAGAATGAGTGGTATGCCAGATGTGCTGAAGATGATTGCGGTATGAGCTGTCTTGCTGGATTGGATCAGGAGTGTAATTTGAGTATCATTGAAGCTATGAAAATGTTTCTTGTGCGTGCCTGGAGTAAGAGACAGTGACTGGAATGAGCCAGTCAGGTAGAATGGTCAGTAATGACCCAATATGCCTGGGGATGGTGCTTTGACACACTGGCTATCCCAGTGATGACATCCAATGGCAGCTTGTGACAAGGATTGGTAGATCCTGAGTAGTTTAGTGGACAAGTCTGGTACCAGGCGCTGAACTCTTTGTGTGAAAATTGTGGAGGGAATTGTAGGCCGTTACAAAAGCCCCGACACTGTCGGCCCTCAATTTCAAGTTCAAGTTCATTTCATTTTATTATGCGCAATCCCAGTATAAAATGATATTTACAACTGTTATTGAGGAATATTTTTAAGATTGCTTTTTAGTATTACTGATAGAGCTTGTAGTGAAACAAACATGTTGTGTATAACTCTACCCTCTTGTTACTGAGATGGTTACCTTGCAAAATTGAATGAAGAATCAAACTTGAGTTACTTGACTGTGTTTAATGTAATGCAGAATTTTCTACTGTATGTGTGAAATGAGAGACTGGTTGTAAACACTCTGTGACATGGGAAGTATTTCGACTATCTGAACGATTGTGGGTTAATTTATGCAGAGCGTCCTTTTTCCATGTCTATATAGTTGGTGTTTCATTGGAGTGACCCCAGATCACTTTTTGGGTAACTAATTGTCTAATTTAGAGCACAAGCAACAAAATTTTTGAGGCCTTTTCTACTGTATTGTATTTATTGGAATGAATGGTAGCCTATTGATGAAAGCTGTGACTAATGTTGGCTAGCATTACTTTGTTAAGAATTATATTTTGCAAATTCTGAAATGGTTACAATTAGAATTCAACTTAAATAAAGTGTTTTTATTATTATTCTAGTATAAAAATTGTATGAAAAGAATGGTAAATGTTGAGGATTAACCAGAAATCAATTTTCAACTTTTTGAATCCTAATCATAGTTAATTAGATCAAAATAAACAAATTTTCTTCTAAGTTATGCACTTTCCATCATAAATAAGTATTTTACAAATTATTGGCCGTAGGTTCAGTTTTGTCTTTGATGACAAATGCGCTCAAATAAACAGCTACTCATTGAATTTTGAATTTTTGTTGCTTGAATCATGGTAATATAAAATTAAACTACTTTTATTTATACACTTTTTTGTCAAATGAATGTTTTACGAGTTAGCGCGGTAGGTTTAGTTTTGTCTTTGATGACTAGCGCTCTGGAAGCAAGACTCTATTGCAGTGTTGTCATATTCCGAGCTTGATGAATTACTTCCTGCTTCAAACACTTGAGTTGCGGTAAGTTACCGCTATATTTCGTAAAATACTTTTTTACGATGGAAAGTGCATAAAAGAAAACTTGTTTATTTAGATCAAATTAACTATGTTTAGGCACCAAAAAATCAAATATTGATTCTCGATTAATCCTCAACATTTACCAAAAGAACTTGTTATTTGTGCTTTTTAATGGCTCTCTATTTGTTACTTTAGTCAATGTGAAGTTTAATGCAATCACAGAAATTAATAATTATATTCCAAACAATCACTAAAGGAATCCATTTAAGAACGTTTTAAAAGAACGATATTCTGCTTGCTGATGCTTCATTTTTGAATTATTGAACTTTGAAGTTGCCCTTCCCGCGCCAAAGGAAGCGAGCGTAATTTAATTAAAAACGGAACCTAACCCCTATTACAAACGTAAAGAGGTTGGGTCATGAGGGGGAGGCACAGTTCTTCTAGCGAAAATTATAAATAAAGCTTCTAACCCACCCAATAACGTGACGACCGCAATCTTGTTTACATCGGCTCTAAGATGGCGACCACCATGGGAGCCGATGTCAACAAGATTGCGGTGGCCCCCCTTTATGGGTGGGTTAGAAGCTTTATTTATAATTTTCACTAGAACAACTGTGCCTCCCCCTCACGATCCAACCTCTTTACGTTTGTAATAGCTTCCGTTATTAATTAAATTCCGTTTCATGCGTTCGCTTCCTTTGGCGCAAAGGCCAACTTCAAAGTTCAATTGTTCGAAAATAACGCATCAGCAAGCAGAATGTCATTCGTGTAAAACGTTCTTAAATGGGTTCCTATAGTGATTCCTGGGATTGCAATTATTATTTTCTGTGATTGCATTAAACTTCACATTGAACGTTACTTTATATTTTTGCCCATAGATGAAACATGAAATCTGTATGACATAATAGAGTAAATATATCAATTCTCAATTGAACACATAATTTTGAGTGTTTAGTTACTCTATTAGCTTGGTTTTAAAGAATTAATAAATCAATATATAAAATATTATTTGAAGACCATTAAATCCACATTTAAAACTTGAAGGCTAAATTTGGAAAACCTGGGCTATTGATAAATTAAAAATAGCTTAAAGGCTTCACTTTATTTTTTTTTTTCAAGTGAAAAAATAGATATTGGCTAGTCAGCGTAAATGTTTATTTCATTGTTCTATTTCCTGTTGTAAAATGTTTTTGTTAACCTTGTACTACCAACACTCTATCCTCTTTCTTGACTTTTAGAAAAGTTTTGCTCCTGGATTATGTGAGCAGTAAACTTGAAATGCAGCACCATTCTACAACTGCTGGTCTAGTTTTGGCTGAAATGTCAGAGCTTCAATGTATTTTGTGTGTGCACTCTGAAGTACAGTACAAAATTGCAATGAAAAAAAAGGCATTCAAATTATTTGCTAGGAAAATATGTATAGTCTGCATAAATGCAAAAAATTATTTTCGTATAAATACCAAAAGTTATTTTTGTATAAATGCAAAAAATTATTTTTGTTTAGATGCATAAAGTTATTTATGTTTAGATGCATAAAGTCATATATATGGATGTAGCCTAAAATTTATAGATAATGACATGTGACAGTGTAATTGTTTTTGCTTAGATATAAAGTACAGATGCTGATCATCACAACTGTTGCTGCATTTCTGTCATATATAGATCAATATACTCTCTCAAGAAATTTAATAGTGTTAGAAAAGCATAGTTTGTTCTGTACTCATCATTATATGATGCATGTGTATTTAATGTTAAAGTCTAGGTTCAGTTAACACTTTGACTGTGACGTGCACCACCGGTGGTACACGGAGGTAATTTTCATGATGCTGTTAAGGGGATCATCCAGGTTTGAGACCTTTTTTCGTCCGATCCGTTTGAAAATTGGCCAGTATATGTCTTTTGTGAAATTAAACCGTTTTTGCTCCTGTCGTTTTTTTGATTTAGACCTTATTTTTTTTTTGACAAAAAATGAGTTTTTTGGTAAATTTTATGTATATTTCAAAATGTATCTCCTCATTGAGTTTTGATGCTAGAACAAAAAAAAAGACAGTTTTAGAATTCTTGAAACATTTCTAACAAACTCAGTAGGGCTTTTTTCCAAATTCGAATTTTTTTGATTTTTTCAAAATTTATGAAAATTTCTGAAATGAACAACAATTTTTTGGGTTTAGAGCTACATAGTTTTTCGAAAAATTTGAATTTCAAAAAAAGCCCTACTGAGTTTGTTAGAAATGTTTCAAGGATTCTAAAACTGTCTTTGGTTTTGTTCTAGCATGAAAACTCAATGAGGAGATACATTTTGAATGTTGAAATTTTTTTTTTTTGGGTATAAGCCATAACAAAATTTTTTGTTGAAGTGTAATATTATGATCAATTTATATAATTGAATGCAGTTTTAATTTTCATTTTGATAATTTCCATACATAACTTCATATTCACACTGTAAATTGTGATTTCCAAAATAAAATAAAAACTAAAAAAAATAATTTTTTTTTTATAAATGAAATATTTTTTTTCAGTCTGATTCTTATGAAATGTGACTATGAAATGTAACTTTTGAAAAGAAACACAATTTATTCCATTCGTTTTTTTGATTTAGGCTTTAGTTTTTGCAAAAATTTGACATATTGGTTTTTATGTATTGATATTTCACTGATATTGATATTTCAAGACGTATCTCCTTCTTCAGTTTTGATGCTAGAACAAAAACAAAGACAGTTTTAGAATCCTTAGAACATTTCTAACAAACTCAGTAGGGCTTTTTTTCCATTTCTCATTTGTTCACTTTTTATATGGGGTCAAAATTGGCCAAAAATGAATATTTTGGTCCCTTCACCACCCCCCGGGGGGGGGGGGGGATTATTGTCCGTAGCGCCATAAAATTTTGGGACCGAATAGTCCACCAGCTAAGGGTCCTTCTACAACAGAAACATGCAAAATGACCATGACATCGACAGGATCTGGCAAGAGCCCCGGATGATCCCCTTAACCAGTTAGTGGTTGCAAACCCAATTTTCATAAATATTTAATCAAAGCTAAATGAAGGCGCGATCCAGTTCATGTTTGGTGTTTTCTAAATAACTTGCTACAATTGGCATTAAATTTGAGTTTGGTGTTGAACTTAATATTTAGTAGTCGCAGTCAAAGTGTCAAGTAGTGGTATTTTTAATAACTGAAAATCAGAATGAAGCTAAATGCCTGAATTAACTGAATCGACTTTTAGGTGTGGAAAGTTTTTTATAGGAATAATACACTATTTATAGATTTAAAATTTTTTTTTAATAAAATTGAATCATTTTCTAGATACTTTGCAATTTTTAATAGACTACAAAGGTTTTAGGGATAGAATACATGAAGATTTATGCATCCTTTCCTAGGTTGCTTCATAGAATATTGAAACTAAAGGAGATGAAACATTTTATATTGACAGAAGATTTTCAATTATATCTTGGTAAATGAAGCGTTTCAAAAAAGACAATATTTGTACCACTGTAAATGATTTTATTTTATTTATAGCTGTGTTTTCTCTAAATTGTATTTTACATCAGCATCTGGGTCAGTTTCTATCTGTTCAAGCATTTTAATATAAGGATATTTTAAATTTTTATTCATTTTTTCAGTGTTCTAAATTAGTTAATTTTGTTTGCACTTTTTATTTTGAAGTCTGATTTTGAGTTAGGTTGAGATTTGAAGATAGGATGAAATCACCTTCAGGGGCCAGTGCCATTAGTCACGAGTGGGTGGAGTTTGTAGTGCAGCACCACGAAGCCAAGTCCCACCCCGATGTGACTGTCAAGCTCTCTTCATTCAGTGTGGTCATGGGTAAGCAAACTCTCAACTGGTGTTGAAAGGCAACTAAGTGCTATGTTTATTTCAACTGGCATTGAAATATTTTTGATAAAGCAGTTAGTCTTAAATTTACCTATCCTATTTCCTCTTGAGTCTCCCATTCATAAATTACTGATATTTTCAAGTTTTAACAATGAATATTTTTGTCATTGATTCTTTCAAAATGTTTCCCTATGTACAGAAGTAGTTAATAAGTATCCACAAAACATGGCAGTTCTAATTTTTTTTGCTCCAGAAGGACTGTATTTTTACATTATAGGAATTGGCAAAGTAGCCAATTTTTATTAAAATTTGCTCTTTGTATTATTAAGTACCTGTTGCCTCTACAATGTGACACACAAGTGTATCTTCAATACATGTGTTCAGAACTGTTAAAAATATTTATTCACCATTGAGTAAAGTAAGTATGGTAACATTGAGTGTGATTCACTAAATTTCTTAGAGATTTAAATGTGTTGTTCTGTTCCAGCCACAAAACCTGGTGAGAGCTTCAATGCAGAGCTGGTGCGTCTAGATGCCAGTGCTGAGCTACACCATGGAGACTGCAAGGACGACACATCACAGCCTCTGAAGAAAGATTATAGTTTCATTGTCAAGTTTTTAAGTGTTGATCCATTCAACAGAGAACTTGTTAAGAAAGCTGACTATCACATAAGAGAATTGATGATGTATTCAAAACTTGTGGGGGAGTTGAACTCTTACTGGGAAACGAATGCCAGCTGCTTAGATGTTGATCAGAGATTGCATGCTCCAGAATACATCTATGGGGTTTGTACATCTTCTGAGTATGTGCTTGTGTTAGAGAACTGCAAGGAAACAAAATTTGAAACAAATGATAAGCACAAAGGATTGGATCTTGCACAAACATTGCTGGCTGTGGAGCAAGTTGCAAGTTTGCATGCACTGTCACGTTCATACAATCTGACTACAAACATTTGTAATAAATATCCATGTTTTGCATTCAGTGCTGTGGTGAGCAGTTTTCTGAAAGCAATTGTAATTGTTGCTCTTGAAAATGCTATAAAATATGTGAGGAGCTTGCCTGAGCACAAGGACATCCTGGCAAAGCTTGAGAAAGGGCGTCGCACTATCTCCCAAAAATTTCAGTGCATGTGGGAAGACCAAAGTCGACATCAGATGCTGTGCCTGACTCACGGAGACTTCTGGAACAGCAATCTTCTCTTTCGTTATCATCCAGTTGGAGAAGACGGTGTGCGTAAAATTGAGGCCATTAAAATAATTGACTGGCAGATCACTCAATGGAATAACCCAATTTTTGATCTTCATTATCTGTTGAACACATCAACAACCTCAAAAATGAGGGAGGACCATCTTGATGCAATACTTCGTCACTACCACTCAACGTTCATGCGCATCTCTGAGAATGTCAAAACTCCCGTGCCTGACTGGAATTACGACCAGTTCTACGCTGAGTTTGGCCGCACATCATTAGTTGGCTTCCTGATGGGTTTGTGTTTGGTGCAAGGTACTCTCAGCAAGGCTGGAGAGAAGCTCAATCCTAATGCTGGGGGCTCATCTGCCCGATCTGGCAGGTCTTTGGTTAATAAGTTAAAAACAGTTGCTGCCAAAGTTATTGTGCCAGTTGCTGTGAAACCCTCTTCCCAGTTCATCATCAAGCAAGCCATGAAGAAGATGCTGACACCAATAGCCCAAGAGCTAATTGAGGGCCAAAATACAGTCATGAATGAGAGATTCTTAGATTTAATTCTCGAGGCTGAGAGGAAAGGATTACTTGATGTATTGAGCATGTAGCTCATTTGATTCCCTCCGCTCTCTATGGCTGAGCCTCTACGTAATGTAGTTGTGCGTTTGAATACTGTACCTCTTCATTGTGCCTTTTTCTTATGGGCTAGGATTAAAATTTTGTGTCCATTACCTATATACTTTTTTGTAAATCCCATGCTATATTTACCAAAACCTCTTACTTAGAGGCATTAAAATGTAGGTAAATGACATCTGTACTGATGAAGCTGTTGTTGAAAGCTTTATTGTTATAGAATGTTTAACTGTTGGTATAACGTCATTCCTATTCTTATGTAAGAATGTTTTATTTATTTTGAATAGTGGTTTGGACCAAGTTCTCTATATTCTTTTCATCTGACTCCAAATGCTCTATTTTTTGCTTCAAAAAGCTAATTTGTATCCTTACATGCTTACCTTTATCAGGTACATGCAACTAGGCAATAAATCAATGTTTTTACTTGGAGCCCACCGACAATTTAGCTGTACACCTTGCTTCCTTGTCTTGTTCCATGTTTCATTGATAAGCTTATCTTATTATTCCCTCTACTCATCAGGGAAACATGAAGGTCAATGATGTATTGTTCAGAGTTATGCCAGGCTTTTTGCAATGTACTCGTTTACTTAATTTTTAATTTTTTGTTTATTTAAAATGCTCGCACTGCCATTGTCAAAACGTATTTGTAGCCAAGATGTAACTTGATAAAAGTTGTATCAAATTTTAACATGTTGATTGTCCTCTTGCATGGATCTTCTGTCATTCATGGGGTCTGACATCAAACTCAAAGTATTTGCTCTCTTATTTGTACCCTGTTGTGCTACTGGTGGCCAACCTCGAGCCACTAAATAAGCATGAAGCTTTTGTCAGTGCTCTAGGTGTTTTGTGCATAAATCCTTGCTCGAATCGGAATTGCTCTTGTCTTGAGTTAGATTTTAAGGATGCTATTGTGTCATGTTCTCACTAGGGAGGTACATGATACTTAGCTCTGCTCCAGAGAATTTTGTAGCGAATCGATGCAAGAGTAGGGGAAAAATCGATTTACTAATGAATGTATTGCTTGATTGTGTAAGGGATTGTTAGTTGGCAATTTCTGTGTATGCTGAGCTCCCAGGGGAAAAAATGTGAGGGCCCGAGCTGAGAGTTAGGCCTTCTTTTTGTTGAAATAAAATGTTTTTTGTTATGTTAAGGACCAATTTTTTTCTGTTCACTACTGTCCTGTTTTTCAGCACCTCTGACTTTCTTCTTCAACTTTTATCTTATTTCATGAAATTCTTTCCCATCTTACTGTTTCTATGCCCTTTCTGCATAGATTCCTCATTTTCTTATCCCCATACTAAATGGTGCCTTCCTCCTTCCTCTCTTCAATACGCTCTATTTTTGCAGCGATTAGGGAGGCTTAAACTAACTTATAATCTTATAATCTGTGTATGCTGACCTTTGGTGCAGATTTGGATGTCATTTCCCTGTGTTTCAGTGCATTTATAGTTTTTGATTACTTTGCTCTCTGTGATCCCTTTAAAGTGCTCTGAAGTACTTCATTGTTTATTTTCTTAGTTTTTCTTTTTGTGTGTTTTTATTGGGGTGGATACAAGTATTGTATCGATGGGGATTAAGCACTCCCAGGAGAAAAATGTGAGGTCCCAGCTAATGTAGTTAGGCCTTCTATTTTATGAAGTAATTTTTCACATTAAGGATCATTGTTTTCGAGTGAACTGCTGTCCTGTTTTTTTTTATCACCAACCACTTTCTTCTTCAACTTTTATCTTGTTTTATGAACTTCTTTCTCAACTCCCTGTTTCTATGCACCTTGAGCATAGATTCCAAATTCCTTTATCACCATACTGAAGGGTGTCTTCCTCTCTTTGCGATGCCTTTGTTGCACTTGAAGATGCTTTAACTTACATCTTATCTTCTGGTATTTGGGATGCTCTTAAATTTTGCACTGCAGCAAGTTAAGGCTAGGAGCTCGTGGGAGCTGACAGAACAGCAATTGCAGTTACAGCCTCGTGACCCATGAGTGTCAAGGTTGCTGAAAATTAATAGCAATTCAACTTGCAGTTATTATCAGAAATTGCAGTTACAGCTCTTGACCCATGAGTGTCAAGGTTGCTGAAAA
Source organism: Morinoia aosen (assembly GCA_030386875.1). Classification (NCBI taxonomy): domain Eukaryota; kingdom Metazoa; phylum Arthropoda; class Malacostraca; order Amphipoda; family Talitridae; genus Morinoia; species Morinoia aosen. Next base: position 50,186,149 of record CM059564.1, read on the forward strand.
TTAATAGCAATTCAACTTGCAGTTAATAACAGAATTTGCAGTTACAGCCTCTTGACCCATGAGTGAGGAGGTTGCTGAAAATTGATAGCAATTCAACTTGCAGTTATTAACAGAAATTGCAGTTACAGCCTCTTGACCCACGAGTGAGAGGGTTGGTGGAAATTTCATGCTTACTAATCTTAAAGGAGAGGCTATGAGCATGTTGTGGTACCTCGTTGTAATTTTTTGAGTGAGAGCCGTGGTCCTGTGAGGCTTGCACATCTTTGCCTCCCATGTTTGAGACTACAGCATCCATGACTAGGCTACTGTGTTACATATATGATTTTTTCTCTGCTTTCAATTGCTGTACTAAAAGCTTTTATCCTCTAATTAAATGATTCTCTGGTGTAAAAGAATGATTAGTTTGTAGTGTGATTAGCTTGTTCCTATTTTGTCATGTCTAAAGTGTGCATCAATTCACAGTTTTGTGTTAAGTATTGAGTGCCGGTCCAACCATTTCTTTGTGTTGCTGAGATGATAAAGTTTCGCGTTCCCTGTCTCAAAAACCAAAATTTGTGTTCATTTAGATTATGTCAATTTGTGTTCTTAAACTGCTGCATTGAACTGCCTCAGTGATCTTTGGTGAAGACAAAGCTGTCTGCTAATGCTCTCTGATGCTTGGCCAGAGAGGTAATTCTTTGTTATCTTTTCTTATGTTGGTTTGGTATCCTTTGTGATGCTGTCTGTTTTTTTAAGCTCTATTTCTTAATGATTCTCTATGAATAGATAGATGTATACCGATTCGTCACTGAAACTCGTGTTTTTAATGAAATTTTATTGATGTCTGTCATTGATAATGTCCGAGAGTGATAGTTTGATATTGATAGTTCATTATGTTTGATTGGTAATGAGAGAGAGAAGTTGTTGCCAGACTGATCTGCAAAAGAATTTCATCACTTGTTTTTACTTTGAGTTACTGAGTTGAAAGTTAATGAATTATCTATTCTCTGCAATTTTTTAACCCACGGTACAACCCATTGGTGGGTCGTTCTCAGATTTTTCCTGCTGCCTAACGACCTGTTGATGGGTCATTTGTAAAATTGAATTTTTTTTTTATAAATTGTATTTAATGGACCCAGTTAATGTTTGGTATTTATAAACTTGCTAATCATTTCTGACTTTAAATTAGAGTTGAATAGAGAATTTCAATTGAATCCTTTGCAGTCGATGTGTTGAGCCTATGTCTCCTAGCTTTACCAATCAGATATTCAACCTATGACAGGGTAAAGCCATTTATAAAATCATTTTTGGTTTTGACTAGGAAGTGTTAAATTGAACAACTTTTGAAATTTTTCACGGAAATACCAAAATTAATCAACAGTCCATACCTCATTGTTGGAGGTCAAATAAATCTTTATTGTTGTAAGTGTGCGTGGGACGATTATAAATTGTACAGCCACAAGGCAAACCGGTCGCAAAATTATTTCTCACTTACACTGCTCTCTTGTGTTATGTTTGCTCTGCAACGCCAGGCAGCCATCATTTCAATCTAAAACAAAGCACGGCAGTCACAACACTCCAGCAAACCACGTCACACATATTGCGTGTCTACCATGCTAGGAGAAACAATGTAGGGTCAAACCAATCTTTTTCATTGAAAAACGAACTAATGTGACGTCACGGAAATGAACCAATAGCAGCACTCTTATTGCATCTGGTAACACTGCTAACCCAAAATCTGGTACCACTATTAGCCTAACCACATGTCGCAATAGTGACGTCATCCATTGTGTTTGAAATGAAGCCTTTCCATTGGCTAGCCAAACAAGAGAAGGTGTATTTTCCTCCATAGAAAAGACCCTACCTTGTTTCCTCCACCGTGGTGTCCACTGGACCACGAGCAGTTCGTATGCGTGAATGGTTCTAGGTTTTAATTTCCATTCCTCTGTGTCTCATGATAAGGTCTCATGATAAGGAACATGCGCGGTGTTGTGTAGTGGCTCTGAAGTTGCTGCCTCATTATTCTGGTAGTGCTACCCCCTCAGGGGGATACAACTATTGTGTCGGGAATCAGCGCTCCCAGGGGAACCATATGAGGGCCTGAGTTAAAGGTTAGGTAGGCTTCCTTTTTGTTGAAATAGAATAAGTTTTTGTTTTGTTACGGACCATCTTTTTTCGGTTCACTGCTGTCCTGTTTTTCAGCACCTACTACTTTCTTCTTCAACTTTTTCTTGTTTCATGAAGTTCTTTCTCAGCTTACTGTTTCTGTGCACTTTGTGCATAGATTCCGCGTTCCCTCAACTCCATACTAAATGGTGCCTTCCTCTCTTAGAACATCTTTGTCGTGGTTAAGGGAGGCTAAAACTTTCTTATATAATAATAATAGTAATTCTGGTAGTGTTATTGCCTCTGAACCTCAATGTTATTTATTTCCACGTGTTATTTATTCATGCTAAATATTTATTTCAACTTTCTATATGTAGAGTTGACGTTCGTTTGAGTAAAATGCGAGGTGAATTTTTTTGGCATTATTACCTCACCTTTACTTAAGTTCGATGAACAGCATATACAGTTGTTAAGGCTTTTTTTAATAATTTTTGATGTAGCTTATGTCTGCTTGCTAATTATTAAGTGAGAAAATATGAACTCTATGGTTGCTGATAGCTGTGGGGGACCTTCTGTATGCATTGTAGGCTAGAATTGCAGAATTGAACTTTTTAGTGCCAATCTTCCAAAATTTTATGTGAAACAGCTTAATTTAATAATATTGTGTAGAGAAAAGGATAATTTGGTAATGCCAGTATAGATAAACCGCAATAGAGGAAGTGTAAACCACTCAAATGTTGCATTAACTCATTGCTTGCAATATGACCAACCAGTGGGTCAGGCTCAGGTCTCCTCTTGTCGCAAAACGACCCATCAATGGGTCGTTTGAAAAATCTAACAATCTTTTTTAAGTCAAGGGTATTTAATGGACCCAGTTCATATTTGATATTTATAAATTTACTAATCACTTTTGACTTTAAATTTGAGTTAAATATTGAACTTCAGTTTAGCCCATCGCAGTCAATGTGGAAAGTATAAAGGCCCTCTTGCCAGCCATGCCTAATGTACCTACAGTACCCCTCAGGGGGATACAACTATTGTGTCTATGGGAATTAGCGTTCCCAGGGGGACAATGTGAGGGCCCGAGCTAAAGGTTAGGTAGGCTTTCTTTTTGTTGAAATAGAATAGGTTTTTGTTTGTTACGGACCAACTTTTTTTCGGTTCTTTGCTGTCCTGTTTGTTCAGCACCTACTACTTTCTTCTTCAACTTTGATCTTTTTTCATGGACTTCTTTCTCATCTTACTGTTTCTATGCCCTTTCTGCATAGATTCCACGTTCCCTTAACTCCATACTAAATGGGGCCTTCTTCCTTCCTCTCTTTGCATCTCATTTGTTGAGGATAGGAAGGCTTAAACTAACTAATAATCTAATCTGTACCTACCTTATTAACAGGCCAGTGCCTTGCAGAACGCATAGGATAGGCAAAGGGTTTAGGTTGGTTGAGTTTCTCTGTCTCATGCTGTGGGAACTGGCGCCCATAGGCGATACTGAAAGGTTACCTCCCATCTTTTGGACTCCTGTTCCTTTTTCAGTTTTCATGCCTTGTTTGTTATGGATTTTTTGATTTTTATTCCTTATTTACTCTTTCTATTGGCTGGGTATGTTGTGTGGGAACACACCTTGTGCATAGGTTCCCTGTTCTCTCCAGTCTTTACCAAATGGTTGATTTTTTTGACTTCTGTGAGATTACTTTTGTTGTGGCTAGAAAGTTTTAAATTAACTGATACGATCACAGTAGTGACATACAAACAATTAAAATCCCTGTGTCTTGTTCTTGTTTATGATCTAAATCTGCATGGTTCTCTCCCAGTTGTTGATGCTTGTCATCTAACTTTGCATAAACTTATTCGTTTTGTTTATAAAGTAGATTGTATGCGTTCACATTGTATTATCTTATATTTGCACACTTCTTTCCTAACGAGACTTCACTGGAAGTTTTTCAAGAATATCGCAACCTATGATTCTCGTCTGTAAGGACTCAGTATGCAGGTAAAGAATGTAATTTTCACAATACGTAAACTTGTTTCCATGTACTCTAGTCTGTAAGAGGGAAATATATGCAGCAATATTTTTTGGTGACATTCTTTTTAGTTTATGTGAGGGTGTTTTGTTGTCAACAGCCATTCTATGAGTGTAAGGTCTTTGGTAGCCATTCAATAAGAGTAATATCTTTGATAGCCATTCAACAAGTGTATTATCTTTGTTATCCATTCTTTGAGTGTAAAACATTTGATAGCCATTCAATAAGTGTAATACCTTTGATTTTTGTCAGTGAGAGTATTTGCTAGAGCTGGTGACGTAGCTGCCTCCACTGGGCCGTCCACTAGCACTGCATCGCTCGTAGTTCCTGTCATGTGAGGCTCTCATAATTGCATAATTGATTGGCTAATGTGCGGCATGAAAACTTTTAGCGTAAGGTAAATATCTTGTTGAATGTTGCTCTCTTGTTTCTTTTTTGCTTAACTCTAGCTTCACTCTAGCTTCACTCTAGCTTCACTCTAGCTTCACTCTAGCTTCACTCTAGCTTCACTCTAGCTTCACTCTAGCTTCACTCTAGCTTCACTCTAGCTTCACTCTAGCTTCACTCTAGCTTCACTCTAGCTTCACTCTAGCTTCACTCTAGCTTCACTCTAGCTTCACTCTAGCTTCACTCTAGCTTCACTCTAGCTTCACTCTAGCTTCACTCTAGCTTCACTCTAGCTTCACTCTAGCTTCACTCTAGCTTCACTCTAGCTTCACTCTAGCTTCACTCTAGCTTTACTCTTTCTTTACTCTTTCTTTACTCTTTCTTTACTCTTTCTTTACTCTTTCTTTACTCTTTCTTAAATCTTTCTTCACTCTTTCTTCACTCTTTCTTTACTCTTTCTTTGTCTTGCCCTTTCTTTGCTCTTTCTTTGCCCTTTCTTTGCTCTTTCTTTGCTCTTTCTTTGCTCTTTCTTTGCTCTTTCTTTGCTCTTTCTTTGCTCTTTCTTTGCTCTTTCTTTGCTCTTTCTTTGCTCTTTCTTTGCTCTTTCTTTGCTCTTTCTTTGCTCTTTCTTTGCTCTTTCTTTGCTCTTTCTTTGCTCTTTGTTTGCTCTTTGTTTGCTCTTTGTTTGCTCTTTGTTTACTCTTTGTTTACTCTTTGTTTACTCTTTGTTTACTCTTTGTTTACTCTTTGTTTACTCTTTGTTTACTCTTTGTTTACTCTTTGTTTACTCTTTGTTTACTCTTTCTGTACTCTTTGTTTACTCTTTCTGTACTCTTTCTGTACTCTTTCTGTACTCTTTCTGTACTCTTTCTGTACTCTTTCTGTACTCTTTCTGTACTCTTTCTGTACTCTTTCTGTACTCTTTCTGTACTCTTTCTGTACTCTTTCTGTACTCTTTCTGTACTCTTTCTGTACTCTTTCTGTACTCTTTCTGTACTCTTTCTGTACTCTTTCTGTACTCTTTCTGTACTCTTTCTGTACTCTTTCTGTACTCTTTCTGTACTCTTTCTGTACTCTTTCTGTACTCTTTCTTCGCTCTTTCTTCAATCTTTCTTCAATCTTTCTTCGCTCATTCTTCGCTCTTTCTTCGCTCTTTCTTCGCTCTTTCTTCGCTCTTTCTTCGCTCTTTCTTCGCTCTTTCTTCGCTCTTTCTTCGCTCTTTCTTCGCTCTTTCTTCGCTCTTTCTTCGCTCTTTCTTCGCTCTTTCTTCGCTCTTTCTTCGCTCTTTCTTCGCTCTTTCTTCGCTCTTTCTTCGCTCTTTCTTCGCTCTTTCTTCGCTCTTTCTTCGCTCTTTCTTCGCTCTTTCTTCGCTCTTTCTTTGCTCTTTCTTTGCTCTTTCTTCGCTCTTTCTTCGCTCTTTCTTCGCTCTTTCTTCGCTCTTTCTTCGCTCTTTCTTCGCTCTTTCTTCGCTCATTCTTCACTTTTTCACGCTTGTTTCACTCTAGCTTATACTTTAAGGAATAAGGCTCTCTTTAGTTTTCTTCTGGAGCCCTTCTATATTTTTGTTGTGCATTAGAACTGTGTGGCGATGTGGTTTGTTAATTTCTTCTGCAGTATTATCCTCGTGTGATGTGCAGTGCCATCACTTCAAAAAATGCTATGTGTTTGAGATGAACTATTTCATTTTTACCCAATCTAGCTTTTTTTAGTGTACTGAGGATTCTCCATTTGCAGAGTAGAGTCCCATTCTGAAATTGAAATTCTTCGATGTATCCATGTGTAGCGCCGCTACACTTATAGGAATGTGGCAAAAGATTTTGTCCTCTTCTATTATTAGGACTTGGTCGTCCTCGTGCTTCTTTCAGAACTTGACCATCGTGAGATTTCAAATTTTGTCTCTTGGTCCACTGGTTGTGGCTAATTTATTGGAGGAATTTCCTGTAGCTAAGATACGTAACCTACAATGGACTCCCAATTATAAATTTGCGTAGGACTTGGTCCATGTACTTCTGTTAGAACTTGACCATCGTGAAAATTCATATTTTTTCTCTTAGTACACTGGTTGTGGCTAATTTCAGGGTGGGCTTCTTGGAGGAATTCCCAGTAGCTAAGATATGTAACCTAAAATGGACTCTGTAATATAAATTTGCTTAGGTTAGCCGCGCGATTTTTTCTGTTCGTGTCTTTTGGAACAGGGCATCACGTCTTGCAACCCAACTTCTGTTAGGCTAGTATCTTCAATAGTCTATGTACTTGTGCGGGAATTTGCTTGTGGGTTTGATGGGCCTTATGTATGCTTTAGATGGTTTGGACAATCCAAATAACAATAAAATGTGCATTGTGTATTGTTCGTTGAAGCGGGTGTATTCTCCCCAAATAAGGGAGAGGCTTTTTTTGAGAGGCGAGTTCTCTTTTTCTCTAATTTCCATAGGAAGTCTTAGTCAACTATTTCACCGGATTTCTCATGATTTCTTTGATGGCATTTCTTTTCAGGTAAAACGAAAATGGCAATTATCTCTACATAAATTTCATTTCAAGATGGTCATTTATGTGACAGTTAGGAAGGCAAATACTTAAGTAGCATTTATTGTTGGAGACTTTCAGCCTCCCGTAGTACTTTTTTTGAGTTTCTGTAAGAATACTCTCACTGTATATTGATTGCTGGGATGATGAAACAAAGTTGCACAGGGTAATTTATTCGTCATGAGTAAATATACAAAAGCGCCCGCTCATGAGGGTCTGCTCGGTGACATAAATTCCAATTTATATTTTTTGCCCCGTATTTTACAATACGAAAAATTCGCTAACGCTTACAGCCGTATATGATCCGTGTGCAAGTTCCGATGTGGACTGACAGTATCACACCTACGAGAAATGTGTAGTTTTGGGTTCATGCGTTGCTTGTTTAAGATCTTTTCTGCGAGTGACTTCGCGAATCGCTTTCGAAAGGAAGAATATGAATTGTGTAACTTTGGTTATCGCGATGTTTAAAAATTCAATGTACGACGCATATTTTGGTACCCGCTGTTTGATTTTGATATAGAATTAAGAGATTTTGTTCCCCTCTTTTGCGGATGTATGCTGATGGAAAGAATGCCCTTCGGAACGGCTCTTTGTGTACGTACATTGATTAGTGTTTGGAAACGCTCATGTGTTGATAATGAAATTATGTAAAAATAATCAACTGAAATTACTTTTCTCTGGTTATGAATGCATGAGATTATAGATATCAATCAGTATGAGTAATAAGTGTTCTAGTTTTTATGGCCTTAAGTTCTGAAGGCACTTTTGAAGTTGTCTTTTAGAAGATCATGATGAAATTATGCATGTCGTGTTAGGTGCGCAGGAAGAACGTCTCTTCACAAGAGTGCTCAGTGTTACAAGCGTTTTCTGCGCTCTCCTGTCCCCTCAGGGGGATACAACTATTGTATCTATGGGAATTAGCGCTCCCAGGGGGACTATGTAGGGGCCTGAGCTAAAGGTTAGGTAGGCTTTCTTTTTGTTAAAATAGAATAGATTTTTGTTTTGTTACAGACCAACTTTTTTTCGGTTCACTGCTATCCTGTTTTTCAGCACCTACTACTTTCTTCTTCAACTTTTTCTTATTTCCTGATCTTCTTCCTTAGCTTTCTGTTTCTGTGCCCTTTCTGCATAGATTCCGCGTTTCCTTAACTCCAAACTAAATGGTGCCTTCTTCCTTCCTCTCTTTTTATAGCCTTTGTTGCGGAAAGGAAGGCTTAAACTAACTAATGATCTAATCGAATACAAGAGCCAAAACGGTTTTAATTTTTCTGCCATTATCTATAATTTCTAAAGTGGTCGAAAAGTGTACGGCCTGAGCGTGCACATGCTTGCTAAATTCGCTAGTTGAATGACTATTGTGCAATGTTGCAGGCCATATTTGGCCCGTGGGTCTTAGTTTGGAGACCGCTGATTTGAGAAATGAATTGTCAAGCATGAGCTATTGTTTTCTGGGGACACTTCCTCGTACGATGCAATTGCTGTGTTTCCCTCGTTAACCCGCTATCGTCCAGTGCCTGAAATGTTCTTGCTCGTAGGCGAGCGGGATGACTGAGCTGAGACGTGCTCTCTATAGTCCTTACTTCGTGATCAAGTGATAGGGGTTTATATTGGATGACTTCAGAAGTGTCATTGGTAACAAAGGCAGTGATTGATACAGGGTGTCTGCGGTATTTGATAACAGATGTATTTTTATAGAAAATTTAGTAAATGGTAACTAGTAATAGCTATTGTTGAAAATTTTTATGCATGGAAACGTCATTTTTATATCTTATTCTATTCGTAAAGCTCTCTTAAGTGTCAATAACAACTTCGATAGGTGACCAAACGCGCTCACTTGCACTAATTGTGTGGTCTTGGTCGAGGACGTGACTGCGACACTGTCGGGCTGATATTGTTTACATGGAAATTACCTGTTGTATCTAAAGGATGAATAAAACTATTGTATTTATAGGTGTCAGTGCTCCCAGCGGGAAAGTGTAAGGTCCCGAGCAAAGTTTAGGTTAGCTTTCTTCTTGCTGAAATACTGTAGAATAGTTTTTTTGTTGCAAGGATTTACTTTTTTTCGGTTCTCTACTGTTCCGTTTTTCGGTGCCTATTACTTGCTTCAGCTTTTATTTTGTTTCATAGACTTCCTTCCTAACTCACAACAGGGTGTCTCAAAAATTGTTGTCTCATTTTAAATGACCAGAAAAATATTATTTATGAACTTAGAATGAAATGGAAAGGCTTCGGATACAGAAAACAAAGGTAATTGAAAAATCGTGTTCGCAAATATGCAAATAGATATATTTGTCCAGACAACGCTGATAACGCGCATCAATGGATTCGCAAACGTTACGAAACCGGTCTTTAGGAATATCGTGACATTATCTTTAAATTTTCAATTTCAATGCATCAATTGTTTTTGTTAGGTGCGATAAACTTTGTCTTGTAAATATCCCCACAAAAAAAAGTCCATAGGTGTGAGATTCCATCTGCTTCAAATTTGTCTCTGATGCGAGCAATGATCCGCGTGTTGGTGGCGCTTTTGCGAATTCAGTTCTGAATCGCATTTGCACTTTATTTGCGTTTAGGGCCTTCCAATGACATTTCAGGACAGACTTCCTCTCTTCCAAGCTAAGTTGATTTCTTACCATGCAGTGATGAATTAAATACATTTGCAATTCAGAAAAAGAAGTATGTTAGCAACAGTTTAAGTGTGGGTGCATTTTTTGAGATAATCTGTATTTCAATGCGCAGGGGAGCTTATGTGGAACACTTCTTGTACATTGATCCTCGTTCCCTTAACTCCATACTGAATAGAGCCTTCATTCTTCCTCTCTTAGTAAACCCTTTGTTGTGGTTAGGGAGCCAGAAACTAACATGTATTGAATTTGAGAGACCCTGATCTACTTGCGTCCTATGCATGACCTAGAGCTCAGCCGCGCTGTCGTGGGTTGTTGCGTGGCACAAGGTAGGTCCTGTTCCTCTTTTCCTGGGTTGGTGCGCACAAGTCTCGTTTCTGTGTACTCTTACTCTTTTTATCTTCTACTGCTCTTCTGCAGGCTTTTAGTTTTTGGTTGGATGAGATCTCTCTCGATCCTCTGCTTTTTAGCTTAGTGTTCAACTTTGTCCATGTATAAATAATGTTCAAGTGGGAGATGTACTTCGAAGTTTTTTGCTGAAGAAGTCAGAAAAATGTTAAGTCTACCAATATAAAATATTGATGTTGTAAGAGGTTGATGTTGGCCAAAAAAGCTGTTTTCTGCTAAGCTCTCGCGTTACGTACCATGACTTTTTATTGTAATGTTACGTATTATTATTTATTTTTGTGCGCCCCTCCCCTCGACTTTTGCGGCTGAAACTTGTGAATCTGTTGTGTGTTTTTAAATTTGGTGCAACCCGCCGGATCGTGGGGAAAAGTGTGGGCGGTGAATGTGTTCTGTATTGATCATGTGATTATTGCATAATTTTAATTATTGCATCGTTTTACACTATATCTTCGTCTCATTATCCTTTTACCTAAATGCCTCTTTGGCTCTCTCTGCATCGACATTTAAAAAATTGCTGCAATTTTACATGGATTACTGCTGAATTCTGTGTGCTCATAGTGAGAATTAGAAATTACCTCACTTATGAATGCAGAAAAGTTCTGTTATTCCATGAAAAATGGATCGTTTTGAACAACTGGCCTAATTCAAAGATAAACTAGTCGATGTAAAGTTTGGTAACTTGTCTAATTTTAGTCCTCCGGTTGTAAAGATGTAAAAAAGAAAGGTTGTTTATGGGTTTCGTTGCCTGGAATTACCATTCCATAAATTGAAGTTCAAATTACTTGAATAAAAGCGAACAAAATTATCCATATCTCGTCCTAGAAGTAATTGAAATTAAAAATAATCAAGTTTTATTCCTAATAAAGTTGATTAATGAAATGAATCACGTTATATACTAAGTGTCTTAGCACGATGATCCTTATTTGGTACACATACGCACCTTAATGGTACACACATATCAATAGATGACAAATGTAGAAAAGAAGAATCGCTCTACTATTCTAAAACGTTTCTCGCAGTAGCATAATGAACCTCTGACACTACTATTGTCCACCTCGTGTAGTTTGTCTATCTGTTAAACCCTACAACGCCTCAGAGGACTAAATGGTCCTCTGTCAAAATAAGCTTCAATATATTGTACTTCTTTTCCAATTTGTTCCTAGAAGTGCTCTGCCGATTGGCAGTTTCTCCCTAACAGCAACTCCTTCAGACTAACATTTGCTTCGTGGCTTGCAAAATAATTTGGAAGAAATAGCTTTTGCATCACAGGAATAGGTTGAAACTGACATTAGTGAGTTCTTCGAATCAAAACCAAAATAATTTTACAATAATAGTATAAGGCTTAGTAATAGAAAGAAGTGTTAGAAAATCAGTGATGGTAGATTGATGAATGAAGCTTTAATTAAATTTAACATTCGGTCACTTGTTTTATTTATTCAAAATTTGGACAGAACCTATGGGATTACCTGATATTTCATGTATAAATTTTTTAAGTGAACAGTGTTTCTTTTTTATTTCTTTAGACCTTTTTTTGCAATGTTTTTTTTTGTTGAAAAGGGTGAGTTCCTTGTGGGCCCCTCGGTATTCGAAAAAAATTATAAAAATCGTTACTTTATAAATACCGGCGCGCCATTTCAGAGAACCCATCTTAGATCCTTACCGAGTTACCCTAACAAAAAGGGTAATTTCTGAACTATAAGACGTACAATCTTGAAATTATAACCAAATTAATGCTCGTGATGAGTACAACATTTTTATGTATTTAAATAATTTTTTACGCCCCAGCGGGCGGCAGGAAGCGTGGCTCTCGTGACCCCTCAGTAGTCGGCCGATTTTCTCGATTAACTTCATTTTCCGCCATCATTTATTCCTAAACTATTGCACCTAAAAATTTGAAATTGGTTTCATTTTAAACATCAATTCATTTTGCAACGGAGAGTGTATGATAAAACTCTCAAACGTTTCTTGGCGAGGCATGGATGGAAGTTTTCATACGCTCGCAATGGTCGGCCGATTTTCTCGATTAACCTCATTTTCCGCCATCATTTATTTCTAAAGTATTGCACCTAAAAATTTGAAATTGATTTTATTTTAAACATCAATTCATTCTGCAACGGAGAGTGTATAATAAAACTCTCAAACGTTTCTTGGCGAGGCATGGATGGAAGCTTTCATACGCTCGCAATGGTCGGCCGATTTTCTCGATTAACCTCATTTTCCGCCATCATTTATTCCTAAACTATTGCACCTAAAATTTTGAAATTGGTTTTATTTTAAACATCAATTCATTCTGCAACGGAGAGTGTATAATAAAACTCTCAAACGTTTTATGGCGAGGCATGGATGTAAGTTTTCATACGCTCGCAATGGTCGGCCGATTTTCTCGATTAACCTCATTTTCCGCCATCATTTATTCCTAAACTATTGCACCTAAAAACTTGAAATTGGTTTCATTTTAAACATCAATTCATTCTGCAACGGAGAGTGTATAATTAAACTGTCATACGCTCCCTGGGGGATGACAGAGAGCAAGGTTTCTCCACCTTCTCCTAGCCCGATAATCCGCGCTCGCAAATGCCGCGCTCACCTAAGTTATGACGTGCTGTTCGAATGCTGGTCCATAGCCATGTCTTTCTAGGCACACTCAACCAACATCGTGCCTCTTCGAATCCCGGAGGCGACAAATTTTTTTCTCAGTTGAGAATGATCATATTCATGTTTTTCTTACTCATGTAGACTTTTGTGAGGCAATATTATAAGTAGAGCTGTGCTAATGCATAACTTGCATATATGCACTCGAAGAGATATGCAGAATGTTTTATGCAATGCAAAAAATTATCTTGTGCATATGCAAAATCACATATGCGATTACGCATATACACTATAACAGGTGTAATATGCAAAGTGCTTTATGCATATGCACAATATCATTGAATATATCCTGTAAGACGAGTGGTGCAATTTGATTGTCCTGTTTTTAAGGGAACACTGCAAATTTGTTCATTAATCCAGAAATTTTGTACAATTATGGGACCTCTCGCATACATACTCAGTTGCAAGCAACATCACAAGTTACACCCGGTGCACTGTCGTCAATACCTGATCCCCAGGTTACCTTCTTGACCTGTTCTTCAGTTGTTAAATATGGTTCATCAATAAAATACAATAGAGGTTTTCGAACTGAAAGAATTTTATAGCTTGATAGTTTTGTACATCTAGTGATAGTTTTCTTGTTCTCTTCTACACATAGGCCTACCTATACTTACAAAAGTGTCCAAGTGAAAATAGAACTGTGAAATTTGTATCAATTTCCGAAACATATGCATTTAGGGAAGTAATAATAAATACCTCTGTTGTGCTCTGCCTGTTCATTAAAAAATGAGAAAGAACTTACCAAACCAACTTTCGGTGCTCGCATGACCAATTCCTTTACGTCAAGGTGTCACGGGTTCAAATCCCATCGCTGCGCATGACTTTTTGCATGACTATCCATCGTTATCACATACGTTTTACTTTGGAATCCAGTGAATATTTTCATGTTTCTAATATTTTGATGTTTCAGTGAATATTTTCTTGTTTCTTCATTATCAGCAAATGCATGATATCTTAAATATTGAAGACTATCCTAGAGAATCACTACTTTACGGTTCAATATTTGAAATATCGCACAAGTTCCAACTAACTGAAGTCCTTCATTCAGGAGTCGCAGATTGCTTGCATATAAATGAGAGTACAGCACGTAGGCAGGGAAGTCGGCCAATAAGTTTCATTTTCCGCTGAGTCGAATTTCTAAACTATCGCACCTTCGAACTTCAAATAGCACTGGTCATTGACGACGAAATTAAAATTTCTTCCTTCCTTCAACATCCGAGACGAGTTGATCGCGTGTCCGTTTTCATATCTGCCGCTCGTTTTTTTGTCCGAAGGTCGTCGTTGTAAATTTTTAAAATCCAGTTTTCTTCTCGTGTTGTGAGTAGGCTTTATTTCTAACCCCACTATATAGGCAAGCTAGCAGAAATCAGCTGGCCGTAATAGTGAGGCTAAAATTTGGGCCGCACTGTGCCTTTATTGAAACACAAGCAAAGTAGATTCATTCCATGCTTAAGAATAGAAAGTTACAGTTGTCTACGGTTCCTCAGATCCTGCTACGTAAACATGTTTGTATACGAATTACGCCTCATTTATTAGGTGCCAGTATTTTATGAAATCATACAATCTTTCTAAAACAATTATATCACAAAACGCTACTACAATACTTAGAAACAAGGTTAGCCAAATATGAGCTATACTAAACCTCGCACATCAAGAAACAAGCATTTTCCGCCAACATTTATTACTAAACTATTGCACCTAAAAATTTTAAATGAGTTTCATTTTAAACATCAATTCATTTTTCAACGGTGAGTGTATAATAAAGCTCTCATACTTTTCCTGGGAGGATGACAGAGAGCAAGGTTCTCCTACCCCCCATAAACGGCGCATGCTATGGACTGAACAACTGCATTTTTATTGGTCTCTTCTCTTTCTGATATTTTTTATACCTCTCTCGTTTCGTTTTCTTCGAAACCCAGGAACTACTGTTTTAAATGTCAGTCAATTGCTGTGTTTCATAATCAGAGATTCATTATCCTTGTTTCTGCCTTTGATTTTGCTTTCTCTACTTCTCTTGGCCGAACCTATACGCTACTTGATTATGCCTATTACGAACTCATCTAATTACTTTGGCGATACAATGAGTCACATACTTAGCTTTTCTGCGTCCAAAATACGAAAACACTTTTGGATCAAGTGTGCACAGTTTTCTTCCCATTTTTCATTTTTATTTCCCTATCTTCCTCATAAAATGCTCTTGTTAGTCGTGTCGGACAACTTCCGTTTTCTCACGCTGTTGAGATTATTATCACAAATCTATTTTCGGTAGTTAATTTTTCGCTCTGTTCCAGCTATGGTGCAAATGTTATGGTTTCCATTGTACAACGATCCTCATTTCCCTATCGCGAGTGAACTCTTTTGTGCCAGTATTATCAGCGCACTTTGTGATTTTTTTTATATTTGTCTTATGATAAAACATGTTATTCACTTCGAGATCGTTATTTTGGTAAACTAATCGATACTTAAGAACGAAAAAAAAATCATTCTGAATGTCGACCTCATAATCTTAGACGCAAAATAATTGAAATCTGTCCAACCTACTCTTAACATTCAATCCTCCAATCACCAGTTCCTGTGTTGGTTTGCTCATATTCCAATACAAGTGCGCCCTAACGAGAGTGTTTTACACGTATGCGTTACGAGGATTATGTTTTTTAGTTACTTATATTTATTACCTAGTTATTACATAATATTATTATATAAATTACTGAGTGCTAGTGTGCTTTCAGCCCACACTAGCACTGAACTTTTAAATGAAAACATATATATAAATTTCCTCTGCGTAAGTTACCGGCTAGCCCATTTTTGAGATCCGATCTAAGATTCTTTGAAAGAACCTATGAAAAAAATAGGACAAATAGAGTAATTTCTAAATTATAAGATGTACAACCTTGAAATTGGTGCCAAATTAATTCTCGTGGCGAAAACAACAGTTTTACGTACTTAAAAATATTTTTGACGCCCCCGTGTGGGGCAGGAAGCGACGCTCTCGTAGCCCCTCAATGGTCGGTCAATTTTTTCGATTAACCTCGTTTTGTGTCAACATTAATTTCTAAACTATTGCACTTACAAGACAAATTAACCAAGTGAAATTATCGTTATCAAAATTAGGAATGAGGGGCAAACATGCTCAAACGAAATCATACGTCAATATGCACCTTTTTTACTTAAAATGAATCCAAGTCAAGTTCCATTGAACTCCAGTCAAGTTGAATTTCATTGAAGTCAAGTTCAAATTAATCCAACCTTAAGTTGAGTTCAGAATTGACATAGTCGCTCTTTAATTTCAGCCTCTTTTGTGTTATATATGTACCTATTGGATGTGATGAGCAAGACAATCGGTTTTCATATCAGGAAGGAATTCATAAAATTTCAAAAATTTCAAACGGCAATGAAATTTAAAGAAAAGCTGTCTCAAAATGTACCAAGTATCCTGCATCAAGAGGCAGATCGAGTGTGATTCATACATTTGAGCGACGTGATAATTACAAGTAAATTATAAAGACTTCGAATCATACTAGGCCTACTCATTACAGTTGTTCAAAATTTTCACATTAATGACAGAATGCATCCATTCAAAAATTTATGTTCAAAAGGTAACTTCTTGTTACGCATAGTAGTATCGAGGATTTATTTACACTTAAAGTTGATGTTTGTTGAAATAGAGATTTATATGCGTGAAATTAAACTTTTTTCACCCATTAGGCTTTGACTTGCACTAATTTGAATTTGTTATGGATTAAAATGAATTAGACTTGGATTAATTTGAACTTGACTTGAATTAAATCGAACTCGACTTTGGTTAACTTGAACTTGACCTGGATTAATTTGGAGTGAAAAAGGTGTATTTGTTATATTCCACATATGCGATTACATCAAACGCGATAACAACTTTTTTATAATGATGTTCAATGTAGTCGTACTAAAGGCGACACTGAAGGGCAGACTGGTTGAGCAATGGCTAAGGGCAATATTTATAATCATTGTATGATGTTTGCATTAGGGGAGTTATGCTGACTCTGCTGAAGCCCTAAAATTGTTTGGTGTTTCTCCGTCTCGCACAGCGGTCTCACGCATCGGGATAACATTCGGGGTATAGTGTCATTACGGCTGCTTTAGTGCCTGGTTCAACTTGAAAGTTGCACGTGGAAAAGACTTCCGATGTTTGAGTTTATGTTGAAATTTATGAGAACTATAATATTGTCTGAGTAATTTAGGAACACAAAAAGACAATCTCGTAAAGTGAAACACTTGAAATGGAACGTGAAATAGATTTCTCAAAAACGCTTGAAGGCAATAGTGTTGAAAGTAAAGAAAAAATTTACGGGAAGCTAATGGTGGAATTTCGTTACAAACGATACCGTAAAGAAAGGTCACGATTTCAAAAGCTAGAAAAGACGTGCCCCCCCTTCAATTTTCAAGTTCAGAGAATTCTACGTGTAAGTATTACCATCGAGACCTCATAATTTCATTTCTAACACAGGATGCAATTTCCTCTTTTTGTTTATCCGTCTTTCCTTCCATTCATCTTTTTCTCTGTTTTCCTCTCATTTATTTGTGTGGAAGAAAGTATCAAAGCGCATTGAGTTTGGCGGGCAGTGCCCTATGGGCCGCATATATTAAGCTATTTTGAATTCTCGTAATTGAAAACTGTAATTTGGGTATAATGATTCATGTAAACGATCGCCATGAATTGTACTGCAAGCAAGATAAATGTATAATGTTTTTGGAAATTTCTTGGTTTAAAACGTACGTACAATGCTGTGATGTTGGCTGACCCATTTGCACTACGCTAAGAATCTATGGGCTGCCTAGCATTGTCTCACATGTTGAATTTTCAATTCGGATTAATGTCACTTTCTTAATTCTAAGCGCGCGTAATGTGCACTCCATTTATGTAAGCCGATTTAAAATAATCAGCTTGGCTATTTTCGCTATAAATAATTAACCGGTGGTTGTGAAACCGGGGTTTTGGCCGGGGTTTTTAGTTTTTGACTCCACCTTTTTCACTTCAAATTAATCCAAGTCAAGGTCAATTTACTCCAAGATAAGTTCAATTTAATCCAAGTCAGATTAAAATTAATCCGAGTCAGGTTCAAATTAATCCGAGTCAAGTTCAAATTAATGCAAGTCAAATTCAAATTAAACGTGCTGAGTATCCAGCATCAGGAGGCAGAGTGTGATGCAGATCTTTGAACGGAGTAACACATAGAAATGAATTATAAAATCTTCGTATTAACTATTCATTAATTTTTTTTTCAATTTTACACTAATGGCAGTGTGCATCCACTCAAATATTTCTGTTCAAAGACAATTATATGTTACACACGCACATACGCATAGTAGTATCGAGGATTTAATTACTCATATAGAGATTTATATGCGTTAAATTTCGTTCGTATGCATGCAACTACGAAAGATTACCATTTGATGATATGTAGATTTAACCTTTAAAAGAAATGTAGCAACGAAGTCTGTTTTTGGTTGTTCAAACGATTTTTGTAAAAACAGGTTTCAACTTTTTTCACCGGTCGAGATGATATATTTGCCTAGGCCTATTCATTTTGATTGGATTGCCCAATTTTTATTGCTATTACAGATTTGTATCTTTGTAGTAATGTACTCATATAAATTGTAATCAAATGGTATCGTACATAAGTACTCAGTGAATCGCATTTGCTCATTTCTTTAAAAGGTTAAATCTACACATCGTCCAGTTGCAATCATTTGTAATTGCATGCACATTTTATTTCATAAATGTGATGAAGTTGAATTTCAGGCATGTAAATCTTTATATGAGTGTAAATAATTCCTCGATACTATGTGTATCTGTAACATAAAAGTAACTATGAACATAATAATTTGAATGGATGCATACTGCCATCAATTTAGAATTATAAAACAACTTTAGTGTGTAGTATAATACGAAGTTTTTATAATTGACTTCTAACTGTTACTCCGCTCAAAGATCTGAATCACACTCTGCCTCCTGATGCTGGATACTTAGCACATTTTACGACAGCTTGTTTTAACGCTGCAGAAATTTTATGTATTCCTTGCTTGAAAGGAAAAACGTTTTTCTTGCTCATCACATCCAACAGATAAATTTTTAATAGAAAAAACGCTCAAATAAACGAGGGATGTATGTCAATTATTAATTAAACTTGGAGCTGGATTAATTTGATCTTGATTTGAATTAATTTAAACTTGACTTCGATTAATTTGAACTTGACTTGGTCTAATTTGGACTTTACTTGGATTGATGTGAACTTGATTTGGGTTCATATGAACTTGACGTGGATTAAATTTAATTTGAAATTGACTTGGATTAATTTGAACTTGACTTGGATTACTAATTTGAAGTCAATACAGCGTATAGTGTGCCCGGCTACCCGCTCGTGAAAAATTCACGTGTCTTTTAAATGAATTTAAAACCATTTCTCACGAGATTTGCAATTTCATTGCAATCCTGAAGAACATGCTGTCACTGAGAAGAAAAAGCAGTATCTATGCTACCATCCAGTGTAATTATAATCCAGTGCACAGTTGTTGACATGAAAGAATCTCGACTTGGAGAGGTCCTAATCTCAGCAGTTATTGATAAGACTCTATTTTCGTTAATTTACCTTTGTATTTCCTCTGAAATAGCAAACTGAATTTGGATACTGAGGTCCGTAATTAGTCTTGTTGTAATTACCTTCTCTGATGAAACTTGAAACTTCTTATTCAAAAACCCTACAAAATTAAAAAAGCTTCCTTCCCCATAGGGTCGTAAGGATTGAGCGCCTCACAAAGCCAGTAAATTAACAATTTCTCTCTATGTACTTTGGCAGTATTATTTGGCTCCCAGTTTTTATATTGAGTAAATGTTGTTTTCTAAGTCAGCTGTTTGCCAGTAGACTAAGACGACTTGCTGCAATCGGCAGTTTTGTCACTGCTGCAACCTAAACTGCCTTTGTTTGTTTTCAATACATAGACATTTAGTTTTTCTTCTTGTTCGTTTTTTTCTATTTTTCAATTCTTATTCAATGTTTGGTTTTTATTCAGCTTCCAGGAATTGATCATTTTGTGTCGATTTTAGATGGCCTCATAAATATTTAGTTTAGAAAGTTTTCTAAGATGCACCAGCCGCTCCTCGTCGTATATTCGCTTCACAAATGGTGCACACGGCAATTTCTACACTCTTCACCGATTTGTGAAAGTAATCCCATACTGCTGACGCACTACTTTTAGTCATTATTCCGGGTGTCTGGCGAAAATGTCACTGAGTTTTAATTGATTATACTTCCGCTTTAAATTTACATATTTTAATTTTCATCTTCTCAGAATGTAGTAAATTTTATTTCATTTTCGAATAATTTATGTTTTAATAATCGTTTAATAACAACTTTACATTGATCGATTACCTAAAACGGATAGGAAAACTAATTTTTCGCAGGACAACATTTTAAAACAATATTTATAGTCTTCCATATTTTGCACATCCCAAAAAACCGAACAAACAAAAACTTAAAAGAGTAACAAAGCAATACATTAAATAAAGTTTAAATAAAAAAGTAGTTTAGAACCCTTCGACATACCCACCATTTCTCTTAAGGCAAGCATTACTTCTAGCCACTATTAAACGAAGAGTTTTGCGGATCATTTCACTGTTTTCTTTTAGTTCTTGAAACACTTCAACTCGTTGTCGAAGAATTATTAACGATGGAGGTGATGTTTTCACAGTAGGTATTGAGAGATGAAGATGATCACCAGTGTTGTTTTTAAAATTTTTCCTTTGAAGAAATAGTTTTTCGGTCTCTTTCAGTTAATCGATCACTGTAGAGTGGTTAATAAACGATTTTCAAAAACTTGAATTATTCGTAAAATGAAAACAAGAAACATTGGATCGTCGTGACTAACGCACTGTGTCGCGACCGCCGAGCTGAAGAAGGCGTAGCGCGCGTCCAGTACCTGTGTTCTTTGAATGGTAATCCCAGTTATGATGTGATAAAGTACTTGAGAAATTTATACGCGAACGTGAAGAACATAAGACACATTCTGATAGAGTGTCTAGGAGTACAACACCAAGCGGATGGAGCGAGTTGCGGTCCATTCTCACTGGCATTTATGACGTCCGTGGTAAATGGAGAAAACCCGTGCCTCGTCACATATGTGAAGGAGGAAATGCGTTCCCATATCATACAGTGCCTTCAAGGACGCTCTATAACACCCTTCCCTTCGTTGATAAAAGACGAAAATTTCACGATGGAAGGGGGGAAACCAATTGGACTGCACGGACCCGAAGTTATTAGCTGTCGAACAATTAGCCTATAATAATAACTTGGATGTCTCCAAAAGCGTAGGTTATTTCGTGCGGCTATTACAACTATCTTATGAGATTCCTTCAAATGAGCGAGAGTAGTAAAATTATGAATCTTAATTTTTATTTATTGTGTACTCACATCAAATGTCCTTAGTTGCAAGTTCCTCCATCAGTGTCTCGTGAATACAAGCCGCTTCCCGAGCATATAAAAACCAAAAGTGCTAGAGAATGTAATGGAAAGGAAATATTTCACTTCACATCGCATATCTTTGTTCATTTGCCTGCAAAGTGCAGTTCATTTTGAAACAATAATTAGGTTCATAAATAACCCATGCGTATAATCTTTTTACCTATTTCTGGTTGTGATATAAATTTATTACGGTGCCTGTATTTGATCCCACGTACCCATGTCTGTCTGTTCTTTGTTCATGCGAATCCTGCGAGGACGAAGGAGTTGTTGTTCTGAAACTGTAGCTTGATTTCCATAAAAATCCTGTTCGAAGATTAGCAATGAACTCATTTTCACGTTCACTAAGTCATTCAAATTTATAACAAAATTATTTCTGTCGACTATTATGAGGAAGAAAACCGTCACTTCGATATAGCAGGGCGGGCGACTGCCATTTGCGTTATTGCGAGTTTTATCAAATTTTCTTTGCTTGTGTTTTTCTATATGATTTTTGGTCATGTTTGTGTTTGACATGACTGCAAAGAAAAGAATGATACGTATGCAAGGTCAGCATACGTTTCTGGAAACAAATTTTATTGCCATCTATAAGATGAGCAAGCTGTGAAATTCATTGTGCACGCTTAAATGTGTGCTTCTTTCTTGATGTGCGAGGTTTAGTATAGCTCATTTTTGGCTAACCTTGTTTCTAAGTATTGTAGTAGCGTTTTGTGATATAATTGTTTTAGAAAGATTGTATGATTTCATAAAATACTGGCACCTAATAAATGAGGCGTAATTCGTATACAAACATGTTTACGTAGCAGGATCTGAGGAACCGTAGACAACTGCAACTTTCTATTCTTAAGCATGGAATGAATCTACTTTGCTTGTGTTCAATAAAGGCACAGTGCGGCCCAAATTTTAGCCTCACTATTACGGCCAGCTGATTTCTGCTAGCTTGCCTATATAGTGGGGTTAGAAATAAAGCCTACTCACAACACAAGAAGAAAACTGGATTTTAAAAATTTACAACGACGACCTTCGGACAAAAAAACGAGCGGCAGATATGAAAACGGACACGCGATCAACTCGTCTCGGATGTTGAAGGAAGGAAGAAATTTTAATTTCGTCGTCAATGACCAGTGCTATTTGAAGTTCGAAGGTGCGATAGTTTAGAAATTCGACTCAGCGGAAAATGAAACTTATTGGCCGACTTCCCTGCCTACGTGCTGTACTCTCATTTATATGCAAGCAATCTGCGACTCCTGAATGAAGGACTTCAGTTAGTTGGAACTTGTGCGATATTTCAAATATTGAACCGTAAAGTAGTGATTCTCTAGGATAGTCTTCAATATTTAAGATATCATGCATTTGCTGATAATGAAGAAACAAGAAAATATTCACTGAAACATCAAAATATTAGAAACATGAAAATATTCACTGGATTCCAAAGTAAAACGTATGTGATAACGATGGATAGTCATGCAAAAAGTCATGCGCAGCGATGGGATTTGAACCCGTGACACCTTGACGTAAGGGAATTGGTCATGCGAGCACCGAAAGTTGGTTTGGTAAGTTCTTTCTCATTTTTTAATGAACAGGCAGAGCACAACAGAGGTATTTATTATTACTTCCCTAAATGCATATCTTTCGGAAATTGATACAAATTTCACAGTTCTATTTTCACTTGGACACTTTTGTAAGTATAGGTAGGCCTATGTGTAGAAGAGAACAAGAAAACTATCACTAGATGTACAAAACTATCAAGCTATAAAATTCTTTCAGTTCGAAAACCTCTATTGTATTTTATTGATGAACCATATTTAACAACTGAAGAACAGGTCAAGAAGGTAACCTGGGGATCAGGTATTGACGACAGTGCACCGGGTGTAACTTGTGATGTTGCTTGCAACTGAGTATGTATTCGAGAGGTCCCATAATTGTACAAAATTTCTGGATTAATGAACAAATTTGCAGTGTTCCCTTAAAAACAGGACAATCAAATTGCACCACTCGTCTTACAGGATATATTCAATGATATTGTGCATATGCATAAAGCACTTTGCATATTACACCTGTTATAGTGTATATGCGTAATCGCATATGTGATTTTGCATATGCACAAGATAATTTTTTGCATTGCATAAAACATTCTGCATATCTCTTTGAGTGCATATATGCAAGTTATGCATTAGCACAGCTCTACTTATAATATTGCCTCACAAAAGTCTACATGAGTAAGAAAAACATGAAAATGATCATTCTCAACTGAGAAAAAAATTTGTCACCTCCGGGATTCGAAGAGGCACGATGTTGGTTGAGTGTGCCTAGAAAGACATGGCTATGGACCAGCATTCGAACAGCACGTCATAACTTAGGTGAGCGCGGCATTTGCGAGCGCGGATTATCGGGCTAGGAGAAGGTGGAGAAACCTTGCTCTCTGTCATCCCCCAGGGAGCGTATGACAGTTTAATTATACACTCTCCGTTGCAGAATGAATTGATGTTTAAAATGAAACCAATTTCAAGTTTTTAGGTGCAATAGTTTAGGAATAAATGATGGCGGAAAATGAGGTTAATCGAGAAAATCGGCCGACCATTGCGAGCGTATGAAAACTTACATCCATGCCTCGCCATAAAACGTTTGAGAGTTTTATTATACACTCTCCGTTGCAGAATGAATTGATGTTTAAAATAAAACCAATTTCAAAATTTTAGGTGCAATAGTTTAGGAATAAATGATGGCGGAAAATGAGGTTAATCGAGAAAATCGGCCGACCATTGCGAGCGTATGAAAGCTTCCATCCATGCCTCGCCAAGAAACGTTTGAGAGTTTTATTATACACTCTCCGTTGCAGAATGAATTGATGTTTAAAATAAAATCAATTTCAAATTTTTAGGTGCAATACTTTAGAAATAAATGATGGCGGAAAATGAGGTTAATCGAGAAAATCGGCCGACCATTGCGAGCGTATGAAAACTTCCATCCATGCCTCGCCAAGAAACGTTTGAGAGTTTTATCATACACTCTCCGTTGCAGAATGAATTGATGTTTAAAATGAAACCAATTTCAAATTTTTAGGTGCAATAGTTTAGGAATAAATGATGGCGGAAAATGAAGTTAATCGAGAAAATCGGCCGACTACTGAGGGGTCACGAGAGCCACGCTTCCTGCCGCCCGCTGGGGCGTAAAAAATTATTTAAATACATAAAAATGTTGTACTCATCACGAGCATTAATTTGGTTATAATTTCAAGATTGTACGTCTTATAGTTCAGAAATTACCCTTTTTGTTAGGGTAACTCGGTAAGGATCTAAGATGGGTTCTCTGAAATGGCGCGCCGGTACTTTAAATGGAGATTGTGTCCATCAAGCCATTCGTCATGAACATTTATGAACCGCTGAATTGTCAGTATTAACTAAGCCTTTCTAGTTAAAACCATTTAACAATAACTGTGAGTAGAGTGCCATTTGTTCATTCTTCTTGTAACTCTGTTAGTATCAGATAGGAAAATGAAAAAGCAAAATGAGCGTATCCGTGGTACCGGTACAATCGTTATCCGGATGCAGAAATAACACTGGTTTCGCTGGTGATCGCTGGTGGAAAGAGTGATGGATGGAAAGAGTGATGTGAGTGGAAGAGTTGAACGAAAGAGTAGTATGAAAGGGAGAGTAAGACCTACGATTAGAATATGTGGTGACAGCATGGTGAAGAATGTTGATAGGTTTGTGAGTATGACTGACCATAGTGGATGTACGAGCATGAGAGGAAAGGGAGTGAATGAGATTTGTAGGCATGCTGAGGAAGTGATAGATGGAATGGATGAAGGGATGGTTGTACTGCAAGGAGGTGGCAATGGATTGCTTGAATGTGGGAGAGAGCGTACGGTGAATGCAATTATGAATGTTGTTGAAAGGGCGCGAAAGAAGAATGTAAGAGTGGCTGTGACCAGTCTGCTGAGAAGGCCTGCATGTGGTGAGGAGTATGAAAGGGTGCGAAAGGAGGTGAATAGGGAAGTGCATAAAAGGATTATGAGTATGAAAGCTGAGAGTATGAGAAAGCGTGAAATGGGTTCCAGCTTCCTTGATATGGATAACCTGATCCAGAGTGGGTGTTTTCGTGGAGATGGAGTCCACCTTACTCAAGAAGGTGAGATGAAACTCTCCAGGAGATACATCCAGTGGATTGGATGTACTCATATTGTAATGGAAGGTGGAACTGGATGAATGGAAAGCTGTCAGAGCAAAAATGAAAAATGTCGTGAATTGTCCAATAGTGTTGTAAGGTTTGGATGTATAAATGTGCGTGGATGGAATGCAGGAAAGTTAAATGACCTTGTAGCAGAATTTGAGAATGGAGATTTGGATTGTGTTGGTGTAGTAGAGACCCAAATGCGTGATAGAGTCAGTTTAAAATGTAAGGAGAGTAAGTACTACATGATTGGAAAAGGGCGTGTAAGTTGGCAAAAAAGAGGTGGTGGAGTTGGTCTCATTGTAAAAAATGCTCTAAATTGGAAATTAGAAGAAATTCCTGTTGGAAATGAACCTGAGAGTGAAGATCTGTTAGTAATAAAGTGTGAAAGAATGCATGCCAGAGAATGTGTTATTGTGGTTGTATGCTATATGACAACTGATGGTATTTTAGCTCATCAAGAGAATGTAAAAAAGTATGAAATATTAACAAGAATTGTGCAAGAGCATTGCAGATGCCCTCTGATTTTGATGGGTGATATGAATGGCCATGTTGGTATACTTGGTGAGCCTGTGAATGCAAATGGACAAAAATTGATTGATTTCTGTGATGAGAATGAACTTGAGAACCTAAATGTAACAATAGGAAATGGCTTGCATACATGGCAAAGCAGGGAATGTAAAACTGCAATTGACTATATGATAGTGAATAGTAGAGCAAGAGAGTGTGTCAAAGAAATGTTTGTAGATGAAGATGATTTTGATATTGATAGTGACCATAAAATGCTTGTACTAGAATATAATTGGGGTGGAAAGGAGCCGATGCAGAAGGCCAGCAGAGTAAGAGAAAATTGGCGTATTAAAATGGCAAACTGGGAAGAATTTAGAAATGAATTGAGTAGATGTAACTGGAACAGGTGTGGAAATGTAAATGACCTAAATAAGGAGATTGCAAGAACCTTGTATGATGTGGCAGAGCAAAAGATCGGTAGAATGAAATGCAGGAAAAGTACAGGGAATGCTAGGTGGTTTACGAGTGAGATAAAGGAAGAACGAACGAGAAGAAAGACTTTAAATAAAAAACAACGCAGTATGAGGAAAATGTATGAAAGACGCAGAATTACTGAGGATGAATGGCAGAGTGTATGGAATGAGTACAAGGACCAGCAGAAGAAAGTAAAGAGAATGATCAATGAGGCTAGGGTTAAAGAAGAGAGACACCAAGTTGAAAATCTAAGAAAGAAAGGTCCAGATGGAATAAAAGATTGGTATAGGTTTATACAAGGTAATGATAGAGGTAGTGAAGTTCAAGTTGATGAATTAGTAGTCAATGGTTGCAGTGTGCAAGATAGGATGCAAATGGTGAAAGCAGTTGAAGAATACTGGGAGGACATTGGTGGAATGAATGAGCAGGTTACAGATGATGAACCAATAAATTTTCTGATAGATGAACATGAACTGCAAATGGAAGACGAAATCACTTGTGAAGAGATTGTAAGTTTTTTGAAGAAAGTGAAAAATGGAAAGGCATGTGGCCCTGATAAGATACCATATGAGTTCTATAAATGTGGAGGAGAGAGTGTAGTCAGTATGTTGAAATGTTTATTTGATGAGATATGGAAGAGTGAAAGAGTACCGGATGACTGGAACAAGTGTAATGTAGTTCTGTTGCATAAGGGTGGACATAAGAGTATGAAAGAACTTAAAAATTACAGACCAATTGCACTGGGTGACACCGTATGTAAGATCTTTTGTGGTATTTTGAATGAGAGAATGAAAAATTTAGTTGAAGAATTAGGAGTCCTGGGAGAAGAACAGAATGGTTTTAGGCAAGATAGACGGGGGGAGGATAATCTGTTTGTAGTGAGTGAAATAATTGAGCGAATGAAGAAGGATAACAAGAAGGTATATTTAGCATTCCTGGATATTGAAAAGGCGTATGACAGAGTGGATCGGGTTAGGCTGTTTGAAATTTTGAGAAAAGTTGGTTTTAGCAGAAAAATAGTGAACATTGTACAGAGTCTGTATGAGAACACAAGTGCTATCTACAGGTTAGGAAATTTGGAAACAGGGCAAGTGAGGAGTGTTAGAGGAGTGAGACAGGGCTGTACTCTGTCCCCCCTGTTGTTTGGATTGTACACAGAAGAATTAGCAGTTCGACTGAGAGGGAGTGGTTTAGGACTGAAAGTTGGTAATGAGAGACTGAGCTGTTTGTTGTATGCTGATTGTTAGTCTGTGTAAAACTGGCGCGTGCGTGCTGATCATGCCGGTGATTGTAGTTAGTGCCGGCTCAACCTAATGTGGGCGGCGCGTAGTTCGCCACGCTCTCAGTTGGCTACGAGCGGTGTTCAGGTGAGCACAAGGACCGCTAGAGTGCAGTTAACAAATGGTAGCAGAGCGTAATGTCTACCGTTAGTAAATCGTTCAGTAAATGTCCGCCAGTGTTTGAAGAGGAAAGCGATTATGATTCTTGGAAAAAAGACATTGAACTATGGAAAGTGTTCACGGATTTGCCGGCGAATAAGTGTGGCATCGCAGTTCATCTCTCTTTGACGGGAAGAGCACGTGCAGCGTCATCAGAACTTAGTGTCAGCGAATTGAAGAGTGATGACGGTCTGGACAAACTACTATTGAAGTTAGATAGAGTGTTTCTACAAGATCCTAATTGGAAAGTGTTCAATACGTACCTTGCGTTCGAAAATTACAGTCGCCCTGCGGAATGTTCTGTGGACGAATACTTGTCTGAGTTTGATAACCGCCATTACAAGTTAAAGGAGGTTGGTGTTAGTTTACCAGATGCGGTAGTGGCGTGCAGACTCTTGAAAAGCTGTAATCTTTCAGACATTCATTTTCAACTGGCACTGTCAACTACAACGGAGATGACGTTTGAAAATATGCGCAAAACTTTGAAAAGATTGTTTACTGAGAACGGTAATTTGGTGATGAACAATTCTGACTTGGCGGTGAAAATTGAACCTGCAGACGCCATGTACGCTTATGGTGCTTCTGGTAGGGGAAGATGGAGAAGGGGAAACTTCAACAGCCGCAGAACCACCTTCAATGCTGGAAGCAAGGATTCACGTTTGAATCCAACTAACAATGATGGATCAGTATCGATGTGTGCGGTGTGTGGATCTAAAATGCACTGGGCTAGAAAATGTCCACATGCTCATGAAAGACAATCTAGTCTATTTGGAGAAACAACCTCCGAAATTGAAGAAGAGGAGGAGGTGAACATCACATTAATCACTGGTGAAGTTCTTGATCCAAAAATGGATTTGCTTCTGGGCGAGGCTTTAGGTCACGTGCTGCTAGATTCGGGATGTTCAAAAACTGTGTGTGGTGACCTCTGGTTGAAAGAGTTTTTATTAACTCTGAATGATGCAGAGAAGCAAAAAGTTTCGTTCCATCCCTCGAATGCAACTTACAGGTTTGGGGATGGACAGAAAACAAAAGCACTGAAAAGTGTTGTGTTTCCGTGCGTTATGGCCGGAAAGAACATCAACATTAGATCTGATGTGATAGACAGCAGCATCCCGCTTCTGCTCAGCCGTCCTTCTATGAAAAAGGCTGGAATGGTAATCAACCTGCCTGCCGATTCAGTGGAAGTCTTTGGTCAGAGAGTAAAACTCAGGACTACAACAATGGGTCACTACACTATCCCTATATATAGACAACTAACGACAACTCGAGTGGAACACGCTTTAGTGAACACTACTTCTAATGCTAAACCGGATGAGGTTGCTCTGAAACTTCACCGGCAGTTTGCACATCCCACCTCTGAGAAATTACTTTCTCTGCTCAAGGAAGCGGGGCGCAACAACTCAGAACTAGAGGCAGCGATCAAGAGAATTAGCGAGTCCTGCGATACGTGCCGACGCTACAAGAAACCAAAGCCCCGTCCGGTGGTGGCATTACCGATGGCCAAATCATTCAATGATTTAGTTGCCATGGATCTCAAAGTGTGGTCTCATGGACAATATTTTCTGGTTTTGGTAGATCACGCCACCAGGTTTTGCAGTGCAGCTTACATAACGAATAAACAACCGCAAACAATTGTAAAATCCTTGTTTACAAGTTGGATTATGACGTTTGGGGCACCGAAGCAGTTTCTGTCAGATAATGGCTGTGAATTTAACAACGAATTGGTGCGGTCAATGGGAGAGGGTTTTGGTATAAAAATTTTGTGCACTGCTGCTGAAAGCCCTTGGAGCAACTCTATCTGTGAGAGGTTGAACAGTGTTCTTACAACCAGTATTAAAAAGATAGTGGAGGACTGCACGTGTGACCTTGATATTGCTTTGGGTTGGGCTGTATCTGCTCGAAATGCACTGCAGAACTGCCATGGATTTTCTCCCAACCAACTCGTATTTGGACGGAACCCTGTGATTCCCACAATTTGCAGCAATTCGTTGCCTGCACTGGAAATGAAAACCACATCGCAACTGATTGCGGACAATCTTAATGCAATGCACAACGCAAGAGTCGAATTTGTGAAAAATGAATCCAGTGAACGAATAAGTCGGGCGCTTTTGCGGCAAACTCGCAACTCCGATGTAAATGACCTCGTGAACGGTGACTGTGTATACTACAAACGGAAGGACGACGATCGATGGCGTGGACCTGGGGTGGTGATTGGTAAAGATGGGAAGCAAGTGCTGGTGAAGCACGGTGGAACTTATGTACGTGTGCACACATGTAGGTTGCAGCATGCTAATTCAAGTGATGACCTACATGGTAGTGAGACAGCATCAAAGAGCGACCGGCCGTCTGCAGCGGTAGTTTCCCAGGAGGCAGCTGTTGTTGAGGACGATTCGGATGTGGAAACTGTGGAGTCGTCTGGTAATCAAGACCGGCCTCCATCAGCCCTTGCAGGACCGCCCAATGAGACACCCTTAATCACTCCTAGCAGGATAAATCAGAATAATCCGAAGACCGGGCAAAGGATTGAAGTTTATCCTAAAGATGGTGAGAAGTTCACAGCAACTGTACACAGCAGGGCCGGTAAAGCTGGTGGTTTATATGGTGCGTGTTACAATATTATTAGAAATAATGGCGAGATGGAATGGATTGATTTAGCCAGACAAACTGAAAAATGGAGACTGATTCCTGATGAAGAGCAGGTCCTTTTGTGCGACAGTGATGTGAAGGGAATGGAAGCAAAGATTGCAGAGATCGAAAATTGGAAACAAAATGACGTCTATGAAATAGTCGACGATATCGGCCAGAAAACAATGTCGGTTCGGTGGGTAATCACTGAAAAGGTTAAAAATGGAGAAACTGTAGTTAAAGCTCGCCTTGTAGTTAGAGGCTTCGAGGAAGATATGCACGAGCAGCGAACAGACTCTCCTACCTGCGCAAAGGACTCCCTTCGACTCGCTATGACTGCAATAGCTGCCCATGGATGGCAGTGTCAATCTATTGACATTAGAGCTGCTTACCTGCAAGGCAATGCAATCACTAGAGATGTCTTCATTAAACCACCCATAGAGTTCTACGATGGTTCTTTGTGGAAGCTGAAGAAGACCGTCTATGGCCTCTGTGACGCCGCACGCGCTTGGTATTTCCGCGTCAGGGATGTCTTGTTGTCGATGGGTATGATTATGTGTTCGGTTGACCAGGCATTGTTTTATTGGCACGATGAAGGACGATTGGCTGGTGTCATTTGTGTCCATGTCGACGATTTTTTCTGGGCTGGTAGCGATTTGTTTCAAAGAAGTGTCATTGCCCAACTGAAAAAAGAATTTTTGATTGGTTCCCATGCTGATGGAGCATTTAAATTTGTTGGTGTGAATGTTTCTGGGACTGGAGATTTAATCGAAGTAGACCAACTGAGCTATATTGACACGTTAAGGGAAGTTAAAATAAAATCTTGTTACACCAATCGTTCTGATCCGCTTGATAAGTTGGATAAAGACGAATTTCGCGGTGTGGTTGGTCAATTGAATTGGGTAGCAACACAGACTCGCCCAGATATAGCGTTTGAAGTATGCCTACTCAGTTCGGTTTTGGACATTGCAACACTGGAAGATGCTTTGAGGGCCAACAAGCAGGGTTGCGGAGTCGGAGTCGGAGTCGGGAGTCGGAGTCGCCGGAGTCGGATGTTTTAGGGTGGAGTCGGAGTCGGAGTCGGAGTCGCTTCTCTGAAGTGTGGTGGAGTCGGAGTCGGAGTCGGAGTCGCTACTCTGAAGTGTGATGGAGTCGGAGTCGGAGTCGGAGTCGGAGTCGCTTTTCCGAATGTGGTGGAGTCGGAGTCGGAGTCGGAGTCGTTCATTCGGATGTGGTAGAGTCGTGGTTGGAGTCGCTCTTTTTTGGTGTCTTCGATTCTAATTTTTGCTAAAAATTATTTATAATTCTTTAAAACTAAAAGTAAACCAAAACAGAGTTAGAATGCTTTGCTGAAAAATCTAAAAAATACGCAATGTTTTTGTTGATTGTTTTGTTCTAAGTATGAAACAGCGTATTTATTCCTATCACCTAATACTGTCATGTTATCTAGTCATTGAGGGTTTGCACAGATATATATGAGAAACCTAAGAGTGCGAAATATAATTTTTGTTTCCAGCATTGATGTATATTTTGTAGTTAAAAGCAGGAATTAGTAATTGAAAGCATCGCAAATTCATTGTGTATATTTCTGTTTTGTTCATTTTTCCTTCAATTAACACATAGGAACTGGAAAATAGTATTAAATGTGTTGCAAGTTACTTGTAGAACATTTCAGCTGATGCAATACATTGTACTCACATAAAGAGTGGTAACTCCGTATGCTCAAAATGATGCATTGATTGATAATGATCATAAACATTTCTAGTCTTTAGATTATGATTCATTGCCAATGAGTAGTCTTTGCCGAAACCTGAAGCTTTGGTCTAGTGCACAAAGACTTCTAGTTTTCAAGTCATGTTATCAAAATTGATATGGATTCCGTGTTTTTAAGTCAAGTTAACATGTATTAATAATGAAAATTTCTGCTCATTTCTCAAGTTATTCCTTGAATGTAATTTGGTTCTTTCAGAGTTATATTGTATTTCACTATATCATCATCATGTTTAATTTTTATTTTCGTATCACTCCCCAGTTTCTAAGCAAGTATACGCTGAAATAGAGAATTTTATAATTATCTTGATACATTTTTAAAAACTGAAATAGTATTCGTTTTGTAGCATTATATAATTAATTACTTCTTGTTAAGGAAGATTTGGAAATGTTGTAAGGTTATCTATATCGGCATTGAGACACTTGAAAAAAATTAAAATACGATATAAACGAGCTGCAATGAAAATAATTACACACACCAGCAAAAACTTCACTTACAGTCACACACACATTGTAACTGAAAACAATGCACTATCTCAGCTGCAATGGTTTTTGCATTTATGCGATAGTACAAATTCTCTTGCTGGAAACGTTTCAAATTGCTCCAAAAAACACGAAATGAGAAGAACCTGGGCGTTTATTAAAAAAACAAAGTGTCCAATACAAAGTAAAAAGTTAGACGAAAATAAGAGATAGTATCATATTACACGCAAAGAAGCTAGAAGTGACTTTTATTCGTAAAAAAACGCTCCGAAAACGTCAGAACCCTGCGATGAAAACAGAACAACTTTTGCTTATTATATATAGCCGAAATGTAACATAGAGTTGAGCAATAATATGACACCTTTTCTGCATTGTTACCCTGCATAGTGTAGGTACAGAGAAGAAAAGGCAGTGTGCAAATCTGGCCTACCTTATCTACACGTATACATAATTTTGGGGATTTGAAGCATAGTCATTGAATTAACTATTATAATTTCAATGAATTAGTGCATACTTAGTAATAAAAAACTGTTTAGACATATCTATGCTTCTCAGTGTAGACAATGCCTACATTACCTACTCATAAAACACTTGTCAGTAATATACAGGGTGTTTCAGATTCAGAATAAGAGGCAAAAAATTGCACACCAACTAGAAGATATCCAAATAAAAACTTTTTCTTCCATAAATTTTCCGAAGAAAGAGACATTAAGATATTAGCAGTTTCTTGTTTTTGAAGGTGAAATTTAATGAATAAACTACTCGCAATATTGAATTTGTATTTACGTTGATCCGGCGAAATGTGCTAGTTGCATGACCTCCTAGATCTCCTGACATGACTCCACTCGATTTCAATTTTTGGGACACGTGAAGAGCCTTGTCTATGCTACACCCATTGAGTCTGAGGAAGATCTTGTGGCCAGAATTGCAGTGGCTGCAGGTGAGATACCTTAGCCAGACGTGTTTCCTAATATTCGGCAGCCGTTAAGGCTAACATTCGAAAAGTGCATAGATGTAGGTGGAACACATTTTGAACAATTTTTGTAAAGTAAATTCAGAATCAATATCGCGAGTAATTGTGCCATTAAATTTCAACCTTAACAACAATTAACAGCTAATACCTCCCAACCCCGATTTTTTGGGGGAAAATTTCATAGGACAAAAAGTGTTTATTTGGCCATTTTCTACTTGATGTGCAATTTTGTACCTCGTGTTCTGAAACACTCAGTATACATAATTGTGTACACGACTCGTCATAAATGACCGGATTCGATATTGTCTGTATAGAAATCTTTCGGGTGTGGACCATAAAGAAATATTTCCATCCTAATAGCACCCGCGATTAAAATATTCTAATACTTGTGCACTTGTGAAACTCGCATCACAGATACAGTAGTTAAGCATCTTTAAGAGCGTGAAAGGGAGACAGATCAACCAACAAAGACGAACAGCCAATTTTGTTTGTTCAATGAAATTTCCTGTTGAATATTTTCCGTATTTCTGATGGCGGCTTTGTGGAAGAAAAAGTTTTCTTCAGTTGGCCTCTCTTAGTTCACAGACAAAAATTTGAAACTGATGAAATGAGATCTTTTTGTTCGTTGTTTTTTGTTTTGCAGTTGCATCTTTTCTTTCCGATTTTTGGGTTTAAATTTAACTTTCTATAATTAAGCACGTTTGCGCTTCTAGCAGACCTGCATTAACCTTAAATAGCTTTAATTAAAATTACTTGTTACGCTTTGGCGTTCACTCATTAAATTATCTTTGAGCTTGCTCTGCTTGGGCAGCACGTCGTCCTTTTAATAAAAGTGGGTCTGGTACCTCTAACTTATTTCTCTTGTGTAAAAAGTAGTCTCTTTCTGCGGCTTGAACTCCTCGACCCGGCTCTTGCAGCCTCTTGAATAGGCACTTATTATTGAAGGTAATTAATTGTCAAATAATTGTTAAAATCATAGTGCTATATGCAATCTTGCAATAAGATCCGATATTCACCTAGTCGGCGACCAGACATCTTAAAACTCTGTATCTCTCTACCCAGAACGCCTCTAAAATTCCCTACCGGAGTACCGTACTGATGACCGGCCGCGTCCATTGGGTGTCTTCTATTTTTAGCGAGTATCGTTTTAAAAACTAACCTTACGTTAGAGAAGATCTTCGGTCTCTATTTTAGAGGAATTTAATAATAAAAATATTACAGAGGACGCTGCTGAGCGTACTGTTGGAATCCTCAAGATCTGCCTAACTTGGGTACGGTTTCTCTTTTTGCGCAGGAGAAAACTGAAACGACTTGCTGTTGTTCCCTTGAAGTTCTTCTGTATTTGAAATAAATGTTCCAACAGTCGCCCTTAAGTTTTAAATCCTAAAGCACCATTGTATTAACATAGGAGAGATTACGCACACGAAATAGCTAAACCTATTTATTAATTTGTTCAAAGGAGACACTTGACCATTTATTGTATAAGAACAATCAATACTATACCGCGCGTCCCACAAAAATGTCCCGGACTTTTTAATTGATAATATCTCCGCTTTAAATCAACATATTTTAATTGTCTTTCATTTACAATTTATTCAATTTTGTTTCCTTTTGAAATAATTTAAGTTTTTGAAAATCAGTTGAATAAACTTTAAGACGATCGATTTACTGAAAGGGGTAGAAAAATTGTTCAAAGGGAAAGTTTTAAAAACAACACTGGTGTTCTTCTTCATTCCTCAATACCTACTGTTAAGAATAATTTCATAACGATGTATCGTACATACAACTAAGTATTTAAACCCTCTGAGAGGTTTCAAGTTTCAAGTGTTCTCAATAATAGTGTTTCAAGGACTGATAAAAAACGGTGGAA
The DNA here is from genome assembly GCA_030386875.1 of Morinoia aosen. Lineage (NCBI taxonomy): Eukaryota > Metazoa > Arthropoda > Malacostraca > Amphipoda > Talitridae > Morinoia > Morinoia aosen. The sequence goes on from CM059564.1 coordinate 50,221,658, forward strand.
TAATGGGTAAAACTGTTCGTTCAATGGTGGCTAGAAGTAATAATTGCCTTGAGAGAAATGGAGGGTATGTCGTTGGATACTAAAATTACCTCATTTATTTAAACGTTATATAAGGTAATGATTTGTTACTCCTTAAAATTTTTGTGTGTTCAGTTTTATGGAAACTACAAAATAAGGAAGAATATCAATATTGTTTTAAAAACTTTTCCTCTGAACAATTAATTTTTCTGCTCGTTTCAGTAAATTGGACATTGTACAGTGGTTATTCAACCGATTTTCAAAAATTTAAATTATTCGAAAAGGAAACAAAATTTACTACATTGTGAAAAAAGGCAATTAAAATATGTTAATTTAAAGCTGGGATGTAATTATTTAAAAAGCGGGGACATTTTTATAGGACACCCGGTATAATAAAAAATCAGGTGTCCGTCAATGATAAGTATATGTTCTCGTGTGTAATTTCCCCTATCTCATTACAATGGGAATCTGCTTGCTTGGACAGTATCATAAATACCATCGAATTATGAAAAACCTGGCATCTGCTCACTTATGTTTATAAGTAAAAAACATTGCGTGAAAATCGAATCAACTGTCAAGAAAATGCGACTCATTGCATTTAAATTTCAAAGGCATTAAAATGCTTAGAAGGTATGGCAAATTTTTTAAAAACCTCTTGCGAACAATAATTTAAATTACAATTCAGGTAGGTATTATGTTATACAATTTGATTGGTTGTTGTGTGCGTTTGTGACGTTTTTAAAGATGCTTAATGACCGTATCTGTGATACGAGTTTTACCAGTGCACAAGTACGAGAATACTGTATTTTAATCGCAGGTACTATTACAATGGATATATTTGTTTGCCATTTTTATCTTGAGATTTTTTTAAAACGATACCATTGGATCCCGTCATTTTTGACCAATCATGTACACTAGTATCTTGATTATTAACAATCTGTAGTCAATTTAAAAGTCGTTCGCTAATAAAGAATATAATGAACATATGCACAGGTTTCAACACCTGCAACCGTTTACTACTAAGAATGAGTGTCGTGTGTTTATTTATACGTTTTGTGTCACGCTGTTAAGAATAATTGATAGGAAAAAAATAGCACTGGCGGTCTTGGTTCCAGTTCACGGTCAATTAATACACTCATTTTCGTTGTGCAATAGCTCTGTAATAAGTCACTTTCATCACAATTAGAGCGATCCAGAGCCTTATATACTCAAGTTTGTACCGTGAATACCGAGTTCGGCGGGGTACTGCATATTGAAATATGCTGTATTATATATTACAATATACTGCATTGCAATGTACTGTACTGCATATTACAATATACATACACAAGTTCGCAGTTGCTTTCAGTAATGCTGAATTTCTGTATCTCGAATACGACACGAATGGCTATAACTACTTCTTTTGCGGCTCAAAAATGCTGTGTTCTGAGTGTTTATTACTCTTATAGGAAAATTAAGTTTCCTTTGGAATAAGCTGAAAGCATGGAAACTCCACTCAAACGAAAATTTGTTGAAGAAAGGTATTAAATTTTGTCATTTTTTACGGTCTGTGTACACTAGTTAAGAAATAAAATATTCATCTTATAAATTATGAATAGGTGAAGTTGGAGTCACAAAATTGTGAATAGGCGGAGTCGGTGTTGGAGTCGCCAAATTCTGGAGAAATGGAGTCGGAGTCGGAGTCGCCAAATTCTGAAAAGGTGGAGTCGGAGTCGGAGTCGGAGTCGCCAAATTCTGAAAAGGTGGAGTCGGAGTCGGAGTCGGAGTCGCCAAATTCTGAAAAGGTGGAGTCGGAGTCGGAGTCGCCAAATTCTGGAAAGGTGGAGTCGGAGTCGGAGTCGGAGTCGCAAATTTATTCCACCGACTCCGCAACCCTGCCAACAAGGTCATTCGGTTGCTCAAGTTGCGGGAGGTGATAGTTAGGTTCCCAAGAGTTCGCAGTATTAGTGAATGTTCCATAGAATGCCACAGTGATGCCGCTTTCGGGAATCTGGTGGATGGGGGTTCGCAGGGAGGCTATGTGATATTTGTAGTTGACGGTGATAACAGGTGTCCTATTGCGTGGCAGTCGCGACGTATTAGGCGTGTGGTAAAGTCCACGCTCGCAGCAGAGACTCTAGCCCTACTGGATGCTGCGGAGGCGGGAGTTTATTATGCCAAACTCCTTTGTGAATGCATTAATGTTCCCTGTTCCGCTGTCCAGGTGAGGTGTTGTGTGGATAATCGGTCGCTTGTAGAATCATTGCATTCTACTAAAACAGTGGCAGACAAGTGCTTGAGAATTAACTTGGCTGTTCTCAAGGATATGTTATCTCGTGGTGATGTAGCTGAGGTGTCGTGGGTTCGTACGAGTCGCATGTTGGCCAACTGTCTCACCAAGCGCGGTGCGTCCAGTGACGCACTTCTGGCTGCTGTCACCGGCAGTACGGGGCACCCTGAATGATCCACAGATTCGTGCCCTTTATGTAAACAGTCTTTTGTTCCTTCGTTTTGTGTTATAAATTGACGTTTTGGTTTGAAATCTTTTTGTGGGGTTTGTTTTGTGTTCTCTTATTTTGTAGATTAAGTTCCTTTTAAATATTTAGAGGGAGAATTGTTAGTCTGTGTAAAACTGGCGCGTGCGTGCTGATCATGCCGGTGATTGTAGTTAGTGCCGGCTCAACCTAATGTGGGCGGCGCGTAGTTCGCCACGCTCTCAGTTGGCTACGAGCGGTGTTCAGGTGAGCACAAGGACCGCTAGAGTGCAGTTAACACTGATGATGTGGTTGTGGTTAGTGAATGTGGTCATGAACTACAAAGGATGCTTGACATTGTGAATGGATATAGTACAGATTTCAAGATGAACTTTGGTGCCGATAAAAGTAAGGTCATGGTCATAAATAGTGATGAGACTGATAGAGACAGACTGTGGAATATTGGAGAAATCAGAATAGGTAGAACAAAAGAATACAAATATCTAGGTTGTATGATAAGTGAAGATGGATGTACTAGAACTAAAGGTGAGAAAGTGGCTAAAGCAATGCAGTGGAGTGGACGGTTAGGTAGTGTGGCCAGATACAGAGCAAACAAGTACGAATGTGTGAGAGGAATGTGGAAGTATGTTGCTGTACCTAGTGTCATGTATGGTATGAGTGCTCTTGCTTGGAATGGAAGTGATCTTGAAAAGCTGGATGTGATACAAAATAAGGTAGGACGTGTAGCATTGGGTGCTCCGAAATGGACAGCTATAGAAGCCATTAGAGGTGACCTAGGGTGGAGCCTATTTTCAGAAAGAATGATGAAAGCTGTGCTGAATTATAAGGTGAGAATTGAAAGAATGTAGAATAGCAGGTGGGTAAGGGGAATCTTTGAATGGAATCTGAGTGTAAGCTATTGGGAGAAAGTATGTTGGGGGCATGCAAGGAAACTCAGTATGCAAAAGATTTTATTCATGTTAGAATTGGGAGACCTGTGGATGACTGGAGTTTAATAAATGTTGGAGGTGTAGGGCCTGAGTGGGACTGCAAGAGGTGGAAGAAAGAGATTGAGAGACAAACAAAAGAGTATGGATTGAATAAGTGGAAGCTTAGCATGATGCGCAAGCCTACACTTAACTGGTATATGAAAAAGAAAGCTCCTAAGTTTGAGCTGTTCTATGATGGTAGTTTTGGAAGTCAACTCTTGTTTGCTGTGAGATGTAAGTCATTGAGTGTGAACAGACGTACATGGAGGTGGAATGAGAATAATAACAGATTATGTCAGCAGTGTAATAGTGGAGTAGAGGAAACAATTGAGCATTTTGTGCTGGAATGTAGTAAGTATGAGCAAGAGAGAGAGAGTTTTATGAATGTGGTGTCTGAGCAGTATGGAGAGAATGAGTGGAATGCCAGATGTGCTGAAGATGATTGCGGTATGAGCTGTCTTGCTGGATTGGATCAGGAGTGTAATGCGAGTATCACTGAGGCTATGAAAGTGTTTCTTGTGCGTGCCTGGAGTAAGAGACAGTGACTGGAATGAGCCAGTCTGGTAGAATGGGCTGTAATGACCCAATGTGCCGGGGGATGGTGTTTTGACACACCGGCTGTCCCGGTGAATATGCCTTCCAATGGAGGCTTGTGACAAGGATCGTAGATCCTGAGTAGTTTAGTGGACAAGTCTGGTACCAGGCGCTGAACTCTTTGTGTGAAAATTGTGGAGGGAATTGTAGGCCGTTACAAAGGCCCCGACTCTGTCGGCCCTCAAGTTCAAGTTCAAGTTCAAGTTCAAGATGTGTGGCGCATTCGTGGCCACACAATCTAGCAAAGAACAAATTAAAGAAGCAACAAGGAAAATCAGTTTATTAAAGACTCGTGATCTTTCCAAGGATCTTTCCAAGGTTAGGCGAACAATTAAAAGGGAACAGCCTGCTCGTCTTAAGAGACAGGCAACAAAGCTAGAGTTAAAAACTATTAGGAAGTGAAGTTCTTCCAATAGTATCGCATTAAAGCAATTGGCCGATTGCTATATAAGTAATATTTTCTTAAAAGGTTGAAGTAAAAGCTGCGAAGGCCAGTAGTGTCTTGATTGATTGAGCTCGAACGGGACGTCCACCCAAAGCGGCTGTAGAAGTTGTTAGGCGGTAACACGGGTCTAGCAACGGCTACCCGCAGAAGAACGGTCATGAGCCACCAATGCCGTCAGCATAACGAAGACGTAGAAGGCCGGATGTCATGCGGCACGGCGGAGGTGCGGCACGGCGGAGGTGCGGCACGGCGGAGGTGCGGCACGGCGGAGGTGCGGCACGGCGGAGGTGCGGCACGGCGGAGGTGCGGCACGACCAGGATAGAGCCCTGGTGACCCGGCGCTGCACCACGTCTTCCGTGCGGACGGGGAAGCAGCCCCCCCTCGCAGCAGAGAAAAGCGCGTGCTGGCGGCGGAGCGTTCCAGGAGCGCGGCAACAGTCAAGAAAACTCCCAGGGCACCAACTCGTCTGCTAACAAAATAAAATTCGAAGACAAAGCAATTGAATAAACATCCTTATTACAAATAGACAGATCCGTTACCAGAGATAAGAAGACATAGTGGCATTTATAAATCAACAGAGCTGTTATCAGATTCGTGAAAATCAAATTACCTAATCAAGGCAGCTGCAATTGGTTATGAGGTACCAACGCAAGGAGCACCGGACCATTCTCCACTCAGCCACTCTTGAATATACTGCGAGAAGACGAAAAGGTTACACGTACGAAGGTTGGCAACAGGAAAAATGATTATCAACAAATAGTCAGGTATAACAAATTTAGACACGACAATTTATAATTTATAGGAAACTCGAGAATAACCACACCTGAACTTTATGGTTCGTCCAGTGTAGAAACTTTATGGCAGGAAGAGCTGGCAAGGTTAAGGGCAAGAGTACCGGACTTTCAAGAAGATAGTAAGAGGAGAAGACGGAGCTCAAATAGGGGAGTTATAGACTCCCCTGTAACAGGTAGAGCTCTCATCAGAGTTAAATAAGCAAGTTTAAGTAAGTTTAAGTAGGTTAAGGTAAGTTAATTTGGTCACCAAGGCAACCTTTAAGTAAGTAAGAATTTAAACGAAAGCCGGTAATCGAAATAATCAAGCACTCACACAAACACACAATGATAAAGAATAAGAGGAAAGATGCCAAGTTAACAGACGAGACGCCGGTGACCCGTAGAGCTGGGGCCCAAATACGCGCAGTTGACGGCGCAAGACACGATAATTAATGACGGGGTAGTTCAGGTCACTCCATTCAGTAGTAAATTAGCTAGACACACCGCGAAGACGCTAACACTGGCCTTCGTAGCAGCAACGTTAATAAAATTCAAAATCCATGAAATTAGGGGTCAAACATTTCATAGCAGAGTTTAAATTGTAAATTATCAAAACGAATCAAACTCAAAAAGAACCGAGTTTCAAAACGCATCTAACTGTCTCAGCCCTGCGTCCTCCGACCTTACTGCCGGGCTGCCTAGCTGGATCTATTAAGGTACTAAAGTTGAAGCGCCTCCCGTGCAACTTTAGAGAGTTTGTGAGGGAAATCCTCACAGATGTAAGCAACTATAAATGTTCTGATTTTGACTGTGTTACATCTGTGTCTAATGAAATTAACTTGATTCAATAAGCTGTCAGCCTCTGCAGACAGCAGCTCAAGAGGTCCAGTAATATTGAGGACTCAAGAAAAAAGTGCTGCAGTATCGGGGGATTTGCTTGATCCTGCTTTTGCTGCCAAAGTACAAGCTGTCAGGTTACACGGATTTCTGCTGAAGAAGTCCAACGACTTTCAAGATCCCTCCGGATCATCGATAAAGAAGAAGAAGGTGGTAATGAGAGACTGAGCTGTTTGTTGTATGCTGATGATGTGGTTGTGGTTAGTGAATGTGGTCATGAACTACAAAGGATGCTTGACATTGTGAATGGATATAGTACAGATTTCAAGATGAACTTTGGTGCCGATAAAAGTAAGGTCATGGTTATAAATAGTGATGAGACTGATAGAGACAGACTGTGGAATATTGGAGAAATCAGAATAGGTAGAACAAAAGAATACAAATATCTAGGTTGTATGATGAGTGAAGATGGATGTACTAGAACTAAAGGTGAGAAAGTGGCTAAAGCAATGCAGTGGAGTGGACGGTTAGGTAGTGTGGCCAGATACAGAGCAAACAAGTACGAATGTGTGAGAGGAATGTGGAAGTATGTTGCTGTACCTAGTGTCATGTATGGTATGAGTGCTCTTGCTTGGAATGGAAGTGATCTTGAAAAGCTGGATGTGATACAAAATAAGGTAGGACGTGTAGCATTGGGTGCTCCGAAATGGACAGCTATAGAAGCCATTAGAGGTGACCTAGGGTGGAGCCTATTTTCAGAAAGAATGATGAAAGCTGTGCTGAATTATAAGGTGAGAATTGAAAGAATGCAGAATAGCAGGTGGGTAAGGCGAATCTTTGAATGGAATCAGAGTGTAAGCTATTGGGAGAAAGTATGTTGGGGGCATGCAAGGAAACTCAGTATGAAAAAGATTATTCATATTAGAATTGGGAGACCTGTGGATGACTGGAGTTTAATAAATGTTGGAGGTGTAGGGCCTGAGTGGGACTGCAAGAGGTGGAAGAAAGAGATTGAGAGACAAACAAAAGAGTATGGATTGAATAAGTGGAAGCTTAGCATGATGCGGAAGCCTACACTTAACTGGTATATGAAAAAGAAAGCACCTAAGTTTGAGCTCTTCTATGATGGTAGTTTTGGAAGTCAACTCTCGTTTGCTGTGAGATGTAAGTCATTGAGTGTGAACAGACGTACATGGAGATGGAATGAGAATAATAACAGATTATGTCAGCAGTGTAATAGTGGAGTAGAGGAAACAATCAAGCATTTTGTGCTGGAATGTAGTAAGTATGAGCAAGAGAGAGAGAGTTTTATGAATGTGGTGTCTGAGCAGTATGGAGAGAATGAGTGGAATGCCAGATGTGCTGAAGATGATTGCGGTATGAGCTGTCTTGCTGGATTGGATCAGGAGTGTAATGCGAGTATCACTGAGGCTATGAAAGTGTTTCTTGTGCGTGCCTGGAGTAAGAGACAGTGACTGGAATGAGCCAGTCTGGTAGAATGGGCTGTAATGACCCAATGTGCCGGGGGATGGTGTTTTGACACACTGGCTGTCCCGGTGATGCCTTCCGATGGAGCCTTGTGACAAGGATCGTAGATCCTGAGTAGTTTAGTGGACAAGTCTGGTACCAGGCGCTGAACTCTTTGTGTGAAAATTGTGGAGGGAATTGTAGGCCGTTACAAAAACCCCGACACTGTCGGCCCTCAAGTTCAAGTTCAAGTGATAATGGATCGCTGGTGGATAATGACCCAATGTGCCTGGGGATGGTGTTTTGACACACTGGTTGTCCCGGTGATGCCATCCAATGGTGGCTTGTGACAAGGATTGGTAGATCCTGAGTAGTTTAGTGGACATGTCTGGTACCAGGCGCTGAACTCTTTGTGTTAAAATTGTAGGCCGTTACAAAGGCCCTGACACTGTGTTGAAACCTTTCATGTAGCACCTTGAATGTATATGTGTATAATACTGATAATGTTACAGTGCTCTTGTGTAAGAATGTATTTAGACAGCACTATGCGTTGAGAACTGAGCTCATGGTTCTTGTGGATCTCTGCTCGTGGTTCTCGGGCTTGGCTGGAGCCTACTCCACCACTACCCTTCGTAATGTAAACGTGTGTCCTGCTGTGTGTACTGATTATACAAACTCCAAGAGTCTCGCCTTCTTAACCTACATCCATTAGGTTATGGGCACAGTAAACCTTCCGATGAAGCAATATCAAGTGAGGTTATCTTAAGTCCCGAAGCGAAAAACAGCCCGGGACAGCGAGAACAGAAGTTGGTGATTTGTTAGTGCTGTGTGAGACAGAAACGGTGAAAGAGAAAGAAACATGGCAGGCTCCGTAAGTGAAAGTGCAAAGAACTGCCTCACGGCTCTTAATGATAAAAACTATCCTACGTGGAAGCTGCAAATGAAGATGATTCTGATGAAGGAAAAACTGTGGAACTTGGTTCGAGGAACGGAAACCATGCCACAGACTACGGACGAGACTGCTCGAAGAAAATTTGAAGAAAGACGTGACAGTGCACTTGCAACAATTGTGCTTGGTGTCGAAACAAGTCAACTTTATTTGTTGGGTGATCCTACTGACCCTGTGCAACTATGGCATAAGATTGAAGATACATTCCAGAAGAAAACTTGGTCTAACAAGTTCAGACTACGCAAAAGACTCTACAACATGAAACTAAAAGAAGACCAAGACTTACAAACTCATCTCAAAGCATTTGTCGAAATATTTGAGTCCTTGAGTGTGATTGATGACGCTGTTGATGAAGAAAGTCGTGTAATAATCTTGCTGTCGTCACTTCCCGACCATTTCTCCACACTGGTGACTGCACTGGAAGCTCATGAAAAACTACCGTCATGGGATATTGTGACAGAGCGTCTTCTGAATGAAGAAGCAAAACTGAAAAACCAAAGTGCTTCAGACTTCAGTGAAAAATCCCTTGTGACCTCCAAATTGAAAAACTCACGATGCTTCGAATGCGGAAAATTGGGACACCTACGTACCAAGTGCTGGATCTATCAAGAAAAATTGAAGAAAGAAGATGGGAACCACACAGAAAACCAAAACAATTTTGTAGCAGATAAAACAAATTATATCGGTGCATTGTCTGTGATAAATATCAATAATTGTTGGGTAATTGATTCCGGTGCAACAGCACACATGTGTAATAATAGGAATGATTTTTCTTGTATGAATGAGCTATCTAGTCCAATTAACATTGAAGTTGGTGATGGTAGAAACTTGCAAGGTGTTGGTGTAGGTGATGTTGAAGTTATGGTGTTGTTGCCTAAAGGTCGAGTAGATACCTGTGTTGTTAAGAATGTCTTGTATGTACCTGGCTTAGCCTACAATTTACTTTCCGTGCCTCAGATTACAGAAAGTGGAAACTCAGTTTACTTTGACGAAAGCTCATGTAAGATTGTAAATAAAGACGATGAATTAATTGCCTTAGGCAGTAAAGCAGGAAAATTGTATAAACTTAATTGCACCCTTAATTCAGCCGCCAAATGCATGAACGTTTCCTCTGATGAAATTCTGTGGCATAAACGATTTTGTCATCTAGGATTCAATAATCTTAAGAAATTAGCCACTAGGAATCTTGTTAGAGGTTTTGATTGTTCTGTGAGTGGAGATAACATTTTTTGTGAAAACTGTTGTGATGGTAAAAATCATAGGCTTCCGTTCCCCAAAACAAATCACAAAAGGAAACGCCAACCCTTAGAACTTATCCACAGTGATGTGTGTGGCCAGCTTAATCCCATATCACTTGGGAGTGGAAGGTATTTTGTAACCTTCATAGATGACCACTCCAGATATACTTGGGTGTACATTATCAAACATAAGAGTGATGTTTTCAAAGTGTTTCAGGAGTTCAAATCCTTGGTAGAAAATCACTATGATCACAAAATTAAAATTCTGCGCTCCGATAACGGTGGGGAATACATCTCTAATGACTTTGAACAATTCCTAAAAAGGGAAGGAATTATCCATGAAAAAACTGTGCCTAAGACACCTGAACAAAATGGAGTTGCAGAAAGAATGAATAGAACTCTTCTTGACTCTGTCAGAGCTATGCTGTCTGGTTCAAAGTTACCAAAATCATTCTGGGGTGAAGCTATATCAACTGCCGTGTATGTCAAAAATAGGAGCCCTGCTAGTGCATTGAATGATATGACCCCTTATCAGGCCCTTAATGGACACAAGCCCAACGTACAGCACCTCAAAACCTTTGGCTGCAGTGCGTACGCTCATGTCCCCAAAGATGAGAGGGAAAAACTTGATCCAAAATCTAAACCCTGTGTTCTTGTAGGATATGGAAGTGGATCCAAGGGATATCGTCTGTATGACATAAACAGTAGAAGGATATTTTTGAGTAGAGACGTTATGTTCAATGAATCTCAGCAGATGCCAATTGAGAAGGAGCCTTCAGAAGTAAATGATGGTAATTTTACTCTTCTTCCTCAGGATCCAGAACCAGAAGACTCTGAGGGAGGGGTGGAGCATAGACAGTCAGATGCTGGGATGGAGGGAGTGCAGCCTAGACAATCAGCCAGATATCGACGGGCTCCTGATAGGTTTGGTGAATGGGTGTATTTAATGAAAAATGAGCTTGATATACCATCTTGTGTTCAAGAAGCACTCAGTGGACCAGAAGCAAAACTATGGGAAACAGCTATGGAGAATGAGATGGAGTCTATAAATCAAAACAGAGTATGGTCCCTTGTAGAGTGTCCTAATGACAAAAAACCTATCAAATCAAAGTGGATCTTTAAAAGAAAAACCGGACCCGACGGAAGCATTTGCTCGTACAAAGCTCGCCTTGTGGCTCAGGGCTACTCACAAAAATATGGCATCGACTACGACGAGACCTTCAGTCCCGTGGTTCGATTTGAGTCTGTCAGGACAGTACTAGCTTTGGCTGCCAAATGCAACATGCAAGTCCATCACATGGACGTTGCAACAGCCTTCCTTAATGGAGAACTGATTGAAGAACTATATCTGGTTCAACCTGACGGTTTTATTGTCAAAGGCAAAGAAAATCTGGTGTGTAAACTACAAAAATCGCTCTACGGACTAAAACAAGCCCCTAAGTGTTGGAACACTACACTAGATAGCTATTTGAAGAAATTGGGTTTTGTACAATCTAAGAGTGATGCTTGTATATACACTCGTGTTCAAGATAAGAAACTGTGTATTGTGGCGGTGTATGTAGACGATCTAATAATTGCTTCTGAGTCTGGTGATGAAATAAATCAAATAAAGTTGAGCCTTTCTACCCAATACAAAATGAAGGACCTTGGTGTGCTGAGTTACTTCCTAGGTGTAAGTGTTGTACAATTTAAAAACAATGTCCTCTTGAATCAAACTGCCTACATTGAGGCTCTGTTGTCAAAATTTGGCTTTGATAATTGTAAACCTGTTGCAACTCCCGCCGATGTAAACGTAAATCCGATATGCTCCCCAAATGATGTCGAATTTGACCCTGCCACTTATCAAAGTGCTGTAGGTAGCCTTTTGTATTTGTCAACCAGAACTCGACCTGACATTGCATTCGCAGTGAATAATGTTGCTAAATACAGCTCCAAACCTCTTGAACAGCATTGGATGTGTGTTAAGAGAATATTCAGGTACCTGAGAGGCACCTCTAAACTAGGTCTCATGTATAGCAAATGTTCTGATACTTGCATTGGTTATTCAGATGCTGACTGGGCTGGTGATAAAAATGACCGAAAGTCTACCTCTGGTTACTGTTTCACCCTCAGTAATTCGGTAATTACGTGGAGATCTAACAAACAAACTTGTGTAGCCCTCTCAACTGCAGAAGCCGAATACGTTGCTCTTGCCGGTGCGGCTCAAGAGGCTGTCTGGTTGAAGCACTTACTCAGTGATCTAAATTTTGGGACTATGGAACCAATGGTTATAAACGAAGACAACCAGTCAGCCATCTGTCTTGCCAACAATCCCAAATATCATGGGAGGAGCAAGCACATCGATATTAAGTTTCACTATGTACGGGATCTTGTAAGTAACAAAGATATAGACGTAGTGTATTGCCCTACCGACGAAATGCTCGCCGACATATTCACCAAGAACCTGCCGATAGAAAAGTTCTCTAGACTAAGAACGAAGTTAGGAATGGTCTCATCTGACACACATTCAATGTGAGAAGGAGTGTTGAAACCTTTCATGTAGCACCTTGAATGTATATGTGTATAATACTGATAATGTTACAGTGCTCTTGTGTAAGAATGTATTTAGACAGCACTATGCGTTGAGAACTGAGCTCATGGTTCTTGTGGATCTCTGCTCGTGGTTCTCGGGCTTGGCTGGAGCCTACTCCACCACTACCCTTCGTAATGTAAACGTGTGTCCTGCTGTGTGTACTGATTATACAAACTCCAAGAGTCTCGCCTTCTTAACCTACATCCATTACACTGTCGGCCCTCAAGTTCAAGGTAAAAGAAGAAAATTCCCTGATGCTAGTGTCATGTATGGTATGAGTGCTCTTGCCTGGAATGAAAGTGATCTTGAAAAGCTGGATGTAATAGAAAATAAGGTAGGACGGTTAGCACTGGGTGCTCCGAAATGGACAGCTACAGAAGCCATTAGAGGTGACCTAGGGTGGAGCCTATTTTCAGAAAGAATGATGAAAGCAATGCTGAATTCTTAGGTAAGAATTGAAAGAATGCAGAATAGCAGATGGGTAAAGCAAATTTTTGAGTGGAATCTGAGTGTAAGCTATTGGAAGAAAGTGTGGTCAATATTTATTTTAGGCGCTGCACGGAAATTAATAATTTGGGGGCAAATAATCAATAAAGGAAAACATTTTAAGACCTTTTTATATGAATGAAATTCTGCTCGCTGATGCGTTATTTTTGAATTATTGAACTTCGAAGTTGGCCGTCGCGCGTCAGATAAAGCGACTGCGCCAAGCAGAATTTAATTAATAACGGAAGCTTACCCCCTATTACAAACGTAAAGAGGTTGGGTCGTGAGGGTTAGCCACAGTTCTTCTAGTGAAAATTATAAATAAAGCTTCTAACCCACCCATTAGGGTGATGACCGTGTAGTGAAGAGACTTCACTACGTATTGTGTACGGCAACTGTACCGCTGGCGTGCACATGGAGCTCCGTCCTGCTGCTGCTTGGCTGCAGCTAAAGTGGGCGGCTGCTCGATTGAAGCGAGTCAGTTGCGTCGGAACCTTCATGGTGTGCACTTGTCTACGAGCAGGCTAATAAAGCGGGTTGCCTGGTGTTGTAAGTGCCCCATGTAGTGCTTGCTCTAATCCTATGCCTATTTTACTGGGTAACGCCTAAGGTGGTTTTGCCAGGGTGGATAGTCAGCGGTAGAGCCACGGTTTCGTGTACGAAAGACGGCTACCGCGAGACCCGCCCTGAGTCTGTCTGTAAATTATCATTCCCCTGTTTTAATATATACTCTTGTCTTGTCCGTGCCGTACTTTGACCTCGTATCTGGCCTTAGCTATTTAAGCCTGAGTAGCTATTCCCTGTCTGGCCGGCATCCTGACAGGTCGGTTTCCAGTAACTAAACGTTATCAGGCTCGTGGTCGTTACATTTGGTGTCAGAAGTGGGATTTGGCTTCAGATACGGGGACAGTCGGTAGGATAAGGAGTAGTGCAATAAATTGGAATTTTTTAATAGAACTTATTATCGTTGCTGACAGTAGACATTTTTTGGGCTTAATTTAGGATGGAAACAAAAGCGGAGTTAGCTAACGTAATGCTTAGTCTCACAGAAGCAATCAAGGGCTTACGTTCAGACAAGTTGCCCCCACCGGGGAAGTTTTCAGGCAAGTCTAGCGACGGTCAGGTCTCGGTTTTCTTGACTAAATTTGAGAATTATGCAAGTTCTAAGTACCAGGAAAACAAGTCGGCTTGGGTTCAGGAATTGCCAGAATTTCTTGAGGGGGAAGCCAAGAATATAGTTCAAGCATACGGAACGGGAGCTGACTATGGGGAAGTAAAAAATAGGTTGATTCAGGAACTAGAGCTTCACGAAAAATTAAGTGATGATGGGTACACAGAATTCTTGCGGGCAGAAAGAAATAGGGGTGAATCACTGACTTGCTATAGTATTAGGCTTGAAAGGCTGGTAGCAAAAGTGGATAGTGTAGGAAAAGAGGGCAAAGAACTCTTGGCTCGAAATAAATTTATTAGTTCCCTAGCACCGGAGCTGGTACGTCGGCTTAAGTTATTCGTTGGCCAGCAGGAGTCCATTGCACTCAGTGCAGTGGCCCGACTAGCAGCCAGTTTGGAGGCCGATATGACAGCTACCGAGGAAAGAATGGGGAATAATACTCGAGCGGAACAAATTTACTTAGCGACGCCATACGCGCCAGAAACAAATAATGATAACATTGAACACCAGGAACGCGGGCCGGCCAGATCAATGCGTTGTTTTCGTTGTGGACAGGAGGGACATTTTGTGCGGGACTGTACACAGCAGGTAGCACATAGAGACAGATTCGGGGAAGTTGTTAGTTCAGAACGCGGGTTGAAATGTGCGTATTGTGGCAAGAAGGGACATTTGATGAAGGACTGTCAGGGATTTTTGGAGAAATGCGCAGCTTGTGTATGGTGTGGGGAAATCACACATCGTAGTTTCCAGTGTGCGCACAAACCAGGTCGACAGTCGGGAAACTAGGTGACTCCGGTATGGAAGAGGCACAGCCGGAGCAGTGTCATGATAGTCCTCAAAATATTGAGATGGTGCGGCAGAAGCGTGAGGTAGCGGTCGCGTACGCGGTGGTTGTAGAGGTTGGGCAGTTACAGGTTGATGGCCTAGTAGATACAGGCGCGTCGATCTCTTTAATTACAGAAGAGCTGCTCCATAGAATTCCGGGTGTTCAGGGAAAACTTCGCGCTTCCGCCGTTGATAATGTTGTAGGAATTTCAGGAAACGAGATTCGAATAGAAGGTGAGATATACTTGGCAGTAACGATTGGCAGAACTAAGTTCCCAAGGCATAGGTTTTTGGTGATGACTGAGCCGGTACAGTCATTCAGTTGTGTGTTGGGCTTGGAATTTCTTGATAGCTTCAAACTTACGTTGAATGCATCAGATAGGACTTTGGAGAAAGGAAGTAGTCAAGATCGTACAAGAATAGCCCGGTTGAAGGTGATGACTTCGCGCAGAGCGGAATTTCCAGTTTTCAGTGCGGCGGAAGTGACTGTACCTTCTAGGCAGATGTTGCGTTTGTCCGCTCAAGTGAAGAGGGCACCAAATAAATTTGAAGGGTATTTAGAGCCAGTCGATAATGGGACTCGTCCATTGATGGTAGCTTCGTCAGTAAATGTCGTGGACGATGAACATATTCGAGTAGAAGTAATGAACCCATTTGACAGTGATGTGAGGTTAGCCAAGCACACAAGACTAGGTACTTTGGTGGCTTTGTGTCGGGAAGAAGTAGAGCAGGATGAAGAGATGGACGAGGTGCCGGGTGACTTTAGCTTGGACGGTACGGATCTGACTGCAGAACAAAGGACGATAGTTGCTGAACTGATGACTGCGCATAAAGACGTTTTTGCGACAGATGAGGCAGACGTGGGGTGTACCGAGACAGTGCGGCACCATATAGATGTTCAGGGTGCAGCGCCTGTAAAACAAAGAAATAGACGTTACCCGGGGCCCATGAAAGAGGAAATCGACCTAGAGGTAAAACTATTAGCGGAAAAAGGTATTATTGAGCCATCTAAGTCACCATGGTCGTCTCCGTTAGTGCCAGTTAGGAAGAAGAACGGAAAACTAAGACTTTGTGTGGACTTTAGAATGTTAAACAGCTTGACAAAACCAGACTGTTTTCCGCTGCCTCATATAGGAGATACGATAAACAAACTTTCGGGAAATTATTATTTTTCTACGCTTGACTTGAAGTCGGGATATTATCAGGTGCCTCTGACTGAATCTTCGCGAGAACTGACTGCTTTCTCTACTGGTACGGAACTGTATCAATTCACTAGGCTTCCGTTTGGAGTATGCAACGGGCCGGCTACGTTCTCACGGCTAATAAGTTTAGTAATTAAAGGGCTACCGAGTGACTCTGTGCAGGCTTACCTTGACGATATTTTGGTCGCTAGTGGGACGTTTGCTGAACATGTCCAGGCGTTGGAGAGGGTGTTCGGCCGGCTTCGAGTTCACGGGCTCAAGCTGAACTTGGAAAAATGTTGTTTGTTTCAAGAGCAGGTCGATTACTTGGGTCACTCCGTCGGTAGACTTGGTGTGAGTCCGCTAGAAAAGAATATAGGGGCGATCCAAGAGTTTCCAGTGCCACGAACGGTACGGCAGTTAAGATCCTTCCTGGGTATGGTGAACTATTATAAGAGTTTTATAAAAGACTCTGCCAATTTACTGCACCCCTTATACCTGGCGACAGCCATGGGGAAATGGGAATGGACTGCCGAGTGCCAGCAAGCATTTGAGAACGCGAAAACCGTATTGGTGACCGCTCCAATTCTAGCGTACCCAGACTTTGTGACGGGACAGCCATTCGTGTTGACGACTGACGCTAGCGGATGGGGAGCTGGCGCGGTGCTGTCTCAGGTGCAAAGCGGTCAAGAAAGAGTGATCGGTTATGCCGGGGTCAGTTTTAATAAGGCCCAAATGAGATACAGCGCAACGGACAAAGAGCTAGCGGCAATCAGGTTTGCAGTAAATCACTTTAGAATTTACTTGAGTGGTAGGAAATATGTGATCCGAACGGACCATCAGCCTCTGATATATCTTCACAATATGAAGCGTACCGACGACCGACTGATGAGGACATTGGCTGACTTGGCTATTGGTCAGTATAGCATCGAGTATGTGCCCGGGAAAACTAATGTAGTTGCTGACTGTCTGTCCCGGGTGAATTTTCCTTGGTCAGTTCCAGAGGGAGACGAGAATGCTCCTGAGCCAGAATGTGGGGAGTACCAGGTAGCCGAAGTAGAGGGGGGCCCAAATTCTTTGTTTGTGGCGTTGAGCCGAGCCTCGGGTCTGGGAGATGCGTTGACGCTCCGAGAGCAGGCGATAGACAGATTATTGCAGGAACCCAAAGCATTCGGTAGGACTGGTAAGGCCGCGGATCGTAGGATGATTTCGAGTTGGAAAAATCCGGATGTTTTCCCTCCATGGGAGGCTCTCGTGGCGTTTGCGCAGTTATTTGACTTGAGAGTGGAGGTGGTTTGCAAGCCAGGAGGGTTGGTTGTTGCAAATCCTGTGGGGGAGAAGGGAACTGTTAAACTGGAATGCAAAGGAGGCGTGCATTTTAATTTTATCATAGCAGGTATACCAGCAGAAAGGGTCAATGTAGCAGCGCCTCACGGGCAAGGTAGCCAGGAGGGTGCTTGCCAGTTGGCTGACCTTCGGTTAGGAGAGGAAATACAGATGTTCGCGCCGCATCAACTGCAGGACCAGAGGTTGGTGAGGGTGCGCGAGGCTCTGGAAAGGAAGGAAAAAGACCCAGCATTAGGATATTTGCGACGACATTTTAATAGCTTAGTGATACATAGCGGTGCCATATGTTACAAATACAAGCTAGGGGGCGAGGAAAAGTTCCTACCAGTCATTCCAGACAGTCAATTGAAGGGCTTAGTTAGACAGTTTCATGAACATGTAGCACATGCGGGACAGACTAAGGTTAGCAAGGCATTCCGGCGGTGTTACTTTCATCCCAGCCCATACAAGACTATCAAGGAAGTGATAAGAGAATGTCGGACGTGCCAGTTGCATAAAGGAGTAAGTGCAAAAGATTACCCGCTGTATGGGTTGATAAGTGCACGGCGCCGCATGATATTTATGCGGTTGATTTGATGCAATTGCCGCGTACTCCCAGAGGACATATAGGATTATTGGTGGGTATTGATTTATGGTCCAAATTTGGACACGCAATACCTATACGTTCAAAAGCTGCGCCGGGAGTTGCGCGTGCATTGGAGTATGGTATATTGGCTAGTTGCCCTAGAACCCCTAAAATTTTGCGGTCCGACAATGGTCCCGAGTTTCGAGCTAGTTTGTTCGGACAATTGTTGGACAGGTACGGGGTGCGGCATGAGCGCTCAATCGCCTATGCGCCGCATACCAATGGAGCGGTGGAGAGACTCAACCGGACCATCAAGGAGAGACTCGCCACGGCCTGCGCTGGTAACCCTGGGAGCTGGGATCTGGAAATAGCAAGAGTGATGTCCCAGTACAATAGACTTACCCACAGTGAGACCGGTCGAGCCCCGAGTGAATTCTTCGTGAAGGAGGCTGCGGTGCCAGATCTGCCAAGGCCACCCCGGATGTGGCGACCCGCTGGACCGAAGTTCCGACCGTTCGCAGTGGGAGAGCTGGTCCTGCGGCGGGTACCTTACGCACGAGAGGACGAGAGGCATAAACTCGCCCCACAGTTCCAGGGTCCCTACGAGGTGCTGGAGGTTGACAGGAACCAGGTCACCTATAAGATACGGGATCTGCAGCGGCGAAGAGCTCCCTTCAAGGTGCACGTGAGGCAATTGAAGAAATACCATGGAAACGACATGGGTCAGGCCCAGCCAGTGCAACCCGAAAGGAAGAACGAGGCAGAAGGTCTGCCACAGAGGCAGCCACGCAAGAGGACCCGTCGAGAAGTGGGGCCGAAGGAAGACGGGGCTGGCGCAGCGGGCGGATTGGAAGAGGACCGAGTGGCTCCCGTGGAGGATGAGTGGTTGGGTCGCCCAATTCATCCGCTGCCACCATTTCCGGCGATGCAGCAGGAGGAGGTGACGGGCAACGACACGAGCGGGGACTTCTCGAAATTTATCGGGCAGTACCCGGATCTTCCGCCGTGTGAGGAGAGCCTCGACTTTTCGGGGTTCATTGGCCAGTACCCGGATCCTCCCCTGTTGCGAATGAGAAGAACAGAGGCGCTGGAAGCGGAACACAGACCCGTCGTGAGCGAGGGAGAGGCGAGTGAAAGCGGAGCTGCAGCAGAAGGCACCTCCGATTTTTCAGGTTTCGGGGGGTGGTCGCCATTGGAGAGAGCGCGCCCAGATGTACGAACTTCTACCCCGGTGGAGGAAGGTGACGAAAGGGGTAACGACGCAGGGTGTTTGGAGGTAACAGAGGTGAGTGCCGGTGATAATACTTGGCGGAGAACGGAACCTTCGGAGCCAGAAGATGAAATATTGCCTCGATTAAGACCAAAAAAGAGGTTAGATTATAAATGCTGAGTGTCTACTTCGATACTGCTCGGATTGTTTTGTTTCAGGTCCGGGGATCTGTTGCTGCAGGCGATGGGCCAACGTAGCACGGGGTGCGATGGTCCGACCTGGGCTGCCTGTTCGTGTCCCGACCCTGCAGATGTCTTCTGAGGCGCGGCCGGTGCTGATGGTTGCCTGCCATCGCAACCCGACTGGTGTGAAGCCCTTTGGATGTCCGGGTCGGAGGTGACGGGCGGAGGCGCATACTCTTCAGAGATCGTGGTCTCTGTTGCGAGCTGGGAACGCCATGGGAGGTGGACTTCTGCCGCATGTTTGGCTGCTAAAGTGAAGCCTGCTCAGCGCCGGTTGCAGTATGGAGGAGCAGTCGCCGGTGTGCAATCTGCAGTCATGTCGGCAGGCACGCGGCAAATCTGCAGCCGGACGTTTCGTCGTCACCTGCGAGACTGGCGGGAACTTGGAAGACAGAAGAACCGGATAGTGTTATCAATTTTAGAACAATGATGTACATAGTAAACCTTTTAGTAGTTGTCCAGTTGTCACGTGCTAGATGCATGTTTTCCTTAATGTATAACTTTTTAATCTTGTGCGGTAAATTGAGGATATTAGAAGCTTTAGTTGGAGCGATGAGTTCGTACTAAATTAAGAAGGATGTAGTGTAGTGAAGAGACTTCACTACGTATTGTGTACGGCAACTGTACCGCTGGCGTGCACATGGAGCTCCGTCCTGCTGCTGCTTGGCTGCAGCTAAAGTGGGCGGCTGCTCGATTGAAGCGAGTCAGCAGGGTTGCCAGATGCAGGGAAATTTCCCTGCTTTAGGGAAATTTTGGGTCCCAAAGGGAAAAAGGGAAAAAACTTCGAAAACCTTATGAAAACAGGGAAATTTTGCTATGCGGCTTCATTTTCATGTAAAATTATATGTAAGTGATTAGCTTCTTGACATTTTATGCCAAGCTACTTATATTTATAATTTTTAACACTTGTCGGACATGTTCGAACTTTGATACACGTATTGTACGCGTACATACTGACTAGGAGCAATCAGAGGCGCCAATGCATCGTAAGCGCTCAGCGCCAGTTCAACTTCATGCGGTTCTCGCTTCACAGAGTCACAGATCCTAATCATCACAGTTGCATTAGTCATTCTAATGATTGTAGCGAGAGGAAATTGAAGAGACGCGCTTCAGCATTACTGAAATTTTTTAAATGAATTAACGTAATATGTAAAGCAGTGGAATGAAACCCCACAATCAAAAGTAAGACGTTAACGTTTAATTCACACTCAAAAGTACCTAGAGTTGTGGGAAACTGAAATGAAATTCAAAGGGTGGCTCAGTAAAAATTAAAAAGGAGCAGAATATTTTCAATGTAAATTATGTGATGTAAATAGATGGAAAAGCTGGCAGATCAGAGATTGAAAACCATGCGGAAATGACAAATACAAAAATATAGAAATTAGAAAAAACAAACAAACAAAACAAACATCGGCATCTCTGGGATGCTTTGTTTCCAATCAAGCCTGATACATATGATCTTATCATTGGTTTTTCAAATGTCTTATAACTAACCCTATATATAGGACACCATGACGGTTCCCCCGTAGAGCCGGTACCCATTTCCGACACCTGGGTTGAGTGGGGTATTGTGCTTGAGCTTTCCCTTATACCCAACGGGGAAAATCGCCGCGCCAGCGCCGGGATACGAACCCTAGTTTCCAACATACAAGGCCGATCCCTTAAGCCACTGTGCCACGGAGGGCACAACAAGAAGTTCTTTGGATACGTAGAACGGCAGTAAACGAAGAAAAACTACACAAGTAGAAGAAGGTGAAGTTAGACTTGTTGCATTTTTATATGAGCATAATCTTCCGCATTCTATTGTTGAACATTTAGTCCAAGTTGTGAAAGCAGCTTGTACTGATTGGGAGATAGCGAAAGGCTTCAAATGTGGTGGGACTAAGTGTATTGCAATTGTGAAGAATGTTTTAAGAGGCGAAGTGAGTGATAATATTTGTGAGCTCTTGAAGAATCATTGTTTTTCTCTGATAACGGATGAATAAACATATAAACGAAGTACAAAGTATTTGGCATTGGTGGCAAGGGTTGTTAAAAAAGATGTTGTTAAAGATCCATTTTCGACTATCATTCCACTCATTAGTGCTACAACATGTTTGCATGGAAAAATGAAAGAGCTGTTCACTGAAATAGGTATATTTCATAAAAATAATATGATTCTATGTATGTACGTATGTATGTTTAAAGAATCTACAAAACAGGGAAATTTTTGGTCAAAAAAGGGAAATTTTGAGACTAAAACAGGGAAATTTAGGTTAGACCATCTGGCAACCCTGCGAGTCAGTTGCGTCGGAACCTTCATGGTGTGCACTTGTCTACGAGCAGGCTAATAAAGCGGGTTGCCTGGTGTTGTAAGTGCCCCATGTAGTGCTTGCTCTAATCCTATGCCTATTTTACTGGGTAACGCCTAAGGTGGTTTTGCCAGGGTGGATAGTCAGCGGTAGAGCCACGGTTTCGTGTACGAAAGACGGCTACCGCGAGACCCGCCCTGAGTCTGTCTGTAAATTATCATTCCCCTGTTTTAATATATACTCTTGTCTTGTCAGTGCCGTACTTTGACCTCGTATCTGGCCTTAGCTATTTAAGCCTGAGTAGCTATTCCCTGTCTGGCCGGCATCCTGACAGGTCGGTTTCCAGTAACTAAACGTTATCAGGCTCGTGGTCGTTACAACCGCAATCTTGTTTACATCGGGTCCAAGATGGCGGCGCCCATGGTGGTCGCCATCTTTGAGCTGCTATAAACAAGATTGCGGTCGTCACCCTAATGGGTGGGTTAGAAGCTTTATTTATAATTTTCACTAGAAGAACTGTGGCTAACCCTTACGACCTAACCTCTTTACGTGTGTAATAAGCGGGTTAACTACCCTTATTAACTAAATTACGGCGCCGGCGCCAACTTCAAAATACAATTATTCAAAAATAACGCATCAGCGAGCAGAATGTCATTCTTGTAAAAGGTTTTTAAATGTGCTCTTTCAGTGATTCTAAGCAACAAAATTATTAATTTCCGTGCAGCACCTAAAATAAATATTGACCGAAAGTGTGCTGGGGGCATGCAAGGAAACTTAGTATGCAAAAGATTATTCACGTTAGAATTGGGAGACCTGTAGATGACTGGAGGTTAATAAATGCTTTAGATGTAGGGCCTGAGTGGGACTGCAAGAGGTGGAAGAAAGAGATTGAGAGGCAAACAAAAGAGTATGGGTTGAATAAGTGGAAGCTTAGCATGGTGCGGAAGCCTACACTTGACTGGTATATGAAAAAAGAAGCACCTAAGTTTGAGATGTTCTATGATGGTAGTTTTGGAAGTCAACTCTTGTTTGCTGTGAGATGTAAGTCATTGAGTGTGAACAGACGTACATGGAGATGGAATGAGAATAATAACAGATTAGTGGAGTAGAGGAAACAATTGAGCATTTTGTGCTGGAATGTAGTAAGTATGAGCAGGAGAGAGAAAGTTTCATGAATGTGGTGCTTGAGCAGTATGGAAAGAATGAGTGGTATGCCAGATATGCTGAAGATGATTGCGGTATGAGCTGTCTTGCTGGATTGGATCAGGAGTGTAATTTGAGTATCATTGAAGCTATGAAAATGTTTCTTGTGCGTGCCTGGAGTAAGAGACAGTGACTGGAATGAGCCAGTCAGGTAGAGTGGTCAGTAATGACCCAATATGCCTGGGGATGGTGTTTTGACATACTGGATATCCCAGTGATGCCGTCCAATGGCAGCTTGTGACAAGGATTGGTAGATCCTGAGTAGTTTAGTGGACAAGTCTGGTATCAGGCGCTGAACTCTTGGTGTGAAAATTGTGGAGGGAATTGTAGGCCGTTACAAAGGCCTCGACGCTGTCGACCCTAAATTTCAAGTTCAAGAAACATACGTCTAGCTTGAATGGGGGAAAGAACGCAAGGTGAATGCAATTATGAAAGTGGTTGGAAGTGCACGAAAGAAAAATGTTAGAGTTGCTGTGACGAGCCTCCTGAGGAGGCCTGCGTGTGATGAGTATGAAAGGGTGCGAAAGGAGGTGCATGAAAGGATTGTGAGTATGAGGGCTGAGAGTATGAGAAAGCGTGTGTTACGTTCCAGCTTCCTTGATATGAATAACGTGATCCAGGGTAGGTGTTTTCGTGGAGATGGAGTCCACCTTACACAAGAAGGTTAGATGAAACTCTCCAAGAGATACATCCAGTGGATCAGGTCTACTCATATTGTAATGGAAGGTGGAACAGGATGAATGAAAAGCTGTCAGAGCAAAAATGAAGAATGTAGTGAATTGTCCAATAGTGTTGTGAGGTTTGGATGTATAAATGTGCGTAGATAGAATGCAGGAAAGTTAGATGACCTTGTAGCAGAATTTGAGAATGAAAATTTGGATTGTATTGGTATAGTAGAGACCCAAATGCGAGATAGTCAGGTTAACATGTAAGGAGAGTAAGTACCTTATAGTAGGAAAAGAACGTGTAAGTTGGCAAAAAAGAGGTGGTGGAGTTGCCCTTATTATAAAAAATGCTCTAAATTGGAAATAAGAAGAAATTCTTTTTGGAAATAAATCTGAGAGTGAAGATTTGTTAGTAAGTGTGAAAGAGTGCATGCCAGAGAATGTGTTATTGTGATTGTATGTTTTATGACAACTGATGGGATTTTAGCTCATCAATAGAATGATGTTTGTCTTTCACTTCATGCTAAGCATCCACTTGTTTAATTTAAACTTTTTTGTTTGCCTCTCAGTCTCTTTTTTCCACCTGTTGCAGTCCCACTCTGGTCCTTCACCTCCAACATCCAACATCCATGACCATGAGTCTCCTAATTCTAACACAGATAATCTTTTGCATACTTGGTTTTCTTGCATGCTGCCAACATATTTTCTCCTATTTTCCTGCACCGAGATTACATTAGAAAATTACTTAACTCACCTGCTATTGTGTATTTTCTCTAGTCTTGCCTTATAATTCAAAACAGCTTTCATCATTTATTCTGAAAACAGGCTCCACCCTTAGTCACTTCTGATAGCTTCTGCAGCTGTCCATTTTCAAGCACTCAATCCTAGACAACCTACCATATTCTGAATCATATCCAGTTTTTCAAAGTTTCTTCTAGTCCAGGCTAAATCACTTATACCTTACGTAACACTAGATACAGCACTATACTTCTATATTCTTCTCACACATTTATACTTGTTTACTCTGTTCCTGCTCACACTACTTAACCATCTACTCCATTGCATAGCTTTTGCTACTTTCTCATTCTTAGTTTTGGTGCAACCTTCTTCACTTTTATATAACCTAGATATTTGTATTATTTTCTACTATTTATTCTAATTTCTCCAATATCCCACAGCCTATTGATATCAGTCTTGTCACTACTTTAAAATCATAATCTAAATTTTATCTGCAACAAAATTTTTCTTGAAATTTGTATTTTGTCCTATATCCCTTCACTTTGTCAACTGTCGACTTAAACATCCTTTGTAGTTCATGCCTAGATTTGCTAACCACAACTACATCATCAGCATACTACAAACAACTCAGTCTTTCCTTACCAATTTTCAGTACTAAGCCACTCATTCTCAATCAAATCGCTAATTCTTCTATGTACATTCCAAACAAGAGAAACAGTACAGTCCTGTCTCATTCCTCTAAGACTCTTTGCTTTCCCAGTTTCCCAATTTCCTAACCTGTAGATAGCACCTGTATTCTTGCACAATGTTTACATCTTTCTACTTAATCCAAGTATTCTCAAGATTTCAAACAGCCTAAACTGATCTACTTTTTCCTGGATGTAGAACATCCAGGAAATAGTCTCATCTTGCATCCCCAGGAGGTGCAAACACACTAGGGTGGAAACTCCTGATTTAGATTTTATGTTCTGTTGCTAGCAGACAGAGACTTCTGAAGATGTTTACAATGTTTTTTTCTCAACTAATTCTGTGATACCCATGTTATATTTACACTGGTAAGAAAGTGCTCAGGAATGACCAGCACAAATTCTTCTTTTTTAGTGGAGAACAAGAGACTGAGCAACATCACGCCTACCAGTCAATTTGTCGTCAATTATGTATATGGTAGAGCAAACCATGATGGTCATTCTTGCTGTGGAGGGAATTCTTAAACTCTTAATATCTTAATGATGTGTAAAAGTATGGAAATGCAGTGACATAGCAAGTTTGTAGGTTTGGAAAACCCTGAAATCTGTGCCAAAAATGAATTCTTTCAAATGAATATAATTTTATTTCTGTATTCTAGACACCTCTTAAATGAAGTAAGATTGGTTTCTCTCTTATTGGATAGCTTGGGAGCCTGTTCTTCTCTTGATCTATGAGTACTCAAAACTTTAACTATGTAGAATATATCAGCAGTACCTAATTCCATAATGAAATATGCTACCTCATTAATGTCTACAGACCCTATGTGACGATGAGCATGCATGAGTGAGTCATTGAATAGCATAGAACAAGATTCAAAAGTCAACTTTGCTTCGTTGAAAAATGTACAATATTTTATGGTTATCAAAATAGTTCCTGTTATAAGTTTTTTGGGGAATGTTTTAGAAATCAGAGTTTAGATCATCCTTTTTTTGTTAAAAAAAAGATTGAATATGGCATGATGTAATAAGAAACTCTCTTAATCATTATTTAGATGAATAGGGTAGAAAAAAATGGTTACATTTCAATTGATTGTAATTTAAAAATTTTTTAAGCAAGAGCTCATAGGTTATTTCACTATTATGAAGTGTAATATGGCTCCACATATGAGTCTGTGAGGCCATGAGTATGTATGATTGAGCTAATATTTCTTACTGCTATTTGTAGAAAATTCTAGGCTTTTATTTAGGAAAACTTTCAAAGGTGTTCATAAATGATGGAACAAGTTAAAACAAACTCAAGCTGACATGCTAAAAAAAATTAACTGCTTGTGCCACAGAGTTTTGGAATTTTCTTTCTTGTTTGTTGTAAGTCTGATAAAAAATTTGAAGAATTTCAATTTGAGATTAATTTCATGTTTGTGAGTACATTAGTTTAGAGAATATCCTAGATTTTATAGGAAAATATGAGTGGTTAAAGCAATGGTTATAAAGCTGCTCTCTGGTATGGTCATCCTATGTTGGGTCAAAGGGAAGAACCAGCTTCTTAGAATAATAAAATCTACTATGTGAATGTATATATTTCTTGATATATAATGTAAATAGTTCATTAGTATAATGAACTTTGAATCCATAAGATATTTGCCTATAAAGTCAACTTTTTGATAACTCCATTAAATTATCCCTAATATTTTCTCCAGAAGGCATTCAGCAAAATCAAGGCCAAGAGTCTCTAATTACCATGGAGTGGGTCTTATTTGTTACTTCACGCTGCAAAATAATTGATGGCATTTACAAATGTTTATGCTT
This sequence comes from Morinoia aosen, assembly GCA_030386875.1. Classification (NCBI taxonomy): domain Eukaryota; kingdom Metazoa; phylum Arthropoda; class Malacostraca; order Amphipoda; family Talitridae; genus Morinoia; species Morinoia aosen. The sequence continues at coordinate 50,248,410 of CM059564.1, forward strand.
ACCCTTGTTATAGTTATTGTGCTAGTGAACAAATTAATTCTAATAATTTTTAGAACTGCATGCATTGCTTGTAGCTTCATTGTGTAATATTTGGAGCATTGTTGTTGCAGTTGATGCTTATCTGATGTCCTGATAAGCTTGCTGAGAAGATAAGAGGAAAAAATGTCTTACTACAGTCGCATTTTTGGTGTGTTTTTATGCAATGTTGTTTAGAAAGAAGTTCAGTGTAGTGACTGCACCTGAGATTTAGCTTGTCTGAGCAAAGCGTGCTGCAAAAAGCTCTCATTAGTAAAACTGCAGTGGTTCGTAATAATTTTTGTAAAATTTCAAGGATATGATTATAAAATTAGTCCTTTCTTTCCTCTGTCAAAAACATCTTATTATTTTCAAGTAGGTTTCCTAAGATGTTATCACCGAGTTGTTCTGTTAATGATTGCATTTTTAGAGGGAAGAAAAAAATGAGAGTTTTTGATAAAGAGTATTTTTGATAAAGTTGATACATGAAATGAATAACATTGTTTTTTTAAAGTACTAAGGGTACGAACCTTAATGTAATAACACATGGGTATTGAAATACTCTAGTCAGTTGTTGAAACTAATGATTGAGAGAAAAGCATGAGAAAATGCATACTTTTTGCGGCATTGAAGTTTGAAAATGATACATATAGTAAAAACAAAAAATTACAACACTAGTGATGCATTGATGAAGTTTCAAAATGAAGTTAATGCTTGCAGTTGTCAGTCATTTTATTCTTTAGCTAAAGTTGGCAAACCAAGGTTGAAGAATATCAAATGCTGCATAAAGAGGGTAACATGAACTCAATGATTTTGTGTTGTTGTGGTTAAATTACTTTTGCAAAGTGTAGCAATTCGGTTTTCAAAGCATGTCTTGTTGAAGTGCTCCTTAATGAATGCATTCATGGTATAGAATATCAAATATAATGAAGTATCGTGTGGGAGGTGTTATTTTTAAAATGATTTATCAAAAGTTTATTATAAATGTAACTGTACTTAAAGCTCTAATGATCTTGCTTTAAAATTACCATTTGATGTTTTACAATTGATTTGCTGGGTAATTCTACTTATCAGCATGTATTAGCTCAGTTGCTATCCTATTTTTTCAAGCCTGTTCAATTTTTTAATGCTACTGAAGGATTAACTTAAACAAAATAATCTGAATCTACCAAGAAAGCTTTTAAAGATTGCCAAATTTATTTTACTGTAGGCATTTTATTGCACATGTGTGAGAGTTTTATTTGCACTGATTTCAAGGCTCTAGGTTGTAAGCAAAAGTAAGCAGGTGAGAAAAATTAAATTTTGAGTGTTATTTAATGTTGGAATGGCAGAGAAAAGTGTTACATGTAGCTAAATCACCTGTTACTCTGTATGTTTTAAATATTGATCCTGCCTAATTACTCCTCAGGGGGATACAGCTATTGTATCTATGGGAATTAGCGCTCCCAGGGGGACAATGTGAGGGCCCGAGCTAAAGGTTAGGTAGGCTTTCTTTTTGTTAAAACAACATAAGTTTTTGTTTTGTTAAGGACCAACTTTTTTTCGGTTTACTGCTATCCTGTTTTTTCAGCACCTACTACTTCTTCAACTTTGATCTTGTTTCAGGAACTTCTTTCTCATCTTACTGTTTCTATGCCCTTTCTGCATAGATTCCACGTCCCCTTAACTCCATACTAAATGGTGCCTTTTTCCTTCCTCTCTTTGGATCTCCTTTGTTGAAGATAGGGAGGCTTAAACTAACTAATAATCTAATCCTGCCTAATTATTTCATAAAAATAACTGAATGTTTTGAAAAAGTTTTTTAGTCATTTTTAATAAATTTATGTAACTTCATTTGTAAATTATGTGCTCTAAAATTATTTATAATCAATAGAGTAGAACTAACTAGTTCAAACAATTTGCTTTGTCTAGAAAAGACTGCAAACATATCTGTGAATTAATGCTCTTAGGATAAAACTAACAGATCCTGAGCTAAAAGTTAGAAAGATTTCCTTTGAATGAAATCAAATATTCTTTATTTGGAATGGACCATCTCTGTTTTTGATTTACTGTTGTCTTTTTATATAGCATCTATCACTTTCTTCTGACTTTTATTATGTTTCATAATCTTTTTCAAAACTCACTGTAGCTATGCACAAAATGTAAGTGCATACCTTGTGCATCAATTCCCTGTTCCCTTGATTCCTGTGTAAATGGTGTCCTTCTTCCTCTTTTAGGGGTCTTGGTTGTGGCAAGAAAGGCTTAAACTTGACATCAATGGAACATTTTTTTGTTGAGTAGTTACTTAGTTTTTTGTGGTCTTATTTATGTAGCTCAATCATAATGTTCACCAAATTTACTATTAGCTGCTTAGTGCATATTAAAATATTCAGTTCCTATTTGTTTTTTTTGTAATATATTTTTGAAATGTTATTTAGGTTGGCAATATTTGTTGAAAACTTGTCCACTCGTCTTGCAAGTTTTAGTGAGAAATCCTTAATTGAGTATTGCTTTTTTTTACACAGAAATTGTCCATATGCTTCTGATGCATTTTTATTTGTGCCCAACTGCTGAAGTCAATTTCATTTAAAATCGTCCAAACTTCAATAAAATTGGACTTCAATAATTATTTGTGTTTTTTTTGTTTCCAGTGCTCTATGTCTTAACATAGTTTTCAGTTTTTGTATTTCATTTAAAATTGGAAGTTAGGATGAAGTCCCCTTCAGGATCCAGTAACATTAGCCGTGAGTGGGTGGAGTTTTTAGTGCAGCACCACGAAGCCAAGTCCCACCCTGATGTGACTGTCAAGCTCTCATCCTTCAGTGTGGTGCCAGGTCAGTCTGCGTCTCTCAGCTGATGATGCTGTGGGGTCTGTCAATCAGTTGTTGTTGCTGTTGTAATGCAGAATTTACTAGAGATTAAATTTTATCAGCAGCATGCTAATATAAGTAGGAACAGCTAGCATGAATTTTAATTTTTGGGGGCCATTTTCTTTCCATTTCTGTGGTACTTGCATAGTATATTGCAAGGATTTAATCTTTGATATATCTCAAGTTGTTATTGTAACTGTAACATTGAGACTAAAAGTAACTTATCTAATATAATCTCATAACTTCTCTTTCAAACAAAGATTTACTTGAGACATTAATTCAATATAAATATTTTGATAAAGATGACTCAATCTTTGGTGTTATTATCCTTTAATATTATCTAATTTACATTGTTTTTATTTTTGATATGACTAGTGATGAAGACAAGTCTTCTGAGTACTTAATTTTTTGTCCAAGTAGTTGCTACTCTAAGGGATGTTATGGGCACAATTTTTGTGACAGAATGAATGAAATAGCAAAATGAACAACTAATGGTCAGGTGATTGTTGCAAAACTTGTTGTGATGCAATGGTTCAACAATTGTTTTTTGAGCTGATGAAAAATAGTATGATACTTCTAGCCCTAGTGTTGTGGTATAATCCATTTAATTATAGTTTGAAGTGAAGTACAGTATTGAAGATTTAAATCTGTCAGTTTCCTTTGTATTGAGACTAAGTCTAGCTATTTCTAGTTTTCACATTATTTATCATTCTTTGGTCTCATGTGATAGAAAGTAAATAATATTTGTGTTGTACATTCATTACAAAGGTTCAACAGTGAAATGTGCAATTATGGTTTTGTTTCAGCCACAAAACCTGGGGAGAGCTTCAATTCTGAGCTGGTGCGAGTAGATGCCAGTGCTGAGCTCCGGCAAGGAGACACCAAAGACGACTCATCACAACACATGAAGAAAGACTTCAGTTTCATTATTAAGTTCCTGAGTATTAATCCTTTCATCAGAGAACTTGGTAAAGCAACAAACCAACATTTGAAAGAGTTTGTGATATATTCAAAATTGATAAATGAGTTGAACTCCTATTGGGAGGCAAATGCCACCTGCTTGGATGTTGATCAGAAAATATGTGCTCCAGAATACATATATGGAGTTAGTGCATCGTCTGAGTATGTGCTTGTATTAGAAAACTGCAAGGAATCAAAATTTGAAACAAATGATAAGCTCAAAGGCTTGGATCTTGCACAAACATTGCTGGCTGTGGAGCAAGTTGCAAGATTGCATGCGTTATCACACTCGTATAACCAGGCTACTAACATATGTGAAAAGTATCAGTGTCTGAAATTCAGTCATGCAAATAGTGGTTTCCTTAAAGTAGCTGCAAGTGGGGCTTTAATGAATGCAGGAAATTTTTTGGAAAATTTACCTGAGCACAAGAACATAGCATCAAAGCTTGAGAAAGGAAGCCACAAAATCATACAAAAGTTTCAAAGCTTATATGAAGACCAAAGCCAGCACAAAATGTTGTGTCTCACTCATGGTGACCTCTGGAGCAGCAACCTTCTCTTCGGCCATCAACCCGCTTCAGAAAATGGTGACCGTAACTTTGAAGCTATCAAGCTGATTGACTGGCAAAATGCTCAGTGGAATAACCCAGTTATTGATATTCATTACTTACTTAGCACTTCAATTAATCCAGAAATGCGAGATAATCACCTTGATGAAATTCTTCGACACTACCACTCCACTTTCATGCGCATCTCAGAAAATGTCAAGACTCCTGTTACTGACTGGAACTATGACCAGTTCTATGCTGAGTTTAGCCGCATGTCATTAGTTGGCTTTTTGTTGGGGTTGTGTTTGGTACAAGGAACACTAAGCAAGGCAGGAGAGAAGGTCAATCCTAATGCTAGTGGTGCATCATCTGGGCAATCTGATGGCTATGTAGCCAGAAAGTTGAAAACAGCTGCTGCAAAAGTCATGGTTCCACTTCTCTTGAAACCTTCTTCCCAATTTCTCATCAAGAAAGGCATGAAGAAGGTGCTTGATCCTATATACCAAGAGCTTATTGAAGGCCAGAACACTGTTCTAAATGAGAGATTCTTGGGCTTAATTCTTGAGGCTGACAAGCGAGGTTTGTTTGATGGTTTGGATTCATAATTTTTCTGCATGGTGTAACTGTGTAACCATGTACTGCACTGTCTAATTTTAAGTCTTTTCTGTTATTTTACATTTTTTTGAGGGGAATTCTAAAATTCGAATATAACCATTTTGCTGGTAGTTGAAAATTTTGTTACTAAAATCTTGTACCTAATTCATGACTACTACTGCTGATGCTGTTGTTTCTTGACATTATTAATTAATTATTAATTAATAATGACATTAGTCATTTTTTTTGTGAATTAAATCTTTTTATAGCTTTGAAAATTACACTCCTAAGTGCGAGACAATGAGTGGAGCCTCATCATTGTAGAATGTAAGAAACAGCGTTGCAGATGCTAGCCTACGGTAAACTATAGTTGTATTCTGTTACTCTTCATAGTGGAATGTCACAACCAGTAAAAATTGAGGCAGCCATTGCATACTTGGCTGCGCACTACTGCTGATGGTTATGGCTGTCAAAGGCGAGTAAACACTGCACTGAATGACAACTTCAGGGAAACGAACAAACTTCATTTTATACCTTAGATTATCTGAAATTATTTGAACTAATGATACTTACGATGACCCTGTAAACAACTATGTACAAAGAACATTATTTGGTGTGGTGATGTCTAAAACTCACCTGAATTTCTGAGATGCAGAGCTCTAGCAAGCCTCTAATCTATTACTACTGTACAACTTGCAGAATTTCTGTTTTATGTGATTTTTTTGCTCAAAATGTCAATTGAGCTGCCATTAGATTTGAAATTTTATTAAAGATAGTTACTATCAACTGAAAAAAGATATATCTGTGCAGTGACTAGAAGTCTGTGTTTTCCATTATTTTTTTACATTGTACTGTGCGTTTTCTCCTGTACCATGTTTTTGGCTGTAATTTTTGAAAGTGCTTGAAAATATTTTGTTGTGCATAGTTTTATTTTGATGAATTTTAACTGCCTCTCAGGAGTATTCACAACTATTGTATGAATCTAAATTACCATTCCAGGCTGGAAGTATGAGTTTCCAAGCCAAAAGTTAGGTAAGCCTTTTTTTTTGTTGAAACGGGATAGGATTGTGTTAGGTACTCTTATTTATTGGTTCATAGTTGTCCTGTTGTTTTTTACCTACTGCTTTCCTAATTTTTCTTTTCTTTCATAATCTTCCTTCCTAACTTAATGTTTTGATGCGCAGGGGATCTTCTACAGGAACACACCTTGTGCATAGATTCCCCTTTCCTTGGTGCCATCTAAATGGGTCTACATTTTTCCTCTCTTTGGAACACTTCTAGTATGGTTAGAAGAGCTCAAGCTAACTCATAGTCAAATCTAATTCTAAAATTAACTGATATTTTGTAGTCTTGAGGCAATTGTAATTCACACAGCTAAATACCAACTGAAATGAAGTCTTTAAATTTGTAAGACTGGCGACCTTGCCTAAGCAGCTGGCTCCAGAAACTTGCAGTGGTACGAGTTGAACCACTTGAAGGATGAATATATCATTTTCTGTTGCATCTAATTTTGAAAGAGCTTATGTCTAGTTTAGAAGCGGTCATTATTTGAGTACTGATTGTACGCTGAAACTTCTGTTTTTATCAAATTTGAATGTTAGCCAAATTTATTGTGTTACTTGCTAAGACAGTCTCATGTTTGTTGTTAAGCAGTTAGTAGTTGAATTAAAAAATTTTACCAGGTGCAACTCTACGTTTGTTCACTACTGGGAGTTATCTAGGTGCTGTGAGAATTTTGATGCATAGATGATTGTTACTTTTATATTATGTAAATTAATTTCATTGCCAAATTTGACCATGTAAGATATTTCATTCTATGGCCTGATTTTTTTTATGTTTGCTTGTTGCAGTGTTTTATAGTTTTTTGTATTTATTTTTTGATATTGGGAGATAGGATGAAATCACCTTCAGGCTCCAGTGCCATTAGCCATGAGTGGGTGGAGTTTGTAGTGCAGCACCACGAAGCCAAGTCCCACCCTAATGTGACTGTGAAGCTCTCTTCCTTCAGTGTGGTGCCAGGTCAGTCTGCGTCTCTCAGCTGGTGATGCTGTGAGGTCTGTTGACCAGCTGTTGTAGCCATTTCTGTTGTAATGCAGAATTTCCTTCTAATACATCAAGCAATGCCAGTTTAATTCAATACTATTTTAGAGTTTCATTATACATTTATAAAACAATCTTTAATAGTTCTTATTCAGTGCTAGTTTTCAGTTTATGAGGATGCCTCTACTGAAGCGCAGCATGAAGCTCTAACTGCTTTAATATTTGCTGAGCAGGAAGAAATAATACATAACCTTGGTTAATCTGAAAGACTTCTAATGTTGTAAAAACTGAATACTATTGCTTATGAAGGTTTCATTAATTTATACACGAGCGTTTGTGTTGTTCATTCTAACAGGAATGAATTAGACAATAATGTTATTACTTTTTGTTTCATTGTGGCATACAAATTATATCTTTAATTTAAGGAAAGAACTAAAGGTAGTAATTTTGTTTATCTCTACTTTCTACATTTGATGGCACTGCCCTTGTGATCCCACGTAGCGGGGAGTGAATGGCTTTAGATTAATAGGGTCAAGTAATTACTAAGCCAAGTCGAGACTATAATATTTTGCATGCGTTTGTTCCAGCCACAAAGCCTGGGGAGAACTTCAACTCGGAGCTAGTGCGAGTAGAGGCCAGTGCTGACCTGCGCCCTGGAGGCTCCGAAGATGCTCCATCAGACCCCCAAAAGAAAGATTACAGTTTCATTGTCAAGTTTCTGAGTGCTGATCCGTTCAACAAAGAAATGATCAAAGCAATGGGGCAACATGTAAACGAGTTCATGATGTATTCAAAACTGCTTGGGGAGTTGAATGCACATTGGGAGACAAATGCCAGCTGCTTGGACGTTGATCAGAGAATACATGCTCCGGAGTACATTTACGGGGTTTGTACTTCTTCTGAGTACGTGCTTGTGTTAGAAAACTGTAAGGAGTCAAAATATGAAACGAGTGATGTGCGCAAAGGCCTAGATCTCGCACAAGTACTCCTGACTGTGAACCAACTTGCGCGGTTGCATGCTCTGTCACGCTCGTACAACATGACCACTGAAATTTCTAAGAAATATTCTTGCTTTGCATTCAATGCTTTACTTAGTGACTTCATGAAACCTCTAGGAGGTGTCGTTTTAGAATGTGCAGTTAAATATTTGAAAACCTTACCCGAGCACAAGGATATTGTAACTAAACTTGAGAAAAGCTGCTCAAAAGTCTCCCAAAAATTTGGGAGCGCATTTGGAGACCAAAGTCAGCACAAAATGCTGTGTCTCACGCATGGTGACTTCTGGAATAACAACCTCCTCTTCCGCTACCATCAGGGTCTAAAAGATGATGAGGAGCGTGAGCTTGAGGACATCAAATTGATTGACTGGCAACTTACACGGTGGAACAATCCCATGTTTGATCTTCATTATTTGCTTTGCACATCGACAACATCAAAAATACGAGATGATCATCTTGATGACATTCTTCACCACTACCACTCAACTTTCATGAGTGTCTCTGAGAATCTCAAGACTCCAGTACCCAATTGGAACTATGATGAATTTTACGCTGAGTTTGGCTGAACAGCGCCGATTGGCTTACTTCTGGGGTTATGCACGGTGCAAGGCACGCTCAGCAAGGCGGGAGAAAAGATTGCTAGCAGTCGCTCTTCTCCTCAGTCCCAAAAATCCTTCTCCCATAAGTTGAAGACAGCGGCTGCAAAAGTGATGGTGCCTCTTGCTTTGAAACCTTCGTTTCGGTTCATCAACAAACTAGCCCTGAAGAAGATGATCAGCCCAATTGTCCAGGAGCTCATTGAAGGCAAGAATACAGTTCTGAATGAGAGATTTATGGGATTGATCCTCGAGGCTGACAGGAAAGGAGTGCTTGATAGCCTGAGTACTTAACATGCTATGTTGTCTCCAACGTTCGCGGGATGGTAGTGGTCAGAGATACATTTTTTAGTTGTACATTCGTGTTTGGGACTTATGATTGTACTATTGTGACAAGTTAAGGCTGAATTTCATACCTAATACTGACTGATTTTTTTGTTAGTAGTTTTATTTCATGATTACTAAAGTATCAGTGGATGATTTCTCTGGTGCATTGTTATATTCGTGGTTGAGAAAGCTTGTGCCTTACTCTTGTCAACATGTTATTGGCGTTAGGCGGTTAACTAGTCTTAAAGTTTTGAAATTCTATTCAAATCTTCTTAATTTCCACTATTTTGTTGATTTTGAAATCTTTATTGTGATACTTTTATTGTATGTTTTATTCTGATAAAAATTACAGTGTGATGACCAATGATCTCAAGTTCATGTATCCGTGAGCTCTCAAAATGAGCCAGTCTTCATCAGGGTCTTGTGCCCAGTTAAACTCTTTTGCCTTTGCGTCTATAATTTTGGCCGCCCTATTCACGAACTAAAATTGGACGGCTAATATCATAAATGCCCTGGTAAAATAGTTCGACTGGGTAAGTCATGTGTGTTGCATGCTAACTAGCGTCAAGTCAGCCATGCTTTAGTGTGAGTTTTTTTCAGACTTCTTTTGTGTAGTTGAGAAATGCTGTATTTTTCTACTGTATTCATTTTTATGAAGGGTCTTTGACAATTGCCAAAGTTTCGAACTGAAATATTATTTTGCGCTGATAGTGTTGATTTTATTTCAGTTTCTCTGATTTTTTGATTTTGTAACCGCTTTAAAAGACGAGTATGACGCTGTATTTTTAGGTGTTATGAATGTTCTGTTGTATTTTCTATGTTTATGCTAGATTTAAGGATGGTAATTTTTATGGTGTTACTGTTGTTATGCTGTTTTTAAAAGTACTCCAAAATTGTGTTCTCTCTATCATTGCTGTTGTGTTTTTATCGTTTCTCTTTAACGGTTTTATATAAGTATTTAATGTTTGCTATTAATAAAGACTCGTGCTTAAATCTGTTTGTAAGTGGATGTTGTTACTGTTGATCGTGTATTTTGTTTTTCACGAGGAGTAATTTTATTAAAGAAAAATATTTTCTTTCTAGTCGATTACCGGAAATTCATTGGCTAGTCAAAAGATATTAGAAAAAGAATCTTCATGTTCAGAATTGTAGTGTTTTGAATCGCTTTTAGCATTGTACCTTCATAGTGGGATCTAAGTATTCTATTGACAGGAATTAACGCTCATTCGCTTCTAAGGGAAATTGTGAGGTCCCTAGCTGAAGGTCAAATTGGCCTGTTTTTTTTTATTTAAAACTTTTTCTGCTGTTAAAGGGACCGTCTTTTTTGGTATACTTTATTTTTAATCCACATTTCTTTTTTCTTCAACTTTTATTTTGTTTCACCAACTTCTTCAGTCATTCTATTCCCATCTACAAAGCTTGTCTTGACGTTATTTAGACACGAGAGGTGTCGGACATACAGGTTGAATCTGCATCACTGTGCCTTCAAAACATATTTTTCGGGGATGCTCTCACATGTACAAACCGATAGTATTCCTGCCAACGCACAGGATTGTATATCTTCATTCCAATTCCAGATGATTCCCATCTCGTATAGGGGGTTTATTTTGTGATGAAACCGAGTCACTTCTGGAAGTTAATGATTTGTGCAATTGTAGGTTTCTCTTGAAAGGGATTGTTGCACTTAAATAGAGTCGTAGATATGTAGTGCTAACTAATACGAAATTTATATATTTTATGATGAAACATGCTCTATTTCCAGGTACTATTCCAACTCAAAATCAGATAAGCCTCCCAAATTTCGCCCACAAAGCTGCCATTTTAATTTGATGCCTTCGAGTGAAATTGAGAGCTTGACCATTTCTGGCGCAAAATAGACCTCAGCTCTTTCCCTACTTGCATCAGCTGCGCTAGATTTTACTAGAACTTCGCCATGCTAGGACTGCATTTGCGTTTTGGTTGAGTTCCTCGCTCCATTATAAGCTTCAACTGTGCCTTGTATAACTACCAAATGCAAGAGTATTTGAACTAGGTGTATTAGTTCAACTCTGTAATCGCTGTAGTTAGTGGCATTGTAATGTTTCTATAACAATTGTACTTTCGATTTCAAGTGTGCCAAATGCTTACTCAGTAATGTTAGGGCTGGATTGTGAATATGGTGTGTTGGTTGACCATGCTTTCTTGCTTTTATTCCATGTTTAGTTTTGATTTTCGTGATGAAGAATAATATTACTTGCTCACATTAAAATTATCTAAAATTGAATTATCGACTGTACACCATCTCGGCAAAGGAAGTTAATGGCCATTTTTCATTTTTGAATGTTTTTTTTTTCGTTTAAGAAACTATCGATATGTTCGTGTCCTATAGGTCTAGCCCTTAATCGCCCAGTTAAATTTCAAAATGTGCTTCCATCAACATCTGTAATATATTTTCTTCTAATTTTTACCCTAATGTGTTCATCGAACATACTACTGTGAGTGCCCTCTCCCATTGAGTGAGAGTGCCTTCTCCCATTGAGTGGGAGTGCCTTCCTTATTTTGAAGGTGCCACTCTAATGCATGCCAATCGAATGACGGGGTTTGAAACAATATCAGCACATTAAAATGAACAGAAAATTCAAACAGTGAAGAGTTCATGAAGGAAATTTTATGCATCACAAGTTAAGGTTCTTTTCCGAAAACACGCCAATGCTCGAGACTGTATGACCAAACATTTTTCGCTCCAATAACGTCGTTGACGTGTAGGAAAATGTTTCTTATCTTGTTTTAAATAGAGTGGTGAATGTTGTGGGCTTCTTCGCAATGCGTTTAAATATCGATGTTGAGAATCATGTTCAGTTCTATTTTGCCCTACTGAATTAGGCGCGATTGTTGTATTCGAGTTGCACTTCTATTTTTATTGTTTGAGCTGAGAGTTAGAAATTCGAGGCTGTTAATTATTGCCTTTAGACAACTATTGTATCTATGGGAGTTAGCACTCCCAGGGGGAAAATGTGAGGGCCCGAGCTGAAAGTTAGGTAGTCCTTTTTTTTTTGTTGAAATAAACTTTTTGTCATGTTAAGGACCATATTTTTCGGTTCACTGCTGCCCGGTTTTCTAGCACCTACTACTTTCTTCTTCAACTTTGATCTTGTTTCAAAATCTTCTTTCTCAACTTACTGTTTCTATGCCCTCTCCGCATAGTTTCCTTGTTCCGTGAACTCCATAATAAAAAGTGCCTTCTTCTCTTTGGAACGCCTTTGTGGCGGATAGGGAGGCATAAACTAACTAATAATCTAATCCATTGCCTAAAGACCACCCACCCCACGCATTGAGTTGGTTCTCAGAAGTCGAACAATGGAGGCTCTTCTATGCGATTTCCATGACAAATAATTGGCTGACCATTTTCGGGAGCCATTGTTGCAAAATAATGAATTCTTCATTAATTATCGTCTGCTCTGAAAAGAAACTGTAACCAATAGTAATCAACCGTGCTGGGGTGCACGCTGCCAATGAGGATCATGCCATTGTACGACCTGAATATTTACGCTGTGTCTTTTCATATCAGTGTTTTGACTGTCAGTGTAGTTGTGTTCGAGAAAAATTCGGTTCGTCCGATAATGTGTGTGTGATTTATTTTTCTATGTCACAAATTAATGATTGATTTATTATGACTGTTGCTCGTTGAATCATCGTTTTCATATCCTTGTATACAGAAGGGCTCATATATTCCTCGGAAGCTGAAATTTCGGATCATTTTTTTGTGGATGATTGAACGTTACGAAGAGAACGTTTACGAACGTTCTATTGCAAAAAATAAGTAAAATAGCGTATCTATGTAAGAAATTATGGAAAGGCAAACGTGCCAAACCTAGTGAAGTCAAATTTATTACACTCAGTTCCGCTTTCGTGTCTGGCGATGACAACTTCGATATCTTTTATTTTAATAATGTAATGATCGATTAAGATGATACTTGAGAGGAATCGATTAAATTCATTTTGTACGATACGCAAGAACTCAATCAAAGGAGATCGTTGAATGCGTAGCTATGTGTATAACTTAAAAGACTGACTTAGCGAAGCATTAACCAGCGTATGTTGAGGACTGAAAAGAAATATGAACGCGCCGGAAGCATTCTTTCGGCCTCCAAACAGTTGCACGAGTGCAGGAACCGGCTTCTCAACCAGTTTTTTTTTCAAATTCTTCGGAAACTCGTCTCCAAATTTCCTGGGGGTAAGGACCCCAGGGGTTCTGGGGGTTGGCAGATTCAGTTCATTCGAAGTAAAGAGGCACTAAACAGTCACATTGTTCATGAAAAATAATTGTCTCAACTATGTAACTTAAGCCATTTTTCTTTCTCGGTGCCTGACCCGCTTTATTTACTCCTGCGAAGTCCTCTCCATTATGAAAAAATTCTTTAACTTAACTTGTTTTATGAGCTAACCACGTTGGGCCCAACTCGTAACACCGTTTTGACAACGCACCGTGCACCAAAATTTCAGAGTAATAGCGCTGAAGAGGCGCCGGGATGTTGCCTTCCCAACTCGGACACCTTGGTCGATAGCAGCGAGTGTTCCGTCGCAGCGCCGGATGACCGCAGTTGACATTGACCTTGCAGCTCAACAATGCGGTTGGTTGCTGGAAGCTGCACTGCCAGTGGCGATGCAGCAGTGGTGTCGTGTGGTTATGGCTTTCGGCGCCTATATCTGTCATGACGTGGTTGTGCATGTGAACATTTGTATAAGGTTCTTGTGTGCGGAATTGAATTACTCCTGGAATTGTGTATGGATAAATAGACTTGCTACTCTCAGTGTGTGCCCTTCCGTTTCGTAATCGAAATCGTTTCATATTCTTATAGATTGTTCATCCAAAAAAAATGTGGGTGGTGGAGGTTTTGATCAAAACATTTGGATAGGTTAGTGATATGAATCAGCCAGAAAACAATCAGTTAATACGCTGGTTTAGCAAATTATGAATAGATTTATACAAAATTCATCCAAATGAATACAAACTAGCGGACTGACATCCCACTCACCTGAGACGAGTTGTTTTTATATGATTTAAAAGGTAAAAAGCAAACGGTACGGAAGAAAGAAACGTTATCTTTGTTATCTCTCGCTCACCTGCAGCGAAGGCAGCCGAGCGGAGCGGCATGCGTTTTGAATTTCATTCATTTTACCTTGAATGATAGCATTTATGTGATGCAGAGTTCAGTGATTACATCTCTGTGTAATATGACCTCTAAAACTTTAAAGAGCTTGTCATCATAACTCGACACTTCGCAATGTATGATCGATAGCACTAAGTTTATTGAGTTGTTGACTAGGTTGTTTCCTCTACCGAGGTTGTTGAGTACGGAACTAGGGTTAGGACTATGACAGCGATATGAACCACCGGTGGCCACTGAAGGAGTTTTCATAATGATACTGACCGACCAATAGTCCCAAACTGAATTTTCATAAGCATGAAATTAAGGTACTTGTGAGTTATCTGTCACCACTTTTTTGGGTTTACTAAAAGGTAAAAAATAGAGAGGTTTTGTTTCAGACCAGAGATTTATTTTTGGCCTGAAACGAAAGAAAAATTAAAAAATAATAAAAATCAGTTAAAATTTAGGTAAGCTAACCAAACTTCACCTAACCATAACATCAAAAGGAAACCATAAATTAAGAGTGGTGGCAGATAACCCACAAGTACCTAAATTAAAACTGAATGAAGGCACGTTCCAGTTAATGTTAACGATTGGTTTTTAAGTGTTAGGTATTTGTAATGTTAGCTATTTCCAGTTCATGTTAACTAACATTGCTTACTACAATTGACTTTAAATTTGAGTTAAATATTGAACTTCAGATTTACCAGCCGCAGTCAAAGCGTTGGGAAATTATTGGTTCTGATGCTGTCGTTTCTCGGGTTCGAACCTTTACGCACTTCGTTCATATGCATAATTCTGTTCAAAAAATTGAGGTCGTGGGTACATACTAATTTCATCACTCGATCACATTGAAAGTGTTGCAGTTGAAGGCATTTTCATGATTGAAACTTTGAATTGAAGATACGTTTTGTAATTTTTTAATGCTACCTAAATTTTTACCTTAGGTGCGATTGGGCCTAATTAGTTTGCTGGATTTAACACAGTGCGAAGTTTGCCCATAATAAATGGAACTGCAGTGAAATTTCGGTAACTCTTCCAGAATATTTTATTATCGAAGAAGAAATCCGCTCGTCAATCGTGACGATGTACAGAAGGGAAGTACGATAAATTTTAAATCAGCTATGAAATAAATATTTTTCTCATCAGGAAATCATTAGACAACAGCTTGGTGTCTCGCACCTGCGACCGACAATGCTTGCTCTGTGACCAGCGTCGCAGCCTTGCGAGACGCGCGGTAGACGATCCCTGACTTCCTTTGTTTGATTAAGCCCTCTGATATCTATAAATGAAATACTTTTAAGGCTTGTATTTTGTTTTGAGGTCTGCGAGTGAGATGAAATGGGAGTTTAGAAGTGTGAACTTTGTGTGTAAATTACTTGCCTGCAGAATCTACACGTGAAATGACAAGAATCAAATAGTCCAAGTTCCCGGGCAGGGTTTATTTGAAGTCTCCGTGATGCTCATTCACTAATCTTAAAAATCTGTCCTCAAAATTAGCTTCGGTTATTACATTTCTGGGCGTCATTGTACGTGTTTTTTCTTATTTGTGGACTTTGGTGTATCTCCGTTATTGGCAATAGCATTAATGCCATGTAGAACATCAATGTAGGCTCTTCAATGTAGGCTCAACCGGTATAACAAGATGCTCCCACTGGCAAGAAAGAATTATTTTTAACTGCAAAATGAAATTAAAGTACGTAGTAGTATATATCCACAAACAGAAAACAAAGCCCAACATTATTTCGATTACCTCTACGGAATAAGGTAGAATAAGATAGATTAAATACAAGACTCAACTCTCAATAGACACACCTATCGTTGATGGATGGATCTACGACGATCAGCCTACAACGCTCCTAAGGAACATCTACATCGCAAGGCATAACCACGACCGTTGCAGAAGATCAATAATAATTAAGGGGCCACCTGTGTAAAGCACACTATCCCGAGTCGATCGCAGCCCTGCAATTAAATTTACACGAGCGAGTCTGCGACGAATTTCAGTCTCTGGAGCAATTTCAAGAGCAGCTGTGAGACACTTGTAGTTTAAGCGTACTCGGCTTTTTGTTAAACATAACGTGTCAGCCAATCTCCTGCTGCACGCGACGGTCACTTAATGCTACACCGTGGAGCAACGCATCCTCGATACCGCAGCCCCACGCCTGCTGCAGGTCCGCCTGCAGCCTACACAGCGCTCGCCGAAGGTAGAGACAAGAGGCTTGTATCTTCTAATAAGGCAGCATCTCATGCACTGTCTTTCCCGATCCTTCTTATTCGGTGCGTCATAACTGCACAAACGCGCTCACGAACGTGCACAGTTTTGTGTTGTTCGTACAAGGATTTTACATGTTATGGACAGCAGATAAGTATAGGTGGAAGGACAGTAACATGAGTCGAAGTAGGAGTGTTGTTCGCAGGTTTGTTCATTTGTAGACGAGTCTCTAAACTTTTAAAGACTTTTTGTTTCCATGTAATGAGAATGAGCTTTTAAAGGAGAATGACTTATAAGGAATGCAGTGCAATGTTTTCAAATCTTTGGTTGTGTTTTCGATTTGTAACTCGAGCGACAATTCTTAGTTTCATGGGCTACCGACACATAAAGTAGGTATAATTATTTCATCGAGTTTAAAGAAGAAAACTGAAATTAATGTAAATAAAGCCATCGTTAGTTAGAAATAAAGAGAAATAATATTTATAACATTTTACACAATGGATTGATGCCACTTTTTTGTATATTCATGCGTAAAATGTTAATATGATCTTACGCTTTAAAGCAAAAAATAACTTTTGTAGGTGTTTTAAAAAGATACTTTACTAATTCTGGTTCCCTATTTATTCCCATGTAGGTTTACCGATCTGATGATTATTTTCTTGCTCTGACGAGTAAGATGAAATTGACATTAAAATCCCGAACACACAAAAGCAATATCAAACTGTTACGTCAAGTGTCACTAATACAGTTCTTTTAAATTTCCTACTAACCATAGCTATTTTCGTATATTTTTTCGAGTTTTATTTTTTAAGTTCACTTTAGCACCAAAAACAGTTGAATTATACAGAATAACAGCCGCAGTTTTTGAACGTGCATTTATTTAATCCCGTTTCCAGCACTCAGCAGCTGGCAGGCATGGAAGAGCGGAAAACACAGCTGAAGATCTCAGAAAGGAAGCTCAATTCTAGGAACATGAACTCACGAATTCACCAGTTAATTTAAATTTCCTATTATGTATGCATCAAGTGTCTCCCACAGACTCAGTTTCTTATGCCATCTTACAGTGAATCCACGTTCACACATTCAAGGTTTAAGAGACTTTGCCCCTGCAATACTATCCTCAATTGCGATGTTTTGAGCTGAATGTACAGTACATGCACCCACATGTGTGATGATAAAGTTAAGCTTCACTTCACGCTCTCAGGCGGTAATTGCTCTGACATTTTGACAGGAGGGAATTGAAGAAGAAAACATTTCTTGTTCAAAACATTTATATAATTAAATTACTGCTTCTATGTTATATTAACGAACTACCATTTCGTGATACGTTCCCTTTCATGGAATTAGACGCTTACATTGGGATTACTTTGGAGCATTCCATAAATTTGAAAATATGACATCGTTTCGCGACTCTTAATACGCAACTGAACAAAAAAATTACTCTCGTTCCGGGGTTTTTAAAGCGCAATTTTTCAACTTTCACAACTTCTAAAATGAATTGAATTGAACATACTAGCTTAGGGACTGATTGTCTGACGGTAGAGTCAGGGATTCTCTATTTATGCGGCAAGTGTCCTCAGTGATGACGTGTCAGAAATATTCTAGCGGTGAGCTACCTTCTATCTTTTCGTATCTTGGCTACCAGAGCGTTTTTGCCCGTCAGGTATCACACTTTACTGACCTGCCTGTAACACGTCATTGCAAGTAGCGTGTTTACACTCGAAAACAGCTCGCTTTATCGCCATTATTTTATCAGTGTTTGTTTTTGTATGAGAGATGCAACGTACTTCTCACTCCAACTATCTATCACTGTATGAACGCTATTCTGCTGTAGGATACTTGATTAGTATGCACAACGCGATAGCACTGTACTCTTTCATGTTCAGCGCAAGCTAGGCGGCTCATGAGCCAGGCCCTGTATTGGAAATTTGATAACATGATTGCGAGTGCAATTTTAGCGAGATTTTAAAGCCTCCGCTTTAGCTTAGCATTAGCTAGAGCTCATTATATTGTTACCTTATATAGGAATTTCTGAGCATATTAAATCACTGAAATTTCAACCGAAGTCTCATGTTCTTCCGGCTCGGAATAATCTTAACTACAGCCCCAATATTTCAGGTTCACGTTAATCATGACCAACGTCTTTGCTTGCTTAGACTCTATTGGTGATATTTACCTAGATATTCAAGAAAATTTATATTATGCTATTATTAAAATACTGTTTGATTTATACCACACGTGAATCGGCTGGTTTATTTCCTATCACACGAATAGGTTTGTTTTATCGGCAACAACTCGTCAAAAGACTTGCTATAGTATTTATCGTCTGCCACTGTAAAGGAAACTAGGTAGGGTCAAACCAGTCTTTTTTTCGTTGACAGCGTGGTTGTAGTGACGTCACAGCAACGAACCAATAGCAGCGCTCATGTTGCTTCTGGTAGCACTGCTACCCCCAAATCTGGCTCCACTATTGGCCTAACAACATGGCGTTTTGGTGACGTCATAAAGTTTGTTTGAAATAAAGCCTTTCTATTGGCTAGCCGAACAAGAGGAGGTGTATTTTCTCCCATAGAAATGACCCTACTTTGTTTCCTCTACCGTGTCGTCTGTCTTGCCCCGTGTGCTCGTCATCAGCCTCGCCCGTATCCCAGGTACGGCGCATCGTCCGGACGAATAATTAGGAATATTGAGCAGCAGACTCGAGAGCCGCCATCGTCTTGGACAAATATTTGCTCGGCGATGTTTGAATGTTTGATGACACACGAGCAGCGCACGAGCGTGGCTGCATGCGTCTGCAACGCTCGGATGCGCAGTTGGCGAGCTCTTCCGCATACGTGGTAGTTAATTGTCACTTTTTTTTGTCATTTATTGGTTTGAATTGAAATTGAGAATGCTCTGGGAATTAATTAATGTTGTGAGAATCTTTTATCTGAATACCAGTTTACATGAGGCCATCACCAAAATGTTGCTTTGGGAATTTCTGCCTGTGATTATATAACGCAAAACCTCCTTAAAGCGGTAATATTCCACTAATTCTTATACTACGAGCCTGTATTTAAGACCGTCATCTTTCAGCGGAAAAATTTTGAAGTGAGCGAGTGTAACTCATCATCAAGTTTTGATTTGATTGCCAAGCAATTACAGCTGTGTTGAGGTCAGCTGCAGCATCACCACAAATCTCTAGGTCGCTGAACGCAATGAGATATCGCTCTTTATAAGCAAGATTTAATACTCAGGAGAGGGAGAACTGAGAAGCCTCTCCTTCTGTGAGCGATATGCTTCGCCCCCTAGAGAAGCTACTCCGTTCTTCGGGGAGAAATTACACAGATCTTTTTCATTGTAGTACTAATGGCCAGTAATTAGCGAAGGAAATTTAAGTCTGCAAACTCTATTACGTGGCATAAGCCAGAACATACTGATGCTTACAATGAATTGAGTTTGCACAATATGACCATATCATGGGTCAACTTTTCATGATATGGTGTAAATCGCGGGTGGGGGGGGGGTGAAATTTATATATCACTCAAAATTTTCCTGCATGACCTGAAATGACGTATGTTGTGGGCGGCATTCATATTATACAAGGTAAAGCATGTTCTGTGTAATGTTTATGCGATATAACGCATATTATACACATAGTTCATACCATATGACGCATGTCATGAGTAAAGTATATACGGTATTACGCATGTTACAAGCAAAATTTATCCGATATGACGCGCGTCATGAGGAAAGTTTATAGGATTTTTGTGCTCGTATGAGACATTACTCGCGTCAAAATATTGCTATGCTTTTGCACCCTGCCGCTTCTCGACATTAAATTACTTTAAACATTGTAAACTCAATCGCATAAGAAGTAGTCATTTAATTCTTTGCATCAACCTCAACGATTTTAGTACAAGCTGCTGACTGCACCAACTTGCTCAAGATGTAGAAAAATTAACCATTAATAATATGTATATCATTTAGAAGGAGGAGAAGTAAAATGATCAAAAGACTTGACCAAGTTCGTGGTTCATCTCACAAAACTTCCGTGGGAGCTCATTGCGAACATGGAATTGCGTTTGTGTCCTTCAGGAAGTCTTACAAAAGACTACCGACCGTCTGGAGGAGGTAGGAGGGTTCAAGGTCAGTCGTAGCATCTGCGGTTGTCCACGGAACGCTCGGGCCGACGGCCAGAAAGTGAGAATAGGAAATAAGCCAGCGTGTAGCTATAAATCATTTAGTATAATATAAAGCGTGTAAATAGTGCTGAATAGAAGAAAAAGAATGAAATAAAATATTGGGGGATTGACGAAAAGTAATTTTATAAAAAAATGCGATGCGAAATTTTCCATTCGTACAAGCGAGAGGGCGGTCAAGTGGATGAGTGCATCTTTATAATCGCAGGCCGCTCGTATCTGAAGTACTATGAGATGTAGCCGTTGTCTACTTAGTGGCTACTAATCGACTACAAAACGTTTAATGAATGATATGAAATGAATACCGCTAGATTACCGAATGTTTTACCATAAAATTTGAGATATCGTTTACCAATGAAATTATAATACATAAACAATAGGTATAATTACAGTCAGTACCACAGAATTGCATGTAGACTACGTTCGCTGCGACGAGCAACGGAGGGTTGCAGCGTAGGTTTAACATGAACGAAGACGATCCCATTGGTCGTCGGCAGGGTTGGGATCTTGTCACACCCACGCTGCAGTGGGAATCCAACTTTGCTGATGACCATCAGTCGGGGGACAAAAAATTGAGGAGGTAGCTGGAAGAAAAATGTTGGTCTTACCGACAGCACGCCACTGGCGAAAGATGCTTCAATAAAATAAAACTTTAGGCTCTAAATTATGATTGTAGGTCGAGCACGCAGCATTTTTATGAAATTGTTCGCAAAGATGAGCGATGAAGGTGAATACCTCATTTGATGGAAACGTACGAAGTTGTCTTTCCTTCATATAGCTGAAAATGTAGGACGTTATTCTTATGACACTTTTTAAGAACATCATGGGAGCAGAACGTCGATGAGCTTTAGTAGCTGGATGCTTTTGGAGTTTCGAGGAACTTTTAACGCGATTCTAAAAAAATCAATAACGAGTGAGAAACTTTCGCCTGTAAATTATTGAGTTACACTGAGAAAAATTTTGTCGCAAAAGCGGCACACTTTTGTGTGTCAAGTTGTCGCAAAACCGGCACACAATAGTGTGTCAACAATATACATGATTCGCCTATGTATTTTGACACACTTTTGTGTGTCATGGGCTTATACGACACACTTAAGCGTGCCAAACATGACACATTTAGCGTAAGTCAGTTTTATTTCTCATAAATATTTCACTTTCTGAGACTAGCTACTAATTACACTGATATACAGACAATGTCCATGAATTAGAAGAAAAATTAGCGAAGATATAAAGATTTTTTGGGGTGAATTGTACTCCATTCACAAAATTTAAACACAGTTCGGTTTCTGCAAAAAATTTTGAGCCATTTGAAGTGGGAATTAGTGTTTCAAGTCTCTCAACCGCTTTAATATGTGGTCAAAAGAAATACTTCAATGTGTATCAAAATATTTCTGAATAACTGTTTGACACACCTAGGTGTGTCAAAATTTCTCTCAGTGTATATGCTCCATTTATTTTTTAGTCTTAACATCTGCTTTTATTTGACCGCTATGTAAATGGGCAATTGATTTTAATTTCTCAGTTGAAATGAATCGACTAGCCACACTACTCTTACATAACATTTATTAAACGACAACGCAATGGGAGCTGGCGTAGTAACAACGGGAACTGTTTCAAATCTTTGGTTGAGTATTAGTGATAATTTTTCATAGTGTTATCATCCGTTCTGGTATGTCATGTGCTTTTCTGATCTCCCAAATATTGTAAATCAGCGGTCCTAGTCACAATTTACTTCACGAATGAACCTGGTCAGGTCGTAGACGTGCGAGTGTAAGATGTTCACAGTCGTTGGTGTTCGTGGTGTACTTTAGTACATTTTATTACACGTACTTCACCAGTTTTTAGTACACGATTGTAGTGTTAAGTGCACCATAAGGTCCAGATCAGAATAATGTTAGCGTAGATTTAAACTTTCGAAAGTTCATTATATGCAGATATTGAAAACGTCACTCTACTGAAATTACTTTCGAAGCGCTAAGACAGCAAAGCGCTGCGGGAGATAATAGCGCTGCTCACCAGATATGACACGATACATCAAAATGTGATGCTGCAAACCATGTGGTGTTGCACATCATATTTGTCGCTGTACACCTGATGTGACGGAACACATCAGATTTTCATGATGGGGTGCTGTTCACCAGATTTGACGCTGCTGTCCGCCACCCATCACTCGATGCGAGCTCTAATTTGAAGTTTAATTGCATTCCCATTGGATTTCTTCCTCAGATTCAACTGAAAGTAAATTTGGTTCACGAGAGCAGATTCAGCAGCTGCTGCTGTCGAATATATCGGTTCGTTGCCTGAGCTGCTGCTGCCGCGCGAGAGCGACAATGTTGTGAATTTTGGAGACGATTTTCGCTTTTATTTGACCAGGGACGGAACCAAGGGGTTAGGGGTTATGAACTTCATGAGAGGGCCAGGATGGCTATGAGGCTCGAGGGAGATGGCGATGGCATCATGAACTTCCAGAGGGCGACGGGTATTGAGACCCTCGAAGTCAAGTGCATGTATTTCGACAGGAACTGTTGTGAATTTTTGCACTGACTTGCAAACCAACGAGATTGGATGGGAACTCAATGTGTTGTTGTACTTTCAACAATGAGTGACAGGGTGAACTTTTATGGAAAGCATTTCCACATGATGTTCCATTTTTTTGCATGCCTTTGAAAACTGAGTGGGGTTAACACCTATGAATTGCTTGTCCGGAATAGATGCACATGATGTAACATTTTTCTGCATGCCTTTGAAAACTAGGTAGGGTTATCACTTTTGAATTCTACGTCCAGATTAGAAGTATACCCTAATTTTTTAGGGTTGTCCTTTGGAAATCAAAAAATAAAATTTAAGATACTCGTTGGATCGCAGGAAGTGAAGTTCATGCGTTGGTTAAGCGCTGTACGACCGAACTAAGGGGCGATACGACCGGCATCTCTGACCCATCAGGTATATTTTGAACTCCTGTTGTTTCAGTTATTTTTTCATGGCCGAATGTGTTCGCTCCGCAATGATTTCAACAATTTTTCTTTCGCTGATGCTTCTTTTGATTAACGTCACGGAGTGTCTCAAGCTCCAATGAGATAATGGTTATTTAATAATTTTGATTCTAATACTCTCGGACTCTGAAAGAGCTTCAATTGTCCTTTTAAATTTTTTCAATATCTTGAAGTCCCCCGTTTACTTCAAGAACTTTCAATACTCTTACAAATACCTCACGTGCTGATAATAAGCTAACGTCTCGTGCAGTTTTAGTCCCTGTAATTTTTTGGCCGGAACATCTGTGATTTTATCTGGCCAAGTATAGTCCCTGCATTGGGCGACTAAAAGTATAGATGCCACGGCAAAAAAGTTGGGCTGGGTTAAAGGATCAGGATGGGGCTTACCTCTGATGTCCTGCCACGTAGAATATCGTGCTCTAAACATCCAAGCAAAGCATGCCATACTCGTACATCAGACATCAACAAAGTAAATCATTTAATTCTTTCGACATCAAATTACAACTTTACTCGGGAACTAACTTCTTCCATGTGCTTCGTGTGGGATAAATAGTAAATGAAAGCGACTTTACTGAGCGGATTTCTTTTTCCGTATTTTGATAATTTTTCTATCGGTTTCGGCAAAATTTTCATCTGCTTGGTCTAATTCGCTTTACAAATACCAGTATTGTCTTTTTTAGCCTTTTTTTCGTAATCGCGTTACAAAATTACTCAGCTGTTCAGCAGGAATTCGCTACACAATTTGCTGCATCATTGCATGCCTGTCGTAACTCAAACTTTGTGATTTTCAGGAGGAGCATTTTATAGTATCTAAATCATATACCTTTAATTATTTCACGCAAATCAACACAACTTACCGCCGTGATTAGGTATGTAGGGCTCAACTTGATTGTTAAATAAACAAAAAAGACGCAGTATTAATTGATCATTTTTGCAAACATTGTAACTTTATACTTGAAATTTTTCAGTTATGACAGTCTTGCAATGATGCAGCGAATTGCTGGTGCTACTTCCAACTGAAATAACAGCCTGAGATGTCGCCTAAGCATTTCAATGTCGCGTGTGACCTACGTTTTTTTTGTCAGAAACCCGAGTTTATTTACTCTCTTATTAAGGTTGTGCCTATAACAATTTGTGCTTTCAATTCACATTCCTATGAAAGGACTTGATTGGAATTGGCACTCTCGAAATGGTGTCGCTGTCGCTAGTAAAGCCAAGGCACTCCAATTAATTTCTATAGCTCCACCTGCAGCGCCGGAGTCTCGCTCGCACCTCTTGTCCCCTCAGAGCTCCTCTTGTGAGGTGGTAGTGACGGCATTCCAATTTTGTACTGATGTTCTTGCGTCCAATTGTTTTTGTGCCTTTTTTGCGCTTTTGTTATGCTTCTCGCTCCCGTTTTGGTCTTGCGCTTTATACGCGTTTTGGTCTTGCGCTTTACACGCGTTTTGGTCTTTTGGTATTTGTTTCTTACACGCGTTTTGGTCTCTTGGTTTACACACGTTTTGGTCTTTTGGTATTTGTTTCTTACACGCGTTTTGTTCTTGTGGTTTACACTCGTTTTGGTCGTTTGGTATTTGTTTCTTACACGCGTTTTGTTCTTGTGGCTTACACTCGTTTTGGTCTTTTGGTATTTGGTTCTTACACGCGTTTTGTTCTTGTGGTTTACACTCGTTTTGGTCTTTTGGTATTTGTTTCTTACACGCGTTTTGTTCTTGTGCTTTACACTCGTTTTGGTCTTTTGGTATTTGTTTCTTACACGCGTTTTGTTCTTGTGCTTTACACTCGTTTTGGTCTTTTGGTATTTGTTTCTTACACGCGTTTTGTTCTTGTGCTTTACACTCGTTTTGGTCTTTTGGTATTTGTTTCTTACGCGCAAAACGCGCGTAAGAACCAAATACCAACCTTAAATCTCAGTTCATGCACTTTCCCGCGTCTCGTTCTTGTGTCTTGCATGCGTATTGTTATTGTGTTTTGTAAGCATTTTGTACTCAAGTCTCGCACGTTTCATCATTGTGTCTTACATGAATTTTGTTTTGTCGTGCCTTACACACGTTCCGTTCTTGTGTCTCGTATTTTGTTCCATTGCGACGCAAATTTTTGTGTCGTTAGTGAGGTTGACAGTGGAGTTAATGAGTGGCCTCGAAAAATACCGATAGGCTTGCAGAATCAGTGAGTGGCGATTCTCAAACACTCTCACGCAAATAAGGTGACAGCTTATCTCCATTTTTGCTTACACCATTCCAGCAGATTTCTGGTGAGTACAGACAACGGAGGCCCTTTAAGGTGTTTGGTAACATGACCATTTCTTCATGGTATTGATATCGGAGGCCCTAAAGGGCGTTGGTTAACATGTCCATGTCTGCATGGTATTGACACCGGAGGCCCTTAGGGGCGGTCAGTTGCTAGCATCAAGGTCAAAGTCAAGGACAGCGAGCGTGACTGTGCATAACGCCTTGAATGACCTTCAGCGCGCTGCCTTGGTGAGGATACTTTGTGAATACTAGTGATGATATATCTTCATTTATTGTAGCGTGGTGTCCGTCATGTGGTGCTGTACCATCCATCATTTGGTGCTGTACCATCCATCATGTAGTGCTGTGCCGTCCATCATGTGGTGCTGTACTATTACTACCGTCCTTCATGTGGTGCTGTATTGTTACTACCGTCCATATGCTCAGCTAACCGAATAAGAATTGAGTTGCTCAAGACAAGAGCAAGCGGGACAGAAATACACAACTGTTATGGGTTGTATGAGAAGCACCATTTAAGGCCCAGCCACTGAAATGCTGGTAAAAATAATAACGAAGGATCTGCTTCAGCGAGAACGAGATTTTCAGGCACTTTCAACAACAGCAGAGCGAAACTTAGTAAAAGTGCTGGCATTTTTTGGCTTCACGGGGAAATGGCGAGACTGGGACGGTAATGGACCTGTGTTTGTTGACATGGCCGTCGCTGGGTGGGCGTGCTGGAGCCTGGGCATGCACACGCAGTAAAGATGTTATAGTAAAGACGGACATGAGCGATGTTTCTGTACGGTGATGCGCGCGGGGTGTGATAGAGAGAGACTTGGGTAATTTTGCTGCGAGGAGAACGTCGTGAGGGATTTTCAAGAGGTATTCAATATGCAGCTAGACTATGATATGAGATATCGCAGGGATAAGTTTGTTAAGGGTGCCATTGGGATTGCATGTTATGCGCTGAAACGAAAATTACGTATTTTGTGGTTCAGAGTAAAGCTATTGTTATTATATATTCTCTAGCGAAAAGGTATTCATGAAGGAATGAAACCACAGGTGTTGCAGGTATTGCGTACCATCCATCATGTGTACTATTATTCTCTTGTATTATTCTGGTGCAGGAGGTGTTGCTGGTGTTGCATGCACCACCTGGTGCAGGAGGGGTTAAGGTGTCGCAAGAAACTATCAGGTGTGGAAAGTGTTGTGCAGGTGTTACAAGCCATTACTCGTGTAGGAGGTGTTGTTAGTGTTGCGTGACACTGCCAGGTGGGGAAGGTGTTGCAGGTGTTGCGTTGTTCCCCTTGGTGCAGGAGGTGTTGCAGGTGTTGCGTGGTTCCACCTGGTGCAGGAGGTGTTAGAAAACGATTCCACCCGATACAGGAGGTATTGCAGAAGTTACAAGACACTACCTGGTGCAGGTGTTACTAGTGTTGCGCAACACTAAAAGGTGTTGCAGGTGGTTGCGTAGCAGGTGTGCTGCACTCCGCAGCCAGACGATGTCTCTTTCTCTGCAACAGGAAGCAGTCTAACATATTTTTATCTCTTGTATTATTCTGGCATCAAACGAACAGTGTTCTGAAACTGGAAACAAAGTTACTCGTATGAGCCATACCAACCTAACGAACAGTGTTCTGAAATTGGAAACAAAGTTACTTATTTAAGCTAACGACGCTGTAGGAATGAGGTGAGGCATGTAGAGGGTGTGGGACGAATAACAACACTCATTTCAAGAGCACAGGATCTAAAGTGAGCGCTGCAGGAAGTTGCGTGTGTGGAATCACAATGTACTACGCTAGTTCCATTAACATGAGGGAGCATTTGTTGGTAAACAGCGTCGAAAAACGTAGTTATACGAGATAATGACGATCATTTCACAAAAATGAACTGATGTCACCTTTCCTTTTGACCTCTTAATCTTAGAACGTAGTTTTGCACTGGAACAAAAATTTATTTCTTTTACTAGTATATATGTCTGAAGCTTGTGCGTGGTACTGCAAAAATAAACGGTTTTCTCAAGAGCCTTTATGTAATCCACCGGGGAAGTCCTTTTACATGTTTCAGTTCAGAAACAGAAGAAAAAAGATGAACGGTATATTTCTAATAAGTTAATTAAAATATCCACGCATTGAATTTTCAATATTTTGCAGAAAACACTTTCATTAACACGTAAGGACACACACAACCAAAAACTTTCAAATTTTGCTTAGAAATGTACCCTCATCTTTAGTACCCTCTTAGTACCTTCATCTTTGGTGCCCTCTTAGTACCCTCATCTTCGAACCTGAGTGAGGGTGCGGACATCTTAACCGAGGAGGCCATCTCCAAAGTGCGCATTTCACGCTTCCTGGTCAGGACTGCAATAATGGCACTACTCATCACAACGCGTAGCAACAGGTCCCGTCTGCGCTGCTTAACTTGGCCAATAATGGTCGAGATAGACCTTGATGAGACCAGCGCAGATCGTCACCGTAATGAACTGCTCACTCGTGCTGCTGGTGACTCCTGTATATTTAGACCCGTGAATATTCAGCCATGATTGATGAGGCTATTGATGAACTTGCAGCTACTGCTGCATTTGCTTCGTAAACTATATGTTTTGGACCTATGCAGTTTATAAGCAGTTCCATTTTAAAGTTTGATGTAGATTGCTGAAAGAAATATCGCTCTAGACAGTGTGATGAATCGATCTTTGTTAAACAATATTGGTTGATAAACGTGGGACACAACATGAATAAAGGCTTACGTAATAATAATTTTCTCAGGATTTTAAAACTGTTTTTTTTTCGAAAGATCACCTTCAGTTCAACAATCGGCGTCTGGTGAAGTTAATTACTCCTGGTGATGGCTTAGTTTACAATTTCAGTATTCATGTTTATTATGAATCCTTTTATACCCTATGTACGACAGGGAATCTATAAATGGTTGCTCCTTGATTTTTCAGGAATATTTCACTTATACAACTAAACTAAAATGCCTGGCGATGGTCTCGCCTCGGGATACCTCATAATAGACATCGATATTGCACATTTCAATTCTTTTGTATAAGAGAACTTTGTCTTGATATTAGCGTGGACTTTTAGGGATCCGCACTTTAAGTACTTTGAGGTTGTCTTGCATTGTAGAGTTATAATTCTGAACAGATGTTTGTCATTCCAAGTAATATTCATCGAGAGGAACGTAGACTGATGCGATGAAACAAATAAGACGGTTCTAATTTAAGAGAAACTTTTTCACGGTATTGGTCAGTGTTGGCATCCGTCTTAAATCTTAAACAATTGAAATAATTAGTACATTTTTTCAAGTTTAGATTGCTTGTTAATCCTTCAAATATTCTTCTACTATGTTGATTTCCTGCTATATCTAATGAAATTGTCACTAAATTCACTATTTATCCCAACATATTTCAGGCTGATGTCAATAGAGGCCACTATAGAGATGTCTGTAAGGCCAAGCAGGACTAATAACTTGGCAGTAGCAGAACCATCCAACAACGTATGTCGAGGTCCAAAATGGCAAACATCGCTGCTATCCAATGTTACTTTGAAGATAGGATGTCTGGCTTCACTCTGCACGTGATGTGAATTTAGGAGATTTGCTCTAAGCTGCAGTACAATCATGTTGATAGAATTATCCTCCAGTCGTCGCTCATTTAACACTTTGACTCCGAAGTGGTTCATATGTGTACCAACAGGTAAATTTTTCATTTACGTACCGGAATATACAAATAACATTTCAAATATTTTGCAACCTTTTCCGAAATGAATTTTAGAGTAAAAGGTAATATATTATGGTTCAATTGTAGTCTTAATACTTTTTAAAATGGTTAAAAATTGTCGTTATTTACACGAGTAAAAAACGAATTTAAAAAAAAAAAAATTTTGAGTACAAGGTAACATATTATGGTTCAATTGTATTCTTTATACTTTTTAAAATGGTTAAAAAGTGTCGCTTTTTAAATGGTTAAAAGAAGTCGTTTTTCAAAACGGCCTCTTGCCTAACCAAACTGACTGTGGGTAGCCACCCCCAATCGTAGTCAACTTGTTATAAGGGACTAAATTTTCCTCAAGTGTCTACGATGCAACTGCGACTACTTTCATAAGGCTGGTAATTATTCTGTTGAACGGATTAGTAAATCTTGCCGTATGAAGACAGCGTTAGTTTACAAGATTCAGTTAATCTAGCAGTTGTAGAAGAGTTTAAAATTGCAATTCTGAATTATTTACAATTTTCCGACGTTTAACCAATTAGTGTTGCTTGCATTGACGGTAATACGTTAGTTTTGTTTACAGAAGAATCCTACGCATGATTAGAGTCGTGTTGAAAATTGTGTGAGAGAAGGGATTTGGTGTAACTTTTAATAAATACCAACCTTGGTACGGGTTGGTATTTGTCGCCTAACGCTCTATCAGAGGCTTAGAACTAAAGAACCCTTATCTATTACGGTTCTGTTATCATAGACCACACGTTATCAGTTGCATTGTTAAGTATTTAAGATAATTGCGATGATAAGGTGGTCAGTACAGATATGTATTTCGTGGGAGAGAGGGCAGAGCTGTTCATGGATTCATTTGTTAATAATATTAGAACATTTTGGTTCTCATTTGTGTCTAAACAAGCCCTAATTTCAACGTACGAAATGAGAAGCGGTTATGTCACTTGATTGAGCTGTTCCGTGCCAGTTAGGTTTCTAATATTGCTGGTAACTAAGAGCGGTTTGCTAGTTCACGCCTCGCACCGCTGAGATAGCCGTGATAAACTCGTCCATTGAACTAAGGAATCGTCCATTCTCTCATAGGAACTACCTGCTTCGAAACCACGAGACCGGTTTTATCGGCATCTTTAGCTTTACCAGTGCCTTTCCTGAGAAGTGGGGATCTCTAGCTGGAGGTACAGGCATCCCTTAGAGGAAACGTGATCCCAGGAATAAGAGAATAAAAAGAAACATTGCTGAATGCAAAGATATCACACACACACAGTGCTGCGTCGACTTGCATACTCTGTCGGAGTTCGACAGCCAAAAGAAGGTTAGAGTTTAGTACTGATTGCAAGGTATTCTCTTGTTCAGTTTTGATACGATACATAAGGCACAACTTAAATGTTCATTATTGGCGCATCATCGCCTGATCGTAACGATATTATAGGCTTTTATGCCTGCAACGCTTGATTGTTTTCTCTTCGTTGGGCATGATTTGGCTTGAGAAGAATTTGAAATACTTCATTTAATCTGAATTCGAACAGGACTGGTGCTCGTTGTAAATTGAGGACGGGAGAAAAGCAAGCTATTCTGATGTGCAGCAGCGACAAATGTTGCCTAACTCGAAATTTGGCAGCCAAACCTCCGCACACGGTACGCAAATTGTTACTAATACGATTGTTTGCTTTTTCTCTGCGGTTTCTTTCAGTTTTTCCGCTATCTCTTTAGCCAGCACAGTGTCCCTGCGGAGAGAGAGAAGGGGTTCATGTTCTTCCTGTGATGAAAAGAAGGGGTTCATGGTCTCTTTGTGAGAAAAAGAGTGGTTCATGTTCTCCCTGTGGGAAAAAGAAGGGTTCATGGGCTCCCTTTCGGGAAAAGGGGTTCATGGGCTCCCTGTGGGTGAGAGAAGGGGTTCATGGGCTCCCTGTGGGTGAGAGAAGGGGTTCATGGGCTCCCTGTGGGTGAGAGAAGGGGTTCATGAGCTCCCTGTGGAAGAGAGCAAGGGGTTTAACTGCACACTGTAGGAGAAAGGGGTTCATAGGTTCCCTGTGGGAGAAAGAAGGGGTTCATAGGTTCCCTGTGGGAGAAAGAAGGGGTTCATATGCTCCCACCAGAGGGAGAAAGAAGAGTTCGTGATTTTCAGAGCTAAGAAAATGGGTTCAACGGCGCCTAGTAGGAAAGAAAAGCTGATCATGGGGCCTTTCCCCAACCATCGTTCCGTATCGCACACAGGCGCCAGAAGGCGGCTTTTCAAAAAGCGAGGGTCTGCCTCAGGCCTCGGACTCCAGACGCCTGACACGTCACACTCGACTCGTGACCTCGTGTGACCGCCGCTCTCGGCTTTGTTTCGATTGCTTTCCCCATTGTCCTGTTAGTTTTTTTAGTCTTAGCATGGCTCGGTTGCGGTTCATTTGTTTGTGTTTACCAAGTTTCCAATTTAGGAATTTTCTAACTTTTATTCACGTTCAGCCTGATTTTGAACAGAAAATGAAAGTTAATACACATTGACCGCAATGTAAGCTACCTGCAGCCGCGGATGGGATCTTTATAATGCTGCTGACCGACCAGTAGTCGCAAACTCAATTTTCATAAGCACTTGCTAAAGACGTTCACTACCTATTGGAGCATAAGAGTGCCACTGGGTAAATTGTTCATTTACGTATCGGTGTGGATGAGCAGTATTTCAGTTATTTCAACATCTTTTTTAGAAGACATTAACGTATACGAGGCAAAATTTCACACCTCTTAGGAAAGATGCAATATTTTGACGAGCAGTATAGTCGTTTATTAAACTCTGCTATTTACAACCTTATTTAAAGTTACATGAAGGCACGGTCTACTTAATGTTCGCTATTTTCAAAATTACCTACTACAATTGACATTAAATTCAAGATGAATATTGAACTTCATTTTAACCAATTTAACAACGTGTTAATTTTTTGATTGTTTCAGTTGTGTTTCAGTTAGGCATAGTTTTAGATTATGAAACAACATCCCTTGAAATTTTGCCGTGCCACTTGATTCTCTTTCCTGCTTATCTTGTCTACAATATTTGCTGAATCGAAATGCAACATTTTATCATCAATTCCTGATGGTTGTTTTCTAGATTTTAAGCGTTCCTGGATAAAATTACTGGAAAACCAAGCTTTATTCTTTCAACATTGATTCTTTATTTTGAAGTAAACCTACAGAGAAAGCCATCAGTAGTGGTGTCTCGCTTTAAACATTGAACCAGCCTTCAAAACAAACCAGAGTTAAGAAGCAAATGAGTACTTAGGAAAAGCTGGCTTTAATGCATTCCGTTGTCTGAGAACTCTGGACTTGGCTGCATCTTATGCTCGGCCGAGACGTGACCAGCCAGTGCAGTGATGGAGGCAAGGGGCCAGCTCGCGCCTCGTAGCCATGATACGCTCTGCCAGTCGCCCGACCACAGCACCGTCCCCGCGTCTGGCAATGGCAGGGAGCTCAACGGAGTACCCCAGAGCATCAAGTCTCTGGAGGAGGAGGAGCAAGAAAAAGAGGTGAGCTACTAGTTCACGTGTTCCATGGTAGAAGAAATAAGGTTGGGTCAACCTCGTATTTTTTTCTCTTCGATCGTGCGGCAATGCTGACGTCATGGCAGCGAACCAATCGCAGGGCTCAGATTGCATCTGGCAACCCTGCGAGCCCCAAATCTGGAGCCACTATTGGCTTAACGACATGTAGCTATTTTGGTGACGTTATAAATTTTGTTTGAAACGAAGCCGTTCTATTGGCTAGCCAAACAAGAGGAGTATTTTCCCCCATAGAAATGACTCTACCTTGTTTCCTCTGCCGTGACGGGTTCCCAACCTGAGGTGCTGGCATCGCTTGGGGGTGCGAGACGATATTCCAGGGGGTGTGAGAAAAGTGTCTGTAAATAATAGGATATTGGAAAAATGTAGGCATATTTATTTCAGGGGTGCGAAGTTTGAATGAAATTTCTTTAGGGGTGAGGGGCGATAAAAGAGATTGGAAGCCCCTGCGCTAGACCAATGAAAAATACACGATTTGAAGCATAGACTTGTTCATGTTTTTGTACGACTTGCGCTAAGAGCGGTGGCATCCTTTTTCGGTAGAGGCTGGGCAGGGTTACAAAAATATGAATGATACACATAGCTGGCTAGCTGCTAAATTTTGGTTTGAAAGAGGTATCCTTGATTTTTAGGGACACTGGTGTGGATTTTGTGATTTCTGGGTCAAATATTTCAATGAACTATTTACGCTCCTGAACTAAAGTAGGAATTTTCGGCATATTATCTACTCATTTTGTAATAGTTTAATCCCATGACTCATTTACACCTTAACACCCACTTCCAATTGTAGAGCTTTGTAGACAAAAATGTGAATTAAATCCTCAAAAAAAAATATTGAAAAAAGTCTTGCCTTGACATCAAAATAGAAACTCATAGACACATGCAAATTTCTACACAAAGATATTAAATTAAACTGCTACTTGATCTTAAACTGATGTTTTATGTCCATTGATTTGTGAATTCAAGGTAATGAGTACTTACTTTGCTAACAATGGACAATGTGGAGAGCTTTCCGTCTAGCGCTTTTAGTCTGTTATGCCCTTAATTAAAGGCACGTACTTTTTCGAAATTTTGTGGAAAAAATAATCTGATGCTAGACCACTTAGCGTTAGACAAAATTACAAAATATGTATGTATAGACATATTTGTTTGTATCCGTTGGGACGTATTTCCCCGACAGAGTTTGAAGGTAGCTAGTTAACGCAGGTAGCAAGTTAGTTAGTCATCTTACGCTAGAATTCGAGCGTACTTTAGAGTTGTTGTAATGAAGCAGAAACTAAAAAACTTTAGTGTAGTAGCGACTGGGTGTGAGTTCCCAATTATGGTTACAATATATGTACATTATCAATGATGTTTGAGGAAGAGAGTAGAGGGGGAACATGCGAAGTAAGACGAGTGAACTTTGTTTGAGCATTAGTAATTTAAACAAGTTCTTCTGGCATGCGATTGACAATTTTAACTTTAATTTTTTTGGTTGATGCATCGGAAAACTTTAAGTGGTTGAATCATCAAGAAATTTAGCTGAATGTTAAATGCTCATTCCCAAACTTTCAAATATTAAAAGTTTTAAGTGTTCATGTACGAATAATACAAGAGTAAAGGAAAAATTTGTCTCTTTTTTACAAAAGAGTAGGAGTAATGGGAAGTTTAGGTGGTAACTCAGTGACTGACTTCATGGTCATAAGGAAACCATAAATGTGTTTACTGTTGTGGGAATATATTTAATATTCTTGTACGTAAATGTGAAAATTTAAACCTTGATTTCTTGGCAAAATTTAAATATTTTCTGCTATGAAACGAGTGATAATTTGCTACAGTTTCTACATCGTTATGACTTTCCTACATATTAAAAAAATTCTCAAGTAGTGTAGCAGACTCAATTGGACGTTACGAAGAATATATTTTTTTTTGAGAAACCTTGTATACACTGAACGAATTAAAACAGTCTTCATTTGATCGAACTGAGCTGTGGGAGCTTGTGATGCGGTGAAGCGGCGCGATAGCAGGCTTTCTCGTCAGCTTATCGCGCGCAACGGACATAAGAATCAACATTACATGACCTGATTGTATTCAACAAAGTAACTATGTGACGCGACTTTCTGGCTGCTGGAGCGCCAAAAAGTTGATGATAGAACCGGTCGTGATTGCTGTACCACTTATGTGAAATACATAAATCCAGTACAGAATCTGCATACATACATAAGTTAACACAGTGACTTCGATGGGTTCAACTAAAGTTCAGTATTCAACTCAAATTTAAACTCAAAAGTTTTTAAAATTTTTCATAAGTACCGAACAGTAACTGGGTCCATAAAAGACCTTCAGTTTTAAATGATTGTTTAAACTTTTCAAACGACCCACCGGTGGGTCGTATCGAAGTCAACGTGTTAAAGTATAGCTTCTGCATTGGGCGACCAAAATTCTAGATGCAACAGCGAAAAGGTTGGACTGGGAACAACGCATCTAGAACTGTTCATGACTTTTGGCTGCTGGAGAACCAAAAAGTCGATGATATAACCGGTCATCACCTCAATGTTGCTTGCTACATTACTCACGCGTCATCCACTCGATCCCTTGCTCTATACTTCAAGCACGCGAGCTATCTCGAGGATCATTTATTCTAAATACTTCAGTGAGAAGAGCGATCTGCAGCCAAAGTGTTTGTCGGAACCCTAATATTGCTTGAATTAATTTCACTCACCTGAACGAGCGAGGAATTTGAGAGATTTGTAAGCTTTCCATTAATTCTAAGACCATTTGAACGGAAATCAGGTAATCTATATATTTACGAAATGAAAAGACTTCCGAAAAAGCGTTTAACCGGAAATTTCGTCAGTAATGTCTGCAATCATGATAGCAGAGGCACTATGTTAATCCTGCCTCCAGCGCTAAGAAAGCCTGACGAGATTGACAATGACGTCATAGCGTCGGGATTTGAACAGAAGTGTCTCGGCACCGCGCATCTGCTATCCTCCAACGCGCATATGCGAGGCGGGTATACAGGATACTGTGTGGAAATGATTTATAAGATACCATATATGATTTACAAAAATATGTGTGTGGCTTACAAAGGGAATTCCTCTCGTTGGAATGCCGTTGTTGTCGTCAGGGACTTACTGAAACTTACTTTTCTCTAATCTGAAAGAAATCTTGCGGAAGGCGATGTGGTTTACAAGATAATGTCTAGGCTACAAATACCTTAGTCCAAAGTATGCTAAAATAGCTTTGCTTGGTTACAAATTACGCATTATCAGTTGCGTAGCTTGATATGAAATGTTCGACTCAGTTCTTTCTCCCTCGAACAAAATCGGTCATTTTACCTGTGACGACATAATGCAGCGGCATCAACTATGTAGTGACAGGTGATTTCGAACAAGAAAATATGAGCACCGTTGCATGGAAACGACATAGTGTGACTTTATATTTCTGAATATTACATTTTTGAATATTTTTAGACAAGGTTTGGGTGAGTTACTAATTTCAAATATTCTAAATTTTATTATCAAATATATATCCATCGATATTTTTACTATTACTATCAGGTTTGGTGCGCCATCTGCCTGTCTGTACTGCGTCAGCCTCGCCAGCTGCCGTGTCGGCATGCCTTCTGTCTGCACTGTCTTGAAAAGATGGTCCCTAAAGGCGGGTGAGTGTCCCCAAATGATGGTCTCTAAAGGCGGGTGAGTGTCCCCAAATGATGGTCCCTAAAGGCGGGTGAGTGTCCCCAAATGATGGTCCCTAAAGGAAGGTGAGTGTCCCCAAATGATGGTCCCTAAAAGAAGGTGAGTGTCCCCAATTGATGGTCCCTAAAGGCGGGTGAGTGTCCCCAAGCGATGGTCTCTAAAGGCGAGTGAGTGTCCCCAAATGATGGTCCCTAAAGGAAGGTGAGTGTCCCCAAATGATGGTCAATTGTTTTAGTTCTTCATCAATGTGTATCGGGATTCTAGATTAAAATAAATTAACTAACAATCACTCGTAAATGACCATGAATAGTTATCCTTCAAACGACCACGAAGATTAGCACTGTTGAGTTATTGCTGCCATAATGAACTGATTATCTTATGTTTGTGCCTCTCTGGGCCGTGTATCTGCTTTTAGTGTTCCTTAAAGCTGTCCTTTCTATCTTGATGTGTCTCAACCCTCCTCATGTCTTTCAGAGTAGCGCATCAAATGTTGGATGTGTGCCAAGTCATTTAGTTTTCAATAGGGCCTATGTATTTTTCTACATACATCATGGAGCCTTAGGGATGGATGTTTCTTCAGTATTATTTTCGTCTAGGCGTTAAGGTATCTTCGGTTGTTATTGTCGGAGTGAAGTTCAGCGTGTGCAATGCTGTAGAGTGATGCGAAGGCAGGTGGTTTCTTTATACAACTCATTTTGCTTCTCAGTGATGTTCAGCTCGTTCTAATCATCTATATTTTATACGCGTAAGCTCCTTGTGTCTTGAATTATTATAAATGTCTAGGATAGAGTTCAAAACAAAATTGTTTTGGGTCTAATAAGCTTGTAACTAATTATCCCCATCACTTTTTTATTCGGCTAAACTGGTTCTTTCGTCTCGAATTCCTGTAAGTATCTCAAATTAGGTCGAAAAATAAGTTTTTTTTGTGACTAATAGGATTGTACAGTCATTGTGAAACGCTCTTTTCCACACCAATTTTGTTTCTGTCATTACGAAACACTTTTTTTCACGCGCATTTTGACCCCTCTCACCAGCCCCGCTCAGTAGCCAGAAATGTAGCCAGTCACGTGTCCTGCAGGGCGGTGTTGCGGTGCCCCAACTGTCGCCGCAGCGCCCTGCTCCCCAGGGAGGGTCCATCAGCACTCCCCATGGACCCCAACCTTCTGATGGTCGTGAAGAAGGTCAGGGAGCGGAGGAGGATCAGGATCAGGATGAAGAAGTGCAAGGTTCGTTCACGGAGGGGAGAAGGGTTAGGGTAAAGGAGCGCAAGGCTTTTCCAACGAGATGGTAATAATTAGGAAAAAGAAGTGCGAAGTTTGTCTAAGCCCGAGCAGAAAATTTTCAACTTTGCTTTTGTCTGTGTGGTAGGGGTTGCATGTAACACGTAATGATCTATTTGCATCAACTTCGTCTGTATACTTATGACTTGGAATTTTTAATCCTGAAGATAATTAATAATAAGGGTACCATAAATGTGTGCATGTTTTTAGTTAGAAGCCGATTTCAATGTTTTTCATTCATAAAAATAATCTTTTTCCCTGTGAGAGACATGTTTTACTTTGGCTCATTACATACAAATTGAAAAAATTTGCGAATTATTCGAAGTTCAATGCTAAATATTTAGATGTGTATTGCCTTGAAATATCAAAATACTTATTTCGCATTAAATTTTGCTGTCCAAATATCGCAAAGGATCAGCAAAATGTAAATTTTATGAGTTTTCCTCACTTTCATGTATTAAAAACGATATTAGTTCATCAATCTGAACTTGAATTTATCAACCGATTAATTACCGAGTTTACAGAATGTGAGTTCTATTCTGCAGGCTCCATCTCTTGCTAATGGCGATTGTTTCTTATTTAGTTTAAATTTTTTTTTTCGTGTCGGGTAGAATGAGACTTTTCGATGAGCTTAGCTGGGACAAAATTCTGCTTATTTTGTCTAAGGATATATGTTTTATGAACTTTGTAACTCAATTACGACTGCAAAAATAAGTAAATTAGGTGAGTATAATCAATTTTTGTAAGTTTTTTTTAATTGGATTTTTGATAAGCAATATTGGTTTTGTATATTGGTTTTGTATATTGGTTTTGTATATTGGTTTTGTATATTGGTTTTGTATATTGGTTTTGTATATTGGTTTTGTATATTGGTTTTGTATATTGGTTTTGTATATTGGTTTTGTATATTGGTTTTGTATATTGGTTTTGTATATTGGTTTTGTATGTCGGTTTTGTATGTCGGTTATGTATGTCGGTTATGTATGTTGGTTTTGTATGTTGGTTTTATACGTTGGTTTTATACGTTGGTTTTATACGTTGGTTTTATACGTTGGTTTTATACGTTGGTTTTATACGTTGGTTTTATACGTTGGTTTTATACGTTGGTTTTATACGTTGGTTTTATACGTTGGTTTTATACGTTGGTTTTATACGTTGGTTTTATACATGGGTTTTATATTTTGGTTTTATATTTCGGTTTTATATTTTGGTTTTATACTGCGGTTTTATATGATAGTTTTATACTTCGGTTTTATATGATAGTTTTATACTTCGGTTTTATATGATAGTTTTATACTTCGGTTTTATATGATAGTTTTATACTTCGGTTTTATTTGATAGTTTTATATGATAGTTTTATATGATAGTTTTATATGATAGTTTTATATGATAGTTTTATATATAGATTTTAATTATTGACGCTTTTATTTCAGGTGTGCAGTGGGTGCGGAGAGTTGCAGCTGTGCGCGCAGTGCCCCCACTGCAGCGCGCTGTGCTGCGCGAGCTGCACAGCAAATCACGCACAGGCGCTCAGAACACAAGTGGCCGCCGTCATAAAAAGACTAGAAAAATTTAAGGTAGGTATTCTTTAAAAATATGTAGAATAATCTTAGAAATTTTTCAATAATTTCTCAAAAAGACGACGAAATTTTGTGATGGTAACCACTGATGAAATAAACATGAGGAGCTCAAAAGTGGTAACTTTTTTGCGTTTGAAGACCTCAGCGCTGGCTGAATCGTGGCCTGAAATTCCCAGAACAACAATGAGGACAGAGATAGTTTTCAAAACTTGTTGCCTCAATAACCTGAAGCTAAAACCGATATTATGGCTGAGAAACTTTTTACTGCTGCCCGCATGTTGGTGAAGCGCCTTCAGATTCTTTCAATAAAGTGTTCGTATTTTGTATGACGCTTTTTTTGCAGGGTCTGGTATTTGTTAAATAATCCGCGATGACCTCTAGGTTTGACTGAGTATGTACTGTAATTTAAAATTAATGTTGGCAAATGAAGCGTTGGAACAAATGAGAATGAACAGAAAACACTATTCTGAAAAATCAAAATTTTTTTGTACAGAATAATATAGACACACCACATTGTGTTTTAGAAAAAAAAGAATAGATTCCCTACTAGGTTGTTTATTTGAAGTTAAAAAAATGAGCTTCAAGAAGCAAATCCGACCTAAGTGGTAGTAGAGACGTTTGTAAAATCAATTTTACAAATATACGTAAATTTGGATAGATGTATAAACGTACTTTTTTGTAGCTTAGTGGCAAAAGCTGGTAAAATATTTGCATTAGCAAAATGCTTCAATGCTCAGGCAGTGAAATAGAGCTGAACCGCACCTAGCGAACTTGAATCCGCAGATTAAGATAATCTTTTATTCCATCGTTTTTTATGGATGTATTATATATATATAT
This sequence comes from Morinoia aosen, assembly GCA_030386875.1. Classification (NCBI taxonomy): domain Eukaryota; kingdom Metazoa; phylum Arthropoda; class Malacostraca; order Amphipoda; family Talitridae; genus Morinoia; species Morinoia aosen. The sequence goes on from CM059564.1 coordinate 50,288,720, forward strand.
ATATATATATATGTGTGTATATATATATATGTGTGTATATATATATGTGTGTATATATATATATGTGTGTATATATATATATATATATATATATGTGTGTATATATGTATATGGGGCATACAGAAACCGAACGAAAGTAATCGGTTATTTTCGTATATGTTATTCAAAAATGCATTGCTACCGGTTGTATTATGGCGTAGAAACGTAAGGTAAAATAGGCTGGTGTTTATACGTCAACCGGTGTACAAGTTTTTGGCAATAGTGTGTTGCATTCATGCTCAGTTGCAAGGGAATAAAAACTTTCAGAGAAAGGAGATTAAAACATTTTGACCGAACTGTACAACTGTTCAAAAACTGTAAGATACTATTAAACCAAATTTGATCTCGTGTCTTGTGTATCATAAAACCTATTGCGTGTCCGCAGAAGCAGCTGCAGCTGGAGAGCCTGAAGGAGAAGAAGAGGAGCAAGGAGAGCCAGAAGTTGCATTCATCAGCAGCTGACGAGGACCTGAGGAAGTGTAGGGGACACAAGCGGGTGCGCGGGTTGTGTGAGGCTCACAGGGCGTCAATACACAGTGTGTACGCAAAAGGCTATTGATTGATATTGCAACTCTGAGGCGCTGTACCGAAGTTCTTCATTGATATACAGAGTGGAAATGAACACAGCCGATCCAGGCCTAGCAAGTGACCTGTAGCACTGATACAGAGTTCAAAGCTTCTTTTGACTTCAAGGCCGATTTCATGGCGGGTTTGTTCGCGCAATTGAAGAGCGAGCTTGGACCAGTTTTTGTTGTGGGGGATTTTGGGTCATATTTCATGTGCTCAGTTATTGTGCGTTCTCTTTCGGAGGGGTTTGAAAGTTCATTCAAAGCCACAAATTTTCGGGCAGTACGGTAGCAATTTCGTTGGAAAGCTTTGCGCAGAATAGATTTTTAACTAATGCTCGACTTATGTTAGGAAATCCCCGGTGCTGCGGATTGAGTTCTTCGATTGGAAGAATGTCGAAGAAAAGAACTCTATGTAACTTGGTCTAGAATAGGATGTAGTGGGCCCGGCATTAAAGTGAACTAATGCACAACAAGAAATGTTTTTGTTGTTTACCATAAACTAGGCTCTTACTTTCTGGATAAGACTGGAAGAGTTCACTGACCGTGTGTGGGGGGAAGCTATTCTTTAGACTTGCCTAACGAGGGATCAACCGGATGTAGGAAGTAGCAAGTGGTTAAGGAAACGCCTTTATTTCTACGACGATTAGCATGAAGTTACTGATTTTCAAAAGAGCGTGTAAAAACTTATTTCTACAAAGATTAGCACGAATTTGCTTACTGATTTTCACAAAAACGTTCCTTGTATCGACATATATTGAATCGAGAGAAAGATAAACTCCATGATGACCAGGTGCTGTCCACCCTGAAGCGCGCTCTCACCTCCTGTAAGACGTTCTCCGCTCCTGATGGGGAGCGCCCTTCTCTTCCTCCTGCCGGAGACGTGCCGAGTTCTCCTGATCACGTACAGGTACGAGAAATTAAGCTAAAATCTAGGGACAGTTGTGTGTTATGTTGGTTCCGAAAGAATAACCCTTCATATCCCAATATTAGTACATTATAACTCAATTTTGGCTATTAGCGTCGAGTTATGATTGGTGGATTATGAAGTCTTTCTTGCAAGTTTATTCCTTGAGTGATGTTTAAGGAAATATTCTCCTTTTGTTTACGCACTTAACCAGTTGTGTTTTGGTGTACTGAGTGAGAAAAATTAACCTCTTTGTATTTTTTATTCAGTTCACCTCATTTGTCAAAATTGCTACTTATCAATAGTATCACAGACTATACGTCATAAATTTTTTTTAGACAGTTTTATTACCAAGCATGCGTAGCGAATTAAATATTAGGGCATAAGTGACACAAGGCACAAGAATTTTGAAAGAAATATTATGGAAAGATTGCTCATCTTTCACTGGTAAATTGTTTATTTTTTTTGAGTTATTTGCATCATACAGAACACGATTTTTTCCGCAGATTCAAAATCTGTCTCGGCAACTGGTGTTTCTGGTGAAACTGACAAGCACACTCGAGAACGAGCTCCTGCAAAGCGACGTGTGTGAAATGCTCTCAGGATCTAACGGGCTACGTTGCGACCCAGCAAGAAATAGCGTAAACCTGGACCCTCTTTCTCTCAATGATGAGGGAGCCAATGAAGTCGCAGCGAAACTGCTCGTTGATGTCTCATCTGATGATGATTTTGCCGACATGAGCAGGAGTCCAGAAAGTTCATCGAATAAAGGTTCGCTATCTTCGTCCTTGTTTCGACTCAGCAGATCCACAATGAGGAGGCAGGCGTTGGACCCAGGGATGAAACATACAAGAGACAGTAACCGCCCTCAAAGACACCAGAGTTACCATGGTCACGCAGATCTCAGCAACTCGTTGCGATCGATGGACATCAACGGAGAGCTGAGAAATAATCAGAACTGCGCTGATGCTAAACGCTCTCGGTCGTATTCTAGATGCGGTAGCCCCAGAGGGTCAACGAGATCTCATTCGAGAACTAGGCCGGAATATACAGGAATTTATCACGATGATGATGACGAGGACGATGAGGAAGGCTCCCGTACTACCATGTCTGCGCAGTGGCAGACACCCCATGCTGCAGACGGCGCAGACCCGCGTATCTGCGCTCGACTTCTCGCAGCAATGCCACTAGCAGACCGACGTCAGGAATTAGAAGACCAAAGTCTTTTGTACAGGTACAGAACTTTCTGCGTAGCAATGTTTAGATTCAGGAATATTGTCCAGTTTAAATTCACAGGCTTTAATGTTACCTTATGGTTTTTGAATTCTCATTCTCCTAGCCGTCTGCTGAGAAGGTAAAAAAAGTCCTTCGTTCATTACATTACAAAATCTTGTCTGTAGCCACGTCTCTCAATAAGTTTTTTCGGTTCACGACTAGCACTTCAGTAGAAGTAGAGGACAGTTGAACACTGGTTTACTTATTTTTTTGTCAACTTCTACTATCATCAGAGCTACGTAATCTCTGAGTTCAAGCGCATAATTTCTTAGTGTTTCGATGATACTTTCAGCATAAATTCAATACTCGTCAATCCAACGTGTTCACAGTCTTGACACCTTGTGTTCAAGCAGTTGAGTCATACGCGTGGATTAATTGTATGTGCCTGCGTCTCAAGTAGCCAATACATGGTTTCATATGGGCTTACGTTTTGTGCCTGCGACCCCTCAGGGGGATACAACTATTGTACCTATGGGAATTAGCACGCACAGGGGGAAAAAGTGTGAGGGCCCAAGCTGAGAGTTAGGTGGCCTTCTTCTTGTTGTAATGAAATGTTTTTTGTTACGTTACGAACCCCCGTTTTTTGGTTCGATGCTATCCTGTTTTTCAGCACTACTTTCTTCTTCAACGTTTATCTCGTTTAATCAACTTCTTTCTCCCCTTGCTGTTTCTATGCCCATTCTGCATACATTCCGCGTTCCCTTATCTCCATGCTAAATGGTGTCTTCCTCTATCCTCTCTTCGATACGCTCTTTTTTTAGTGGTTAGGGAGGCTTAAATTAGCATTTAATATAATCATTGTGCCTGCGAAGTCAGGCGACATTGCTTGATGTGAACGCGGAACTTTATTGGTTCAGGTGTAAGCCGTCGCGCTCCCTGCAGCGGCTGAGCCACCGCTCGCTGCTGCGGCGCCCCACGGACATAGCGTGGTGCCCCTGGAACGGCATGGTCTACGTCACCGTCTCCCAGGTCGCCAAGTGAGTTGTGCTCAGCCCTTCGTTGATGTGAGGCCCAGAACTGGAACTGGGGGCCCAGAACTAGAACTTTGGGCCCAGAACTGGAACTGGGGGCCCAGAACTGGAACTGGGGGCCCAGACCTGGAACTGGAGGCCCAGAACTGGAACTGGAGGCCCAGGACTGGAACTGGAGGCCCAGGACTGGAACTGGAGGCCCAGGACTGGAACTGGAGGCCCAGGACTGGAACTGGAGGCCCAGGACTGGAACTGGAGGCCCAGGACTGGAACTGGAGGCCCAGGACTGGAACTGGAGGCCCAGGACTGGAACTGGAGGCCCAGGACTGGAACTGGAGGCCAAGGACTGGAACTTGAGGTCCAGAACTGGAAATTGAGGTCCAGGACTGGAACTTGAGGTCCAGGACTGGAACTTGAGGTCTAGAACTGGAACTTGGGGTCCAGAACTGGAACTTGAGGTCCAAAACTGGAACTTGAGGTCCAAAACTGGAACTTGAGGTCAAGAACTGGAACTTGAGGTCAAGAACTGGAACTTGAGGTCAAGAACTGGAACTTGAGGTCAAGAACTGGAACTTGAGGTCCAGAACTGGAAATTGAGGTCCAGAACTGGAACTTGAGGTCCAGAACTGGAACTTGAGGGCCAGAACTGGAACTTGAGGTCCAGAACTGGAACTTGAGGTCCAGAACTGGAACTTGAGGTCCAGAACTGGAACTTGAGGTCCAGAACTGGAACTTGAGGTCCAGAACTGGAACTGGGGGCCCAGAACTGAAACTGGAGGTCCAGAACTGGAACTGGGGGCCCAGAACTGGAACTGGGGGCCCAGAACACGAACTGGGGGCCCAGAACTGGAACTGGAGGCCCAGAACTGGAACTGGAGCCCCAGAACTGGAGGCGTAGGACTGGAACTGGAGGCCCAGGACTGGAACTGGAGGCCCAGGACTGGAATTGGAGGCCCAGAACTGGAACTGGAGGCCCAGAACTGGAATTGGAGGCCCAGAACTGGAATTAGAGGCACAGGACTGGAATTGGAGGCACAGGACTGGAATTGGAGGCCCAGAACTGGAATTGGAGGCTCAGAACTGGAACTGGAGGCCCAGAACTGGAACTGGAATTGGAAAGAATAAGTCTAGTATAGTTGAACAACTTCAGCATTATAATAAATATAGTCAACAATTTTAGGCAAACTATTCAATTCATAGAAGCGCGTTTCTGGAACGCGCCATTTGTTACGATGTACTTCGAATTGTTTACCGAAATTTTTGAATTTATGAAAAGCTCCAGGACATACGTTGTTTGTCAGCCAGATGGCGGAATGCCAGATAGCCGCGTGCCAGACAGCCGCGTGCCAGACAGCCGCGTGCCAGACAGCCGCGTGCCAGACAGCCGCGTGCCAGACAGCCGCGTGCCAGACAGCCGCGTGCCAGACAGCCGCGTGCCAGACAGCCGCGTGCCAGACAGCCGCGTGCCAGACAGCCGCGTGCCAGACAGCCGCGTGCCAGACAGCCGCGTGCCAGACAGCCGCGTGCCAGACAGCCGCGTGCCAGACAGCCGCGTGCCAGACAGCCGCGTGCCAGACAGCCGCGTGCCAGACAGCCGCGTGCCAGACAGCCGCGTGCCAGACAGCCGCGTGCCAGACAGCCGCGTGCCAGACAGCCGCGTGCCAGACAGCCGCGTGCCAGACAGCCGCGTGCCAGACAGCCGCGTGCCAGACAGCCGCGTGCCAGACAGCCGCGTGCCAGACAGCCGCGTGCCAGACAGCCGCGTGCCAGACAGCCGCGTACCACACAATTGGTCCGTAGTTAGACTGAGTGAGGGACGTACTCTAAACACTAGTAGCACACATGCGGTGCATTGCTTGTTTTGGACTATCTGTTAGCTCCAGTGCACCACACTGAAGGTTGTTATTAGAGATATTACTGCTACTGGTTGTCCTGAATTCGTTTGTGGGTTCATATTTTGCTTGATTCCATTTGTGAGGTTAATGAAACTGTTTGCTTGGTACGCGTGTAAGTTTAAAAGATTTCCAAGCAATTATCAATCAATGAATGACCTGGTCCTTACTTCTCGTTAATTAAATCTGCATTTCAGGGTTGTTATGTTCAGCGGAACCAAAGCAGGGCTCAGCCCCACAGCCTCGTCTCGGAATTCCCGCTTCTTTGACGGTGAAAATCTAATATTATTTAATATTATAAGCCTCATTTTTTTGTAAAATAATTGTATGTAACTTCAAAATACGTGTGGGTCGGTGGGATGCCCGGGTTCATGATATATTGAACTACGACACCAGCAGAAGCGTTCCTGTAGTGCTCGTGAAATGAATGATTATCTGCTTCAATAAAATGTCTCTCCTGAGATCGGGACCACCGATATTAATTGCGAAAAGTAGCAATGGGTGAAAATGTACTTATTTACGGCTTTGTTTTCGTTAAAATGATGCACTTACATTTAACTATACTTCATCTTGTGTAACTCTGTGGTTCATAGCTTTGCTTTACTAATGAATTTGGTGGAAATTTGTGAAGTTCAAGTTCATTGAGAACTTTTATTCATGGGTGAGGTCACAAACGAATCACGTGAGTGATGTGGGAGAAACCGTAAAAGCCTTTTTAATTCAATCCTTAACGGCCTCACGTGTCATATATGGCACACTCACTAAAAATACTAGCACAATTTAATTATTGTTGAATTTGTGCCCTACTATAATTTTCGAAGCTTTCTGCCGGACGCCAGTTGCGTCCCCATTCTGCTGTTGGTGACAACCTGATGCCAGCGTCAGTCCAGTAAGAGTGGTTGCGATACTAGGAGTAAGAGTGAAAAAATTTAGGTTATGCCTTTATGCCTCATTTCTTACGAAGCTCAAGGTGTTGTGACAAAAACGCGTCATTCGTTTTGTGCTGCGACAAAAACCAGATCAACTAAAGTTTTTTTCAATGTAAATATTTAGGATTTAGCAGGTTTCAACGAGTTATTTATAAAATATTACATCGATTACTCAAATTAAACTCGTCGAGAAATGAAAATATAAGGATTTGGAATGCACGAAATAAAACTAACATTTATACTTCTCAAAGATCACATGCCAACAGACGACGCGCAAGATGTGCTCGACTGCGATTTAGACGCCGGCGGCGAGGACTCGAAGATGCAAGAGTATCGCATCAGGGCGTGGGGAGAGCGAGGGGATGCGCCGGGCCAGCTCCTGTTCCCCAGCGCGGTGGCATGCAGCCCCGTCGTCAGGGAGCTCTACGTGCTCGGTGGGTGCTTGGGGAGCGTTCTTCCCCTGGGGCAGTGGTATTCCTTGCGCGGCTTGCGATGACTAATTTCACGGCTTTCGAAAAATATATAAATTATTGAATTAATATATAATATATGTAGTATACGCTAACTTAAAGTAGCTGCGGCTCTCTCAATGTACTTAACTGAAGTGGCTCTCTTGCAAAAATTAGTGAATAACTCTGCCCTAGGGGATGAGGCTAGTTGCTCTCTGGAGGTGTTTTTCGTTTGCATTGTGTGGCAACATCGGAGGTGGTTTATGCTGTATGGCAACATTGGTGGTGGTTTTCGTTCGTGCTGTGATGAATCGGTGGTAGTTTCTGTTTGTAACGCTTGGCAACATTGGAGGTGGTTTCTAATCACGTCTTTGTCTTTTGACTTGCTTTATCATCTGCCTCATTTACATTGATGGCTCAAAGATCAAAATGCATTTATTTCATTAAAGCATTTAGATAACAAGAGCGCATTAGTAGTTTAGTGATTACGCGAGACCTAAAATATGCTTTATGTGGAAAAACACGTAGGAGGATTCAAGAATACCTTACTGCTGATATTTCCTACAGAAACTTCAAAATCTCAAACCGCGTTTGTTACTAACTAATAGTTACTGTATTTCGCTACAAAAACAGGCCTGAGAGGCCTTCCTTTCTTAATGTTATGCACTCTTCAACATTATAATAGAAATACCAGTATGATAATACACTCTTTGCGATAGATGGTAAATATCAGTGCTCATTATTTTCTATAAGTAATGAACTGTTGGCTTGGTAGCGAGGGGTGAAAATGCTCTCTTGGATTAAAAGAGGGATGAAAATGCCTCATCAGATTGAAAATTGTTTTACCGCATTAAATTCACGTGACGTGGTTGAGTAAACTATATTTTTGACCATAACATAAACTACAACGTTTTTAACGTTAAAAATAATTTTTTAAATTCAAAAATAATAATTGCAATAATGATTGAATGTTGACATCATTCTGTTGGCTACTTTTCCTTCTATTGAATGGAGACATCATTCTGTTGTCTATTGATCTTTCCTCTTTACGATTGAAAAATTTTTGCGCAACCATCTGCACACTTTCCAGGCATTACCCTCATAGAAGTTTCCTACGCAATTGTTTGCATGTTTTTGCAAATTACTTGTACAAGAAGTGACACAAATCTTGTCCAGTTGTTGTTCAGAGAGTTTTTTGAGCATAAGAATACTAGTGTAATTATTTACATGTATAGAAATTGTAGTATAGATATATTCGAATATCTTTCTTCCTTATGAAATAAATTAAAGAGTGGTTTATGGAGAAAAAGAGAGAAAGATCGAGTTGCACTCTGCAGATGCACAGCAACTCGCTGAACTTCAATGATCATGCGCTGTCCTTTTATCATTATCATTAATGAGTTAATTGGAAGACCTCCCATGCTTGTTGACACAGAGAGGCTCGTGTTCCATCGCTCCTCAATACGATAACATTCCTGCCCTCGGCCTTTGGATTTGCATTTGTTATTGGGCAATCGATTTCCTATGAATGCGTGGCTGATGCCTCTCTCCACACAACTCCCCAGAGCGGTCTCCGAGGATTCATTTTGCGAGGAGGTGAATGCTGATGCATTGCATGCAGTTTGAGCTTGAATGAAGAGAAGTTGATTCTCCTGCTGTTGAATTTAAGTTTAATGGAGGTAAAACATGAGTGATTGGTTACATTTTGAGGTTGAGTGAAGAGAAGTTGATTTTCTTGCCGTTAAATTTCAGTTTAATGAAAATAAAACGAGGGATTGCATGCAGTTCGAGGTTAAATGAAGAGAAGTTGATTCTCAAGATTTACCTTTCAGTTCAATTAAGTTGAAGCTTGTTCAATAGGGTAACAAAGGTTTTCGATGATCGCTGTCGTTAATCTCCATCGTAAATGGTCTGTTATCATCAACATCAAGGAAATTTCGAGGAGTTCCACAGTTTAATAATATGCAGTATTATTGTTTGCTTCATCAGGAAATTAACAGCGCTGAGTAAAAGAAGTGAATAACAATTGCACGTTAAGAAGCTTATTATTTTCTGAGTAATATCACGCACCTGAACATTAAAATGATTGAAATGTTTTGTTCAATTACAGAAATTTGTTTTTTTTCTCAGAAATATTTATTACGGATCCACATTATATTGCGTGGGATTATCAGTTGGAAAACTAGAGATTTACTGACGCCTTCATTTGTGGGTACTCTCGTCTTATACTTTTGCTCAGTGGTTCTTAATTAACCTGGGTTCGATCGAACCCGAGTCTCGGTGAGTCGAACCCGTGGGTTCGGCATGGTTCAGTTTGTGCTCTAATCTAGAATATAGTTATATACACATGTTTTCAACTTGAAGGAAAAAACGCACTTTATTTTTCGAACTAGGAAGGGTTCGATGACTGCATGTATTGAACTTGTGGGGTTCAGTATCTCCAACAAGATTAAGAACAATGGCTTTAGCTTTTTAGATGATTGGAAATTAGTTAACTTAATGGGAATATATATTTTTCACCTTGATTTGAGGATGTCCGCATCGCACAATTGAATTTCACGGAAACAGAGCTAATACTGCATTTTTTTAACTGCGCGGAAACACTTATACGTTTTATGCGTTTTACAGAGAGACTAAATGCTTTCATCTTATCTCTATATTTTTGCGGGATACACGTTTTTAATCAGGATCTTCATCACATTCCAGGTATATCATACGAGATACATAATTTTTCATACCAAACCTAGTCTCCGTGCTTTCACGGAGCGATAGCCTGCGTTGCTGTCGCCCTTGTTCATAATCTAAATGCTGATGAAGGCAGGGGAGGCTGTTGTGGGAGTCGCGGGAGGCTCTTGGAGTCGGGGATGGCTGTGGGAGTTGGGAGGAGGTTGTTGTGGGAGTCGGGGGGAGATGCAAGACCAGCGTAGCGTAGAGAGCAGATCATTGAGGTAGACGCTAGGGTGGAAAGTAAGAATTATAAGCAAGTTGTAGAAGCGATGATTTCGTCCTGTATGGAAGAAAACGTCACGTCCGGAGTTTACTAGGATAATTTCTCGCTTTCAAATGAAATTCAAAATATTCTCGTTTCCGAAGAAATTCTAGAAATACTCGCATTCCTGAGATTTCCCCGAAATTCTTGCGTTCCCAAAAGTTCGAGAAATTCTCGCGCCCCGAAGAAATTCAGGATATTCTTGCATTCCTGGAAAATTGCACATTCTCATTCTGTATTAGGAATGAAATTCACATTTCTCATCAGGAACAAAATTCCCACTAGGAGTAAAATTCCCACTGGGAGCAAAATTCCCACTGGGAGCAAAATTCCCACTGGGAGCAAAATTCCCACTGGGAGCAAAATTCCCACTGGGAGCAAAATTCCCACTGGGAGCAAAATTCCCACTGGGAGCAAAATTCCCACAGGGAGCAAAATTCCCACTGGGAGCAAAATTCCCACTGGGAGCAAAATTCCCATTGGGAGCAAAATTCCCACTGGGAGCAAAATTCTCAATGGAACAAAATTCTCATTCCTATAAGGAAAAAAATAAGAAAAAACGTGTAGCCCATTCCCATTAGGAATATAATCCCTGATTAAGTTCCCATTCCCATTATAAATATAATCCCTGATTAAGGTCCCATTCCCATTAGGAATTTAATCCCTGATTAAGCTCTCATTCCCATTAGGAATTTAATCCCTGATTAAGTTCTCGTTCTCATTCCCATTAGGAATTTAATCCCTGATCAAGTTCCCATTCCCATTAGGAATATAATTCCTAACTGAGTTGTGTACGGTGCGGGCAGACAAGCGGCGGTGCCGGGTGGTGGTGTACGGGCTGACGGGCCGGTACGTGCGGGAGTTCGGGTGCCGGGGCCACGGGCCGGCCTCCTTCAGCAGCGCCGAGGCCCTCGCTGTCGACCGCACCGGCCTCCTCTACCTCGCCGACACCTGCAACGACCGCGTGCTGGTGAGTGTTGTCCCGTACTAGGGAGTGCTGGCTGGATCCTGGGGATACTGGGGATACTGGCTGGATGCTGGGGATCCTGGTAGGATGCTGGGGATCCTGGTAGGATGCTGGGGATCCTGGTAGGATGCTGGGGATCCTGGTAGGATGCTGGAGATCCTGGTAGGATGCTGGAGATCCTGGTAGGATGCTGGAGATCCTGGTAGGATGCTGGAGATCCTGGTAGGATGCTAAGAATCCTGGTAGGATGCTGGGAACCCTGGTAGGATGCTAAGAATCCTGGTAGGATGCTGGGGATACTGGCTGGATGCTGGGGATCCTGATAGGATGCTGGGAATCCTGGTAGAATGTTGGGGATCCTGGTAGAATGCTGGGGATCCTGGTAGAATGCTGGGGATCCTGGTAGGATGCTGGGGATCCTGGCCGGATGCTGGGGATGCTGGCCGGATGCTGAGGATACTGGCGGGATGCTGGGGATACTGGCCGGATGCTGGGGATGCTGGCCGGATGCTGGGGATGCTGGCCGGATGCTGGGGATGCTGGCCGGATGCTGGGGATACTGGCCGGATGCTGGGGATACTGGCCGGATGCTGGGGATACTGGCCGGATACTAGGAATACTGACCGAATACTGGGGATCCTCGTAGGATACTGGTGATCCGAGCAGGATGTTATTTATGAGTGCCGGAGACTTATTTAAGAACTAAAACATAAAGACTATTTTCGAATGAGAGCCGTTCTTTTCTACGGGATGTTGAAGGATTATAAAAGTTCTGGGAAGTGTGCGGCTTGTGAACGTCACATACACGTGGGCTCAGCAATACCATCACGTGGCTTACGTGATTTTATTAAAGTCAACTGACGTGACTGAAAGAGCCTTGAGTATTCTATCCCTTACTTTTCATTATAAACGTGCTCTAAAGAAAGACCTGCCTGAGCCCCAACATTTTCGGGTGAGTTTGAGGATCGAGTGCTCTCATAAGAATTATTTGCTCGCTGGAGGAGAAGATTGCTGTTGGCTGCTTCAGTAAATATTCGGCCTTCTAAAAAAGGTGAAATTTGAGAGATATACGGTCAGTTTCCAGATTTTTGTGAAGGATTTTATGAGCCTAATATTAAATAAACTCTGTAGTATTAATTTCGCCTCTTTGAATTTGAAAAAAACATAACCCTTTAAGTACAGTTGATGCACTGATAAATAAACTCTGCGAGTATTCTCTTCGCCTCCTTTGAACCTAAAAAAAACATTAGCCTTTGAGTACAGTTGATGAGCTGAAAGTTGGCCTCAATTTTGTTTTTTATTTCTATGTTCTAAGTGAAACCCTTGTCTGTTGCCCTGAGTTGTTAGTTAAGAAAGTTGTATGTATAATACCAATGCCTCCTACATATACGGTATTACAGACATCGGTATTACCCCACAGAAAACCAACCAACCAATGGTAAAAAAATTCGGATAAATTGTGCGCCATTATATGCATGGTACATCATGGGTACTTACTGGAAAAATTATAACTAATTTGAAAGATTAGTTTCTTGTGCTGTTAAGAAAGGATGAAGAGATGATCATTCTTAGCTTGTCTCCTCTTCCATTAAATTGCTCATTTCATGTACACTCTGTGTCGTCTTCTTAATGTTACCTTGCATCTGAATTTTATTTTATTTCGGGCTCTTGTTCAAGACGCACATCGGGGTCAGTTTGCTACGACTGTTGCAAGTTTGGTGTAATCGTTGGATATCACTGACGCTAAAAACACGAAGTAAATTAATGCAAGTGCAGGAGACAAAGAACAATGCTAGTTCATAACTTTAATTTCGTACACTTGGAAATAGTGTCTTTTCTGAAGAGGAGATGTCCTTACGTTCTCCCTTAAGGTCAAATTGCATTCCATTCTACGAAGCCTGAGTTTCTTCCTTTCAATGTTCCTAAAATTTCATCACCTGTGTGATGCAATCAGCGTTTTGTGTGTCTCGTTTACAGTTTGGCACGGTAACTTCAGAAATATAATTTATTCAATCCATTTTCAGACATACCGCAGTTAGTCGTGGTTATACAGGCTGTTACGAAAAGAACACATGGATTCTTAACAGACCATCTTTTTCGTTTCACTGCTACCCTATTTTTTCAGCACCCACTACTTTATTCTTCAACTTCCATCTTGTTTCATGAACTTCTTGCTCATAAAATTCACGTTCCTTTGACTCTCCATACTAAATGGTGCACCATTTTGAAATCCATACATTCTTTTTACGCCATCCTTCACTAAAAAGTGTGCAATAAGTGACCGTTCCATCCGCTTTTCCAAGGTACTTGACGGTGACGGCAAAGCAGTGCGTGAGATCGGTAACTCGGAACTGCGCATGCCTGCCGGAGTGGCGGTGTCAGGAGACACTCTGCTGGTGGCTGACACAGCCAACCATAAGTGCAGGGTGAGTGGCGGTGTCAGGGGACACTCTGCTGGTGGCTGACACAGCCAACCATAAGTGCAGGGTGAGTGGCGGTGTCAGGGGACACTCTGCTGGTGGCTGACACAGCCAACCATAAGTGCAGGGTGAGTGGCAGTGTCAGGAGACACTCTGCTGGTGGCTGACACAGCCAACCATAAGTGCAGGGTGAGTGGCGGTGTCAGGGGACACTGCTGGTGGCTGGCACAGCCAACCATAAGTGCAGGGTGAGTGGCGGTGTCAGGAGACACTCTGCTGGTGGCTGACACAGCCAACCATAAGTGCTGGGTGAGTGGCGGTGTCAGAGGACACTCTGCTGGTGGCTGACACAGCCAACCATAAGTGCAGGGTGAGTGGCGGTGTCAGGAGACACTCTGCTGGTGGCTGACACAGCCAACCATAAGTGCAGGGTGAGTGGCAGTGTCAGGAGACACCCTGCTGGTGGCTGACACAGCCAACCATAAATGCAGGGTGAGTATGGTGTGTCATGAGAGGGGCACTCTCCATGAACTCTTTTGTGTGTGGGGTTGAGCACATTTTGTTTAAGAAAGATCCTGGCTGGAGTTCAGTCCTGCAGCGAGGGATTTTCTTCATGGCAGAGCGTTTTCTGTGGTGACAATGCAAAACAGAGAGAAGGGATGAAAACCATGTATTAAGCATGTTCAGAAGCAGCGTTTTTCACGGGAAATTTTTCAGTTTCTATTTTCTGTTCACCATAATGACCATGGCAGCGTCAACATGGTGTAAAAAAAACAAATTTTTAAGTGGTACCAATATTAAAAACAATGCTTATGCACAGTGACATCATTACCAGTACTCATGAGTGATTACTAGTACCTATAGCGGTATAATTACTAGCAATTAAAATAGCAATTGATAGCACCTATAGCTAGTCAGAACTAGCACCTATGTTAACTGATGCCTGTAATGACTTCATCACTGGTACCTAAAATAGCCATTGCTGGTACCTTAAATTGTCATCAGATTACCTATAGCGGTGTTATTATAGGTACCGTAAGGTACCTCAAACTGGTACCTATAGTGCCACCAGTACTAAAAATCAATTCGACAGCGCTCCGCCTTCTCCATGTTTGCGCAGTTCATTTTGCCCTTGCCCTCAATGGCATCAACTTCATTGTCGTCCGGGATCAAAAAGCCCCAATGCCATTTGGACTTGATTGTGGGCTCGGCTATGGCCTAAATGGTCGCAATCCTCGTCGAAGACCCCATTAGGCCCGTCACTGCAGCTATGATACGCTGCTTCAAGCTATTATTTTTATCGGTCGTGAGTTTTGAGAGTCGCTTATAGACGTGCTGGCTTTTCCAGACGGAGGTATGATTTCTTCCATGGTTTTTGACTGGCTCTTCCAAACGAGGGTATAGTTGTTTGGAGCCTCCTTTAGAAGGAGGTATAGTTTTCCAAAACCTCTTCCATGGCTTTTGGCTGGCTCTTCCAGACGGAGGTATGGTTCCTTGCGTCCTCTTCCGTGGTTTTTGGCTGCCTCTTCCAGACCGAGTTGGATTTTCTTGCAGCCTCTTCCATGGTTTTTGCCTGCCTCTTGTAGATGGCTGTATAGTTTATAATGCCTCGTCCAGCCGGAGGTATGGTCTATTAAAGCCTCTTTCAGCTGAAGGTGATTTCTTGAAGCCTATTGCAGCCGAGGGTTTGCTATTATTTGCAGCCAGCAGGGTTCTGAAAACATTTTTCTGTAACTACCCTCGTATTTATTACTGTTACTAAAAATTTATGCTTGCATAAGTTCCCAAACTTAAAAAATACGATAGTATGAAGAAATCCGTATTAAATTTAATTTTTACGATATTATTTGATTATAAAATAACAAATCTACTACAGAGTACATCTGTGAGAGTTTTGGCTCGAGTTCTTCAGCTTTCATTTCTGCAAAGCAAATTTGGTTTTCAAGTTCTGTCTTCCCACACGCAATATACATATGGACCCTCCAATAGTAGCTTGACAGTTTCAGTAATTCATCCTTCTTTTCTTGAATACAATAATGTCACTTTCAACTGTCGGGGTACCACTGTACCTTGCTGTAGCTGTACCACTGTACCTTGCTGTAGGTGTACCACTGTACCTTGCTGTAGGTGTACCACTGTACCTTGCTGTAGGTGTACACTGTACCTTGCTGTAGGTGTACCACTGTACCTTGCTGTAGGTGTACCTCTGTACCTTGCTGTAGGTGTACCACCGTACCTTGCTGTAGGTGTACCACCGTACCTTGCTGTAGGTGTACCACCGTACCTTGCTGTAGGTGTGCTACCGTACCTTGCTGTAGGTGTACCACCGTACCTTGCTGTAGGTGTACCACCGTACCTTGCTGTAGGTGTACCACCGTACCTTGCAGTAGGTGTACCACCGTACCTTGCTGTAGGTGCACCACCGTACCTTGCTGTAGGTGCACCACTGTACCTTGCTGTAGTTGTACCACTGTACCTTGCTGTAGTTGTACCACTGTACCTTGCTGTAGGTGTACCACTGTACCTTGCTGTAGGTGTACCACTGTACCTTGCTGTAGGTGTACCACTGTACCTTGCAGTAGGTGTACCACTGTACCTTGCAGTAGGTGTACCACTGTACCTTGCTGCAGGTGTACCACTGTACCTTGCTGCAGGTGTACCACTGTACCTTGCTGCAGGTGTACCGCTGTACCTTGCTGCAGGTGTACCACTGTACCTTGCTGCAGGTGTACCACTGTACCTTGCTGCAGGTGTACCGCTGTACCTTGCTGCAGATGTACCGCTGTACCTTGCTGTAGGTGTACCACTGAACCTTGCTGTAGGTGTATCACTGTACCTTGCTGTAGGTGTACCACTGTACCTTGCTGTAGGTGTACCACTGTACCTTGCTGTAGGTGTACCACTGTACCTTGCTGTAGGTGTAACACTGTACCTTGCTGTAGGTGTACAACTGCACCTTGCTGTAAGTGTACCACCGTACCTTGCTGTAAGTGTAGCACAGTATCTGCCCCTTTTTGAAGGTGTACCCCTGTAGGACTTGTATCTTTCCGTAGGTGCACCACCATACCTGTACCTTTCCGTAGGTGTACCACCGCACCACCGGGCAGCTCCAGAAGACGCTGGGCAGCCGCGGCATAAACCAGGGCCAGATGGACTCCCCTGAGTGCGTTGCCATCGATGCGTGCGGCTTCCTTCTGGTCGGTGACACTGGCAACAACAGGATCCAAGTGTTCCGGCCCAATGGCAACTTTGTGAGGTGAGGCAACAACAGGATCCAAGTGTTCCGGCCAAATCGCAACTTTGTGAGGTGAGGCAACTACAGGATCCAAGTGTTCCGGCCAAATGGCAACTTTGTGAGGTGAGGGGATGGACTCCCCTGAGTGCGTTGCCATCGACGCGTGCCATAAGTGCAAGTATTCCGGCCCAATGGCAACATGATTTGACTATAGCTGGTAGCATTATATCACAGGGTCATGAATTTATTCGAATAGTTGCTTACAAACTAGTAAGCAGGTCACACATTGTATATAGGACTTGTATGGGAATTACTCATGGGTCATCTTGGGTCATTGCACACACCTGTAACCATGAAGCACAGTGGGAGACTCACGAAGTCAAACGTACGCCATGAAAAAGAAACTATCCTCAGTAGTGGGCGATAAAAGTAAGCATGCACGGCATATCACCAGTACTGCCCGTCAAAAGTGCACCACAAAAAACAACCTACCATCAGCACAGCCCGGCGTGCCCCCAGGTACCTCGCGTGTCGGAACGGCAAGGCGGGGGAGCTGGGGACGGTGACCGGCCTCTCTGTGACCTCATCTCTGGAGGTCCTCGCCGCCGACTGCTCTCAGCACCTCGTCTTCGTCTACTGAGCTCCTGTCATCACCTCTGTCTGCCATACTGCATCTGTCATTACCTCTAAGGTTGGCAGATTTACTGCTGCTGCTGTCATTAACCCCAGTCAAAAAAACTGCGTCTGTTATAACCTCCACAGTTGGCACATTTGCAGCTCGTGGTACTGCTGTCATTACCCACCGTCTTCCATACTGTATCTGTTATTACCTCTACGGTGCACAGAGCTGCCACTGTTACTGCTATCATCACCTCCAGTCTGCAAAACTGTATTTGTTATCAACCCCATAGTTTGCATATTTGTTGGTGCTTCTGTTATTACTCTCAGTTTACGGAACTGCAAATGTCATTTCCTCTACAGTTTGCCGCTGTCGCTATTTTCATTACCCTAGTCTGCAGAACTGTATTTGTCATTACCTACACGGACTGCAGAGCTGCTGCAGTCATCACCATCAGTCAGAAAAGTTACTTGTGTTATTCTCTCCCTCATTTACTGGGCAGGGGCTGCAGTCATTACCCTTTTGCCTAGTCCAGACTGATTTCATCGCCTCCGCTCGTACTTAACTGATGTTGTTATTGTCTTTACCATCTGAGCGGCTTCTGTCGTCCCCATTTCGTGTACTGAATTGCTTGTGATATCGTAACCCTTCTTATTATTGTAGTGATAGTGGTGCCAGCACCTAATATTAATACTGGCAGAGGGATACTGGCACCAACATTTTTAATTCTTTATAACTGACTTTAGATTTATAAGCAATATAGATCACAAGAGCTGCTAATGCCTCTACCAATTTACACTATAATAGCACTATAGGTAAGAGCACTATGGACAAGGGATGCTATCTGAGTGCATCACCAACGTTCTTGGTCGTCAATTATGCCTGTCTTTTCTAGCAAGACGTATTTGAAGTCATTCCTTATTCTACTATACACAGCTTCAATACAGGACGCATTTATAATTTTACAGTTTACAGCAGCGTGACGCATGCCATAAAGTGTGCTGTAATACACAGCTTCAATACTGAACACCAGAGGCATTAATTATTTCATAATATACAGCAGCGTAAATCTCGCCATAATGTAAAACTTAGCTTTTTATGCTGCGCTCGTAGCTCACGCAGAACTCAAGCACGGAGGGTGCGCAAAACAGGTTCTCGTTAACGTTTGCGCTGCTGCTCGTTAATTCGAAGTTCCTGTTGAGGGTATATCAAATGTGCGCGCGCGCTGTCACCCGGTAAATTGTAATAAAGCTTGTAAATCTACATTTTGTTGTGTGGTCTAGTTGAAGCCCAAAGTCTTTGCACGCAGTGTCGGCGGGATCTCAGAGAGTAATTTTATGAGCATTTTTGCTTGTTACGTATCAGCGTAAATGTGATATGCGGAAGCTGGCCAAGCTTCTCAGCTTCCCAACCTCGGGATTTTTGTTCCTTTCTAACGTGATACACACGTCTCACGAGACGTGTATCTCACGAGACTCGCACAATATGATTTCTTCGAGCGACAGGATTTGTTTAAAAACGCATTACCGATCAGAATTATTACGGCCAAAAGACGACATCGATAGACGCCTGAGCCACCCGGTCTAAATTGTCGTGCAAATTGGTCCAATTAGCGCAGCCTTATTTCCTAATTGGACAACAAGAGCCGATAAGGGATACAATTTCAGGCTGACAAGGCGTGCTTGTGATAATAAGAAGAGCGAAGCCTTGCGGAGGTTGGATTAGAGGTAAACACTGCATGGGTAACTACGTCATCCTGTCATTAGTTACCAATAAAAATTCTAGTTGTATTATACGTTGCTCTCGTACTATTATGACACAAACATTTCAGGAAATGACGTCATACTATCACTAGTTGCCTATAGGTCTAAAAGTTCTAGTTGTGTTATACGTTGCCTTCGCGCTTTTATAATGCAAACATTCGAGCAACGAACCAGCAAGTCATGACCGTAGTAGTTACTTTAAAGGGCAAAAATGAGTGAATTCTGAATTTAATAAGAGTGTTATTAGCGCATTGGAGAAAATGGACGTCAAGGCAGAAGAATTTCATGAATTAAGCAGTACAATAATTAGGCGTAGAATAACAACGATTGTGAGTTAGGAATAACATGATAATCATGATTTTGTAAGGATGGCCATTAGTGGAGGTACATAAGTATGATCCAGTGATGAATGAAGGACCCTAACGTAATGAAACACTTAAGGAAATCATGTACAATGAAATATTTAAAGGAAATTGCAGATAATGAAAAGGTGCTACGCAGCTGAGGAAGGCCATTTACGGCTTCAGCTGGACACAGACGTGTTTTCAATGTTACCGAGCGTTACCTGGGCATTATTTCCTTTATGTAAATACATTGTTATCGTACAGTAATATTAAAAGCCATAGCCCACTACAGTTCCTACGAAGCTGGCATTTGTTAGCACTTAAGTTCGAGTAAGTCCCCAGGGATTGACGTCTTGTGACGAATCGCTTGTTACAAAACGAAGAGAATAGCGCACGCCCCCTTGTAAAAATAAAATTAATTTTAAGAAGAAATGATGAGTAATGCAGACCTTGCAGCCTATATGGGCTTGTGTTTCGAAGAGTATAATAATGTCCTATACCCAAGCTTCTCAGTTTAGAGTTAATAAGTAACGTTGATCACGAATAAGGCTAACATCTAACGTGGCGAGAACGTGACGCAAATTTGTATCTAATTTTTTTTTCTACTGCATTCTGTGTATCAGATTCATCTCGGTTTTCCGTTGGCCACACAAGAACCTTTTTACAATATACCTTGGTTATGGCATACCAGCATTGTAATTTACTATTTATTACCACATGTTTTTTCTCGACACTATAGCAATCTTTACTACGGGATTTAGAAATTCGATACCGCTAAGCTCAGACGTTTTTCAGCAGGGCAAGTTAGCTGAATGTTGCAGCTCGGCGTAAGTCGATGTTAAGATTCATCTTCTATTATCAAAGTTTAATGTATATTTATTAATTGTCTATTGAACTATGTCTCTATATATTTGTCGCTTTTTTGAAAAATCGTTAATCGTCTCTTTAAAATTTATACTTTAAAAATTGCGCTTGAATGTTGATACTGTTTCGATCAATTGCAATAAATGTTTTAATTGAATTCTCAGAACATTTCTTATCCTGCCATAAACAATGAATATTCACGGCAGAACGTTAGCATTACCAGCTTTGTTAGGAATGCAAGCGAGCAGAAAATTCCATTACTTTTAATTAATAGGCTTGGGAAATGTAAGGAAGTGTGCGAGTCCTATCATCTCGTGGGTTAACACATTAACTGATATGGGCTTAACTGAAGTTCAATTATCAACTCAAATTTCAAGTCAAGTGTGGTAATCAAATTTGAAAATACCAAACATTATTAACTGGATCGGACCTTCATTTAGCTTTCATTAAGTATAAATAAAAAATGAGTTAGTGACGGTAGGTGGGTCAGCAGCACTATGAAACTCCCCTAAGTGACCACCGGTAGGTAACTTCGCAGGAAATGTGTTAAAATTCACTTATCAAAATTTTCCCTATGACACTGATCCCAAATGTGAGCAGTATAGTTCAACTGAGGGAGATTATGTATATCTTAACACATACGAGGCCTGTCTAAAAAGTATCCGACCTTTGGCCAGAAAAAATATTTCGAATACCTGTCGGAGTTGGGACCCTAATCCCCTTCAAAGTATGCCCCTTGTGCTTGCACACACTTAGCCCACCGATCCTTCCACTGCTGGAAACACCTCTGGTAGTTTTTTTTTAGAATGGTGTTCAGCTCCATCGTCGCATTGCCTGTTTGACTCCTTCGATGCTGACTGTTTTCTTTGATGTCCGTGGAATTGTGCATCACGAATACGCACCGGAAGGACAAACAGTGACAAAGGAGTACTATCAGGATGTTCTCCGGCGACTTCGTGATGCAGTTCGGCGCAAAAGACCAGACATGTGGACTGCGAACAACTGGCACTTGCATCACGACAACGCGCCCGCACATTCATCCCATTTGATCCGCAATTTCTTGGCCAAACATGGAATTACGACCGTTCGCCAACCTCCCTACTCTCCAGACCTGGCTCCTTGCGACTTCTGGTTGTTTCCAAAATTGAAGACACCCCTGAAAGGATCCCGTTTTGAGAGTAGAGAAGAGATAATGCGGAACGCGACGACAGAGCTGAACACCATTCCAAAAGAAGACTTCCAGAGGTGTTTCCGGCAGTGGAAGGATCGGTGGGCTAAGTGTGTGGAAGCACAAGGAGCCTACTTTGAAGGGGATTAGGGTCCCAACCCCGTCAGGTTGTTGAAGTATTTTTTCTGGCCAAAGGTCGGATACTTTTTCGACAGGCCTCGTAGATCGCGATGTGAGCTACTGGCGCACGCAGAGGGAATTTTTAAAATGCTGCTAACTGAACGGTAGCCACAAACTCAATTTTCATAAATACTTAATGAAAGTTAAATGAAAGCACGATCCAGTTAATATCTGCCTATTCAAATTTGCCCCTTCAGTTCACTTTCAATTTGAGTTGAATGCTGAACTTCACTTTAACCCATTGCGATGAACGTGAGAAATGAACGAGTCCAGTTCATTGAGATCTTCACATTCATCTTACGCTAAATCCTACAACTGCATCCTCCGAGAGATTTTAAAAGGAATCGGATCCATGAGCGTCATCAGCACTTGGACAAAATTTTATTCTCGTACCCAACTTGTTTGTTGTTTCCCACAGCATTTGCGCAAATACTTTATTTCTCTGATCAGATGATTAGATTAGTTAGTTTAAGCCTCACTAACCGCGACAAAGGCGTTTTAAAGAGAAGGAGGAGGGAAGTACCAATTAGTATAGGCACAAGAAAGGAACTCGGAATCTATTTGAACGGTACTTAGAAGCAGTAAGTTGATACACCAGTTCATAAAACAAGATAAAAATTGAAGAAATAATTAGTAGGTGCTGAAAAACAGGACGCAGTGAACCGAAAAAAAAAGATGGTCCGTAACAAAACAAAAAACCTATTCCATTTCAAAAAACGTACCAAGCATTTAGATCAAGACCTTAGATATTCCCCCTTGGAGTGCTTATTCCCGTTGATACAATAGTTGTATCCCCCTGAAGGGTAATGTATTTCTCTGACGCAAAATTATTCGCTAGACCGCTGCCTGTCGTGTAGGACACGAACGGACGTGCGCCGCTCATCAGGAGCCGTGATGACAAAAACTGCGGACATCCTCCTCATTTCCGTCCCCGCAACCCTGGTGCCGCTGCGGCAATGCATGATTCCAGATTAGGCATCAGGGCCTGGCGCTTTGATGTGAAGGAGGGTACAGCCGGGACTGTGCGGTCCTCGGTGTGTAAGGGTTCCCAACCTTTTTTTCGCCTAGTGCACCTAAAGAAATTTCATTTTGATCTCGTATCCCTAATGCAATTTTATTTTAACCTCTCATCCCCTGAAATAAAAATGCCAACATGTACCCAATATCCCATTATTTACCTGGACTTTTCTGGCACCTCTTGTAATTTATTTCGTCTCGCACCCCTGGTGGCGAATTAGGTAATTTTCGATGGTGTCGGGGATTCTTGACCTTTAATACAAGAATAAAAAAAATCCGTCTCAGACCAAATGATTTAATTCCACAATGTTGATTTGTTCCCATTACTAAATAAAAGCTTATCCTTTTGCCTTCACGAAAACATTATCGTGAAGAATTTTATGCTTTACCTTCCCAATGCTAGTACTGAATGATGAGTAATTCAGCCCTAACCAACCTGCTATCACTGTATTGCATTTGTGAATTAATAGCAAAATTGGCACAAATTCTACCAGTCAAGTTCCTGAAAAATTCATCGAATACAATTATCCAACAAATTTTTAAGCCCTAATCCTAGCCAATATTTGACGTTAGTCTAGATTTATTGCGTAATTACTGTAGAGATTTCGAATGGATTTTGAATTTGAAAATTTAACGTTTACACCCACCAGGCCCCCAAAAATCTCGCATAACCCGTAACTTCTTAACATTTGAATCGGACAGAATCGACAACAATCTGCAACAACATGCTGGCTGAGGGAACGCCAAGTTTGGAGGGGGACTTTAAAGCTAACAAAGTTACCGGGTAAAAGTGGATTCATGAAGTTTGGCTCATGTCCGTTTGATAATTTTTTTTGAAATACAGGTAACTCTGGATTTATCCACATCTCGATTAGCCCATCTCTCGATTTCTATAGTTTTGTTTCCCTCCGTTAGTCCGCCATCTCGACTTATCCACCCTTTGCATTCGTCGTGTATTCTGCAACATTCCTTGTGAGAAAAAATCAAAAAAAGACATTTTCTGACCAAGGGCTGTTCTTTCATCAGTTACCCTGTTCAATGTGTGTTGGTTCGATATATGGGCCAATATGACAACCCTTATGAGTTCAAGAAAAAAATTGATATACATATGAGAGGAAAACCAGAAGAAACTGAAAACAGAATCAGAAATAAGAGCACTAAAAAATTTATTTCTTTGAATATTTTTGTTTTATTTACTCCTTTACCGTAAGATGCTAGGATAATTATCCTTGTGCAGCATAAAGTTTCCCCTAAAAGAACAGGCTAACTTTTTCTTTTAAACCGAATATGGTGCCTCGATTTCTCCACCATCTCTATTTATCCAGTTCCATCACAGGAGACAAATCGAGAGTCACCTGTAAGCAAAACATGTTTGAAAACGTGTCATAGAAATGAGAAGAATGGCATCAAAATGGATTGCAGCTTGAACACGTACTCACGTTACGAGCGCGTTGACCATGTTTGCGCGGTTGCTTCAGTTAATTGAGTTGGGCTGAAAGAGAAAAATCGAAACAATATCTTTGCTCTCAAACGCGTTTCAAAATTTTTCAAGAAGGGTGAGAAATATAATTACGCCACAGTGTTTTCACTTAGCAAGTAAAGTCTATTTTAAAATATGGAATGAATTTACCGGAACGCCATTCATCAATACCGGTACGTAAAAGAGTAATTTACCTCGCAGAATACATACGTACTTACTTGGAACCACGTCTTTCAACAGTCCGAAGTTAGGTTACAAAAGAAATGAGATTAGATTAGATTAATCGTTAAGTTTTAGCCTCCCTACCCGCAGCAACATATGCGATCCAAGAAGTGGAAGGAGGAAGGCACCCTTAAGTATGGAGTTAAGACAGTGCGGAATCTACGCAGAAAGGCATAGAAACAGTAAGTTGGGAAAGATCATGAAACAAGACCGAAGTTGAAGAAGAAAGTAGGTGCTGAAAAACAGGACAGCAGTGAACCAAAAAAAGGTGGTCCGTAACATAACAAAAACATTTTATTTCAACAAAAAGAAAGCCTACCTAACTCTCAGCTCGGGCCCTCACAGTGTCTCCCTGGGAGCGCTAATTCCCTTAGATACAATAGTTGTGTCCTCCTGAGGGGGAAAAGAAATGAGAACTTTACCAAACATCGAAAAGTTTGAATAATTTAATCAAAGTTTATCGTAGGAGAAAGACAAGGCAATTATGTATTCTGCATTAAACTTTTATAACAAAAGCACACCTTGAAGATACGTTTCGAGAACACCGTCAATGGATCGTTTATTAAAATCACAAAAATATATGAATTTGTCATCACCAGAGTATACCGAAGGGAATATTTACATCTTAAGAAAACTATTAGAGCACATTTAGTTCAGTAAAACTGTAATAAATGCCTCAATACTAGGGGCCTGTGTATCTCATAACAGCCTATTGCGTTGTAAGCATTGTCGAAAAATAATAATTAAAATGTTGAGGGGTGTTGAAAAAATCATCGTTAACCTTTGTCGAGTCCTGAGCCTGTAGCCTTTATCCCCAGCGCCAGGTCTCCAGTTTGTGTCTGATCTTCTGATACCAAATTAACTGTAAGACGAAAATAATATTTTAACTGAGCTCTAATTTGGTTCATTGAATACGGCTATAAATGCTCCGGACAAAACAAAGTTAATTACAACAGTGTCCTGCATGAATTCAATAACGCTCACCGAGAATTTGCGCAGCGCTGGACAGTTGTCCGAGTAGCATTTCATCGAAGT
Organism: Morinoia aosen; assembly: GCA_030386875.1. Classification (NCBI taxonomy): domain Eukaryota; kingdom Metazoa; phylum Arthropoda; class Malacostraca; order Amphipoda; family Talitridae; genus Morinoia; species Morinoia aosen. The sequence goes on from CM059564.1 coordinate 50,314,051, forward strand.
GTCCAATCGAATTGTTTAATCGAAATTAAAAACTCGTTCTGCTGAAGGGAGGCATATGCTGTTCTCTCGCATGTCCTTCACAACCATTCGTAACAATACAGACTGTTATACGTACTGAAGGTTGCTTTTTTAATTTATTTACAATTTCGAATGGATTTAGAAAATTGTTTGAAGTCAGCCGACCTATTTTGCAATAAACGTGTATCGTTTTAATTTGAGGTCTTTCAAAGGAGCTCACAATAAGTACGAATGTGCATCAAAGGCGCGTGTGCGTTAAATTTAGGTACATCAAATCAAAAGTTTGCTTGAAATGTAGGTATACCTATTCAAAATAATGCACTAAAGTTTAGATATACCTATTCAAAAGACTGCATTGAAGTTTAGATATACCTATTCAAAATAATGCACTAAAGTTTAGGTATACCTATTCAAAAGACTGCATTGAAGTTTAGATATACCTAATCAAAATAATGCACTAAAGTTTAGGTATACCTATTCAAAATAAAGCACTAAAGTTTAGCTATACCTATTCAAAATAATGCGTTGAAGTTTAGATATACCTATTCAAAATAATGCACTAAAGTTTAGGTATACGTATTCAAAAGATTGCATTAAAGCTCAGCCATACCTATTTAAAAGATTGCATGAAAGTTTAAATACACCTGTTCTGGCTGTTCAAAAGATTGCAATCTCTACAATCTCTACGCGTGAATCAGAATAGTTTGCCGATTCGAGCTTCCTGAAACCATTTCTCGGGAGCATTCCCGAGCATACCTTGTTCACAAGAGCTCTTTTGCAATCGTCTTCAAGAACATCCTCCTCCAGAAGCGCCATGGGCTCGTTTGACCCGATGAGCACAGCAACATTTTCAGGTCACCCTCACAAACGTGAGCTCTCTACTATAATTATTCACAGCTCGCCTCACAATTATCGGGACCTGCCGAGTTCCGCGCACTCAGAACGAAAGCTAAATTTTTGGGGTCCACAGACGTGATTACATCCGGGCGGTGGGGGTCGATGGGACCAGCCGTTCCGCATGACCGACCGAGCGGGCGATCATCTAGATTATCTGCACCAGCATTGCACTGCGATGCATTTACTGAGAATGCTTCCGTATAATTGGGAAATTTCAGTCCTATTCAAGACGAACGAATTTTACTTTTCACTGACCTTTAAATTTTGGCGCAAATTAATTCGATTCAAAGGATTGGTCGCTCATTGATGTTGGGTTACTGATGCAAGCTATTTGTTGTTAATTATGTTAATGAATGGGCTAATTCGTTTATGGAGGTATTCGTGTGTCCAATGAGATCAATTTCCAATTGATAGAATGATGCTTCGAAGAGGTTTTCGTAAACACATGAATTCTAAAGTTGCTTTTGAAAGATATTTTTACAAAACAATTTAATACATACGTAAAATACAGAAGTTCTCATATTCAAAACAACACTGAACGAAGAACTAAAATACTGTCACATTTCAATTTACCTTTCAGTTTGGGAAAATGAGGCCGTAGCTCCTGATTTCATAGAGTGCGATATTGTAATCCTGTTCATATTAGAATTTGACACTCTGACTGGGGCAGGTAAAACTCGAATTAAACTTTCAACTCGAATATAAAGTCAATTGTAGTATGCAATGTTTATAAATAGCAAACATTAGCTGGAGAGTGCCGTTCATTAACTGCGATTAAGTATTTATTAAAATTGAGTGTGTGACTACTGGTCGGTCAGCAGCGTTATGAAAATTCCCTCCGTGTACCACACGGTCGCTTACGTATTAGTCAAAGTGTTAAGGACGTACGGGAGGGTTGCTTCATCAACTTCGGAGATAATTGACTTTAGTTATTTATGTTTCTTTACACAAATGGATTGGTTGCAAATCGCTCTCAATTTATTACTAATCCACAAGAAAGATGCTCGTGGACTACACAACGACGACAGGCTCCATTACATAGCAGTTCCCTCTCTCTCCGATCGGATTTCGAGAGTAATAAATAATCTCGGCAGTAACTGCATCTTCCTTCGTAAACTGGACACTAGATAAAAAAAAATAAATGAAAGAAGAGAGATAATACTTTATTCATCTGTAAATTATATCTGATAAAGCTTCCGTACTCAGAAACGCTTGATTCTTACAATCTATAATTTGAACCACTGATACTAACCTTGATTATGTAAAAACTTGCTTCGGAAATATTATTATACCATTATTATTATTACTATTATTATTGTTATAATTATAATTATTATTCGTTCGAATGTTAAACACTTTTGTTAAACACTTAAAAAACGACTGTTAGAACACTTAGGCACTCATTGACTGCATGAAGCAAGCAGGACAAACCGCTGCAGCAGCACAAACCGTTGCAGCAGCACAAACCGTTGCAGCAGCACAAACCGTTGCAGCAGCACAAACCGTTGCAGCAGCACAAACCGTTGCAGCAGCACAAGCCGTTGCAGCAGCACAAACCGCTGCAGCAGCACAAACCGTTGCAGCAGCACAAACCGTTGCAGCAGCACAAACCGTTGCAGCAGCACAAACCGTTGCAGCAGCACAAACCGTTGCAGCAGCACAAACCGTTGCAGCAGCACAAACCGTTGCAGCAGCACAAACCGTTGCAGCAGCACAAACCGTTGCAGCAGCACAAACCGTTGCAGCAGCACAAACCGTTGCAGCAGCACAAACCGTTGCAGCAGCACAAACCGTTGCAGCACCATTGCTGCAGCACAAAGCCACTATTAACCCCCGTTCAAGGCTGCCCATCTCCGTGATCTGCTCCAGATCTCCCAGGTTGACTAGCATTAGTTGATCCACTGCTTCATTTCACTCACAATGGGCTCTTGATCCAATTCGCTCCAGTGAAATTTCCGGGGAATTATCGAACGCTGTAGATCATTCGAGTTTTCATTTGAAGGTCAATTTGAGTCTGGACAAATTTGCTCGAGGGAAATGCCGAGCAGGATGACGGAGAATTGGACTCCGTGTTTGTCACGAGACTCCAGCCAAAATTAATTGCATTCTTCGTGCCGGTGAGTTTGACCTTGGCGCTTTCGGCTGAACTTGCGTGGTGGTTTCAAGGACTTTACTATTCAGGGAGTGGTTTTTGAGCGATTCATTATAAATCCTCGAATTCATTTTTGGAGACATGCGATGGTGAGGGTGGTGTGCAATTATTTGAACATTATTGAGGGTTGCAGGTTATGAAAATACCTGGTAAAGGATTCAAAATCCTCGTAAAAATTTCAAGCAAAAACATAAAAAGGAAGCAATTTGATGACGATACAATAGCACTATAAATAGCAACAGCGAGGCAACAAAACTTCATGAGACAACAAAAAGTTTGAAAAACTGCATTTGATTTCTCTCAGTAGGCCTTCACCATCTGATATTGGCTCTTAAGCAAACTAGAATTAATTAAAATAAAAATATTGACTAATACAAGGGCGGAAGGAAGATATTCATTCTGAATATCAATGAGCGTCGTGGATTTATTGACTTCCAAATTGTGGAATTTTGTTGAAATATACTTGCATAATCCAATTAAAAATGCGGTACGAGTAATATATGAAATTCGTTCAAATATTTCGTTAAACTACTCTCATCGACGTCTATGAAAATATCTTTAAATGAATAAGGCATTCAAATCTTTAATTCATTTTTCTTACGATGTCGCACACATATGCACAATCGTTTTCATGGGCTGACATACATAATTTTCATACAATCACACAAAAAGGCGCGCAGCATCACTGAAGCTCTGCAGAAGTCCATATTAAAATTTCGTCCAAAAACTAATCATCACATTGCACTGCACGTTGCAATGAGTCATTTCAATGCGCACTACACAGTGTCACAAAAAATGTACCCACTCTTTGAATGCCCATTACTCATATTTTGTTTGACGTACGTATTCATTGACGTACATACAACTCTAAAAAGTACATAAAAATAATCGAGGATGTAAAATCAAAACGAAGCCACTCAACTTAAGACACTTAACGTCAAAAAAGAAAATTTGGTTGCATCTGAAATTATTTATATGTACAAATTGTACATGAGGAATCAGGAGTTAAAGTGAGTACTATTTGGGACACCCTGTATAAGCTCGAGTATGAGGATGTGACGCTAGTTATTAAGACAATAGCTGTTACTGGCGTATTGCTCGCCCTGTTCAGACATTGCTAAAATAGGTTACCTGTTGACGTGGAAAAAATATGCTTTAAAATTTCGAACGTTTGAAGCTCGTGAACACGTATAATTTAGTTACGGCCTTAAATCATACCGCAGGTCTATTTTGTACTTTAACCCTACCAGACCTGAGGCCCTGAACCTAACCTTAACCCTCAACCTGAGGCCCTATAAGGCTGACCCTAACCCTACCAGACCTGAGGCTCTGATCTTTACTATGAAACGTTACACCACACAAAGTCAATTCAAACTATGCAGGAATATATTTACAATGTCTAACCGTGAGGTTTGACCAAGATTGGTTGGTTATTTCTTGTTCGTGACGTATTTCTTTTTCAGACAAAATACCGAAGACATAGTAAAATGATAGAGCGTCAGATTTTTAAGTTACCAAAAAATTCATACAGCGGTGTGATAGGGTTAATACATTGTGTTAGTGTTCTCAAAGATAGCATGGGTAATTGTAGAAGTGAAGTTCGTTCAGGAACCAAAGTGTACAACTGAAGATTACCATTGCTAAGGAAAAGAAGTGCACAACAAAAGCGTGGTGACCACGATGAAAATCACAAGTCTGTCTCTTGGCTTTAGTGCATATTTTTCCATACTCAATCCTGCATGGAAAACTGAATCTTAAACAAAATTCTGCTCATGATTGATGTGACTTGTTGTGCAGGCAGAGAAAATAAAATGGTCTGGAAGATATGCGTTCAGAAAGTCAGATTTGAATTCTGTTTTGCAGGCCCAAAATCTACAGCAGGAATTGTGACAGGCGGAACGGAGTGCTCTTTTATTGCTCTCAAGTGCCCATAAAGCCACAAATATTTTCGAGTGAGCCGAAAATGTGAAAATGAAAGCGTCGAAAAGGCTTCAAGTCAAATAATCCTCCATATTATTCCGGTTTATACAGTCTAGTTTCTGGTCTTATGGAATCGACACGAGAAATTTTACTACATGAGAAATAACCTTCATGATTATTTTTTACCATATGAGAAATAACCTACATGTTTATTTTCTACTACATGGAAAATAACCTTCATGTACTTCAGACAATAGCTGTTACTGGCGTATTGCTCGCCCTGTCGAGACATTGCTAAAATAGGTTACCTGTTGACGTGGTAAAAATATGCTGTAAAATTTCGAACGTTTGAAGCTCGTGAACACGTATAATTTAGTTACGGCTCTAAATCATACCGCATGTCTATTTTGTACCTTAACCCTACCAGACCTGAGGCCCTGAACCTAACCTTAACCCTCAACCTGAGGCCCTATATGAGGCTGACCCTAACCCTACCAGACCTGAGGCTCTGAAACAAACAATCCAGTACATGAGAAATGACCTTAATGATTATTATTTACCACATGGGAAATAACCTTCATGATTATTATTTACTTCATGAGAAATAACCTTCACGATTATTTTTTACCACATGAGAAATAACCTTCATGTTTATTTTCTACTACATGGAAAATAACCTTCATGATTATTATCCAATACATGAGAAATGACCTTAATGATTATTGTTTACTACATGAGAAATAGCCTTCATGATAATTATTTACTACATGAGAAATAACCTTCATGATTATTATTTACTACGTGGAAAATAACCTTCATGATTATTTTTACAACATGAGAAATAACCTTCATGGTTATTATTTACCACATGAGAAATAACCTTCATGATTGTTTTTTACTACATGAGAAATAACCATTATTATTTTTACTACATGAGAAATAACCATTATTATATTTACTACATGAGAAATAACCATTATTATTTTTACTACATGAGAAATAACCTTCATTATTACTTTTTAATACATGAGAAATAACCTTCATGATTATTATTAACTACATGAGAAATAACCTTCATTATTATTTTTACTACATGAGAAATCACCATTATTATTTTTACTACATGAGAAATAACCTTCATTATTACTTTTTACTACATGAGAAATAACCTTCATGATTATTATTTACAACATGACAAATAACTTTCATGATTATTTTTTACTACATGAGAAATAACCTTCATGATTATTATTTACTACATGACAAATAACTTTTGTGATTATTTTTTACTACATGAGAAATAACCTTCATGATTATTATTTACAACATGACAAATAACTTTCATGATTATTTTTTACTACATGAGAAATAACCTTCATGATTATTATTTACTACATGACAAATAACTTTCATGATTATTTTTTACTACATGAGAAATAACCTTCATGATTACTGACATCAGTAAAGACGAGTTTTCCTTGCAGTTCCTGAGATATATGCGGCACATTTTTTAACAGCGAGGCGATATCAGTGTGTAAATGCATTCATGGTAGGAAATTACTGATATACTAAGTGAGCACACTTTTGTAAACAGGCAAATTTACTGAAAGGCCCGAAATCCTTGTAGCGCCTACAGCGAAACGAAGCCTTTGCCGTAAAATTCTTGCAATTTTAAATGGACCGGTAGTAAGCATAAACACATACGAACGATAAGCAAACACATACGAACGATAGACAATCCCATAAGAACGATAGGCAATCCCATACGAACGATAGGCAAGCACATACGAACGATAGGCAACTACATACGAACGATAGGCAAGCACATCCGAACGATAGGCAAACACATACGAACGATAGGCAAGCACATACGAACGGTGGGTACTAATAAGTTTTCAACTCCTTTATACATAACTAATATTGTGAAGCTCACAGAGCATGTGTACCGATTGTACAAGCTCAGTACAACTTGCAAGCGAAGAACGATACGAGCAATTTTAACTTCCAACCGCAATCAATAATTCCTCGGGGAAAAGTTTCAGTGGAATTTTATAATTATTCAAGTATTATTAATTAAATATGAAACAAAGAAGCGTGCTACCGCTACGCGAGCGATGCTCTGTGCCATTGAGCGGCTCTCGAAAAATAAATAATGAATTATTTAATATATAATTTAAATAATATACGCTAACTTGCAGTAGCTGCGGCTCTCTCAATCAATGTGTTTTAACCGAAGTGGCACTCTTGCAAAAATTAGTGAATAACATTGCAGTGTATGCCATTTTGACGCATGTGGTGAGTGTGATGCAGGGCAGGTGGTGCAGGAAAAATGAGGAATCCATGCACAAGGTGTGTTTCAACTCAGGATACCCAGCTTATAGAAGTAGCGAATTGCTAAGGAGGCGAAGAAAAGACAAACAAAGAATAGCATGGAAAGTATAAGAGCTGGAAGAAGCAAACGAGGCACGGGTCACGAGACATTTGCGTCCCTTGCTAATTTGCATTTACAAGGTAATATCGGATTGGAGGGAAGGTACACTTCCACACTGACATGTAAATGATAATGCAATTTGCTCAAGTGAAGCATAAGCTCAGCATTAACTCAACAATACACCACAAATAGACTCGAAAGATTGAATTATTATTGGCAATCACCAAGTTCGAGTGATAAGACTGACTTACAGCTCCAGGTTTCTTATGGGTTTTCCTACGTTCTTGAGGCAGAACCTGTTTGTCAGATATAATTGGGATATAATACGGTTAAATACTTCACAAAACTGTATTCACACAGATCATATCCTATTAGACAATCGCTTTACAGAGAACACTCAATTACTAATCTCTACACTTTAAATACGGCACTTCTGAAATCCTAATATCGGCCAGCCAATTGACTTTTACAATTTCTGACGTTAGGTATTGAAATCTGAAATTAGAGTTCCGCAGACTTGTACACACCCATTCCTGTACACGTCAACATGAAAGAGAAAATCCTTTAGATAACAAGGCGCTCAATAATTGCATCCTACACGCTATGATTTCACCTTTTGCAATGCCACATCTGACAGTTTGTTTGCTTTGTTCATTCTTGATTCTGACATCAATTTTGTCACCTGGAAGACAAAATTTTCTGGACTATTTCACTTTTTACAATGAAGCATGGGAACAGAAAGAGAGAGAGCAACACCCTCCACCTGTAAGTGCGAATACATTTTATTCACTATCGATCTATTGCTTTTGAGTGCAGACTTATAAAAAAAATTCATTCCACCATTCTTTAACAGGGTATTTCCAACTACTTATCTTCAGTATACAGAAACTTTTCAAGCAATTCAATAAATCACAAACATATTTATTTAGGCGATTTTATCCAACTCGCTTGACCCATTTCAGCATTATAGACTTTTTTCATTTCTTCAAACGATCAGTCTAGATATTCTCGCTTCTATGGTTTTGTGAAAAATAGTTGCACTAGTTAGTTTTTATTTGTACTCGCGTGAATACATAATCAAAATGTGTTTATTTACTTTATTGTGACGCTACTTACTTGTTTTTATGAACAATGCACCATCGATTAGATCGATCTTTAAAAGCAATATATTTTCTAATCAAACAACATTAATGAATGGACTTTAATAGAAGCTTCTTCTTAAGACGTATCTACGCGCGACGTTGTTTCTACGTTGAAAGTTTATTTGTTCCCTTCCATGCGACGCTAATTTCTTTGTTTTGTTTTTTGACGACGCAATTTTATAGCTGTCTTGCACCGTACTTCCCGGTCCGGGAAATTTCTCAAGTAATTTTTGTCCCGTCCCACGATTACAAATGTTCAATAAACAATCGACCGCTCCCCTACTTGATCACCTTCTCTCGGCCTCTTGCATATACGTAACTGGAGAGACCTATTTCCCTCTTATTTTTCTTCTCCAATTTATGAGACGCTTTAATGGCCAGGCCGATAGCCAATGGGTCGAGACACAAACAGACGCGCTGACCTATACGCTCCTCGCGCAGGCTTGAATGATCGCCTTATTCTCGGGGGAACAAAGCCTCCTCACATCACTCTCTTTGTTGCCATTCCCACAGTTTTTTACTATGAGACTTGGCATATTGTCTATACTATGTAGTCCACCCCCTCCCCCCTTTATTTGAAATAAGAAAGAAAGCGAAATAAGATAGAAGGCGTGGTGTCACCAAGTTACTCTTTATCGGGGAAAACACTCATTGAACATTTTTTTAGAATTGTATACCACACGCATGAGAAACAGCTTGAAAATGTTATTTCTCGGAACTTATTCGATTCGAAATTTATTGGAGCTTTGTGAAAAGCGATGTCATACTTGAAAGACACGAGAAATTTTTCAACATTCGTCAACGATAAAAGATGATTCACTGTATAAGGTTGGGAACCTCTGCTCTAGAGCTTGGCTCAGCTGTTCAGTTTACGGCTGCGACGCAGAATCTGCAGCGTTGGCGTCGATAAGCTGATCAACTTTGCGGATTAACTCTATTCAGAGTGAAATTGTATTTCAAAATGGTTTGCTGTGGTTGCAGTAAAACGTGCAGATGGAATGGTAATGAATTCCGTCTGTTGCGAACTTGAATAATTCAATGCCCTCTGAAATTGGGACGACTGGTTTTTTACGTAATGGGATACCGAAAGTAATAAATTCTAACACAGTATTAGCAGACTGGAACAATACAAATATTTTCAGAATTTGAGTCAATATTTCAGATATATTCCTTACACCAAGGCTCGAATATATATCTTAGAAATGTTCTCAGAAGAGCCGTACTAAACACGGCTTTTTTCCTCTTTTAATGAACATTATATATATGTATTTTACTTTATTACGATAAATATATTGGGGTATAAAATGAACGAGTCGGACATGCAGTAAAATCCCTTGATATTGTGGCACTAAAGACAATTGCTGATGGAATGACTGGAAAATAAACCAATTGGAAAATACTACAGCAAAATAAAAGCTAAACTCGTATTATTTTCAGCCAACAGCCCTATCAGGAGGTGAAAAAGTGATATTTCTGTTTCTAAATAAAATACAGTTGCATGCACTGATCATAATTGATTATGAGTTAGTTTCAGCCTCCCTTACGTCAGCATTAGAACTTGAAGCTTAGTTGAGCTGTTGTAGAAAGAGTACTATTTCGGGAGATGGAAGCTCTCCATAAGACTAAAACAAAAGTGAACAAAGCCTGTTTGTGTAGACGGATTTGTCTGCAAGTGCGGATGCCTGCAACGCTCGGCTTATCACTTTCCCAGAACATACGATCAATACCTATCATTTTCAGTAAGAGCTTAGAGATCAAGAATAAAGTACTATCACTACTTATCATTAACATAAAAAATTTAAGACATCAAGAACAACGCATTATCAATACTTATCATTAGCATGAATAAATTCCCTCAAAAACAAATGCACCGCATTACTTGAACCAACTGATGAAATTTTATATTTTTGTTAAGAGTACAGCTCATAAATATTCCACAAGTATGACTTCTTCCATCAGAAGTCTCCTCACGATCCGCTTCTATCTGCCCCACAGCGCCACTCTCTTATCTCCCGCAGTAGGTACAGTTTATCTTTTCTCTCCCGTGGTTCCTACCACTCCCCTTCCTCAACCACCCTCAAGAATCCTTCCCCTACCCCTCTAGGATCTTTCCCCTACCCCTCTACTCCTCAGCATCCTTAGCGTTATCGTGGGGTTTGACGGAATGCGATCGTTTGCCGCTGCCCTTTGCTCGCCTTTGGAAGCACCGTACTTGAACGACAGTCATGACTGTGCGACTCTGATAGAGAAGCTGGCTGGCGCTTATTCTTTGCGCGCCCAAGTACAAGGGATTTTTAGTCACAAAACAAGGATGGAGTCATGAGCGTGATCTTAGAGAAAGAACCCAAGAGAATTTAGGGTCACAAATTTGCGCAAAAATCATCGGTTTTCGTCTGATTTAGGGGATCATTCATCGAGTCAATTGCGGCTTCTCGAGGTATAGTTCCGTGATCGTTAGCTGAGCACAAGCTTCCGTATACGAAAGTCATAGAGACCTCGTAATGTCAACAAGAGTTAGGAAGCGAAAGGACTAAAAAGTTTCGTTATTTGTTATTACTTCACAATCGTATAGCCATGGAAAACGGAAAACAACTCTTGGAAAACGGATAACAACTCTTGGAAAACGGATAACAACTCTTGGAAAACGGATAACAACTCTTGGGAAAACGGAAAACAACTCTTGGAAAACGGATAACAACTCTTGGGAAAACGGAAAACAACTCTTGGAAAACGGAAAACAACTCTTGGAAAACGGATAACAACTCTTGGAAAACGGATAACAACTCTTGGAAAACGGATAACAACTCTTGGAAAACGGATAACAACTCTTGGGAAAACGGAAAACAACTCTTGGGAAAACGGAAAACAACTCTTGGAAAACGGAAAAAAACTCTTGGAAAACGGAAAACAACTCTTGGAAAACGGAAAAAAACTCTTGGAAAACGGAAAACAACTCTTGGAAAACGGAAAACAACTCTTGGAAAACGGAAAACAACTCTTGGAAAACGGAAAACAACTCTTGGAAAACGGAAAACAACTCTTGGAAAACGGAAAACAACTCTTGGAAAACGGAAAACAACTTTTGGAAAACGGAAAACAACTTTTGGAAAACGGAAAACAACTCTTGGAAAACGGAAAACAACTCTTGGAAAACGGAAAACTCTTGGAAAACGCAAAACAACTCTTGGAAAACGGAAAACAACTCTTGGAAAACGGAAAACAACTCTTGGAAAACGGAAAACAACTCTTGGAAAACGGAAAACAACTCTTGGAAAACGGAAAACTCTTGGAAAACGGAAAACAACTCTTGGAAAACGGAAAACAACTCTTGGAAAACGGAAAACAACTCTTGGAAAACGGAAAATAACTCTTGGAAAACGGAAAACAACTCTTGGAAAACGGAAAACAACTCTTGGAAAACGGAAAAAAATTATTTGAAAATAGAAAATAACTCTCGGAAACGGAAAACAACTCTTGGACACGGGAAACAGCTCTTGGAAAACGGAAAATCTCTAGATTTAGAAAGGATGTCTCAGAAAATAGAGTTCTGATGCAATGTGATAAAACTATATTGTAAGTTAGCCCTGTTTTTAAAAAAAATTGATAGATTCAACAAAGATGTTCAAAAAGAGTAGGAATAAAGGCACCATATAGTATGGAGTAAAGGGAACGCGAAATCTATGCTCAAGATGAGTTCCCGCACAGGGTCCCGCGCGCATAGAAAGTCAGTTAAGAAGGAAGGTTATGAAACTAGAAAAAATTAAAACTATGAAACTAGAAAGAAAGGCACTGAAAAACAGGACAGTAGTGAACCAAAAATAAATGATCCTTAGCAAAATAAAAATAATTTCATTTAAAACAAAGAAGGCCTACCTAACTCTCAGCTCAGGACCTCACATTTTTCCCCAGGGAGCGCTAATTCCCATTGATACAATAGTTGTACTCCCCTGAGGTGTTTGAAAATAATTTTAGCAAATTCTTTGTTTTCATGACGAAGATTTTCACGGCACTGGATTTTCACTGGAGGTTAATTGATGTAGTCCACTTTGTTATACTTATTTGTTTCATTTTATTTCTTGTTTTTATTTGTGTTATAGTAGCTAATTTTTCAGAACCTTTATAAAGCGAAATTTTTTTCAACAGCTTCATAATTGTGCTACAGAGCACTTGCAAAATTTACATAAAATAGGAATAGAATTGATATGCGGTTCCAGGACTGCCATAATTGAAGTACAAATTTGGGAAAAATTAGAAAATAAACCTTGAAAAAGTTTCGATAAATGCTAATAAGAAATTAGATGGAGAGAGATCAACTGAATATTGAAGAAGAACTTCTGCACTATACCATGAGAAAGGTATTACGGATGAGCTTCCCGATAGATTCCCAGACATTCTCCGTTTTCCAAAAAAGAGGTTCACAAGTGAACCCTCGAAGCCACGCTTTTCGTACTCGTAGACACACTGCCTGCAATAATCATTTAGTCTAACCTAGAGTGTCTGAGAATTTAAACACTTAAACTATCCAGACTAGGAACACCTTACTCTGACTTGGGCTCCGCAAAGATTTGCGATTGGACCCAACATACGCTGCTTCTGAACCCTTTCATTTGACCAATAGGGTAAAGGACCTTGAACGGATTTGCCACCTATCATTTCCTGGAAGAGACACGCAATTGGCTTTGCGGCCTCCGAAGAAGATAATTCCAGATCTCCTTTTGAGGTTGCGGTGAGGGTGCACAAGAGCTGCGCTGTTTCTATTGACATTCATGAGTGTGTTCTAGCGTCAACAACAAACCGACGCTGGATATTATATGCGCACCAACGTCACTTCCCGACGCACGTGGAGACAGGCACGTGGTTCCATCAAGTTACTATTTGTTGGGACTGAAGCTCATTGAATGTTTATTGGGAATTGCTTACCACAGGATAGAGAAGCAGCTTGGATGTGTTTCTCGAAACTTGTTATTCAAAATTGATCGGTTCAAAACGTATTCGAGGTTTGTTGAAAAGCGATGGCAGAATTAAAGGATCCGAGATTTTTTCTAACAATCGTCAGTGGTAAATGATTTATATTTAAATTTTTAAATCAGAGAGCGACATCTACATTTCCCTCAGGAATGCGCAAAACCTAGCTCAGCGCTACTCAGTAAGAGGAGATTCATGGGAGACAAGCAAGAAAATAGTGAAGAAACAGTTTTGATGCGCAATTCTGAATAATTTCAACAATAATACGAGCGGTTCATTCGTCAAGTTACTGAAACGTTTCCGCAAAAATTGCACAAGGAACGCAATGAAAAAAGCTCAAAGTAAAGAGATTGTCGACGCTCAATTTAAATAGTTAAGGAATCACCTCACTTGTGTACAATTTTGACGTTCGTAACCAACATGAGCGTCGGAGGGAATGAATAGGTTTGACGAACAACAAAATAACACTCGATGTTGCTAAACTAATTACGGATCATCTAACACTCGGTGCATCGTTATCGTGCGTTGCGTAAAGATCACAACCCTCCTATTTGATTCTATTGAAGTCCTTATTCTAGGAAAAGTGCGACAACACGAACGTTGCACTCATTCCATCCATAAGAACTTTGGTATATCGACGCCACAATCCGTCCAGCTTTACAAAACATCCGAATTATAACATACTTCATGAAGCCTTTGACTGAGATAATGTTACATTTTCTCAAATCAATCCCTGGGGTTAAACTGAAATGCTTTAAATCCCAATCTGAAATAAAACGTCCTCACTTCCAAACCATATTTACGCAGAGACAGAAGGCATTCAAAGATACTGTGGTGGGGGTTATAAACATCCACGCAGATAATTATAGCGCCATCAATAAGCCATCAAGCCTTCACCAAGACCCCACGCATCAGCTCGAGAGTCCATAAATGTGAGTATCTTATCTCCCTGCAGCTCCCCTCGCAGACCCTCGCTGCTGTCAAAACAAATTTCGATTTCCGATCGCTGATGAACTCGCATCGTACGTTGCGGAGAGGGCCGTGACGTTGTTACGGAGAGGGCAGTGACGTTGTTACGGAGAGGGCAGTGACGTTGTTACGGAGAGGGCAGTGATTGATGAAATTAATGATGGAGTAGTGACGTTTTTGGAGCCGAGTTTTTGCGCTACGTAGAGGGTAGTTACATCTTTGGTTGCGTTATGGAGAAGTCTGACGTCTATGGCTCCGTGACACGATTGAGCAAGGTTTTTGGCTGTTACCAAGAGGCAGTGACGTTTTTAGTTACGCAGTAAAAAATGGGAGTCAGATTGATTATTGACTAGATCCAGTCATATTCAGTTGGGTTGAGAAGAAGCCTCTGACCAACATAATCGTAGTTTCAGAGTAATCTTCTGCCATTAATAAAGTTTTTACATGAGTTAAAAGCAGGCTTTTGATGTCTTTGGGGATCGTTAACACGTTCACCGCGTTTTCGTGGTTGCTAGCAGTTATTTTGGTTCGGTTGTTAGTAGCAAAATTGGAAAATCGACTTAACTGCATGAATGTATTTTTATCCTTCATAGGAAATACAAAATTGCTCGATAACATTTCGCCCAACATAAGTTATTTTTAAAAAAGTCGTGAAACATGAAATGTCATTCATTTATACCGGTACGTGAATGAGCAATTTACCGAATGGGACGCATATAGCCCAGAATGCGAGAATATGTCAAGAATGTTGCAGTCTCTTTGCTTAATGTTGGAGTGGCGGAACATGTTTCTCGTTGCGCTTTGGGTAAAGCAGCGATCTGAGTCGAGGTGTGATGTTTCTCATTAAATGAAACGGCTCTAAAAGGTTCCAATACTAGAATTTAGTCACTTTATTCATAGTCGTAGCATGCAAATCAGATCAATTACCGCAGCCAAAGTCTAGAATGTCTTGGCCGTTGAGTATTCAGAAATTTCTTTATGTTTAGACTGAACTTTTCACCCATTGAAGTAGTTGAGACTAATCCGGTAAGTTCGTACTAAATATTTCCTCTTCCGACGTTTAAACTCCGAATATTTTCACGATGATTCGACGACTGTCACAAAGTCCTGTGACTTCGGCCCTAAATATATATATATCATTATTCATTGATATTTCGCTCAAGTGCACATGATGGAGAACGCTTTTGAGATATTTCATCAGCATCTAGTAGGGAAAACATTTATAGAGTGGCATAGTATGAGATGATACACCAGTTCTATAAATAACAGCCTGACAGGTTCAGGTCAAATAACAAATGGAGCAGCTGTGTGAACCAACGCGCGTCTTTATGGAAAATACAAAAGAACGTCTGCAACGTATAATGTAAGCGAAAAACGATCGAAAATCACTCAAGCATAGTGTGAGGCTTGGAAAAATTTGGTACGAACCGCTGTGAACGTTTATAAAACTTAACAGTTGATTCAGACCGATTTAGCTCCCAAATAGAATCTGTTAGATAACAGCTGGCCGTCTGAATGACACACAGTCTGGCACTCGACCAAAGAGTTCAGGCGTTGCCAGAAGCAACACATTTCTGCGATTAGCAAAGATCGTCGAATACCGGGAATCGCTGCCGTGAACAATGAACAAAATTTCACTGCAGTTTAGGTTGACGAAACATTGAGAACCTTTTCCCGCTATGGTTATCTTCCTGATGTCAAATATTTCTCTTCGAGGTATAGTTCACGTAAGACCAATGGCGTTAACTGCGCTCTCGGACGCAACTGTAAACAGAGGGTCACTCGCTGACCCTCACTTCGTCCCCTCGTGATCGCAATCTTGCGCAGCATCAACAAGTCTAGACAAAATTAGCCTTGGCTCGGTCGCCTTCACTCTCTTGCTGGTCTTGTATCGAGCAAGGAATTCATTTTTTTTCAAATTCCTCAAACGTTACGAGGCAGGAGATAGGGGATTGGAGATTATCGCGTATTTATTCGACAATTTTGGTAGGGATTTACGATTTTTGGTTTTGTTCAATTTTGCGTCGAGGTTCAAGTGCTCACGCTTCAGTTGTGCGAGTTAGGGTGCTTAGCGTCCTCTGGAATGGCTGTGGGTTGATCTACTTTGAGCATAAATACTGAGAGAAATTGAAAAGTTGAGTTGATTTCGCTAATTGTTTTATTACTGGCATATAACTTAAGTTCAATTTGGTTGCCCTTTGAGGTATTAAAAGCTTCAGTTGAATGGCATGGAATATTTTTACTAACAATTAAATTGGGTAAACCGTGTACAGGTGAATTATTGTAGCGAAAAGAACGAAAGGCGACACATAGGAAAATATTTTTTGGAATAATCTCAATTCAATTGGCAATCAAACCCCGAAAGCGTCTGATCACACGCAAATACCCAAGCACAAAAGTGAACTAGCAAATCATAACACCAGCAGATGATTCTGAGGTGCATTGGAGCCGTTTTAACATAACCTAACCTTTCACTCGAGAAGCAAGAATGCGTTGTTCCTTGCTTTGAATTATTTGAATGGGGTCTAAAGATTCGGAGTTGAAAGATCCTTACTTCGTGTGGGGTTGACTTGTGCCACCAAGCAGCAGCGGGACCTCGGCTCACTTGCTCTTATACCTCCAGGCATTAAGACGCATGCGTCATAAGAGCTCATATGACGCACTAGGGCTCTTATGACGCACTAGGGCTCTCATGACGCACTAGGGCTCTCATGACGCACTAGGGCTCTTATGACGCACTAGGGCTCTCACGACGCACTAGGGCTCTTATGACGCACTAGGGCTCTCATGACGCACTAGGGCTCTCATGACGCGCTAGGGCTCTCATGACGCGCTAGGGCTCTCATGACGCGCTAGGGCTCTCATGACGCGCTAGGGCTCTCATGACGCGCTAGGGCTCTCATGACGCGCTAGGGCTCTCATGACGCACTAGGGCTCTCATGACGCACTAGGGCTCTCATGACGCACTAGGGCTCTCATGACGCGCTAGGGCTCTCATGACGTGCTAGGGCTCTCATGACGCGCTAAGGCTCTTGTTGCGATACAGAGAAAGGGGTGGGTTTAGGACCCCCTTTCCATACGCTGAGGGACTCTCAACCCCCGCAAAATTTAAAATATTGTCCATAATGCTTGCGTACACCTGCATACCAGACATGGAGAATAAAAGAGTTATTAAGATTTACATGAATTTATTTGGAAACACGTGGATTTGAATATGACACACAAAATATTTCAATGCAATGATTAAAGCACAGGGAAATGTTATAGCAACAAGCGCATGAATTTAACGACATGGCAATCCCACACGACACAATGAGGAAACCACATCTTGGCTGTCTAGGCCGATGACTGCCATAAATCGTGCTTTGCACACGCTTCGTGGCGGCATAACTGGGCCAACCTGAGCACCAAATGAACGCACTAACATGAGCAACGTAATGAGCCACACAAAGAACGAGAAATCTACTCTCCTTATAACAATGAGCGCTAGCACAACAATTTCCGGGTTACGACAAAAATAACTTTCCGCACTGTGCAAAAATCAGGAAACATAGTCGATGAATGGGCTAGCATGAATACGAAACATTTGGAAATAATGCAATATAAAATCAAGGAGCTTTGCTTACCACAAGGTGTTCAAATACAACATACCTCGCATCTTGCACAACACAGAATTCGAACATGAGCCAATTTTCTGCATGACACAAATTACATTTGATTGCTCGCCGCTCCGAGCGCACTATTACACTTTGAAGCACTGTTCCAAATACTCTATCTGACGACATTAAACTTTTCTGTGATGCGCGACCGCTGAATGTTCGGTGAAGAATCTTTCCAACTTCGCGGGCTTTTCAACAGAGAAAGTTCCATCGCTGCGGCGGAAATCTTCAGGCTCTATCGGGAAGGTGTTACTGTTCTCCATTCTTCGCACATCTGAGTTTTGGCTGCGTTGAAAGGCTGGCTAACTGTATATCTTTTCTTGCTTCCTTCCGCATTGTTGGTGAACGCGCACTCCAGATTTAATACTGCGGTTATTGTGAGCTTATGATAAGCGTAGAGATTCTCCTTGGGTGTTTCTCTTCACGCTGGATTGTTGATGTGCTCAGGCCGTAATTCTTCGAGCAGATTTCGTTGCCGGTTAAAGCTTCGACGATACGCCCTCAGTCTCCTTGAGCTTTCGTAGAGATTATCAGCATGTACTTCGAGCAGGTGCTTGTTGCCCAATCTTGTCGTTCTTGAAGAAGTTAAACATCAGTGTTAATTTTTTTCAATTGAGTTTAATTTTGAATTGTAAAAAAGGACCGGGGAGCCCCGGCATCGCCGGCTTTTCGTTGTGGCGCTCACTTTTGTGCGTCTCTCTTGTCACGAGTCCGAGAGAAAAAAATCCTCTCGAGGCTTCATCTACCCTCCTTATAAGCATTTCGCTTCCTTGTTTCGAGATTGTTCTCGACGCTTCCATTCTACAGAGGCAGCATCTGCATCCTGATTGGCGGAATTCTTGTTTGTTCTGACGTCTGGGACTCCCATTGGTGTGTTCTCAGACACACCTTCTTGCGTCATTCCTTTCACGAGCGGTGATTGGCTCAGGTTGTGTGGGCCTCTGTTCATACGTCACGTCAGCCTCCTTGCCCTCCAAAGCCTCGGCTTGTGTGTGCTTGTGTTGTATGGACGCCTGAACCGTAGAAGTTTGGACGAAGCGCCAACCGCCTTGTGGCACCTTGATATATAACATCCTGTTTCAAGCACTTGAGAGCGCTGCACAAAGAACCGACCCTCGCCGACACGACACACAACACATTACAATGTTTGTAGCCCCGCAGAATGTTTACCCTTCTTTAAATGTTATAGCTTCACGTAATTTAGGCCAAAATTAAAATGTGATGTGATTTTGCCAAATATATATGCCTAATTTATTCTATTTCACCACACTCTCATGACGCGCTAGGGCTCTCATGACGCACTAGGGCTCTCATGACGCGCTAGGGCTCTCATGACGCGCAAGGGCTCTTATGACGCGCAAGGGCTCTTATGACGCGCAAGGGCTCTTATGACGCGCAAGGGCTCTTATGACGCGCAAGGGCTCTTATGACGCGCAAGGGCTCTTATGACGCGCTTGGGCTCTTATAACGCACAAGGGCTCTTAGGACGCACAAGGGCTCTTATGACGCACAAGGGCTCTTATGACGCATAAGGGCTCTTACGACCCTCAAACGCTCGGGTGCAGTCAATACCCTGCAGTATAAACAGAAACATTATGAAGTTTTATGGGCGACAAGCCTACATCCGTCACTGGGCTTGGCGCCCTAATTGTACCTGCTATTCAATTTAGGATCGTAATAATGACTTATAAGCCTGTTAAGTCACGTGTTATAGCGGCGGCTGCTTCATTTATGGGGCGTGGATTAAAAGGAATCGCTTGAGTGCGAAGAGGTGTTGTAAAAGGCGAGGTGGTACACTTGGTAGCGACTGCATCAGCGCAACAAAGGAGCTGTGCTGTGTCGGAATGAGTTTAAACTTTAAATTATTTTCTGGTTAATTGGACGACTTTGAAATATTCAGGTGAAATGATTTTCGTATGATTAACGTCCTACTTATTGAGAACTATTTCGTAGCACGCTTTCATGCACGATTAACAGTTTTCTGATGTATAACCCTTTTGATTGAGTACATCCAGAGGCAATTATATTCTGGATACATATACATGCTTACATCAAAGTCTTCATTGAACATTTTGTCATAATATAATTTTCCATATCTTCACTGGCGTCAAGTAATTACTTGCAGTATTTAATTTGAATTGGTTAATATATTCATTATGTCGAACCCTTAACATTTTCCCCGCGTTTCCGCGGCTGTTAACGGTTGGTTTGGTTAGGTTGTAAGTAGTAGAGTCGGGAAATCAATTTTCCAGCTTGAATAAATTTTAATTCTTCCTAATGAACGTATAAAATACAATAGCACGATAACATTTCACCTCGTACGATAACAATTATTAAAAAAAATGTGGCAAAACAAACAAAACGTCAGGCAGTTATACCGGCACGCAAAAGGGCAATTTACCTGTTGGTGCACATGTGGCCAGGTACGCGGGGAACGTGTTAAATGATGCTATGCGAAATTTCACTGTGAGTTCACCCAAGCTTTGCTGATGAAAGAACTGACATACTCAGTTGAACTTAATTGTACACCTTAAAAATGGCGTTGACCATAGGATACCTTAGCATTTGCTGAACTTGTTAGGGCTCACACGGAGCAATACTCGAATGAGCTCATTTTAATAGCCTAGAGAGAAAACAAATTGAAGTATCGCTTGTGGTTAATAAATTGTTCAAATCGTTTAAATAGTTTAAGTTCTCTGAAATTGCTTTAAATTATTCAAAATGGCTTAAAATTATTTAAATTTTTTTAAATTGTTTGAATCGTTCAAGATCTTTGATATTGCTGAAAATGATTTAAAACCGTCTAAAATTGTTCAAAATTGTTTCGTTTTAATTGTACGAAATTATTTAAAATTGTCTAAATTGTTTAAAATTGTTTAAATTTTTCACAATCGTTAGACAAATTTCAAATTGTGACGGAGACAACTGTAAAATTCCCTTGGCAAATCAAGAGGCGCACACGCCTAAGCGGGCTCACACTCCAACAAGGAATCCCTAGGAGATGCCAAAAGATTTCCCTCAAGAGCAATAGTTGCGCTAGTTTGGTGCGAAAATAAACCTTCACCGCTCGGGAGTTTATAGACCCTTTTGTTTTGGTGGGACGAGATGGGTCTTGAGAGCAGACGAGTGGCCGACAACGGCAAGGCGAGTGGCCGACACCGGCAAGGCGAGTGGCCGACACCGGCAAGGCGAGTGGCCGACACCGGCAAGGCGAGTGGCCGACACCGGCAAGGCGAGTGGCCGACACCGGCAAGGCGAGTGGCCGACACCGGCAAGGCGAGTGGCCGACACCGGCAAGGCGAGTGGCCGACACCGGCAAGGCGAGTGGCCGACAACGGCAAGGCGAGTGGCCGACAACGGCAAGGCGAGTGGCCGACAACGGCAAGGCGAGTGGCCGACAACGGCAAGGCGAGTGGCCGACAACGGCAAGGCGAGTGGCCGACAACGGCAAGGCGAGTGGCCGACAACGGCAAGGCGAGTGGCCGACAACGGCAAGGCGAGTGGCCGACACCGGCAAGGCGAGTGGCCGACAACGGCAAGGCGAGTGGCCGACAACGGCAAGGCGAGTGGCCGACAACGGCAAGGCGAGTGGCCGACAACGGCAAGGCGAGTGGCCGACACCGGCAAGGCGAGTGGCTGACAATGGCAAGGCGAGTGGCCGACAATTCCAAGACTGCTTACTCTGTCGTTCGATCGATTATCCTCTCAGTTGTAAGGCAAACGAGTATTAAAGTGTGAGGAAACAATTAAAAGAACACATTAACAGTAAATAATTGGGCACAGATGCGCGGCACAACACCAACATGACATGGAACAACAAAAAGTAGCTGCCACTTGGACCCCACGTACGAGACCTAGAAATAGTGGGGAAAATAAGGTCAATATTGAATTTAGCGCATCAGATATTTTGAAATAATTTTAGTATATTTAGGTATTCGGAGACCTTTTAAGACGTTTCACATGAATGATATTGTGCTCGCAAATGCTTAGTTTTCCGAGATATAGCATAAACAACATTCAGGTAAGAATAGCATTAACGGCAGTTTTGATGTGGCTCTTCCGGTGTAGGGTGGATGCGGAATACGCGCAGTTTTTTGGCGAAAACGTCGGTCTCGGTTTAGCTAAGTTAAGTTATTTACTGTTAGTTTAGGTTAGTTTATTTAAATAATCTAACTTCACATAACCTAACCTTATCTATCGTTACGTCAATGCGCTTTTCAGCTTATTTACGTGTCCGTTTGTTCAATTTTATGTACGACGTTCCTATAACCTCAAATTTCAATTTCTCGAAAATTAACCATTTCCGAGAAAAATGTCATTAATGAAAAGCCTGCTAAAATGTCCCCAGTCACATAAATATGGAAACAAAATTTTCAAAATGGTTGACTCGCTAAATTCGATATTGACCGAAAATAACGCAGGAAAACAGGTGAATGGTCCGCGACAACAATTCAAATAATTTTAGCAATTTAAGAAATACGAACAAGATGCTATGAGTCATGCCACGGGAAATTCATTGCGTGAGAGAGAAATAATGCTGCTCCTTACCGTTACTAAGTCGCACAAAGTGCCACTAGAGGTGCAAAAACGAACAAAATCGTGAACAAGTTTCCATTCAGCGATGCCGCGAGAATTTCAGATGAAAAAAGGGGATGGAATCTAACGATGCACAAAAGAATAAAACTTACGGCCTCAAATTCCCATCTGATCATCACTCAACACACACCCTGGAGTTCTTCTGTTCTTTTCTTTTGTAGGTGTTTATGGAGCTTCGAAGAGGTCTCCATGCAGCTCCACGACGAGCGTACGTTTCTCTCGTCAGAGCTGGGTCAGGGTTTGACGTAATGAACAACCTGCAGTTACAACTGTCTCATTACCAACGCTATGTAAAGGCCCGGACGCAGACCATAAGTAGGACAGTGTTCCGCATATACAAGTCCTGCTACCGTGAGATGCGGAAATTCTGCACTGCACGGTGGTGTCGTGCGGAATTATTTTTTTGCGATTTAACTGACCATAAGTTGGTTAACCGAGTCATATGGCGCTTCGAATTGCACGGATTGTCTCAATGTTGGTGTTTTAAGTAAAAGTCATTGGAGACCGTTGATTAGAATGAGAAGTGCGAATGCTATCCTCTGGTGTGTACTGACGTTATTTCATGGGATCAGCTCCATAGTCGATATTCTCAGAATTGATTGTTCTAGGAGCAGCAATGACGAAAAATAAATTTTGCGCACACATAACACGCTTTTACTAACGCAAAATCTCGCCATTCCAACCACGTTTGTGACGTTATCGACGCACTGTTATGGGCGTCCTGTAATGGGCGTTCTGAGGCGGTAACGACGTTCTCTAACGGCCTTGGAGCATACAGCGTTTAATTCCCGCACTATATGATTCCATTTACGCTTCCGATTCAAACAGAATCTCAAGAAGAGCCGAGAATATTCATGCCAGACACTGGCGTAACAAACGAGCAGCTAATGAGGATTGCGAACTCCCTGGAGAGCCGTAAATTTAGGGTGGAGGCGTAGGGGCTGCTTGCAAAGTGCCCTATTGTTCCTATGGGACTTCGGTGTGAGCAATAACTAGTGATGATGTAAGCAATAACCAGTGATGATGTGGGCAATGACCAGTGATGATGTAAGCAATAACCAGTGATGATGTGGGCAATGACCAGTGATGATGTAAG
Organism: Morinoia aosen; assembly: GCA_030386875.1. Classification (NCBI taxonomy): domain Eukaryota; kingdom Metazoa; phylum Arthropoda; class Malacostraca; order Amphipoda; family Talitridae; genus Morinoia; species Morinoia aosen. The sequence continues at coordinate 50,337,896 of CM059564.1, forward strand.
CAATAACCAGTGATGATGTGGGCAATGACCAGTGATGATGTAAGCAATAACCAGTGATGACGTAAGCAATAACCAGTGATGATGAGGGCAATGACCAGTGATAATGTAAGCAATAACCAGTGATGATGTAATCAATGACAGGTGTGGAATGATGGAGAAATAAAGAGATAAAGCCATGTTGAAGACCTTCAGAAGTGAAGGATCTCACTGCAGTCAAACGTACGGTGTCTAAAGAGGTGTCCAACTGAAAATCTAACGGCCGAAAAAAGTATTCCGAATTACTCTAAGTTATGCAAGCATGGATGGAGCTTAATTTCAAAATCTTCCAAAAATTTTGATGATAATTGAGCACCAAAGGGCATATTGCCTCCGGCTCATACTACAATTTACTCGACACAATAAGTGATGGAAAATTGCCACGGTGTTTCAGAGTCGCCCAAAAAACATTTCGATGGCGAGCTGTAAGGGAAAGTTTGAAATCGCATCTAATTTGTCGTGCATGAAACCAAGTTAAATATTAAACAACATACAACTTGGAGTTTATCGAGAATTGCATATTAAACAAATTGAAACTCGGAGCTTTGATCAACATTGTTGGAAATGAACACGTTTTTTCTTTCTTTCTTACATATCGTGTTTGACCAATTATCTCATTTTCGCTGCTGTGCGGTCGAAATATACTCCACTGAAAGCTTCCACAGAGGTTCACCACAACAAAATCTTCAAGAAACGAGTCAGAGAAACCTAAAGATTGAAACATTCGCATGCATTTGCGTCATTCAGGCTTTGTATACTCGAAGGGCTAATTTCAATTTACGCAGCTGCTTGGTGTGAAGGAAGGCTTGCTCAGAGATGCTCACGTTTTGTATTCCACCCCCTCGCCTCATCCATCCACTGATGCAAAATGGATGGATCCTTTCCCCCATTATGCAAAAGTCATAAAACAACCAGCAAGTCACGGCGACAGGCATCCAAATCCCTAGGCAAAGGCCTACCTTTGACGCAGGCGACAAATTCCAGCAAGCCAGGGTGCAGAATTAAGACAGGGAAACGCGTTAAGGAAGTAATGCAGTCATTAAGGCCTTAATAACCTTGTGACAACACGACCGTAAAGCCGTCTATATGGTGATGGGGTGCGCTGCAGACGCTCCCGAGGGGAGTCTTTAGAGGAGCAAGGTTTAAAGTTTGATGCTCCCCGTAGGAAATTAATTCTTTTATCGCAGAGCTAGATTTAATGCTACACATGACACCACGATGATGTGTGAGTCTCGTGTTTCTCAAGGGAAATACCAAGGCTTGAGTGAAATTAATACAATATCTCGTGGGAGTGAGAAAATGGCGAAATCATCTCCGTGAATTCTACATTGTAGGCATATTCAGATTAATGTTCTTGCCGCTACTCAGATGGATGAAGAAAATTTTGTAGAATTTATTATTTACAGAGGCCATGAATTTATTAATGAAAAGGGCCATGAATTTATTAATGAAAAGGGCCATGAATTTATTTTTGAAAGAGGCCGTGAATTTATTTTTGAATGAGGTCATGAATTTATTATTGAAAGAGGCCATGAATTTATTATTGAAAGAGGCCGTGAATTTATTATTCAAAGAGGCCATGAATATATTATTGAAAGAGGCCGTGAATTTATTATTGAAAGAGACAATTAATTTATATTCGAAAAAGGTCACGAATTTGTTATTGAAAGAGGCTATGAATTTATTATTGAACGAGGCCATGACGACAGTTTGATACCAATTGATTTCCAGGAACAGCTGCAATGCCGCACTTCAATGCGTATGTTTCTCTATCAGATATCCGGCTTATGGTATTCTAATTGAACTGCAAGGTGTGTAATTACTTGGCTGCGTGTAGACTTGTGCCTGCAAAGCGATGATTTCCAACATTTTCTTGGAAATAGATCACAAGAACATGGAGATTTCGCAAGGTTTGAAAAACATCTGAGAATTGAAAGAGTCTCAAAAGTTGAGTTGATCGAATTATGTTTGTTCCAAAAAGCAGTCTATCATGGCAAAAATATGCAGGATTTTAATAATAATATTGCTTCCTAACAAAATCATTTCATTCATATTTACCGGAGGTATAAGCTCCACAGCTGAAAATACCCTTGTATATATGGCTTGAGAATTACGAGAAAACTTTCAAACAAGGAACTTCAGTTTTGTCATTCGAATAAATTTTCGAGCATAAACACTTCAGCATGTTTTACACTCAGACGGCCGATGCAAAAAAGGTTTCTTGTCACTTGACATAAGTGATTATTTAACTTACATTATTTTTACTTGAATGAACATTAGCGATTAATTAAAATTGTTAACACTCTTCCATATCATGACTTGACTCGATAACAGTTCCAGTAATGCCATTCAGTAACTGAGGCTCTGAATGTACTGCGATGGTTGAGTACCTTCATCAGCGATGATTGGATACATCATCATTTAGACTGCGATGTCTGGGACAGGTAGAAAGTTACCAGTGCGGACTGGGGACATCAGCAACATGAAAGCAATAAAATGTAGCTTGAAGTTGCAGTTTTGGACCCTGGACCTCGAGTAGGGCTGTGGACAAAGTATTAAACTCCGTGTTGATGTGCCATAATTTCTCCGTTGGTCAAATAATCCTTCTATTCTTACACTTCCCTTCACAAGTTTTGACCAAACCAACTGACTGGCATTGCGATTGTCGTGAAAATATTGTAATTTAATAAAAGGAAATCTAGTAACTTCCAAATGTTATTTTAGGAATTTAGAAGCCTTAAATGATGTTGAGTAATTCCATGTTCAAACCCAGGTTTTGCCGGCTGCAAATTTAGGTTAAAGTTGAGTAGGAATGTTGGCTTGAGCCATGAGGTATTTTCAAAGCTTTCATTAATTTTAAGAGGAATTTCAAATTGCAATTCAAATTCCAACCTCAATTTTAATTCCGTAGCATGTAAGATAAAAAAAGATTTATGCATCCAAAGATTCTTAATGTTATAAAAAATGTCTAAATGCACAATTTAAGGGTAAATGTATAGTGTTTGACCATAATCGATTTTCCACTTTTTGATCAAGAAAGATGGTTAATGAGACCAAAATAAACAAGTTTTCTTCAATGCACTTTCCTTCGGAAATGAGTATTTTAAAAGTTATGGCGTTAAATGAGTTACCGGAACTCCATAGTGCATCACCCTATTACAAACGTAAAGAGGTTGGGTCGTGAGGGGTAGCCACAGTTCTTTTAGTTTTATAATTTTCACTAAAAGAACTGTTGCAACCCCTCACGACCCGACCTCTTTACGTTTGTAATAGGGGGTTTGCTCTTCGTCGGCTTGGTTGGCGCGCGGGAACGCCTGTTTACTTTCACGTCGGACCGCGCGGTGTATTTTTCCCCGCCTCAAATACTGGAGTTACGGTAACTCATTTCCCGTTCTCACTCCTAAAATACTCATTTCCGAAGAAAATTGCATAGAAGAAAACTTGTTTATTTTCGTCTCATCTACCATGTTTCTTGGTCCAAAAGTGGAAAATCGATTATGGTCAAACACTATACATTTACCAATTTAAGATATACATGTATAATTCTGTGGTCAGCGAAACCAACAGCAATGATAAACAGGTACATTTAAACGATTATTGAACCGTACCAGTATTGTATCAAGCCTGTACTGTGTTGTACAAAACCTGTAATGAAATACGTTAAGCCTGTACTGTATTGTATCAAGCCTGAACTGTATTATACGAAGCTTGCCCAACTGTCTTATACAATGAGCTCTATGTCTCCGGTATCACACATACACACCCTCACCCATAAAGCTGACCGTTTCCAGCCTGTCTGGGAGCTCCAGAGATCCTGCAGTCTGTGCGACAAAAGCTCCCTGAGCTTCATTGATTGGCGGACTCGCTTCGATGGAATTACACGGAGAACTCGACCGAAACCCAGGAGCAAGAGGAGGATAATGAGCTTCATTTCGGCCAAACTCAACTTCGCCTCGGCTATAAAATAGCCACAAATTGCCCTATTTTTGCGACTGCACTCGGTAACTTACACGTCTATCTTGGAAGTCGGAATTATGAGTGAGAGTTGCGGAAGAGTCTGGTTTTTGAGCTGCAGTTTTAACGTTTTAATTTCATTAGGAATCTCAAAGTTTCCTCTGAATGACTGTAGGCGCACAGTCGTGTTCAACTGCGCATAAAAGTATTCATTCATCTTCTTCAGCTCGGAAGACCTGAACTTTGGAAACAACTTTAATATGCTGCATATCAGTGAGAAATACATTTTGTGGATAAACCCCACAGAAATGTAAGTGGCTCTATGTTTTTATTTTTATTTCGGTCTCTAGATTTTCTTTGGTAGAAATTTTTCACCCGAAAACATTTCTTGTGGCCATGCCCACTGATTCGCGAAATCGAAATCTAAGTCTTGAAGCTGATATCATTTTTTGTGTAAAGAAATTCTGTTACCGTGAGGAAAGAACTTAGGGAAAAGTAAGCTTCCATCGAAATAAATTTGACATTACCTCAGCATGAGGGATTTTAAAGATGTAGTAATATGATTTGCTAGCTGACTTGAATTAAATTTGAAATTCAATTCATTTGCAAACGAACAAAATTGTTGAAAAAGCATTTTTGGGTTACGTAAGAAATGCAAAATATGTTTTACAGCTACCGTGGCAAAGGCTCGGACTAGATAAATTGCAAATTGTAGTAAAAATATTTCACATAGTGATATTTTGTGGGTGCTCCTTACAACTTTATATGCATCAAAACCTATTCATAAAAATCTATGCATCAAAACCAATTAAATGCATCTTTGATTTATAAGTTTAATCACTGTTATAAAAGGAGCCGCGTCCGTCCGTCTGTGCGTCACACCCACCAGCCTGCAGTGTGAGATGAGCGTATCTGTGATACAAGCTTCATCAACTCCACAATTTTCGGTGCCTTAACACAGCAGATTGGGAGTCGGAATGAATATCACGTGTATTGGTAGGTTAGATTAGGTTGTATAAAATATCAGCCGTTGAGACATGGGAAAGTATTGGAAAGCTATAGAATAGCATGGAAAATCATGGGAAAGCCATATTGAAGCTCAGTTGCTCTTATATCTAATCCAGTCATTTTATTTTGACGGGCCGTGTGCACTCGTTACCCTAACATGTCCAACCCGTAGTTCTGGAGAAACTGGTAGTAAATCGAAGGCAAAACCTATTTCCGACACTGGCAAGGTTTTCTGGATACATGCACTTACCACCTCTGCTTTTTCAACTCTTACTACCTGCGCGTTTTCAACAAAATGTAATAATTCTGCACTTTTCCTTGATATCAACGCGTTTCCTGCGTAGGGACCCACCGCTGGGCACGCACGGGATTTTCGTAATGACTGACCAGCAGTCACAAGCTCAATTTTCATAAACACTCAATGAAAACGGCAAATTGACCTATTTAATGTTCATCGTTTTAAAAATTAATCTCTAGAATTAGCTCTAATTTCAATTGAACTTCAATTTACAGCAATTCGCCGCAGTTAATACAACATAGCGTCGTTATTGAGAAACTCCACGTTGCGGGCTCTGTGTATTGCGCTAAAAACGATCTTATAACTGTCAACATTTAAGATGGGCATGATAACTCGATTGATGTAGTCAAATACCTAAATAAATAATGATCAGATATCTTGATAATATCGTCCTCAATGCTGATTCAAGGATCAAGCGACGTGGGGAAGAAGTGAAATGCACACCTACTGTATATAGAGAGAAATTTGCTCGTCTCTCAAACAATAATTTGTGATAAAAAGATTTGTGATAAACAAACAAATAAATTGTTTATTTGTGATAAACACTAATAATTTCGAGCAATATTTTTGAAAATTTTTAGTTCGGCGTTTAGATCATTGTTCGGCTATGAAGTTGATGATCGGCACAACAGTAAAGCCTTTTCGCTCCGCCGCTGTGAAATGCATCGAACGCTTTGGCAGTTCACCCTCGTCTGACTTGCTAATGGCGGACCTTTATCAGTTCAAACAACCTTGTTTTGATATAATAAAGGGCATTAGCTTTTAGGATTGCTGGCATCGCATCAGAGAACGAAACACTTGGCCTGCTAAATACCCTGCGAGGCATTGAGAGGACATGCGTCTCCGAAATTAATAGTCTGCATCACAAGGAAAGTTGTGGTGCACTTTTACGCCTGGAGTTTGTTTCGCGTTTACCTTGGTTCGCCTCTTTGTAAATAAAGTTTGTGCTACGAGCGTTTAAAGATAGGCTTGCTATTCTAAAGAATTGGTAGAAATTCGGTCGGTAAGCACCCGACGGTTAACTCGACGGTCGAAAAGTTATTCTATGCTTCGTTTATTTTCGTTTTTTTGATAAGAGAAAATAACAGTTACGTAGAGCTTTGTGTTGGTGCATGGTGGTACATCGCCCTTCTCATAGGAAGTATAATTGGTTTAATTTTGATATACGCAAAATTATTTATAATGCCATAATGCTTGCCCTTTTTAATTACTTTACCGATGTGCTTCTCATTAGAAAGCTAAGTTAATAAAAAAAACTAAATTAACCGTCCTTAATTCACCCAGAAATGGCTTCAATCATTGCTGACTCGTCAAATAGGGTCCTTAATAGCTGATGATTGATTGATATTTTACCTCAATAACTGCGATCGGTCAATAAATGTCCTAAAAAACTGCGATCGGACAATAAATAACCTAAAAAACTGCGATCGGTCAATAAATATCCTAAATAAACTGCGATCGGTCAATAAATATCCTAAAAAACTGCGATCGGTCAAAAAATATCCTAAAAAACTGCGATCGGTCAATAAATATCCTAAAAAACTGCGATCGGTCAATAAATATCATAAAAAACTGCGATCAGTCAATAACTACCTTAAAAACTGCGTTCGGTCAATACATACCCTAAAAACTGCGATCAGTCAATAAATACCCTCAATAGACTGCGATGGATCAAAAAAGGCCGAGTTCATCACGAAGGCGATCTCATTGGAGGGTCAGTGGATATAAAAGAGACGGGCTGTTCCTAATTAAGAGAGTTTTTAGCGCCACTTGCGAGATCATTTGTACCTGGACGGCCGAGCTGCGTTTGTTTTGCTGATGGCCTACGTAAACAAACACAGGCAGGCCTCGCCCAGCCCTGAGGCGTCCATAAGCAAACTAAGGTAATGAGCAGCGAGACGAGTAAACAATTTTGTTAGTCTAAACTAGTGAGTCTTCTTCCCATCAGCCAATCGAGTGGCGGCGCTGGCCAGCGAGTTAGGCGCACGGAACTGACTTTCTTCGAAGTGTATACAGTCCTTTGATCTGGGGCTGAATATCAACCAATTGCTGCGGAAATGATTAACAGCGAGTTAGGTTCCTGAAGCTGACGTTTCTTGAAGTGTATATAATCCTTTGATCTCGGGCTGAATATCAACCAATTGCTGTGGAAAAGATTAAGAGCGAGTTAGATGCGTAAAACTGACGTTCCTTCAAGTGTCTATATTCCTTTCTTTTAGGTCGGAACTTCAGTCAATTGCAGGGAAAAAGATTAACACGTGGCGCTGGTGAGCGAGTTAGATACACAGAACTGACGTTCCTTTCAAGTGTATACTTTTATATGGTAGGCCGGAAAATCAACCAATTGCAGTGGAAAAGATTAACACGTGGTCCTAGCCATGGAGCTAGGATATATATCCTAGCTCCATGGTCCTAGCGAGCGAGTTAGATGCGAAGAACTGACGTATTGTCAAGCGCTTGAATTCCTTTGTTTTGGGTCGGAATTTCGAAAAATTGCAACGGAAAAGTTCAACACGTTTTCTGTTTGGTGACTCAGCGGTGGTCATTGAAAGGATTTCCGTAGCGCTGGTGACCAATCGGTGATCAGAAACCGTATTTTTATTTAACCCTTTAACGCCCCAGAGGACACCAGTGTCCTCTTTCAAAATTCCCCTTCAATATATTTTATTTCTTATTCAATTAGTTCCCTAATGTGTTCTTTGAAGTTCTCTGCCGAGTGGCAGTTCTTATCCCATCCTGATATCGGTGACTGCCAGATGCCAGCGCCAGTTTAGTGACGGTGGTTGTGTTAACGGTAATATGAGTACAAAAATTCGGACGTTAAAGGGTTAATCTAAGCCCAGCGATGATACTTTTAACCGAAAAATTTGCATATTTTAGAGTAAGACGTTATAATCAAGATTAATTAGAGTTGAATTTAAAATTCAGGTACACGCGGCTCATTTAGCGTAACATTTAGTAAATGACAACCGTAGGTTGGTAAGGGAATATTAATGAATGAAGATAGTCAGCACTTATGTTAATACAAATTTCAGTGACACAATGTTTTTTATAGAAGATGGTTTTTCCCTCTTTTTCTCAGCCATCATGTTATGAGCCTGACACAAGGATAACAGCATGTGGGGTTTATATTGGAGTATTTGTTATCACTGACATGGCTTTATAAGCAGGACCTGATATCAAGTGCACCTCTGAAATATCCTTCAGGTTACGTCAGGTAACGCAATAAATGCTCGTATAGCATGATCTAAAAAATTGCATTGGCTAATGGAACGTTTAGTGTTGAAGAACACGAGGAAAATAATGTGAGGAGTACATACGACTGTGAGAGAAACTCCTTTCTGAGTTTAGTGAATTATTTTGCTTTGGGCTTCTGTTTTTTGGGGAAGTCGTATCGAGCCGTTTGGCCGGTCGAAGAGAAACACTCCTGATCAAAATTTTAAGACCACTTGAAAATTTAGATTATGCCAACTTTTCAGTGATGAATAATTAAATGCATTCAACTACGGATCGGTAATTACTAAAGGTAAAAGGTAAGAAAGACGAAAAATAACAATCAACACTTCTAATGAATAATGACTTTTTCAGTTGATCAAAATGATAAGACGAAATACAAAAATCATAGGTCACCTTTCTTCAACGACGTTGAGGTTAGCAAAAAATTGATCTTAATAATGAGTACTGCCTCCATACTTGTTAATAACCTCAAAAATTCTTTGTGGCATACTAGAAACGAAGGTTTCCATGAGGGCTCGAGGAATGTTGTCCCAGCTCCTGAAGATGGTAGCACGAAGTTCGTTTACTGACGCAAATTGTTTACCATCTCCATAAACATCTCTCGCCATCCGCCCCCAAACATTTTCTATTGGGTTTAAGTCCGGCGAACATGCTGGGTGACGCAAAACAGTGACCCCATTTTCTTGAAAGGAAGTCGTAGTCTGTCGGGTGGTGTGGACTGCTGCATTATCCTGCTGAAAAATCCATCCATCACCACACAAACGAGGACCCTCTGCTGACAAAGATGATCTTTGCAGCATTCCGACGTAACCAGCAGCTGTTTGACGACCCTGCACCTCCTGACGCTCCATGGTTCCTCTGTAGGAAAATGTGCCCCATAGCATAACGGAGCCTCCACCACTATGGTGCGTGGAAAACATTTCAGGAGGGATTTCTTTGTTATGCCAGTACCGTTGGAAACCATCAGGGCCATCCATATTGATTTTTTCTCATCAGTAACCCAAACTTGAGACCCCTTCTCAACGTCCCATGTTTGGTGCTCACGAGCAAACTGTAAACGGGCCACTTTGTGACGTTGAAGCAACCGAGGACCTTGTAGACGCTTTTTGTTCTTCATGCCGTTTTGTCGTAAATGCCGCCTAATCGTTACTGCACTGCAATCATGCAGCATCTGTAAGGGCCTTAATCATTCTGAAGCTATTTGCCTGTGGAGGGAATCTTGCTAGGGACCTCCATTGTGCCTAGCTGCTCTGTTCTATAAATTGCTTGGAAGACCGTCCTCTGTCGTGAGAAACCACCCGTTTTATTCTCCTACCCAATGCAGGCGAATTTTTTTTCGGTCTACCGCTAGATTTTGCTGTTTCATAATTTTCTGGGCCCTTTAGGAAATTGCGAATTAGAGTTTTACTGCGGTGAATCTCAGCTGCGATTCCGCGTTGCGACAAGCCTTTCTTATGCAGTTCGACAATTCGACCACGTTCAAATTTGGAAAGTTTACTTGCTTTGGGCATGGTGAAACCTTTACGCTCTTAGTGCCAACCTGTAACTAATCTAAAATGCCGGAATTTACCTTAAAACTAAACTTTTTTACCCTGGTCTTATAATTATAATCAACTGAAAAAGTCATTATTCATTAAAAGTTTTGGTTTCATGATAAATTTTTACAATTGTTATTTTTTGACTTTCTCACCTTTTACCTTTAGTAATTACCGATCCCTAGTTGAATGCATTTAATTATTTATGAATGAAAAGTTGGCATTTTTCTAAATTTTCAAGTGGTCTTAAACCTTTAATCAGGAGTGTATTTCTAAGCGCGTTGTGCGTAGATTCCACTTTCCTCCATACTAAATGGTACCTTCCTCCTTCATCTCTTTTAAACGTCCTTGTTGTTGTTAGGGAGGCTCAAGCTTACATCTAATCTAATCTGTACTCCTCACGTTATTTTTTTTATATTTCTACAGAAATTTCAAAAATATTTCTGGAATGTCCATTTTATGGCGTGAAAGCAACGTGAGGACTAATATTCACCTCCCGTGGTGTGCCTAGCTCAGTTTGCCAGCTCTGAAACTGGCAGTTCAGTACCATCAAGTAACATCGTCCTCATCAGAGGAAAGAAATCAAAACGAACTCAAACTCTAAAACTTCTACTCCTATAACGTTTAGAAACTTCCTTCCCATAGTCTGGATCCACTATCAGCTTACTTATTAACTCCTGTATGCGCACCGGTCCCGAAAGTTTACCCATGGCTGACGCCCTGCCAGAGGCTACACAACAGAAGACGTTGGTCCTTCCTGCAAGGCTGAGGCTCCAGGCTGACCTTGCTGCTGCCACACCCTTGGTCAACATCGTCCGCAAACGTCCAGGCCAGGCTGGAGTGTTGTGTTGCGACCGATAGAGAGTCGCGCGCTGTCGATGCTGGGTCACGGCATCGCGTCGTGAATTGTGGACATCGATGATGTTCTCATGAGAAAAGAAAGAAAGAAAGAAATAAATCAAGGAATGATATATAGTTTATTCAAAATAAAGATAATACAGAAAATATAATTTTTTTTCTGTGATGTTTTCAGGAGGAAATAAAGAGAAAAATCAAAATAGTTTATTTAAAATAAAGATGATCCAAAAAAATCATTTTTTTTGATGTTCTCATGAGGAAATAAAGAAAGAAATGAAAAATAATTTATTTGCAATGAAGATGGTTAAAAAAATATCATTGGTTTTAAGAGGCATGCGAGTTTCACTCGATACGCTCGTATTGCTGTCAATTTGTCTAATAAACTCAACACTTGGGTGTTTTCATAGACTGCATCCTCCACACTTGCGGTCACTTTGTGCAGTCTAGCGCAAAACCTGCGGTGTTGCACTTTTTGTTGTTGCAAAATACATTGCATTTTCCATGCTTGCGATCAATTTGTCAGCTTAACGCACGACTTATACCGACGGCGTCTTCATGCAGTGTGTCTCCTGTACTGTGCAGGTGTTCATGTGAGCCACTGAGCTCCAACATTGTCGATTTGTTTGCTTTGTAGTGGATGGCCCCGTCACTTCATCACTATAACAGTGTGCTACGGTGCAATCAGAGCGTCTAAATTATATTCTTGAGTCGCAATAAAAATTTCATAAAAACATAATGCTAGTGAACTGCCATCAAACATGAAAAAAATTTGCGCATGACGAAAGTTTTTATTAATAAAGAATGACGAGCCAGGACAAAACTGATGCACCACAAAAGGTGAATCATTGAATTAAAACGATCCAGAACAAAAGAAATATGCCACAATGAAACTGAAGCGTCACTTGCACATTCTTAAAATAAAAATCAATAAAGAAGATGAAGCAGAAAAAATGAATTACTTAAATAAACCTGACACGGAACATCTCAAAAGTAGAGTCACATACTATTTAAAATTTGCTAGCGCAAAACCTAGGCTGGGTAGATAGTGTGTGCTTCATAAGACGATCTCTTACTACAATATCTTCTGAGCCTCGACTGGGATTCAGCTTTAAATCCTTTAATGCGTTCACCTTCAAATCGTGTTTACATCGGTCCAGTGGAAGGAGTTTTACTTCAACTTCTTCAATAGCAATGTTTAAGAGGATGATATCCGACTTTGATCTTCGCCCAGAACATTGAGCGGTCTGGAACTGACACTGAATCTGATGTGATCAAAGCAGCGTAGAGGGCACCCTTTCTACTCTTTTCCAGGAGCTTCGGGGTGCAGCTGCAAGTTTATTTTAAAGCATACTCCGTTTTCTCCGCACTTGGACCTCTTACAATCGGGTCCAGCTTGTAGAAAAGATTGGCAATTATGCATAGCTGTTATCGATTCAGATTTTAAAACTCTGTTGCTGACTAAAGGATAAACGGATGATAGACTAAAGGTAGACTAATGATAGACTAAGGGTGGACTAATGATAGATTAAGGGTAAACTAATGATAGACTAAGGGGTGGCCTAAAGATAGATTAAGGGGTAAACTAATGATAGACTAAGGGGTTGACTAATTAGAGACTAAGGAATAAACTATTGATAGACAAACGGGTTGACTAATATGAACATGAAGGTAGAGCGTCGACATTCTGGGTAATCAAAACTAAGTAATCAGATCATTTTACGCAAAATCATTAATAATTATTCGGTCTTTATAAACACCGGCGGATGGCAGCTATACCTAACTAGCGCGATACTTTTTTCGAAAAAGATAAACTCTAACAATGAAAGTTTGCAAGAAATTTTGTGAAGCTCTATAACGGAGTAAATTCAGCTGGATGTTCTTTAGACATATGAAGGGTCTGTGAGGACAGTTTTCCCCCAGGCTACCTAGGCACGTTCGTCTCCTTGAACTTTACCTCTTCCAGAGCTTCTTCTCGCCTTAACAATAGAACTCGGATCCGTCGACAGCTCTTGGGTCGTGAGAGCTGCAGGATTAGAGACTAACGGGACGGGGGCAGGCGCCAGGCGATGACAGCTCTCTGTTGAGGCATTAGACGAGGCTACTGAGTCGGGGTACTTTGTGGTTTATAGTTGCGTTCGGTGTTAGACGAGGCTGTTGAATGGGGGTACTTTGTGGTTTTATTCTTGCGTTCTGTGTTTGACGAGGCTGTTGAATGGGGGTACTTTGTGGTTTTATTCTTGCGTTCTGTGTTTGACGAGGCTGTTGATTGGGGGTACTTTGTGGTTTTATTCTTGCGTTCTGTGTTTGACGAGGCTGTTGAATGGGGGTACTTTGTGGCTTATTCTTGCGTTCTGTGTTTGACGAGGCTGTTGAATGGGGGTACTTTGTGGTTTTATTCTTGCGTTCTGTGTTTGACGAGGCTGTTGAATGGGGGTACTTTGAGGTTTTATTCTTGCGTTCCGTGTTTGACGAGGCTACTGAGTAGGGGTACTTTGTGGTTTTATTCTTACATTCGGTGTAGGGCAACGCTGCTGTTAGACAAGGCTACAGTTTACTTTGTGGTTTTATTCTTTTTTTTTTGAAGATTAAGGTCACAGAATGAATTGTGAGTAGTATGCATTAACGCAAAGAGGAAAGGGTGCAGTTTAATGTCCAGCCAAGGGCTGGATAAACAGCTCTGTCTTCATATTACACATGCTGTGCTCGAATGGCATGCAAATGTTTTGATTATTCAGTTTCGATTCACAGTTTCTTGATATGATTTGATTCTGAACAGTAATTAAACCTTACATTCAATTAGAGTTGAATTAAAGGGAAATTTCTATCTTCACGTACTCGTTTTGTGCTAAAACGTAGAGCAAAATAAGAGAAGTAAAAATGACCCGGATGTATTATATCTTGATGTGAGCACCAACTCAACGCACTAACCTCACGGCGGCGAACAGGCGAGTGCAGCACGCAAGCTTTGTGTTATTTTCAGTTTCCATTCTGAAATTTCAGAGGCCAAAAGTCTCGCAATTTCCCTGCCCGCTGGGATGCGCCTCCAGCCGAGTTCAATTTACGATTGTGACCTAATTTGATGTCACAAAAAAGGCCGAGGGCAATTACAGTCCAGAGGATGGCGGGTCACAGGGTGATCCGTGTCAGCTCAACTGGCGCGACTGCGCAAGGCTTGTTTGTGAAAAAATAAATGTCAAATAGACTAACGTTGTGATATTTTCACCGAACGATCTGTGTTTAATAGGGATTAACAGATAGTCATTGCGCTCAAACCCATAAAATAGTCACGCTATGGTACACATTCATCTCAATATACTAAAATCTTCACATTCCTCAAAATACAGCAAACCTGATCGAAAATTGTCAACATAATGACACCAGCAACAGGTGCTACAACACAAGCAACAGGTGCCACAACACCAGCAACAGGTGCTGCAACACCAGCAACAGGTGCTACAACACCAGCAACAGGTGCTACAACACCAGCAACACGTGCTACAACACCAGCAACACGTGCTACAGCAGCAGCAACACGTGCTACAACACCAGCAACACGTGCTACAACACCAGCAACACGTGCTACAACAGCAGCAATACGTGTAAAAAGTCACAACACCAGCAACACGTGCTACAACAGCAGCAACACGTGCTACAACACCAGCAACACGTGCTACAACAGCGGCAACACGTGCCACAACACCAGCAACACGTGCTACAACAGCAGCAACACGTGCCACAACACCAGCAACACGTGCTACAACAGCAGCAACACGTGCTACAACACCAGCAACACGTGCTACAACACCAGCAACACGTGCTACAACAGCAGCAACACGTGCTACAACAGCAGCAACACGTGCTACAACACCAGCAACACGTTCTACAACAGCAGCAACACGTGCCACAACACCAGCAACACATGCTACAACAGCAGCAACACGTGCTACAACAGCAGCAACACGTGCTACAACAGCAGCAACACGTGCTACAACACCAGCAACACGTGCTACAACAGCAGCAACACGTTCTAAAACACCAGCAACACGTGCTACAACAGCAGCAACACGTGCTACAACACCAGCAACACGCGCTACAACACCAGCAACACGTGCTACAACACCAGCAACACGTTCTACAACAGCAGCAACACGTGCCACAACACCAGCAACACGTGCTACAACACCAGCAACACGTGCTACAACACCAGCAACACGTGCTACAACACCAGCAACACGCGCTACAACACCAGCAACACGCGCTACAACACCAGCAACACGTCCTACAACAGCAGCAACACGTGCCACAACACCAGCAACACATGCTACAACAGCAGCAACACGTGCTACAACAGCAGCAACACGTGCTACAACAGCAGCAACACGTGCTACAACACCAGCAACACGTGCTACAACAGCAGCAACACGTTCTAAAACACCAGCAACACGTGCTACAACAGCAGCAACACGTGCTACAACACCAGCAACACGCGCTACAACACCAGCAACAGGTGCTGCAACACCAGCAACAGGTGCTACAAGCAACACTCAGCCTCCACAGCCTACAGTTCGCACTTTACAAGCCTGTCGCTCGCCCCAGAAAGTCATGCGGAGTAAATACAGGAAGCATCTCTTGCATAAACAAACACGAAACTCTTCCTCACCAGCCACCTCAGGAGAAGTTTTGAAAGAGGAACTACATGGGGAATTTTGTGCTTCTTTTTCCCCATGATTGCGAGATTCGGGAAAATTTGGGCTTCTTTTTCGTGGAGTTTGGAGACGGTGTCAATTGATAGTGGCCCATTCCGGGAACTTTTCTTCGTTTGTCAACTGATAGCACCGTTAAAACACATCAGCATAGGTTGAGCATTTGTCAATCGGTGGCAGCAGTTGACAGGACCCAATGAATGTTCATTAAGAGCAGACAACTGCAGTTGACAGGCCTCACAAATATTGATTGTTTGTCAAATGGCAGTCTCGACATCCTAAACTGATTGACCATGTTCACCGAAATCGAGTCTCAAGAAGTGGCGGCGAGTAAACGTGGTCACAGGCAACGTAGATTCCTTGATTTGACGGGCACCGTCCATCGACCGATTTAGCATCACATGACACATCTGTGACAGACTTAGGTGGTTGTGAAAAGCATTAGCTGTGAGGTACTGGAGGTTTAGGAGTGTAGGGATGTCATGAATGTGTGAAATAAGGGTTTTGTGTGTAAAGATGTGAGGGTATGGATATCAGTAAAAGTTTTGCTTTTTGCAAAGTCTAACGATGAATAAAAGAGCAAAGAAAATCTCTTTAATAGGAATCATACTTCTTTAAAAAAAACATTTCAATAATAAAAAAGAACGTTTCGACCAATTTGTTGGTCATTTTCAACTTGCTGAAAAATACAAAATACTTTCTCTGTGTTTTTGTATTTTTTCAGAAAGTTGAAAATGACCAACAAATTGGTCGAAACGTTCGTTTTTATAATGGAAATGTTTTTTTAAATAAATATGATTCTTATTAAAGCGATTTTCTTTGCTCTTTTATTCATCGTAAGATGTGAGGGTGTGTGTGGGGTCCAATTTTCCACTCGAAGTCAATGTGTTCGTAGCAAATACACGAACTGTGTCTGCATGAGCGGTGATAAATCGCTAGCAGACTCACTGAACACTTTTGTCGCGTGTTTTGTTGCCAGAATATGATCAATAATCAAATGCTATTTTGTGTGAATGTTTGCAAATGAAATCATGTCATTTGATTTAACTAATAGGTTAACAATCTGTTCATTCTCCATTTTTTAAATGCCATTCCGCGGGGAGCGTGGTTTAATTTTCTAAAGAATATGAAAATGCACACGGTTGTATTAGTGTAGAACGCGAACATTTCTGTACGAGATAAGTGTTAATAATGGGCATATATTTTTAAATGGAAACTTCCAGTAAAGCACGCGTGTATTTTCGCATTCGTAATTAACTTTCAATAATCTTCATTTCCCCAGTAAATTTTACTGATAGAAAAAAAAACGCATAAATGTGGACACTAGAGAGGAATTGTCCCAGACGCGCAGCAGGGAAAAGCAGATGAGGATTTTTGTATTCGCAATTAACTTTCAGTAATCTTCATTTCCCCAGTAAATTTTACTGATAGAAAAAAAAACGCATAAATGTGGACACTAGAGAGGAATTGTCCCAGACGCGCAGCAGGGAAAAGCACATGAGGATTTTTGTATTCGCAATTAACTTTCAGTAATCTTCATTTTCCAGTAAACTTTACTGATATAAAACTAACTCCGGAGTGTGGATACTAGAGAGGAACTGTCACTCACACGCACAGGGCTCGTACATTTCGGTGGCAAGTTTTACTGTAACAGCGTTGATTCGACCTACGCTTGTTTCTCGCTATTTTTTCAGCGAAGCAACTTTTACGATAATAGTATTTTTTTATCACGTGTCCAGTGAACTTACGACATCATGAGAAAACTACGAAGATATAGACGTTAGAGCCTCGTAGGCGCTATTTTTATACTTTTAGATGGCACTAAAAGGCGTTGGAAGAATGAACTCAACTCGGGGGAAGAATTTTGAAAGGATCGTTTTTCCTTAATTTTTTCGTGCTTGTTCGCTGTCAGACGTCAGGAATGCGACTTCTTTGAAGAAAATGATTTAAAAATAGTTCCAAAAAATATCATAGGGGCTTAAAGGACCGGAATTTTGATGAGATCGTTCAGTCAGGAGCGAAACTGGTCAATATGAAGAAGTAAAGCTCTCGAATCAGGCTTTTATGCTTCATCAGTATGCTGTGCTTTTATATGGTCATATATTCGTGTGATTAACGCGACAGGGTATTATTTTACGTAATCACTACATGTTATTGACTTAAGTTATTGCTTCAGTGAGTTATTGCGCATTATCTCTTCATATTGTTGCTGGAGGATATGTTAAGAGGTTATTGTAGCGCTGATGATGACAGCCTGAGGCGCTGAAGTGAATCCTCACAGAAATGTAATATCGTCTCAACCTCTTCACAATATTTCTGGCGTAGTTCTGGGGCGTAAAGCTCATATCTACAGGAAAATGAAAGTTCTATGTGGTGATGTGAAGTGGATCTCGCTGACTGATTTGCTAAAAATCTAAACTAAGCAGGGTATCCTAGACAAAATGTGTTCAACTTAGATTGAAAAAAATAGTGTATTTTTCTTTTTGTTCCAGGTATGGATGAGTTTTCTTTCCTGAAATTTAATTTGTTTAAATATAATATCCTTTTCATTTATTTACCTCATTAGACTTGGGTACATTTGCGAGTCCATTTTTTTGTGACTTCCTGCATGTCTAGCATTGGCTGAAAAAACTAGTAGTATGGAATATGAGGTTACCTGCCCATTGCATTCGGTCGGTAAAATTTTGCTTAGTCTATAAAATCACTTACATTTTGTAAGTTTTTTGCAGGAATGAAGCTTTTACAGAGTCATTGCTCGTGATAAGATTTTACTGCACAAACATTTCGCCGTAAAGACACAGCAGCTTATTTTAAGTCCCGTATCCTATTAACAAATTTAAAACAGTGAGTAAATTTTAAACAGTGAGTAAATTTTAAACAGTGAGTAAATTTTAAACAGTGAGTAAATTTTAAACAGTGAGTAAATTTTAAACAGTGAGTAAATTTTAAACAGTGAGTAAATTTTAAACAGTGCGTGAATTTCAAACAGTGGTTTAATTTTAAACAGAGAGTAAACTTAAAACAGTGAGTAAATTAAAAACAGTGAGTAAATTTTTAACAGTGAGTGACCTTTAAACAGTTAGTAAATTTTAAACAGTGAGTGAATTTCAAACAGTGATTTAATTTTAAACAGAGAGTAAACTTAAAACAGTGAGTAAATTTAAAACAGTGTAAATTTTAAACAGTGAGTGAATATTAAGCTCTGAGTAAATTTGAACAGCTAGTAAATTTCAAATAATGAGTAAATTTTAATTAGTGAGGTGAGAATTGATTGGGTTTCGAATGGCACCAACGTCATTGCTTAAGATTTTTAAAATTGGGGTCAAATTCCCGGTGATCATTTATCAAGATCACTTAACACAGCACATCTTAACGGAAGATGCAGTCAAGCTCTCAAAGCTCGAGCAAAATGAAAAGATTTGTTGTTCTGTCTTTGGTTGAACGATTGTGTTGGTTCTTTTGAGGCGTCACATTAATAAAAAGTGAACTCATTTAATAAGAAGTGTACGTCCCATCAACAAGAAATGCACTAATTTCATGTCCTTTAGGTACCTCACGTTATCGATCACTGTGTGAAGCTTGAAGCTATTGTGGTTACATATGATCTGTTCCATGCAAGCTACGAGTTTAAGGGAATATATCTAGAAAAATTCAAAGATTTAAACAATTTATGTCCTGGATGCGCCAGTGTTTATGGGCTGATGGTTTGCATCACGTTTGTCATCCTGTAAATATAGACAAAATTTTACCAAGTTGTGTGATCTTCATGTACAAATAAGAACAAATCAGCCTACATCTGAAATTTTTCATACAACGGGACGATTGAAAAGAAAGAACTAATATCATCGTCCGTTTGCAAAAATCAAAGCTGAATTGTTCAGTTTACGGGTATAGCTCAAACCGTTTATTTCTGGAATGCTTCTCATTTTTTTTTATACCTGAACAATTATTTTGTAAGATTACACATAACTGAATTTTATGTCTGTAAAAAACATAACTGTGTTGAAGAATGCGCCAGGAGCGTATGCATTCCTAAGCTTACTTGCATTCAATATGCCGTAGTAGGGACAGTTTATGATGAAATAAACTATTTTACAGCAACAAACATCGGTTTTACGTGAAAATACACACGTCGTTGAAAGGTGAAATAAATCCATTGTGAATGAAATACGCGAGCTCCTACTGAAACACCCACGACACATTCAAAAATGACCACACGACAAGCTAGTTCATCACCCTGCCATCCACACACAGCTCACGCGGGCGCTCAGTATCACAGCACAAACACAGGTAGAGGTTGACTTCCCTCTCACGTCTTGTGAGGCTGGAGAGCAGAGTCAACAATCGTGTTCCAGTTGATGATCCAGCGGCAGACACAATCGCTGCTCCATTGAGCTCTTGAAACAGTTGCCTGTACCAGATAGCGGCTGCAAGCCAGAGATAGCGGCACCAACACTCATGCAGGACTTCTGGTAGTGCGGCATTTAAGCAAACAATAATTCCGGCGTTGAGGTACTCGTATTGATTGTGATATGCAGGAAACGTTAAAGCGATGTTATTCTGCAGGTGATTCCAGTTTTCGTTTTCTAGCTTCAAGTAGCACTTGTGTGCGTAAGCGCTCCTTTATGTAATAGTAAATGACTTTAGTATAAACGTAAGATAATGTCGACTTTTATTTCGAAGCGCATCTATAGCACTAAGTACCCTACGTCTATTATTTATCAGGTTGTGATCTATTCAAGATTTACTGTAGCCATGTATGGTAGAGTTATCGTACTAAGAAAATGAACGCTACAGTTCTTGCACAATATTTTCTCAATTTTGCTCATCCCAATAGCAGGCGTATTGTCTGCCTGGATACCATTTCAAGTTGAGCCAGGTTCTCGATCATTAACTGTGCCCTCAAAATATTACTGCTAAATGTAAAAGATTTTTATATCAAGTTTTTGTATACCAGTGATATCTTTTGCTCGTTGCTAGCAGATATGCTCTGTGTACACGCGAGTCTGATCCAGAGGCTCCAGAATGACTAGACAGCCTTTGTTAAGAAAGCAAGTTATTAAATTTAGCTATTTACTGGAAATAAAATTCTCATTGAAGCTATTCAGTACCTGGTAATCCAGCATGGTTACAAGATGCTGAATGGTTTGCTCTGGTAATTCAGCATGGTTACCAGTTACTGTTCAGTATTATTTAAAACAAAATTTGAGGTCACACAAAAAAGCACATCCGTATGTTTTGTCAGAAAAAAAAAGAACTCTATCTGGCATCTGTGCCAGAGACCATGCAGTCGCTCGCCTCAGTCCTCATCACTTTTCTAAACGCAGTAAATTGCGATCTGAAGGTCGGTCTTGTTTTACGGGAGAGCAAACATTGTCTGCTCACTGGTTTGTACGGAGACACAGAGAATTGCTCTTATGTCAAACGAAGGCTTGGAGTTGCGCGAGAGAGTCAAATACCAATCTATTTTTCGGTGAGGATGTCAAATCAATGATGAGGTACGCCGCTTGCCAGGAAAACGTATTTTAAAATCAATTATGTTTAATGCTGTCTGGTAGAAAATTTAAAGTTGAAATTAAATCATTTACAAAAAGTGTAGAAATTCATTCCTGGCAGTTAGTGTAAGCATGATGTTATAAATATTCGTGCTGCTCTAAGCTCATTTTTCGAAAAGTAAATAACGGATTTTTACATAATGAAATTTCCTTTTCAAAATTTACGTTACGGAACTCCCCATTGTAAAATATGCATTAATAGACATTACGAGTTTTTTATTCAAATGAAACTGTAAACAATCAGACATGTGTTTCAATTAGATATAAATTTGAAAAAAGCTCATTAAATTTTAAGTAAGTCTGTGAGATCAAATTAAGTTACATTTGACGAAAATTTAAAAGAATTAAAAAGTGACTGACATGTGTGATTTAGAAAAAGTACACCTTTTGAGACGGAGACGGGCTGAGCAAAATCAGCTGAGCCAAAGTCAGCGATGATGTATTAGAATGATTAATAGAAGGAAGTTAATGTAATATGTTCTTAATTCTATCTACTTGTGTTGAAATAAATTTTCAAAGTGTGTAACTCTATAGGAAGCATCAAATTTGAAGGTACTAAAGAACGTAACTGAATATATAGCGTGAAAAAATTTAGGTGATTTTTATAATTTTTTTCTTTGAATTAGGGATCGAAAAGTTTTTGTACAAAAGTATCTTTTAGAAATTTCTAGTTGGATCGTTTTAGATATCTTTTACTGGTGACAATCTTTTCTTCCAGTTGTTCGATTTTTTTACGTTTCCTGTAATATTTTAGTTGATCATATGAGAGAAAATACTGGCCATCCCTTCCTTTGATCAAAGATCTGCTGGTCTTTTAAATGAAGCTTATTCTCTAATATTTCTATGAGTTAGCTGCCTAATCAATACCCGGAGACTGATTTGGAGTTTTCAGAAAAATCGCATAGCTCTGACACAATTCTTGAGTGGTTTTCTCTTCAGGGCTGAATAAATATTTTATAGCAAATTGTCATGAAGTGTTATTATATTGTTTTAAATTTTTATTTTATTGGAAGATCTATCCCGCTCGAAGCCGAAGCTGCGTCATCCATCCGAAAAAAATCCATCTTAAAATAACGGATGAAAATATATCAGAAGGAGACAAAAGGATTTTCGATATTTGAAGAGTTAATTTTTTCATTCTTGGAGCTCGGACTTGGGATTGTATAAATCCTTCAACAAAAAAGTGATACAAGATTTATTGCAGATGTAAAGACAGAAACAGAGCAGACAGAACCTGCAGATGATATAGAAGTATAAAAATTTATGTTTGAATACTGTGAGAAATTTCAGGGGATCCAATAAAAAACTTCGTTTGGGGGTGCCAAAGACTAAAAAGATTTTTTGAAGAACAGCGAAGAAGAGCATCAGATTTGAAGAGTAATATTGAATTGCTGGCGAAAAATATGTTGGTGCTGAACACGGCAATAACTGCTGTTTCACCGTAAGTTATTACAAAACAAATTATTCGCATAAGCATGTTTTCTTCCCCATTTTCTATAGCATAACCTAGTCAAACTTTTTAGCCGATTGCGAGCGTGTTTTTAGCCGCCTAAGCGATTTA
Source organism: Morinoia aosen (assembly GCA_030386875.1). Taxonomy (NCBI): domain Eukaryota; kingdom Metazoa; phylum Arthropoda; class Malacostraca; order Amphipoda; family Talitridae; genus Morinoia; species Morinoia aosen. The sequence continues at coordinate 50,360,641 of CM059564.1, forward strand.
ATCACTTTAATCGCTTAGGCGGCGAAAAACATGCATACAGGTGGCGAAAACAGTTAGACTGGGTAACTTTCATGGAAAAAACGCTTTTGCTCATCATTGACATCGATCAACTCTCACTATTTTACCATCCATCTAATTCGGATATTCTAGAATGGTATGTAATTTAAATTTTTTCACGACTCTACGATGGCGTGCTAAAGCGACCTTTAACATACCAAGCTCTGGTCATTCACGCGTCATTCCTTTGATAACTAGTCTCCGTCCTGTCGTGTTTGTAAGTAAAAGAGTCGGGCATAATTACTCTCGTTGCACTGTGAGCCTATAATGTTCGTAGGGCACTTGCGGAGCTAATTAACAATATTTTCCAATGCAGTTAATTACCGAGATCATGGGAAAAATACATATTTTTCTCCGTGATAACTACGGCCAGAGGCTGCATAGCACCTTATTAAGCCTTGAAAATAAAAATTTGCTTTAATTTTGTTCTAGTGTACTAGCGATGTTTTTTCTAGACGTGATAAGCATTTGAAGTGCGGTAAATAAAGCGAGAAACAGATTTTCTTCATCAGCCAAGTGGCCTGTCGTTTGATGTGAAAAAGTTTTCTTTTGATGGTGCTCTGTTAGCCAAGTGGTTTGATGGTGCTCTGTTAGCCAGGTGGTTTGATGGTGCTCTGTTAGCCAGCTAGTTTGATGGTGACCTGTTAGCCAGGTGGTTTGATGGTGCTCTGTTAGCCAGGTGGTTTGATGGTGCTCTGTTAGCCAGGTGGTTTGATGGTGCTCTGTTAGCCAGGTGGTTTGATGGTGCCCTGTTAGCCAAGTGGTTTGATGGTGCTCTGTTAGCCAGGTGGTTTGATGGTGCTCTGTTAGCCAGGTAGTTTGATGGTACTCTGTTAGCCAGGTGGTTTGATGGTGCTCTGTTAGCCAAGTGGTTTGTTGGTGCTCTGTTAGCCAGGTTTTTTGATGGTGCTCTGTTAGCCAGGTGGTTTGATGGTGCTCTTTTAGCCAGGTGGTTTGATGGTGCTCTGTTAGCCAGGTAGTTTGATGGTGCTCTGTTAGCCAGGTGGTTTGATGGTGCTCTGTTAGCCAGGTAGTTTGATGGTGCTCTGTTAGCCAGGTAGTTTGATGGTGCTCTGTTAGCCAGGTGGTTTGATGGTGCTCTGTTAGCCAGGTGGTTTGATGGTGCCCTGTTAGCTAGGTGGTTTGATGGTGCTCTGTTAGCCAGGTGGTTTGATGGTGCTCTGTTAGCCAGGTGGTTTGATGGTGCTCTGTTAGCCAGGTAGTTTGATGGTGCCCTGTTAGCCAGGTAGTTTGATGGTGCCCTGTTAGCCAGGTAGTTTGATGGTGCCCTGTTAGCCAGGTGGTTTGATGGTGCCCTGTTAGCCAGGTAGTTTGATGGTGCCCTGTTAGCCAGGTAGTTTGATGGTGCCCTGTTAGCCAGGTAGTTTGATGGTGCCCTGTTAGCTAGGTGGTTTCTTTTTCTAAACGCATTTTAAAGATTTTTTGTAATCATTTTCATCTACTTCAAACAACGAAGATAATATAATAATAAAGCAATTTTCTTATAAAAGTGAAAGATATGGTTTTGTATACATCAGCATGCTTGCTGGTTGCGAACTGTTATCACATCGTTGTCATGTGAATTTCCTTCTATGAAGACACTCATCATATTTTTCAGTAAAATCGCTTGAATCCTAAATAATATTTGGTTTAATATTTAACGTTAATATTGGGTTGTTCATGTTTACAAAAAAGTAAGATTATTCGCGCACGTGCAACAAGCTATTCCCTTAAATTTTTTGACTTTGACGTACCATTATTCATCTTAACAAAAAGTAAGGATTGTCCAAAAAGCAATTTTAAAGTACGTAACTCTGACAGCTTGGACTACCAACTTTTGCGAAGGTTCTCCCCTTATACCACCCAAATTTCTCCGACGCATCCTAGGCTTCTCCGGGAAATGAAGCCGACATCTATTTCGTCATCTACACTGAGGCTAGCACTTGATATTCTGGAGGCGCCGTGGCCTCTCGCGCAAACTTGAAATACGAACAAAACTTTGCAGCCACTCCAAGCTTTGCCGATCCCGTTTTTTCCCAGCGATAAACCAGCGACGGCTTTAGGAATGTAAACGTGAGTTTCTAGGTAGCAGTTACTCACTGTGTTGAAATCTGCACTGAAGCTTCAAGTGGTTTTTGCATTGTTTCTTGTGGATCAGAAATGGATTCACCTCATTGAATATCTTGATCATCGCTAATGATATCGTGATAAGTTCTGAGATTAGTTCTCTGAGAACTAATATCGTGATTATTTCTCTGAGATTTGTGGTGAAATTTACGTACTTGAAACTTTGAAATTTATGGTGAAATTAAAAGCAATTTTTCTAAATTCTTTCAACTGAAATGCAACAAACAATTCATAAAAAAGATAGCGGCGAATCTCAACAGTTTTTTCTCGGTCAAATTTATAGTAAGCTTCGCTACGAGCTCACAGGCCGATGACGGTAGCCTACAATGAAGTCATTTTTATGTAAATAGTTAATGTTAATATGGAGAACTAAAACCTTTGATATTCATTGTTAGTCGTTAGAAAGTTTGTTCCCAATGATGCAATCGTCATTTGATGCAACCATTCATTGCAATCATCATTTGATGCAACCATTCATTGCAATCATCATTTGATGCAACCATTCATTGCAATCATCATTTGATGGAACCATTCTTTGCAATCATCATATGATGCAACCATTCATTGCAATCATCATTTGATGCAACCATTCATAGCAATCATCATTTGATGCAACCATTCATTGCAATCATCATTTGATGCAACCATTCATTGCAATCATCATTTGATGCAACCATTCATTGCAATCATCATTTGATGCAACCATTCATTACAATCATCATTTGATGCAACCATTCATTGCAATCATCATTTGATGCAACCATTCATTGCAATCATCATATGATGCAACCATTCATTGCAATCATCATATGATGCAACCATTCATTGCAATCATCATTTGATGCAACCATTCATTGCAGTCATCATATGATGCAACCATTCATTGCAATCATCATTTGATGCAACCATTCATAGCAATCATCATTTGATGCAACCATTCATTACAATCATCATATGATGCAACCATTCATTGCAATCATCATATGATGCAACCATTCATTGCAATCATCATATGATGCAACCATTCATTGCAATCATCATATGATGCAACCATTCATTGCAATCATCATTTGATGCAACCATTCATAGCAATCATCATTTGATGCAACCATTCATTGCAATCATTCATGCCTTCAAATGTTCCTCGTTGACTTCACTGAACGCAGGCAAAACATAAGACTCGTTCACATCAAAGCTTGGTCCGCTGTTTGCTAAAAACGTAAATAGTTTAAGCAATCGCATAAAAAAAGCTTCCAGCTAATTCACTGCAGCAAAAGCATAGTATAATCTTTGGCCTCATGAGCAGCAGTAAAACTATAAGCTTATTTCTTTATGTTCTGTTTGAGTGTAACGCACGCGTCTCCTCCGTTCATAGAAAATCTTATTAACAAAATTCGACGGGTTTTCTACCCTCCAATGTATTCTGAAGCTTCTCAGTTGACAAGTCTTCCTGTCAAACGCTGTCAGTGTAGGCTAGTGGCAGTGTAGGCTAGTGGCAGTGTAGGCTAGTGGCAGTGTAGGCTAGTGGCAGTGTAGGCTAGTGGCAGTGTAGACTAGTGGCAGTGTAGGCTAGTGGCAGTGTAGGCTAGTGGCAATGTAGGCTAGTGGCAGTGTAGGCTAGTGGCAGTGTAGGCTAGTGGCAGTGTAGGCTAGTGACAGTGTAGGCTAATGGCAGTGTAGGCTAGTGGCAGTGTAGGCTAGTGGCAGTGTAGGCTAGTGGCAGTGTAGGCTAGTGGCAGTGTAGGCTAGTGGCAGTGTAGGCTAGTGGCAATGTAGGCTAGTGGCAGTGTAGGCTAGTGGCAGTGTAGGCTAGTGGCAGTGTAGGCTAGTGACAGTGTAGGCTAATGGCAGTGTAGGCTAGTGGCAGTGTAGGCTAGTGGCAGTGTAGGCTAGTGGCAGTGTAGGCTAGTGGCAGTGTAGGCTAGTGGCAGTGTAGGCTAGTGGCAGTGTAGGCTAGTGGCAGTGTAGGCTAGTGGCAGTGTAGGCTAGTGGCAGTGTAGGCTAGTGGCAGTGTAGGCTAGTGGCAGTGTAGGCTAGTGACAGTGTAGGCTAGTGGCAGTGTAGGCTTGTGGCAATTTAGGCTACTCATAGTGTGGGCTAGTGGCAGTGTAGGCTAGTGGCAGTGTAGGCTAGTGGCAGTGTAGGCTAGGGGCAGTGTAGACTAGTGGCAGTGTAGGCTAGTGGCAGTGTAGGCTAGTGGCAGTGTAGGCTAGTGGCAGTGTAGGACAGTGGCAGTGTAGGCTAGTGGCAGTGTAGGCTAGCGGCAGTATAGGCTAGTGGCAGTGTTGGCTAGTGGCAGTGTAGGCTAGTGGCAGTGTAGGCTAGCGGCAGTGTAGGCAAGTGGCAGTGTAGGCTAGTGGCAGTGTAGGCTAGTGGCAGTGTAGGCTAGTGGCAGTGTAGGTTAGTGGCAGTGTAGGCTAGTGGCAGTGTAGGCTAGTGGCAGTGTAGGCTTGTGGCAGTGTAGGCTAGTGGCAGTGTAGGCTTGTGGTAGTGTAGGCTAGTGGCATTGTAGGCTAGTGGCAGTGTAGGCTAGTGGCAGTGTGGGCTAGTGGCTGTGTAGGCTAGTGGCAGTGTAGGCTAGTGGCAGTGTAGGCTAGTGGCAGTGTAGGCTTGTGGCAGTTTAGGCTACTCATAGTGTGGGCTAGTGGCAGTGTAGGCTATTGGCAGTGTAGGCTTGTGGCAGTTTAGGCTACTCGTAGTGTGGGCTAGTGACAGTGTAGGCTAGTGGCTAGAAGCAGGCGATGAGAGTATTGAAGGAACTGTTTTTGTTAACGGATCTAAAGAAATTAGTTATATGGTCTACTCATCTACTCATCGAAGCGAAGCTAAGCAAAAATTCGTTTATTAGGTCAAAAAAAATGCGTTTGAAAATCAGAACGTTTTAGGTGACCGGAGTACATTGGGGTTTGTCATGGAACTGGTGACCAGATGGTGACATCGGTGCAGCTATGTCACCTTCCCTCATCTCCCATGTCTCCTGTTGAGGTGACCCGCAATGCCAAGATTTCAGAAGCCGCTTTTCCCTTAATAGGATCGGCTAGCAGCTTATCTAAGCTCAGCGTATTAGAATCATTATTTATTCAAAGACTCCAGCCCGAGCTGAATGACTTACAAGGTGCCCACCGGGTACTTGTTGGGTTGTTAATGAGAGCTGCGGGCCCAACTTCCGTGTCTGCATATTGCTTTTGGCATCACTTTTGTTGTATGTGTACTTTCAAATGTCGTTCTCAATTCTTACAATTATGTTACAATGTGTTTTGGCATCCCTTATGTTGTATGTGTACTTTTAAATGTCGTTCTCAATTCTTACAGTTATTTTATAATGTGTTTTGGCATCCATTATATTGTAAGTGTATTTTCAAGTACCGTTTTCAATTCTTAAAATGTTGCACTATTATCATCCCACTTTTTTATGCGTCTTTTTACATTTTCTTTTTGAAGTTTCACGATTTTTGCATCTTATGATGCGTTGAAGCTCAAAATGTCCACGTAAACAAATATCATAAGGATTTTGTATTGATGTGCAGAGTGCTTTTTACCGTTACCTTTTCATTAAATTTAATTTGTTCATAGTAGCAGTAAACTTGATATTGTTTAAATAAATATCACACGTATTCGATGGACTTAAGATGTTAATATTGTAAGCCTAGTTCTTCCTTCACATCGGAAGGTAAGAGGAAGACATCAGAACAAAACGAGAATCCCGGCTGGGATGCAATTCGGATTTAGAATAAATTTTTCCTATGCAATACGAAACCATTTTCCAGGCGCCACATCTCAGCAACACAACTGTCCATCTCGCAGCGATTTTCCGCTCCGAAAAAAAGAAGTACGGAGGCGTACGGCGTGATTTCATCGCACCTCTAAAAAAAGAAATCGCGTAACCTGTTCGGCTGCTGTTGAAGGAAATTGACTTTAATTTGCGCAATATACGGGAGGGCTAAAATGAGGCAATTCTGATCCAATAAAGAAAGGCCTACAGCAATTGCGCGGCCTCCGTAAAGTGACGGCTGGAGGGCGAGGCTTCTGGAGCGTGAGTCTGGGAGGTTTTCAATGTTGTATGGGAGATGAGAACCAGGATTTGTCGTGTGGGTGGCTGTAAAATTGAAAAAATTACAGAGATTAGAATTGGTCAGATCGAGTGAGTTGTGTTCCGTCTTTAGTAGACGCCTAAACGAAAAGATTTCCTGTAAAGTATGAGAGGATGATTTTACTTGGAGTTCGGTTTTCTTGAGATAGATTAGTTCCCCAGAAGAATATTACTGGAATAGAAATAGGCGTATGTAATTTTTACAGGGAAAAAACTTTACTCAGAATTTTCATTTGAACTGATACATCTGATATTTCCAGTTATAATATTCTACTTCAAATTTCATTTTAGAACACTGAAGTTGGAGGTGACAAAAATGTGACTCATTTATTTTGTGAGATCCATGCATCTATTGTCAGGTAAAACTGATACCAGTAATTCACTGTGGTGATACAATCATTGTTTCTACACAAACTTTATAATTCAACAGCTCAACAGCGTTTGAGTAAAGCTTTTGAAAACTCTAACCAATTTACGTCCCAGGAAACTTTATTAACCTTTTTTAAAAACAGCCTTAATATGTTATATCTCTCGTTAAACTTGTTTTTAAATGTGCTTAGAGAAATTTTCTACCGAGCGTCAGTTCTTCTCTCTTTTTCTGATAAATGTGACAACCTGATGTCAGTGGAAGTCTAATGACAGGGGTTGATATAAAGGAAACATGATTAAAAAAATCTTGGGGGTCAAACCTTGAAGGTTTGAAGGCCAACGTAGCCAGAGCTGTGCAGCTCCGGTCTGTTCCAACTGCGCCAACTTTTACCTAATGGGATAAAGGAAACACGGGTACAAAAATCTGGGGTTAAACCTTGAAGGTTTGAAGGCCAGCGTAACCAGAGCTGTGCTGCTCTGGTCCTGCATTCCAAAGCTTTAGAAAAAACCAACATGAGATGCTCGTTTATCAGGCTCAGCAGACTCGCCTGTCCCGACTCCGAAACCTGACCTGAACCGACTGATCGTTGGTCCACATCGTGAGAACCATAATTTTCTAGTGAGAACCGACCATCGTAGGCCGCTGTGAGGAGCGTGGTGCTCTTGTAGCAGCTGTAAATGGAGTCTTGTAGCAGCTGTAAGCGGAGTCTTGCAGCACCTGTAAATGGAGACTTACAGCAGCTGTTAATGGAGACTTGTAGCAGCTGTAAGTGGAGTTTTGTAGCAGCTGTGAACGGAGTCTTGTAGCAGCTGTAAATGGAGACTTACAACAGCTGTAAATAGAGTCTTGTAGCAGCTGTAAATGGCGACTTGTAGCAGCTGCAAATATACTCTGTATAGCATGTGATCTTTAGAATACTTTTTCGGTTCAGTGAAACTGGTATGTTTGTTACTACCGAGGTTCATCATTTTTGTCAAAATTGAAAGTGTCTTGACAGTTTTTTTGCAGTGATTGGACAAAACACGTGCTAAATTTACGTAAGCATACATCACAAAGTTAGAAGGTAAGCAAATATCTTCAGAGTTTATTCATAGTTGAATAAATAAGTTTACACACACACTCAAGAAATTATTTAAAGTTAATGGAATATAATGAAGGGTGACCATTTCTGATAATCACGGGAGAATGTTCTCAATTTAATTTTAGACGCAAGAAAATTTCGAGCGCAGAGGAGCCTCAAATTTTGTGAAATATTTGTGTAGTTCATGAGGCAGGAATTTTGCTCGGCTCAACCTGCGGTCACATCACGGTAGAGGAAACAAGGTAGGGTCAAACCAGTCTTTTTTTCGTTGACTTGGTGGGTATGCTGCCGTCACTGCAACGAAGCAATGGTAGCGCGCATATTGTTTCTGATAGCACTGCTACCTCCAAATCTGGCTCCACTACTGGCCTAACCACATGGCGTTTTGGTGACGTCATAAAGTTTGTTTGTAATAAAGCCTTTCTATTGGCTAGCCGAACAGGAAGAAGTATATTTTCTCCCATAGAAATGACCCTACCTTGTTTCTATTCCGTGGGTCACATCAACGAAGAATATCGGCCCAATTTGCGGCGTTTGAAAATATCGCCTAGGATAAAAGACGGCTTAAGCACAGGAAAAATGGAGCATCCTAGCGAGCTCATTTTGGCTCATTCAGTGAAAATTCCAACGCGCGTTGGAAAACTTTTTTTTGTTCAGAAAGAGACGTGAAGAACATTTCAAATATAGAAAACAATATGGGTGCTTTTTGACTTTGGTGCTGAAAAATTTCCAAATCGGAAGTGTTCAGTATAAGGAAGCTTCTACAGAAGTCTCTCTATAATTGAAGTCTCTAGAAGTCTCTACAGAAGTCTCTGTAAACTGAAGTGTTCGGTATAGAGAGACTTCTGTGCTGCTACAGCGTGAGGTCTACCACGTTATAGCAGGAGATCGCCTCTAGCTATTACTGTAGCGTGAGGTCTACCACGTTATAGCAGGAGATCTGCCTCTAGCTAGTACTGTAGCGTGAGGTCTACCACGTTATAGCAGGAGATCTGCCTCTAGCTAGTACTGTAGCGTGAGGTCTACCATGCTATAGCAGGAGATCTGCCTCTTGTTAGTACTGTAGCGTGAGGTCTACCACGCTATAGCAGGAGATCTGCCTCTAGCTAGTACTGTAGCGTGAGGTCTACCACGTTATAGCAGGAGATCTGCCTCTAGCTAGTACTGTAGCGTGAGGTCTACCACGCTATAGCAGATCTGCCTCTAGCTAGTACTGTAGCGTGAGGCCTACCACGCTATAGCAGGAGATCTGCCTCTAGCTAGTACTGTAGCGTGAGGTCTACCACGCTATAGCAGGAGATCTGCCTCTAGCTAGAACTGTAGCGTGAGGTCTACCACGCTATAGCAGGAGATCTGCCTCTAGCTAGTACTGTAGCGTGAGGCCTACCACGCTATAGCAGGAGATCTGCCTCTAGCTAGTACTGTAGCGTGAGGTCTACCACGCTATAGCAGGAGATCTGCCTCTAGCTAGTACTGTAGCGTGAGGCCTACCACGCTATAGCAGGAGATCTGCCTCTAGCTAGTACTGTAGCGTGAGGCCTACCACGCTATAGCAGGAGATCTGCCTCTAGCTAGTACTGCAGCGTGAGGTCTACCACGCTATAGCAGGAGATCTGCCTCTAGCTAGTACTGTAGCGTGAGGTCTACCACGCTATAGCAGGAGATCTGCCTCTAGATAGAACTATAGCATGAAATCCATTTCTGTATTTTCCATCCGTAATTTTTACATGTTCATTTAGGAGTTTCGTTTATTTACTTTTATATGGGTAGGTCACTTGGGTAGGCGATAAATGGCGGGAGACCTCACGCTCTAGTAGCACCGAGATGTCTATCGGTTCACAAAAGGACAGAGTATGTGGAGTGTTAAGAAGTTACTGGCTATAAAATTCCTGCAATGTACATCTAGCCAAGCCTGATACTGATAAAATTGTGTCACCTTCGGTGCGATATAGTTTGAATAACTGAAGCGCTAGCAAACCTGTGTTACTACTACTACTACTACTACTACTACTACTACTACTACTACTACTACTAATATTACTACATAAAGCCAATGGTTCAACAATAAGGAAATTTTTAGGCAAAGATATTGGATCAACCGAATTTCAGGAAATAATGAAATGGTTGAGGGAAATTGAATCATTCGTGTGCTGTAATTTTTGCTATTTCTTACTTTCGATTTAAAACTGTACTATCGCTAAATTCCACAAAGAAAGCCTGACGCATCATATTGAATATTTGCCAAGGTTTTTGATTTGTTGCTAGCAAATCAAAATGAAACTTGACGTATCATTCACATATCAAAATAAAAAATAAGCAACATTTAGTGAAATACGTTACAAGGGAAGATCATATCAGCGATTCCATTTTCTGTTTTTGTTTCCGTTTTCTATTACTATTTCTGCTATGGCTTCCGTTATTTTCCGCTATTTACATTTGCTGCTTGGCATGAAAATCTCACAAGTACAATCGGCCGTACGATCGAGAACATTAAAATGAAGTACTTCATTATCAACTTGAACGAGTCGTAAAGTTTAATTTAGGGAACATTAGAGTGCGAAGCTTGGTGGTGCACATGAAGCTGTGCACTTTGGCCAAAGGCACTGTAGGCAAAGGCGCTGTAGGCAAAGGCACTGTAGGCAGAGGCACAACAGGCAAAGGCACAGCAGGCAGAGGCACAGCGCGTAAAGGTACAGCAGCCAAAGACACAGCAGACAAAGGCATAGCAGACAAAGGTATAGCAGACAAAGGCACAGCAGACCAAGGCATAGCAGGCAAAGGCATAGCAGACAAAGGCACAGCAGGCAAAAATCCAGCAGGCAAAGGCACAGCAGGCAAAGGCATAACAGACAAAGACATAACAGACAAAGGAGCAGCAGGCAAAGGCACAGCCGGCAAAGTTATAGCAGACAAAGGCACAGCCAGCAAAGGCCCAGCAGGCAAAGACAGAGCAGGCAAAAATCCAGCAGGCAAAAATCCAGCATGCAAAAATCCAGCCGGCAAAAATCCAGCAGGCAAAGGCCCAGCAGCCAAAGACACAGCAGGCAAAGACACAGCTATTCTGCATGACCTGTACCGCCGCACCTGGTAAACAAAAGCCAGTAAATCCCTACCGGCGCGAAGGTCATCTCCATAACCATAAAGAAACCATAAAGATTAACTTATTTATGTTTACGAGCTTGTGTATCTACGATATGGTACATTTGAAGTCACTGAATGCGTATAGGTATTGATGTGCTCTGATTCTTAGATATCGAGCAACATTTAACTGTTTCTAATCATGGGTGCAAAAACACTTCGGCGTGTAGAAGGACTTAGAAGAAGATTTTTTACGACTGTGTTAATGTCAACTTCGGGAAATGTGCTCTGTATTTCGGTCAAATATAGATTCATCTGTCAGTAGGTCCGAAATATGTTTTCAATAGTTTGTTAATTACTCCTTGGCGGAAGATAATTACACTGGAACAAGCTTTTGTGCATTCTTTCAGTAACGGCCTGCACCATGGCTCTATTGCGACGAAAAAGCATAGCGTATGGTGTATGAGGAAAAATTTGAGTGATATGACCACATTCAAGTTTAATTTTCTCGCCAAATCATCTGGAGATTTAGCAGCCCAAGTTTAGCTTTTGCAATGAGTGGCCAAATGCTTAGATGCCCCCCCCGAAAAAGTTAGAATTTTAATTGAAAGTTAGATGAGTGATATAATGATCTTTGTCCATTCAGATGCCCCATCTCTTTCGAACATGTAGCGTTGGTCTTTTTACAGGTTATGAATACGAGAAATGCATGCCAACGCTTGTATGGCAATCATTGTTCGATAAAAAAAGTATTTGAGCCCTTGCAATACGTAGGAAGCCATACCTTTCGTAGAATAGGTCAGTTTTGAATAAACATTAGTTAAATGAAGAGGTTTGTGAAAACGTAAACATTCTTAAGAAATATGAACGCACTTTTCCATTAGAATTTTTTCACCCGTGAACTTCCATCGTGATCATTAAAATTAAAAAAGCAGACACATCTGTCTGTTTGGCATACATGTTTTAAAAAACAGACGCTCTCATTGAGCAGCACATTATTCCCAAATAAAAATTTTATGCATTAGAACAAAACAATTAGCCACAATTGACAATAACGATCTTTTAATCATTAATGAGAATACATTTTTTAGAGTGCTCCACAAAAATTTTCTATAAGAGATGAACACACATCCGCCGCGATCCATAGAAAACAAATATTTTGTTAAAGAGGAGTAATTCATTTGTTACAATGCTCTACACAAACTTCGTGTACCAAACAAACCCACATCGTGCATAAATAAACCCAAAGTGCATAAATTCCCAAGAGCAACAGCTAATGGGAGCCGAGGAGTTTAGCCTTAGCTCTTTTGCGTGGGCATGCAAGTCTTCTCTCCTGGGCAGCCGGTTTTGTTTTTTACCAGGCAACTTTTGTGTGAACACTTCGAGCTGGAAGTAAAAGTCCTTTCTTTCTTGATCGTCGGCCTAAATTGGATTGAGCCTCGGAAATAGCAGCAAAAAACAGGGAACTGGCCTATCTCTCGCCATGGAACTAAAAGAAATTTAAAATAGCTCTTTTGCAGCTCGAATTCCATCGCTTAACGTCCGCTTGTGAATTCTTTTTATTTCTCTAGGGAATGCAAAGGAAATTGACTTCGGTGTGATAATTATGGAATTTTCTTCCACGGAGCGCTAGGGAACCAGTTCCGTTTTTTTTTAGAAAGGAAATGGAAAAAATACCATTCTCGATACGATTCTTTGATTAAAAATTTTTTAACATAATCCTTCAAATGATATATAAAAAAAATTTGTTTATACTCAAGTGAAGCGGGGGATACCGCTAATGTTATGTGTCTCATATTATTAATCTAATGAGAAATGAAATAAATCGGCCAGGTTTCCAAATTTTGGAAAACTGGAGCACGCAAAAGGCGTGACAGCCGGTACCTGCGCTATCAGATTATTTTTTTCAAGTTTTATTGTGGATTTTTGGCATTTGTGAAAGTATGAGGCCTTCTTTCATAATTCCGTCAAATGGATTTTTTACATTTTACTGATTTTAGAGGTGAACTGATTTTTAAAGCAGAAGGTTAATTGGGGGAAAAGATGAATTTTTGAAATTTTGGAAATATAGTCAGATTGTTTTTCATGACTAAATTTTGATTTTGACTTTTCAATCTCGTGTCTTTTTGAAATGTTTTACTTTTTACTTTTAGCTTTTTAATTATATTTCGGGGTTTTCACATGCAGAGTTGATTTTTCAGAGGATTTTCGTGGCCAAAATGTACTCATAAAAAATATCGGTCCTCAATATCATGGCAATAACAAAAGCCAATTTACCTATCTGCGTAAAAAAATATTTCATTTCATTGCTTTTTCATTTCAATTTTACCATTATTCAACTTAACGCAAAATAACTACATTTCTTAAATCTCAATTAGTTTTTTAGGAAAATATTTCTTTCATGACCGTATTAAATGCTTAAAAATTCATAAAATATCTCAGTTATGCATGGATTTCGAGAAAAACTGTAAATTTTATTCTCAAAAAGTACCATGTAAATATATTCAAAGCATCCGGAGCAGTATAATATACCGAGCAAAGTATTTTCAATGAAAAAATTTAAAATGAATTTTTTTAGAGGGCACTGAAAAAACAATAAAATGATATTTATAAAAGAATCAATATAAAAATTTGGCAATAAATGGAACAATAAAATAACACCCACATTGAAAAACTTTGAAATGAATTATATTCAAAATCGGCAAGAAATTCTGGATTATCACGGGCTGCAGAAGAGATGGTACAGATAGTAGTTGTGGAATTTTTGGAAAGCGCTAGGAACCGAGAAAATCTCTTCTTAGAAACTTAACATTGCGAACCTCAGTCACACGTGGCACCAGTAAACAAACAGTCGACGCAAGGGAATGCTGGAAAAATATGCGCGAGAAAATAAAGAGAATTTTTTCTACCTTCCACAAACGGCACTCAAGACAAAAAGGAATCCACGGGAAAGGAAGGAAGTAAAAAGCATAAACATCCTTGGTAAAGAACGAAAATTTCGATCTTATTAATCGTAGATAATGAGAACTTTTTTAATCAAGTACGTTTTCTTTCGAACTTCGACCTCGATATTCAAATTTTAAGGTTATAATTTTTCAAGAAATCTAGCATTACAAAAATTATAATCCCGTAATTATGAAGGATAAATAACTTACAACATCGAAAAATTATCGTCAGGCTTCATTTCAGAGTATTAGAGGAAGAAAGAATATGTAATCTAACGCAAAAGTATTTACTTCTAGTTGATACTCTAATTTGCATAAGAATGCGAAAACCAAGGCAGGATTTGATCTGAAATTCAGGAAAATGCACGGAGCGTCCAAAAGGTGCTGAGCGTCGAAAAATATGAAGATATTTGCATTAGAAACGACTATTGGATACTGAACTCCTGGGAGCAATGTCCGTAGACTCGTTTGAACAGAACCGAGCGATTCGAATATGTTGGGAAGCGAGAAAATATTCCAGTTACTTCGTAACGCCAAATGCCAGCTCGTGAACGAAGTTCGATTTTTTGCATGAAATTACCGTGGTCCACCGACTTTTACTAATAGAATTAATGTTATAAAAGAAATTCACTTCAACATTCAGAGATAGATTTGCTTAACACTTTGACTGAGACGTGAGCCATATTTGGTCACTGAGGGGTTTTCATTTTGCTGCTGACCAACCAGTAGTTACAACCTCAATTAAAAAAATACCCGATCACAACAAAATGAAAACATGATCCAGTTAATGTTTGGTATTTTCAACATTGCTTACTACAATTTACTTTAAATTTGAATTGAATATTAAACTTCAGTTTTGCCTGCTGTAGTCGACGTGTTAAGTAATTGCCGAGGATATAATAAGGTAATGTTAAGTTTTATCACAGGTGCGTAATTCACTCTCGAGGGAGGGCTGACGTTGCTAGAAAGAATTACTTTTCACTTGAATCCGGTTAAAAATTTTCATCACAGGCACGCGAAAATAAAATCCATTTGAGTTAAGAGTTAAACTACTCATTTTGTATCAAAAATTTGTATTTGACTTGTATGTAATTATTATACTTAGGCTAACTCACAGATAATTACCCTGGTTACTCAAAATTATGCAACGACGGTATCACAAGTGTCGAATCTAGTTTTTTTGCAGTTTTTGAACACTCCAAAAGAATTTAGTCGAGCTTATGACGCGAGTATAAGTTTTTAGTTGTTACTTTCTTGTTACTTCTTGTAGTTGTTATTTTCTTGTTAATTCTTGTAGTTGTTACTTTCTTGCTACTTCTTGTAGTTGTTACTTTCTTGTAACTTCTTGTAGTTGTTATTTTTTTGTTACTTCTTGTAGTTGGTACTTTCTTGATACTTCTTGTAGTTGTTACTTTCTTGTTATTTCTAGGAATTGTTACTTTCTTGTTACTTCTTCTAGTTGCTACTGTCTTGTTACTTCTTGTTGTTACTTTCTTGTTACTTCTTGTAGTTGTTACTTTTTTGTTACTTCTTGTAGTTGTTACTTTCTTGTTACTTCTTGCGCTGTTACTTTCTTGTTATTCAAAATTTTAACAATAAAGCTCACAGGATGCCAAAGCTCATTGACTTTCCTAAATAAATAACGATCTCATTTAAGACGTGTATCTCGGCCCTCTTATTTTTAATCCTAATCTGCAGAAAGAATACCGCTCACAGGAAGCCGTAATCAGTATTGGCACGAGAGGCAAAATTTAAAATAGATATTTTCCCGAACGGATGTGGTGACGATGATGATCTCTATTGCAGTCACAGGGTAAGGCAATGACACAAGCATCGTGACTGATCTGATCATTGAGGAAAATGGTGAGTTTTAAATGATTTTTTTTTAAATATGCAATGAACCATTGAAATTAGTGATGACTCTTTCACTGTGCTACATAGTTGAGATAACATTTCATTAAAAAGGATTCGTCTCTGTAGGTATCTAATATGAGTTATAGTTCTGTTGTAGGTAAAATATTAACATTCCTAGATCTGTAATTAGAAGCATCGTTATCACCGTTTGAAAAATCACTTTACCTTCTCATATAAAAGAGTACGAGTAAAATATCTCATAAAATAAGATTCCCTTGGTAAGAAATAATGATAATTGTATCATCACATAATACTATGTATTGCCCCTAAAATTTTGAAAAATGTCACTGATAAAAACCATCGTAGAATTAATAATGATAATGGCCATCTCCAACAAATATTTAAAAACACGATAAAAGTTGAGACTTCACGCAGTTGAACTTGAAGTAGAGCGAGATTTTGAACACATACTCGAAAGTTTTGATTTTGTGCGAGTGTTTTGTCGCGTTTGTTGATATGAAGAAATTTGAACGAATGAGCTAATTTCAAAGCCTAATTCTTTAGTTCCATATAATATGTCTCATGCAATGTTGTTTTATTATCATGCAAGGTTATTTTAATAAGTTTCACGTAATGTTATTTTATTATCATCCAAGGTTATTCATTGTCACGCAAGGTTATTTTAATAAGTTTCATGAAAGGTTATTTTATTATCATGCAAGGTTATTTTGATAAGTTTCATGAAAGGTTATTTTATTATCATGCAAGGGTATTCATTGTCATGCAAGGTATTTTAATAAGTTTCATGAAAGGTTATTTTAATATCATGCAAGGGTATTCATTGTCATGCAAGGTTATTTTAATAAGTCTTACGTAAGGTTATTTTATTATCATGCAAGGTTATTTTAATATATCTCATGCAAAGTGATTTTTACGAGGTGACGGCATAAATTTTGTAAGTTGACGTAGTGCATTTTGAACACCGCATCAGTTTAAATGTTTTCACTAAAACTTAGAGATACTAGAACGATTTACTTTCAGCCGTTTCTGTATGGTTCAGTTTTGAGAATTGCATTGCGTGTGCACGTCATCAACACGACATTAACTTATTCTCTAAAGTAAAAGCCTTTTCCTTCATCCCATGTAATGGTCGGATTGAAAAATTATTTAATTCTATTTTCGTTAAAGCAGGATTGGTAGTTTGTTAATATACGAGAACGTTCAGAAGACGTAAAGGCCCACAATACCTGCTAAACTTTACTGTATAAATAAATAAGATAAGCATCTAGGAAACCCATATACAATATGAAATACAGTGAATTTCGAGTAATTTGTATTTTCTATACGGAACACAGTGTATTTCCAGTAATTTGTACTCTCAATACGGAATACAGTGTATTCCGAGTAATTTCTATTTTCAAATTAAAACACACCTTTGCCGTTGTCCCCATGCCCTTTGTTTGCTTCTTCAGCTCGTGAGGACCTCTCGGATGGCAACACTATGAGAGGGAAGGTCTTCGGGATTTTGGTCTCTGTAGGTGAAGTTCGCTCAGTGGAGCTCCGAACGTTGCGAAGGAAGGTGTACGCTGCCAGCGCTCCCTCTGACATCACTTGTGGCTGCTCGTTCAAAGCGTTGGAGTATCAGCGTATTTTTCAAAATGCTCTGTGTCTTTAAAATTTGATCTGTGTTTCAAGAATGATTTAAGAAACATAATTCAAGAAAAGCTACCCGGGAAACGTATCTCTCAAAATGATATATATATTTAAAGTTTGATCGGTGTGGCACGAATGATTGGAGAAATTGCATTCGCAGTGTTTGCGAAATATTTTCTGAAAATAGATATAATGGAAAGCTGCTTTTGAATGACAGTGGAAATGATCGAAGTTTATGATTGAAGAGAAACGTTGAAATAATTCTGATCAGTGAATGAAGTCCTAATTTTTATGTTAAATTTCGAAAAAAATATTGTACTTCTAGTCGACTGATGAGCACGTCCGGTTTTGAAAATGAGAATTAATAGCCAAGCTTTCGGGTGCATAAAGGAAAGAAATTTATGAAATGTGAATAATAAGCAGCAAAATTTGAGCATCTCTGTGGCCAAACAATCGAAAGTTTGTGCGTGATAACTCTTGCCAGAATATTATTTTTAGAATTCTGTTCAAATTCGAATGCTAAATATTTTATCACTGTCTTCTAAATGTTAACAAAAGACAAAAAGACCCACCACTAGAATTTTTACTAACATGTGTAGTATATTGATAATATAAAACGACTAACTTTGTGCTCAATCAGCCATGGCGAACTCTACGTACGACTCGAATAATTCTTCGGTCACTAATTTCAGTTCTCCTACAAGCGACTATCTAATGGCTTCGCCGCTTACAAATTTAACTCACCATGCTCCGGACAACAGAACCAATAATGGTTCAGAATTCCCGAGCTTCGTCCTTCAATCGTGTAGGCTGCTGGACCTCAATGAAGGCTCAGACGTGAAAGTGCCTGTATATGGGTACGCCATGCCCGTGCTTCTCGTCACGACTGCCACGGCAAACACGCTAGTCGTTGCGGTCCTTAGTCGTCGGAACATGAGAACTCCTTCTAACACCATCCTCCTCGCGATCTCCTTAGCGGATCTCTTCACCATCGTTGTGCCAGCGCCGTGGTTTTTCTACATGTACACTCTGGGGTACTACCAAAACTTGCTCACTAATTCTCTGGCCTGCTACGCCTGGACATACCTCACGGAGGTGATACCCAACCTCTTCCATACCGCTAGTGTGTGGTTGTCCTTAGCGTTAGCAGCCCAACGATACATTTATATCTGCCACTCGCCAGCAGCACACGTCTTCTGTACCCAGCCGAGAATTGTTAAAATTATTCTTTTTATATTCCTAGCTGCTGTTGTCCACCAACTTCCGAGGTTTCTTGACTTCCAGTATGTCATGTTTCCGATCGTCGAAGGTGGGAGTTCGGTTTGCTACTCCTGCTATGCGAAGTGGGTGTCCGACGTGGGCGCTTCTGTTTACTTTCCAATTTACTTTTGGCTGCGGGTAATTTTCGTGCATCTTCTCCCGTGTGCCTTGCTTCTTGTTTTCAATTTACTTCTCTACAGAGCGGTGAGGCAAGCTCAAAAAACGAGGACGCGATTGTTGCAAGAAAACAACAGAACGGAATGCAAGAAATCTAGAGAGAACTGTACTACAATGATGTTAATGGTTGTTGTGTCAATCACTACAATCACTGAAATTCCCCTCGCTGTTTTGACGCTGTTGCACATCCTCACCAACACCGGCATTCCAATATTCTCAGTAGAAGACTACGATTCGGTAGAAAAATATCTCACTATCTCTAACTTATGCATTATTTGTTCGTATCCCCTGAATTTTGCGGTCTACTGCAGCATGTCCCGCCAGTTCAGGGAAACGTTTGCTGCGCTCTTTTTGAACCGAAAAGGGCTAAGGAGGCTCCCACGAGAGGATTCTTCTCGCTACTCAACCGTGAACGGGCACAGGACGAGCGAGTCGGTTCTCTGAGTAAGGAAACGGTTCCGGGGACGAACTTCGTCTAGACGACGCTCTTCTTCCAGCCGTCCTCCGGGCCACACTTCACCGACTGATCAAAATGTTCCCCGAATCGTGGAAGGAGACGACGCTACCCCCAACCCGATCTCTATCCTGAAGGTCCCTCCCTCGCCTTCGTCAGACGTGGTCCAAACCGTCGTTATCTTGACGCACGAGGAAAAAGGCACCGCGAAAAAGCCTGTCAATTTTGGCCCTTCCGTTCATTTCGGAGACGATAATGAGGCTGCAGACGCGGAGTTGCTGGCAGTCACCAACTCTAAGAATAAACAGTCAAAGCATTTCACAGAGACCACATTGTAATAGTTGAAAGAATCTATGATTGAGAAGGTTTTTTACGCACATAGACTTACTGTACCCTAAGTTGGAGTGTGATATTTGTGTTAAGAAGAGATATTATACGGTGCTTCGATCCGGAAGAACAGAACGTGCCATGAGGAATGGTGCGTAAGTTCTCGCAGCTGCTACTTTTTTAGACGGTGCAATTTTGTGAAAAGAGGGCACACTGAATGTTATTTACCGGTAAAGATACATTGTGTGGATCATTGTACACTGAACGTTGTGGTGTGTACAACAAATCAATGGATTCGAAGTTGGACGACTCAAGTCTCTTGAAAGTCACCTGAGTACTAAAATGCTCTCGACGAACGGAAGTGGTTGAGCAGGTTTTTGACTTGCAAAACCTGCTGAGTTCACTCCATAAATTACGTTTTTATGTACGAGTTTCTAGCAATTAAGTTTTTACATGTTCATTTTTCGGATAGCCGATTTATTGTAACTATTTTGTGATCTTTTGCACGTACGATTATGTTAATATGTAACTCGAAAAATCTCTGCTTCCAGCAAAAGTTTATTCATGAAATAGATTTGGGATCCTGCCCTTGCATAAGAGCCATTTAATAACAGGTGATAGCTAAAACGTCGCAATTATCTTTTCAAGTATCTTATACGGAACAGATGTATGAAACAGTGATCAAACTCAACATAAAACTTACAAAATGGAAAAAATGGCGTCCCTGTTTGTCTAACAAAATTTTCTGCTGGTTTAAAAAGGCCTTGATCTAGTTTGAACAAACATATATCGCGTTCCTCCAGGAGAGGCTTGAAATTTTGTACGAGACTGAGTTCCAGAAGCGAGCAGATTGAGTAGAACGAGCAAATTCTTTTGAGCGAGCAAATTCTTTTGAGCGAGCAAATTCTTTTGAGCGAGCAGATTCTATTATGCCGAGTGTTTGAGATTTTAAGAGCCAGTCAACAGTGGCTACGTCCGGAGTTGCTTGTTATGGAGCCTCTGGAAGTTATTTGTTCCCAGTCTCTTTCGCTAACGTTCAGGTCAGGAAAGATGCATTCTCATTTCAAGCTGGAATAATTATTCTTTCACTGGGGACTGCCGCACGAAATGAATAGAGATTCAACAAGTTTAAGCCCTTTTTATTTTCTTGTTAGTGGAGAAGATATACTTCGTTGGTGTGTGGGAGTGGCTGCGAAGTATTAGCGTGTGTCAATGACCTATTTGGTTTGGATAACTTTTGAAATGTAAATTTTCACGTCAGCGTCCGAGAAAATATAGCTTATTTTCGTGTAAACATCATGCGGTGTATATAATGCTACCTTGGTAGTGAAAAATTTTCAGTTGTGCGATAATTTGAGTCTTTGAAGGCAGAAAAATAGCACAATATTTATTACGGTGAAAAATTTTTCTATGAATGTTTAATTACGTTGTTTGTAAATTCAGAATGAAGATGATAATATAATTTTGCATCCAACCCCTATACAACACAACTAACTCAATGTGTTTAATTTTTAAGGTTTTGCTATTTTTTACATTTGTTATTAACGAAAATGAATATGTGGAATGATCTATAAAAAAGGAATATTATGTTAACCAAAGGTAGACTATGTTTTTTAGATAATGCTTGGCAGAAGCTTTAACTCGACGTAGTGACGTCCTCATACTTGTATTATCCAGTAAGCTAACACAAATCTGGCTATATGTACATTGCAGCAAGTTTAAAGATAGACATGACACATTTTACTGAAATATGTAAAAAATTTCATTGAATAATGTAAAAACTTTTATTGAAATATGTAAAAACTTTCATTAAAATATGTAAAAACGTTCATTAAAGTATGTAAAAACTCTCATTGAAATATGTAAAAACTTTCATAAGAATATGTAAAAACTGACCATTTATCCGGTGGTGCAATGATATTTTTTAAATGAATTTGTTTGCTAGTTTCATCCTTCTACTTCATTAACATTCAAATGGATGACTGCTAGTCAGAAATTAAGTCGAATCTCTTTCACAGAGTTCGGCATTACTTGTTACTGTAAACGAGGGTAAAGTATGATTTATTGTAAATCATTTTGAGAAATTTGTACTGAAGAAGATCTTATGAACTATCTAAAGATGACAGCGAGCGTTACAAACAGGTGACGCTTGCAATTTGGGTAGCATTTTGTTGGAGAGAAGGAAATGTTTTTCATTTTTTATTTCCTTGTTACTTTCGATGATTGCAGGATTATATAATGGCTGGCACATATGGCTTAAAGCATTAAGCTTTTGCTTGCTCCTCTTCCGAAGCTGAGTATAATCCACTACCCACTATATGATAATACATAAAGGGTGTGAATCTGTGATACGAGTTTCACCAGAACCCACGAGCAAGACTATTTTAATAGAAGGTACTACCAGGATGGATAACATTGTTGTTCATCCAGATCTGGAAGATTTGTTCATGCAAAATATCGAATTCTGTCATTTTTGAAAGGCCACTCACACTAGTGATACTAATAATACTCTTGAAAATGGAGTGATATGGGCTCGGTAAGGAGTCCCTAGGTTTTGAAAAGACGTAAAATTCTCGAGGTTGAGAGCATGCCGGCATCGCGGGCATTAGGAGATTGATGGGAATTTGATGACCCGGAACCACAATTTGATGCGATTAGGATTAATACATCGTCTACGCTGGCCAACGGAAGCAGCACCCAGAATTTAAAAAATTGATTGAGATTTTGGAAGATTGAAAAATTGAGCGTTTCGATTGTTATGCTTTTGAGAAGCAATTGATATTTTTGATGCTTCATTTTAGGATTTTTTTTGAGTTGATAGGGATGTTTATAACATATTTATGGAAAATTCTGGAACAGATAATAGGTGACCAAGTTTTATTGAAATTTTGCCCATCATTCATTCAAGATAACAGCCATAGGAAGTCGACAAAATATATTGCTTCTGTACACGTAAGACCCATGATAAAATAGTTCGAATACAACTTTATAAATTTTATTTTTGTTTCTCATTATGGAGAGTGGAGGGTATATTGTTGATTAGTTTTCTTTGGTACTCTAGGACCAGAACTTACCATGTCTGTGAAATAATTTTGCAAAAACTTATGCTCCAGATTGGTAACGAGACTCGCACGGCACTTAACTTTCTAAGGTTTGTAGGGCCAGAAACGTTAGCGCTGACCTTCAACCGATACTCGGACCTGATATCGAAATAACCTCGTTCAGTACTGTGGGGTGGCCATGTTGAACCACGCAACAGAAACACAATTGCAAATTTTAACCACAATAAAAGTAACACAAACCACACAATAGTAACACAATCGCTAATTTCAAAATGGCAATGCCAAACTTTTGTGTTGTGTAACGAACTTCAAATCAGACATTGAGTTCATGAGATGTAAGTAAGATTGATTATGGCTTATTTTGAGGGAAGGAGATTTTGAGGAGAGTCTTATTCGTACTTACAAAATGACGAGCTCATGTAACGACAAGAAATTCATATACATATGTTGTATAATAAAGTAAAAAATCTGTTTTATATTTATTGTCTTTGATTTTTTCAATTTTTTTCGAAAGTCATTTTTTGACGCATTTTTCGCAATTAAACCATTTGCTATTGGTGTTGCTTTGTTATGCCATGGGGTCTACCCCGTCAAAAATTTTCTCCGGATAATGCATGTTTTTCGCCGCCTAAGCGATTCAATTACTTGGGCGGCAAAAAAACATGCATACAGGCGGCGAAAAAGTTAGAACAGGTAGGATATGAAAGCTAAGATCACATGATGCCACCTATTTACCGTGTAGAGGTTACTATCATAGGGGAATGTTAGTCTCCTGTGTAGTGTTCACAGCACTGCGCTATTTGTTAGTCGTTATTGACATAACAATGGATACTTTGACTAGTACAGAAATTAGATCTCAACAATCAGGATGCCTCTATATCTTACGAGTTATCATTATTCAATAACTTTACTATGATATTACCATGCTGTGTAATTAATATTAATCTGAGTATAATAAATATTAATTCTTTCATTTGTATTTGAGCTTCAATTTTTACCTCCCAAAAAAAACGCGACTTCTCCTCAGCTTCTCACTAATACCGTATAAGAAATAATTTCATTTGACGTCATCTGTACAAAAATGCAAATGATTAAATCACCCATCAGCAAAATGAAGATATTAATCTCCATGCGAATGACGCAAGAAATCATCCATTACTAAAAAAACAGTAGCAGTAGCTGGAAAACATAAAGAGAGAATCACCCATTATCAAAACAGCGAATTATTCCCCCCGGACGTAATGAGAGAAATCACCCATTAACAAAATGGCAAAATATTTTCCAGAGAATTTAATTTGGGTAAGACACCTTGGACGCGCGTGCCCACCCAAGACTAATGTGTTCATCACACGGACTTGCCCTGACGAGTTCCTGCGAAAGTAGACACGGAAGAACTTATTTATACTAGTCCACCCCCCCTTTATTTGAAATGAGAAAAAAGGCGATGTGGGAGAACGGCAGTAAGAAATAAAAAATTCAATCTCTTGAGAGTTTATGAGTATCACAGCTTGTATCACAGATACGCTCATCACACTCTTTTGGCTGGCTTCGGACAGACAGACAGACGGACGTGGCTCTTATTTATAGTACAGATTCATGCCGTCGTTCTGTTCCAGCGCAATTTCTGCCACCTTGTGATGGTACAAGTTAAAAAGCTTACTTGAGTTGTTTTCTAAATCGTAGGCTAATGTAGCTGGGGTTGATCGAAGCCTAACGCCTACACTTGCACTGAGGAGAAACTTGTAAAACTATTTATATTTTGTAAGAACATTTGTTTTAAGCGATACATGTGGGTGATTTCCAGGCGGAACATTTGGATTTATTGTTTAGACGGAACATGTGGATTTATTGTTTAGGCGGAACATGTGGATTTATTGTTTAGGCGGAACATGGGGCTTAATTATTGAGGCGAAACATGTGGATTTTTTATTTAAGCTCTTGTACGAAAATCAGACGCAATGATATTACTTTTACGGTGCTTATAGTTTTACAAAGTTCCAATACGGCTGATGCCCTAAGTGTATGAGGTGCGAGTTGTGATCTCGATTTAAATAGAAGAAGCTCCAGTTAGTTTCGCTGATGGGAGTTTGGTAACGGCAACTAGTCAGCTTTCCTTGTCAGACTCATTCGAAAATAGAAATGTTAGTCAGAGATTCGTAGCACAGTGCAACATTCATATAAAATCCAATACCACACGCAATACAACATCCGTTACTAAATAATTCAAAATTCGATACAATTAGCGATACAACATCCAATACAATACAAGATTACAATACGCAGTACAAAGCGCATTGAAATATTTAACCCATATTATGAAGTGACTTTATTAAGTGACTTTAAAACTTCATTAAGTGACCTCATTAAGAGAGTGAGTTGAGTGCTGTGAAAATTTATCAATGAAATTGGAGGTTTATAAAAGACAATTCATTTTCTTAGAGATAACAAACGGATGATATATTCGAAATTATATCAAACTTTACGTTTGCAAGCCAATTGAAAAAGTAGTTCATTTTAGTAAATAAGGAACTTTTGATTGTACTTGGTACCAAATGAAAGTTCCTAGTGTTAATATCGTTTTATAGCAGTAAACAGTGTTGACTTAATTATTTAACTATCATTAAAAAAAGAACAAATTTCGCTGTGTAACACAGACTCTTCAATTTTGCAGTGAAGGAATTCAGTTCGGTCCACTTACCAACTTTTTCCGAGAGTCGAGAAATATTCAAAGGTTGAAACTTGGAAATCGTGACTGCTGTTTTTGCAATCCTTAAATTTTTCGTAAAATCAAACCATTTTTTACCTTTTTTTAATTAGTTTGGGTTAGTCACATCAAAATTCGAACTATCATCGTATTTTTGGTGTAATGAAAACAGTCTTACTTTTTTTACGTATTTTTAGAGAGTTTCGGAACGTCAAAATTCAAAACAACACAAAACGACGACTTGGAAGAGAAAGAATATCGATGAGCCAGAGCATCTTCCCTGCATGCCACCTCGTTTTGTTAACGAAGAAACTGAGAGATACCAAATATAATTTTTTCAATATAACCTCAATTTTGATAGAGGGCAATCTGGTCAGCGTTTAGATTTTGAGACGCAATGCTTATAGTGTATAAACTGAAACTTGTGTCCAACGTTTTAAAGTTCACGAGACTAAAATATTGAAAAAAATTGGGTAGGTAGAGTCTACTATCATAGAATGATCATTAACATAGGTCTGCCAAGCTACTGTAAGTTTGTCTCAACAGAGGACGCTGCGATGACTCGCATAACTTCGTATAAAAGAACAACAGTTGTACCTAGTTAGCAACCTAAAATTTCACCATTTATGTTTTCCAACTGCGACTATAACAGATTTTTACAGAATACAAAGATATCGATAAACCTTTTTTAAATATCGATCTTATATAAATTGCGACACGAGGTATGAAAATTGCGGTCTTCTGAACATGGCAATATTCTCCACTCAATAACATATTATTGTTCAGGTCCTGGTGTAGTAAATCTTTTGTACAGCTTTGAAGACTTGAGCTGCTATTCGTGAAGGTAATGTTGATGCATAATTGATGATGGCGTTTGTGAACTTTTAGGTGGTTTAAGGTTGGTGATCTGACGTAGCGTTTGAGGTCTTCTTGCGTCTAGATATTTTATTGTTGAGTGTCATTTTCAAATTTCATGTTATTGGAATGTTTCACAAGCTAGATACATGCTAGGGTCAAAATGATTTTGACGTGCAATGTGTGGCCAAGATAATTTTATATTGTTTAAAACAATTATATTTATATTGTTTCATCTTATGGAGTGTCTTAGAACGCTTTTTTTAGTGCCAAATTGATCGCTCGCATCATTGACTCCTTTTTGATAAGGAATTCACATAATAACATTCAAATCATTTCAGTATAGAACAATTTCCTCGTTAGCTAGCATTGACACATCCATTCTCCAGGTTACAAGTAAAAATTTGCCATAGTTTTGCTGATGAGAGCCGTCGTCTCCGAGACAGATTTCATGTTCCATTCCAGGACACCAAGCGCCGGTCTCCCGTGACTGGAGCTGCTTTCTACCATTTTCCTCTCCGCATAAAACTTTAGCACCCAAATTACTTGAAATTGTTTTCAGCGGCTGCAGACTCGCGTCTATCGTGCTCGGACTGTGCAGAACTTCGTGACTTGCACTGTTGCGTATGGATTACATTCTGTGTGTACTCGGAAGGCAACTGTGTGTGTGTTAGTTCCAAAAGTACATATCGTGAGGTGAAATGTGCGTGCAGTTTGTATTATGGAAGTATTCGCTGTGGGCGCAGGGGATGTAGAGAGTGTTTTTCTTGCATAATAAAATGATAAATATTTTTGAGGTGCACCTGCAGTAGCGAACGAATTTAAGCCATCGGTTTTCGAAATCTTCACAGTTGAGCATCTTCACTGTTTGACGATGTTGAATCAAGGAATAAATTCTCCAGTTAAGATGAACTTCAAGTAATTTGAATCAGCGTGTAGCAGTTACCAACTTCGCGGCCAAAAATCCGATGCACACAAAGCCTTGCGGGAGCAGAATGGAACAAGACACGAAGGATGGGGATCATTTGAACTCGTGGTCTTTCTCGATTAAGAACTTATGAATAATCTTCATTCGGCTTGAATCTGTGCTAATTCATGGTATTCCAACCCTAAACAGGAAAGTGCTTATGCAAAGTGTTACTGGGGTATTTTTCCACTCATTAACGATCCTTCTTGTATTTTTGCCCCATGTCTTACTCTGTTTGCTCAGTTGCTTCTTAACCTTATTTGTTTTGCGATTGTGATCTCCGAATGCAAAATAACACTTAAGCTGAACTGGACCCAAAAGAAATTTGGAAAAGGCAAGTTCAGTCGTCAGTAATTACACCTTAAGCTCCCTAATGCCACGGAAAGCTCATGTGTCACTTTGAAGACAAAGGTTCAGGCACGAAAAAGAGCTTAAAATTTATCATTGAGACAAGACTACCATCGTCACGCGCCGAGTCATGTTCTCAAAGGCCTACGACACAACACAGAGTAGAATTCAAGAAAACGTCATCTGAAAATTAATTGTTCATTATTTCGGAGATGTTCTTAATTCTCGAAGCAGGATTTTGTAGCGTGTAACGTATTGTACGTAGAGGACGTAATCTTTGTAGCAGTCGATTTCGTGAGCGACATCAAGCTTATTCGCTCATCAAACAGTGGCTCACGAACAGCATCAATTCGAACGTCAAGCTCCATAACTTCCCTACCGTAACCTCCAGTACTTTGACATATTATCTACTGAAGAAAAGACCTAATTTTTCCATGAATGCCGGGGAGAAACCCTGGCATTGGGTTACGTAGTAATTCAAGCACCTGGTCAGAAAAAAATATAGATATACAACATGTTGCGACGCAGCCTGCATATGACACCAGAGTATTTGGGCGATAGTACATATAATCCCAACCTGCACATCTGTTCGAGCATAATTTTTAAAAATCTCTGTTCAAATGATGTGTTTGTGTTTTGTTGATTGTGTTAACGTGCAACTCGTGTCTATTACATTTATTACCACATTGACGCAAGTTTGAAACGCAGGTCGACTTGGTGAAACGTTGTGTAAATGTGTTGATAGTGGCTTTGTGATTCATTAATGAACTGGACGTTTGAGTTAGCGTATTTTCTCGATGTGACCAACTGCAGAACATCCATCACGGCTCTGAGCCCGCACCGTGACGCCTGTTCTCAACAGTTGTCACCATTATAATTTAAAAGCATAAATCATACTTTGTGAATCACTTAAGCGTAATTGTTTTTGTCTGTTGATTATTAAATACCCTTTATTACTTTTCATGATAATCGTTCGCTCTGATGAAAAATTCGTGACTGCAAAATGAAGTTCGGTGAGATTGATACGTGATATCATTTAAAACGAGTAGATTCCGCATTCTTTGTGCTTTTTACTCATATGAGAATGTATATTTCTAAAGCACAATAATAATTGTGGAGTTATTTTCCCTCAAATTTTGAAACCCAAAATGAGGAAGAAAAAATGCTTGGCGTTAATGAACAGCGTTGTGCTGTAAAGGTAGGTAACAAAGCGCTTTCCTGAATGTGAAATATTAGCGTATTTTTCGAGGCTTTTGCATGCTTAGATGAAGTACAAATAAAAACGGAAGAGCGCTTATAGAGGCTACATGCGGTTGGATTACCCTCACGAAGAATAGTAGCAGGTACCTCACGTGGCAATCTCGAGGTTGCCGTGTTTGTAACATTTTGCAATGCACGTCGACGATAGATGTTCCTTTGTGTGTAGTGTGTCTTAGTGACATCATGTGTCAAATATTATTTACTACCAATAGAAAAAGTTAAATTGTAACGAAGTAAATTATAATATTCATAATTTATAAGTGTGAATCACTATGTGAAGTGTTTCGTGTAGGCCTATACTATTATTTTGATAGGATTAAGTGATGTGTTGTTGGTTCTAGTATATTACCGATAATGTGGATTATAGACTATGATAAAATCGCAGCTGGTCATTGTGCATAGTTTAAAGAATGTTTATTGTTTCATAGGCTGCACCATATTACTGTTCTATGGAGTATTTGGCATACCAATTGTATTTATTTACTATACATAATAAAGTGTACTGGGAACTCTTTTTTTTATTCAGTCCTTTTTTAGTTTCCAAAAGAAAAATTCATCGAGCATACCGTGTAACAATAATTCAACTTCACTGAGACTTTGCAACAATTTCTTCAATTTATTTCTTTACCGAACAAACTATTCATGTTGACTAACTACTACCTACCGAAATGTGCGAACACACCAGAACACTATTGATAGTCCAGCCAGCAGTCACGGACTTGCTTCTAGATTGCGTTTTCTACGAGGCCTAAACAAACATCGGCATCTAAGGATGCTTTATTTCCAATTCAAGCCTGATACATATCACCTTGTACATTGGTTTCTCAAATACCTTATAACTAACACCAGAACGCCATGACGGTTTCCCCCGGTCAAGACCGGTACCCATTGCAGATAACTGGGTAGAGTGAGGTATTGTGCTCTGAATTTTCCCCTATACCAAACGGAGAAAATCGCCTCCCCGAGCCGGGATTTGAACCCTCGATGCCTTCACGGAAGAGCAGGTCCTTAAGCCCCATGGCTATGACGAGGTAAAACCTTAAGTCTACCGTACACTAAGTTTAATTTCTAATTTAAATGTTGGAGTTCGCTGATGATTTCAATGTGTGCCCCAGTCGCCGTTTATGAACCTCCGATGTTCAGTTTTCTGTAACATTTCGCACTCTTCACTAAAATTCAATACCATTTAACTTTAACGGTAAGATATATTTTGCTTTAAAGAAATGAAGGATTCGGAAACAATTATCAATTTACTATTTCAATGAATGTAAGTATTAAAAAGTTAAAACTGGATGAATCTCCGATTCCACAGACGAAAGCTGAGGGTTGAATATGATGCTGAATCTGAAATATTTTTCGCAGATTTTAAATTATGCATCCATCATTGAAGCACGAGAACGACTTTTACGTTTGTTCGTGATACAACAAAATATGTGATAATTAAACGCTTGGTAACAGTCACCTAATAAAAGAAATCATCATTATTCACCGTAGAAGTTGTTTTTATGCTTGAATAGATGTTGATTGAGAGATGCAGACTGTCACTCTGCTAAACGTCAGGGAACATCCAACGCTGACCACTAAAGTCCCACACTGCAGGGAAGAAACAGAAACAATACTTCATCCTGTCACCACACGCAACGTTGACTTCAGAAAGTGAAGTCGGGGGCTGGGAATGAACGACTTTCTGACCTCACATTTCCACCGAACACAACTTCATGCCAGACTGATTCTTTAGACTCTCCGTGATTTATTGAGCAGCGCAGACCCATACATAATTTTAGGGTGCGCTTGTTTTAGTTTTTCATCACCGGACATATGTTCTCGCGCTTGAAACTTTGCGCAGTCTTAATGTAAAAGTACTGAATAGAAAGTAAGGCTCGAACTTAAAAAGCTTGTTTCTAAGTTCCACATCCGTACTCTGATTTCGATTTCAAAACTCTTGATTCTGCTTTTTACATCGTAATAAAGTTTATCGCAATTAGCCACCGTCGTCTTAAAGAAAGCTGTCGCTTCATAATTACATGCAAATAATCTCGAGGTTGAAAAAAAGCGCCGCTGCATTAGAGTTACTGTGGTTTGTATAACATTTGAGTCTTGAGTTGAGTAAGTGCGCTTCGTTTGTTATTGTTGGCGACTTGGCCTGTCGGTTCGAGCGAACGGAGACAGACTTTTGACGAAGCAAAGCAAAGCTTTAATGGGCTGTTTCAGCGGCCTGTAATCTGCAACACGCGCAAACTCATGAATATTTTTATTGCATCTTCCGAGGTCAGGAAGGACTGACGGAGAAAGAGATAAAATGTGCTCGGCTATGGACTGACTGTGTTATCTGAATTTTAATGAGGCCAAATCCTTCATAGATTTTGCAAGACAACCAATTTGGCAATTTATTTCGCGAGAAATTGATTGCTTTTCAAAAGAAAGATTTGAAGTAACACATTACTTAATTACTAATTTTTAGTAGAGAGCCAGAAAATGAATGAAATATTTCCGAAGCAGGATTTCAAAAAATGTTGAAGGTTACACTAATTTTAGAGCAAGCAAAATTTTGACGTTGTGCACTTGGCGTGTCATCTTTTACAGCGGTCTTCTGTAAACAGGTTTCTATATTGTACTTAACGTAACCGATTTCTTTCAATTCTAAAACGTTTCTAATTCATTTTAATTTTCCGATTCATGGTTTTACCTTACGAGCAAAGAAGAACTTGCATATATTAGCAATGGTAAAAGAACAACTTCTCAAGTTCATATTGAGCTGAGAGTTCACTGGAGTGAATGCTTCGTTACTGGCTTTGGAGTCTACAAACAATCTTCGCGCCTCACTGAGCTCGAAAACGTTTTTTTCACGCGTCTGGTCGCTCACCTGCCGTACTTTTCAGTTGTGGTAACATTGTTTTCTTATAAATGATCATCGTTGCAGCAAGTCCACGACCATTATAGAAATTTCTGAGACCCTCATAAACAGACGCTGGCTCTTTCCCTATACGTTCCTGCTAAAGGGTCCCTGTCTGTCTCATTAAGGTCTCGAAAAAATTCCTACCAGGAAAATTCCCAGAAAAGGTTCAGAATCCGCTCACACTGCTGCTGCAAACAAGCAAACCCAGCTCGAAAATGGATGGCAGTGAAATGAAAGCTGTAAATTCTGTAGCCATGTAAATTGTAAATTTTGAAGTGAAATGCATTCGCAATAAATGGGGTCGTGTTATTACATATTTCTTTATTTTTAAGTTTTGATGTTCAGAAGCTATTGGATGCACTCCGATCCGAGTACCTATAAAGGGAAAATTTGATACCAAAATGAGTTTTGAAAGCAAAATTTTGAGTACGATATTTTTGTATAAATAAACTGCTTTCCTGATCCGGAAGGTTGATGTCAAGGTGAATAGCTAGATATCATTAGAATTTATTTTGAATCAGGAGTTCCAATACGTAAAAGGACGGTTTTTCATCACATTTTTCGGTATCACATGTCCTCAAATAGAATATAGCATTATTGAAATTCCGATATTCATTTAAAAATGAGCATTATGAGCGAAATTTGTATTTTTCATTTTCATGAGACAGGTGCAATTGATTTAAAATAGCAAATGTACAAAAATGGCTGATGTTAATGAGTGGATGTAGTTTAGAGAACCATAAATTATCTTTTTCTGGAATAGGATCAATGCAGCTGAATTGTTTTTATGTATTATAATTAGTTGAACTATTTTTACGCGTGCTACCTGTCATAATTATTATTTGCATCCTTGAATATAGTATTGACCCCGAGTTTTTGATCATAGGAATTTCTTTTCTAATTTCTCAACTTTACGAAACAGTTGAAGTTCATCACCTGATAAATTACGAAGAAATTCACTCAACATTTTTATTGGCCATTTCATACGTTCCAATATAACTGTTGAATGAATTTCGTCGTAATTTATCACGTGATGAACTTCAACTGATCCTAGGAATTGTGACTTGCATTGATCGGCATCAAAATGATTAGTTGCACTAAAAGATCGAATACACTATTTCGTAATATTGTCATGTACAAACTGATAAACTTAAATTATAAACTTAATTTTCTGCATTGATCACCGTTGAAATTTTGAAAAGTTAATGGCAAAGTATCTTGCGCGCAATCATGAATAAAAGTCGTTGATTTTCAAAAGTGCTTAACAATTCTCATCGTTTTCTCTCGCTCAAGCTACGGAACCTTTTTTTTCGGCCGTTATAAAACCTGTAGGTGCAGCTGAGTACAAACAACAACTTACTGTCCGCTAGAGAGGAAGTGAGATTTCTGCAGCATCTGCTAGCACACAGTTCCCATTCCAAGCTGATGCACGGGGTTTGGTTTGTGCGATATGGGACACAGAATCAGGTAAATTTGGCTTGAGCTCACATCTAATCTTATCTAACCAAACAAAATTATGGGGCTAAAACGATCTGTTGTTTCTTTCCGGACCTTCTAGCTTTTTAGAGGCTTTGAATTTCTGCAGAAGGGGACACTGCGAACTGTTTGCTGACAGGCACCGGCTAGGTTGTTGTGGACCTTCTGATGGAGACACGGACCGTTTCCGTCAAGTTGAAACGATAGAGGAAAAGCTCAAATCAGGATAGTCTTGAGTGCAGAAATGAGATGGGGATTGGAAAAAGATGAATGAATTCTTCGAGTGATACATTCGAGCCTCAAAAGGCTTTTAGAATGTTTTATTTCTCAAGAAAATTTTACCCTCTGCTTTGTGCTTCTTGGATAACTGTTGGGCTGGAACGAGTAATATTCAATTTTAGGGCATATTAAAAATTTGAAAAATACATGGCTATGGAAAGATTTTATCACATGCACGATATGATTCGTTTTGAAGAACTTTATTTTATCGGTCAGTAGGCATCTCCGAGGATGTAAACGCTTTCCATACAAAATTATTTGGCTTCGATTTAAACCACAAGCTCTACAATACTCAACCTATTCCCATGATTCAAGCATGGCTTTAATTTTCTAGACAAGCTGTGTTTAGAAGCAAGCAAGGTCAGGAAATTGTTGGTCGTTAAGGAATATTTCCCAAGTAAGCTATTTCTGGCTACCTCTGGTTCATAGAATAGAGTTGTCATCTTAACTTAGCGCCTCGTTCCAAGCCCTGGAAACACAAACATGACATTAAAGAATTGACAGTTCTAATATTATTGACAGTGCAAAGAAAAAACTTTAGATAATTTAACTTCATATGTGTTAAATTCCTACTCTTTTTAATAAAATCTTAGCCATGGAACTTCATATGTGGTAAATTTACACTCATTATTTAATGAAATCTGTGCAGTGAAACTTAATGTGTGTTGAATTCTCACTCTTTATTTATCAAAATCTGCGCAATGAAACTTCACATGTGCTAAATTCTCACTCTTTATTTATTAAACTCTGCGCAACGAAACTTCATATGTGCTAAATTTTCACTCTTTATTCAATTAAATCTACGCATTAAGTTTGCGCATGAAGATTGGTTAGCGTGACTATCGCTTGCTATTCTATTCCATTTCGAGACCTGTGTGCGACTGGTGCAGCACACGAGATCTGGATGGCGACCAGGGAATGGGATTATTGCTGCTGCTTTATTCAACTCTAATCTTGTGTGAGGACCGCTGCTATTGTGATGAAGGATGACACTCTTTCTGGAAACAAAGGAGGGTCACATGCGGAACAAAGCGACATTTAAGCAGTTGTGCTCATTGTACGAGAGATAAGCAGTGAAGGGGGGCTATTGACGGTTCACAGCGGACAATTTCTTTAATATCACCCAGTATATTTTGGGCTATCTTTTGGTTGGAGTCAGTTTTCCTCTTGGTTGTTGTGCTGGTCTGTTTCTTGATTTATCCGACATGGATAAACTTTCGAAGCTTTCGTAAACGTAAAATTTTTATGCATCAGGAGCATACGTGTCGAAAACTTTTCCATTGGAATAAAAGCACGAACGTGAATAATTATTTCACAAACTCGAAGAAAAATATCTCGAATTCATTTTAGTATTTCTGAAACACAATAAATATCAACTTTTCTCGAAAATGCGATCAAAAAATTTAATGTATCGCATTGAAAATTAAATTCATCCTCCCTTGTTATATGAGTACATGTCAGGGAAGTTACTTTTCTTTAGGCGAATGATCATTAGCAAAATAAAAACGAAGAAAGCACCACGTATTGAAATCATGTTTGATTAAGATTTTCCACGAATTTCAATTTATAGTTCATGAGAAATCTTAATTAAATATGGTTTCAATACGTGGTGCTTTCTTAGTTTTTAATTTCCTAATGAGTAAATGTTAACTGCAGGAATTGTGTTCAACAAGTACGAATTCCTTAAGACGTGTTTGTGACCTTCGCTTCCAGTTTCAGTGAAAAAAAGCAAAGTAATTTTGAAACGCAAATAAAAGATACGTAGTCTCTGTTTAATGCGAAAACTGGTTATGTTTGAAAGATTTTACTACAGCAACGTGTCAGCCTTACGTTAGCTATGAAATGATGCAAGTTTATTCCTTAATTTTTTTTTTTTTGAATTTTTATTGTTAAAATAGTTTCAGAAAAATTGAAGCACAATACTCACAAACTGAGCATATTAATTGGCATCATTTAGCATGTGAAGTGCTGCTTAAAGCACAGAATTGATGGCCTACTGCAGTGGCAACAGAATTGATGGTCTACTGCAGTGGCAACAGAACTGATGGTCTACTGCAGTGGCAACAGAATTGATGGTCTACTGCAGTGGCAACAGAATTGATGGTCAACTGCAGTGGCAACAGAATTGATGGTCTACTGCAGTGGCAACAGAATTGATGGTCTACTGCAGTGGCAACAGAATTGATGGTCTACTGCAGTGGCAACAGAATTGATGGTCAACTGCAGTGGCAACAGAATTGATGGTCTACTGCAGTGGCAACAGAATTGATGGTCTACTGCAGTGGCAACAGAATTGATGGTCAACTGCAGTGGCAACAGAATTGATGGTCTTCTGCAGTGGCAACAGAATTGATGGTCAACTGCAGTGGCAGTTGAATTGATGGTCTACTGCAGTGGCAACAGAATTGATGGTCTACTGCAGTGGCAACAGAATTGATGGTCTACTGCAGTGGCAACAGAATTGATGGTCTACTGCAGTGACAACAGAATTGATGGTCTACTGCAGTGGCAACAGAATTGATGGTCTACTGCAGTGGCAACAGAATTGATGGTCTACTGCAGTGGCAACAGAATTGATGGTCTACTGCAGTGGCAACAGAATTGATGGTCTACTGCAGTGGCAACAGAATTGATGGTCAACTGCAGTAGCAACAGAATTGATGGTCTACTGCAGTGGCAACAGAATTGATGGTCAACTGCAGTGGCAACAGAATTGATGGTCAACTGCAGTGGCAACAGAATTGATGGTCTACTGCAGTGGCAACATAATTGATGGTCAACTGCAGTGGCAACAGAATTGATGGTCTACTGCAGTGGCAACAGAATTGATGGTCTACTGCAGTGGCAACATAATTGATGGTCTACTGCAGTGGCAACAGAATTGATGGTCTACTGCAGTGGCAACATAATTGATGGTCTACTGCAGTGGCAACAGAATTGTTGGTCTACTGCAGTGGCAACAGAATTGATGGTCTACTGCAGTGGCAACAGAATTGATGGTCTACTGTAGTGGCAACAGAATTGATGGTCTACTGCAGTGGCAACAGAATTGATGGTCTACTGCAGTGGCAACAGAATTGTTGGTCTACTGCAGTGGCAACAGAATTGATGGTCTACTGCAGTGGCAACAGAATTGATGGTCTACTGCAGTGGCAACAGAATTGATGGTCTACTGTAGTGGCAACAGAATTGATGGTCTACTGCAGTGGCAACAGAATTGATGGTCTACTGCAGTGGCAACATAATTGATGGTCTACTGCAGTGGCAACAGAATTGTTGGTCTACTGCAGTGGCAACAGAATTGATGGTCTACTGCAGTGGCAACATAATTGATGGTCTACTGCAGTGGCAACAGAATTGTTGGTCTACTGCAGTGGCAACA
The DNA here is from genome assembly GCA_030386875.1 of Morinoia aosen. Classification (NCBI taxonomy): domain Eukaryota; kingdom Metazoa; phylum Arthropoda; class Malacostraca; order Amphipoda; family Talitridae; genus Morinoia; species Morinoia aosen. Next base: position 50,397,343 of record CM059564.1, read on the forward strand.
GAATTGTTGGTCTACTGCAGTGGCAACAGAATTGATGGTCTACTGCAGTGGCAACATAATTGATGGTCTACTGCAGTGGCAACAGAATTGATGGTCTACTGCAGTGACAACAGAATTGATGGTCTACTGCAGTGGCAACAGAATTGATGGTCTACTGCAGTGGCAACAGAATTGATGGTCTACTGCACTGGCAACAGAATTGATGGTCTACTGCAGTGGCAACAGAATTGATGGTCTACTGCAGTGGCAACAGAATTGATGGTCTACTGCAGTGGCAACAGAATTGATGGTCTACTGTAGTGGCAACAGAATTGATGGTCTACTGCAGTGGCAACATAATTGATGGTCAACTGCAGTGGCAACAGAATTGATGGTCTACTGCAGTGGCCACAGAATTGATGGTCTACTGCAGTGGCAACAGAATTGAAGGTCTACTGCAGTGGCAACAGAATTGATGGTCTACTGCAGTGGCAACAGAATTGATGGTCTACTGCAGTGGCAACAGAATTGATGGTCTACTGTAGTGGCAACAGAATTGATGGTCTGCTGCAGTGGCAACAGAATTGATGGTCTACTGCAGTGGCAACAGAATTGATGGTCTACTGCAGTGGCAACAGAATTGAAGGTCTACTGCAGTGGCAACAGAATTGATGGTCTACTGCAGTGGCAACAGAATTGATGGTCTACTGCAGTGGCAACAGAATTGATGGTCTACTGTAGCGGCAACAGAATTGATGGTCTGCTGCAGTGGCAACAGAATTGATGGTCTACTGCGCTGTCAACACAAGACGCATCGGAAGATTTATGATGTTTGCTTCTTCCCGCATTTCAGCAAAGCGACGTGTCTATTTGCCAGAGCTGTTTGAAGGATTAGCCTCAAGTGTCAAAAAAAAGCCTGATGTCAAAAAAGGTAAAAAAGCCTGATGTCAAAAAAAGGTAAAAAAAGGTCTGAGGTCAAAAAAAGGTTAAAAAAATGTCTGATGTCAAAAAAAAGTTAAAAAAAGGTCTGAGGTCAAAAAAGGTAAAAAAAGGTCTGATGAGATATGCAGCATTCAAAACTAATACAAAGGTACTCAGATGAAATACGTATGTGTTCAGGTAAAAGGAATAAAATTTTAACCCATCGAACGAAAAGAAATTTTGGTTGAGCACTAATTTGTCAGCATTGATGAAAATTACATCGATTGGAGATCCTTCGGACAGCTGAACGATTTCATCCCGCACGTAAAGTGTGCTGACAACAAGCATGTCTACGTGTATGTCATTCACGTACACAGCAAGCATGTGTACGTGATTCAGTTGTTATTAGTTGTTTGACATAGCCATTATTGAATGACTATGTCAAATTGAACTTAGACAGTGACAGAGATTCGTATAAATGACAGCAGCACAGTCCCACTGTTTAAATAAAGCCGCGAATTTCCTTCGTTTATCATGACTTCGATTCCAGTCCTATGTTGTTTTTGTAGGAGAATGTTAATGGTGACCTTAATTCCTACAGCAGGTAGGAATGCCTCCAGGGCAACTCTGCATCCTACAGCAGGTAGGAAGACCTCCAGGGCAACTCTGCATCCTACAGCAGGTAGGAAGACCTCCATGGCAACCCTGCATCCTACAGCAGGTAGGAATGCCTCTACGGCAACCCTGCACAAGGGAAAAAATTGTCCTCCAAAATTAAATTATGATGGAAAGAATTATGCTCCAATTATTTATCATTTAAATTACTTATTCACGTCGCAATTCAGGTTCATGCCAAATGTAATTAATAAATAAATACGACTTATCACAGTATACAGTTGTATGGAATCAAATCTGATTTTATTGATCTGTTCAACATTGAATGACATTTAACATTCACTTATTGAGGTCTGTCAAATTTGTCATGGCTTTCCAATTAAACGGCTTCGTGCCGGCCGATATTTCATCTGCGCCGAGGGAGAGAATTAAATGTTCTTTTCATCAAGTGCAGTCGCTGTGGAGTCGTGCGCGGTCAAATTACAACGACTCTTCGAAATACAAGCCGTAAATTTGCATGAAAAGATAGCAAATACTGCACTCCAGTCGGAGCAGCTGCTGAAAGCCACTGCGATTTAGAATTTCTATGGATAGGAACATGGAAAAGCGTTTTACGTTGGAAAAAAGCATGTATTGATTTTTTGTCAATAGTTTCCCATCGTTCATGAATGCAAACACCAATTTAGACATGAAAGTGAACAGCTGCGCTGATTGACTTCCCAATCGAAAATTTATGTTTTTATTTTGCTTTAAGTGATCGTGTTCCAGTCGATACAGAAAAATAACAAACAAAAACCATCACTCGCAACCCCTACACTGGAAAACATGAATAATTCCCCCCAAAACATTTGCAAAAGCGTTTTCGCGACCAGTCACAGAGAAATTAGAAATAAAAGCTCTCTATGTAAGCCATGTTCAGCAGACATTAATGGGAATCCTGACAATTTTGCGTCAATGTTTGGCCACGAAATGACGCGATGAAAATTATATGCCAGCGTGACTTTTGGATTCGGTGACTGACCGAACAATTATTCTAGGCGATTTGTTATTGAGATTAGATTACTTTATTATTGACACTGCATTACAATATGACAACAACATATTTGTTGTTGAGATTCGATTACGATTCGTTGTTGAGATTAGATTACGATTTTTATCAAAATATTTTTATTATTAAGCCCACCTCACAGTTAGACGAAGGGAGTACAGCCGTCTTTCTCGAATTATTGGAGATCAGGTTGTACAGAGCTATAAAAACATTTTCCTCTTAAAATAAATGAATTTGAACGTAATATATTTCATAGTTTTCATTTTATTAGCAAACTTTACCAGTCTAGAGTTATTAATTCATGACACAACTTATACATGGGGGTAATTTAGGAAACGTGTTCGAGTACAAATACTTCATTACACGGGGTGTCCCAGAATACGCGCGGGTGTCCCAGAATGTGAGCTCCGTTTGGGTTGAGTTCATGAGCTACAGAGCGGCATGTTGCCTTCCACATAAAAAGCAATAAAAATCTTTATCGTACTGTTAATTTCTCACTCATATCAGGTATAATCTGAAACGTAAAATAAAATTACAAATTATAGCATGGTGCGTGACTTCTGGGATACCCTGTATAACATTAATGGTTATATCTCTAAATATATAATAAAAATGATCACGAGGATTGTCTAGAAAGGGTTTTAGATAATGTAAAAAAAATGCCTCACATTCCTACAAAGCAGATAAACAGTATAAGAAAAATGGTTATGAGGAATGTTTAGAAAGTGTTATAAAGAAAATTAAAATGATTTACATTCCCATACATAAAATAGAAAATGACTCACATTCCCACGAAGCAGATATACAGTATAACCAAAATAATCATGAGGAATGTCCAGAAAGTATTATAGATAAAATAAAAAACTCCTCACATTCCTACGAAGCAGAACTCTACACGCAGCTGGGCGTCGCCGCCACAGGGTGATAGACTGGGGCATTGCGTGCTGGGTGCCAACGCAGCGCTGATATCAAGCTTTACGTTCGTCACCGCAAATAACTGGTGCAGAATGGTGAGGTATAAATGATTACATAACGAGTAATTCTAAAAACTTGAATGACTCATGAAACTTTATTTGGTGTGAATAGTTCTTGTCCATTCTCTTTTTTCTGTGAAAACATCTTTGCAATAATGAAAAGGAGCTTTAAATCACTGTAATACTGTAATACGTAAGCGTGTATAAGGGTGGCAACATTGCGTGTTTGAAACTGCGAGTCGATTTTTTAACCATACCCTTAGAACATCATATCTTCTTTAGAGACCTCGAAACTAGTTACGCGAATGCACTGCAGTTTTACTAGAGCGTACTCGTTCTATACTCCCTGCAGACTAGTACTGTAAAAGCATAGAACATCTCAAAATCACGATAAACATCCCATGAGTTGCTTAATCCATACCATTCCGTTTGTCTTGAGTACAGCGAGGAAATACAAAGAGCAGTAAAGAGGCATAAGCCCGTCACATGACGACCAATTAACGGACCTCCAATCCAGGCCTTCACCTTCACTCAGCCAACCAAATCGACCAGCACGTCATATGGGGCTTAATTATCTGCACGAGTCCAGCTGCGGCAGGCAAATTTTCGCAAATCACCTTGCATCAGAACTCAAATAATGGCACTGAAATTTACGAGCATGATGTACAGACTGTATAGAGCTGTAGTTCAGTGCTCGAGTGAAGAGAGATTGGAATAGCAGGTTTAGTTCGGTTGCATAGAAAAGATTGTTAATGTGTCAGGCATATGAGCTGATGTGTGTACTGCTTCTCCTAAAAGAACAGAAATTTTCCACGAGGCTAGAGCTCAAATATAAAATTGATCACAGTTGTTGCGTAACTTATTGAAATTGTGTATTGACAATGCCTGATTTTGTTGGAGCGTGATTTCTCCATTTAATTGAAAAATAGCAGCTCTTGTGACAGTAAATCGGAAGCGCTCTATCAGAGCAATGACTTTGCCATTCTTCCTAAATGCATTGTCTGGATCTGAAATTAGCGCACAATGAAAGTTTTCTCATAAAAGGAAGGCTTGACTCCGTAGTATTGTTTAGAGCGGAGCGAAAATTTGATTTGTTCTATCATACCTTGATTTCTAATCTCGGAGTAATTATGTGATCCGGTGTGGGTTCCTGAAATTCACTTCTGAGCAATGTGCACAAAATTTAGTTGGAATAAGGCTCGGCTGATATTGGCTTTTGAGTAACCACGTGTCAGTGGTATTTCTTTATTACAAATCCAGGAAAACACTCTGAGGAACGTTGTGACAAGCACCTCAGAACACGTATTTCCATTACAAAGACTCCTGAACCTTTTCGTCTGAAAACCTCGGAATTGATTTGCCTAAACCCTCGTTTTTCATTGGAATCAGTAGTACTGCGATGTTCCTTATATTTTCCTTATAGGAGAAAAAGGTTAGTCGATGACTGTTAGGCAGTGAACCGTCTCTGAAGCGCACACTTTTGCAGACTATAATATCCTATGGGATTTTGTGTGGTAATATTTTATGCTTAATTCTCAAACGTAGAGTTTTTTCATAGCTAATGGATGAAAAACAAAAATTCAGTGGAGGCTGAATTCAGTGTTTTCTGGCTGAATGCCAGACTGAAGATTGAATTCAGTATTTTTAAAGAGCATTCTACCTTAAAGTTTGACTGAATACTTCTCGTAGTACGCCTGACTTGAAGGTATGCTCGTACTAAAATTCCTGAAGTTTTCCCTCATGACTATCCAACAGATACACACACTTTGATAAGGTGCGTGGGACGCACATTGTGATACGTATTGAAAAATAAAAAAAAAACATCTCAGGGAATTCTTCTTAATTTTTTATTTTCGCCTTTTCATAAGCGTGATATTTATCTGTCCCAGATCTCAGCAGGTTTTGCTGGTCCTATATTTTGGTCAGATTGTATTTTCGCAAGCACACATTCGTCCCTTGATGATGGTCGCAGCAAATCTAGCCGAAATTTTTTCATGATTAAATTTTATTTTTGTTTGGTCCTAGAAGTTAAGAAAATTAAAACCTGAAACTTCTCATATTTCGCACACATTTGAAAGGCAGATAAATTACAATTATCTAGGTAGCAAAGCTATTCTGTAGGCTTAGGTAAGCCTAGATGACAAGTTCTGCAGGTTTGTCTACTCAAAGAGTACACCTGACAGGATTGATTTATGAGGTCGGAACACGATTCATCAACATTGATTTTCTTCGTCTATTACGTTTGATTTTGCGAAGCTTACACTCCTGATCAGCTTGCGAAGTGGTTTCTGAAGGTCAGGAGCTACTCATAACTATTTTTCTCATCCCTACAGGAGATTTAGTACATTTTTAACAAAGTTGTTGAACAACGAGTGAGATGCTCTGCATGAACGCTCGATGAACGAATTTTAAGACGCTTTAGATGGACTAACGTTCATCTATAGTCGTTATTCACAAAACCTTCGTTCTCCATTGAAGCGAAGTATAAAATATTGCACTGCAGTTTGCAGACTATGAGCTTTAGGCCATTTTGCTTCTCAATAAAAAGTAACCAGTGCTTCCAATGTTCGCACGGGAAGCTGAGCTTGTAAAAGACTGAGCTAAAGCGCAGTTTGGCGGAAATAAAGCTTTCGAGTAGCGGACGGAAATGCTGAATTTTATCTGAAAGATGGACGAGAAACCGTGCAGGCTTTCTCGCTCATGTTTTATGAAACTTCGAACTTATTGCGTTGGAAGCATCAGTCTTTGAAACATCAGTCTTCGCGTCAGATAAATGATCATCCAGTGAAACTGATGAAACTCGCTGTGGTTTCACTTGACATATTTTTCTCGCATAAGTCCATTCAAACCGAGGAATTACTTTCAGTGAGGGCAAGAACTTTCTAGAAGCTAGAACATTAATCGAATGTAGAACTCCAAAACCATGACACATCTATCAATATGAATATCTTAACATTAATGGCACATCTATTAAATTATTGATATTAGAGTCACTCTGCCTATTTCTAGGATGAACATATTTGGGGTACTATTGTTGAATGAATTATCGAGATGAAAGTCATGTTTTCCAATGATGCGTAAACTGAATCTGAATTGATACCTCTGAATCTCTGCCTCAGCATCACTGCGTTCTCTTTTATCGCCATCTACCTGCATGAACATAATTTTAAACGGTTTGAATTGGTCAGAAGAACTAAAGTTCCAAGCTCTACATTCCATTACGTAAGGCGCAAATTCCCCTAAGCCTTTTGTATTTCGAAAGCGAATGAATTTAGCGAGTGAAAAATAACCTCAGGTAGCGCATTGTTCGTCGAACGCTTCAAAATTTATTTCGAGTTCTTTTAAAATAATTTTTCACATTATTCTCATCAGTGCCCCGCGTAGGGTGAAATTTTAAATTTAAATGTTGTTGAGACAAGTGCAACTTTTGATTAATTAACCGTACGTTGAGCAACTGCTCGCAAACAAATGTGATTATGACAAGCAGGCATGATCTGTCATTGAGAGTCATCTTACAGCTAACATTCATCCCTGTCACTCTCAAATAAAAATATCCTGATCTCTTTACTACACAATTAATATCTAAGCTCCTCTCAATTAGCTTCCAAAAATACACTTCATGTTCCACCTACAAGTGTCCCCATTCAGCCCTGAAATTGTACGCTGACAATAAGCTCCCGAGAAATCCAGCAATTGACCAGGCAAAGTCTACGGTTTCTCGTTTCCATTCATCGTACTTTTGCCAGAAGCCCATTCAGGGCACGGCTTTGAAGAGCTCTTCAGTTTCGAGAGGTTTGCACGTTCCGACGCAAGCCAAAATACTCCGATTCAAGAGGATGCTAATTATGAGAGACAAGCGAGCGAGCAGCGAGCGAGCGAGCGAGCAAATTAGCGATATTGAGAGAGGTTTGCTCCAGGATCTTTCTTATGCTCTATTATCCTCACTCGCATTCCAGGCAGCGCAAACAAGCGACTGGAATTTAAGGCTTTGAGATATTCATTTCTTGAGATGTTAAATTGAAGATCAGGCAGCGCAGGAGTTAGGTAATTCCCTCTTCCTAAACACGGAGATTGAGAGAAGTTGAAGATGAATGGCAGTCGAGAAGGAGAGCAGTGAAAGTTGTAATTGTTCCTTCCCTGAATGTAGACGGGTCTGTCTGTGTGTCTGTCTGTGAGATCAATACTTTGAAGTCAAGAACAGGATACACTACGTAAACGATGCTGAAATTTAGGAATTCGAGTACATTCACGGGTTGAAACTTCTCTGCTTCTTATATACATGGAACTTATAAGCTGCGTTTTGTGTAAAGTATTGACCTCCAACTCTGCACGAACGAAACTGATTTCAGTTGTAGCCAGCCTAATGCTCAAACACGAACATAAACGGAGTATTTGTAGTTCGTCAATATGCAGAGAACGCTAATCAGAAGTTTAACTTGATTTCGAAGAGCCCTTCGCCTCTTGCAATTCAACTGCGGACGCATACGGAATTAATTGGCCCTCCTTGCCTCAGACGCTCGGCTGCGGCAGCGCTCCGCCAATTTAACTCGGCCTCAAGCAATGCGAGAGCCTCTGTGTTGATCTTGAGTTTTTTGTTAAGAATCTTTCGGACAGAAGAATCTTAAGTAATTTTGCTAAGAATCATTAACGTCAAGAATATTTAAGAGTACAGCATCTTAAGAATTTTGTTAAGAATTTTTAAGAATGAGGCATTATAAGAATTTTTGTTAAGAACCTTTGAGAATGAAAAATCTCACGAATTTTGTCACGGATCTTTACGAGTGAAGAATCTTAAGAATATTTGTTAAGGGATTTTAGGAGCGAAGAACCTTAAGAATTTTTATGACAAATCTTTTGTACTTATTTCTCAGGTGAAATTAGTGCATTGGTACTAACGATGCAACAAAGCAAAATTTATATTGAATCCAATAAGTATTTCATCTCAAGTAAATTTTACGGGGATAAAATGATTAACAAGCGTGGATTGATCAGCATTTAAGGTGAATGTAATTTAAAAGCAAGACAAAATGTACGAACATAACTCACAAGCTAAACATGAGAGCTTTCCGAGTTTTGAAAATGTGGGCCTTCATTTCCACACATACAAAATTGACATTGCTGCCTAATGCTCTACGATTTGTCTGGCGAAGACCCAAGAAGCTCATTATAGCGTCACCGAAGAATAAACTCTCCGACAACATTCTTCCGTTCACTGTGACTGCTTTAATTAGGCGTCTTATTACCTGCCGTACCCCGGTCATCACTCAACAAAAAGCATCGACACAATGTTTGCCTCTCGCAAAGTTACACGCAAGTTTGGCCGCGAATTACCGAGAACTTCCCTGATGCGCTGCGCTCGCTCGAGGCTGAAAAAGATACATGGGCCGCCATCATGGTCAGAATACACTATTGAGGTGAGGCTTAGGGATAAAATTAGAACAAAATTGATCCGGCGAACTTCAACTGAGACGCAAACGCGTTAAAAATGAAGGTTTCGTGTGAATTATTGGAGGCGGTGTTCGCTGTAGGAAAGTTGTGCTGCCACCTCGCCTTTAATGCGAACATCATGCCAGCAGGAGACTGTTAGAGTGAGCCAGTTCTACAGAGGCGTGATGGGACCTCGTCACGAATATGTTTGGCATATCTCATGAATGTACGCCGCTTGTAATTGTACTTTTGCAGATCACACCAGACTGTATTTAGTTTGATTCCATGGTGCTTTTATTTATGGTGAAGCAAAATTTTTTCTCAGACTGTCGAATAGTTATTTTTTTGCAAATTCTGCGAAGTTTTCATGGTTTTATGAGGAATACATTATGAAAATAGCAACAGAACACGCTTAAAGCTCAACTTCAGCCATCTCAGACCGTAGAAGAAGCTAAGAAAAAAGTTAAACTGGAAAATAATTTTTTGAAATGGTTGAAGGCGCAAATAGAACGTGCAAGCTGAAACACAACCAAACAGTGCGAGTTCAATGGGCTTTTAATAGCATCCTCTAAAATTTTACAGCAAGGTGGGGCAGTGCCGGGGAATTCTCGGTCTACGGAGCGTGGGATGTTCGCTCTTCAATCGTTTTTACGACCGTCCTTTGTTCCTTTACCCGGTCGAGGATTGACGGTGTTACCATCTCGCAAAGGCAAATGCATTCACGAGCACACTGTAGGACATGACGTTCACAGCATTGTAAAGTAATTGAGATGCAAACAAAGAGAGAGCGCAACAAGGCCTAGACGCCCACGTCGTTTATATTTTGTAGTTTGTGACTGCCAGTGTGTCATTTTAATATCCCATCAGCGTGTGAGGGAAGACTCGCGATGGAATAACACAACATCTCTCATGTTTTTTTTATAATTATGTTTTCAACAGTTTCAGCAATATGTTGAGATAATCGGTTCCGTCGCTTAGTAGTGGTGATTCTAGGACAGAAGTCTACGAAAACAAATTTAAAAAAACGCAATAAAAAACATTAGGAATCAAAATTATATCGATTCCAAACTCACTCAAACTCGCCTTATGCAGATGTGGTGAGCAAAGGACACGGGGTCCAGGTTTGTGTGAGTGTTTTTGTGTTTGTGTGCGTGTGAGGTGGAGGTTAGTTTTGTGAAGGTGTGGTCAACGAAGAGGAATTAGCTTCTAGCTGAGGGTTTTATTCAAAGACAAAATGCGGATCTCTTATATATAACACCGTTTTTATAAGAAGATTGATTACGAGGGTCAACCACAAAATTTAAGTTGTTGGATTGATACGTCAGAAAACGTGGGCTTGAAATCAAGGAATCAAATTAAAATTTTAAACATTGCTCATACGAGAAAATTAATAAAAATATAATGAAATCAACTGCTGCTTTCTCAGAATGTATTCTCTTTGCAAGAAACCCGATTTTTCGGTTAAAATTTGAGGGACATAAGGTGTAAATATCAGCTAATTTAAGGTTCACTCGTTAATTTAAAATCAACCCTCATCCGCATTCGTCATTACAAAATAGGTAGCACACCGCAAGACTATTTTATTTATTTATCTATTTAGTTATTCGTGGTAGGGTGATTTATTCATTCCTAACTCCCAAATCTGAAGTAGTGCTCGCCTCTCGTAGTTTTCGAAAGCTTGCAAGATCAAATCTTTTTAGGGCCTGAGAAGAAAGCCGGTCTCACGGCCTCCAAAAATTGAGAAACAGCTTGCATAGAGGCGTAAGTAAGCAGCTGCATCCTCGGCGGTGGGTGTTGCTCGGGAAAATACGCTAGTTTGTTTCGCTGGATCGCTTTCGCCTGAATCTGAAGCGATGATCTAGAACAAACGCCTGGGGATATACTGGTATAATGCCGTGGTTCTAATAAACTTTATCAGGTTTCATGCACCACGTAGCCGGACGCTTATACGATTATCGCAAAAACTTGCCTGTTTTAAAACCTAACAAATTTCGTTCGTAGTGAAAGGGCTTTGTTGACAATCGTCTCTCTCAATTATGGAAGATTTTTTTTATGAATTACACTCCATCGTAATGCATTGCTACAAAAGAAAAAGCTTTCACTCAAAAATGCAGAAAACGGGAGTGGAGGATAATTTCCAGGTGTGTTGAAGAAACAAACTTCAATCTCCATGACCGAATTTCTGCGTATCGGTATCCTCAGTGTTGAAGGCTCTATAATGACATGTGTGCTGCTCCCAAACAAAGACTTATCCCCATGTAATGCGGTCATGCCCAATATGCGTTGGGTCGAAATTGCAGCTTTTTAATTCGTGAAATGAAGTTTAATCAATATTTTTCCCTTTCTTGGCTTGATTGTCATACATCCGTATAATTGAATCCCTATTTGGGCATTGTTCACAGCTTCACTCATTATAAGAAGAATTAAAAAATAAGTTTAACCCTGCACGTGTCTCCAAAACGCAGCCGCAGTCGATATACTTAACACGTTAACTGCGATGGGTTAAACTGAAGTTCAATATTTAATTCAAATTTAAAGTCAATTGTGGTTCTCAACTTTGAAAATAGGAAAAATTATCTGGATCGGGCATTTATTTAGCTTTCATTAAATATTAATAAAAAATGAGTTAGTGACTGCAGGCGAGTCAGCACTACGGAAATCACCTAAGTGATCACTGGTGGGTCATTTAGCAGGAAATGTGTTATAGGTTTTTATTTTTGAGAAATAATCACGATTTCTCTTCCACCAACAAAGTATCATTTGACGGAGGTTTTGGAACGAGAACAGTATTGCTGCACAGCTCTACGCTGTTGGGCTATTTTATGAGGTCGAGCTTCTGATTTAATGGCCGTAACAACAAATTTGATGCTCTAAGTTTTCAAGTAATAGTTAAAACCTTTTCATGAGTAAATAACAGCACAAAACCGTTATACTAAATTGGAAAACTTAACTGGATAATGCAGTAAATAAACGAATATTTTTTAAAGCTTTCTTCCTCCTGTAATGGTGGAGGCAAACTTCAGTATAATTAACTAAATCGAAAAACTATGTCTCGAAAAGCTACACAATGCTTTTTTCTAGCTTGGTCAGGTCATTTGAGAATATTTCTTCAAATTTCTCATCTGAAAAATTTTTCATCTGAGACTTCATCGGAGATGTCTCCCGCTAAAATCCAAGATCGCGCGATGAATGCTCGAAAAATTCCAAAAAGGAAAGATGATCAGGAAACATTGCGTTGAAATCAACGTATTTCTTAGACAACGTGAGGCTTCACCGTGGCCTCGTGGTTAAGAGCGCAGATCTTATAGAGAAATGGTCATCGGTTCGAATCCCGGCAATGCCAGCGCGGTGATTCTGCCTGTTGGGAAAAAATAAGAACTCAGTCACAACACAATTCCCCACTCTACGCAGGTGTCGGGAATGAGTACCAGCTTGACCGGAAGGCAACCGTCTTCGCATCCTGGTTCTAATTATTAGGCATTTGAAAAACCAATGTACCAGACAATATTTAACAAGCTTGATGAGTATAAAACATCTTCTATCCGTTTACACATCGCGTGGGCACGGGAGCCGGAATTGCAAATCCACTAAACGCTCTCAGCCCACAGATTTTCTCTTCCAGGCTCGCCTGCTTCATAAAGGCTACTGAAGCAGGGACCAAAATTTCATTAGCCTGAGCTAGAGATGAAGTGGCTGACGAATTGCTAGCCCTTCATTATCACAGCGCCGACGGCCCCGGCACTGACATGCTTCTGAAAACTTTTTCCCCAAAACACACTTCTCATTCGCAGATATGATGCCTCTGGGATTCATCTGCGTTATTAATAGTTTGTTGCTGTTGCCAGCTCTGACAGCTACATTTATGTTTTTCCATAGAAACGTCAAGATGAGCAGCGTGTTGAGTCTCGCAGGTGAATGACAAATTATCCTTCACTATACTTGCAGTGTTCATAACAGGAGTACGCTCTCTGCTTTAAGGAATCAGCGAATGCAGAGAAATAGTTGACTATTAAAATCCTATGTTAATGTTACTCTGCATTGAATATATCTCAATTTAGACACGGTAAAAAGGTATATGAGGCACGTCATATACAAGATTAGGAGGCAAAACGTGAAGCTGCTGTAAAGATAAAACAAAGGCGAGAAAGCACACCAGTATCGTGGTCTGAAGATTGCTTATTTTCAGTAGTTTGTTACTATAATTGTGCTGTATTAATTACGCAGGTAGCGTGCTAAATAAGACTCCTCAGAAGCAAACATCGACTATGGTTTAATTCTGCATTATTAAATTCAGCTAACAAGCAACAACTAAAACAAATTTGACTGCGCTAGAGCCAGCAATGTATAGAAGGCATTAGCTAACGTCGATGCTCTCGAGCTTCAGCCAAAGCTTAATGTTAAGGAGCAGCACGGTAGAAAACTTGTTCATTTATTGACAGTACTGCAGAATGCTAGCGTTTCAGCCTCAGTTTTCATTGAAGATTGTCAGAGAAGTATGTAATTTGGACAGAATGAGTAGAGCTAAATCAGTTAGCTTAAAATAGGTTAAAATATATACGGCATTCTGAGGCATATTTTTGACCGGAATCGTAAGGTCTGAACTCTTTGATGCTCTTTGACGCAACAATTAGTTTACCTGCTATCTTGTGCGTACTTATAGTTTTAAAACAATGCTATACAGCAATGAAACAGAATGTATGATATAATAGTATACTCCGGTATGTATGATATAATAGTATTTTATTTTATACTTTTGTTTTTTATATAATATATGGATCTAATTTTATTAAAATTTAGTATAATTTAATAATAATTTTATGCAATGGAGAATTTAGTACTTAAACCTATATCATAATGAATCTTATACAAATTAGTTGTACTTCTACATCAGCCAGTTGAGGTGATGGCCTACGTGATTTACGAAATTTTGAGTTCATGGTCTACGTGATTAATGAATTTTCGAGTTCATGGCCTACGTGATTAATGAATTTTTGAGTTCATGGCCTACGTGATTAATGAATTTTTGAGTTCATGGCCAACGTGATTAATGAATTTTTGAGGTGATCGTTCTTTATAACAAGGAAGACCAGCCTCTCACTCCAAGGAAAAGAGGAGGTCATTCATTTCTACTTACAGCACGTTTTTGAATCTCATGAAAATGGTGAAACATATAATTACTCAATGTAGCTCATTTACTAGTAAACCCAAACTTTCTGGAAATTTGACGTACATCTGCGGTACATTTTTAATTTTTATTCTCCTACTACATCCGCGCCATTACTTTTCTTCGATACTGCTATCTCAGAAACTTTTTGACTCAAAAATCTTGATAAGCTCATCAGCGTACAAACATTCGGACTCACAGACATTCACCACACAATCGACGTTCCAGCAGTCCATTGAAGGTGTCCAGAAGCACAATAGTGACAGGATGGACGCCTGCATCTGGTAATTACCTTTTGTTGTTAACGCATTACTCTCGTTTGTACAGCGAATAGCCCGCTGTGCTTGTCGCTCATCAGTGTAGTCCGTCATGGCATCGACACCTGTATAATGGATTCCATTCACTGCGAGCTAAGCATTTGTATGCAGAGGTGATCATCTATGATTATCTACGATGTCAACTTTCCATTAGGGTCCGAATGTGGATTCTGTAAAAACAGGTCTTTACAGCTGTAGAAAATGCGATGATTCACTGATGTTGAAAACGTGATCTATAACTTTCTATCATATCAACTTTCTACAGAGTCTGAACCCTGTGAGAAAAAGCATTTAAGCTCCAGCTGTGGGAAAATGCGATGATTCAGAGGTAGAAAAGTCCATTTGGTTAAAAGGCGAGCGGTTAAAAAGCGTTCTTAGCTGAAGTGGCAGGCGAGGAAACCAAATTTGCCAGTCATTTCGCCGCCGTTATGGCGGCCTTAATTCTGCTGAGTCATTGAACGCATTAACCTTTCAGGGACTGAGCGTTGTGGTTCTGTTTCTGGGTGTGTGGTGACGCTGTGATTCTGTTTCTAGGTGTGTGGTGACGCTGTGGTTCTGTTTCTGGGTGTGTGGTGACGCTGTGGTTCTGTTTCTGGGTGTGTGGTGACGCTGTGGTTCTGTTTCTGGGTGTGTGGTGACGCTGTGATTCTGTTTCTGGGTGTGTGGTGACGCTGTGGTTCTGTTTCTGGGTGTGTGGTGACGCTGTGGTTCTGTTTCTGGGTGTGTGGGGACGCTGTGGTTCTGTTTCTGGGTGTGTGGTGACGCTGTGGTTCTGTTTCTGGGTGTGTGGTGATGCTGTGGTTCTGTTTCTGGGTGTGTGGTGACGCTGTGGTTCTGTTTCTGGGTGTGTGGTGACGCTGTGGTTCTGTTTCTGGGTGTGTGGTGACGCTGTGGTTCTGTTTCAGGGAGTGTGGTGACGCTGTGGTTTTGTTTCTGAGTGTGTGGCGACTATTTTCAGAAATGCCATGAGTTATGTTGCTATGGCTATGGGGCACTTGTAGTTGATCATGCAGTCACTGAAATATAAAGCAAAATCCTTGAATCTCGATGACATTCAACTCAATAAACAAGCGATCGCCATTCCCCGAAATGAATTGCATTCAGAGGCTGAATTACGTGGAACCATTTACCAAGAGCTGGAAGGACTTAGACATGGAGATACCCATTCGTTGGGATTAGAGAGTTGTCTTTGCTTCCATTTATATGTATTATTCCTTATTATTCATCCTTATTCATGGATAGTATATAGGTTAAACAATTGAAATAATGAATTTACCACAAGTGATACAGCAATAGATTGCATCTTAAGTCCAGTAAAATGGACATATTTGAGTATATCTACTTGTGGACCCGAATAAGTTTAGCAACTTCTAAGGCATTCCATCATCAAAAGCTATTTTTAAAGTGTACAGTTATGTTTAACCTAATTCACTTAACCTAGGAGCATACGATAGCTAACCATCCTTCTTCCTCGCAGCGCAGTCTCTGCGCAAAAATTCCCTCAGTAACAGATTTCAGCGCAAATTTCCTGCGCGAAGCAGCGCAGTTTTGCGCAGCCACACGGCAGCTTTGACCGCCATTCAAGGTGTTGCTCTGACTGTTACTGCGCTGTTCTGCGCAGACGCCAGCGCTGCTTCTCAAGTAAGGGGGTCATTAATTTGTTTCTTTAGCTTTCACTGGAACTTCAGCGATGCAGCTGAGCAACGTCCTAAAGTATTGCACATTTGTGTATTAAAATCTTACGGCATGGTGAGTTATTGCCGGAGTTGTGACTTGCTTGGTTTGTACCGAGCTAAACAGTGCCAAGGTAACTGAGAGAAGAGTGCTCAGGGGAGTTAGCTACTATAAAAACGATATTAGAACATTGACCCACTCTAAAAATGTGATAAAAAGTATGAAAACCTTAATATAATTGACCGTGCTAGGGAGAAACAAAAAAGGCCTTTTATTTTAAGGTAAAAAATATAAAGACAAAGCCGGTTATTACAGAATATGCTGTAAAACATTTTTGCAGCAACGGTCGAACATTGGGACTCCTAAACTATTTTGTAATTAACAGTAAATAAGGTGGCAATAATGAAATTTGAGTGGCTTTTTTCGTTAAGTATTTTGCAGAGCATAAACGGAGCAAATAATGTTAATATGTTAAAAGCACACCACACCATGCTGCTCATCACTATTGCGACAAACCTAGAGTATACAAACGAGCATTTCAGTCATAGTGGCAAATTATATAATGGTCCTCAAAATACAAAAAGAATTTCAGTCGTAGTGGTAAACTACTATAAAATGGTCCTCGATATTACGCATATGATTAGATGTGCGTCTTTCACTTTATGGTCGTAATGGTAACTTCTGAACTGTGAAGTAGCTGTGAGGGGGTGTGTGATGAATGGCTGTGATGAAGTAATGAAGGTCGCCACCACCGTTTCTCTCCCTCTTGTCAACTGTTAGGGGACGAGTCTCTAAATATTAAGCTGAACTCTGCTGAACTGCCGCTCGTATTTCTCAGACTCGCTTTTGTACCCATTTTCTTTCTCTTGTTACTCCCTCTCCCATCTTCTTGCCTTTATTCTCCACTTATATTCTCTGCCTCTTGCAATCTTCTTAGCCTTCTTTCTCTCACTTTTGTAGCTCCCTCTTCCATCTACATGTATTTGTTCTAAATTCTCTGCTTCTTGCAGTCTTCTTACCTTCTTTTTCTCATTTTTGTAGCTCCCTCTTCCATCTACATGCCTTGGTTCTCCTCTTTCACTCCTTGCTTCTTGCCTTCGTCGTCTTTTCGTTGGCCAACACACAAATGAAAGAGGATTCTGATATGAGAAAAAAACCTCAGATGTAACATTAGATGAAAAATATATGAAAACTTTCGGCACAACCGGCTTATAACTTAGAGAATGCATCAACAGATATGAGAGTGATGGAAAACTTATTAGGGGAGAAAGTCGAAGTAATTCGGAAAAAAGAATTATGCAAATAATGTTGCTTATTTCAAATGATGGTAATTATAACAGGTAATTTTATTTTGAGCTGTTACAGAGTAAGATCGGAGAGTTGTGCGAGTTTCATTGCTACTTATAGCTTGAAATTCCGAACAACGAATATTAAAACTAAATATTATGTCTAGATTTCATATTAGGCTCAATCAGTCCACAGTTTCACTTGCAATAAGAAGCATAGAAAAATGAATTTTCTCCTGCGCATCTATCACCAAAACGCAGCTGCTATCGATATGGCTCAGGCTCTCATTTTTAAGAAAAGATGATTCTTGATGTGCGTCAGAACCCTCTAATCATGCAGTGGCGTATGAACCGTCTAATTATGCAGTGGCGTATGAGCCACATGAGGTGTATTGAACGATTAATGATGACGCATTGCCTTCGTGCTGGAGGGGATAATTAATGTTTTTGAACTCTATAAGTAGGGATTTGGTGTACTCTCATGATATTGTGTAAATTTGGTGCATCTGACCTTATATTACAGGGCAAGTGGCGCATGATATGCAACAGGTTCGCCACCTCTGCCTGAGGGTCTAATGCCTCACACAAGTCTCATGAGTGTTTTTTTGTCATTATAGAACTATTTGTCGCTCCCAGGAGGTGCAGGTAAATTTTCAAAGTTCCTTCCATCTCGTAGACAGTCAAGGTGGACTATTATATTACTAGTGTACACGGTCCGTAAAAAGTGACGGGATTCAATATTTTCCTTGAATAAATCTTCCAGATGGGGATGACAAACAAATATATCCATCCCAATAGTACCCGCGATAAAAATATTCTTGTACTTGTGCACTGGTGAAACTCGTTTCACAGATACGGTCATTAAGCATCCTTATGAGCGGCGTCACATAGAGACAGAAGGAGCGGACACCAAAAAATATAAAAATGCATCAAGGGTATTATTAGGAAAGATTTTTTGTCTCGCTCGTGGTCTAAGAATGTCCCACGGTAGAGGAAACAAGGTAGGGTCATTTCTAAGGGGGAAAACACACTTCTTCTTGTTCGGCTAGCCATTAGAAAGGCTTTATTTCAAACAAAACTAATGACGTCACCAAATCGCCATGTCGTTAGGCCAAAAGTGGAGATGGATTTGGGGGTAGCAGTGCTACCAAAAGCAAAATAAGCGCTGCCATTACCGTGACGTCAGCAAACCCACACAGTCGACGAAAAAAAAGACTGGTTTGACCCTACCTTGTTTTCTTTACCGTGGTATGTTCGAAGGTTCTGTGTCTCGTAAGGAATTCAGAAGCTCCATATGGCGTCCATAAGTATAACGAGTGACTTGAGAGCACCTTAGGATGTAAGCACGACTCGCAGAACGTCTCATACTCGTCATCATGCCAAGGAAAATGTGAGCCCAAGCCGCATCCGACTGAGGTTTTTACATTCTGCTGTACATTGTTACACTCAGTATTACATTTTCACCCATATCTATTATCCATTATTACACCCATATCTATTATCTTAGCCGCCCCATGCAAAAGTTATGAAGATTCCTCGCAAAAAAAAAAAAAAAATAGACCTAGTAAAACGTGCTAAAGTGGGCTAGGAGTTGTGTCATTGTTGAGTAACTCTGTGATTGTTGAGTAGCTGTGGGATTGTTGAGTAGCTGCATGATTGTTGAGTAGCTGTGGGATTGTTGAGTAGCTGTGCGATTGTTGAGTAGCTGTGGGATTGTTGAGTAGCTGTGTGATTGTTGAGTAGCTGTGTGATTGTTGAGTAGCTGTGGGATTTTTGAGTAGCTGTGTGATTGTTGAGTAGCTGTGTGATTGTTGAGTAGCTGTGGGATTGTTGAGTAGCTGTGGGATTGTTGAGTAGCTGTGTGATTGTTGAGTAGCTGTGGGATTGTTGAGTAGCTGTGTGATTGTTGAGTAGCTGTGTGATTGTTGAGTAGCTGTGGGATTGTTGAGTAGCTGTGGGATTGTTGAGTAGCTGTGTGATTGTTGAGTAGCTTTGGGATTGTTGAGTAGCTGTGTGATTGTTGAGTAGCTGTGGGATTGTTGAGTAGCTGTGTGATTGTTGAGTAGCTGTGTGGTTGTTGAGTAGCTGTGGGATTGTTGAGTAGCTGTGTGATTGTTGAGTAGCTGTGTGATTGTTGAGTAGCTGCATGATTGTTGAGTAGCTGTGGGATTGTTGAGTAGCTGTGCGATTGTTGAGTAGCTGTGTGATTGTTGAGTAGCTGTGCGATTGTTGAGTAGCTGTGGGATTGTTGAGTAGCTGTGTGATTGTTGAATAGCTGTATGATTGTTGAGTAGCTGTGGGATTGTTGAGTAGATGTGCGATTGTTGAGTAGCTGTGTGATTGTTGAGTAGCTGTGTGATTGTTGAGTAGCTGTGTGATTGTTCGAGAACATCTGAACAACGTGACTTAGATCACCTAGATTCCATGATTGAGGTTATAGTAAACTCGTTGTGATCTTAGTCACAGTAACTCAAGTTACACTAACCAGTCAGCGGGACATACTGTTGAACTAGCAGTAATCCTCTTATTATTCTCCGCTGCCTCCCTTACTTCCGTCTTCCTTTTGTCAACATAAGCCGGTTCGATAATTAAACGAAGACATGCTCGGGAACATGCGAAGAGGATGTTGGCAATTACCACCGGAGAACAAGGCGATGAAAGTATTAGCGATAATGAAAACAATGCTGCTTGGAGAAGCTCATCGACAGCCTCGCGCGTTGCGTAAACTTCCTGAGTTAAAGGGCATACTCCGTAGTTATTGTCATCGGCATGTTGAGCTTTAATAACTTTGATGTACTAGGGACTTACGCAAGATATCATTGCATTAAATACATAGCGGGATGCGAATTAGTTGAACTCGCAGGCTTATTGACTTGCAAGCGAAGACGTTCCTTTGAATAACTGTACAGTGTCTTCCATTTTATGGACCATACGTGAATTTATGTGTGTGTGTTATCCGGTATGCGGCTTTAATACCTTGCGCACACACGGCTCGCACTCAGAACTGACATATCTAACACCCCGCGCACACCCCGTACACACACACACCAGTACTTGTATCTCATACCGTGTTCATGCATAACTCACAATCACACACACGGTTAGTATTCTGCACACAACGGCCCACACACCCTATACAAAGACGGCTCCCTGTGTACATGACTCACATCCCATTACACAGCATCCCACTACACAGGACCAGACGCTCAGCGGCGCACAAGTGGCTTGTTCTGTCCGTAGGAGTGGAGCTCGTTGCCCTCTGTGCTGCTCACTAATGTTGGTCAAGAAAGGGAAAAAAGAAATAAAATTTCATGCCAATCAAGCCTGATACATTTCATCTTCTACATTGGTTTTTCAAATGCCTTTTAACTAACACCAGGATGCCATGACGGTTACCCCCGGTCAATGTAACTGCCCAGAGCGTGCCACGGCTTCTAGAAAGTAGCAGCATACGTTTTAACTGCGCTTCTCGGAAGTCCAATGCCGACGTTAAAACTCTGCTCTAGCTGCCTTGTTAACTCGTCACTACTGGCCATATCATCAGCTTTTGTTCCTTCTTCGAAGCAAAAACGAGCGGCTTAGACAGCTTTTGCTATTCTTTTGCTTGCGTTGTAGAAACTTAACCGTCAAATTTTGGTTGTAGTAACTGGTGCTCATGCCGCGCTTCTCCTACATTTGTTTTCGAGTTAGTAGAAAAAAATGTCTCTTTCAAATTTCTAAAGAGAATTTTGCAGCGCTGTCGAGGGCAATTCGTGGCACAAGAGTTTATTCTTTGCAGTTTTAAATGAATACTAAGTATGAAGGAATAGAAATTAGCATCTGGAAAGCGAATTTGAAATAAGTTATCTGAATTTTTTTTATATAAATAGCGAAAACGGGGAGGGGGGGGGGGGAATGTCGAACAGTTATTGAAGTTGCTATCTATTCTGATTAGTAATTTATGTTGAGATTAATTTCAGTGCGAGGAAAATAAATAAGTGCTTTTAAATTTGAAACGAATTAGAATACTGAAGAGTAACGTTGATTCGCTGATGAAGCTTCCCCCTACCGAAACGATAAAAAATTTATATCGACTTCTGTTCAAGTTATGCGTTGATGTTGAAAACAACTTAAGCAGGTAATTGATCTAATATAATTCGTTAAAACAACGATATTAATTTGTTCGTATTGTTCTCCCAGCATTGCGTGAGGTATTGAAAGAAGGCGACTTTAAGTGGAGCGTCTGTGAGGTTTCATCCATTTCAGAGCCCGGATAAAATTCGAAATGCAAGTATTTTTTCCTCAAAATTTCCAGTTTCGTATGACGTGTAAATTTGAGTCTCTGAAGTATTCGCAATAAAAATTAGTAGCCCAGTAAAAGGGAAAATGTGCTGAAATGGTTTCCATATGGAGAAACATTAACAAATTTGAGCGTCATATTGAAGGCTTTTTTTTTAAACATACTGTTTGAATGATTTCAAAATAGGGAACGCAATGCACAAGCCTACACACACCGTATAATATCTTTGATTAACTATAGGTGAGGACATGAAACGATAACAAAAACAGCATTATCATAAAGTTCAGTTGAAATTTGAAAATCTATTAATGAAAATGGAACCTTAACTTCGGACATTCAATCATTAATGTAGTTTCGAACATTAACAGTTTCCGACATCGGTTACGAGTTTAAGGGAATTCATAAAGAACACCTTGTGCATTATGTGCAAGCTCAAGAAGAACGAGTGCTCAAGCTTATATTTGGCTTTCGCATGATTCCTGGGAACACGAGGACTCAGTAAAGGAATATGAAAAATATGTACGCTTATGTAGATGGGGATAGTACCATGATAGGGACATTTTATTTTTGCAACATTTTTCTGAAAAAAAGACCATATCATTTTTATTTCGGAAGAAATATCGTCTTGAACTAACAAATTTTTACGTTTTTTTCAGAGTATTTTTCTCACTAGAGATATACATTGAACCGGTGAAAAACGTCGAGTACGAAGGGAAGTTGTATGTAGCTCGGTCTTTGAAGTTAGAATGTTTACAAGGAATGTTGAGGGAACACAAACATCTCGTCTACCAGCGCACTGTTACCAGACGCCTGTCCTTCTCGGCTTCTCTGTTTCTAAAGTGTATCTTCGAACTTCCTTCCCTCTAAGTCTTTCTTCGTCTAGTTCGAATTTTAAATTGCATAAAATTATTGTTCTTCGCATGCATCCTTGAACTTCCCTTTTTGTCTTTCTTTGTCTAGCCTAAGTTGCAAGTATAAAATGATTGTACTTCTCATATCAGATTTCATTGTAATCATGGTTCAAAAACTGTTTACAATGTAATTATAGTCATTAATCACGTCTCAAAATTAAATGTTTGCGATTCAGTTAATTTTCCTCAGACACCTGAGAGAAAAGCTCTGAAATGAAATGTTTTCATTGCTCATTATTTGATAAATATCAACGTGAACTATAATTCTAAGATATCATATATCATTGGGAAAAAAATAATTTATTGCAACCGTCTCTACAAGCGGTTGGTTTTTGCAGAACTCTCAGTCACATAATCCTTGTGATAATACACTGTAAGTCTCGCTCCACACTAATGACTAAAAACGAATCATTCCAGAAATTACTTGGGATGCCTCGATTTAAGATATTTTAAAGCCATCTTTCAGGATTCGTATATTTTTCTATAAAGGATACTACAGAGAATGTTATTCTCGACCACGTAATCAAAGATACGATTCGTATAAGAAAAGGTATGATATCTTAGTGGGACACTACAGAGAATGTTACTCTTGACCTCGTATCATAGATACGTTCATATAAGAAAAGGTATGATATCTTAGTGGGACACTACAGAGAATGTTACTCTTGACCTCGTATCATAGATACGTTCATATAAGAAAAGGTATGATATCTTAGTGGGACACTACAGAGAATGTTCCCCTCGACCTCGTATCATAGATACGTTCGTATAAGAAAAGGTATGGTATCTTAGTGGGACACTACAGAGTATGTTCCCCTCAACCTCGTATCATAGATACGTTCGTATGAGAAATGGTATGATATCTTGGTGAGACACTACAGAGAATGTTACTCTTGATCTCGTATCATAGATACGTTCGTATGAGAAAAGGTATGATATCTTAGTGGGACACTACAGAGAATGTTCCCCTCAACCTCGTATCATAGATACGCTCATTTAACTCAGTCTAACTTTTTCGCCGGAGCATGAACGTTTTTCGCAGCCCTAGTTATTTAATTACTAGGGCGGTGAAAAACATGCACGCAGGTGACGAAAAAAATAGACTGGGAAGAAGAGGTAAACGGCGCAAGTTGTAAGAATTATTTTATCAATTTTACATTAGACGGCACATGAATATTGAATTATTTCCTCTTCAGCATCGTATTTCGGACACAAGCAGAAAAATGAGAACACATTGCTGGAGCAGCGATCTGAGATGCTGAATTCTCGCGCTTTAGAGGCGGAAAGACCAAGGAAAATTGCAGGCACCCAACCAACAGGCGATTATTAAATTCAGCTGCGGTGCTATATTCGTATAAGGATTAATACCTACACACCGAAATTCGGTGGGGTATGTGCATTACAGCTAAGCTTATTCAAGGTTTGGATTTTAGCATTTGCTTTTCATAATTACTCTTTTTCCCTTTTTGATTTAGACAATCTTTGCAATTAGTTTAGTGCGAGCGATTAACTTGACTTTTTTTGCGTTTAAACATCATGCTTTGGTGAACTTTGCTGAATCCTCGAATTATTTCGCATCGTAACCAAATGATCAGCTAATGAAATGATCGACGCAGAGGTCTGCAAGTTCCTAATTTATTTCGAGCCCTGAACATGTGAAGGCCGAAGGGATCGCGTGCTCCCATTGCCGCATGTCAACAAAACGATGAAAAAATAGTATCCCTACATTGATATATGCTAACAAAACAGTAAATCTGTTGACAATAATTGCAAACGGTGAGAAATTGCAGTAAAATTGAATAAACTTATAGGCTGCACGATCATCTAATTTGAAGGGTTAAAGGAAATGTAAAATAACTATTTTTTATATTAAAAAAATTATTATACAACAATTTTAATTTGATTCAATAAGCGAAGCAGTTGCCGAGTATATGTCTTACTGGCCAAAAAAATTTTTTAGTTTTTTTGACATGTTGGTGTTACGCAGCTGTTCGCTCTTGCTAATTGCTAAGATAAAATGTCTCTCCAAAGCCAAAACAGGATAATAAACTATATATTTACTTTAATTCTAGGTAACTTGTCAATGTGAAACAAAGCAAAGATATTATTTAAATGATCACGTTCAAATGTTTGTTGAGCAACACCAGCCACTGCAATAACCAGTCTACGGGCGAAAAAATGATTTTTTCAGTTTTCATACGAACGCGTTACAGTAACGCATAAATGCTCTGCTGCGCGATAACGTACCGCGCATTTCCTCGCTTAACATTACCAGGACCGAAAATTTGCTCGTGAGAGATTGCCTTTGGAGTTTTCATCAGAAAATGGGCGAATTTGAAGTCACAATTGGACTACCGTCGTCGATTTAACGGTGATTTATGACACGAGCTGCGAAAACAGGACATGAGCGGCGAAAACATCACACGAGCTGCGAAAACATGACACGAGCGGCGAAAACATGACACGAGCGGCGGAAACAGGACACGAGCAGAGAAAACATGACACGAGCGGCGAAAACATGACACGAGCGGCGAAAACATGACACGAGCGGCGGAAACATGACACGAGCGGCGAAAACATGACACGAGCGGCGGAAACAGGACACGAGCAGAGAAAACATGACACGAGCGGCGAAAACATGACACGAGCGGCGAAAACATGACACGAGGGGCGAAAACATGACACGAGCGGAGAAAACATGACACGAGCGGCGGAAACATGACACGAACGGCGGAAACATGACACGAGCGGCGAAAACATGACACGAGCAGAGAAAACATGACACGAGCGGCGAAAACATGACACGAGCGGCGAAAACATGACATGAGCAGAGAAAACATGACACGAGCGGCGAAAACATGACACGAGCGGCGAAAACATGACACGAGGGGCGAAAACATGACACGAGCGGCGAAAACATGACACGAGCGGAGAAAACATGACACGAGCGGCGAAAACATGACACGAGCGGCGAACATCTCAACTTGATTAGCTGCACTCTCTAGTGTAAAAAGAGAGGACTTATTGGGTCAAAATGAGCATCGCGTCGGTCGCTAGGAACAAAACACCCGCATAAATTTTAAAAGTTCGTGGTAGCGCCTTTTGATTGACCTACTAATGATTACATGACTTATGTACTCAGAATATAATATTGCGATACACCTTTTCTCGTTTTATAACCACACGTCAAAACAATATAGCAACAGTTTGCACAATCATATAACACCGAATAAAAACTAAAACAGCGGCTCAAAATATAGCAACATCCAGTATAAATACACTGATGTCGTTGCAAAATTGATAACAGATGCAAAATGTAGTGACAGAGACAAATAAATATAACGTTGCTTCAAATCGTATAACACTCTCAGAATGTTGCAACAGACGTTTATTTTCTGTAACAAATAATCAAATCTTGTAACAATGCATCATATGGCCCGTATCACAGGTTCAGAGTAATGTAACAGATGAAAAAAATAGTAATGAAAAGTCATAAGATGTAACAACATCTTTTAAACGCCTATTGAGGAGAGAAATCATTTTTTTTACACTTCCATATTAAAAAAATAAAAAATAATGGGTTCACCTTGAAATCCCGAATATCAAAATTCCACAAGTCAAAATCTCGAATAACTAATTCCCAACCATATTTAGCAGTGAAACACTGCACATGCCAGTTGGTAACCCTGATTAGAAGATTCGGGATTTTGATTTATGGGATTTAGATACTGTATACGGGATTTTGACATTCGGGATTTTGACTTTCGGGAGTCTGAATGCCACCCGACAATGATAGATGTAGGACTACATTCCATTATGTACTTCCCGGTCAGTGGAAGATGCAATATCCGCTGACCGGGAAGTAACGGAATTTTCCAGAACAACTCTGTCGTGGCCGGATCACGTGTGATACATATGATGTTCATTCTCAAAATAAAAAGAAGAACCCACGTTATAGAGAACATTTATTGTAGCAAACGTTTCGGAATACAAGTTATTCCATCATCAGTGCTGGAAGAAATTAAAAGTAATTTTCAGTCATGCATAAGACGAATAAGGTCTGAATAGAAATAGCAAGCCAAAACGCAAAAAATAAAAATAAATCCTTTTCTGACGACTAGAATACCACAATTAAGCCCTAATCGCCCTATAAGTACTACTGATGTTCATTCTTTATTGTAATTATAAATAATTTTGTAATCATAGTTTCAAAATGCATTACGTACTACACTATATGGCTTCTTAACTGTTTATTTTGTTTATAAATAATTGTGTCGGAAATTTTTAATTTGTTACAATAATATTTACGTACGTCATTATTTTTTGTATAATTGTTATCCTTTTTGAACGTTGTTACAATAAACCTACTCTGTCACAACATATTGTTTCCTTGTTTTAATGTATAGTTTCACTGTCATTCATTTTGCTGGGTGTCGCTATAATTTGTCGTTGTTGCTTTTTTTTTGCGACACTGTCTCTATATTTCTATTCCCTGTTATATTCAATGGTTCGTCGTTGTTAAATTTGCAGTTCGTCGGTATATTTCGGTAGAATGTGGTTATAAAAGGAGAAAAGGTGTATTTACCAATTACAATATTTCACTAATACAATATTCACCTATTACAATATTTACCTATTTTAATATTTCACTATTACAATATTTCACTATTGCAATATTTACCTATTATAATATTTCATTTACTTGGTTAAGTATCTCATTTTTACTTGGCTTTCACTCCTCCATGATAGATGTAAATTTGACATTTGACTAGTTTTTTCTACTTGTTCTCAGGTAGATAATGATCCTGGAGGTCGAAACGTTCCAGAAATTTTTATTAATTGACTTTCCATAAGGTTAGGTTAGGTTAACATCGGCATCTTTGGGATGCTTTATTTCCAATCAAGCCTGATACATATGATCTTAGCATTGGTTTTTCAAATGTCTTATAACTAACACTATATATAGGACACCATGACGGTTCCCCCGTAAAGCCGGTACCCATTTCCGACACCTGGGTTGAGTGGGGTATTGTGCTTGAGCTTTCCCTTATACCCAACGGGGAAAATCTCCGCGCCAGCGCCGGGATACGAACCCGCGACTCCAACATACGAGCCCGATCCCTTAACCACTGTACCACGGAGAGCACATAATAAATAATGATCTCATTTAAGACGTGTATCTTGGAACTTTTATTTATAATTCGAATATGCAGAAAGCAAACCGCTTATACCGTATATATCCATATTTCATTTAGATTTGAATACTGTATATCGTTAATATCACACACACACAGTTACCATTGGTACATGGTACATTTGACTTCATTTTTATGTCATTTGTTGGCTTTGTGTTCGAAGTTCGTCCTGGTTAGCCGTAGTTTTCTCAAGACAAACCCCATCGCTTCACAAAAGCATCAATTTTCATTTCCATTCCGTGAAAATATTCATCGCGGGAAAGCAAAGTTTTTAATTAGGCCCGACGGGATTGTCAGGAATTTAAAAAGAGCTTAGCCATTCACGCTCGGCTCCTGTTGTAGCTACGCTTCCTTGTTATGATTGGTAACTTTTCTGCTCCCTCAGATGTTCCAGGAATTACTGAATTGAAACGAATAAATAATTTATATCCAAGCACTCATTTGTATCCGGGCTGGGAGTGTCTCTGGTTTGTTTGACAGCATAAAATTCTCTCCCTTTTATTTTACAATCGATCCTAATGCCATGCTAGAGTTCCTGTTTTCTTCCGTTTGACGCGAACACTTCATCCTACTTCATCCAAGACTTCATCCAACTTCATCCAACACTTCATCCAACTTCATCTAACTTAGTAAAACCCTTCATACAACTTCATCCAACACTTCATCTAACTTCATCCAACACTTCATCCAACTCATATCAAAGCCACACCTGCAAGATATCTCCACAATATCCTCAGTACCGTCAATATCGCATTTTCTCTCTCAACACTGTACACACAGAACGCCTTTGCCTTATTTTGGGTCTTGCTAACCCGATACGAGGTGTGTGCTTCCCGTAAACTACAAAGGACAGGTACACCGTAAAAATAAAATTCCCGCCCGTAAGTACAGGGACACGCTCGGCCACGCCCCTCCTGCAACAGGTGTGCTCCGGACAATGCTTGGCACTACAACACACATCTCGCTTTCAAGTGAATTCATTACGAGAATTTGCGCCTGAAAACTGAGAGAGGCAGACGTCATTTTTCAAACATTTTGCTTTCATTCCACCGTAATTTTGCTGATGTGGAGCCTCTTTCCTTTACAGCGCCGCTCGTTGAGACTCCGAGACTTTTACGAGTTTCTTCTTCATTTATGGGACCGTGGAACTAAAAGACTACTGAACAAAATATGTCGCGTCCTCAGAAAATACCATTCTACAGACTCGAGGCAGTCAGGAATTTTTTTTGCCAACTCATATTATAAGTGCAGAATTTTAAACTGGGTCGTGTAAATGCATCTTTTTTACTGGAGTATGACAGTCTCGAATAAAATGTTTAAGAATGTGTTGTAACTGATACGTTGTTACACGTGTAGTTTTTTACTACAGTGGCTTCTGAAATACTTCCATGGAGTACGAACAATTTTCAAGTCCTAGTGTCCTATTTTTTTAGAAGATATTTAGCGACGGCAGTAAATTTTTCATACACCAAATTAAATTAACCATGATTCGTATGAGTCTGTTGAATTCCTAAGCTTTTGGAATAAACTGCTGCGAGTGGCAGTTTGCCGAATACTGAATTCCTCAAGAAATAAGCTCACCGAGAGCAGCTTGCGTGTTCAGATAAGAGAAGCATAAATATTGAAGGAACAAAACATGATCGTGAGGCCCTATTTTAGCAGTTAAATTTGAAAAAAATACCGAGCTTCAGTCAAATGCCTACCCTCAGACGAAACACGTGAGCACATCTGAAGCACACTAAAGTTTTATCAAACTTTTTAGAAAACGCTACTGCATTAACATTCCAGTAGAGAATTATTCATTCAGCTGAGTTGTTATCGATCTCATCCATGTTATTTACCTAGCTGACCTTCCACTGCCGACAGTATGTTGATTGCCGTAGTTCGTGACATTGTTTATACTGCAGGTCTGAGTCGACGGGCTGCTAGAAAGCAGTGATGCTATAGTGGTCTTCAATGATGCTTGTACGTCACCGCTTACATGAATGCTGCACCAAGTTTTTGAGACCAAGAGAAGTTTATGAAATGCTTCATCTTTGTAATTTTTCAGAAACAAGTTATTATAAGTTTTTTTATGATATGAGAAATAAAGAATTATCACAGCCTCTATCGGCATTAATTTTGAAGCAAAGTTTAATCCGGAACATAACGCTTTCTTTAAAACTCGGAATTTCTAAAACTCCCTGCTTTGTAGTTTTACAGAACATGACGTGGCTTTCGTAATATCGACATTTACAAAGCTAGAAAGCAGATGTTGCATGCAGCCTAGTTTTTGTACATCGTTAAATGCAAACTGAAGCCACAGTAAGGGACAAATGACAGACACAACTGCAAATTTGATGTTCAGGCAATCATCACAACGAACAACAAAGCATTTACGCAATGGATGAGTTATGTCCATTCCTGGTAATTCAAAGTTTTTTTTTTCAATTTCAAAGTTCATACCAACGGCAAAGTGAACGGCAGCGTGTGGGCTTTTTCTGGGATAATATGCAACTGCTCACTTAACTGTTTTGAAAATTCAATATGAATAACTAGAAGAAATTTCAATAAATCATTTGTGAAATCGTTTTTTTTTTGGTGTGATGACTATCTATTTTTTTAATTTCTTTATTAATTTCCATCCATTATCTTTGAATCTACTGCATTGATTTCTGTGAAAATGTGCAGAAGAGCTCTACGGTCTACAAAGTTATTTTTTGAAATGGCTCCGTAAAATATTATCGAATAACGTTTGAGCTAAAAAGTTTAATAACTATATGCTAACTATAGCTAAACAATTATGACGACTAACCATCAATACCTAATAACTATTGCGATCTTTTACCAGCGTGTTGAACCATAGTTTCTTCTGTTACTTGATTTTAACCAACCTGAACTTGATTCCATTTTCAGTCATTAAATGTTCGGTTCTTTGGATGAGCATGAAAAGCTCAAAATTTTATTTTCTCCCCCCGACAAGTTCACTCTGACGAACGAGTGCATGATCGATCCAATACCTCAAGGATCTTCGTAACAGTTTCGGGCAAGATAGAAAATTAAAAACTAATTTTACTACAAGTGATAACTTTAGCTAACCTCCAGTACATGAAATGTAGAAATTATATCTGATGAACTCTTCAGAGCAAGAATGAAAGAAAAATTTGCTGCTCTTTGAAACATGTTTTGCTAAAATAATTTTGTAGGGTTAATTATTTCATTTGTTAGATTCTATGTAAATTCTGGATTCACCTGTTGTATGATTGTGTAATAATGCTTCGAAAAATGGGACTACATTGAAAGAAATGGTACATTCTTAATCCAATGCACGTTTCTCTTCAAAATAATCTTCTAATAATGCCTAATGAAATGGACAGCTTAGCTGAATGTGCTTCTTAAAATTGTCAGCCTGTTTTCTGTAGAAATGCAAATTGAAGTCTCGAGTTGCTGGCAGCCGGAAATCTGAGCAGCAGCGCACACTTTAGCAAATTAAATCAGGTCTTAAAATTTTGATGCGTTCCAAAGGTTCCCAACAGCCCATCCATTAGAGTGGAGCTCTATTGTTGAATCCCTTGATCTTGATGATGGCACTTGCGGCCAAGTGACTTTAATAAAAATTCTAGTGTAATTGACTCAACATATATAATATTGCTCGACTGAAGAAAGTTTGCATGATCAAGAATACAACGCTTTGGAATGTAATTTTTCCGGTTAACTTTCAGGTCCTTCATTGGTAATATTGAAGTAACTTAAATACTAGTTTCAAAATCCGTAGACTTTTATGAATTAGCACTAAATTCATGTGTTTTATTGTGGTAAACTAGCATCTCTGTTTCTAAACTCATTCTGGAAACGGAATTGACAGATTTAAATGACGCGGTCAAGGTTACTTATGAGGTTTGTTGCTCAAATAATCGATTCTTGGACTTCTGTGAAACTAAGCCATATGACAACTTCTAGTTTTTTTTCAACGTTGAACCAATGTCTCCAAATGAACTATGTTCATTTTAAAAGACTCGTTGGTTAGTTTCACGGGTATGAAACATTTAGGGCGCTTAATCCTAGAATATTTGAAAAACACTTGAAATATTCCGCTAACTTTGAAAATGTACGGAAATATTAAGTGTTGACCGGCAAGGCTGGCATTCACGAGGTGCCGTGCAAGGTTTTCGGCGCAGAATTTCGATTCAAGTTACTATAATAAATTTTCGATGGTGAAATAAATTTAAGGACAATCGGACATCTCTGCACCGATGAATAATTAGACTGAGATGACGTCTGCATGTGGCTTGACAAAGAAAACTTATTTACGTAAGGCAATTTCTATTTATACGCTAATTAGCGAGGCTGAAACATATTTCAAGTACAGCATTGATCTCGATGACTGTTGCCTAAATTAAAAAAATATTCAATATTAGAACGGACCACTGAGACCAACCAGAGACAGCAGAACTGCAGAAACTGGATTTTACTTATGATAAAAAGATTGAAATCATATTGTAAATGAGGCTCTCCTAACATTTAAAGTTGAGATAATATAAGTATATAATATTTAAATAAATATAAGCGATATTCATGCAAAGAGTGAACCTTAAACACAACGAAGATGAAATTAAGAAACATTTTACCTATGCAAATAATCTAAAAATATTTTCTTTTTATTCATTCATGAACAGATTTTGATAGCACCTACTCTTACATCACCCCGCGCATAAACACACACTCACCCATTTAAAATAAGCCCAAATATAGTTATGTACGACACATGAATAAAACAGTTACTTTATAACACTGTACTCTTCATTAAGTTCATATTTTTCTTTAGCTTAGAGAGATTCTAAAATTTAGTAATCATGATCATTTTTGCTAAAGAGAAAGTTTCAAAATGGGTATTGTCATGCAAACGTTGTATAATTTGAAGCTTCAGTTTAAAGCGAACTATGATGCAGAAGCGAAAAGGACATATGCAAATGTGTTGTGCTGCCAACATTAAGACCGCGAAGAGCAATCCTTAAAAGAAAGGCAAACGCATATGCTTCTGTGATGCAAATTTCTTTCTTGCGTTAGGAAGAAACTTTTTAGCTAAACATTAATTTAGCTTGTGGCTAAACATTAATGTAGCTTCTAGCTAAACATTAATGTAGCTTTTAGCTAATCATTAATTTAGCTTTTAGCTAAACGTTAATGTACCTATTAGCTAAACCTTAATGTAGCTTTTAGCTAAACATTAATGTAGCTTTTAGCTAATCATTAATTTAGCTTTTAGCTAAACGTTAATGTACCTATTAGCTAAACATTAATGTAGCTTTTAGCTAAACATTAATGTAGCTTTTAGCTAAACATTAATTTAGCTTTTGGCTAAACATTTATTTGTTCTTTATTTCTGATGTGTGTTATAAGACTTTTTGTTGATAATAAAAATATAGAGCTCAACTTTTCCGAACGACGACTCTAATGAATAGCAACAAAAAAATCCTCAATAGTGCAAGCCATCAAGTTAGAGTGCTTTTCAAAGTAGTGAATGATTATTTCCAAGCTTTGCTAAGAACAACATTTTATCAAACTGATGCTTTTTGTACAAGAGCCTGCGAATTAATTCTTCCTTCATTTCCTTAGTTCATCAAACGAAAGCTGAAATTATACTGCAAATCTGTGTGGTTTGAGAATTCGTGGCGTGATATCTACTTTGGAATGAAATTAATCTCAATATAATGAATAATTTTTTCAGTGATGTTGGAGACGGCGATTTCGCCAAAGAACTTATAGCTGCGAACACAACAAAATTTGCCATGCCGGTTATTTATTGACTGCTGTGAAGCCTTATTTAATCAAAAAAGTATGAGTATTCTATTTAGCACGTTGAAGAGCATTTTATTCAACACTTTAACCTGCATGTGAGCCACCGGTGGTACACGGAGGTAAATTTTCATAATGTTACCGACCGACCAGTAGTCGCAAACTCAATTTTCATAAATACTTAATCAAAGCTAAATAGTGGCACGATCCAGTGAATATTTGGTATTTTCGAAGTGACTTACTACAATTGAGTTTAAATCTGAATTGAATATTGAACTTTTGTTTACCCTATGGCTGTTACAGTGTTAAGAGCTGCTGAATCTTTTAGTCGCAGTCATCACTCTGGCGGTATTCTTTGTTCTTCATTGCATTTTACCAGCAGCAAGCAACGAAATGCAAATAAGAATGATGGACAGTTGTTTTTTATGGAAAAAATCAAAAATACTAAATTCGTGCTTTAAAAATGTTCACCTCCATTATGTTCAGCTCATGTTCTTTTACAAATTCCAACTTTTTGTATATGAGATGAAGTGAACATGCTTTTCAAAAGTTTTGTATTTATTAACGTAAGTATATTACTTATTGTCAAACTCATGCCAACTTTTTCCATGACTCTATTTTATCGACAGTGTCACTATTTCGAGCTCTCTAGCCTGAATAAATGATTTTGATTTTTCTACTCACGGATTCGTGTTCGAGCTCAAAAATTTGAGCATGTCTCTAAGCTGTATTTTTTCCGTTGAAATATTTATTTTCAGTAGAAAAAATAGACAAATAAAGATAATCTCTTCTCAAGCACATCAGTTACATCACAACCCGGACCACAAGCCCTCATGAAGCCCGAGGTCCAAGCACCACAGAGTACAAACCGTATCGCTCACACAACACAAAACAAAATTCCAATCATTTCACCCCTATAATACACACCCTGTCACTCAGCATCCTATAAAGTACGTGGACCCGTCACACAATACGATGCATTTCGATCACAACGAAGTACTGCACCGAGCGTGCGGCATTTTTTGGCTATGAAACCAAAGGAATTTTCACACTTATACTACACACCACGTCACTCAGCATCCTATAAAGTACGTGCACAATACGATGCATTTCGATCACAACGAAGTACTGCACGGAGCGTGTGGCATTTTCCTCGCTGCGGAACCGACCCATTTCCCCCAGAAAGAATGATCCGCTCGGCAGGAAGTCAACACAAAGCCTGATGGATCGTAAGCTCTGGTGTGAACACTGAGACGAGCGATGAGGTGCGCGGTGTAGCGACCGTGACCAAATCCATTAAAGATTGAGTGTTGCACGAACACCGCGAAACACACTCTGGAAAAGAAAACGTGTTTCTGAAAAAATAAAAAAATGTTTAAAATTTTGTGCATAAAGTTCGTGTAAGAGCCAAAAAACATTCGAAGTATTTTTTCTCGAAGTAATTTTTCAAAGTATTTTTTCATACCATGCCAATAACTGTGTTTTAAAATTTTTTGTCTCACAATCTTTTTGGATGCATTATCCTCTTGATGCTCTGATATAAGTCATTCTTGTGGAAATGGGATCCATTAGGACAGAGCTACAACCTTGCTAGAAGCGGTTCATGAGAGAAGTGTGTGGGTAATCCATAAATAAATTGTGCAAGAGACAGGACTGAGCTGACAACCAAGTTCTATATACTTGGTAGCGTCATTATCTCTAATTTTAGTGTTGAAACTGTAAACTAATTTACCTAGCCCAACTACCAATGTTACGTGAATGGGTTTGAAAAAATCCACGGATTTCAAAACCAGTATTTAACTTACTTCGACGCAAAGTAAATCAGGAAGGAGAAGTTGGCTCACTTGCTAAAACTTTTCAAGCTCCTGTCTTTTCGATGGTAAGAAATTTTCTTTACGTTAAGCTGCTTTAAAGACTGGAATCAATTACTATGAGAATTTATTTGAAGCCACTCCGCCGCAAATGCCGCCATTAGGATTATGAGATTTACAAATGGCTCCATCAAATGAAGAGGCTCTTAGAACCTTTAGAACATATGAGCAGTTGGAAGCCTGATCGCATTTTCTGAAGAGAATACTGCAGTTCACGTCTTTGTCTAACTAAATTTGGAGACTTTAATTTACATTTCTACCAAAACTAGAGCGAATAGCTTGATGGCGTTAACAGCTAAATGGCTTACTTCATTTCGAATCGTCAAGGTAGTAAGTTTGGCATTAGTGATCTGCATTTCTTGAAAAATACTTCGTTTTAGAAACGTTTGAAATATCATTATAATCAATGATATAAAAATTAATTAAATTATAATAATTGCAACTAATGTTATAAATTTTGATTATAATAATATCATAATAATTGCTTTGCATCCGGGCCGACACTGATCACGGCATCGATGCCTGCTTCCTGGATACAAATTACAAAAGCTCAAAATGAACACACGGGCAAAATCAAAGTGAAATGTTTAGTTTTTTCATACCTTTCAAAAGATATAATTGAAAATTTTGTGGTTTATTGTCATTGTTATTGTTGTCATTGCTTCAAAGTGTCTGATTGTGAGACGAATATATTAGTTGTCGTCTTAAATATTTACTGAAAGAAAAGCTGTTTTTTTATTTAAATATTTTTTATTTATTTTTTATTTATTGTTTATTTTATTTAAAAAATGTTATTTTTATTTTTCACTTCAATTTTTTCAAGATGTCCATTTTATATGGATTAAATATATATAATGTTTCGATGAATGCTAAATGAAATGAATGCTCAGATGAAATAATGAAGAGACTGCTCTAATCTACTTCTGCCTAGAGAATTTTTGTGAGCGTTAAAGAATACCCCATTCACTTTGTGTTATTTTACTGATTTTTGCTAAGTTTAAAACTACTCTAGTGGTTAAATGAAAGAAATTAATTGCATTTGATCAATTTTAAAGCACAGAGTACTAAATTATTTTCTTGTACAATAAATGATTCAAATTTTTTCAAACAAAAATTAGTTTATTTTTTTATAGAACAGACCAAATAACTTTTTAGCAGAAATTATATTTTAAATCTACCTCAATAAAAACCGCAAAAAAAAGAACTTATGCGAACTTTGTGTTAATTATTCAATGAATTTACAGCTCATTTTTTATTTCGCAGTGAATTAATTAGTTTTTAGAAACATATTTACTGATATGAAATAACTTACTACCCCCATCTTCCAAATTTTTCGGCAGCTACAACACATTTAGAAATTTTTTCATTTACAACAAACTTTCATGAACTTATAAATTAATTTCAAATTACTCACTTCCACCTTTCTTCTGAATTCTAGAGCAGCCACTTTTAATTTGAGTAAATTTTCATAATCTTAGTTATTGACTTCAAAAAACTTATTTCCCTCATCTTCCAAATATCACGGCAGCTGCAACTTATTCAGAACAAATTTTCATTAACTTATTCACTAACTTCAAATTAATTACTTACCCGATCTTCCAAATTTCACGGCAGCTGCAACTTATTTAGAACAAATTTTCTTTAACTTATTCACTAACTTCAAATTAGTTACTTCCTCCTTCTTCCAAATTTCACGGCAGCTGCAACTTATTCAGAACAAATGTTCATTAACACATTCACTAACTTCAAATTAGTTACTTCCCCCATCTTCCAAATATCACGGCAGCTGCAACTTATTTAGTACAAATTTTCATTAACTTATTCACTAACTTCAAATTAGTTACTTCCTCCATCTTCCAAATTTCACGGCAGCTGCAACTTATTCAGAACAAATTTTCATTAACACATTCACTAACTTCAAATTAGTTACTTCCTCCATCTTCCAAATTTCACGGCAGCTGCAACTTATTCAGAACAAATTTTCATTAACACATTCACTAACTTCAAATTAGTGACTTCCTCCATCTTCCAAATTTCACGGCAGCTGCAACTTATTCAGAACAAATTTTCATTAACTTATTCACTAACTTCAAATTAGTTACTTCCCCATCTTCCAAATTTCACTGCAGCTGCAACTTATCTAGAACAAATTTTCATTAACTTATTCACTAGCTTCAAATTAGTTACTTCCCCCATCTCCCAAATTTCACTGCAGCTGCAACTCATTCAGAACAAGTCCTCACTTCATTTCGTACTCAATTGGGCCGGTCACTCAAACCACGTTGATCAAACGACTCGTCCTTATTTTCTTTCGACTAATTTTAGTTTCCGAGTTTCTGTCAACACGAAGTTGTCGGTCGCTTTGGTCTGCGATGTCATGGACTGATCATGCGCTTGCTTATTCGAGTGAAATGGGGGGAATGTGAGAATAAAGTTTTACCGCTCCACGCTGAAAGTTTTGCTCTTCCGCTCTGGTTCAGAAGATCAACCGATCTAGTGTTCAATGTGCGGACGAAAAAATATCAAACCTGGAATACCAAATCAAAGAACTTGGAGTCGATGAAAAAACTAGGATAAAAATTTCAATCGGTAACTATCAACTTAACAGAAGTAAAAATTCCAGCAGTAACAACTGGCAGTAACTGTAGTGTGTATTGCAATTAATGGACACTTACGTGCGGGCAAAAGAAGTTATCAATTAATGAAAAATTGAAAAAGTTGACTAGATGTCGTTTGAGGATTTTTGAATAATGTATGACCGTCTAACCCAGGGCTTCTCAACCTTTCTGTTGTTGTGTACCCCCTTAGCCTAATGGTGTCTCTTCATTTACCCCCAGCAGCACACTTAAAGGTTTAAGAAACTATAAAAATACACGTAATGCTTAATAACTATATATACTAATACGGTTGTTTGCAAATATATATTGTACATTTACCATATGAAGTGTGTTAAATGTACCCCTAGGGGTACATGTACCCCCTGTTGAGATGCCCTGGTCTAACCAATGATGTTGAATTAGTGAGACTTTGATTGAATCTTTAATAATAATAGAATTAAATTTTCAGAGAATATTCGTGATAATCGCTCCATGTTTCAGAATTATTTCCTTCATTTTACAGTCTGTACAAAACATTGGCCTTTGAAAAAAGAGGAGAAATGCCTGACAACGACGAAACCTCAAACCGTTCGTAAATGATTTATAGTTCGTTCTGCTGATCATCCCCGCAACAAATTTGTAGTTTTGTGTGCCATATGGGTCTGCCATTTTGCAGCTTCAGTGCGCCTTTAATGACGTGCAAGAAACAGGTTTCAATGCTGCATCTGCTTTCCAGCCTTGCAAATGCCGGCATTAATTATGCTATATCGAGCTCAGTAAAGCACAAAAGAAGGAGTTTTGCATGTTTTAAAAGAGCTCACAAACAGCTTCTTCGGAATGAATACCGATGAAATCATTCTTCACCTTACAATTTTCTGGAGGTTAAACAATGGAAGATGCTATAACACACGTGTGCAATTAAGCTAGCTAATTCACTCCCGTGACTTACAAGCGCGTTCAATTTCATGAAGTTGGAGAAAAAATCTCTTTGCAGCTTCGAAAGAAAACAATTCTGTAGCAGAAATTACCCCCACGGATCGCCTGGCAACTGTTCTGAGGTCCACTAAGAGGTCGCTGAGAATGTGCAGTCTTCCAGGAAGCTGCGCAAGACCTCAGGGTACGTTGCTTGAGGGCAAAATCTTTGGAGTAAACATATTCGAACACACGTATATCCCATTGTCATATCTGTATCAGCGTTGCATCATAGCGAGAGAAATAAAATGGGCTGCTGTACTGGTCTTGGTCTTTCAAAATGTACGCGTATTAAGTGTTGCTTTAACGCAGGTTTGTTTTCGGCGGCTTATTTTCAGTACAGGTATCTTCTGTAGCAATGTGAACATTTTGCGTCATGTAAAAATTAACGCGAAAGAAGAGAGCTTACTGAGCAAAATTCTTAAGAGTAATCTTTTATATTAAATCAAGTTAAGCTGTCGTAATAACGTCCAGCTTTTACTTTTACGTTTTATTCAACATCATGCAAAATAAAGTTATCAACTTCACGCCATTCTAAAGTGTCAGATAATCTGAAAATCAATAAGCTTCGAAGTCGCTGTTACAAATTGGCTTTCTTGATGTCCTTGCATGCCAGTTCTTTGATATTATTCTTTAAATGTCCTTAGTTCCTAAATTTACAAGTGCAACAGAAATGAGTTGCGAGCTCAACGCTCATCTAGCGGCGAGCTAAAGAAGCTGATGGGGCGCGTAGAAGTTTAGATTGCAGCGGAGACGACAATCTACATCCGGGGATTTCCGCTCGAGCAGCACGCAACTATGAAATAAAATCAACGCTGCATATTAAAAATTGTGGTCGGCTTAAAAACACTATAAATTCGGCAGGAAATCGCAAATGGAGTAAAATTACCGCACTCTTACATTCCAGCAAAATTTCATTCATGCAGATGAACAATAACGAATTATATTATTCTTTAAGAAACTTAAAAACCTAAATGGTGAGAGAATATGTAGTTCAGCATCGTGTTTCGAAGGTTCAGTACACATTGCATGGGTATGATCTCGTTTCATTGAATATGCTAAGTTAGTGCACAATTGCACAGAGACGCTCATTATACTCGACTGTAAATACAAATTTACAGTCTCTTCAGTAAACTCCAATTACGCATACTGTATTATTGCTCGGCTGTCAATGTTAAAAAATTTTTTCAATATTATCGTTGGATTTGAATTTGAACCATGTGGCTGAATCTTTTGAGCCGTAAAACTGCTATTCCTTACACCGGATACGAAGGAAGCATCGAACTGAAGCGGCATCGTTAGAGAGACTTCTCAGTCGCCTAGAATACCAGGAAAATAATTCATGGAAATCCGTTGTGCCCAAATCAAATACCTCGAGATTTAAAACACGTCTCTCATATCTGTGATACAATTAAGAGAAGCTTACATTTCACTCGTTAATGGAATAGAATTTAAAATGGCAATCTTTCTTTTATTCGATGAGCTTCGCTTTGTGAATGTTTGTAGCTACATCGTGGAGTAAGCGAAGTGATTGCATAAACAATTTTAAAACGCCGTAACTCATAGATAAGTGTTTTCTTTTTTGCAGGATTCACTAATCGCAGCGCTGATGATCAATTAATGCACGATTTCATACTGAAAGCTTCCTCAATTTTAGAACACAACTGTTGTTCGAGCAGCACCCCCGTACTCTGCTAAGCAAAGCAGCACTGACGCTGCTCAAACTGTCATTGCAGCTGAAACTGCTTAAGTATATGCGTCAGAGTTCCAGTGAGACCTGGAATGCTTTGAAAACGTTCAGTCCCGCGCTCTAACAGCCTTCCAACAGAGTCTAACGTGTAAGGGAATTTAAAATGTGTCCTTTTGAGAAGCAACTAGAGAAGTAACAAGCAGCCAACGGACATTGTTGTCTGAAATACATACGTGGCAACAAGAAGAGCGATGTTGTACGTAACAAAACGGGGAAAAAAGATCCCGTTAGGTATCGAATAGTCGGTACTTGCTCCCACTCTTCTGAAAATTTCCAGACGTGGACTAAGTTACTTATGTAAGCGAAGTGATTGGTTCATTAACGCATAATCTGAAAATTAACGCTCCAAGGAGCGTAAAAATTTTACATACACATGCCCTGTGACGTCCATTCGAGAGTCTTACGAAGCATGAAATGGGTGTGTGCACACACAGCTCACAGTTGGAGCACTCGCTGGATGAGTAAAATACGACTTAATTCTAAGCAAAACTACTACTACATTGGCCTAAGTTAAACTACTACTACTAAGTAGTAGTTTAGCTACTACTACTACTACTCTAAGATAATCCACTCTCAATAACAGCAAAATTACACATAAATTTCATCACCCCCGTGCTGATAATAAAACATAATTTTTTCGCTCAAATTTAAAAAAGATTTGCCGTTTTTCCTATCTGATTTTGTGATGCGCATCACTAAGATTACCTTGTTGACCACTCTATAGGCACAAAAAAATATACCCGCGCATCTTTGGTAACTCACTTCCTTGGCTTACTCAGGTACTTGTTGGAAATACTGTACAAGAATTATTTCAGCATCCCCAGAAGAGCGGCACCATCCTTGTCTAAAACCTAAGGTGCATGCCAGGGACCGATCCCGTCTTTTCCGTACAGCTGCCGGGAGGCCATCGAAGTTTGTCCAAGATGCAGACATTCGATTTGCAGAACTGCAGTCAGCAGCGCTCAGAGCTACGCCATCTCGGACTTGGAAATGAAGAAGTTGTGTTGTATTTTGTGGGATCTCGGGTCAACTCCATAGCGGCCGCACGTTTAATTTTGAACTTCTCTTTTGTTTGGGCGAAGAATTTCAGCCAGCCGCGCTAAATTCTGTGACTGACATGCTCAAGCGAATGATGTCAGTTCTGGAATGAAATGTTCAATGTTCTGATGAAGTTTAAAAAACTCTGACAAAGATAAGGTCTTCACCAGGGGTTATAGAATGAAAGTAGCAGCGAAATAACTTGAACATGTTTAATTATTGCAATATGTGTGATCGTTATCCTTCATTAATGCAAAGGTCACTCTTCGTAAATGAACAGCCAGAGATTTATTATTTGAATATTTTATTTAATCCCATTGTTTTCAAGCCAATTTGAATCTTAACTTAAAGAGAATTCATTGCGCTTTATACAGGGTCGTCTGACTGAACATAACTGAATAAAAATCCTCAAGTTTGGGTTTTTTATCTGCAATTTGACCATGTAGGCGTAATCTTTGACAGGCGGGTATTTTGACTGGTGGGAATGAAAATCCATGTCTCTGACAGGTGGGTTCATGTCTTGCGAAAATCCATGTCTCTGACAGGTGGGCTCATATCTTTGAAAAAAACCATGTCTCTGACAGGTGGGTTCATGTCTTTGCGAAAATCCATGTCTCTGACAGGCGGGTCTTTTGACTGGTGTGCATAATCTCTGACATGTGGGTCTTTTGACTGATCGGCATAACTTCTCATGAATGCCTCACACAGGTAGGTGCAAGGATTTCAAGCCAGTGTGCAAAATGTTCAGCCAAAATCCATTTCGAGAACAACTTGAAGTTAGCAACCTGGATGTCTTCAACTATTACTCTTATGCCAGTATCTTTAACGATACTGTTAAGGCACTTGAATCTGTGTATTCGATGGGCCCTGTTCTTTGCGAAAATCTATGTCAGAGTGAACTATATGAAGTTTCAGAAATATCATTGGGGAATCACCAATCCTGGTGTGCTCTATGGACGAGGGAAGTTTCTCGGAAATAATCTCATTCAAAATTTCGAATGTGTTTGCTGTGAAAAAAAAACTGTTCAATGATCCTTACCTCTTGTTCACGGCACCAAATTCTCTCTTCATTCTTATACCTTCTCTTGCGTCCCAAACAGAGCCACACCAGCTGCAACACATCATACCAGCTGCCACACCACACCAGCTGCAACACAGAACACCAGCTGCAACACAGAACATCAGCTGCAACACAGCACACCAGCTGCAACACAACACTCCAGCTGCAACACTGTGTTCCAAGTGCCACAACAAAAAGAGGTTCCCAGCTCCCTTCCGTTACCATTGCTACGCTCAAGAAATTCAGAGGAATTTCTCAACGAAAGCGTAAGGCAAATTTGAACATTGAGTTGGACGCTGTCCCCTCGCTGCTGCCAATTCAAACAACCTCGCAGTTTCTTTGTTCATCACCACAAATTCACGCTCAATTAAGGTCGCTATGAATTTAGCGGTGCAGGGCGGTGCTTTTGTTTGAGAGCATGCAATTCTTGGTTTGTTGTGGGGGTGAACTTGAGGTTTCAAACTTGTGGTTTGAGGCGATGCAGGAATGTTTGACGGAAGCATATTTTCAAGATGTCCCCTCAGTTGATTTTGAGTAGTTGCAGAACGATTTCATGGGAATTTTATTCTATGAGGAATTAAATAAAGACCTCACTGAGAAGTTAGACATTTTTTACGAAAAATTTATCGTTTCTTAGTGTTAAACGTCAGCGCCTCATAAGTTGCCCACATATATCTGCATGCGACTCCACTGTGCAACTCTAATTTACCACTCCATCACAGAGTTTAACATATTCAAGGGAATATATTTTTATTTTGCTCAACCTCTAATATTCAAATCCTGATACGGCT
Source organism: Morinoia aosen (assembly GCA_030386875.1). NCBI lineage: Eukaryota > Metazoa > Arthropoda > Malacostraca > Amphipoda > Talitridae > Morinoia > Morinoia aosen. The sequence continues at coordinate 50,440,987 of CM059564.1, forward strand.
TTTGTCTACTTCTCATGATTTTTCTATGAATTAGGATAATATAGTATCGAGAGTTCAAAGTCAAGTCACCCCCAGAAACAGTTACGATAATAGAATAATATAGTTAAGACATGTTTAAAATCCAGTTGGTTCTAATGCATTTCAGGAATCAACTTTTTCGGAAATGAACAATTTTTCTTTCTTCTGTTTCTTTCCACCACATAACTTAGCATCCAACAGCAACGCACAATTTTGGCTACAACTCTGCAACTCAATTCCACCACACAACTCTGCAACTCAATTCCACAACACAACTCTGCCACACAATTCCACCAAGCAACTCTGCCGCACAATTCCACCACACAACTCTGCCACACAATTCCACCACACAACTCTGCCACACAATTCCACCAAGCAACTCTGCCACACAATTCCACCACGCAACTCTGCGACACAATTCCACCACACAACTCTGCCACACAATTCCACCACACAACTCTGCACCACAATTCCACCACACAACTCTGCACCACAATTCCACCACACAACTCTGCGACACAATTCCACCACACAACTATGCACCACAATTCCACCACACAACTCTGCACCTCAATTCCACCACACAACTCTGCGACACAATTCCACCACACAACTCTGCACCACAATTCCACCACACAACTCTGCACCACAATTCCACCACACAACTCTGCGACACAATTCCACGACACAACTCTGCCACACTATTCCACCACACAACTCTGCACCACAATTCCACCACACAACTCTGCGACACAATTCCACCACACAACTCTGCCACACTATTCCACCACACAACTCTGCACCACAATTCCCCCACACAACTCTGCGACACAATTCCACGACACAACTCTGCGACACAATTCCCCCACACAACTCTGCACCACAATTCCACCACACAACTCTGCGACACAATTCCACCACACAACTATGCACCACAATTCCACCACACAACTCTGCACCTCAATTCCACCACACAACTCTGCGACACAATTCCACCACACAACTCTGCACCACAATTCCACCACACAACTCTGCACCACAATTCCACCACACAACTCTGCGACACAATTCCACGACACAACTCTGCGACACAATTCCCCCACACAACTCTGCACCACAATTCCACCACACAACTCTGCGACACAATTCCCCCACACAACTCTGCGACACAATTCCACCACACAACTCTGCGACACAATTCCACCACACAACTCTGCGACACAATTCCCCCACACAACTCTGCGACACAATTCCCCCACACAACTCTGCGACACAATTCCACCACACAACTCTGCCACACTATTCCACCACACAACTCTGCCACACAATTCCACCACACAACTCTGCGACACAATTCCACCACACAACTCTGCGACACAATTCCCCCACACAACTCTGCGACACAATTCCACCACACAACTCTGCGACACAATTCCACCACACAACTCTGCGACACAATTCCACCACACAACTCTGCCACACTATTCCACCACACAACTCTGCCACACTATTCCACCACACAACTCTGCACCACAATTCCCCCACACAACTCTGCGACACAATTCCACCACACAACTCTGCGACACAATTCCACCACACAACTCTGCCACACAATTCCACCACACAACTCTGCGACACAATTCCACCACACAACTCTGCGACACAATTCCACCACACAACTCTGCGACACAATTCCACCACACAACTCTGCGACACAATTCCACCACACAACTCTGCAACACAATTCCACCACACAACTCTGCTACACAATTCCACCACACAACTCTGCCACACAATTCCACCACACAACTCTACAACACAATTCCACCACACAACTCTGCTACACAATTCCACCCACAACTCTGCCACGCAATTCCACCACACAACTCTGCCACACAATTCCACCACACAACTCTGCCACACAATTCAACCACACAACTCTGCCACACAATTCAACCACACAATTCTGCCACACAATTCCACCACACAACTCTGCCACACAATTCCACCACACAACTCTGCCACACAATTCCACGACACAACTCTGCCACACAATTCCACCACACAACTCTGCCACACAATTCCACCACACAATTCTGCCACACAATTCCACCACACAACTCTGCTACACAATTCCACCACACAACTCTGCCACACAATTCCACCACACAACTCTGATACACAATTCCACCACACAACTCTGCAACACAATTCCACAACACAAGTCTGCCACACAATTCCACCACACAACTCTGCAACACAATTCCACCACACAACTCTGCCACACAATTCCACCACACAACTCTGCTACACAATTCCACCACACAACTCTGCAAAACAATTCCACCACACAACTCTGCCACACAATTCCACCACACAACTCTGCAACACAATTCCACCACACAACTCTGCCACACAATTCCACCACACAACTCTGCAACACAATCCCACCACACAACTCTGCAACACAATTCCACCACACAACTCTGCCACACAATTCCACCACACAACTCTGCAACACAATTCCACCACACAACTCTGCAACACAATCCCACCACACAACTCTGCCACACAATCCCACCACACAACTCTGCAACACAATCCCACCACACAACTCTGCAACACAATCCCACCACACAACTCTGCCACACAATCCCACCACACAACTCTGCAACACAATTCCACCACACATCTCTGCCACACAATTCCACCACACAACTCTTCAACACAATTCCACCACACAACTCTGCCACACAATTCCACCACACAACTCTTCAACACAATTCCACTACACAACTCTGCAACACAATTCCACCACACAACTCTGCCACACAATTCCACCACACAACTCTTCAACACAATTCCACCACACAACTCTTCAATACAATTCCACCACACAACTCTGCCACACAATTCCACCACACAACTCTTCAACACAATTCCACCACACAACTCTGCCACACAATTCCACCACACAACTCTGCCACACAATTCCACCACACAACTCTTCAACACAATTCCACTACACAACTCTGCAACACAATTCCACCACACAACTCTGCCACACAATTCCACCACACAACTCTGCCACACAATTCCACCACACAACTCTTCAACACAATTCCACCACACAACTCTGCAACACAATTCCACCACACAACTCTGCCACACAATTCCACCACACAACTCTGCCACACAATTCCACCACACAACTCTGCCACACAATTCCACCACACCACTCTGCCACACAATTCCACCACACAACTCTCCCACACAATTCCACCACACAACTCTGCCAAACAATTCCACCACACAACTCTGCCACACAATTCCACCACACAACTCTTCAACACAATTCCACCACACCACTCTTCAACACAATTCCACCAAACAACTCTTCAACACAATTCCACCACACAACTCTGCCACACAATTCCACCACACAACTCTGCAACACAATTCCACCACACAACTCTTCAACACAATTCCACCACACAACTCTGCCACACAATTCCACCACACAACTCTTCAACTCAATTCCACCACACAACTCTGCCACACAATTCCACCACAAAACTCTTCAACACAATTCCACCACACAACTCTGCCACACAATTCCACCACACAACTCTTCAACTCAATTCCTCCACACAACTCTTCAACACAATTCCACCACACAACTCTGCCACACAATTCCACCACACAACTCTGCCACACAATTCCACCACACAACTCTTCAACACAATTCCACCACACAACTCTTCAACACAATTCCACCACACAACTCTTCAACACAATTCCACCACACAACTCTGCCACACAATTCCACCACACAACTCTTCAACACAATTCCACCACACAACTCTTCAACACAATTCCACCACACAACTCTGCCACACAATTCCACCACACAACTCTGCCACACAATTCCACCACACAACTCTGCCACACAATTCCACCACACAACTCTGCCACACAATTCCACCACACAACTCTTCAACTCAATTCCACCACACAACTCTTCAACTCAATTCCACCACACAACTCTTCAACACAATTCCACCACACAACTCTTCAACACAATTCCACCACACAACTCTTCAACACAATTCCACCACACAACTCTGCCACACAATTGCACCACACAACTCTTCAACTCAATTCCACCACACAACTCTGCCACACAATTCCACCACACAACTCTGCCACACAATTCCACCACACAACTCTTCAACACAATTCCACCACACCACTCTTCAACACAATTCCACCACACAACTCTTCAACACAATTCCACCACACAACTCTACCACACAATTCCACCACACAACTCTGCAACACAATTCCACCACACAACTCTTCAACACAATTCCACCACACAACTCTGCCACACAATTCCACCACACAACTCTTCAACTCAATTCCACCACACAACTCTGCCACACAATTCCACCACACAACTCTTCAACACAATTCCACCACACAACTCTGCCACACAATTCCACCACACAACTCTTCAACTCAATTCCACCACACAACTCTTCAACACAATTCCACCACACAACTCTGCAACACAATTCCACCACACAACTCTTCAACACAATTCCACCACACAACTCTTCAACACAATTCCACCACACAACTCTTCAACACAATTCCACCACACAACTCTGCCACACAATTCCACCACACAACTCTGCCACACGATTCCACCACACAACTCTTCAACACAATTCCACCACACAACTCTGCCACACAATTCCACCACACAACTCTTCAACTCAATTCCACCACACAACTCTTCAACACAATTCCACCACACAACTCTGCCACACAACTCCACCACACAACTCTGCCACACAATTCCACCACACAACTCTTCAACACAATTCCACCACACAACTCTTCAACACAATTCCACCACACAACTCTTCAACACAATTCCACCACACAACTCTGCCACACAATTCCACCACACAACTCTTCAACACAATTCCACCACACAACTCTTCAACACAATTCCACCACACAACTCTGCCACACAATTCCACCACACAACTCTGCCACACAATTCCACCACACAACTCTGCCACACAATTCCACCACACAACTCTGCCACACAATTCCACCACACAACTCTTCAACTCAATTCCACCACACAACTCTTCAACTCAATTCCACCACACAACTCTTCAACACAATTCCACCACACAACTCTTCAACACAGTTCCCCCACACAACTCTTCAACACAATTCCACCACACAACTCTGCCACACAATTCCACCACACAACTCTTCAACTCAATTCCACCACACAACTCTGCCACACAATTCCACCACACAACTCTGCCACACAATTCCACCACACAACTCTTCAACTCAATTCCACCACTCAACTCTGCCACACAATTCCACCACACAACTCTTCAACACAATTCCACCACACAACTCTGCCACACAATTCCACCACACAACTCTTCATCTCAATTCCACCACACAACTCTGCCACACAATTCCACCACACAACTCTGCAACACAATTCCACCACACAACTCTTCAACACAATTCCACCACACAACTCTGCCCCACAATTCCACCACACAACTCTGCGTCTAATTCTACCCAGCAATTTTGTTCTGAAAACTTGTGTTTTATTTTGCTCATGAAACTTGTGCTCATGAGACAAATTAACTTAATATTTTTAAGTATTGTTTTTAACATGGCAAGTTTCGAAGAAAATTGTTCCACTGTTTAAATGCAAATGAAGTTAAGAAGAAAAATTCAGGTCTGAAACTTTTGAGCCAATACTTTTGGCCATAAAATTTGCGACACGAATTTTGATGCTTGGAAATGAGGTCTTCAAGCTGAAGTTTTGTGGTGTTAGGGAAACGGCCATCTCTTGTGGGTCTATGCCACCGTCTCTGCTGGGTCCCAGCCGCTATCTCTGCTGAGTCCCAGCCGCCGTCTCCGCTAGGTCCCGGCTGTCGTCTCTGCTAGGTCCCAGCTGCCATCTCTGCTGGGTCTCAGCCGCCATCTCTGCTGGGTCCCAGCCACCGTCTCTGCTAGGTCCCAGCTACAATCTCTGGTGGGTCCCATCCACCGTCTCTGCTAGGTCCCAGCTACAATCTCTGGTGGGTCTGTTTTCAAAGCAGAACTTGGAGCAGCAGCAGCGATGCAAGCCAAGAGATTTTATTATTTTTGAGTTTTAATTTGCCACCACGACTCGTTCCTGTTCTAAGCTGAAACTGAACGAGCAGCAATAGCCAGCCTGGTATGTGAATATCCTTTAACTCGGAATTGTAACTCCATAATTTTTGCAGTGGATCCAAAATCTTTCATGTGGCCCTGCCGGCACAGCTCAAACGATTACTGAGGGTGTCTGAAATGCGTTAGCTAGCATTTTTTGCGGGCCTCTGTAGGAATTGGATCTCAGTTGAATGAATGTAGTTTGCTTCTTCAAAAATGTAACTATAGATGAAATAAAATCGTCGCGTTATTAAATTACGGGTTTTAGCCGAAATGTATTTGTAAGCGGAGCTTCTGCGAGTGTGGTCGACATTTTGGTTTGGGCATATTATAGGCATTGTGTACTCTAGGCTTTTATTTGCTATCATTACACGGAAGAATATACACGAAAGGGCTAATAATTCGGTGAGGTTTTAATATTTTCTGTTAGTCTTTCATGGACTATTTTATAACGTGCAATAATTCTTAAATTCATTTTATGTATTTGATTGGTTTCAACTGAAATCTTCGTTGAATGTGTTTTAGTTCATTGAACAGCATAATTCGTAAAGTTGAAGTGTACAATTAAAATTTGTTTCTTGCGCTAAATCTGAAATGATCGTAATATATTGTAACAGAAACCGTTATATATGTAAGCCTGCGTGTTTTCGAAATACCCTTTACATACCCTTAGACTTATAAGTCCTTTACAGCATTCATATTCTCTGTTGATTGTCTGGGGCTACTCTCCAGAAAATATTAGCCCTCCATCAGAGCAGAATGTTTAGACACTTTGACTGCGACGTGCGGCACCGGTGGTACACGGAGGCAATTTTCATAACGCTGGTGATCGACCAGTAGTCAAAATCTCAACTTTCATAAATTCTTTATAAAAATAAATGCAGGCATGATCCAGTTAAAGCCTGCTATCTTCAATATTATTTAAGAAAATCGACTTTAAAAATGAGTCGCGCATCAAAATTCAGTTCTACCTGCCGCAGTCAATGTGTTAATACCTGCATTCTCCATGCAGTCACATCCATTACATTCTCTAGGTTCATGCAGGTTTTATACGAAATGAACAAATTATTGATGATAATTGTCTCGAATGACATTCTAGAGTTTCTGATAAGCGTTTGTCTTCGGACCTAAATATACCTTCATCTCGTATGTAACTCGTCTTTAACTGGGAGATTATTAAAAGAAAAAAGGATGCTGCCACCAACCATATCTGCTCAACCTTCACGAGCCAATACAACTAAGTAAAATCATGACAGAAATAATTCTGTGAGCGTCACAGTATTTTCCATGGAAAATTACTGGCATAGGAAGTGTCAGTTCTGCATCACGTTTGGTGATGCAAAATCGTAAATCTTATGCGTAAAAATCGTCGGGGTAAACGAGGATATGGACTCGACAGCAGGTGCCAATTGTGACACGCAGTAACGAGTCGGTCTCAAGGCTGTGTTGTGAACTGATCTGTGACAGACACTGTTACGGACGTGGAGCACATCAGTACCACGATAGAGGAAACAAGGTAGAGTCATTTCTATGGGAGAAAATACACCTCCTCATGTTCGGCTAGCAAATAAAATGATTTTATTTCGAACACACTTCATGACATCATCATTGCGACATGTCGTTAGGCGTGGTGCCAGGTTTGGGGCTAGCACTGTTGCCAGATGCAATATGAGCGCTGCTATTGGTTCGTTGCCTTGGCGTCAGTATTGCCGGAGGGTCGCCGAAAAAAGACTGGTTTGGCCCTACCTTGTTTCTTTTACCGTGATCAGTACTGACATAATAAAACGCCAAAAGTCTCCTTAAATTTGCAAATAAGTAAATTTGTAGATTTTCAATTTGTCTTTTGGTATTACAATGGAAATCTCCCTGAAGACATTAAATTTGCGGATAATTTTATATACTAAGTAATTATACAATAACGGACGGTTACTGCTTGGTTTGTTGGTCCGTCTCTCTGTCACGGTCTTGAGGATGCTTTATGGCCGTATCTGAGACACGGACTTCACCAGATCACAAGTACAAAAATATTCAAATCGCAGGCCATATTAGGATGGATGTATTTTTTTGTCATCCAAATATTGAGACTTTTTTCAGGAAACTATCGAATCCCGTAATTTTTTGCTCATCGCTTACATTAGATACTAATAAGACAGTGAACGTCACTTGTTAGTGTATATGCAGCAGCGCCATTCGTCGAGGCAAAATTATACAGATCATCAATGTTCTCAACATCAATGCACGGGTCATTTTGAAGTTTTTTTGAAGTTTTGTGTCATTTTGATCTTGGAAATATTTGCCTAAATTGTTTACCCAGGCTGGAACATTGTCTTGGCTTACGAAGCGAGACTGCAGTAATTTAAAAGCAGCGTATGGCATGGTTAAAAAATGTTTGTGCGTTTCTAACTGACTCCTAATATGAACGAAATGAAATTTAAATTATTAGAATTATGTTTTATGAATTTCCGTGATGAAGCGCAATAGGTCATGGTCACTGGATTGCGTAGGAAATATTTTCAGCTACGCAATCCAGTGTTAAGTGCGTCAGAAAAACTTCAATCTGTTCGGTATTTAATATTCAATGAACACTTCCCTTAGACAAGGAATTATTCTCACCTTTCAAAGTAGATATCACGCATCATAAATCTTCGATATTCCTGGAACGACTCCAAGACATCACTCGCAGTAACGGAAATGCTGACGAGGATTGAGTGAGAATCTAAAAAGGATTCACGATGGACGGGGGCTTCAACATTGATCATTCTCATCTTCAGGCAATATTTATGATTAGGATGCACTTTCTTATTATGACTCATGAGTGTTTATTGTTGGATGTGAGTAGTTATTATCTAAAAGAGGCATCTTTCAATAACCGAGAGTCTTTTCTTCCAGCTTGACGCAGCAGCTCTGTAATCCTTGGACATGCGTAGCCGAGCTATGTTTGCGAGTACAATCAATACTTGCTTGCTGCGATCAAGTATACGTGTAATTACAGCCATAGATCGATAACCTTCCCAGCGTTGATGACTGGAGAGAGGTACAGAACGCATGCGGGCAGGGGCAACTATCTAGACAGGAGCCACGGTAGAAGAAACACGGTAGGGTCGAACCAGTCTTTTTTCATCGACCGTGTGGCACACGTCAACCGTGTCGACCGTGATGATGTTGACATTATGGTCGACCCCGTCGACCGTGTGGTGTCGACCGTGTGCAGACGTCATGGCAACGGACCAATGGCAGCGCTCACATTGCATCTGGTAATACTGCTAGCCCTAAATCTGGCACGACGTTTGGCCTAACGACATGTCGCAATGGTGACGTCATAACGTTTGTTTGAAATAAAACCGTTCTATTGGCTAGCCTAACAAGAGGAGGTGTATTTTCCCCCTTAGAAATGAATCTACCTTGTTTCCTCTACCGTGACAGGAGCTGAAGCACGAGCGCGCCAGCGTGATCATATCACGATAAAAATTAACAGAAGCTCGGGTGTCTTAACTGTAGAACCAACGTCGTTAAAAGTTTCATGATAAAAAAGGAACGTTTTTTCGGATTATAAAAAAAATCCATCTTCGGTGCCCTGAAACACAATAAGCCAAAGTGTTGGGAAAATTTGAAACTTTAAATCTTCTGAATACAGTAAACCGGAAGTGAAACATTGACATATGAAAGACGTCAGAAAACAAAAAACTTGACCAAAAGAGAAAACGTGATCACCTTTTGCTGGAAACTTGCTCAACGCTTGAAAAGTATTCTGAAAAAATATTCCGAAAATGACAATTCATCAGCGGAACTTCGGTGATGTGCAAGAAGTAATTTCTTTCTCTTTCACCCCATGAGTGTTTGAAGGAAAAGCACCGAATTCTTGTGTTGTAACGAAGAAAATAGGTTCATCATTTCACTGATATCGTGTCAATAGATGATGAGACACCTCTGTGTGTGTCTTACGTAATCAGAACCTAACTTGTGAGGTTAAATTAAATTTCATTACTCTTTTAATTACGTCACTCCTATCTCCATTAACGAACGTTCTATAGTCACTCGCTCATACCTCTATCAACGAACGTTCTGTAGTCACTCCCTCATATCTCCATCAACGAACGTTCTATAGTCACTCCCTCATATCTCCATCAACGAACGTTCTATAGTCACTCCCTCATATCTCCATCAACGAACGTTCTATAGTCACTCGCTCATACCTCTATCAACGAACGTTCTATAGTCACTCGCTCATATCTCCATCAACGAACGTTCTATAGTCACTCCCTCATATCTCCATCAACGAACGTTCTATAGTCACTCGCTCATACCTCTATCAACGAACGTTCTATAGTCACTCCCTCATATCTCCATCAACGAACGTTCTATAGTCACTCCCTCATATCTCCATCAACGAACGTTCTATAGTCACTCGCTCATATCTCCATCAACGAACGTTCTATAGTCACTCGCTCATATCTCCATCAACGAACGTTCTATAGTCACTCGCTCATATCTCCATCAACGAACGTTCTATAGTCACTCCCTCATATCTCCATCAACGAACGTTCTATAGTCACTCGCTCATACCTCTATCAACGAACGTTCTATAGTCACTCCCTCATATCTCCATCAACGAACGTTCTATAGTCACTCCCTCATATCTCCATCAACGAACGTTCTATAGTCACTCGCTCATATCTCCATCAACGAACGTTCTATAGTCACTCGCTCATATCTCCATCAACGAACGTTCTATAGTCACTCGCTCATATCTCCATCAACGAACGTTCTATAGTCACTCCCTCATATCTCCATCAACGAACGTTCTATAGTCACTCGCTCATATCTCCATCAACGAACGTTCTATAGTCACTCCCTCATATCTCCATCAACGAACGTTCTATAGTCACTCCCTCATATCTCCATCAACGAACGTTCTATAGTCACTCCCTCATATCTCCATCAACGAACGTTCTATAGTCACTCCCTCATATCTCCATCAACGAACGTTCTATAGTCACTCGCTCATATCTCCATCAACGAACGTTCTATAGTCACTCGCTCATATCTCCATCAACGAACGTTCTATAGTCACTCGCTCATATCTCCATCAACGAACGTTCTATAGTCACTTCCTCATATCTCCATCAACGAACGTTCTATAGTCACTCGCTCATATCTCCATCAACGAACGTTCTATAGTCACTCCCTCATATCTCCATCAACGAACGTTCTATAGTCACTCGCTCATATCTCCATCAACGAACGTTCTATAGTCACTCCCTCATATCTCCATCAACGAACGTTCTATAGTCACTCGCTCATATCTCCATCAACGAACGTTCTATAGTCACTCCCTCATATCTCCATCAACGAACGTTCTATAGTCACTCGCTCATATCTCCATCAACGAACGTTCTATAGTCACTCGCTCATATCTCCATTAACAAATGTTCTATAGTCATACGCTCATACCTCCATCAACGAACGTTCTATAGTCACTCGCTCATATCTCCATTAACGAACGTTCTATAGTCACTCCCTCATATCTCCATCAACGAACGTTCTATAGTCACTCGCTCATATCTCCATCAACGAACGTTCTATAGTCACTCGCTCATATCTCCATCAACGAACGTTCTATAGTCACTCGCTCATATCTCCATCAACGAACGTTCTATAGTCACTTCCTCATACCTCCATCAACGAACGTTCTATAGTCACTCGCTCATATCTCCATCAACGAACGTTCTATAGTCACTCGCTCATATCTCCATCAACGAACGTTCTATAGTCACTCGCTCATATCTCCATCAACGAACGTTCTATAGTCACTCCCTCATATCTCCATCAACGAACGTTCTATAGTCACTCCCTCATATCTCCATCAACGAACGTTCTATAGTCACTCCCTCATATCTCCATCAACGAACGTTCTATAGTCACTCGCTCATATCTCCATCAACGAACGTTCTATAGTCACTCGCTCATATCTCCATCAACGAACGTTCTATAGTCACTCGCTCATATCTCCATTAACAAATGTTCTATAGTCATACGCTCATACCTCCATCAACGAACGTTCTATAGTCACTCGCTCATATCTCCATTAACGAACGTTCTATAGTCACTCCCTCATATCTCCATCAACGAACGTTCTATAGTCACTCGCTCATATCTCCATCAACGAACGTTCTATAGTCACTCGCTCATATCTCCATCAACGAACGTTCTATAGTCACTCGCTCATATCTCCATTACCAAATGTTCTATAGTCATACGCTCATACCTCCATCAACGGACGTTCTATAGTCACTCGCTCATATCTCCATCAACGAACGTTCTATAGTCACTCGCTCATATCTCCATTAACAAATGTTCTATAGTCATACGCTCATACCTCCATCAACGAACGTTCTATAGTCACTCGCTCATATCTCCATTAACGAACGTTCTATAGTCACTCGCTCATATCTCCATCAACGAACGTTCTATAGTCACTCGCTCATCTCTCCATTAACGAACGTTCTATAGTCACTCGCTCATCTCTCCATTAAACGAACGCTTGCTCGTTTGGCTCTATTGGCCTTCAGTGTGCCATGTTCAGACATGACCTGATAGCAAGGTAGGTTCCATTTTTTACACAACGGTGTCTCTGACCGGAAATTTTTAAGTTTTTGAGGCTGCAATGATCAAAATTGTTCCCCCAGTTATCTCCGGCACAGTAACAGCGCAGCAGCTGTTTATTCGATATACGAGTGCGAGCAGTTAGTGAGGGATTAAATTATTTATTATTAGTTCTCACAACAACTGAAATCAATAGTTGGAGAAAAATTAATTCCAATGCATTTCTAGGACATATTTTCCGTATAGAGCGTCAAATATTTATACTGGTTAATTTAATAACGAAAAATTGAAGATATGTGAAGAAACTTTTTGAGTCTTTAGACCATCTACAATCAATGAATAGGATCCGTAGCGACAATAAAATTCATACTTAACCCAAAATTTTTTTACATATTGTGTATATGATTGATAAACATTGACTCTATCATGAATCACTGAATTCTTATGGCAGATATATTTGCAATTTCGGGAATGTTATCCCTATCTTATACCTTCACCGTTTACCTCCGGTTGTAGCCACTTACTTTATAAATGTACGTGAGTTGCTTGAAACAGAACTGTGAATCGAAAATAGGAATTCAAGACTGAAAAATGCTAAAACCATCGCTTCGAGTAAAATAAATTGTCACTTGGGAGCCATTTCTACAGACCTGCAACTTCCTGAAAAACAAATCGGATTTCCGGACGCCGCAGGCCAGATAGCTCGGCAGTGTGGGGGACTCTTTTAACTTTTTTGCTCTGACCACACGAAAGCTGAGCCAATTTTTTGGCCGGGGTTTTGCATGGCGGAAAGATGTGGAGTTATGATATGAGCAGCTTCCTTTGAAGAGTTAGCGGAAGGGCTGTTGTATTACGGGCCAGATTTCGCGACTTTCTTTGAGTGAAGCGTTAGTAAGCATCTTCTTTTAATTGAATTGAAAGGAAATTCCGATATGCGAAAGACCAAATTTGTTTAAAGTGTTTTGTTCTTTCGTGTAAAGCTGTGAAGAAAATTGGGCTAACCATCTTCATGGGATGTAAAATAGCAGGGAGTAGTTGATGATTAGTGAAAACCTGTGCGAACAATAACTTCATTATCTATACACATTGAGCTAAAGCTTCATAAATAAACTATTTTCTCGTAGAATATTTGCGAAACTAATGAGATAAACTTTAAAGTATAACTACAGATTTTAATCAACAATGGCTCATAAAGTAGGAGTTTTGGCGGTTGGTGAAAGAAAACGGAAGGCTTTCCTCTGACGTACATCCTGAAACTGAATATCAAGAAGTATGGCCATCAAAAATTTCATTCCAAATGATAGTTTTCTATTCCTTAATAAAAGCATCGCTGTGAAAAATCAGGTTAATACAAATGGTACTACCTTGGAATTTATCATTGACATTTGCAGTAAATAAATATACTTTTTATCTAAATAGACTGAATGTAATAGACGTTCCCAGTTCAAAACGAACAATTTGTAACTTGTGTGCTAGGGCAGTTTTGTATTCGTCGTAGCGTCCCATGAAACTGAGATACAAATTGTTGACAAATCTTTTACGATCTCCAGACTTGACTTTAATTTTGATCGCAGCCAGCCTTTGCGAATAAATTGAAGCTCCTCGTTTTCTTTCGTTGCTGTAATGCGAATCATTGAACGTTCCATGTTTTCCTAAATGAGTTTCCCTTTAACATCAAAATTTAACATTAAACAATCCACGTTAATATCTGACTTTTAAGAGCTTTCCCAATGACAATATTTGGACTCACATATATAAGACTTGGATTCCCATTGGCAATAGTTACGTAGGTTCCTATTTAAAATGTCCTGGCTTCCAATAAAAATACTTGGGTTCCCATTGACAACATTTGTATGCCCGTGAACAATATTTGGGTCCAAGTAACAATATTTGGACTCCCATTTACAATATTTGAGCTCCCAAAGACTGTGGTTGGGAATTAGGAACTTAAAAACGAGAAACATAAAACCATTGCATTACAAAAATATTTTGATCATTTCTCAATGAACACATCGTACGGGTACACAGGTTATAGCAAAAAAAGGTAGATATAATATTTCCACGCCCATAACAAGCTAAATTATGTGATTCTACAGGTAACAATTCTCGTGTTATCGAGATGACGCAGAGAAATAACTAATTTTTGGAGTTTGTTTTCATTACTAAATCATTACTCGTTCTATACAAACATGAATCAATTTGTTCATGCTACCCTCTAAATTGAAATATAACTGTGCCAAAGTAAGCAAAAAAGTCAAATTATTTCATTTGTAATAATTAATTTAATATTGATTCAAAAATATTGCTCACGATTAGTCATTAAATTTTATTTTCTACGAAACAATATCATTACCCAGTCCAACTTTTTCACCACCTGCATGCATGTTTTTCGCCGCCCAAGTAATTAAATCACTTGAGCAGCGAAAAACTTCCAAGCTCCGGCGAGAAAGTTAGACTGGGCATTCGATATTGATTTGCATTTACTGTGCATTCGCGAGAAACTAACATTCACTTTTATATGTTCTGTGAAAAATAGTGACGCAACGACAGCAACTTTAAAATATTCTTTGAAACGTTCTCCTCAGATTTGATTTTGGAATTCGTATAGCTACGAGGCTCTGTTCTCACAGCGTGTAAATGAAATCAAAGATAAATATTTCCATGAATTCGGCTGTACACGCATATCCTATAGTATTATTACACCCACTATAGTAATAAATATTCCTGTAGGAGCGAAACTCCCTATAAAGTTCGCTTAGCTCACGAATATCAAATAAAGCCGCTCCAAATTACGCTCCCCGTACTCGGATAAATACGGCGAGCTTCGACAACGCTGCAGAGATTGTGAACACGTCGAGCGCAAATCCAGGGATGCGGAGGCTTTGCACCTCAGCAATTACGATGCCTAGCTTCCGCCACGACAATTACGGGGGAGATTTCGAAACCTTTTGCTAGGCTGCAACACCAGCAACCGATCCCACTGCACCTGTGCAGTTTTTTCTCACTATTGTGCCAACGGGAATGTAAAAGAAATATCCTTTATAAACATACTACAGACCTGTGGTTGTTTTATGAGAGATTCTCGTGGGTGGGTGAAAGAAAGTTATTTAAAAACTCCTCCCATTTGCTAACGATACTACAGACCTCTAGCTGTTTTAACCAATATAAGCAATTTATTTACCTCAAGAGATACAGCAGTAGATTGTTTCTTAAGTCCAGTACAATGGACACATTTGAGTATAGCTACTTGTGGACCCGAATAAGCTCAGCGAGTTTCATGTAATCCTTTCATCAATGCTGTTTTAAAGTGCACAAATATGTTTGACCTAATTCACTTAACCTAGTTCAGTGAGGCAGCACTACAGCACGGATGTCTGCATGGAATTTTTCATTTTTATGCTCAAAATGAAGAGTGCCAGCTGTCTTTGTTTGCTTACTGGATATGAAAACACTCCGTTGATTGGATGCAAGATATTTCATATCCTCTGTGACATGCTTTTCATCTCTCTTAAGAAAACATCAAACCAGTTGGAATTTTTAAGATGATTAGAGTACTCTTTTGCACCTCAGTGGGACTATTTTTTTAGGCCATGTAATAAGGCCAATTTTGGTGTTGCTGAAAGTCGTTCCTAACAAAAAAAATACCTCCAAACGTTTCTGATTTGAGCTTGTAATTTTTTTACTTTACTTTATTCATGCTTTTACAAGATTCATCATTCACGGTGTTTATCGTAGTTTTTTGTCATGAGCTGGTCAAACAAACATTTAGTAAGGCTATTTCTTCATATACGGGTTCAGTATATCACTGGATTGCTAAACCTCAACAGGTGGGGCTTATTGCCCTCTGAGGGTACGAAATCACGACCTGGAAATAAGAAAATGCTAAATGGGTCATGCGTTCTCTTTGAAATAAAAATCTATTTTCCCTCTCACATGCACAATGCTTTGAATAAAGGGTTTTCGTGGTATTTTTGTACTTTCACTTACCTCAAGAGCTAGTCTCGCTTTTTATCTCAAAAAAGAACTTCACTATTCCTCCGCATGTATTAATTTTTATTTAAGGTTCCGTTGCTTAACAATAGTTTAAAAAAAGGACTATTGGTCCGCTGGAGACACAAAGTCTTGCTCAGTTCAGTCACTGTAGCAAAATTGAAAAAAAAATGTCCTTAACCACGTCTATCATTAGCTGGGGACCAAGAAAATGAGTAACCTTCGTTCTGAGCAGCCTTATTTAAGAGAAAAAGATCCAATTTTGACACAAACATTTTTTTTAAGACCGCGCAAGTTCCTATACCAAAACCGCTCTGGACTTTATGCTATGAATTCTAGAGAATTTTCATCTCACTATTTTCTAAAACTCGTTAAGGAAATTGAATTCAATAGCATGTGTACGGTTCATGCAGTAGAATATCAAGATTTTCCTCAATGAAATCGATGTATTTCGAGTTTTGTAGGTACAGCCTCCTCGATCCCTGCACTACAGAGGACAGCCTAAAAATAAAGAAATAGAAGAACAGTTTATTCCAAATAAAGTTGAAACATGAAATGTTTGCAACATTAGTTTATATAATATCTCAACATTAATCCTCAGTTGTTACTTACACATGGGTACCGTAATACCAACGTCTCATGTCGAAACACAAGTAAAAAAGAGGGACAACGTGATTAGGAAGCGATCAGCTTGCAGCAGCGTGGTTAATGGCAGGCAGGCCCGTGTTTTTCATCCGTCCGAAGGTTTTTATCCAGAACTCGTTTCAAAACAAGCTTGATTGAAAAGAGAATTGCTAAAGGAACTCTTCGAAAACATTCAAAATTTCGATGAGAGCAAAGCTCCGGCTTTATATTTTAATTATGACGTCCTCGATTCCGAAATTTGGTCGGTTTCATTCGCGCTCTTAAGTTTTATATCGTAACACGAAGCACTTCAAGAGGTGAAATTTCCGAGAGATTTCGTTAAGCATCGGAAAAAGTTACTTCAGTACGTATTTGTTACATAACTGCCCTAGCTCTAGCGGTATTTGTTTAAAAAAATATATGAAAGATTTTGACGACCTGCACAAACCCAAAACTGCGTCAAACACCGAGCTGTACAAATTGGAAAACAGAAATCGAGGTGGAGAGAAAGGATCGAGCGAATCTTGAGCGACGGAAATTTGTGACAGGGTTTTTAAATCAGTAGTTAATGGCTCCAATCGGTCGAATTTGGTCAATTACTCCGTAGATGCGATTTTATTTTTAATTTTTTTGGTATTCAATTTTTTATGATTTTATTTTCTATTTCTATTTTTAATATTTCATGTGTTGCTGAACAGCTTCAGAGTAATCTGCATCGTAATGACGAGCATGGTAATGATTAGTATCGAAATTACAAGCATGATAATGATTAGTGTCGAGAAAACAAGCATGGTAATGATTAGTATCGAGATTACAAGCATGATAATGATTAGTGTCGAGAAAACAAGCATGGTAATGATTAGTATCGAAATTACAAGCATGATAATGATTAGTGCCGAGAAAACCAGCATGGTAATGATTAGTATCGAGATTACAAGCATGATAATGATTAGTGCCGAGAAAACAAGCATGGTAATGATTAGTATCGAGATTACAAGCATGATAATGATTAGTGCCGAGAAAACAAGCATGGTAAAGATTATTGTCGGGAAAACAAGCATGGTAATGATTAGTATCGAGATTACAAGCATGATAATGATTAGTGCCGAGAAAACAAGCATGGTAAAGATTATTGCCGAGTATACAAGCATGGTAAAGATTAGTGTCGAGAAAACAAGCAGGGTAAAGATTAGTGTCGAGATTACAAGCATGGTAAAGATTAGTATCGAGATTACAAGCATGTTTATGATTAGTATCAAGACAACAAGAGGGATTTCATTTTTTCATGAAAGAAAGGTCATGTTTGACTTCGCAACGAAATTTTAACCTTCTGTGGAACCTTAGAACAATAAAAAGCAAGCGTCGAATATACCATTATAATGAATATACCAGGTATATATATAAAAAACATTCATGCATTTATATCACTTTTCGTCACTTCATTCGCACAAACTCTATCAGCTCATCATAATTGGCTGTATACAAAAGTATTTAGCAATAATAATAAACGACTCGGTAATAATGTTCTGCATTAATAAGGCCACAACCGAACAAGAGACGGCATAGGTGCCCTACTTCTATTGTATTCTCACGCTGCCAACGCTATTTCGTGCCATGAACGACGCCATTTCCTTTATTGAGCCTTCTTATTACTGATCTTCCAGCTGCAGGTTTGTGCTGACGCCGCGCAATGCTCGTCCGTGCTGCGGTGAACTGCGCCAAGCGAGCAGCAAAAGAATTTAAGCCATCAGTCCTTTTCTGGGTGAGCTTTACTGCTGCCTGCCGAGTTGTTCGACTCGTTGTAAGCGAGCAAATTCGAGCAGTCCTATTTAAATTGCCTAAAATTGAGTGATGGAAACATACAACTGATGCTCCGTAATTAGTCACATAAGTTTTAAATCTCGCCGAAATCCAGATTTCTAAGTCTATTTATTTTGTTATTTTTTCGCGGTAGTTTTGTTGGCATATTTCCTCATTTTTCGGCTAAATGCAGCGAGACAAGTTACGAAAAAAGTCATATGTTGCCAGAACGAGGTGTGTAGCGGGAATTCGAGAGACACAAAACACGTTCACACGTGGTTGACTTTCACGTACAATCGTTAAAGCCTGTTTGGTTTTGTTCGAGTCGGATTTTTCAGCATTGCGGATGGATCCCAGGAAACGATTGTACCAATAAAAACACGCGCTATGCAGAAAGTTTTCGAATTCCCTGAGCTCGGCTCCCTGTAACTTTACGCAAGGCTTTTAAGCTGGCAAGTCCCTGTTAGCGAGCAGCTACGAAACAAAAAATAAATCTTGACTGACGCAGACTTGCGGGCCCACCAATGCCTCTTTCAACTGTAGGAGGCATTGGACAGGCGCGTCTTGTTAATTAAGCTGGGAAAGTTGCTCATGTTTTGTGCTGTTTTGTCAGCTGAAAGTTGTATTGTTTTGTAAGCTGAAGGTTGCTGTTGTTTTGTCAGGTGAATGTTGCTGTTGATTTGTCAGCTGAAGGCTGCTCTTGTTTTGTCAGCTGAAGCACTTGAGGCTTTGAAGACTGAATGTAATGAAAGAATCAATTGCTATCACTACGTAATAAGAGGTGAGCCGGACAACTAGTAATACTTTTGGTCTCAAGTAAAACGTGCTTCAGATGGCATCGTCTAGTTAATCGGAAAAGAAAGAAATCTAAAAAGGGTTATTGCTAATAAAATTGATACGAAGGCTAACTTTGGTTTTTAAAAGCCTTGATGTAAAGATCCTCGGTTGGTAAACGAACATGGGTATCGTGACAACCGATGTCAATGTTTGCACAAAAGCTTCAAAGCAAAACATGTAAAGGTATGCAAGGGTTTGCTTCCGATGTCGAAAAAATGAAGCGTTATGTGAAGCTGAGTAAATAGCTAGTATTATTTCGAGATATACTGTATCATATTTGAAGACACTATATTTGAAAAAATTTTGTGGACTCTACTATGATTTTTTCGTGCTTCCATGTTTTTTGGCATGCATTCATTTCGTCATTTATTAATGTATTATTGATTTTATTTACATATCTAGTAATTAGTATCTTAATTTTAGTTTTAAGTTGTATACCAAAGAATTAGGTTATGTATTGAATCATTTTATAATTAATGAATGATAATTAAAAGTCTTTTACTCTAGCAAAAATATCATGAACACTTAGGAATATCGATCTGAAAACGCAGGAATGAATGATAACTAAAAGTCTTTTTCTCTAGCAAAAAAATCGTGAACACTTAGAAATCTCGACGTTAAGAGCAGAATGGCTTCCTACGCACAATCTTCCAATCAAGACCCTGCGCAACAAGACCATCACTATTCACGTTTGTAACAATTAATTTGCTTCAATATTGAAGACGTAATTGAAATTAAAAACTTCGGTGATTTTCATGAAGCCAACGCAAATACACACGAAGGTCACAATTAACTTATTTCAATATCGATGCTGTAATTCAAGTCGATAACTACGATAATTTTCAGAAAAACAGCACAAATACACACGAAGGTCACAAATAACTTATTTTAATATCGATAATGTAATTCAAGTCGATAACTACGAGAATTTTCACAAGCCCAACACAAATGCAGATTTCGAAGTCCCCGCTGTCATCCACACCCAAACTCGCCGCATCACAGCTCTCTCTCTCCTCCAACACAAAGTATTTTTCGCAGAACGGGAGGGGAACCGAAGGCAGTTTTCAAGAGGAGAACGTGTAGTTTTCTGTGTGAAAATATTTTTACCAATAGGGTCCCGCTTTTTTGTGAAACTTGAAGCGTTCTAGCCGGAAAATTGGCATCGTTCTGGGTTCCCGCAGCTATCAATACCGCGTGCGAAAC
Organism: Morinoia aosen; assembly: GCA_030386875.1. Taxonomy (NCBI): domain Eukaryota; kingdom Metazoa; phylum Arthropoda; class Malacostraca; order Amphipoda; family Talitridae; genus Morinoia; species Morinoia aosen. The sequence continues at coordinate 50,462,308 of CM059564.1, forward strand.
TGATCAATTTTAGTGTGAGCGAGATAGAGCCATGACGTGTTAGTGTCCTGTCGCAGTCTGCCGGGAAAGTGAGCTAGCGATAAAATTGTTCTTGTTCATGAGAAATTGTTGAACAACAGTTAGAAAATACCCCGGTATTGGACGAACCGAGAGGGGAAAAGGATTACGAATAAAAGCAAGAATTTATATTACTTTACTGTGTGACATTCTCATGCACTTACGATCACCTATTTGGTGAGAAATTACTCGCACTCATCGCACACACATTGTTGAGTGCGAAAATATTATCAAAAATATTAAAAAATGTATTGTATGGAAAACGGTCAATCGATGTACTAACGCGAACTTGGTTTGGCTGGAGTTGGTTTATTGTAAGTTACTTTCAGACTCTCTTAATACATCAAAAATGTTGGAAGAGGGTAAGGATCAAGGTATCGTTTGGTTTGAAGTAATAGCATGTCCTCAAGCAAATATAGTTATTACATATGGCTAACATTAGTAAATAAGGAGTTAATATAAACAGCAATTCGCACCGTATCTCTTTGTTAAATGGGGCATGACTGCAACAAAAACCTCGGCAGTCCAGCGACAATATCAGTACCATATCAGTAGCGTGACGTGGCAGTGGTTGCGCAGTTTTACCCCAGTCAAACCTTTCCGCCGGAGCATGCATGTTTTTCGCCGCCTAAGTGATTTCATTATTTGGGCGGCGAAAAAAATGCATGTAGGATGCGAAAAAGTTAGACTGGGACTGCCATGACGTTTGGTTTCAGAGCAGTCTTCTTGCACCGCAACCGTGTAAGCGGCTTTAGTAATTCCGTCAATGAACTCCGCTGAGCGGCATTCCAACCATGCGATAAGCGCCATTAACCAACAAGTGTACACGCCACGGTAGAGGAAACAAGGTAGGGTCATTTCCATGGGGGAAAATAAACTTCTTCTTGTCCGGCTAGCCAATAGAAAGGCGTTATTTCAAACAAACTTTATGGCATCACCAAAACGCCTTGTCGTTAGGCCAATAGTGGAGACTGATTTTGGGGTAGCAGTGCTACCAGAAGCTATATGAGCGCTTCTATTGGTTCGTTGCCATGACGTCAGCAAACCCACACAGTCGACGAAAAAAAGACTGGTTTGATCCTACCGTGTTTCCTCTACCGTCATACACGCCCATCAAAACTGACGGGATTCTATATAATTTCCTTCCAGATGTGGATGACATACAAAGATATCCATCCTAATAGTACCCGCGATTAAAATATTCTCGTACTTGTGCACTGGTGAAACTCGTATCACAGATACGGTCTTTAGCATCCTCATGAGCGTCACAGAGAGACGGAAGAAGCGGACACCAAACAAACAAACTCATCTAGGGTATTATTATGCAAAGATTGTAATACACTATATATTGTAATATGCAATACCTCGCCGAAATCGGTATCCACGATACGGACTAGAGAATATCATGCTCTGGAACTCTAATTTTTTTGAAAGAGACTTATTATTGTGCACTTGTACAGAAAAAATGAGTGCATTAATTCATCAGTGAAATGAAACCAAGACCGCCAGTGCTAAATTTTTTCCTATCTATTTTTGAGAGCGTGATACAAAACATACACATAAACACACGATGGTCATTCTCAGTAGTAGACTAGAAGATAGTACGGCACATATTGCTCCAAAAAACGCGTACTTTCTACAGCGCTAAACTGCTAGTGGTTACGACCGATCAGTGCAATGTTACCTGGAATTTTAGTGCTACTATGTCATGCGCTGAACATTCCTCCCACCCTGCTTGCTTTTTGAAATGCCCAGAACTATTTACGACGCTGCCGGATTTTTTATTGGGCTTGCTAGGATCATTTCGCGTTTACTTGTTCATATTGTGTGGCACAACCTGTGGTAATCAGCAATATCTGCACGGAAAACACCATTAAAACGAAAAATAACTACTCGACAAACATGATTAGAAAAATTGCGGGGAGAAGTTTAGCGGCAAATGAAGAAACTGTCTTGGCAAACTGGTTGTACTTAGGTTATTTTATCCGAGCTGGGGGTTATTAGGTTATTTTATCCGAGTCGAGTATCCATGCTACGGAAAAGAGCGCAAAGCCTGGTCTCATTTGGCATACTAAACAGCGCCCAGTCACCAATAAAAGAGTCAAAAATCAACCAAAAATGTAAAAGTTAAAGTAAATATTTCGGTGCCATTATCTCCTACACAACCAGTATCCTCGAGTGATGCCAAAAATTGGTTAAAACATCTTTACAAATTTTGAAATTTTACTAAATATCGTTATGGTTGCTATTTGCTGGCTGCTTCTCGACCATTTGGTTATTAATTGTTAAGCTGCTCAAAACAATTGAAGCTGCTCATCAGTAATTTTTAATTAAGTTGATCGGAAAACTAGTGACTGGTGGCGTCTATTTTACGTAGTGTGATACGTGCGCTGTGCTCACACTTCTGGTCCCTTGGTTGTCAACACTGATAATTCGGGGTTCTTACATTATGCCACTGCTCGCAAACTTACCTATTATTTTATTTGAGTACAGTCTTACACATCTAGTCTTCAAGTATCACTTTCAACGCACATTGATTTACTTTTCTTTAAATTCAATGCGAATGAGAAGCACTTTCAGTCACACTCTTTGAGTCTTTTTAATTTGAATCCCGAACTGTCTTAAGCATTTATCCATTTATTTATCATTTTTCACGCTCCTTGATTTTCTTTCCTCCTAATTTTAATTCAGAACTGTCTTATGCATTTGTCAATTTACGTATCATTTTTTACGCTTGTTGATTTACTTTCCTCCAAGTTCAATGCGAATGAGAAGAATTTCAGACGCATTTTTTGAATCTTTCTTACTCTGTCCAGCTGTCGTGTACTGAGTGAGCAGCGAGTTTCATGCGTGTGAGCAATCAATACGATCTGAAAATTAAATTTCAATTTTCTTTCTTACTTTTTGAAAATATTGTTTTATTACTCCATTTAAAATTTTAAAATATTTTCGACGGAAAAAAGTCAGTTAAGATAAATCACATGGTTTCGTTTGCATGTTTTTTTCACACGAAACATGTTTTCACATGCATCACGTTTTGGCAGGAGGACGATATGCTTACCCAAAATTGCCGGCTGGAACAACGTTTTAGTTAATCAAGTTAGGTTTCGTTAAGTCCTTTAGCTCATGTTGAATCGAGAAAAAATACTGCCAATTTAATTCTAGATCCCCAATCCCTAAAATAAGGCCCTCAGATTTTTAAGGCAAAAAAACGCCCAATTTCACAAGCCTATTTTTTACTGAGAAACCACTGAAAATTTTTACTCACACAGAGAGCACTAGTTTATAAGCGTATCTTTGATACAGGTTTTACTGCCTCATAGATAGAAACATTTTATTTAAATCCATGATTCTGACAAGGGAAAATTTTTTCTGCGAAATTCCTGAGTGGAAGGTTACCATGCTGAAAATTCGATGGATAATGATTCTGTGTCATGGATACGCTAACCACGCACTTTAAGTCTCTCAAGTGAACAGTTATGCATTGCTGGTTTATCCCACCATCCTATTCAAGTCATTCAAGTTCTTTGTCGATCATTATTAAATCCCCCCATTTTAAGACTGTACGCGTTCTCTAGTTCTAATTAAAAATATTTACACAGGCGTCAGGCCTGTGTTTTTTTACCTGTTTTTAAAATATAACATTATCAAAGTGGGCCGTAAAGTTTAAAGTATAACTCAGGCTCCAACTGCTTGATCAAAATGTTCCGTTTAACTGGAAAATTAAAAATTTTGCTGATGCAGCGTATACTGAATTGAGCAGACGGGCTCAAAGGGTAAATGCAATAACGGGAGAGAACTTCTTTAATGAATAGCTGAGCAATAACAGTTTTATCCAATATTTAGGACCGGCTTTAATACAAAACGTTTTACTTTATTGCGACGATAATTTCTTCCAAGAGTCATCTGCTAACGGCCTACCGTCTTTTGTCATTGACATTTTCTTCCAGTATTTTGCTAGTGTATCACCCAAGGAATAATTAGATATTTACTCACTGCAACTTCAAAGGCGCTTCCAATTTCCCCAACTGGAGTTCTTTGCTTTTTGTGTTTTAAAATTCGGTCTGTGGGTTCAGTTCTGAAGTATTTTATGTTTTGTCTGTGAGTGGCCGTATATTTCCTGATTCAAGTCTTTTAAAATCATGTCTGTGAATCGCATTCAAAGCTCCGTTGTCGCACGTTGCAGAAACCATAATATTTTCTTTCCCGACATGCGAAACTGACTCCAACGCCACACTTATTTCCATGCTTAAGAATATACTTTGCCATTCTCAAATATCCAGTATTAATAAAAAATGTATTCTCATTCGATATTGAAACCCAGCCTTAAAATCCCAGTTTTGATCAAACCTTATTTCTGATTCACGTTGAAAATTAAACTCTCTGTGCAAGCGCCCCTTTATAATAGGCTTGCGGAGTTTACGCTCTCATATCGCCTGCATTCTGGAGTCCACTCCATGAATTTTCTCCTCCATTACCTCCTGATAACCCAAGCAGAAGCGGCGCGTTCCCTGCTGCATCCAGTTGACGACCTCGCGAACTGCCAGCAGAGCTGCAGGCCATGCAGCAAAGCATAGAGTAATCTGCACTCAAGTGAGATTTTAACTTGGAAACCGCCTTATGCACTTCACTTAATGGAAACCATTTCCCTATGAGTGCCCAGAATTATGGCGGAATTTATTAATAACTGAAGCCGTGGAGCCTTGCCATTTGACCGGGCGAATGCGAGCAAAATGCGGACTGCAGAGCGCTGATCCAGCGAGCGTTCTGCAAAAAACAGAAATCGTCAGCTCTCTCTCGGGCGAAAATCATTCTCAAGTTCAAAATACAAAGCTTTCTTTTGCACATAAACTGCAATTCCTAATGCTTCGTGCCAGCGTGGGCATGATGAAGTGGGACCCGTCAGCTTTGCAAAATTTGCATTTTCACTCTCTTTTTTATTGAATCTAAGTGCGCTAGCGTCCGATTCTGTTCGAAATAACATTATTGAGAGCTTAAAATAAATAAGGGAATGTTTACTCTTCAGTCGAGAAATGTTAATGTTTTATTCATAAATCATTTGAAATAGAGCAAAGGCAATTAGATTTGTTGTGGTAGCTGTAACATAGAAGGGAAACATATATATTACTGTTTTATTTTCAGAAGTTCTGCAATTTGTTTTAGCCACGCATCATTTAAGTAAAATTTTCTTGCAAATCAGTACTCTTTTAAATGAAACCACGGCATGCATAAATTTCCTAAAAATTTTCCAGCTCTGTTGGGGTTTAAAGATGATGATGAAATGCTTATATACACACATAATTTGCATACATACTGCACTGATATTAGCATTTGTAGGGTAACTCATTTATTTTTTTGTTATTTTTACACTATTTGAATTTGCTATGATTATTAGTCACTATTAATCATATGATGTTCATTGCTATTACAATCCCATAAAATAGCAAACAAAATTCTGTATTTCATTATATTTTGGACGTTTTTCATGGCACCAAATCAGAAAATTCAATGCAGCTTCCAGTGTCCACCGCCCATAAAAAAGCGGGTGCGCCAGCACAATACAAATCCCTCAAAATCCTGGGCTTCAGGCTGGAAATTACTGCAATATTGAAAATTACTTTCTGAGAAGAGCCACAGTGTCCGAATAAAGGCTAAAATTTCAGCATAAATCTCAGAACCTGGTATTAGGAGGTGGGCGGCGTCTTTGACGTTTCTGTGCGAATCAATTTCGTTCGTAAGATATTCTTTAGACAAACACCAGAAGAAAAATTGCAGGCCATGACGCTGGAAATGAGAGCGTCCAGCCGAGATCTGCTTCGTGACATTCAGAGAACCTGGATAAACGGACGAGAAAAGTCGCAGCAAACAAAGTTAGATTCCGTCTGCCACGGCGCTTCCTTCAAAATCCCCCCGAATATAACGCAAGTCAGACTGAGATTTTTCCGCGTTGTTATCCTTTTATTTCCCCAGGGGACATTTCACGCGCTTGATTTTAGTGTTCGAAGACAAAACAAGGGAAAGGGATAAACTATTTCAAAAGATTTTTAAGGGGAAATTTATTCGGGGACGTATCTCTTTTAAAATACTTAAAAGGTTAATTGCGTTCTTTCATGTTTTCCTGGTTAGTTTCACCACGATCATAAAGTTGCATTTTAGGGTCGAACTGGAAGGCTGAATTCAAGTCACTAGTACTTTTTCTGAGAAAAGAGAAACGTAAAAAAGGGAATAATAATGATTTCATGGCGTCGATTCCTAATTTCCTTAATTTTACTCACTATTCGACAAAACTACTAATTTCTCAAACAAATCAAAATCATTCATAAATAACACCGCTGGGAAACAAAATTAATTTTGCTTCCAAATCGTAGACTGCTTTTAATAAGACTTTGATTGAGAGGCCAGCAGAATTCTTTCATACCGAGCCCCGTAAACTAACAATGCCTTTTTGATTACCTTACTGAATTTTTGCACTGTTGTATTGAAAAAAAAGTAAAATGCACTGGAACGGTTTTAAAACCAACGACCACATGCACTATGTTCACAAATGTTCAAAGTACAATTTTTCTTCCTTACGAAGTCAGCAAATATTCGTTTATCTTCAGTATTCATTCCTGGCTGGAATTCTAGCAACAATGAAATTAGTATCCGCTATCAGTTCAGAACTGACAGCAAAAAACTTCTTACGGTATTTCGATACTCCTAACAAATCTTCCAGAAAAATTTGACAGACTTAACGATATCTTCAATCGATATCTTAAAGAGATAGCGCATTAGCTTAAATCGTCTACCATTACATATACTTAATTTGACTGTTATCTGCAATTTCAATTGTCAATAATAATAATTTTAATTAATTGTAAATTGGGATATTCGGGAAATTTCCCTTCAAATGCCATTGGTATTTTAGGCAGACGATCGAAAAGCAGCCGATCGATCGAGGTGTCTGCCTGATGAACCCAAGCCGACCTTGCAAACAGATTAATTTTTCGCTCGTTAAGTGGCCTTAAACTTCCACTGGAAAGTTATCATAATACAAATTGCTTTTGCATCGATGCAGGATTAAATCTTTGAGCTTCCGGGTTTAGAAAATGAGTCGCAATGGAATTTTCAGAACAAATCTTTTGTTCACCAGCAGCACTATGGTGCAGAACTTGATTTATTTTGTCCAAGCGAAGAAAGTAGAACGAATACTTGGTCTCAAAGTAAAATATGAATCGGGAGGATTTTAAAATCCACGGCACCAGGACGACTTTTGAAACTTATTTGAAGAAAACTCTAAGGCTATTTAACCTGGTATTAAATCATTAATAAACCCTTGCACAACCAGGGACGAACATATAAGTGCAAGTAACAGTAAGAGCGATTATTTTATCCGGGAATTAATATATCAATATACAATATTACATATCAGTTACGTAACAACCTGTTGAAATACTGATTGATGTGACACTGAACTGCTTATCCTAAAGGTAAAAAGTTGGTTCTTTCCTCAAACTTAGGTGCGTGTACAAAAGTTAAAATCATTTTGGTTGCTCTAAAAATCATACAAAGTCTTTATAAAAAAATGTTGTGCATTTAAAACTTCCTCCCTTTCTTTCCGGCTTGAAAATTTTTCCTTCATATCTTCTCCGTACGACAAAATTTGTGCTTTTGTTCAACGAGAATTTTATTAGTTAAATTCTATGTTCCTTTTTCCTATTTTATACCCATTCTTACGAGGGCTTTCAATGATCCATCAAATTTTGATGTTACTCAGGCAAGATAGGTTAATGGAATGGCAGAGGTGCCTGTAGCAAAAGTCTAATAAAATACCTCAGTTAATTGCCCTGATCTCGCAATGTGTGTTGGTGAGTCGTGCTGCAAAACTTATAACGAGACATTTTCAAAAAGGGAATTTTTAAAAATAATAGTTGTTGGTGTGTCGTGATACAAAAACTAAATACGAGTCACCACAGCTTACACTCACACACAAAAAAAAGTTGAGAAAATCTCATTTTTGAGGGCAGCGCAAGCATGATCGACATTTCCCGAGAAAACAAACATTTTATCACAATAATATTCATGCATCCTCTCTACGTAGTACCAGTTTTGTTGCAGAATCCCATTTTTTTGGCACATTCGAGTTCCATTTGAGATAAGCGATAGCACAAATGACTTCCGCGCAAAGCCCATTTTTCGACACAGATCAGCACTCCATCTAAAAATCATTCGTTTTCTTCCTCTGAAAAGCGTCACAAACAAATGACAAGTCGCTGGTTCAGTCCTCAATTCAGTTGAAAGGTTACCAATTTCTCTAATGACACAGGTTTTCCCTGAGAATTATTTTTCCAAGAGAATGAAGAATTGGATTGTTTTCAAAACATACCTGAAAGAGTGTTGAATTCTTTGGCATACTTACATAGAAAGGCGTATTTTTTCTACTATAGTACTAAATGTCTAGCAGCAGGACTTTCAAGTCATATGTAAACAACAGAATGAGCATAACGTTATTATTTTTTGCTTACTTTTCTGGCCGATTGTTCCTCTTCTCAGATGTGTAATGAACCGACCGATAATTTTCAAAGTTGAGTACACTTTCATTCATTTTTATGCTCAAGTGTTCTTAGTTTTAACACTGGTTAATTGACAAAATGCCTGTAGTTCAAATCGTAATTTGAAATGGGGTTTTAATACTGCTTCTTGAAAATTTTATAAGTAATTAGCAGGTGAATCCTGTACATGAATTATTTACGATATTCTTCGGTGTTTTATAATAGGTTTTTAAAAACTCCTCTTACATTCTATGAAAAATTGAAGTGAAAAGTAATAATTTTTTACCGGAGTAATACAATTTGAACTCCTTCATAGAGGAAGCTCTCGAGACGATAATTTTGCCACAATTCCCTCAGCTGACAGCAACATTGGGGTCATTATCAGTCCGCAGCATTTCCCGCATCCAACGATGTTTGTCATCGGTATTTGCTTTTCCGGCAGCTAAAAAGACAAAATCAACACCGTACGAGCTTTTCGAGCGCTTCGGTTTGCGAGCGAGCTGTATTCACAGCTCATATTGCGCTACTCCAGGGGCTGACGTGCTCTAGATAAGAAATCGGAAAGTCTTCTAATTTGTTGGAATAATATTCAAAGTGTCGGAAGCTAATGTTCACCTGAATTTTTTGCGTGAAAATCTTCAGCTACGGTTTTTGCAACCGTTGGACTGTTGGCAAAAAGAAATAGGCTATTACGTTCAGTCTAAATAAAATACGATACATGAAGGCACTGTGGACCATAATATGGTAACGAGGTAGGCCTCGTACCATAGAAGAAAAGGAATAAAGGAAAGCCTTTAAATACGGAGAAAAAAAACGTCTTTTGTTATGATTCTATTCAAGTTAAAGAAGAAAGGCTCTTTTCTCAACATCTGAAGCTCCCTTTTCTGAATCGTAAAAATTAGATCCCCGTTCGACAGTCCCAAAACTATCACGGCTCGATGGAGGGCGCTTGGCACCCGGCGGAAGACAAATGAGACAGTTTTGTCTTGTATTTGCAAAGCTTCAAATTTATCCTTCTTTTCGAGGCGCCAATGCGGCTGTCGGGATAAATTTCCACCGACGTGCGAGTGGTTTTCTAATAGACGGAGCCTTCTGGCGCACCTTTCAACCCGTCCTTATTTCGATCAGTGCTTGTGAGTTGCGCGAGCGGTGAGGCAGCATCCAGAAATGAGTTATTTGCCGCACGATTTCATCGCAGTTTTCGGGCCAATGATTCCACTGAATTCAAATGCCCTTATTGCAGGTCTAGCTGGGCCTGGCTCGCGCTCTGGTTGCGAATATGAGACTCCATATCAACTTAACCGTGGAGTCTATCGCTCTCTTTCATGTGCGCAAATCGCATCAAAGTCTTGTTGCTCGGTGCAAGTGAGTAGCAAACGAATATATTAAGTCTTTAGTTGAATGTTTTCTCCCCGGTTCTATTGACTCTTTTTTTGTGAGGAGTTCCTTTGTTGAATTTATCCTATTTGTTTCGAAATAAATATTGTAAAATGAAACAAACAATTCCAGTATTTAATATTAGATGTTGGCTTCATTTTTTTACGGAACACCGACTCGGACTTTCATAAACACAAATGATTTACATCACTTTGCGACTGTAGGTATAGGCTCTTTTTATTTTACTACGTATGTTTCACAGAACCATAGAATCTGTATAACTACCTTCCTGAAAATTTCGGTACTTTTTTCACAGGATGCGAGCATCAGACTCGAGTCACTGGCCAGGAAAGCGTTTAGCTCGACTTCCCTTTTTCCGTCTGAGTAAAGATTTTTTCGTAAGAAAGATTAATCCTATTCCTCCAAGAATAACTTCATATTTCGACTTTCCAAGTCCATCTGCCGCATGTTTTTGAGCGGATGTCGGTCTCAATGCGAGGAAAACCAATATTAAGACACAGGCTTTTTGTCTGAGGACCTGAGATACTTTCCGTGCTCTAAAATGAAAATATTCAGCGAACGGGACTGTTTGCTCGGGCATATCGCATCCGTTGGAGAGGCGCCGTGAAGACAAACATAATCGGAACACCTCAGCAAATCCAATCCAGAACACCGGGCGTTCCAGCACAAGTTCAAAGAGACTCGATGTTGGAGCGCTCGGCATGTGTGCACTAGCCCTGTGAGTGATACTTGTGGACGAGCAAGTGATATAGAAATTGAACAAAATGCGTAGGTAGCACAGGAAGTTCTTTTAGTTGAAGGCATTTGTAGAAAATAAATTTTGTTATATTGTAAATCAAAGTTTGATGGGGCATAAATTTGGTGTGGATGTATTTCATTTGTTTTGTGGGCGTGTGCGTTTCTAAGTATATATATATATATATATTATTTTTTATATATTTTTGTTTTAATGTCGTAATGCTCCTTTTAATTTTTCTCAAATACATGCATGTATTTTTGAGAAAAATAAAAAAGCATTACGATGTTAAAGCAAAAAATAGCCAAAAAGTATGAACTCATGCGTAGGAATTCAGATGCGAAAATTAATGGAATATTAGTTATGAAAGAGCTTCACACAAGCGAGATGAAATCCTCACGCATTGTACAGAAATAAGTTTCTCTGCCATCAGGGAAATTCTCGGATCCGTTCTAAACTTTGGAGTAATCCGCCAGCGATATTCTTGAAAATATCGAGAAGTTGCTTCACTAACTCCATCGGAAACACGGATGTCTTCCTGAACTTCTCCTCGCGCAGGACACATCTCGGCGAATCAGCCTCTCTCTCACGGCACAAATGCTCTACAAAAGTTGTTTTCCCAGAGGCTATTTTCAGTACTACTGCCAGCAGTTTTAATTATATTCTATTGACGGTGTTTAAATAGCGCTTTCAGCTTCAAGAGAAAGGATGACTGGGAAAACCTGAGGTACGCGAGATCTGAAAAGGAAGCCAAACGTTGGATCAGCGATTGATAACCGTATCACTTTACGGTTTGCAGGGCAGTTACCAGATAAGCTACCAAAAAGACAAAACTTTGGTACTTTCAAACGAAACTTCTCGATAAAATCCACACAGCAACAGGAAACATCAACAGGCTACCAATGATTCCATGGCCAAATTTCCTTTAAAGGAGCAAATTAGTTTTCAAAATATTTGGCATAAAAAGCGAATCTCGTAGCCCTGGTTACAAGGTGAGAACACGCCACCAACACAGCAACACGAGGCGCATCCCAGCAGGTGGGAATCCTAATGCAGACTCGGTACTTAGCAAGCCCATCGAATATCACGTGATTGTTTTTCGATGGACTTCGCTGATGGGTTGTTGAAATTTTGAAATGTTTGCGCCATCGCTCTGGTGCAGAGCCTGCGATAACAGGGTCTGCGCCCGACGTTATCCAAGCTTTTCTAAATTGCCATTAAATGCCTCCATTATTGGCGTCAATAAAGATTTCTCTGTAAGAAATTTCGTCCAAAGCTTTAGTTATCGCGGTTGTAGCAATCACAATGTCTGCAGCGATTACAGTTTTTACAGCGATTACAGTTATGCATCAATTACAGTTTATACAAGATTAGAGTTTATACAGAGATTACAGTTTATATAACGGTTACTGTTGATGCAGCAGTTACAGTTTATATAGCAATTTCGATTTATACAGTAGTTACGGTTTATGTAATGATTGCAATTTAAATTGAAAAATTTTGGCTCTATTAGTTCTACATTTAATAAAAGTTTACCACTCCCAGTTCCTGAAGACATGAAAGGTGACGTAAATCTGAGGAAAAAATTAAAATGAAGCTCCTTTAATCAGCGAGAATTTGATCATAGTTCAAATAACATATTGGCAAAATTCGTGCACGGGTAAGGATTTTGCTGAATGCTACATAGAAAATTTATTTAACAGTGAAAAATAGTAGCTGAATTTTCTATGTTAGGAAGATAAAATTGTTCAAGTCTCGCTCAAGCTATTTTAAAGTAGCTTCATTCACAACGGAACTCCATGGATGGATGCGAAATAGGATTTTATTATAACTCAACTTGTTATAACTCAACCTGTTAATACTCAACTTATTATAACCCAACTTATCATAACTCGACGTCGACGCAAAAGTTTAGCATAGCGGGGCTTGTAAGGTTTTTTAAAATCGAAAATGCTTTTAGACGTCAGTCTAAAAAATTCTCTCCTTCAAATGGTTTGTGATTTAGTCTCACAAACTTTATAGGGAAAGACATTTCGGAAGAATTATAAATTTAATCATTTTCACAATGCTGAGCGTGAAATAGCGGGGGGGGGGGGGGGGGGGGGGGAGAAAATCTTTAAGGAATTGAGTGACGAGTACTTTGGATACTTGAAAAATTTTCCTCTGCTTCAACGTTTTTGTCAAAAAGTTCAATGTTTTTGTCAAAATTTTAAAGAACAAGTATTACTGACTCTTACTTTTCAGAAAGGTTTTCTCAGAATTTTGCCATAAAATGAAAAATTTGGATCACTCTCTTTTTATTTCCCATCATTTTGTAGTCACTACGTAATTAAATTTTCAGGTTTAAATGTTAATAGAAATTGTGTCACTCATGCACTCATGAATAAGCGCAGGTCTGACGAAAGTATTTAAACATCTCTGTTCTCCTGGAAAGAGCTCATATTTCACTGTATAAAAAATAAATCATTAAGCTTTTGAACATCCGTTTGCGTTTTGAGTACGATTTAGGTCAGTGAAAAAATTCTAACGTGACTCACCAATAAAAACCGCAAGACTTTGCCCAATTTTTTGCTGAATTTTATTCTCGACGACAAAGATTCCATCGAGTATTTTGTTTTTCCGACGACCAATGCAAGACATGTTCGACGGAACATTTTGGAGGGGCCACGTGTTGACACCTCTAAAGTCTCCTGACGATCCTCGGATTTCTTGCTGCCGACCAATCCCGGCGCGGCCCAAGCGCTGGAGCCTGTCATAAACATGTCCGACACACGTTCGCACGTGATTTCACCTGAGAGTTGGACTTCAATGTAATGTCGATCTCTTAAGTCTTTCAATCCGGTTCATTTTGCATGTGTTTGTGAAAGATTTCAGATCTGGAACTTTGTCTTAGACAGCTGGACATCGTCTTGGACAGCTGGACATCGTCTTAGACAGTTGCCGAATAGAAAACCTAAAATATTGCGACATCGACGTTTCAGCGATGAATTTTTCCAACGAAGGAAATGTCTTTGCACGGAAAACTTCTGATTTTATTGAAGTCTGGGATCACATGGAAAATTAAAAACCGGGAGCACTCAAACACTCGATATTTCGGCTATGTACGAGAATTTAATCGTGATGTACACTGTTTGAAATGCGTGATCAGTATTTCATTTTACTTCTAGTGGGAAATACTCATTCCCTGAATAATTTTAGTGCAGTAAAATTTCATACAAATCCAACTTTTTCGATCCGCGTAAAAGTCAACAAAACAAATGCCGAACATAGAGCGAGTTGTCAGTAAGCGATGCTCTGTGAAATCAAACACAAGAAAAATTCAGCATCGAATGTGCCAATTAGCACTGACACAACCGCCAAAAATTCACACAATCGCCAAATTAATAGACTTGCCGAACCTTTTCCTAATTAAACCCCATACCGTCAACTAACTTATTCGGACCCACAGGTATGTAGGTATATTCAAATCAGACCATTGTACTAGACTTAAGAAACAATCTACCTCTGTATCCCTTGTGGGTAATAAATTGTTCAAATTGTTTAAAACTTCCTTTTTTTACAGTCGAAGACCCCGATCTCCTCCAAACCCGACAAGTCGATCTCTTTACTCGTAAAGGACCTGATCGTCGTCCGAGGACCGAGACGGCAGGCAATGTGGCAGAGGCTGCTAGGAGCACCGAGGATCGCATTCATCTCCGCGATGGTTCCGAAAATTGGCTTCTCAGCCCATCACGCGGGGCAGTATAAGGGAAACATCGCACAGCTCGCTCGTGCATTTCATTTAAATTTTCTACCGAGAAAATTGCAAGAATTTAGATAAGTGTAGCTCCATTGTCGTTGAAGAATTTCATTGCCAAAGCTCAAAGGTCGTGGATGAATTTTTCTGCCTATCTTCGTACGTTCGTGAGACAAGCTCCCAGTTGAAACAGCACAGGCATACGCTAATATCATTAGCGAATATCAAGATATAAACAATAATGTTTTAAATTACATTTACGGTTTCATATGATATCAATCATCATATCTAAGTAATTGATTCTAAAACTGGCGCTACAGCAGGCCAATAATATATTACACTATATCATCACCGCTAAAAATCATATGAATAACGATAAGTTAGATAACATCTATCATTAGATACGATATCAATGATCATATTGGTGAAATTGGTATTATCGCTTGCACTCCACCAGCCTTCACAGTGTAGAGGTACAAACTCAAACAAACACAGTGTAGAGGTACAAACTCTAACAAACACAGTGTAGAAGTACAAACGCCAACAAACACAGTGCAGAGGCACAAACTCAAACAAACACAGTGTAGAGGCACAAACTCTAACAAACACAGCGTAGAGGCAC
This sequence comes from Morinoia aosen, assembly GCA_030386875.1. NCBI lineage: Eukaryota > Metazoa > Arthropoda > Malacostraca > Amphipoda > Talitridae > Morinoia > Morinoia aosen. The sequence goes on from CM059564.1 coordinate 50,477,388, forward strand.
AAACTCCAACAAACACAGAGTAGAGGTACAAACTCCAACAAACACAGTGTAGAGGTACAAACTCCAACAAACACAGTGTAGAGGCACAAACTCCAACAAACACAGTGTAGAGGTACAAACTCCAACAAACACAGTGTAGAGGTACAAACTCCAACAAACACAGTGTAGAGGTACAAACTCCAACAAACACAGTGTAGAGGTACAAACTCCAACAAACACAGTGTAGAGGCACAAACTCCAACAAACACAGTGTAGAGGTACAAACTCCAACAAACACAGTGTAGAGGTACAAACTCCAACAAACACAGTGTAGAGGTACAAACTCCAACAAACACAGTGTAGAGGTACAAACTCCAACAAACACAGTGTAGAGGTACAAACTCCAACAAACACAGTGTAGAGGCACAAACTACAACAAACACAGCGTAGAGGTACAAACTCCAACAAACACAGTGTAGAGGTACAAACTCCAACAAACACAGTGTAGAGGTACAAACTCCAACAAACACAGTGTAGAGGCACAAACTTCAACAAACACAGTGTAGAGGTACAGACTCCAACAAACACAGTGTAGAGGTACTAACTCCAACAAACACAGTGTAGAGGCACAAACTACAACAAACACAGCGTAGAGGTACAAACTCCAACAAACACAGTGTAGAGGTACAAACTCCAACAAACACAGTGTAGAGGTACAAACTCCAACAAACACAGTGTAGAGGTACAAACTCCAACAAACACAGTGTAGAGGTACAAACTCCAACAAACACAGTGTAGAGGCACAAACTACAACAAACACAGCGTAGAGGTACAAACTCCAACAAACACAGTGTAGAGGCACAAACTCCAACAAACACAGTGTAGAGGTACAGACTCCAACAAACACAATGTAGAGGTACAAACTCCAACAAACACAGTGTAGAGGCACAAACTACAACAAACACAGCATAGAGGTACAAACTACAACAAACACAGTGTAGAGGTACAAACTCCAACAAACACAGTGTAGAGGCACAAACTCCAACAAACACAGTGTAGAGGTACAAACTCCAACAAACACAGTGTAGAGGTACAAACTCCAACAAACACAGTGTAGAGGCACAAACTACAACAAACACAGCGTAGAGGTACAAACTCCAACAAACACAGTGTAGAGGCACAAACTCCAACAAGCACAGTGTAGAGGTACAAACTCCAAAAAACACAGTGTAGAGGTACAAACTCAAACAAACACAGTGTAGAGGCACAAACTCTAACAAACACAGCGTAGAGGTGCAAACTCCAACAGACACAGTGTAGAGGTACAAACTTCAACAAACGCAGTGAAGAGGTACAAACTCCAACAAGCACAGTGTAGAGGCACAAACTCCAACAAACACAGTGTAGAGGTACAAACTCCAACAGGCACAGTGTAGAGGTACAAACTTCAACAAACGCAGTGAAGAGGTACAAACTCCAACAAGCACAGTGTAGAGGCACAAACTCCAACAAACACAGTGTAGAGGTACAAACCCCAACAAACACAGTGTAGACGTAAACTGCAACTCTCCAACACAAAATAACGCCCAGCCTGTCACGCTACACCCGGCAAATAAAGTGGAGCAGCCAAATGCTGTCGCGTTCATTTCCACGAGTTCTCTGGGAGATTAGCTCGCGTCCTCAGCACGGCACGGCCCTCCTGCGTGTTGTGCGGGGCCTGCCGTGGTCACACGATGTGATGAATGAAAGCAGGCCGTACCGAGCAAAAAAAAAATATTTAATTTTGTTGGAATTGAGACGGATGATGAGAAGTAACATGAAGAAAGATTGTTTAACTTGATGCGTAACGTTTTACAACGAGAAGATATTAAATTTAATGAGAATTGAGGACATAGAGAAGTAACATGAAGAAAGATCGCTTCAAAAGATGCGTAAAGTTTTGTAATGAAAAAAATTTTGATTTTGTTGCAATTGAGGAGGACGACGAGGAAGAACATGAAGAAAGACCATTTTAATTGATGCGTATGGTTTTTGAGATGTTAAAAGATTTGAACGATTTTTCAAGATTGAAAGATTTATTTTCCACAATTATGTTCATCGTTCCAGATACGAGAATAACTTCAAATCTAACTGCGAACAGCGTGAAGAAGTGACGGCAGTATGACTGTTCTTTACGAGACAAGGTGTTTCCTTCATGCATGGTTGCAATCTGTTGGGTGGATGTTGAGTGAATGATGGGTGAGTCATGAGTGTTTGATGGGTGTCTGATGAGTGTTTGATGGGTGGAGAATAAGTAGGTAACGGTTGAATATTGGGTGAACGATGGGTGACAGATTTGGTGTCTGATGAGTGAATGACGAGTAAATGATGGTGGTGGAATGTTGGGTGATTGACGGGGGAATAATCGGTACATGATTAGTGTATATTGGGTGTATGATAGGTGTATGATGAGTGTATGCTGGTTGTTTTATAATTGCATGTTAGGTGTGTGATACCTGTATGTTGGTTGTATTATGAGTGCATGTTGGGTGTATGATGAGCTTCTACTAAGTGTCTAATGAGTGCCTGCTGGAACGACTTTAAATGGACGGCTAGCAGGCGTCTTCAGTGCTTTCGAAGGGTGTTTTTCGTAATAATACCTGAAAGGATTTCAGAAAAGGCGTTTTAAAAATGAAATCTATTCAGACTTGGGGCCTATTATATGGCCTTTAAATTATATGGTTATTACCCGTGACATGCAAAAAACACTGAACATTAATCGAGCTTTCTGTTCCTATGGATGCATTGGTACGTAAAATGAGACTTTTCATGGGAATTTGCGCCGACCAGCAGCAGCGTCGTATGCGTTGTCGTCATCCACTTTATGGTTCGTGTGTGTGGAAATTCTTATTGGCCTGGAATGACACAAAACAATTATTTATTTTAAGAACTGGCTGAACTGAGGGAAAATGTAAACAATACCATATTTTAAGAATTGCAAAAACACTGACTTGTTATTTCACAAACAAATACAACAGCACTAATATAAAATATTTTTAAGGTGTCGGCTCCTTATTATATTAGCTGCCTGCCCCATATAATTTGACACAAAATCCACTCAATAATCCTAGAAACAACATCCACACAATAATATTATGGCAGGATTCCTCTCTATATTATTAGACGCAACACCCGGCGCCTGCGATGCGTCACGTTGTGGTTCTTATTCCAGCTTTGATGCCTCCGCACGTCCCCTCCTCCGGGGACTCCCTTTTGATTGAGATCATCGTATCCTGAAAATGAAATTGCGGCGCGGATTATTGTGGGATGGCAATACAAAAAGAGGTATTTGTAGAGAAATAATTTGCAAAAAGATTATAATCTGTCGCTAGATTTCGAAGTTCAGCGACTATAAATCTAGCGATAAATAATTATAAGAACGAAACATTTATTTAAGCAATTTCGAAACAAGTTTTTCAGACACGCTTGGCTCTCACAAATACTAAACGACCTTGAAGAATGTGTTCATTTTGTTAAACGCGTAGAACTTATTCTATTTCAAACAAGAAAAACGCTAACAGAAAGTTTCCGAGCTCCAAGCAGCTCATAAAAACATCGTGCTTAGACATGCAATATAAAATTACAAAAGCGCTTGAAAATTTGAACAAAAAATTACGATAGCAATGATTCATTTATACTAAAATTTCCCTAGTTTTTAGACATTTACGTTAAAATGATCAGAGTGCTAAACAATTTATGTCAAATTGCCAGGGTGTTTATCGAGTAATACTAAAATTACCATTGGCCCTAAATTACCTCAGTGCTCTGACATCGATGCCTTAATAACCTCTAGTGCTTAGAGAATTCACGCTAAAATTCTTATAGAACTTCCACATTAACGATGAACATAACCCAATACCCACAGTTACCACACACATTCAAGCGTTCATAACACGATAACAACACACACTCACGCTAAACATAACCCGATAACAACACACACTCACGCTAAACATAACCCGATAACAACACACACTCACGCTAAACATAACCCGATAACAACACACACTCACGCTAAACATAACCTGATAACAACACACACTCACGCTAAACATAACCTGATAACAACACACATTCACGCTAAACATAACCCGATAACAACACTCATTCACGCTAAACATAACCCGATAACAACACACATTCACGCTAAACATAACCTGATAACAACACACATTCACGCTTAACATAACCCTATAACAACACACATTCACGCTAAACATAACCTGATAACAACACACATTCACGCTAAACATAACCCGATAACAACACACATTCACGCTAAACATAACCCGATAACAACACACAGTCACGCTAAACATAACCCGATAACAACACACATTAACGCTAAACATAACCCGATAACAACAAACATTCTCTCTAAACATAACCCGATAACAACACACATTCACGCTAAACATAACCCGATAACAACACTCACTCACGCTAAACATAACCCGATAACAACACACACTCACGCTAAACATAACCCGATAACAACACACATTCACGCTAAACATAACCCGATAACAACACACATTCTCTCTAAACATAACCCGATAACAACACACATTAACGCTAAACATAACCCGATAACAACACACACTCACGCTAAACATAACCCGATAACAACACACATTCACGCTAAACATAACCCGATAACAACACACATTCACGCTAAACATAACCCGATAACAACACACATTCACGCTAAACATAACCCGATAACAACACACATTTGCGCTAAACATAACCCGATAACAACACACACTCACGCTAAACATAACCCGATAACAACACACATTAACGCTAAACATAACCCGATAACAACACACATTCACGCTAAACATAACCTGATAACAACACACATTTACGCTAAACATAACCCGATAACAACACTCATTCACGCTAAACATAACCCGATAACAACACACATTCACGCTAAACATAACCTGATAACAACACACATTCACGCTTAACATAACCCTATAACAACACACATTCACGCTAAACATAACCTGATAACAACACACATTCACGCTAAACATAACCCGATAACAACACACATTCACGCTAAACATAACCCGATAACAACACACATTCACGCTAAACATAACCCGATAACAACACACATTAACGCTACACATAACCCGATAACAACACACATTCACGCGAAACATAACACGATAACAACACACATTCACGCTAAACGTAACCCGATTACAACACACAAACACGTCATCTAGCGCTGCCTAGGGACGACCATGACGGAGACAGAAGGTGACAGCAAGAGGCGGTCAATAATTGTCGCTCTTGCGATGATTGTCGCCATTTCCTCTGGCCTGATGTCCCTGCAGAGTTGCCTGGCAATCAGCAGCGTCCCGTGTGTCTCCGGACATTGATTTCCGGGCCCAGATGGAAATCATGTTCATGCTTCGTTACCTTGTTCTCACACAGGGTGGTGTTTTCGTAATGCTCGGTGTGTGATGCTCGCTGTGTGATGCTCGCTGAGTGATGCTCATAATGTGCTGCTCACAGTGTGAAGCTTACAATATGATGTGCACTATGTGATGCTCGCTATCTCTCCTGATTAGTTTACCACCGCGTAAAGAAACCTGAAAACTAGGCTCTGTGTGAGTCGACTCTGTAGAGGTGCTGTGAGTAGGGGTGTTGTGAGTAGAGGTGTTGTGAATAGGGGTGTTGTGAGTAGGGGGGTTGTGAGTAGGGGTGATGTGAGTAGGGGTGTTGTGAGTAGGGGTGTTGTGAGTAGGGGTGTTGTGAGTAGGGGTGCTGTGAGTAGGGGTGTTGTGAGTAGGGGTGTTGTGAGTAGGGGTGTTGTGAGTAGGGGTGTTGTGAGTAGGGGTGTTGTGAGTAGGGGTGTTGTGAGTAGGGTGTTGTGAGTAGGGGTGTTGTTTATAAGTAGGAGCGTTGTGAGTAGGAGCGTTGTCGTTGTAATTGTCGGTGCTCCGTGGTTAGCATTTAGGCCCTGACTATCATTGGTGCGCTCTAATTAGCGTTGGTGTCATAATTAGCATTCTTGCGTCGTAATTAGCACAGGTGAGCCACAATTAGCTATGGTTCGTCACAATTAGAGTGGTGCGCCATAATTAGCATAGATGCTCTTAAGGGAGCTTCATTGCGCCATAATTTACGTTGGTGCACCGTAATTAGCGTTAATGCACCATAATTAACCTTGATGTACCATAATTAGCCTTGATGTACTATAATTAGCGTTGGTGTGCCTTAATTAAAGTTGGAGTACCATAATTAGTGTTGATGCACCATAATTACCGCTGATACACCATGGGTAGTGTTGATGTGCCATAATTTGGTGCGCCATAATTAGCTACATGGGACAACACTACACCACACAAACCAGCTCTGAAGAGATAACGCTCTATTCACAGCAAACTCTTAAGCTTCGAGTCCAACCGGAATAGCAGACGCTCATGGGCTTTAATTTCTATTTTTTTGCCAAATGGGCCTCAAGATCCCCACGAATTATGAAAACGCCGTAGAAGTAAAGTATCGTAAAAAAGTGAAAGTTTGGCAGGGTGGAAAATTTCACTCTGCCTCAGCGGGGGAATTTATTCAAGGCGCGTTGCATAATAAACATCAACGCCTCAGCGGCTACGTGCCCGAGAATGAAAGCAGGTTGTGCGTAGAATGAACTTGTCCGAGTTCTTGTAAAATTCTAAAATTAAAATTGTAAAATTCTTGTAAAATTCTAGTTTAAATGTCATCTTATTATATGATGCATGCGCAAAAACAGAATTGAAGTTCCCTAGACTGTTGCGGTGCTACTTTTTCAATTTTGTTAACAGTTTAACACAATTTGGCTTTGGTAGATTCTTTTTGAGCAAAAGTTGCATAAATTTTTTATATGGCTCAGTAAAATTAGGCTTAGCTAGATTTTATTTTGCTTCTTGCATTGGCCTCAGGGTTGCAGAGTTAGCCCAGGCGACAGAAACAAGGCCTAATTTTTCTTCTTGAATTGTCTGCGTGAAATTTGAGAATTTAAATTACTTTGGAGATAGAATCAAGGAACGCTGACCGGGGCTAAGGAAAATAGTAAAAAATAACAAAACTACATGGTGTAACTCCTTCAATATGCTGTATTTCAGGTTGAAAAAATTCCGAATGGACTTGCAGTCTACGTTTCTCACTAGGCATCGCACGAAGCGTGAGAATTGTAATTTTTTCCTTCTTTCCCAGATCTCAACCCCCTTATGGTGTTAGCCCTACATGGTCACACTCTTCCCGTTTTTGACAAAGATGTCTTAGTTGAGTGTTTTCTGTGAAGTGGACATTTTTAGGAAGACTCAATGCAAAATTTGGCCCAAATGTTGAACGTTTATCTTTTCATTGCAAAACCCTTCATAAAATTCGTGGAATGCTCAGCATTGAATGCCTTAAATCCATTATACTTGGCGATCGGCTCAATTCGAAAATTCATTCCATTTATTATTATCCTGAATTTATCTGAAGTGCGTTCTAGTCAAGTACGAAATTTATTGTTATTTATTTATTATTTTTAGTAAATTCTAATTGAATTTTTAGTAAATTTTTAGTAAATTCCAATACAATGGAGGGAATATTTCGATTAAAAATGAGAAGACTTTTTACACTCATGAAGTTCTTACATGATTTTGTTCTTTCCCATGAGTTGATTGAATTTTCCATTGTTATAAGGACTCTGCGCATATTTTTTTGACTACCAGTGAACTCAAATTAAGTGCCAGATTTTATACTAATGGCAAATTTAAGGCATATAGAAGACCTATTTAAGGCAAATGTAAGGCATATATAAGACCTATTTAAGGCAAATTTAAGGCATATTTAAGGCAAATTTAGGCCGTGACTTAGATTCAGGGCCTAACTTTTGCCCTCTCGAGCAAACCTCCAACACACGACAAACACAAAGCCTTGCGGCGCTGCAAGCAGCAGAGGGATAACAAGTAGCTTTTCAGTTCCTAGAATGTGCTCTAAGCATCTGAGGAAGAATTAATTATTCAATTCTAATTTACGCCACAAATTAAAAGCAGTGAGGCATCTAAACTAAAGTTACAGTCAAGGCATCTAAACATGAGGTGAAGTAAAGGCATCTAAACAAAAGTTACAGTCAAGGCATCTAAACATGAGGTGGAGTAAAGGCATCTAAACAAAAGGTACAGTTAAGGCATTTAAACAAAAGGTACATTTAAGGCAACTAAACAAAAGGTATAATGGAAAGTGTGTGTATTGCAATGCGATTAATCAAGTTGCAATGAAGTCATGAGACGAGCTCTATAAGGTGACATTGGCTTGTCGCGGGCGGACTAACTCGCTTATACATCCAAAAAGCTGCGGTAATGGAATTTCTTTCATCTGTCTACTCTAAAAGCAAGTGGGAGGGCTTCAGCAATTATTTACTGAATGGCAAATTATTGGCGCTAATTAGCCTTGCAGTAAGGGTGATTTGCCTTCATTCTAGTCCGGAATGCATCGAGAGAGCTTCATCGGACTCTGTATATGTACTACAGCAATTAAGTACTTCTTTTATTACAGTAATGATAAACAGGTTGAAAGATTGAGCTTGAGAGATAAAAAAAAATGAATCAAAAAAACGTTGAGTGTGTTAGTATTATTGCTAGAGAGACCAACGTATCAAAAACTATTACAATGACGTAGAAAAAATATCTAATTTACAACAAACGAACCTAAAATGATTCAAAACGGATTTTTTGACGGCGTGGTCAGCTTTTCAGTGTTGTCGGGGCTCTGGCCAAGTTTTTAGTTGCTATGTGTTATGAAGATCAATTACGTTGTGTACAAACATGTAACTGCAAAAAATGAAAAATAAAAACTCCAGCCCATTGGACAGCGAGCTTCATAACTTATTGCCCGGTTTCTCAAAAATTAAATCAAGTGTGACTGAGATAAGAAGCTGCAGAGGCTTTAAGTGGCTATGTTTGAGAAACTTTACAAATCCATTGAATATCTAGGCTGCCTCTCAACTTCTTTAGTCCGACTAGTGAGCGTGTGGGTAGAAAAACTATATATCGTTGCAAAACTCAAAAGGGTATTTTCGCAGTGGAAAAATTTTACGCTTCTCTCACGTACTGCATATTTAGCAGAGCATTTGTTTTTTCTGCATGCTGCCAAGAGTGCTCCTTTCTGAAGTTTTTATTCCAGCATTCCAGCACTCGAAATCGCTTAAAAAGTTAGGGATTTGAAAAAAAGGAGTGTTCAAAAAGAGAGTTTTATGGAGAGTTTAGAAGAGTTTTTAAAAAAGAAAAATTTAAAAGACAGTTTATAGATGAGTTAAAAAAATTAGCTTCGAATAAAATGATAGTTTGTGTGTCCCCTTTGAAATTTTTCCTTGATAGATGGCAACACATTGATGTGCACTACTTGAGGATGCAAGACGACCCCATAACCAAATAAATTGTTGCCAACACCATTGCGGACTTTATGATTCAGTAAAACTTGAAGAGAATAAATGTGACTCTAGAGCTGAAGTTTATTTCTCTTATATGAGATGTAAATTAACAAAATAATTTCCCTAAGGTAATTTAAACAGTTCCGATGAACGTCCATTTAGTCACTTCATAATGACGTTACAAATGTGCAGAGTGCCTCGAAAACACTTTTTTAATTAAAATATTTTAGTTTTAGAATTAAAAACATTTTGAATGATACACGAGTGCCGCAAACTAGTGTTTGGTCTGACTGTAAACAAGAGGTGAACGGGATGATAATTTCAAAAGATCATTTTGTACAGAATATTAGCAACACGATCAGGAGCGAATGATTGTTCGACGTTTTAAGTAACGCGTTTTAATTGCAACGTTTTCGAAGTTTTAATAAATGTAATGTCATGTTTTGTGGGCGACGGTTGTTAAGGTAGATTTCGAGCATCATTTTAGTTCTGGGTAATTTTACTCAAGCATTTGCCGCTTCAATGGTTCGTTTTCTAACAGCACAACTGGTGTAGAGTTACAAATTCAGTTCTAAAAAGTTTTTTATACGGCACGATCTTTAGCAAAGTTAAGCAAACTCAGATCGTAAATAGCCTTCTAAATATTCCATGATCTCTGGCACAGTTAAGCTCATTCTTAAGTCTGAAAAGGACGCTATTTTACTCCCTAATGGATGTAATGGCTTCTAATGCTATAAAAAACTAAATAAATTACTAACAACGACAAACTAAATACAATTATTTGCTACAAATGACAAACTATTTTCGATATTTGATTACCGTCAAGTTCATGCATCGAAATTCGAGCGCAATGTTTTTGAGTTCAATTTTTGCGTATTCAAAAATTTTTCAGTTATAAGTTTCGAGTAATTAAGGTTACATATTTTTAAGAGCCTCTCATGGAAGTTTCATAAGACAAGAAGATCTTGTTACAATTCTTCGTGGAGCAAATTCCTTTCAGCGCCCACATCGGTTTGTGTAACTAAGGGTACTTTACCTCGAGCATTTAAAATTTGCGCCTATTTCATTCAAGATGAAAAAATATGAATGATGAAGTGAGTGTACAACAAAGCAAACAATTCCTCTCTCCTAACACTTTGTCCAATCCTCTTCTCCCTCTTTTCCAAAGCACAATTCAATACTTGGTAGTATTTAGCGCTAACACCTCGTCCAATGCTCTGCTCTTTTTAACCTCAACACCCAGCCTAATGTTTCTTGTGTTTTAAGCCTATTACCTAGCCCAAAACTCCTCTCCTTTTAACCCCAGCACTTAGCCTAATGTTCCTTGTATTTTAAACCTAACACATAGTCCAAAACTCCTTTCCTTTTAACCCCAACACTTAGCCTAATGTTTCTTGCCTTTTAAGCCAAACCCTTAGTCCATAACTCCTCTCCTTTAAACCTAAATACAGTCCCTTATTCCTCGCCTCTTAGCCGCTACACATCACCGACTCTCCCTTAGCACCGAAACACGACCTAAACTTCGCTTGCTTGCATCCTTTGCCCCAAGCCCAAGTTCGCTATGAGTTGTGTATTTCAGAAAACACTTAGTCTTTGCAAAAATGACTGGGCAAAAATGAGTCAGACATGAGGAGAAGTATGACCAGCGTTATTTTCTGACCGAAACGTTTGCCCGTTCATCAATAGAGTTTAAACTGATAGCATCGAACACAAGTTTGCCGTAACGAATGCACGTCGTGTTGCGTAACTGCCATGGAAAGTGCGTTAGTTGGAAGCTCTAAGAGACGTGCTTACCTTGGTCAACCACATCAGTTGCTCATAGGAGTGAAAACAACAATGGATCTTTAATACTTTAGAGTATATTAGTCTGAAATAAATATAAAGCAATACATAAACAATCGATCATTCTGTAAAAAATGTACGGTAATATATGAAAAGTATATTTCCTGAGATCCATTTATGGTCTGTTACAAATACACAGCAATATAGTTTGTGTTTGTTGTGTGTGTTGTTTACGTGTGTGTGTGTATGTGTGTGAGGCGTGTGCTTGTACATCTCCAGCTCACGGTGCAGCTGCAATCATAAGTCAAAAATATGTAAAAGTTCAAAAGATGAAAGCGTGTTGGCTAGTTAATAGATGGTCTCAAACTCCTAATAATACAAACAACCTGCGCTAATTTTTAAGGTTAAAAATGAATAGGAAAGAAAATTGACGAAATCATTTATGGGAGATTAGAAAATCTTTTTTATATAAGACTATATGAAAATACGAGGGAGAATATAAAATCTTGTGACAAATATCTCAACAATATTTTGATTAGAATTTACATAGTTATCATTTCAAATCCATTGACTACTCTCCCATTACCACGAGTATTGTGCGTTCTTCTTCCTACATTATTCCTAGATCTTCGCTGAGTTGTGAATATCCCTCGAGCAAATTTTGTCTATTAAGACTTTCACTGAATGTATATTGCATTTCTTTTGCTATTCTAAAACGTAGCCTTGCAGTTAGTGGCGACATTTGCGCTCTCCTAAGCAGGAATTATTTGAAGCCACAATAAGATCTAAGGCAAATTATTACTTTCACTGAATTTATATTACATTTATTTTGCTATTCTAAAACGTAGCCTTGCAATTAGTTGCGACATTAGCGCTCTCCTAAGCAGGAATTATTTGAAGCCACAATAAGATCTGAGGCCAATGCAGGATCTCATCAAACCAGACTCAGTTGCTACCAACAACGATCCAATTAAAGAATCCTGCGAAGTTTACAAAGCCAAGAAAGTTACCTGTCCGGGACTGATTGCGGCTTGCAAGCTCTCAAATAAAATATACGGAACTTAATTAAGAGTTTCGAAGAAAAAGAAGCCAAGAAATGACACAGAAAAAGAGGCGCAATTACAGCGCTCGCTCGCGTTCTCGGCCACCAGGGGCTGATGGAAACATGTTCCCTTTTGTAAAAGAAAACCTTTACTAAACTGACAGAGTTCTCTCATTATAGCTTCCGAATGCACGCGCACTCTTTTAATGGAGGGTAAAGCCAGTACATTGCAACTGAAGTGCGCCAAAGCTGCTTATGTTATGCTGTTTAATTGCTAATTGGCGAGTGCGCAACGAAAAAAAAGATAACAGTAAAGGGGACCGGACTCACTACCGCATTCACAAGGGAGTCTTGGTATGCTGCCTTTAGATATTTTGTGCTGTTTCTCACTGTCGGTCCCAATTTGAACGTTACATAATGTAGCACAAAAATGCTTTCGCTCAGCGGCGTAAATGAACTACAATGACATTAACATTTAAATGATAAACATAACTACTGGGAGAACGAAATGTAATATTTGCTTGGGATGGCTGATGATCGGTTGATGTAAAGCACAGTCTCCGTACTAAACACATGTGTTTCTGCTTTTCTGCTTAGTGGAGGGTCTTCGACCTTCAAATTATTCAAAAATGACATCCTTATTCAATCTGTCGGTGTCTCCAACACTCAAAAGCAATCAAAAATTCATGGACATTCTTGTCAACATCTGCTCGTAAAAAATAGACCTGGCTTGTTCCCTGCAATATCGATGAGGTCAGGGAACCCAAAGCTGTGAGCAATGCGAGCCAGTGTGCGGTCAACAATCCTCAAAATTCTGATGCCGATATCAAAAGAACAAGCCATCGCGTCTCCAGTCATTTCATTATTGCTGAACTCTGGCGTTTGTTTAGAAATGCTGATTTTTGCGAGATTCCCGGGACTGAATCTGATGTTTTTCAAACTCATGGGCTGTGCTTTTGCACGTGCCTGGCTTTTCATGATATTAAATTAACGAAAATAGATGCATGGAACTGCAATGTTTTAGTGCTTCTTGCTCATGAAATTGATTCATTATTGGCCATCATATGCAGGTATTGTAATGTTTTTTTAGGCCATTCGGTGGTAATATTGAAGTACTTTATTCCTGTTCTTGTTTTCAGATAATTGATTAATGAATAAATGTATTTCAATTGAAATTATATTAGACGTATTACTTGTGTTATATGTATTTACATTTTTCATTGATAACATGTTTATTGTACTTTCATCCCATTTTTTATACATGTTGATAGCCAAATGAATTTAAACAGTAGCTGCTAACATGCTCACTGAGCTCACCGTAATTAAGAGAAATCCAAGTGTGAAGGATTTCTTCTAATTATCACAGTTTGCTCAGCGAGCAAATTGCGGGATGAAGAAGATTCAGAATGGCAAGCTTGATTATGGGTCCTTGCTTGCAAGTAATCGTTAATGGTACCATAGCGTTCATCCTTTCTTTTTTTCAAAGCAAACATTCATTAATACACTCGATTCAAATTTTTTATTTTTAAATTCGAAACTTTTAAAATCACAACAAAAATTTCAGCAATTGTTTTGTACCTGCTCCAAGTTCACGTTGCGACCTGAAAAAATACGATAAATAACCAGTTTAACTCGATTAAATAAGAAAATTAAGCCTTGGTTCACAATCAATCTGCAGACGGATATCTGACTGGAATAGAGGGATGAGCCTGAGGCTTTGCCTAATGTTTGAAGGTAACGAACTGGCACGTACCTCAAGGCGTCGGTGACGACGGTTAGTTAGGTGTTCTCCCAGCACGCGAGAATCTTTCATGGTACCTCTAGTCATCTCCCTTCCCGCGAGAATCTTTCATGGTACCTCTAGTCATCTCCCTTCCTGCGAGAATCTTTCATGGTACCTCTAGTCATCTCCCTTCCCGCGAGAATCTTTCATGGTACCTCTAGTCATCTCCCTTCCTGCGAGAATCTTTCATGGTACCTCTAGTCATCTCCCTTCCTGCGAGACTCTTTCATGGTACCTCTAGTCATCTCCCTTCCTGCGAGACTCTTTCATGTTACCTCTAGTTATCTCCCTTCCTGCGAGAATCTTTCATGGTACCTCTAGTCATCTCCCTTCCTGCGAGACTCTTTCATGGTACCTCTAGTCATCTCCCTTCCTGCGAGAATCTTTCATGGTACCTCTAGTCATCTCCCTTCCTGCGAGAATCTTTCATGGTACCTCTAGTCATCTCCCTTCCTGCGAGACTCTTTCATGGTACCTCTAGTCATCTCCCTTCCTGCGAGACTCTTTCATGTTACCTCTAGTTATCTCCCTTCCCGCGAGAATCTTTCATGGTACCTCTAGTCATCTCCCTTCCCACGAGAATCTTTCATGGTACCTCTAGTCATCTCCCTTCCCGCGAGAATCTTTCATGGTACCTCTAGTCATCTCCCTTCCCGCGAGAATCTTTCATGGTACCTCTAGTCATCTCCCTTCCCACGAGAATCTTTCATGGTACCTCTAGTCATCTCGCTTCCCGCGAGAATCTTTCATGGTACCTCTAGTCATCTCCCTTCCCGCGAGAATCTTTCATGGTACCTCTAGTCATCTCCCTTCCTGCGAGAATCTTTCATGGTACCTCTAGTCATCTCCCTTTCCGCGAGAATCTTTCATGGTACCTCTAGTCATCTCCCTTCCCGCGAGAATCTTTCATGGTACCTCTAGTCATCTCCCTTCCTGCGAGAATCTTTCATGGTACCTCTAGTTATCTCCCTTCCTGCGAGAATCTTTCATGGTACCTCTAGTCATCTCCCTTCCCGCGAGAATCTTTCATGGTACCTCTAGTCATCTCCCTTCCCACGAGAATCTTTCATGGTACCTCTAATCATCTCCCTTCCTGCGAGACTCTTTCATGTTACCTCTAGTCATCTCCCTTCCCGCGAGAATCTTTCATGGTACCTCTAGTCATCTCCCTTCCCGCGAGAATCTTCCATGGTACCTCTAGTCATCTCCCTTCCTGCGAGAATCTTTCATGGTACCTCTAGTCATCTCCCTTCCCGCGAGAATCTTTCATGGTACCTCTAGTCATCTCCCTTCCCACGAGAATCTTTCATGGTACCTCTAGTCATCTCCCTTCCTGCGAGAATCTTTCATGGTACCTCTAGTCATCTCCCTTCCCGCGAGAATCTTTCATGGTACCTCTAGTCATCTCCCTTCCCGCGAGAATCTTTCATGGTACCTCTAGTCATCTCCCTTCCTGCGAAACTCTTTCATGTTACCTCTAGTCATCTCCCTTCCCGCGAGAATCTTTCATGGTACCTCTAGTTATCTCCCTTCCCGCGAGAATCTTTCACTACAGCTGCAAGAGCGCTTGAAGATGCAATTGTAGCTGGAGGCTAAAATGCTCGATTTTAGAACATTAACGAAGGGATCAAGTACAGCCGCCAACCGGTAGGGGAGCGTTGTATTTATTTTTAATATAATTTCTGGACATAACAAACTTTTAATAACATGTTTCAATGCAATTGAGCTCCAACATGAGCGTTTTTATCAATACATCACTGACTTTACATTATTTTTTGTTTTTATTACCTGTATGTTCATTGATTTTCAAACTCAGAATAACTTAGCATAAAGGTACATTTTCATGTTATCTTGTAATCTCCAGCTAGGAAATTCTTCCTAAGTCATTTTTGAGATCTTCACGTTCAACGAAGAGAAGTGAGCAAATTTATTCGCTGTACTTATTCTAAAGTTACTTTAGTTACTCGTTGGTTTGAGATTTAGTGTTAGACAAGGAAGGCTGTGATGCTGCGTTGTAACTCCGAAAGCTGTTTCTGTTTCAATAATGCTGAACTTTCAATAGTAATGTTGTGGCAGAAACAAAGGTTTCATGGCGAATTTGCCTTCATTCACAGTGGCTTTACGGACTTTACTGTGAGTTTTATTGCTTGAGTAAATGCTTTTGCTTCAATCATGTATTCATAATAGATGTTGTAAATAATAACGTCATGTTGAAACATACTTATACAAATTTTCACATAATTATTGCATTTCTAGGACACACACCCGAGAGCGTCTTTAGTAGGAAGTTTTTCTCTGCGTAGTTGTGCGCTAAAATAATCTTCGATCAATGGCAGATATCAATACAGAAACACTAAGTTTCCGAGCTGGAAGGATTTTACTTTTGTCGCTATTGAGAATAGTTTTGTGAACGAAAAGCTTTCTTGCCACAGTCTGAGAGCTAAAAGATAGTTGGTAGTCTTGATATGTGCAAGAGGCTTCGATAACTTCCATTTTAAAATGTGCAAGTGGCTTCAATTATTTTCAAATCATTCGGTGATCAGGGAAGGCAAGCCCGAGTAAAATGGTTTGGACTTCCAAAGAAAGGGAAAAATTGATGTAAATTCTATGCTCTGAACCTCGAAATCAACGATAAATGTCGGCTCGTTTTCTTTCAATTGCTGAATCAAACAATGCGCAACTTTTGGTGTCCTGAAGAAACGCGTTGGCATCTTATCCTGAATTAGTTCAATAAATTAGTTGTGGAGAAATGGGCACAAGAAGCATTTCCTTCGAGTACTTAATGCTGCCGACAGAAGCGAGTGAGTGTTAATTAGAATTATTCAAGCAGCCACAGATGTTATTTTCTCCACGAAATGTATTCTCAAATTCTCCACCAGCATGCAAATCCTTCAAGACTACCACTACCATGGCTCGCCATTGTGTCGCTTAACCACTTTTTTGACGCAGAATAACGTTCAATAGAATACATAGTTCACCCATTATTTCGTTGTGCATTCCATGCGCTGTGGACGGCAGGCTTTTGTGGAGAAAAGTTTGTGTGATTGCGGTTTGCGTGAGCGGGAAATGGATTCTGTGTTTCGGTATTTATCTGCAACGCTTGGTAGAGTCACGGCAACGGTATTCTGAATACAGTGCAATGATGGTTTTCTCTTATTTTCAGAGAATCAAGTCTCCATGTTCTAGGCAGGATTTGAAGTTAATCCTGCACTAGGAGACTCAAATTTTATGATAATTTGACTTCTGTAATTATTCGACCAAGAACAATGTAATTGAATTTCCTCAGATTGGGTTGAGGAAGAAAAGACTCGATGTACGTTGAGGTTGAAATGTAGTTGACGTAGGTAAAGCTACACATTAACAATGTTTAAGCTACAAATTTACAATATTTGAGCTACAAATTTACGTTCAGAAAACAGAAAATTAGGCGCTCAGAAAAGTGTTCCTTGCGCGAGAAGCTCACGGCGACAGTCTGGGTGCACTTCAATTTGCTGGATAACTATGGAGGGTTTCTTCTACTCCGTTTTGTTATTCCTGGTTACAAGTTCACTTACACCGATTAGGGCAAAATAAATCTTCAAGTTTTTTTGTTTATAAGTGTGGAAACGGATTTTGCATTGCTGAGAGACGCATCACTGGATCTTCACAGTAAATCCATAGAAACTTCGTCTCTAATTATGATGCTCAAAATCAGAACTTATTTTACATGCGGAAACAGTGGATTGAGACACAGAAGAGTGATATTACTCTTAAAAATGAGCAAAAGCTCACACATAGTACAGATAATAAGCGGTGAAAACGAATGAAGACATCAAACAATTTATTTCGTAAATCATTCGTTCGGCGAAAATTTTATTACAGAAGCCACCTGCTCTTTGAGGTTAAGACGCAACAATAGAATCGACATATTGCTTCCTTTGAGTGGATCCTATCCTGTGACACTTAATGGATCCTAACCCCCGCCATTTATTGCCCTTCTTCTATAAAGTTCCGTCCCCGAGGCCGTTTACTCTACAGCGCTGACGTCCAAATGACTCTCTCATTCCCGGACACCTTCCTGGAAAAAAAATGATGGAGCGCTTGCCGCGAGAGGTATTTCTAATTTACTTTGGAAACATCCTAAGAAACTGGAAAAACTTAGAAAATGGATTTTTTTTCATCCCCTGAAAAGATGCTGAATGTTTTCACTAATAATAACTGACAGCAACGCGAGCATATTTTTCCAACTATTTCGGTTATTTTGAAATACTGCAGCTATTCGCAATTAATGCGGTTCACGCCGAGACATATGGTAGCGTCAGAGGAATTCTATAGAATTGAGAAGCGAGTACACAAACATAGCAAAATATTCAGTAGGACACATCATATACTTGGAAACACTCTACAGTAACTTGTGAAAACAATGAATCTAGCTAAACACTCAATAAATAAAAGTCTCCCATATTCCATAAGTAAAATATGCCCCCAAAACTAATTACAACTTGTCTCAGCTTTTCGTTGATTTCGTTAATTTTACCGATTTTATTTCATTAGTTTCTCTCAACACGAGCGCTCAGAGACAAATTCAGACCTCAGGACGACTGCTAAAACTACAGAAAAACTGAAAACTTTCAGGCAACTTCGCGTTGCTGAAGCCATCGATGAGAGTTGAGAAGAGCGGAGACGCTCGTCGCTGCTGATAATACTGTATTATGGATTGAAATTAGCAGGAGAAACAGGTCTTGCTTAATTGTGATGGAAACGAAGCAATTACAAACAGGTCTTGCTCAATTGTGGTGGGAACGAAGCAATTACAAACAGGTCTTGCTCAATTGTGGTGGAAACGAAGCAATTACAAGCAGGTCTTGCTTAATTGTGGTGGAAACGAAGCAATTACAAGCAGGTCTTGCTCAATTGTGGTGGGAACGAAGCAATTACAAACAGGTCTTGCTCAATTGTGGTGGGAACGAAGCAATTACAAGCAGGTCTTGCTCAATTGTGGTGGGAACGAAGCAATTACAAGCAGGTCTTGCTTGTGATAGAAACGAAACAATCGCAAACAGGTCTTGCTTAATTGTGGCAGAAACGAAGCGATTACAAACAGGTCTTGCTCAATTGTGGTGGAAACGAAGCAATTGCAAACAGGTCTTGCTCAATTGTGGTGGGAACGAAGCAATTACAAGCAGGTCTTGCTCAATTGTGGTGGAAACGAAGCAATTACAAGCAGGTCTTGCTCAATTGTGGTGGAAACGAAGCAATTACAAGCAGGTCTTGCTCAATTGTGGTGGAAACGAAGCAATTACAAGCAGGTCTTGCTCAATTGTGGTGGAAACGAAGCAATTACAAGCAGGTCTTGCTCAATTGTGGTGGAAACGAAGCAATTACAAGCAGGTCTTGCTCAATTGTGGTGGGAACGAAGCAATTACAAGCAGGTCTTGCTCAATTGTGGTGGGAACGAAGCAATTACAAGCAGGTCTTGCTCAATTGTGGTGGAAACGAAGCAATTACAAGCAGGTCTTGCTCAATTGTGGTGGAAACGAAGCAATTACAAGCAGGTCTTGCTCAATTGTGGTGGAAACGAAGCAATTACAAGCAGGTCTTGCTCAATTGTGGTGGAAACGAAGCAATTACAAGCAGGTCTTGCTCAATTGTGGTGGAAACGAAGCAATTACAAGCAGGTCTTGCTCAATTGTGGTGGGAACGAAGCAATTACAAGCAGGTCTTGCTCAATTGTGGTGGAAACGAAGCAATTACAAGCAGGTCTTGCTCAATTGTGGTGGGAACGAAGCAATTACAAGCAGGTCTTGCTCAATTGTGGTGGGAACGAAGCAATTACAAGCAGGTCTTGCTCAATTGTGGTGGGAACGAAGCAATTACAAGCAGGTCTTGCTTAATTGTGGTGGAAACGAAGCACTTACAAGCAGGTCTTGCTCAATTGTGGTGGAAACGAAGCAATTACAAACAGGTCTTGCTCAATTGTGGTGGGAACGAAGCAATTACAAACAGGTCTTGCTCAATTGTGGTGGGAACGAAGCAATTACAAACAGGTCTTGCTCAATTGTGGGGGAAACGAAGCAATTACAAACAGGTCTTGCTCCATTGTGGTGGAAACGAAGCAATTGTTAGTTTGCCATCGTGGCATTTCGAATGCATAAAATTAACATTATTCCATGGGCTTCAAATTAACATTGAGATGCTGCCAATCCTTGTGTACCTGTTTGCTACGAGCGTGCTTTACGTGTAATAATTAAATACGTCTAGGTGAGTCCGTTGTGTCTGGGTGCACTGGAATTATTGTGCCTTGTTGGGCGGTTATTGGGTGAATTTTGGGCCGGAACTTGTACAGGATAGCCTGTGCTGTGTACAGTGTGGTGCTGTGTACAGTGAGGTCCTGTGTGCATTGTGTTGCTGTGTGCAGTGGGGTGCTGTGTGCAGTGTGGTGCTGTGTGCAACGTGGTGCTGTGTGCAGTGTGGTGCTGTGTGCAGTGTGGTGCTGTGTGCAGTGTGGTCCTGTGTGCAGTGTGGTGCTGTGTGCAGTGTGGTGCTGTGTGCCGTGTGGTGCTGTGTGCAGTGTGGTTCTGTGTGCAGTGTGGTGCTGTGTGCAGTGGGGTGCTGTGTGCAACGTGGTGCTGTGTGCAGTGTGGTGCTGTGTGCAGTGTGGTGCTGTGTACAGTGTGGTCCTGTGTGCATTGTGTTGCTGTGTGCAGTGTGGTGCTGTGTGCAGTGTGGTGCTGTGTACAGCGTGGTGCTGTGTGCAATGTGGTGCTGTGTACAGTGTGGTACTGTGTGCAATGTGGTGCTGTGTACAGTGTGGTGCTGTGTACAGTGTGGTGCTGTGTACAGTGTGGTGCAGTGTACAGTGTGGTGTAGTTTACAGTGCGGTGCTGTGTACAGTGTGGGGCTCTGTGCAGTTTGGTGCTGTGTACAGTGTGGTGCTGTGTACAGTGTGGTGCTGTGTACAGTGTGGTGCTGTGTACAGTGTGGTGCTGTGTACAGTGTGGTGCTGTGTACAGTGTGGTGCTGTGTACAGTGTGGTGCTGTGTACAATGTGGTGCTGTGTACAGTGTGGTGCTGTGTACAGTGTGGTGCTGTGTACAATGTGGTGCAGTGTACTGTGTGTTGCTGTGCACAGTGTGGTGTAGTGTACAGTGTGGTGCTGTGTACAGTGTGGTGCTCTGTGCAGTGCGGTGTTGTGTACAGTGCAGTGCTGTGTGTATGGACTTCGGTCCGATATTCTCGTAATAAAATTCTACATCTCTACCTTTACTTCGGAGCTCGCAGCGTTGTACTTCCATACGCTTGCCGCCCCGCACTACAGGTGAATATGGAAGTATGTAAGCGTGAAGTGTACCGTGATTTATCTTTGTTTATAGTTCTTTGTGAATTAGCTTATCGTCTTGCAGGTCATGTCCTCGTTGAACTGTTTATCTTTTCAGCTAGTCTTACATGATGCCTGTTAAGAGTCCTTTTTATTTGTCTGTCCAACAGGCCAGATCGTTGAGACTGCGCCTTAACAATATCGCAAATTCGGAACTGCTGTGGTATAACTACTCTTGTATAACTGTTCCATTGTGATATTTGTACTGCCTCGACTTTCGGGGTCTAGCTATTAAACGCCATTTTCAAACCCGCCTATTTGTATTCTTTAAAACTAGTTAGCTTTGTTTAAATTTATCATCATTTATTTTGAAGTGTAAACTTAATGTTAGAATAAACGTTACTTATACTGGCGAATATAATAGTAGGACCTTGTCGATTTTCTCTCACCTGCCCCCTAACTTGTGCCGATCCTGCATGCTCTGACATGCAGGTAGCCAGAATGTCAGGGCATGCGTTTAATGGACTGTTGCGTGCGTTTAATGGAGAGTTGCGTTTGTTTAATGGACAGTTGCGTTTGTTTAATGGACGGTTGCGTGCGTTTAACGGACTGTTGCGTGTGTTTAATGGACAGTTGCGTTTGTTTAATGGACAGTTGCGTGTGTTTAATGGACTGTTGCGTGAGTTTAATGGACTGTTGCGTGCGTTTAATGGTCTGTTGCGTGCGTTTAATGGTCTGTTGCGTGCGTTTAATGGACTGTTGCGTGTGTTTAATGGACTGTTGCGTGTGTTTAAGGGACTAAAGGTTACGTACTTCCGAAGTCAAGGTATGAACAGCAGGCCTTCAGCCTTCAAGGTATGAACAGCAGGCCTGCAGCCTTCAAGGTTTGAACAGCAGGCCTTCAGCCTTCAAGGTATGAACAGCAGGCCTTCAGCCTTCAAGGTATGAACAGCATGCCTTCAGCCATCAAGGTATGAACAGCATGCCTTCAGCCATCAAGGTATGAACAGCATGCCTTCAGCCATCAAGGTATGAACAGCATGCCTTCAGCCATCAAGGTATGAACAGCATGCCTTCAGCCATCAAGGTATGAACAGCATGCCTTCAGCCATCAAGGTATGAACAGCATTATTTTAGGCATGAGATGGACAACGCACTGGATCATCTTGGGGTCAGAAAATTATCAATAATTCTCACTGCTGGCCATCCTCGAACATATGCTATTTTTACAGGGTGTATTTCTGTACGTAAACTTTGGCTGCGACATCCTTGCCATGTATGGTAATGCAATAAACGGAGCCATAATGGCCAACTGCCTTGATGTCCTGAAATAATAGTTTACAATCTATTGTAAACTATTACACTGTAATGTCTTGCTAAAATATTTTTCAAGTGTTTACAGCTGAAGTGTCTCAAGTAATTTTTCTATTTTTCACCGTGTGGAATATTTCCACCCGTAACATTTGACTCTAGACTTTAACTTAATTTAGAAAGCTTACCTCGCCAGCTAGTAATTTTTGGTAGTAGCTTATTCATTTAGATCATCTCAATTTGGAATAGTCAACGAGAATTAACCAGTGAATTTATTTAGAATTTTCAACATAACTTGTTCAACGGAGTGCGGATCCGTACGTGTACCTCGACGGCGATTTCCCGCATCATTTGGAGGCCGGCTTCTGGCTGGCTTGGAACTGTTGTGACTGCGCGGTGCCATGTCGTGTGCACTCTCCTTCTTCTTGTCTTACTTCATTTCGAGCATGTTTATTATCTGCATGATTAATTGTTTTGAATAACTATCTTAATATCTTACTATCTTGCTCCTTGGTCGGAAATTGCTAGCCGTATGGCTGTTGTTGCATGCCCTAAACTTATTGACTCTTCAACGACTCTTACCTGGTAGTAATCTTACTATCTAACCTTGAAGAATCTATTTCCCCTTGCTGTTACCTTCCTACTTACAACGACCGAGGTAGCTATCTTTGAAAAATCTTAAAGTCCTGACGGTGTACACACTGGCATCGCACTGGTCAATTTCGCCTTAGGCATCAATTGATTAGGTTAGTGTGAGTGGTGCGTTAATATGCGAACGGTTGAGAATTTATCTCTATATTGGTAATAGTGAAACATCTTTCACTCGCTGATCCAGTTCTCCGTCATCAGTATCTCTTTCTTTTTGCAGTAAACTCGCCGCTGAGATGTGAAACCTTGTCCCTGGCGTAGATAATCTTAAGCTCGTGGATTTTTCTTGTGCTTCAACCTTAGATGAATGCTTTTCGGAGAACATTTCACGACGGTTGGTACAAACTAGAATCAGAAGTGAATAATTCGTAATGTAGGTGGCAGACAATGACAAATACTGAAATACCCATCACTAAGTTTATTCGGTAATTGTATAATTTGACTAATTCTTTTTTTCTGCGTTATTAAATTCCCGTAGAGTCGTGATCATGACGCTAACTGCCGACGAAGTTGGTAACTTCATTGAGGACAAGTTTCCTGACCTCATTTAGTGAGGGAGCGTCGTTACGTCGCGTTCTTATAATTGGGATCTCGCCACCTCTGTTAATGGAATCGTTTTTTTATTGAGAACCCGACGAACATCCTGAGCGTCAGTCATCTTGATCTTCTCCAGATCTTCAGCAGTTATATCTACTTTCTCGAACTGCTTTGGTTTGGTGGTCAACAATCTTGATTCTGAAGTTAGTGTTAGAGTTGGCTGTTGCCCAAGTTGAATCTGATTCCGTTGATAAAACTAAATTACTGTTATTCTTAACAGTTAAAAGTGAACTTGCGTTCATCATTGGAATGCGCTTCGTTTCTATAAAAATTAAAAATAACATTCGCGTTACAACTCTTTCTTTATTCCTACGTTACTTACGATTAGCGCTGTTAGAAATTTAGTGGCACTTGTGTGGTGAAGCCAGCCTTAGGCGATGATTACATTTACGTATAAATTCCCACAACCGCTCTATTCTTAATTTATAGAATTTAACCTGGCCAAAGAATTTAATCTATCTCCGTTACATAATGTGAACATCAATGAACAGCGCAGTTTGTTAAAGCAACGCTACTCAAAAGTCCAATTTTTTGAAAGATTGTGCGTAAAATGGTAACATTTCTGCAAGAATATTAGGACTATCTTGATGCTTCTTTTTAGTGAAAACTTACTCTGGATAACAACTCACAAATGGACGATGTGTTGAAAATCTCTTAGGTTTTTTTAGATTATGTCTGGCTACATCAGACCATGTCTTGACTTATCAGACCATATCTGGCTATATCAGAACATGTCTTGACTTATCAGACCATGTCTGAATACACCATACCATGTCTTGATTTATCAGACCGTGTCTGGACACATCAGACCATGTCTGGATACATTAGACAATGTCTTGACTTATCAGACCGTGTCAGAATACACCATACCATGTCTTGACTAATCAGACCATGACTGAATACATCAGACCATGTCTTGACTTATCAGACATGTCTGGATACATCAGACCATATTTGGAAGTATTAAGCCAAAGCAGACCAAGTCATAACAAGCCAGGCAATGCCAAACAGCGTCAGACCGCGGTAGACCGTAGCAGACCGCAACAAAACCGAACATCATTAAAAAATGTCGAGGTAAAATTTAATTTGATTGAAAAATTGTTCAAAATACAACAGTACTGCCTTATTATCAGATTATCTACGGAATTTTTGTGAGTAGGAAAACATGTTTATCAAAGAATCAGAAAATAATTCAAGATTAATTTGCATTTTCTTTTGGTTCCAGGGCATTTAAGTCATTCTCTGCGGCTGGAGACTTGCCTGACTTTTGAAGTTTAGGAATTGTTGACTAAACTTCGACGATGACTTATGTGTCGACGACATGTATGCATATGACTTATGTGTCGAAGGAGAAAACAGTGAACATGTCTGTTAAATGAAGACATTCATTTAGACGGTGTTTATGACGCAGAACATGTTCATTAGAGAGCTTTGTTGCGTTCGCTAATAGGGAGCAAATTCAGGACATGAATTGCCGTGTTGCAGCAGAGTAGGGTTACTCATCAGTTTCAGCAAACAAGTAATCAACAAAAGAAGTATCATAAAAATATTTGTATGATAGGCAACGTATAATAACGCTCAGTGTGGTGCTGTGTACAGGGCGTCATTTTCCTACGGTTTTGCTCTGCTATTCAAAAGGTTTTTGTCTAAATTCTTACAAGCGCTCATTTGTTCTCCAAAAATGAAATTATGCAAAAACTTGAACTTGAAGCCTAAAACTGCTACTATCTCAAGTTGAGTTATGAATGGGAAGATTTTCATTAAGAGTTGCTACTATCTCAAGTTTAGTTATGAATGGGAAGATTTTCATTAAGAGTTGCTACTATCTCAAGTTGAGTTATGAATGGGAAGATTTTCATTAAGAGTTGCTACTATCTCAAGTTGAGTTATGAATAGGAAGATTTTCATTAAGGGTTGCTACTATCTCAAGTTGAGTTATGAATGGGAAGATTTTCATTAAGGGTTGCTACTATCTCAAGTTGAGTTATGAATGGGAAGATTTTCACTAAGAGTTTGTTGCATCATTTGATAGTAACAAAGAAATTACTTACGGACCTTATTTTAAAAACAATTCAAAAACACGGGAATTACTGTTAGATAGGCATGTCATTAAGAAAAGAAAACACACTGCGTATCCATAGGCATTAATTGGCCTAAAGTCTGCGAGAAGAGGAATTCTCTCACATCTATCACCACACTTAAACGTAAAGTATAGAACAAAACGATATGACGTCAGTTCGAAGTTGAACAATATTACATTGCAGCATCACTAGCCAGAACCTTATATGTTCGATCCACAAGTCTAATATAAATTTATACGAACCTCAACTTGTATAAATTCAAATTAATCTCAGTAATACTACTAATAGGAAGCTTGGTTCAAGTTATGAATTACTGGAAATTCCTGAGACTGATTTTTATGCGCACAGTGTAGGGTCCGCAAAAGATGCACATCTCGAGAGCCGATTCTACGTATCTCGTAATGCATTCCTTTTTTGACGAGGAAAAATATAATTGACGATGCAACCCTTTGCCAGTGACGCAGTCGCAACATTCTCTGCATCGCAGACCCTGAATTTTGAGGTGCCACTGTGCCTTCAAATAATATTTTTGAGGGTCACATGATCTAGCAAAACTGTGCTCGTGGAAAATTGAAGTGGACGTTTATTCGACGCGAGACATAACGCCAGACTTCCCCTGTGCAAGTCAGAGCAGTTCAGTGAGGCCATCCCTCCTAGTCTATTCGTGTTGGCGTCGAGGATTTCTAAAATTTCGTGTCATACACGTCTTAGATCGCTGAGAACCTCATGGTAACGATTCGTCTCAGTCGTCTATATGCTCGTACCATTCTGTCTGTCTAGCACTTGACATATACAAATTTTTCCTGCCATATACATCATTGCACTTGTCATATACAAAATTTCCTTGTCATATACAACATAGATCGCCAAGAATCTCACGATAACGATTAGTCTTAACCGTCTACCTGCCTGCGCCAGTCTGTCTCTGGCGCCACGAAACGGCCGAGCTTCGAGCTCCCGTGCATTTTTGGGAGCGGATTTTGGAATAGTTGGGAGGGATTTTGATCTATTTTAAATTTCCAAGAAAGTTATTTCTTTTCAATTAAATAAACCAAATGGTCATGAATAGCGACAAAATCATATAGTGAGTCACAGCTCATTTCCTAACTCTGTAAAGTTATTGCAAGAATTTAGTAACGTGACGCTACGGATTGATGTTCGTGTCACAGCGGCTGTAAACCAACCTATTTCATCAGACACCTTGGTTCAGAAATGCAGATAACATTAAGTTTCAGGCTTTAAACTTCCTGCCATATACTGAAATCACTCTCTCATTAACATAGTTGAATTTCACTCTTCAAACTCCCTGCATTATATTGAACTCACTCTCTCGAGAATATGGTTAAATTTCACACTGAGACTTCTTTGGATAATACCAAAACCCCTCTTCCGTGAAAATTGGTACCTTTTAGTCTTTATTTCGTGAAAGGCCGCAGTTGAGCTCCCGGTATTCTCAGATGACGCTTGCATTTTCCAACCCTTTCACAACATTGACCACTTTCAGGTGATACAAATCAGAAATAGACCTTCTAGATTATATGCTGAAGTGGGTCTTGTAGCAAACGCGTGTACATTTGTACGTACAACATAAACAGCAACGTGCGTAACATCAATGGTTGTGCATGCACTCGGATTAATTTAAAAATTTCCGCTTTGAAATACCCGAAAGTGGTCAAAATTCCAACAGTACAGCGTTAAAACACATTATACCTTACAGGGCAGTTCACAACAGGTGTAATGAAAGCAGCAAAAGTTCCTTCGAAAAAGGAGAAAAGTTACAAAATTCTTCTTATCAATGACAGATATAAGAACCTCGACCTCAAAAAGGGCGTTGAAGCAACGCGACTAGAAGCTTACGCATACTTAAGGAATAAGCCCGCGTCATCAAATGAGCAATAAAATAACAAAAGCTTCACCCAACGAACAAAAAACAACGAAAGCTTCGCCAAACAAGACAAAAACAACAAAAGCTTCCCCAAACAATTAAAAAACAACGAAAGCTCGTAAAAAACTGCGACGCTCGACAAAAAGTGCTACAGAAAAAATTCCCATTAAAGCCTGGGGACCGACAGCATTATCTCGGTGACTGAACCATCAATCGTGGGCCGGAGCAGTGTGACGGGTACGGTCATAGCGCGTCGCACTTTGGCTGCCGTGCCTCCGGAGTGTCCAAAGGCCTGGGGGGGCTACGACCGCCTTTTCAACGAGCCCGAAGAAAGTGAGAAAATACAATATTTTTAAAATATTTGGAATCCGAAGTGCCGATTGTTCAACGCCTTGCGTGAGAAGCACAATATTTTTAAAATATTTGGAATCCGAAGTGCAGATTGTTCAACGCCGTGCGTGAGAAATATAATATTTTTACATATATTTTTACGGAAGCCTTGCAAGGTTAAGGAGTATTTTCTTCGCGTAAATCTGAATCTGGTTTTAAGTTTTCGTTTGATCGAGGAAACTCAAATGAAATTCGTTTCCTTTTCTTAAACGCAGGAAAATCTGAGATGCCTGCATCTGGCTATGGAATTAATCTGGCTTCTAAAAAGACCTCAGTCTAATTATTTGGATTTCGCATCTGAACAATGTAAGGGACTTAATTCGAGAGGCTCAAAAATAAGCCAAATTTTCAGCTTCATAAATTGCTATGGCTTTCAACTTCCTGAGAAATTATCTTTAGGCTTCATTTTCCTACTGTTTTGTTCTGCTGTTCAAAAGGTTTTTGTCTAAATTCTTACAAGCGCTCATTTGTTCTCCGAAAATGAAATTATGCAAAAACTTGAACTTGAAGCCTAAAACTGCTACTATCTCAAGTTGAGTCATGAATGGAACGATTGACTTTTTATACCCATCGACTTTTTAAATGCAAAAACTGCATAAATTTTGGCACAGATAATCAGAAAACAATTTTGAAGTAAAGACACCACCATCAATTCAAAATACAGTTCTTATTAAGCGCAAAAATATCTGAAAGAAATAGGACTGAGATTAATGGCGTAAGTGACCTCTGAAGTGCAAATGGTGGTCTTCAGGTAAATTACTGGAATTTTCTTCCATTATTTCGATTACTTAAAGAAAATATCAAAGATTGAAAGTTGTCGCATCGACTGGAGTTATAATAATACAACGTCGAAGTTTGCCAAGACTTTGGTTTGTACAGCAGTTTTATCCATAACAACAGGAACCAACACACATACAAACAACTTTCATTATGTCTGTAAGCGATTCGTTAAATGATTCTTCAATTTTGGAGCTGTGCATATTAAACTAGAGTTTTGCTGTTGCAAACAGGAGAGAGAAATCTCATTCTTATTTCCAAAGAAGCCTTACTGAAAGTTTTCACAGATGTGGGTTGTTTCACCAAAATTGTTCTAAGACTAATATGTGCATTCGGTGCGTAACTTTCGTTCTATCCAGAGTGAAGTTATACAAGTCAAAAGAGAGCAATGTGTGTGTCTTGTCTAGAATGACATTGATCAGCCTGTGCTAGATGCAAAGTACGTCGGTTGTATCTATTTAAAACACCAGTGCTGGATCTAGAGAGAGTAGGGTGTTTTTTTTCGAAGAAACTCAAATTAGACCCAGAATACTTTAGCTGGGTCTACTTCAGAAACTCGTACCAGACCCAGAATACTTTAGCTGGGTCTATCTAAAAAGCTCGTGCCAGACCCAGAGTACTTTAGCTGGGTCTATCTAAGAAACTCGTGCCAGACCCAGAGTACTTTAACTGGGTCTGTCTAAGGAACTCTCATTAGACCCAGAGTACTTTAACTGGGTTTATCTACGAAAATCGTGCCAGACCCAGAGTACTTTAGCTGGGTCTATCTAAGAAACTCGTACCAGACCCAGAGTACGATGGCTAGATCTACCACAGCCCCCAGTCGTAGACCCTGAAAGATATTAATTGATTTCTTCACGTAATTAAGGGAGACGGAGCTAGAGAGCCGCAAGTGTTACCCGGAAGCTGCCACTTCGCACTCATGAGAAGTGAAGCCCAGTCAATTATATGGACCGCATCTGACCCTCCCGCACCTCCCGGACGCTCTTCTGAACACAACCAGTCTCTTTGAACATATCCAGATTCTTAGAAAATCACCAAACCCTTTGAACATAACCAGTTTCTTTGAACATATCTAAATCCTTTGAACATCATCAGACACTCTGAACATAACCTGTCCCTTTGAAAACACTTGTCTCTTCTGAACATATCCAGACCCTTTGAACACAATCAACCAGACCCTTTAAACGCAACCAGACCCTTTAAACACAACCAGACCCATTGAACAAACCAGGCCTTCGAGCACAACCAGACCCATCGAACATAACCATACCCTTTGAAGACAATCAGACACTCTGAACACAATTCCAGACCCTTTGTTCATTCGCCCCTTTAAGCACAACCAGACCCTTTGTTCATTCGCCCCTTTAAGCACAACCAGACCCTTTGTTCATTAGCCCCTTCAAACACAATCAGACCCTTTGTTCATTAGCCCCTTCAAACACAATCAGACCCTTTGTTCATTAGCCCCTTTAAGCACAACCAGACCCTTTGTTCATTAGCCCCTTCAAACACAATCAGACCCTTTGTTCATTAGCCTCTTTAAACACAACCAGACCTTTTGTTCATTAGCCCCCTTAAACACAACCAGACCCTTTGTTCATTAACCCTTCAAACACAATCAGACCCTTTGTTCATAAGCCCCTTTAAACAAAACCAGACTCTTTGTTCATTAGCCTATTTAAACCCAATCAGACCTTTTGAACATTAGTCTCTTTAAATAAAATGAGACCATTTGAACCCAACATCTCGAGGTCGCAGTTAGCTTTTCCTGCCTCATGAACACATGGCATTCTACAAAGTTAAAACTGTGCAAATGAAACTACAATCGTTTTAACGGCTTAGAAAACAGCGTAAATTATTCCTCGTTGGGGACCCAAGCATCCTTCGGGTTTTAACCCGAATTTCTCACTACTGTGAACCGATGCTTGAACATAAGAGCACTTTACACGGGTGAAACTAATCAAATAAAACTTGTTCATTTGTAGAACATACCACAAAAAAGATGGCTCAAAATGATGAGATAGATGAACATTTCTAAGCTTTACAAGTATTACAAAAAATAGAGTCGGGATTGGTGGACGCAAATTTTGTTTAATAAACTAAGTAGCGTATCTGTAGAACGATACAAGGGAAATTAAAAGAAACATTCCGAATCGCAATTTTTGCAGCATATTGCAATAAAAAATCTAAACAGAAAAACCATCAAGAGAAGCATATTTTGTGGCACGGTGCAATGGAAAATTCAAAAGAAATACCATTCCGGGCTGCAATTTTTAAATCTGTCTCATTTCTTCCGCTAAAGTGTTTGCTTTCCCGCTGTGCGACACTCAACAAAATTCAAGACCAACACAAGAACTCGTCTTTTTTAATGTCTGTTCTTGCAGCTGCCACGACGACGGAAGCCAACAGCCGCAACAATTCTCTACGCCGGACCCAAAATGTGTTCATTACAAAGTCTAACCCAAAAAAAAACGATATTAAGGTGTTTTCCAGTAGAGCCATTCAGCCAACATAATTGTCGAGTTGCGGAACAAGAACTATCGAAATAAACTCCGGTAATAGAAGGTCCAGAGAGCGAGCCTTATTTCACAACAAAAGGGCAGAGAGAAAGCTGTGTGCGACCGTCCCAGAAATGTCGAGTTGGAGATTTATTCAGGAGGCAAACTTGACTGAATGGAGTCCTATTGAGCACTGTGGAGTGTTGCCTTTAGTGTACCATACCTGCACGTCACGTGCTGGACTGAATTACACCATACACGCACGTCGCGCGCTGGACTGGAGGGCACCGTACCCGCACGTCGCATGCTGGACTGGAGGGCACCATACCTGCAAGTCGTGTGCTGGACTGGAGGGCACCATACCTGCACATCGCGTGCTGGACTGGAGGGCACCTTACCTACAAGTCGTGGGCTGGACTGGAGGGCACCATACCTGCAAGTCGTGTGCTGGACTGGAGGGCACCATACCCGCACGTTGCGTGCTGGACAGGAGGGCACCATACCCGCACGTTGCGTGCTGGACAAGAGGGCACCATACCCGCACGTTGCGTGCTGGACAGGAGGGCACCATACCTGCAAATCGTGTGCTGGACTGGAGGGCACCATACCCGCACGTTGCGTGCTGGACAGGAGGGCACCATACCCGCACGTTGCGTGCTGGACAGGAGGGCACCATACCTGAAAATCGTGTGCTGGACAGGAGGACACCATACCCGCACGTTGCGTGCTGGACAGGAGGGCACCATACCTGCAAATCGTGTGCTGGACAGGAGGGCACCATACACGCACGTCACGTGCTGGACTGGAGGGCACCATACCTGCAAGTCGTGTGATGGACTGGAGGGCACCATACCTGCAAGTCGTGTGTTGGACTGGAGGGCACCATACCTGCAAGTCGTGTGCTGGACTGGAGGGCACCATACCTTCAAGTCGTGTGTTGGACTGGAGGGCACCATACCTGCAAGTCGTGTGTCGGACTGGAGGGCACCATACCTGCAAGTCGTGTGTTGGACTGGAGGGCACCATACCCGCACGTCACGTGCTGGACTGGAGGGCACCATACCTGCACGTCACGTGCTGGACTGGAGGGCACCATACCTGCACGTCACGTGCTGGACTGGAGGGCACCATACCTGCACGTCGCGTGCTGGACTGGAGGGCGCCATACCAACTTCGTGAGCTATTAATAATTTTTTGATTTAATTTCGGGAAATATTTAATCCCTGTGGTGGTGGACTAATGCCGTTGTTGCAAAATAATTAAGAACTGTGGATTAATAAAACTGTTGTGAAATTAACATGGGTTGCATTCGTGATTAAACACTCGTCTGAAATCCGCTAAGCATTCCAGAGGCCTGACCAAAGCCAATAAGTGATCATTTTAGAGTCAGGTCTTCATTAGTTTATCAAAGTGAATTATTATCAAATTGCAATTGACGAATTTCAATTTCCAAATAAAAACTGAACTTCTTTCCGAGAACATTTTACAATTTTTTAGCGTTGGTTTTAACCCGAATTTCTCACTACTGTGAACCGATGCTTGAACATTTAATAACCCCTTTTAAAATTTGTGTAATAACTGGAACAAAAACTCTAACAACGGCTGCATTGTAACACCCTCGATCATACACATTAAGTAACCCCTATGATTAAAGTTATTTAATAACCTCCCGGGACTAAAATGATCGAATGGTCAACATAAAAACGCTCGCATGAAGACATTTTTGACTACAATAAAAAATCTAGGTAAATTTATTCATAAATTTATATTTTTCTGGTGTCCTCTTCTTAAGAAACAGCTTCTTTGATTTGAAAGATGCTTAATGACCGTATCTGTGATACAGTTTCACCAGTGCACAAGTACAGGAATATTATATTGGAGGTACTGTTAGGATGGATATATTTGTTTGTCATCCCCATCAGGAGAATTTATACAAGGAAAATATCGGACCCCATCGTTTACAACACAGTTGAATGATTATTAGTTGAATAATAATTAGTTAAATAATAATTGTGACTAAAACTACCTAACAGCTGCATAACTGCTCAACTTAACATCAACGACTTGCATTTAGCGTCGAGCATTTCGGGTTTCCTCAGCTGCGGCTTTAGGCAGCAGACGCACGTTCTAGCGAACAGTGGATTACAAGGCTTAATTAATTAGACTGCTAATAGGGTGAAGCCAATTAGTATGATCTTAATTGGGTTCTTCCGTGCCATTGTTACCCAAACAAGCAGGCTTAGAGCATTATTCTCGAATCATCTAATAGGCCATCATAGTTAACGGTTAACTCAATTCTTTTTTTTTAAACCTTATACAGGATCGACTGCATGGAGCTGTGGAATGCCCTTTTGAATAATTTATTCATAGTTTAATTTATATTGTTTGTGGATAAAACCTGGGATATTTGCTGGAAAATATTACAGATCTAGAAAAATATTTAAATAATATTTCATGAAACTCTGATGATAAAGGCTGCATCCCACGCATATTTGACTTTAAAATAGAAATGGTATGTTTATTTTCAACCAATGTTTGGTAAGGTGTTTGTTTGCATCCAGTGTTTGGCGCGATTATTAGGTTTTCTCGCCAGCTCAAGAGAGCGAGATGTGGAATAAGGGTCAGACTAAAAGATGGATCGATGAAAAGAGATTTGTGTCTTGAATAATACCACACCATCGAAAACCTCGTAACTTTCCTGCTTTCCAAAATACTTATAACCATCCTTCTTCCCAAAAGAACATATGACTTTCCTTCTTCTCAAAAAATCTTTAATGTTCCTTCTTTCCAGGAGCTTTGAAACTTTCCTGCTTTCCAAATACCTCGTAACTTTCCTTTTTCTTAAAAAACTTGTGACTTTCATTCTTTATTTTTTTTTCGCGTTCCTTCCAAAAACTTTGCAGCTTTCTTTCTTCTCAGAAGCGTTATAACCTTTCTTCTCCCAAAAACTTTGCAACTTTTAAGGTTCCTAAAAACCTTGTCTCTCCCACCTTTCTAAAATTCTTGCAACTTTCCTTCTTCCCAATAACCTTGCAACTCTCCTGCTTTCCAAACGCGTACTAGCTCGATGCCTCCTTTCAACGCGTTTTAAAGTTCCGTGCTATTTGCACTCAAAAGATCTGCTGCAATGTCCTGCTAAAGAAGTTTTATGGAGCGCTAGAAATTCAGTAAAGAATCTCCATAAATCGCAATTTGAGAGAATCGAGTATCGGCATCGTCATGCAAGGCTATACTTCCCTCACGTTTTTATTTCCGTGTTCTATTTATTTATTAAGCATCGCTGTTCACAAGTTAACGAGTACAGATCATGCGCTTATGAGTCTGTGTTAAGGTCAGCGACGTCGCATAAACATTTTTCAAATATTTTCCAGTCTTAATTGAAATTTTTAGAGCAATGCAAAAGCCTGATTCATGACCAGAAGTGCGCATAAATTAATGCAAAAAATTGGAATAATCTTTACGTTTTAGAGACTATCTCTCTTAAATATCATGTCAGACACGATTATTATGATGAGTTTACTCTATGCAGCACCATTTTGAGTGTGTTTATTTAAATAGTAATGTGAAATGCCTCCTTTGCCTTGACATCTTACGGGAGTGTGCTTTAGCGGACACCAGAATCTTGCGTTCAGCGACTGACAAAATAACTTATCCAAGAATATAATGATGAGCAAAATTTTGAAAATATTATCCATTATGAATTACATACATCACGTGAGATTCAACACAAGGTTTTTATACACAAGACCAAACCTAATATCATTGAAATGCAATGCTCTCATCCTTTGAATTTAGCTGGTTAGAGACGTTTTTTTTCGAGCTTTTTTTTCAAAATCGGCCATGGCCACAAGTTACAGATTTTTTAGGAAATACTCCGCTTTTTTATCACTCACCGATTTTTTCTAATTTTTTTAGCAGTTTCTTTGATTTTAGATTACCTTACTAATTTCGAATCCCCTCCCCTTAGTGCAAATCAATGCCTGAAATAAGCAAGACATCTACTAATATCTATGAAAATTCATCCGATAAAAAGCATCTATAAATCAAATGCGTGTTTTCATATCTCATAGAATGCCGCTCTCCATCACGATGATTACCCCCTTTAAATGTACAACTCCACCTCACTCAACGAAAGATTTACGTTTAAAATCTCCTAAAGGGTGTTTTAGTTTAACTCAACAAAGTCACTCAATTTCAACTCTTTGAGAGACCGAAATATGAAGAATTACGTGAGTTTCAGCTTGAATATATAATCTAATCTACGTGACGATGCCCTAGAAGTTGCTGAACTTATTCAGGCCCACATGTAGCTATAATCAAATTTGACCATTGTTCAAGACTTAAGAAACAAACTACTTCTGTATCGCTTGCGGTGAATGAAATGTTTTAAAATTAAATAGTTCAAATAAATTTGAGCATTGGTGATGAACTCTGAGAGTAACCATACAAACGCACTCATTAGCAGCCGCACAGCAACATGTGTGCTGCTTACGCAATACGTTTTTGTTTGATTCGCTCAAGAAACGAGAAAAGATTTATCCGAACTCTCTTTGAGAGATCTTTGATTAGTGAAGTTTGGTATTCTTAGAAAACCTTTATTAGTTTGCGCCTGAAGTAAAAAGTAACGTTGAACTTCTTATACAGCTTTACAAAATTAAAATAGACTTAATCCTATCATTTCCTACTCACTGCGATGCTTTAACACCCAATTTCGCAGACGACACAACTTAGAATTTCAAGTTAGCTCACAACGACATGGTGGTGTTTGAAAAGCTGATAACATGCGCGAGCTTCATTAAGATTTTTACGAACACTGACATGCCGTTTCTTTTAGAACAGGACTGGAGATGAACGTCCTGCATGTTCTGCAGCATTAGTATGTCGAGCACACTCACGCCGGCACCTAATTGGAGTTTCAGAGATGTGCCTTGTTGTTGCTCAGCGTGCACGACTTGGTTTGTATTGGTCATTTGGGACGCGCCTAAACATCGAGTGAGTATATCGAGCAAGCATATGTTAAGTGATGAACAAGCATGTATATATTTGTCATTAAATATTTTGTGCATTAAATCAAGAAAGCACATATTGTGTAACGAATAATCATGCATATATTGTGCATTTATTGCGCATTAAATCAAACATGCATGTATTTTGAAAGGAACAAACATGTATGTATTGTGCATAAAATATATTGTGTATTAAATCAGGTATAAAAAGATGATGCAAAGAACAAGCATGAATATATTGTGCATTAGATATATTTTCCATTGAACCAAGGATACACATGTTGTGTAATGAGCCCACGTGTTGCTGAGGCAGTTAGTGAGTCGCTTGGCGCGGTGACCGCCAAAATACCTCACGAACGCTGACCTTAATTATTCTTTATGAGGTGCAGAAAACTGTTCCAGGAGATGATACTCATTCGGAAAATTCGCAAAGCAGTTTTTCTTTCCATACATTTAATAAAGATTCTATTTTAAAACTTTGGGTATCTGATTTTCGGCATGTAAGATGCGCGTAACGATTTAAACTTTTCGAGAAGAAAGCAAACTTCATCGCATAACTTTAAGCTTCTGATCCCAGCCTTTGCGTGTTCCCGAACGGATTAAAATGATTTCGCAACAAGAAGCAGAAGAATCACTCAATCACTGCTCTTAGATGCGCATCACAACCTCATCCAAATGACAATATAGGTAATAATTCCATTTGAGAGAAGAATCAACCATTCACCAGTCATTTGGAATTAAAAGTTCGAGAAGGTTTGAAAATGTCCAAGGATTATTGGTCATGAATTTCTGTTATAGATATAGGCCCTTAAAACGACCCAATTAAAGCGTTATGAATTAGCTAGTGTTGCAGGTCGCTGGAATGAAGCCCTACGTTCTGCTTCATACCACTGAAGTGTTCTGAAGCGTGTGTCGTAATGAAGCGTGTGTCGTAATGAAGCATGTGTCGTAATGAAGCGTGTGTCGTAATGAAGCATGTGTCGTAATGAAGCGTGTGTCGTAATGAAGTGTGTGTCGTAATGAAATATGTGTCGTAATGAAGCGTGTGTCGTAATGAAGTATGTGTCGTAATGAAGCATGTGTCGTAATGAAGCATGTGACGTAATGAAGCATGTGTCGTAATGAAGTATGTGTCGTTATGAAGCATGTATCGTAGTGAAGCATGTGTCGTAATGAAGCATGTGTCGTAATGAAACATGTGTGGTAATGGAGCATGTTTCGTAATGAAACATGTGTCGTAATGAAGCATGTGTCGTAATGAAACATGTGTCGTAATGACGCATGTGTCGTAATGAAACATGTGTCGTAATGAAGCATGTGTCGTAATGAAGCATGTGTCGTTATGAAGCGTGTGTCGTAATGAAGCGTGTGTCGTAATGAAGCATGTGCGTAATGAAACATGTGTCGTAATGAAGCATATGTCGTAATGAAACATGTGTCGTAATGAAGCATGTGTCGTAATGAAACATGTGTCGTAATGAAGCATGTGTCGTAATGAAACATGTGTCGTAATGAAGCGTGTCGTAATGAAGCGTGTGTCGTAATGAAGCGTGTGTCGTACTGAAGCGTGTGTCGTAATGAAGTATGTGTCGTAATGAAGCATGTGTCGTAATGAAGCGTGTGTTGTAATGAAGCATGTGTCGTAATGAAGCATGTGTCGAAGCGTGCGTCGTAATGAAGTATGTGTCGTAATAAAGCGTGTGTCGTAATGAAGTATGTGTCGTAATGGAGCGTGTGTCGTAATGAAGTATGTGTCGTAATGAAGCGTGTGTCGTAATGAAGCATGTGTCGTAATGAAGCATGTGTCGTAATGAAACATGTGTGGTAATGAAGCATGTTTCGTAATGAAACATGTGTCGTAATGAAGCATGTGTCGTAATGAAGCATGTGTCGTAATGAAACATGTATGGTAATGGAGCATGTTTCGTAATGAAACATGTGTCGTAATGAAGCATGTGTCGTAAAGAAACATGTGTCGTAATGAAGCATGTGTCGTAATGAAGCGTGTGTTGTAATGAAGCATGTGTCGTAATGAAGCATGTGTCGAAGCGTGTGTCGTAATGAAGCATGTGTCGTAATGAAGCATGTGTCGTTATGAAGCGTGTGTCGTAATGAAGCGTGTGTCGTAATGAAGCGTGTGTCGTAATGAAGTATGTGTCGTAATGAAGCATGTGTCGTAATGAAGCGTGTGTTGTAATGAAGCATGTGTCGTTATGAAGCATGTGTCGAAGCGTGTGTCGTAATGAAGCATGTGTCGTTATGAAGCGTGTGTCGTAATGAAGCATGCGTCGTAATAAAACCTGTGTCGTAATGAAGCATGTGTCGTAATGAAACATTTGTCGTAATGAAGCAGTGTCGTAATGAAGCATGTGTCGTAATGAAACATGTGACGTAATGAAGCATGTGTTGGAATGAAACATGTGTCGTAATGAAGCATGTGTCGTAATGAAGCATATGTCGTAATGAAACATGTGTCGTAATGAAGCGAGTGTCGTAATGAAGCGAGTGTCGTAATGAAGCGTGTGTCGTAATGAAGTATGTGTCGTAATGAAGCGTGTGTCGTAATGAAGTATGTGTCCTAATGAAGCGTGTGTCGTAATGAAGCATGTGTCGTAATGAAGCATGTGTCGTAATGAAGCATGTGTCGTAATGAAACATGTGTGGTAATGAAGCATATGTCGTAATGAAGCATGTGTCGTAATGAAACATGGGTCGTAATGAAGCAAGTGTCGTAATGAAGCGTGTTTCGTAATGAAACATGTGCCGTAATGAAACGTGTGTCGTAATGAAGCACGTGTCGTAATGAAGCGTGTGTCGTAATGAAGCGTGTGTCGTAATGAAGCGTGTGTCGCAATGAAGCGTGAGTCGTAATGAAGCATGTGTCGTTATGAAACATGTGTTGTAATGAAACGTGTGTCGTAATGAAGCATGTGTCGTAATGAAGCGTGTGTCGTAATTAGGCAGCGCAATCGCACCAGTGCACTACAATCCTTCGCAATCATGCTTCAGTTTTCATTCCTTGTAATCATTCTTGCACTTTGCAATCTTTACAATCATGTTTGTACTCTGCAATCCTCACACTAATACTTTGACTTAGCAATCCTGACAATCAAACTTGTGCTATGTAACCGTAATATTCATTTTTGTACTTTATACTCCTTACAATCACTCAACTACTCTGAAACCCTCACACTTATACCCGTACTCTGTCATCTTTACACTCATGCTTGTACATTGCAAGCCTTGCAATCATACTTGTAAATAGTTTTTCTTCAATACTTTCATCCATTAATAATTTATAACATCTATAATGTAGACATTTGTTTTTAAAGACTAAACCATCAATTACCAAGATAGGTAAATCTTCAGTTCTATAATTAATGTATACATGCTTTATGAATCTGATATATTACATTAATTTTGAGAGAAATATTGGGCGAAATGTTTCAATAGAATAATGTTTTTTGATCTAAAAAACTGCGATTATTTTAGATGCCAATTTCATCAGCCGAACCAACCCACGTCACAAACTGAATTTAAAAAAAGACAGAAGCTGCATAAAAATAAATCTTATTGACAACAGAATGTTGATCTTCCCGAACTTTAAAATAGGTAAAAATCTTTAAAAGTAGATAAAAGCAGTATAAGAATGGGTCTTATTGGCAGCAGAACGTTGAACTTTCGGAGCTTTGCAAATGTTGACAGTTCTGCTCGAAAGCTCAAATTCTAAACTTGCAACTTTAGAACGACCGCCTCTGCTGAACTCGATCGTAACTCTGCAGGCAGGAAAAGTTGGATGCGGACTTGGCGTCAGATTCTAGGCTCTCAGGCAGGAATTTATTTCGTGTCTCAGTTTTATTGCGCCACTTATTTAACTTACAGGAGACTTTTGAAGTCAAGCAGAACACTTAGAAGAACATGCAGAATTTCATCTCCCGATCTCGACAGATTTTTTAAAATGACATATACTAGATGCATATTCACTATTTTATTACTTCTTCTCAGCCGAGTATCTTCGAAAATAAATACTAGATGACTATGTAATGATGCTTGTATTTTTTTGTACCCCAGCTTCTGTACACTTCAGCGGTGTCACACTGGGCTAAGCTTTAATACCAAGCTCAAAAATGCTACCCTACAGCACATCATAGATACAACTTTGGGGTACAACAGGGGTACAATTCATGAGTTCAACAAGGGTGGACAGAAGTAGTACCCCGGCAGTACTGTAGGGGTACTAGATTGACGTAATACACAAGTACGATATCAAATTTTTGAGCATATATAATATATGAGCGTTGTCTGTTTACTGTGTGTTTGTATAAACTTAGGGTGTTTCATTTGTGTTCAGTGTTGAATACTATTATGAAATTATCAAGTTACGAACGAAATAAACTTGTAAACTGCATTATGAAATAACAGTGAAGATATGAATGAAAGAAAGCTCCTGATAAATTCGTTCAACTAACTTGCATAATACGAAAGCTTTCCTACCCATAATTTTGCATTATTATATCCAAACCCGAACACAAAGTCTATTTTTTACAGAAAGGAAAGCGCCTTTATTCGGGTCCGTGTCCTAGATCTGTCTGTATAAAGTTGGTATAAAGTTGGTATAAAGTGTAAGAAATAAGGTGGCGCACAAATCAAGGTCTCGTAAGTTCTGAAGCAACTGAACGAAAATTTTGCCTTGGCTTAAACATTTAGAACAGTTCTCAGAAAAATTCTTCCGTATTAAAAATTCCCTTCGCTGTTTAAAATTCATATACACGACAAGATCGTCACGCTCTTTAAGCCCAGGCTCTAATTTTCTGAAAAGTTGAAGTAATGAAAAAAGACGAAAGGAGTTAGCAAAGATGAATTGCAGGCTTTTTAGGAGGAATGATGTACGTGCGATCCATAAATATATACTTCACTTTATTTACCGTAAGGGTTGCAAGCAGTGCTAATTTGTAAATATCAATTTTGCTGCAAACGAAGTTTTTTCTCGCGCGTAGCTTCACAATATTTGGAACAACTTAAATTTAACTCATTGGAATGAGGCATTCGAGACCCTCAAGTGTCGCTTTTTTTTCTTTGCAATATCAATCCATGAGTTTAAATTTTATTTCAAAAAACAACGATGCAAACAAGTCTTTTATTGTAATGTGTATCGGCTCTAACATACATAGATGTTATCTGTTTCTTGTAAGTACGCCGGCCGGCTAAAATGCCATTCATTATAGCACCAGTGTACACGACCCTTCAAAAATGACGGGAATCGATACTTTCTTTCAATAAATATTTCAGATGTGGTTCACAAACAAATACATCCATCCTACTAGTACCCGCGATTAAAGTATTCTTGTACTTGTCCACTGGTGAAAATGGTGTTACAAATACGGTCGTTAAGCATCGTTTAAGAGCATGGAAGAGAGACGAACCAACCAACCAAGACGGACCAACCAATTTAATGTGTTCAATGAGATTCCCATTGTAATAACATGGGATAAAATCCGAACAAAAAATATATACATTTATTTTTTTATTTATGAATTTAACGGGACGCCTGGCGTTTTATTATATAGTATTGATAATGATTATTTTGTTTGAATACTACTGCAGGTGGAGCAAGAACTAAATTTCTCCGTTACAAATGTTTTTCTTCTGTATAATGAACGAAAATCCATTGACTGCAAAACTCAATCGAATGCTCAACTGAACTCATGCTACTCAGAACCTCGATTCAATTAAATAGCTTCTGTTTAATGAAGCACCCGTGTAAACTTATCAACTATATAGAGTTTAAGGAGTTTACATGGGTGCTCCATCAGACAGAAGATTTTTTAAATTATAAATACAAAGTCTTCGTGTTTGCGACACAAACACACAGAGCTGCACCACACTGCAGGGTTTGTTATAAGGGAATCTTTAATAAAATTGCTCGAGTTCTGAAATTGAGGTTAGGGCTCCAACCAACAGGTCCATGAATAACATCAGATTAACCTCATCAAATTCTCGGACGGTGAATAATTTTCTGATAGGACGAACGACAATGTGCGTTGCATCACATCACTTGATATCACCGGGTATTTTTGTCACATCAAGG
The DNA here is from genome assembly GCA_030386875.1 of Morinoia aosen. Taxonomy (NCBI): domain Eukaryota; kingdom Metazoa; phylum Arthropoda; class Malacostraca; order Amphipoda; family Talitridae; genus Morinoia; species Morinoia aosen. The sequence goes on from CM059564.1 coordinate 50,520,012, forward strand.
ATGAGGTACTACACGAGGTATTTTGTCTAGGGTTACCTGAAGGATGAGGTGTTACACGAGGTATTTTTGTCTAGGGTTACCTAAAGTGTGAGGTATTACACGAGGTGTTTTTGTCTAGGGTTACATGAAGGATTAAGTATTACACGAGGTATTTTTTTCTAGGGTTATATGAAAGATTAAGTATTACACGAGGTATTTTTGTCTTGGGTTACCTGAAGGATGAGGTATTACACGAGGTATTTTTTTCTAGGGTTACATGAAGGATTAAGTATTACACGAGGTATTTTTGTCAAGGGTTACCTGAAGGATGAGGTATTACACGAGGTATTTTTGTCTAGGGTTACATGAAGGATTAAGTATTACACGAGGTATTTTCGTTTAGGGCTATATGAAGGATGAGCAGCATGAGCACATACAGCTCATGTTGTGTTTCGCATTACCCTTCTAACTGCCAACATGTTGCCACTGCAACATAGAGGAACAGAGTGCTGGATAATCATGCTTTGGACAACCAGGCAATAATAGACAATAGTATTATAATTGTACAACCCTTATAATTGTGAAGGAATATTAGATACCACGCTGATTTCCTATATTTTACTGATTTTACCAGGTCATGTTATTTATAAATAAATATAATTCATAAGGAGTGTGCAAATGAAGGTAACAGTTATAATGTAAGAATTTGTAGAGCTTTGAGCCAATTATGCTTTCTTCTTTTTTATCTTGAAAGTTATGCAAGTTTCATCAAATACTAAGTACATAAAGACTTAATAATTTAACACAGCGTTTAAAAATTTACAATACATACCGATCAATAGGAATTTTTTATAATCATGTACGAACATCAGCAGCATATATCGATCTTAGTTTTAGGATTATTTTATGACAATAATTTAAAAGAACCATAAAAAATGCGGTACTTTCTTCGATATTCCCATTCCCCGAAGAAGGATCATCCAAAATGGCGGAAGGATAGCAAAAATGTTCAACTTTTCGAGAGATTTAGCTGGGTGTGATTTGACGAGCGAGGCTTAATGTCTTTGTCTGTAAATATTTTCAGATATTGGAATCAATGTAATTCCCGGTATAAGAAGGGACTGAGAAAGTTTTATAAACATTACTGATTTTGTTTTAACAAACGTTTGTGTAATGCTGAGTTGGATTTCAGTAGACGGAGAATCAACGGTTTTAAAAGATCTGACGCTTTACCTCGCCATTCCTGTAAAGAGTGAGGGAACATCTTTCGTAGGCAGGCAGAACAGCCTCAGACGGGTGTATAATAAATGCGTTAAAAAAATGTTATGGGAAATATTATTTTTCACTCATGATATTTTGATTTTTCCGAGCCTTATTTTTTCTTTTGAGAACATTCTTGATACATTATTATGGCGAAATGTTTCTTATATTAGGCCGAAAAAATTGAACAGGGCAATTTCACGCACGGCTGGCCGAAAGTAAGTCAAACCAAAATTTTAGAATTCCAGAGGCTATGCCACTAACCCGCGCACGTTATTTCTACAGAAACAATTTCTCAAATTAGATGCATAGAAAATCATTTCGACCTCACACAAAAAACTACACGTGTAGGCCACAAGGTACTTCATAATTTTAAGCCTTTAAGTTAAACAAACTTGAAACTTTCGGTAAAATTAATGCGACAAAATATTATACAGGCCTTAATTGGCTTGGCTGGCCACGTCTCCCAGGAAATTGCCTTCATGGACCTCGCAAAGCACTTTACTGCGTACGCTCACCCTGAATAATTTATGGAAGCCACAAATACTAGCCGCTTGGGGCGCTGAAATTTTTAGAATGTGACCACACCAACGGGCCTCGCGCTGCTCACTTCACGCTGTCACGCCACTGCCGCAATTGTTAAGATTAGTCCACAAATAAAACAAATTTTTACATAGGGTGTATTTTAAATGGCGATAGCTACACATCTTATTCAGGGGTTTTCATGTGGTTTGTGTTAATTTGAAGGAAGGTGTATTAGTTATACCGACTTGCAGTTTGTTTTAATTTGAAGGAAGGTGTATCAGTTATACCGACTTACAGTTTGTTTTAATTTGAAGGAAGGTGTATCAGTTATACCAACTTGTAGTTTGTTTTAATTTGAAGGAAGGTGTATCAGTTATACCAACATGCGGTTTGTTTTAATTTTAAGGAAGGTGTATCAGTTATACCAACTTGCCGTTTGTTGCAACTTGAATGAAGGTGTATCAGTTATACCGACTTACAGTTTGTTTTAATTTGAAGGAAGGTGTATCAGTTATACCAACTTGCCGTTTGTTTTAACTTGAATGAAGGTGTATCAGTTATACCGACTTACAGTTTGTTTTAATTTGAAGGAAGGTGTATCAGTTATACCAACATTCAGTTTGTTTTAATTTGAAGGAAGAATAATCAGTTATACCGACTTACAGTTAGTTTCAATTTGAAGGAAGGTGCATCAGTTATTCCAACTTATTGTAGTTATGATCAAAGAAAAACCACTTATTAAGGATGATGTTAATTAGAGATATTCATCCACACCAGGTTGCGCACTATTATCCGTTACATGTTTTATGCACACCTATGTACTCATGAACTAAATTCTATTAAATCTTATCTCTTTAACACTACACAGATGTTAAATACGAAAACAAACATTCAAAGTCTTCGGAAGAATTACTGCCCCATTGGAGAACGTACATCGCTCATGGCCTTCGAATCCGCGTAAAACAACGCACGGATACCAGAAGAAACCAGCGCCTGAAATGTCAAGATACTCCGAACATGTGAAGCTCCATGAACTTATTTCGATAATTTTTCTGCATTTTAGCTTTAGCATCAACACTCCGTAATACTGTGACCGCACAGCACTTGGTAGTACCACTACGTAATAATTCAGTATCAGCTCTGCATGGGTAATTCAATAATATTGCGCTCAGGCAGCGTGTGTCAGCAGCAAATTTTGATTTAGGAACCGCGCCTTGAAACCAGCTTAACACTCTGCAGTATGGGTATTGCACCTTCGTATTAAAACGCATTTTCTACCGTGAAACAAGTGATGGTTTCAGGGATACATATTTCACCATTCGTTTTTTCGCCTGGCATGTATTTAGGCTTTGACCAGGTCTGTTGAGCAAACACTTCAACGCAATGAAAAAGATCATCACCGTTTTCGAGTACAAAATGTATCAAAATAACTGGATCACTGTTATGTATTGACTGCTTCACAACCTGTTTATTATTGACTGTTAATAACACTAGAGTTTTAATAATGATACCTAAACAACTGAAGTTATCCCATTGTAGACATGTTCATGAATGCCAGTCATCCAGGGAAGATTTTGTGGCTGGAATTCTGTCGGTATTTTAAAGTGAAACCTCAACAGTATCGAGCTCTCGATAACCGCCACTCTACATATAAGAGTCATGTAATTGTGTGCAAAAAGGATCGAATTCCATACAGATCGAGGCCAGAAATGTTGACGCTCTCATTAGTTTATTTCATGAAAAACTGTTTTTAAAATATAATAATTTTATATCTAAGGAAAACTGATACAAAATTTTCAAAGAAGAGAAAAAAGCTAGTTTGTATTATAACATCTTAACTTTTGACAAATAAAAAATATTATTCGTGCGTTTCCTCATCTGTTTTCAGCGTATCTCAAAGCTAACCTAAATTGCCTTCATCAAATATGGTCGTGCTTTTCCTCATTAAACGTGTGCTCAAAGCTGTCCTTTATTGCCTTCATGAAACAGAGCCAAGTTTCTTTTTCAAATGAACGAACACTTTTCTTCAAGAATAGCAACATATGAAAAAATAAACATTCAACATTTTATCCCCGGAAAGGATACAAACACTTGTCTTTAAGAAAGGCCACATCTAAAAAATAAAAACATTCAGAATTTTATCCCGCGAAGGGATTATCTTCTCGCCTACCTCACACTTCAGTTTTAAAGGCCTGGAAACATGCTCGCATTACGCACCACGATGGCAGCTCCGGAACTGATACCCGCAATCAAAGAAAATGAAGCCACTCCCAAAAGTGAAAATGAGAAGCCTTTGTGATGCCAAAACGCCTCATTTGCCCGAGGCGACGCTCGCTCTGCTAGAGGTGTTCTCTGGCGGGCAAGTTTTTGGGTCAGTACAGGGTTAAAAAATCTTGCAAATTTAAATAATTTTCAAGATTTAAAAATTTTGAGCGAAGATTTTAGTTGCCTTAGAATATTTCGCATGCGAAGTGACTCAGGAATAGTAAATACATCTGTGGAATTATGAAAGTTTTATCTGCCTTAGGATATTTCGCCCGTAAAATGATTGAAGAATAGCAAGCATTTTTGTGAAATTATTTTTTCTTTAAAATTCGTTGTTGAGAATCTATACCTTGTTAGCGCTAGCTGGTAACATGAAAGCAATGTTGTTCACGCATTTATTGAAACAAAACTATTATAAACGGGCCTCAGCGAACGTATTTTGGCATGAAAGTAAGTATAAATATCTCAATCATTATCGTACTCATTATCCACCATCGATGAGACAACATATCATCGCTATCTTATTACATGTACGACAACGATTTAGCACGCGATGTGGGATGAAATCACAATTTTGGGTATCGTTAACAATCGTATTTTCAAATGTGGTAGGCAGAGGTTATCTGTTCCTAGAAAACTAAAAAGCATTTTTTGATGTTTAGATTAAATTAGAATACTGATTTTATCATTTGAAAAGCATGTACTATTTTACCAGGTTAATTAACATCAATAGAGGAATATATACTCCACGGACTTTGGTACACTTATTTAAATTACTTTTATTGCACAATTTTTTGAACAAAATATAGTGAAACTTTGTGTTTTATGACGCCATAGATGCTCTATTGAGTTGCTCCACGCGAAAACGGTGTAGAGACCCTTAGTAATTGGCAAAAAGTCTGAATGCTGGAACCAAAGCCCACGATTGGTTCGCACGCACGGGCAGCTACGGAGATGCAGCCTAGGTCGTGAGACGGAATATTAACAAGGCACTTTATAAGTACTCAATTTTTTGGCTAACGTCTCAAATTTAAAAAAAAAGAGAGCCAAAGTATCTTGTCCAGGGCTTATTTCTGCTTTCACTTGATTATTTTAGCGTGGGTTTATCTGCTTAAAACGGGTACTGAGAATGACCTTGACTGCAATGTTTAACACGAATATACAATCCCTACAACAGCCTCACTCCAATTAGACTAGAAAATATTGACAACACCACCTGAGTATAATGGGACTTGAACTTGTGAACATATAAAGAGTGTCGCGCACATAGTTTATGAAGTTATGTTATATATATCCATATCTCCATATGTTTATGAAGTTATATATATATCCATATCTCCATATCTCCATATGTTTATGAAGTTATATATATCCATATATCCATATCTCCATATGTTTATGAAGTTATATTTATCCATATCTTCATATCTCCATATGTTTATGATGTTATATAAATCCATATCTGTGCTCCATATGTTTATGAAGTTATATATATCCATATCTCCATTTCTCCATATGTTTATGAAGTTATATATATCCCTATCTCCATAGAGTGGTTTGCTTTCTGCAAATTCGAATTATAAGTAAAAATGCCAAGAGAAACGTCTTAAATGAGATCATTATTTATTTAGGATAGTCAGTGAATAAGAATTTGGAGCATTTCGACCTATAGCGAACACCGTACACTTTCACAGTAATAGTGCAAGGTAACCTTGCACACTTTACTAACATCCTTGTCGACTGACACACAAGAATGGAGGTACTACGTGTCTCAATTTTCCGCCGGGGCATCTATGATGTCAGGCGTTCAAGATCAGCTTCTGTTTTGGCCCGAAGTTAGATGCTGATTTTGGCGGAAGGAGATGTTCCGGTAAAAGAAGTTCTACTGGGATATTCATCAAGGTTTTCTATAAATTACTCAAAATATTTTATTTCACTGTGTACAGTGTGTGTAGAGTTGTTTTGTGTCATTTTAAATCTTACTCTCGAAATCAAGATTATTTGAGGGACAAAAATATCTAGAAAGCTGTCCATTTGAATTCCATTGCTGGCCAATCCTATTGGACACCCACCTTTTCACGCACATATGAACACTACAGTGAAGCATGATAAGTCTATGAGCGATGTTTTTACATCATTTTGAAATTTCTGGTGCTCAGCGCAGACTACAACAAAAGCAACGTTTTGGCAGCACCAAAATTCCTAAATTTCTCGTGAACATTTGACCACTTCACTCGCACTAGATTTGGGGCTTCCCATGCCAGCGCTTCTCGAAGTCAAGATCTAAAAGTGTGTCCTAAACCGAACCAAATGCTGCAATATCCTGAAGCTTTAGAAGGCGAAGCTAAAATACTAATATTTACCTTGCATCGGTGAACATGACTACTACAAAAACTCCTTTCTAATTTTTCCCCTCAACAAAGGCTCCTTTCTGGTTTGGATAATCGTCAGATGATTTTGCATTTGTTCTGAAATAAGCGCTAATTTTAGTAGACCAGTGTTTACAGCACTCTATTCCTTAAAAATTTTAAAGCCTTTTTTGACTGTTAGATTAAATTAGAAAGCTGATTGTAACATATGAAAAACATGAACTATTTACCAGATTAATTAACATCAATAGCTTTATGAAAAAAGGCATGAAAAATCCACGGAGTTTGATACATTTATTTAAATTACTTCTATATCACCTATTTGTGATCGAATTAATTAGGTCTCCTGATGTGATGAGGACGATTTAATTTAAGTACCTAAAAAAATTATGTCTAAAATATCTACCGAAACATTTAATAACTTCACTCTGACAAAAATGCGTGGCTTAACACATCGAAAAAATTATCTGGCCTCTCAGAACAGCGGAGATTCCTAATTTCATCGAGACTTACTGGAAACGACATGGGTTCTTTTCTCGAACAGCTTGTTTGCTGCAGATATTGGCATATTGATTAAAAAATAACGAATTTCCAATAGAAGTATTGATCAAGAAGGGCGCTAGTTATCATATTTGGCTACTCCCCGGTCTGTTGTCAGAGAACCTCGAAAGCTTATTCGAGGAACTGAGCAAACAACACATTAATCAGGCCATCTTTGAGTTGGTCACTGTTTCTGCGCCAGACTTCAAAGGAGCTTTTGAAAGAGGTCCAGAATTATTGAAGCCCTTCAGCGGGCAGCTCAGTAGGAAAACTCCTCCTCTAGCTCTGACTACATAAAATAGAAGACAGACAGTCAAATAGAAGGAAGTATGATTGACAACATATATGTTGCCTTAACATCCAGCAATGTTCATCAGAAAATTCTTTGAACTAGGCCTCTGAAAAACGTCTTCTCTAGCTCTGATTAAATAAAACGGAAGACAGATGGTCAAACAGAAGGAAGAATGATTGGCAACATATTTTTTGCTTTCATACTCAGCAACTTTAATTGAATAATTCGCTGAACTAGGCCTACATGTAATTGATTGACGATGTTTATTCATCCTTTGTGTACGGAACGAGCAAGAAATTTGAATCGAGGGTACTAGAATGGCTGGAACCAACTTAAATAAAATCATGCGGACACACCGGAAAGACTGACTGATCAATGAACAACGCTATCGATGCTTTTTAAATTTTTATGACCCTTCGAGCAGCATAATAAATCAATTCCAAGATAGAAACAGAGTCTTGGATCACTTACAGGTATCCTGAGCCTTAGAAAATATTCGTAAGAAAGAAAGCACACGAAGTCATTTTGTGCATTCACTCTCCCTCCGGCCGAATTACGGTAACACATCGTTACATGTACACGGTGCAGCATTGTAGCCTAACTTTTAGGTTTCCACAGCCTTCTCTAGCTGCATCCTGTGTATGAAACCTACGCACATTCCCGACCAATTCTTTATTTATTTGGGTAAATTAATTCGGGATTTATCACTGAGACTCCCCAGTGCACCAATAATCTGATTTATGTGCGCATAGATGCGCAGGGTGCGGCAACCAATCCTGCATTTTCGAGAAGGCTGTGGAAGCCTAAGAGACAGGATTGACTGCTGCAACCTGTACAGTATGCTCACAAGAACCTGAACCGAGTATTTATTTTCCCTGATCAGTAATACCATCATAATCAGTAATACTTTTCTATAGGTTAATTTTGATTGAAAATTTTGCTAAAAAATAAATGCTTATGATATTCTTATGATGGTATTCTTTACACATTTAAATAAATACTCGACATACTGTATATGCCGTACTGTGTGTTCCAAGGCTTAAAATCTTCGTAGTAAAGTTGGTACAAACTCGTGTATTAGTCACCCAACAAAAAATGAAAATGGGTGAGCAGAGCTTTATGGCTTATATGATGAGCATTTCATTCATACTGCGTTTTGATTTTTCACATATGTAAATTCTATTGCATCTTGTTTTTCAACCTCTTCACATCAGGGTTTGTGTGCACGAATATTTGAGATGTTTGTCGTATATCAATGAGGAGTTCGAAGCAGGAATAATAGAATTGAATATTTTATGAATACATTGAAAATCCTGCGAGCATCGCAGCTACGAAATGCGCGATGGTAAATCAGCAATTCTCCAGGAAATTCGTCTGTTAAAATCTTTGTCATCACTTGATTCTGGAAATGCGCACTGAACATCAAGAGAGTCATGCGAAATGCAAAGGCTGGATTAGCTATGCATTCTGGATGTCACTGCATGATAGAAGGGAATTCGGTCGTGTTTAATCTTAAGAAACATCAAAATTTCACATCGAAATTACCTAAGACCAAGCTAAGTCTGTAAAAAAACAGAAACAAACAACGTGCTCTTTCATCGGCTTAACGTCGTCGTCCATCTTATTTTTAGCTCTCACGCTCGAGTTACTGGGCACAAGTCACCGGATAAATGTTTTTCTCCGAGACAACATTGCTACAAATTCTGCTATGTCTCGAACTCAATCATGTAGGTCGTATTTCTGTCAATGTTACTTCAAAAAACAATGAGGTGCCGAAAAACGTTCAGCTTCGCTGATGTATTTGATCTTGCAAATGGGATTTCGAGAAAATACTTTGTTAACAGATTGAACTTTGGAAAGTTTATTGGGAATACGAGTACTAGATTTACGACACAAATCGAGGAAAGGAATTCAAAGAAAGTTTTGGCGCAAGGAGTAAGAAATTCAAACAAAATAATCAACATGAAATCTCTTATAACTACACATGCTTCTGTAGCAAATTGAACTCGAAACCTTCCTTGTAAATTTGTGAGATATGAATGAATATTTCCAAAAATTGAAAGAAACATTGCGAGTAAAATACAATGTCAGTGTTACTCCTACCGACGCTCCCAAATTTCCATGTTCTTCTAGAACAAAACTAAAAGCGTTGCGTTCATGAAAATACATCAAAACAGAGCCTCAACAGCGCAAAATTTCAGCAACAAACTTCCCGGGAGTAACCCAAGTTACACGCACGTTCTTTGGTCGTAATTGCAGTGATGACGAGACACAGGCTCTTAATTCTGGCATTGAGCAGATCTTGCTGGGGACCGCATCCTGCTCGGTGTCCGTTGTTACGCTTCCATTGCATTGGTGCTGCTCTGTGCGTGTTGCAGCGGTGCCTTCATTTGCGTCACTGGTTGTGCTGCAGCGCGTGTGTCGGAGCGCATGTGTTGCAAAGCGTGTGTTGCAGAGCGTGTGTTGCAGAGCGTGTACTGCAGCGCGTGTGTTGCAGCGAGTGTGTTGCAAAGCGTGTTTTGTGCTCACATCAATAGTAAGTACCTCTAGTCAGAGTAAAGACCCCTTAGCACACAACTAGTCCCCTGTGCTTGCTATGGCACACGCAGCTGCTTTCGAATGTCTGCCTTCACATGCAAGCATTTTCTATTGATATCAACTGTATTCGATACTCTGTGCCTTCGACTTCTTTACGCTAATATAAAAAGCTTCATAAGAAGGTGATGGTGGCAGAGTTAACTTGCAGTTTTTGATTTATTGAGAAAAATGCACAGAATATTTTCTAAGTAAGATCTGACTCCTTATTTCTTTGCACTGTCTGCCGTTACTTCCAATAAATGTTCTTTACTTGCTGCTTCTGAAAGGATTTCCGCGCGGCAGTTTATCAAATGTAGCAAATTGGGGCGTCGACGTCCAGTGTCATAACATGATATAAATTTCTCATGACATCTTTTCCTTTTTTAAGATCATAGACTCAGAAAAATAGCTGACGGTTTTTCCCTGAACTACAGAGGACTCATTTTCTGCATGACGAGCTAGTACATCGCACAGCTTAGCTAACCGTTCTTTTATTTGGAGGTTCGAAAAGCATTTCCTATTCATGATTGTACTACACTTCCAGGTTTTCTTCAGATTAAATTTTACTGTGAAACGTTAGTAATGGCGGCACAATATTAAAAGCTTCGTGTTGTTCTCTCTCTTGTTTATATCTAGAATAAAGTAGTTGCGCACAAGTACGTTCAATAAAGGAAAATTTTTTATTAGGTTCTGAGGAAATCACTGAGTGCCTGCGGGTAAACTGCTAACAATAATTTTATTATGAATAACTCTTTGAATCTCATTTCTACCAAAAATAGAGACTTTATTCATAGAAAAAGAACACAAATTATGAATAATGACAGTAAGCCAGCTTATATATATCTACGCATCATTGCTTCATTCACCAGTAGTTTCTATGAAGAGACGGTTTCATAAATGATGGTTGCAGTAATCACGATGTAATTAGTCAGAGGTTCACTAAATAATTTTCGTTGACTAATTTCACGAGGCATAAAACCTAACAAAATCGTCACCCAGAGCCTAGTCAAACTTTTTCACCGGAACATTCAAGTTTTTCGCCGCCTAAGCGGTTTTATTACTTGGGCGGCGAAAATTATGCAAGAAGGCGGCGAAAAAGTTAGACAGGGAGGAAAGGCATCTCGTCACTCTCGTACGTGGTATGAAACGTTCAAATTAATAAATTTGAATACCAGTGTTTTAATACCATATTTAATTTTCCAAAGACTTCGATATGTGAAAAGAACGACAATTTTTTGCCCCAAAACTTTTTTTTCGACTGTTTCGAAAATATTTTCAATGGCGCGAAAACGTATTCTTGATAGTCATCTCTGTCGGTCCGTTCTGCTTATCAACCAAACCCGAGCCTTGAAAATAACACACGAAGAATAAAATATTTTTTCCAGTATTTCTAAGCCACATTGAGAGAGCCGTTATCGCACTTGGTCTGTTTGTGACACCTAAGAAAATGCGATAAAAAAATTATCGGTTGCGAAAGGCAATTTGCTTGTTTAAGAGCGGGGCGAAAGTAATTCTCGTCTTCAACAATATGATGCTCTCATCAACAGCGTCTAAATTATAAGGGGACTAGCCGTCAATACAGATACGGAGTATTTATACAATTATTGAACATTATTAAAATAAAATTCAACGCGGACATTAGCAAGAGATTGTTTACGAAGATACACTGTAAATTTTTATTTATCTTTTTGTATCGTGTTCATAACATTCCCTTTCACTTATTTTTTCTTGTTTCACCAACTTTTCATGTGACAAATTCATACACTATCTTTTAACTTTTACTTTGAGCACACATCGCTACCCACATACCCACCATCGCTACCCACATACCCACCATCACTACCCACATACCCACCATCACTACCCACATACCCACCATCGCTGCCCACATACCCACCATCACTACCCACATACCCACCATCGCTGCCCACACACCCTCCATTGCTACCCACATACACACCATCACTACCCACATACCCACCATCACTACCCACATACCCACCATCGCTGCCCACATACCCTCCATCGCAGCCCGCATACCCACCATCGCTACCCACATACCCACCATGCCTACCCACACACCCACCATCGCTACCAATATTCTCACCTCGAGACAAAGCCAATGCCATCACTAGCCGTCATCGTTCACCATTTGTATCGTCCAGCACACGCCGCTCGTTTGACTTTTGCTTGGTGATTTTGTTGGTCTTTCCTACGTGCCATTATTGCGCTGAATAGACCTGCTCCGTTCATCCTGCCTGAGCCGTGGCCACGCGGTGCTCGGGTCTGAGGTTCGGCCGAATATCGAGTTTCCCCGGAAGGATTTGCAGTATTTTGTTTAGGGCTTTGCTGAGCAACAATAGAAGGCTAGCCGTTTTGGCGCAGTAGCCGCGCGTGCTGAAAAGCTTTAAGCACAAATTGGTGTTCGGAGGCCCTTAGTTTGAAGATGAATCTGAGGCCTTTAGAGGAACGGATAAACTTTTATATTGAATAAATAAAATTTTCAATCGCAAATTCCTTGCAGAGAGTATGCAAACTTTTAACCCCGTTCAAAAACATTTTGTAGCTCAGTTGCATGCAAGGTAAATCTCAGCATGAAAAGAAGTAATTGATATTTGTGCAAGTAAAATAACCTTCTTTTTTCATTCATGATCTGAGAGGGATTATTTTCCCGTAGATAACAATCCTCTCTGGTATATACCAGATAGCAACCCTCTCGCAATGTTAGAGACCTCATCACACAGCCTGGGTAGCGTGTAGTGCAGAAGTGTCAAACCCATCATAACATTTCACCACAACCTAGGTTGCGTAAGGGGCTTCCAATTGTCCGAGTTAGACCAACACAGTATTAACAAAGCGCTAACATAAATCTCGACGATACCATCTAGCTATTTTCCCGTGAAACAAGTTGATAATTCTACTTCAGAAATTATCAACGCTGAATGACACTCAGATTTTTCAAAATCAGCAAACTACATTCTGATATTACAAATATCTCAAAATAAGAACCAAAATATCCGCAAAGTACGAATTTTCAAATTAAATTAAATTTCTTTATTCATGAGCGATAACTTTTGCCTTGCATATTAACATGTTAGAGCTCTTGAAGTTGAACGTAAATTACTTGAATCGTAAATTGCGCTACACTTCCTTTGTCCGTGGCGATCTCTTTTGTTTGTCATCGCTGCAATTCTCCTCAACATCTGTTTCTGTTTCAGATGACGGACGTCGTTTCAATTCTCCCTTCTAAATACTGAGACAAATCACTCAAAAGTTTGCCGTCAGCCAGCAGCAACTGCAATTTTCAATCTCCTGCAGCGGCCGCGATTTGCATGAATGAATTATCACGGCCTTTTCGTCCCTCTTATGCTTCTCTCGACGTTCACTGTGAAGTCAAACACTCTCCGTGTTCACGATTTTTCCGAGACAGCAATTCGTGTCTTGAGGTCATGCTTACATTGAGGTTCTTTTAAATATTTTCTTTCCAATTTTTACAGAGGCAGTAATTTGTGACGTGACTTCATGCTACTTTGATTCTTTTTAAATATTTAACATCGTATGTCCTTGGGATTGGTGCGTACGTATGGCCGTATTCATATACTTTAAAGGACTTCCTGGCTTTCAATTAAATGTTTTCTCGAATTATTTTGTTGCTACAGTCGTAATGCTCATTTGTAGCAACTGCATCCACCCCGATGTATTATTTCGAAAATAAAAACAGAAGCATTTTTTTGCAACCACACCGTGAACATTGCACGGGCTGCTGGGACCCATTAACTCTGTTTCCATTTGGTAGAAGCTGACTCATTTTACATCACTTTCCAATGCAATACTAGATGAATGTTATTCTAATGTTCCTAATCCATGAGTATGTCATCCTGCATAAAGTCTACAGCTCAACGTTTTTGTTTCTGAAGAAGTACCGCGACGCTCGATGTGAAAAATCAATGGTCATGAGCAATCCCCGTCGCAGAATATCAATCAAACAGACTCTGCTTTCTGAACTTTCTCCTACTTAATTATTGCGCATCACTGCATTCTCTGTCGCAATAAATGCAGCGAGCAGCTGCAGCGACATGAAAAAATCTAATGCAAATTTAAATAGCAAATGTTGATGCTCGAGCTCTAGTTTAGCAACTCTCGACCAAAGTTTCATCAGTTCTGTTTGCCTTCAGTCTCCAATTAGCAATAAACATTCGCCGGCCTCGAAAAGAAAGAAATTGTAAATCGCTCTCTGAGCTCATCAAGCCACTCACTCTATTGTGGCTTCAGGTGATCGGTCCCATGAGATCCATTACGTTTGCGTGGAAAATGAACAGGATTCATTCTACCAGCATCAGAAATGAAGAGAAGGAATTTGTTGCTCGACATTTAACACAGCGACCGGCGACGTGTTGGGCAAATGGAGGGCGTTCGGTTAGAGTTTCAATTTCTGAATTCCGGCATGGCTTAGTGCTGCTGCGTGAGGTCTGTGACCTGTGTAACACAGACACTGAATTTGTGAATAAACATATTCAATCAAACACTGAACAGATGCAAGTGACTGAAATTTGAAATATCAAAAACAGTGATAATAACTCGTGTCAGTCGTTGTTATTTTTACCAACGAAGGGTTAATGTAAGGCGATGCAAAGGTTGACTTATAATCTTGGTCATGCAAGTAATGTGTAACAAAAATTCCGTTTTCTTGCCTTGTGAGTTCATGTAAAGTGAACATCGTGGTAGCTTACTAAGCTAAAATTAGAAACAACTCTGCTGTGAAACTTGTTCCCTATTTTAGTTTATTAGGCTGCGAGAAAATAATTATTCGATTCATTTAAAAGCTGTTGATGATTGACCGCCTAGAATTTCGTGAATGAGAGACGAAAGCAAAAAAAAAAAAGTTCGATCAAATAAATCGTCTGGCCTTTCGATAGCTTGGCTGATGTTAGTAAGTTCAGAAGATAATGATGTTATGATGGTATGAATTTACGTTCTTTGAGGCATTGAAATATTTTAGTTACGCAACAATTTTCCCGTAAATCTGTGTTTTTACCAGGAATAATTTTTACATACCCCATGTTGACTAGCTGTGTCTGCCTCACCAGTTAGCCTGCCGGTCTTGTAGGAAAGACCGACAACTCCAGTTCGCGGTCACGTTTTAGTGATCCTCTGAGTTAAAATTTATTCCACAACAAAGTAGGTTGTACAGGGTATCCGCTAAAAAAGAAGCCGATTTAAAAATGCCGAAGTTTGTAAAATATTATTGTTAGAAGGATAAATAGGTTTCATTGAAAAGAGTGGGAGATGAAGATTTACTGTATTATGATACTTCTGTCTATTTGGAGTAACAGAAAGACAAAAAGAAGAATTTAGAAGGTAAGGATTTTAACTAACGACGATCAAATAAAATCAGTGAAAAAATTGTCTGATGATACACAGGCGAAAGAAAGTACAGTTCATTTTATTCTCTAAAACGAACTTTAATTTTAAGCCAAATAAAATGCAATGTCCTCAAGAAATCTTAGCACTGGATGAAGATCAGAAATTATTGTATTACCGCAAAATAAAAAACTTGAGAAGTTTTGATCGAATATTGCTGGATAACATAATTTTTAACGATGAATGCCACATGTATTTGAAAGGTATACCAAATAGACAAAATTATTAAAATAGAGTAAAATTTTAAATCTTGTTTTTTCAATGACACCAATTTCAGCCTTATAGCACTAATATTTTACACACTACAGCATTTTTAAATCGCTTACTTTTTTAGCGGACACCCTGTACCAGCCAATTCCCTTGCCACCGCCATCGCGCCGTACTGAAGCCCTCATGACAAAACCAAATGAGCGTTCGCGCCGCTTAGCTTCTTGCTCGACTCCGGAAAGAAAAATAGAGACAAAACAGATACAAGAATAGACTCGGTCCGGCCGGAAAATCTTGTATCGGCTCCACAGTATCGGCGACGAGGCCATCGATAGACCTAATATTGGGGCGTTTGAATGCACAAGAGACCGACAAAAACTAAAAGCCATAGTTGCCGCATACTGAACACCTCGTGCGAGACTTGCAGCCCCGCATTTTGGATAAACTTTATACAAAATTCCCGAGCGTGCAGGCCGTTGCGCGCTGGTTGGACGACTGCTTTCCAGGCGACCTCATTTTCTCTCCTGATGCTTCCGCTAGACTGGCCCTGGTCTCCGGGGCGCAGTGTGATTCTTGGTATATCCGGTATATTAGGTTTATATCCGATATATTCGGTATATCCGGTACATTCGGTATATCCGGTACATCCGGTACATTCGGGATAGTCGGTACATCCGGTACATTCGGTATAGCCGGTATATCCGGTACATTCGGTGTATTCTGTATCCGATACATTTGGTATATCCGGTACATTCAGACCAACTAGTAACTATGGTCAAATGTATTCATTTGTCAGATCTGTAACAAAAAGTCGACCTGCTGCATCACCTGTATGAAATTAATTGCTTGATTTGGTAGGTGTGCACTGCTTCTCTGCTCCGCGCCACGACGTATCATCTCAGCAGTTCTGACACTTAAGACGCGGTGCGTTTGAACAAAGAATCACCGCCTTTAGCTTTATTACAAATTTTGGCACGCCAAGTATGTTAGTTCGCATCTAAGATCGTTAGGATACTGCAATTTCAGGTCAACTGAGGCTGCTTAAATAATCTCAAAAGCACATGTATATTTTCTTCTCTAGGTCATGAGTACATATTCAAGTGATCGTTATACGTACAGTACATTCTCAACTGATGGTTATTAGTGGATTTTTACCTGATATTAATGACTTTTTTAACTGAAAAATATAAGTACATAATGAACTGATGGTTATGAGTACACATTCAACTGATGGTTATGAGTACATTTTAAACTGATAGCTTAATTGGGCAATCTACGCTCGGTAAATTTGATGCGCTCTACGCGCGCTAGACGTCAATAGAAATGTTTTTCTTCAATTTTATATTTTAAAGTTTTAGTTCATGATACATGATGGTAGCGGCGCTAAGCTATATACGCTCTAGGAATTGGCGAATTAAATAGCACGAATGTAAGTAAAAATTTTAGAAATCGCTCACCTAACAGCCAAAAAAAATTTTTTGATGATTCTATATACGCAGTCCTAGTACGAAGTTTCTGCATAACCAGGACGTGAATCGGTTTTTCTAACGATACGACACATCCGATGAAATTTTTGAGGTGTTGCCCAAATCATCAAGTTGATATTATTCCGAGAATTCACTTGTATCATCCATGACTGAACAATAACTACAACAGTGTGAAATGTTCTCCAAATGATATCAAGTGTGAATGAGGATTATCATGGACAATAAATTACCAGGTTTTGCGTATGAGTAATAGAGAGGCATAGTGAGAGAATATTCTTTTGGACACTCTGAATTTACACGCATAGTCTCAGCTCGTCAGCCTGCTAGACGGCTCGGAATCAATGCACAGGTTGTCCCTAAAAATGTACTCATTCTGTGACTGACGGTAACACGTATTTTTTTCAGGGCAATTGCAGCTTTGTTTTTTCACAATATTTTATTATCTTAAATTTAGTGCTATTTCTTGGAATTCACAGATTTTTAATATCACCTTAAAATATAAACACATGGATACTAGGCAGTCAATAAGTGAGTACATTATATAGGACACCCTGTACTCCGTACGAGCTGTATCTGCCCAGCCTCCAGCTCACTTTCATTGCCGACATTGGCGTCTCCAATGACCAGGAATGGCGCGCTGTTGTGATAGCTCAATGCTGGCGTATTTAGTACGACACTCCAGCCTTCAACTCTGTGACACGCCGCTCTTCTGACTTGTGTTGTGATG
The DNA here is from genome assembly GCA_030386875.1 of Morinoia aosen. Classification (NCBI taxonomy): domain Eukaryota; kingdom Metazoa; phylum Arthropoda; class Malacostraca; order Amphipoda; family Talitridae; genus Morinoia; species Morinoia aosen. The sequence goes on from CM059564.1 coordinate 50,537,661, forward strand.
GCGGGACTTTGTTGTGAGGCATTTTGGAGAATAAGTAATTTTTATAATTTGAAAAAAGATGTGTCGCAATTATGATTTGCTGAGAAATGGAAACTTCCAAGTGTCCACACATTCACTGACGGAGTGACCTGGGCGACCTGCTGCTGTATGGAGTCGATGTCTTGACTGGCGGACGTACAAACACGGCAAACATCGTTATTTTTGTGAACGTAGTTTTCTATGTATGAAGATGCATTATTGGCCCCTCTAACTATGAATTGTGTGAATAGTTTTTCCTAAATAAAAATTTTCAGTATTCTTTTAAAGAATAGAAAACACAATCGATGAACAACTGTGATGTGCCGTATATAGTTAGATTGAAACGATGGTTTTCATTCAAACTATAATTGTTCATCATGTGAAACTTGAGATAGTGAATTTAATGATGATTGCTATTAAATAAAATTTCACATGACGAAAGAGTTGATGTAATTTAAAAAACATACCTCTTCTAAAAACCAGCACTGAACGATACTTGCATCACCATGAAGACAATTCAATAAAATAGAAATTAAAGTCACACGTCACATCGAAGCCCAAATACCTTAAATGCTCATTTCGTACAATTTGAAGACGTTCACGTATCTCTCACCCTATAACCCCTGAGCGCTTGCCACCATAGCACAAGATCTGCAAGTAATTACTGCGGCTCAGACACATCCTTACACCGACGGAAATATGCCCCTAACCTCGCTGGTGTCACGTCTCTTCTTCTAATCTTTAGAAATTAATAACCTTAATCTTGTCATCACAATCCAATGCTGGCAGTTCACTTGACCAAACCTTATCTCTGCACTGCAGTTGTGGTGGACACTCTAATTGTCCATTTATACGTGAAGCGTATGTAGTATAAATGTCAGTTTTACTGCACGCCTAGAACTTTTATTTTTTCTTTTCCTCCGAATTTTATTCTGAAGATTATGCATCAAACAATGAGAAAACCATACTCTGGACACGTAACGCATTATCCCCGTGCCTGTTGCTTTTGCGTTACGCTTGTTGTTGCCTGTTGTTGTTCTTTTCAAGGGAGTAGCATTTCAAGTGGGGTAAAAAAGAAGAACGCAGTATTTTCCAATAGTGAACTCTGTTTACTGTATCATTTTTACATTGTCATTTAGAATACTTCTTCCGTTCTCTTTGAGAAATTTTACCTGGTCTTTTCACGTTAAAATTTTTTTATGACTGAGATCGCGTTCATCACTATATATATGACAGGCTGAAAACCGCAGATTGAGTTGGTTCAGTCGAGTACATGCTGTGTTAGTCAGTGTGAGTACTTATATGATATATTGATTTAACACGTTCACCGAAGTTCCGTAGTTGTTTACGGTATAGGTTTTGTTAGATTGTAGTAGCAGAAATGGGAAATCGACTATACTACTCGAATACATTTATTCCCTTCCTAAAAATACGAAAATACAAATGCACGATAAGATTTCACTTTGTTTGATGACAGTTATTTTATAAAATGACCGCTAAATAGATGAAATGGTATTCATTTATATCGGTACGTGAATAAGCAATTTACCGAATGGCACACATATGGCTGGATGCGCGAGAAAAGGGTTAATATTATTTTAACTTATTTACATTATAGCTCAATAAATTGACCCGCACTTGTGACGTTGGTCAGTGCGTGTTCGCATGGCAGGCAAATTCTTCCACAGCACTGACAAGAAATACAACTTCGTGCTCAGCTCCCATTGTGGTCACCATTTTGTGCTTACCAATTATTTAGGATGACAATTGGGCGAAACTTGCAGTGGAAGTCAGATCCTCAGGTCAACATCGTGACTATGTTCGATGGCTCCATAAATGTAGGCGGCCAGTAACCATATATGGCATCGTGAGATGGTGGAGTTATGGATTTTGTCTGCCATAACGGTTGTTAGCATAACAACAATAATTATTTCAACAGTTAAGACATTGAGTTAAATTTACCATTTCAAGCTAGTGGATGTAACACTAATAAATTTACGTAGCATTCACGAAGATTGTGTGGTTTAAGGAAAATTTAATGAATAATTTAAACAAATTACTGCTAAATTACGGTTAATTATTTGTCGTGATGATTTGTCATTTAAACTCAATTATTTTACTAGCAACTTACCAATGTTGTAAATAAAATGCTGTAGAGAGGCTTTTCAGCAGACATTGCACGGAGTGTGATGTTGTAGTTGGTTATCGTGAATTCTGTTGAATTTTTTTTCCGATAACCCAAATCAGGTTACAAAGACAACACATCAAAGCTCGCCGGTAAACATAATTATGTAAGCAAAAGAAAATAATTTTACACTAAAACAAGGGAACATCTGCTGCTAGTTGAAACTTGGCATGTATATTCTTCTATATTCTTTTCTAGAATTTTATTTTAATTCTTCTATATGCTTTTGAAAAAAATTATACGAAAATCAATGAATAACAATGAGGTACCGAAGTTCCTTGTATTCTTTTAAAGAATATGATTGAAAATATGTGAAACAATGATTTCTATTCCTGCAATAATAGTTGCTCATCATGCATACCCAGTGATAATGAATAAATTATCCTTGCAATGAAATAAAAATTTACGTCACTTGAAAGTTTATTTAATTTGAAAAATAACTGTTATACAAGCATTTATTAAAATATTTTTGCATCATTATATATAAAGATAATCTAATAAAACAAAAATTAAAGTTACACGTCGCTATCAAATCTCACATACCTAAAATCTATAACAAATCTTTAGAACAAATACAGGAAATTGTTAACAAACGTGCTAGTGATATCAATAATCCTGAAAGTGAATTAGGAATAACTTCCATGAGTGAAATGCGGTTCCACCTTACATGCGCCACCACCATTAAGATCACGTGCCCGTCCCATGCAGGCGTAGATAATGTTTTCTCACCGAAAAAAAAGAGGAGCAGCAGCCAAAACTTGTTAGCAGGTAGTCGACATTTGCTGAAAAAGATCTGGGATGGTTTCCAGATCGGCTCAGAGGCTCCTACACTACCGCTGCTCCCATTAAGCCTAGTAGGTTAAATGACATTGATTGATAGGTTTTGTCGTTTTGTCTCTCAATCAGTTATGGATGGAGAGCTCACATGATCAAATTGAAGTCAAGACTTTCATTCTAAACGTTCCTAGCCGGCGGAGTTCTTCAAAAACAGAGTCAACAACGCTGATTGTTTGAAATTTGCTGTTAGAGTTGTTCAGTCGAGCAGGTGTTAACAGACGTTTTGTGTAGGACGGATGGTTGTCGCAACTCTCACCAAAACCAAAAACTGATCGCAGAAATTCGGAAGAGTAGCGAGACTTAAAATCTGGTCAGAACCAACTCTCGGGAAGCAAAGTTCGGGGTTGCAATCGTGTGGCAAGAAATTCTGAGAAATTGTTTTATTGAATTTTTTGCTCGGCTTCTTTGGCGTGTGTACACAATCTCAAATTTCTTCCTAACGAACGAACCCTTGAAACAAACACGGCTGGGGCAAAAAGTGAAGCAGATGTAATCAGCAAAATAAAGCTGACTGATAACTTGCTCAACCGCTCCCAAACACTCGGATCGAGCAGCAAGAAACACGTATAAAGATAGAATTTCTGTTGTTCGACGTCCCTAAGAACACATTTAATGTTGTTGATGTGAATAACATGCAATTATTGAGTTATTACGAGTTGGAGCTCTCGATGTTGCTGATTTTGCCCATTCATCAGAATACCTCGTGTTTCAGGACAATATTCTATTTCCATTCACCATCGGATTGGTGACGCAGAAATTAACACAATGAACGCATTATTGTTGAGTAGGAATGTAAAATGAGTCAATAATATGTTTTAGATCTGAGACCATCATTACTAGCCCCGGCACAGCGCGTAATGTTGTGGAACATCAGTACACATTTATATCTATCACTCAATTTTGCTGTCGAACATCGATAATTGCTATTCAACATTCGTGGGACTTTGTGGGTAGGTTAGCTCATTTTAGAATTTTGGAAGGCGAGCATCTTCCCAATGAAGACAATTTATTTTATTGAGACGAGATTGGAAGAAAGTCAATTCACTGCTGAACAAAGCACAGACAAATTCGACAATAACGGCGTTATTCAGTACCTACAACTCGACCATCTCTCGCCGTCGTTAGAGCTGCGGTCGGGCACACATTTACACAGCCACAACATTTTGTTAACGCTACTGACCTGCGGAACAGGTGGCAGCTTTGAGCTTTGGGTATTTTGTTCTCGATGTGTTGTGCGTCATGGAATGGTGATGTAACTGACAGCTGAGGAACTGAAGAATGTTTTTACGGGAATTTGAAGAAGACCTGTCAGAACGCTCAAAAACATAAGCATTTCTTTCTACTACTATGTAATTTCAAAATATATTCCAATACATCTCATGTCTCGGCGCTTCTTCAAGAACGCTGGAGGAGCACAGAATGTGAGCAAAGGCTGTACGCTACGAAGGCACAACTGTAATCAGCGCAGCCTGTGTGGTGGGGGCTGCTTGCTCTAACGCTGGCATGCCCAAGCAGATGTTTTAGAGGTAGCACTGCGCAATGAGGGTTATTCTCAACATCACAAAGTAGCAGCAAACGATGTTTATTGTACCGCGCCCATGAGCTTCAAAAATAAAAATATGTAATTCATGATCGATGTTTGCTGGAAAATTAATAAGTTACTCTGTCAAACTGAAGTTATTGCAGATTTGAAATCTTTTTAATTTTAGGGCATTATTCCACTAATAAATATTGATTAATAAATAAGCGAGGCCTAAATTGCACCTCTGCATACCTAAGTAAAAAATACGACGACATTTAAACTGTTGACGTTGAATTTATCATGAAGTGTGCAGGTCACCAGGAGAAAATTTTGTCCTATGATAACTGATTTGTTCTCATCCGCGAATTGACATATGAACAAACTCCAGTCGAATGCGATGAATCACAACCAAATGACGACATCGTGTGGCTGTGTGGGTGGATGTTTCAGAAATATGTTGGGCTTACTTTTTAAATTTGACGAGAAAATTAAGCACAGCAGTAATCTTAAAAATTGTTTAATTCGCCTTTAGAAAATGTCGAAAAACCAAACATGGCGCTACATATTCAGCTTTTGTTTCTTGGATTCACTGAAATTTGAAGTCGAAGACTGCTTCTCAGGCCGCTTATCACCCCATGGTACGTAAACCGGCTTTTTTCTCTATTGTGAACCGAGATCGGAATCTGAGCGTGTTTAATTCGGAGGTGGGGCGCGGGTATATAAGGAGAGAGCTAGGGTAGCTTCATTGATATACATTCTTGACTTCTAGTGAGAAATACAGTGCTCTGATTGTGTTATTTTTCAAACAAGCCATTAAAGGTAAGTTACCCAATAGAAATTTTTGTAAGTATTTTATCATCGTATAATAGATTGCTCACGTGTTCAAAAATGACTGTGTGAGTTAGATAAGTGTTTGACTTCTGTACTTATGTTAAATTTTGTATTAGCTGAGTATGAACATTTACACGAGTTCTCCATTGAACTGCCATTTCATACGTCGTATTCTATTATTAATTTTTCGCCGCATATTATGCATTTCAAGAATGACTGTTTCTTGCAATGAGCTGAGATCACTATTTCTATACTCTGAATTCTTTTTTAAGAGATGGAAATTTTTTTAATGTGATGTAAAATATGATTTATTTTTTAGTTTTTCTTGCATTATTTGCTTGTTTTTCTGCACTGCTGATTTTGTGGGATAAGTTTTGCGAGAAAGAATTTTGATTTCATGTAAAAATGTTCCACTGATGATATATGGTGAGCAACTAAGGATACAGTGAAATAATGTAAACGAATTGCTTATATTGTAGAATGTTTGAAGTTTTTTACTCATGGAACTCCTAAGAGAATATCAGTAGTATTCAGGCGCTGTCAGAACTTTAAAGTTCATGAATGAACCATCAGTTTGGAGAACGTTTATTGAGTTGGCGACAACTCTAATGGACTTTTGGCATTATGGACATTCTGTCATTTTTTTGTTACAAGTTCCAATGCAGTATTGCATGAAGGGTGAATCAGTGCACTGTGAAGCATTCCTAGTGATTATCTCGTTAGGATGCACTTTAATTTGTGGAAATTGTGATGGATTTGGACATATTCTTGCGTGTATGACTGGTTTGACTTTTGAAAGTCAAATTTCATCCAGTATTATGGTTTGTGCTCAAAAATTCTCAGCTGTGAGTCTCTTGAATTTCTTCACTACTGATGCAGTGGTTGAATATGAGATGCTGTGAAATATCGATCTCTGCTTAGCTAAGCAAGATATTGGTAATTAAAATAATATAAATTTATTAATTTGAAAAAAATATTTCAGTGCATTCACATTGCATTATTATTTGATTGTAGACATACACTGATATTACCGTGAATGTTATTTTGTGGAGTTTGTAAAGAGGGATTTCTAAACGAGTTATTTTATTGAGTGAAATAATGAGGCTTTAAAATTACATGAGTAATTCAAAACTTTTCCTTCCCATTTCATTCTATTTCGTTGTGAACAGCAGCGTGAACGACTAAAGAAAGAAAGAAAGAAACTTTATTTCCAATAGAGATTGTACAATATTACAATCGTTGGTTTTTAAATATCTTAAAGTTAATACACTTAGATGATACACACACATGAGTCTTGTAATACCCATGTCACTAGTCGAAAAGAAATGATTGAGGGCAATTTTCTCCTTATCTCGCTTAATCTACATTTGATAATACATGTAATGTACACAAGGAGTTCCGAGACTCGAACTCAGGACTTAGAAATTACCGCGCCGGCACGCTACCAACTGAGCTATCGATCACAAAGGTGACCGAAACCCAACGATAGCAATGCTTGGCCCAGTGCAGGTACGTGCTGTCCCGACATATATTTTACTCCCTATTTTTTATCGAGAGTTCACAGTCTAGTAAACTCCCAGAAACAGATAATGATTCTGGTACGAGAAGCTGCTGCTTCCACAAGTTGAAACGAAATAAATGTACACAAGGAGTTCCGAGACCTATAAAAGATAACACAATTTCATGGACGATGCATTTTCATTGTGGGGTGAAAACACTTTTGACAGTTTACATGTACATGACATAAAACTTCGCAATTATTGATGCCAGGAAATGATATATGAATCGCTTGTTTCGACCAATGTTCAAAAGTGTCATTTTAAGGAAGCATGGAAAAAAAATATATAAATACATATCCATATACATATACACATGTACATATATATATAAATACATTATACATATACATACATACACACACACAGATAGATATATATATGTACTCATAAGCATGAGGACCAAGAAGATTACAAGTTTTGTATTTCTAATTCAACAATTTTAACATAACGGTCGTTAGTTAATAAGCATTTTATTTAAATATAAATGGATGATCGTACAACAAATGTACAGTTTGTACATGAATGCTTTACAATAATAAAGAGATGACGAGTTAGGTAATGTTACAAGTTGAGAGTGAACAGAAAAAATACCGTTATCTCTAGTAAAATGCTAGTTATCAGTCTAGTACACACATATGTGCACATATACATGTAAATATATACACATACACATGCACACACATACCCACGCACATACTTACACCAAACTCGTAAGCATACACTAATGCATTTCTATGCATCGAGGCAGTTACAATACATACGCATTCTATAAAGTGTCATACGCATGGCGTGCACACGCACACATATACACAAATAAGCATGTGCGCAAATATCAGCGTAATCTAATCAGTATAAACCAGCATTCAAATCGGGGGAAACGGAGAAAATATCTTTTATTATGGCATGAATTTTATAAAATTTCCGTACTGAAATTAGTGGCACAAAAGAGTCTACCTAAGTCAGAAACATGAAAGCGATTGTGGGACGTGAATAAGAAAGAAAACATTAATGTCCTATAAGGGTTTCATATCAGAAAAAATCACATTATCTTAAAAATATGGCGCAAATTGTCGGCAATTGATAAACATACATAGGTATCACATTGTTATAAGCATATAACTATAAGCATTATAAGCATATTACTACAGTATAAATGGATGATCACACAACGAATTTATTGGTTTTTTTTACATGGATGCTTTACAATTTCATATTAGAAAAAAATCACATTATCTTTGTAATATGGTGCAGAATGTCTGCGATTGATAAACACACACACATATAGGTACCATGACGGTCTAGTTTAATGCTTGCACAGAAATGGAGAGGGATGACATAAAATGTAACCTTCGGCTGGTTTATGTACTCTAGTGCACACAGGTGTACATACACACATATTAAAGTAAGCATGTTTGCGAATGGCAGCGTATTGGCAATCAAATCACAATACCTAAGCATACTTCAAAACTGTTGTGTGATGTCATGAATTTTAAGAAAATGATCGGGGGAGATTGTTCAGCAATGGAGATACCAGGAAAATGAGATTCGTCAATACTTATTCAGTATGCTCTGTAACTAAGAATTATTTTTGAGACACAAGGTGACGAGTTATTTTGGCTTTAAATTCTCTCGGTCTTTGAGGGATTTTAATACTCAGTGGAAGTTTGTTCCACAGCAAGGCGCCTGATATGGACAGAGCCTTCTGCCCTAAGTGAGATAAACGATAGTTGACGAAGACATTATTGTTTCTGTTCGGTTTTTGATTGGTTACAGTGGGTGGGTGGAAACGCACTATCTCAGCATTGCTCTGAGGAAGATATAACGAGGAGAATACGTATTGGGCCTTCTGCATGACGAGCCTTTCTTGGATAGGAATCCAGCCGAGTTTATTGAGAAGAGGGGTTACGTGATCACTTCTTTTGAAATTAGCGTTGCACACCACCTTGGCCGCAAAGTTCATGCACTTTTGTAAGTCCATTTGAAGGTATTGAGGTAGGTCTCCCCACACTAGGTTGCAGTAGTCAATGCGCGATAACACCAGCGATTGAATGGCTAATAATCTGGACTTTTCGTCCAGCATACTCTTTATGCGAGGAAAAAACATCAAAGTTCCATAAATTTTGTTGCAAGTATTCTCAACATGAGATTTGAAGGACATGTTTCTATCGAACCAGATACCTAGATTTTTAACTTTTTCTGATGCATTAATTTTATCATCTCCAACTGCAAGAGTAAGATCTGAAGTTTTTTAATTGCATCTTTGGACTACTAGAAAAAAAAGCAGTGTTATGCTTCATCAATTGAATGAAATGTGCATAAGTTAATTTGAACGTGTGTTAATCATACCATCTTGAGCATAGCACATATAAAAACAAATTGTCTCGCTAAGTCGTTTGTTTCCGGCTACTGTTGACAAAATTTTCAGCATAATAGGAGGTTAGCAATAGATATGCCCTCTGTATCATAACGCACAAGTTCTATTCAAGTTCCTTGCTTCTCTCTTCCATTATTCTAAAACATTCCATTTGATCACAGACAAACATGAGCATGTCATCTTGCGATGCAGGGCAACAACAATCCCAACTCGGCTACGACCACGAGGGGAATAATGGCAGGACACAGTCCCAAGAGGAAGTAGCCTTGCTGGAAAAGCTCAATGCTCTTATGACTGAAGCACGAACTTTTCCTGTGCATTCAATCATCCTGAAAGTCTTGATAGCGTTAGAGTCGGTCTCAGGTAATTTTTATGATGTATCTGAACTGATCAGCCGAGACACTGTGAACGAAGTATTCACTATATTCGAGGAAATAATAACCCTCATCTCGCCGGTGGAGATGAGCGACTTTTATGACTTCCAATTCAATGAAAAAATCAAAATGTTGAAATACCACGCTAAGGCATTTGCTAGAAAATTGGACAACGGCATTTCCCTAGCGACGAGCGGCAAGGACCACGAGTGTCGACTATCGGAGCTGATGGACAACATCTCGAAGCTCTCTATAAACGCCCACATAGCAGCAATCATCCGGGGCGACAAAAGCAACCCGCTGTGGTCGCGCTTAGCCCGAGTTGCCGACCTGGAGGAGCTGCTGCCTGAAGACGAGGAGCAGTGCTCCATCTGCATGTCGGTGACCATCAACAAAGACGCCAACTTCACAATTCTCTCCTGCTGCGCGCACCTGTTCTGCGAGAGCTGCGCTTCCACCTGGTTTGAAGCCAAGTGAGTACTCGAAGTTGCAGAATTTTACTGATGCGTCTGTGCAATAATTGATTGTGAATGCTTTCTTTGTATTGATGATAATGTGGGGAGAGGTCAGCAGGCTGTGCAAGCAGAGTGATCTGAGGTTACATTATTCCTTTACGCTTACTGCTTTCTACACAACTCTCGCCTACATCAACTTATGCATCTATTCAACCAGAGTATTACTTTTGATTTCATTAGTTATATTTCAGAATTTAGGAATTTAGTCTTACATGCTGTAAATTTAACAACAGTTCAGTATCCTGAGAGATGATTGCAAATTTTAAGTATACCTTCTCTACGAAATTAAAGAATCAAACGTTATTGCTTCAAATATGTTTTTAAAATTTACAAAAACGTATAACCAGACTTTGCATCTAAGACCCCAGTTGATAAGATCATACTAGTCTCTTTGCCAGGCAGCTGAAGTGTATTTTCCAATCGAAATTAACTTCAAGATCTGATATACTTTGCTACCTTGTATTTTTTATAATGCAATGTATGGTACATTACAAAATACACGTTATTACCACGTTTTTTATATTCCTCACAGAGATCAGATTGCAAAACAATGCAGACTTTTCAATTTGGTACTTTTGTTTCAGAACGACATGCCCGCTGTGCCGGCAGAAGTGCAGCTGGTTCACAACAAGGGACAAGTTCATAGAGTTTAAGTGGCAGCAACGGCAGTTGGAGACGCGCTACTCCAAAAGACGCGGTTCTCAACACCGTCCATCGCGCACGCGGCCCAGCACGCGCTTCTCACCCTATTAAACTGGGGGAGCCTGGTGCTCTAACTGGCAAGGTGCAATCCAACTGGCAACGTGCCCAACTCAAGACAGCAAGACGACAGGAAGAGATAGAGAAGGTATGACAAACTATTTATTTTCAATAAAAAACATAAAATGCATTATATTGTTTGTTGATTTATTTCATTACCATAAGGTTCTTAACTGGTTGGCATCATATCAAACATTTCAATGGTCCAATGAAATATTCAGAAGAAGACGTAATAAATGTCTTCCCTTGGCTAGTTCAAAATGATTTTGAAAATCTTATGATCGTTGACAGGAAAGCAGACAGCGATGACAAGAACCCCTCAGGGGACAGCCTCCATTCACATTGGCGCATGACTTTAGCGATTATGCGATGGGAATCGATGTTGCTGGAAATGCAGTTAATAGAAATGTATGTTTTTTCTACGAAACACAGAGATAAGTGATGGCTCCATGAGTTGAAATGGATTTTTCATTCATAGACGTCTACAATTATCTCCTAAAGACGAGCGTACTAATCATACAGAGAACATGCCTCACCATGGGAAAAATTCATGGAATGGAATATGTTTGATAAATGATTTTTGTAGAAAATATTTTTGCGAATGAGATGTGTGTAATTTTTGCCTCACAATCATTAGAAGAGTATCATGTAATATGAAAAAGAGCCTTGAAATAAACGTTTGTGTTTATGAGTTATTATCGTAATGTGAATTTAAACAATTTATTTACCACAAGTGATACAGAGGTAGATTGTTTCTTATGTCTAGTACAATGGTCAAATTTGAGTATAGCTACCTGTGGGCTTGAATAAGTTCAGAGACTTCTAGGGCATACAACCATCAACGCTAATCTAAGGTATACAATAATGATTAAGCTAATTCACTTAACCTAGTTGCGCATTGGAGTAATCAATGAATTAGCGTCTATCAACGTAATTGATCTTCATTCTAACGCTTAATAATGATTCACAAGTAGATGATTATGGGCATCAAAATTCGGAAAGTTATTTGTCTCTGATAGCTGATAGATTTAACAGATGAAAATTTTGAACAGATCGATTGAAGTGGTCCAATAATTGGAAATATGTATTTGGGTGGAAAATGTACGGCGCTTCACATTCCAGGTTTCTTGTTTTATTTTTCACATTCATAATAATTTTTAACTTTGATTCATTCGCTTCACGAAGGTAGTTCAGAAAATAATTTTAAAATGCATAAGTTTGTAACGTATAAAAAATACTGCATTTAGGGTAAACTTTAAGGTCAAAGTCGATGTAATTTTGCACGAACTCTTGTCCATTCACAAATGCTCATACTACGCTCTGTGTACACGCACTGAGGGAATCACATGCTTGTTCAACAGACATTTGACTAACGCTTAGGCCTTCTAGAAAAATGATATGCCAAAATTTAAACAAAATTTTCGTCCACACATATCAACAAGCGCTCAAACCAAGCGCGTCCCACTTAAAAAAAACGCAAATTAAATCATAACAAATTCCTGATTTTTTTTACCTTAGTAATGCCTAAAAAACCGTTTTTAAAAAACAAGAAAGGATTGCCACGTAAACCTACCGAAAACATTGAACAAAAGTAAACTTTTAGGATCAGAACAATGAAATAAACATTTACGATGATGATCCTAAATTGCAATGTTATTCATCATAGATAAATGTAATTGATTTGAAAATAATGCATCGTTATTGTCTGTCGTCAGTTCATTGGAGGCGTCAATACTTTTGAAACTATTATGCCTTCATATGAGGTTTTTCTTCTTTTTATAAAACAAAGACTGCAGGAGGATTTAAGAGATGAAGATAGCGAAATTAACAAACTTAGAGTTGTGTAAACTTTGGAATTTTGAAGGTGAAAAAATTTGAATTTCAGTTGAAATTCAAGATATTTCATATTCAAGATATTTCCACCGGCCTGTTGTGACTTCACTGGCTTGTCAGTAATTTGACTTTGTTTCCAGTTGCTTTCCTTGAAATTCAATTTAGGTTTAGTCTGAAAACATTTAGTGAAATAAAAGTAAGGTAGAGTCCAACTTCACTGATCTTCTTCACGTCAACTAACTTTGGTCCCACTAGTTGTTAGAGTAGTTGACTCCTGACTCTACAAGTTAATCATTGATGAACTTTTACTCCATTAGTTCATTACTGATTGACTTTCACTCGACTTCATCACTATGATTCATTATCCATAGACTTTTACTCAACTTATTCACAATGAATAATTTTCAAACTACTCTTGACTTCACTATGCATAGTTCCCGGACATCGGACTCCGACTTCACGACCGAAATTACGCAGCGCGGACTTGCCAGCCCTGATTGGTCCAGAAAGTGGCCCGGCCATCAGACTCTCTCTCTCGAATTCCTCCTCCGACCACATGACTCCCATAATTAGGAGGAGCAGAATTTCAACATCTTGTCTTGGAAAATCCAAAGATTTTGTGTCTTGGCTACCATTGACGCACCCTCGCTACTTTTCGATGAAAAGAAAGTCGGGTTTTGATCCTCTTGTGTTTGTATTTTTCAAGTTTTTTCCTGTAATTAAGAGGCGTAGAATTTCAGCATCATGTCTCGGAAAAGCCAAAGATTTTGCATCTTGACTACCATTGCCTCACGCTCGCTTCTTTTTGATGACAAGGTAGTCGGGTCTTGAAACTCTTGCAATTTTTTTTATGTTTTTTTCCAGTAATTAGGAGGTGCATAATTTCCGCATCTTTTCTCGGAAAAGCCAAAGACTTTGCATCTTGACTGTCAGTGCTTCACGCTCGCTTCGTTTTGATTGCGTTTTTTGAAACACTCACACTTGTGTTATTTTCATGTGCTTGCGGTGTCTTCATGTACTAATCACAGTCTTGCAAATTTGCGAAAATTAATCTCTGTCGAACACGGACTTGAATAAACGACTTAGAGGTTTTATTTGAGCATGTTTATCGTACAATTTCCTTGGACGCTTAGTTAGCTTCGCTCCATATCCCAACTTCCCGCCCACATTTTATGAAGTGTGCTTCAGAAAATCCTGGACGCGGAAGTTAGAGGCGAGTCTGTAATATCGCGTAACCGCTCAGGGACTGCGCTGTTTGCGCTCCTATAGCAAATACTTTGAGTTTCTTGAAACAGAATTAGGCAAATTAGCTTCTGGACCTACAAAAGTTGTATTTGATCTTTGTTAAGAAGAGCTGTTTCAGAGCAAATGCTCGAGGCCGCACACGTGGAACTGAAGGTTAAGTGAAGGTATCGGAAGAGCATGTAAATATAACTGCGCAATGAGCTTTCGGTTAGGAAGAAAATTCAAATTTCTGTACAGTTTCCTAATTGATGTAGATATAGAGCATAAATGAATTTTAGAACGAATATATTTGGCAAAGGCCAAGATAGAGATTTTTGCGGTTACCATCAAACGTTCATAACGTGAAAAAAAATGATGAAGGGTGCAGTGGGCAGGATGCTTGAGCCTGACTAGGTAGAATAAGCGAACTGTCGAATCCAAGTTTAATTCTACGGTAGCATTCCCTGATATCTTATCCTCCCGTGCGACAGCGGAACTCCCTTTCTTTCTCTTTCTCTCTAGTACATTCACGAACTTTATAGGACTACTTATGGAAATTGTCTTGTCTATAACCTCTGATAAACTTTATATGCAATAAATTAGTTATTAGTTACGTTCTTCTGACCCTGGGAGATTAACGGGGTGAAGGCGGCTTCAAACAAGATCAGATCTGGTTACAAAGAGAAATCATAGAGGAAAAGTCCATCTGCCATGAAACGTAGAAGAGGAAGTTTATGCTCGAGAGTGGAAAGACGAGTGCACCACAGAGTTAAACTCTGTTGAAATTTTAATCTTGTTTTTACTTGTATTTCCCAAATTTTTGCGTTTGTAGACTGTGAAGTTAGATTTGCTGCCATAATTCATGTTGGGCAGGTTGTTTTGAAACTGTGATCATTTTCAAACGGAAGACCATTTTCGGGAACGATGATTTGTGGCAGCGGACTGAATGACAGCCTCCTAACAGACTCTTTATCCAAATTTAAATTACGAACACAATGCAGTGAACATTCTGAGCACTATGCTCATTCAGGAAAGGATAGACGATTATAAATTACTAATTAAATAAATTTTGCAAATACTTTTGGATTTGAAAATATTTACCCATTAAAACAGAATGTTTTGGACATCTCTCCATCGTCAGCAATAAATTTACAAAGAATAATAACTGGCACAAAAATATGGGGGGTTCAATTACGAAAAGATTTAAATCTAATTCGTGCAATGCATATCATATTCCACAAAATGGTTTTATGAACGGCCACTAAACTCTGCCATCACCAGTTGTAACTTGGGAAGAGCAAGCATCCTAAAGCAAAACTTGAAATTGGAAAAAAATGCATCTAACTGAGCTCTGTCCTGTAGCACAAGTCAATGAGAGACCAGAAGTAGGACGTAACATAACCTTAAGACATTTTCAACACACAAAACGGATAGAAGTCGACGGAAAAGACAGAAGGCGACCCGCTGCGATGGTGGCTCTGTCCTGTAGCACAAGTCAATCAGAGACCAGAACAAGCACGTAGCACAATTATGATACGTGTTTGCTTTGGATAGTAGATAATCTTAAGAAAATGTCGCGACACAAAACAGATAGAAGTCGACGCAAAAGATAGAAGGTGACCCGCTGTGATGGTTGGTCGGAGCAGAGAAGCCTCACATTTTTAGGGGCACTCCTGCATCACTTTAGACAGGGCTCTTTAATTAAAGGCTTTATGGCCTCACTGATGAATGAACGCCTCGTTGATGGCCTGCGCCCGACGTGTTGACGAGCAAACGCTGAACAAACGAGCCCTGGATTATGCTTGGCTTCGTGACTGTGTTTTGTGCTGCGGGTTGTGAGCTGCGAGATCACCACGAGACTATGGGATCATCAGCACGAGACTGCCGTTGTGATTGTGAGCTGCGAGATCATCACGAGACTGCCGCTGTGATTGTGAGCTACGAGATCACCACGAGACTATGGGATCATCAGCACGAGACTGCCGCTGTGATTGTGAGCTACGAGATCATCACGAGACTGCCGCTCTGATTGTGAGCTACGAGATCACCACGAGACTATGGGATCATCAGCACGAGACTGCCGTTGTGATTGTGAGCTACGAGATCATCACGAGACTATTTGATCATCATTACGAGACGGCCGTAGTGATCAACAACGTGGTACAGATTAATTTCTATGAACGCTCTCTGTACACTTACGTAACCAGGGCACGTATAGGCTTTGTTTTCTGGAAATACTATCACGACTCTCATGAATTTTGTGGGTCCTGAGAAGGAAATTACGGCAAATTTGGATAAACATTCAGGTTGGGTGGGAGATGGCGGAGTATGATGCAGTTTGATCATGTATCATAATGACCTGTAATCTGGTTATACAATTTTGCTCCTCATGGCTGCTTGCCTTTGAAGTAGGTATGACAGCTGAAAGATTTTCATTCAAATTTCCTTTGGAGGTCTCGAGAAATGGCTAAATTTGACACTAAGCGAAACTTGACAATTTCTATTAAATTTGCGTTCATTTACACCCGAAATCTTCAGAGACATCGAATAATGACAGGAAAAAAATTGAATTGCACCATTACGTTTCTAAACGTATTTTGAACCATTGAAACAATTGAATCGGATACACTGACTGAGAATTTATCGAATGTATATGTATCTTACCGGCTGAACCTGTTAATATTAGTGAAGGTCATAAAATTCTCATTTAAATTTCAGTGATCTCTTCAAATGCTAAGACCTTTTCTAAATCAGTTAAACTATTTCGTTTCCTATGTATACCATAAAATCCTGCCCAACCTTCTCTAATTTTAGCCAGCTTTAAAAATGACCAAAACTTTAACTTTATTTTAGTTTTGACCTTAACTTTAACTTAAACATTAACACTATCGACACGATTTTCTTTCCTTTCATTGAATGGGACCAAATCGACTTTAACTCGTTAAAAAAAATTTAAACTTAGGTGATCTCACTCAACTTCGTTTCAAAAGGTTCTGAAAAACCAAAATAACTCTGGGAGAAATACTAAGACTATGATACTAAAACTATCTTAGATTGCGTGAGACGTAAGTTTATTTACGGTGCAATTTTAGGTCATCCTCCAGCCGGCGCACCTATGCACAAGGCGGCAATCCTAAACAGGCCAAATTTGCTAATGTCTTAGCGATAAAAATTAGACACCAAATTGTGATCATTAACATAGTTTTTATTTTCTCCAATTTGAGAGGCCTTACTATTTGTACTAAACCTAAATCAATTTTTTTTTATTTTCTTGAATTTAAGAGGCTTTACTACTTGTATTCTTCCTAAATCGGAAAATTTGGCGAAGTAGATCTTTTAAAAGCACCAATTAGGTGCATAAATAAATGTCAGATTATCAGTTTATTTTTTTTTCTTGCACTTGCAAAGCTTCAAAATTTTTAAATTGTGGTTGAAAAGAAAGCGAAGGAACAGTATAGCAATGGCCGAAGTGTGGATGGTAAATTTCAAATAGCGAGTAGCGAATATTTATTCTTAGGTCTTCTAACAGAATACAAAATAGTTTCTAATTTTATTTATTTTATTACAAAAAATTTTTCTTGATAAAAAAGTCCTTGTCAGGATTTTTTTTCTTATTCTACGGCCAAGATTCCTTGTCTAGGCTAAATTAATTTCCAGAAGTCATAATTTCTTTGAATTTATTTCTGTGTCGCCAAAATTTCGCATAAATTTCTCTTAAAAGCTGTTTTCATTCTTTCAAAGCTTTAAAGTTCACGATACCTTGCTTATATTTATCTTATTTTTCACAGAACCTCATTGGGATTTTTTCAAAAGGATTGTGCATTAGTGCTACTTTATAAAGAAAATATCTCACAAAATTTTCCATCTCGGTATAAACTTACCCTAAGCTTTCCAACTTCCGTAGGAATTTGCCTAAGATTTTTCATCAGAGTGTAAACAGAACGTGATCGATCGTCAGTGGTATCTTCATGTCTTCGGTATAATGTAAATAGCAGTGCCGCCATTCATGCGACGCCCAGTAATGTGAGGCCAGCGGTCCAGAAATGAGATCCGGAGCAATATATCGATGGCATAAACAGCCACATCAGGTCTCTGCAGGGCACAAATACTGTATGTCTTTTTCTTTCCCAGTCCAAAAGATCATGTGTTGCTGTTCCACTGGGCAAGGCCTGGTACCGCACGCTCGATTTTAGTTGGTTTACCATAAATGTCAGAATGAGAAGGAGTCGAGCAGCAGCGATTTTTGATTGCTATGCTGCGCACCAACTGGACTTGATATCTACAGCATTTTCGTCCAGTGCAACAACTGGACTTGGTATCTACAGCACTGCCATCCACTGCAGTGCAACAACGGGACTTGATATCGATAGCATTTCCATCAAGTGGACTCAGCATTTACAGTATTGTTATTCAAAATAACAACTAGTTAAAAATTTACTGTAATGCTCTCCAGTGCACCAAGGGGAGAGGCCATCTGTTGCTCTTCAGTGCTTCTAATGGAGAAAATATTCATTGCTACTGAATGCATCAGAAAAAATATGATACCCTTATTGCTCCCCGGTGCATCGAGCAATTACGAGGGAAAGAATTAAGGAAGACAATTTATGCGTTAAACATGGAATTTTTTGCAAATGTGTCACGAAAAATAAATAACGATTTTGGCCATTTTTAAACCTGTAGAATGAAGTAAATTGAACAGAGGAAGTTGAACTTTCATTGTTCTCTCGATGTCTTGCGTACGCAATCTGAACAATATCGCCTTTATTAACACAAATAGGCGTGTGATAAAAATATCGTTACTAAATTACTTCGTTCAGTCCACTAATTTGCAAATATCAGCGAAAAAATCATTCACCAAATAATGAAACTAAATAAAATAAAATAACGTAAAGTTAAGTTATTTCACGTAACTTTGCGTTATTTCACGTAACTTTGCGTTATTCCACGTAACTTTGCATGAAATAACGCTACCTAACAATGTCGTGTAGAATTACGTACCTAAATAACTTCTTATAAAAACCTGTCACGGTACACAACTGTTGGTAAAATGACGTGACTAAATAACATCACTTTTTTGAATGTAAATTAGTAACTCCTAAAATGACGCAACTAAATTACCTCACCTAACGTAACGTAACCAAACAAGGGGACCTAAAACGACCGTATCCTCTCACACAGAACAACGCGACCGATGTTACACCAGAGCTACAGGCAGGTCACCAAGCAAGCAGTCATCGCTCGGTTCGCTTTTAACTAAAAGAAGCCCACCTCGAACGCTCGCTGTGCCTACTGTAGCTGCTCTTCTTGTTTCCTTCGAGGATACTTACATTTCGCTTACATTTTTGAACATTATCTCAGTTAAAAAAATAAATAAAGAATTGCAGTATAATCGCTCCTCTTATTTTTTGTATTATTATTAATTTTGCGCTGTATTCTTTTGTTCTTTGGCCATGGCGTATTTTCTGTATTTCAATTTGCTTTTACAGGTGTTGATAATGGCTTGAGTCTAAAGCCGATACTTTCACGTATTAAAATGATTTTTAAATCAGCTATCTTCACTATCAATTACATTTTAAAACTGGCGACAGTGTTCCAACCTAATTTAATCATAATCTCTGTGGTGTTAAGATAAAATAATGCCTTTTATTATTTTCTGTCATTGAGACGCAATCAAGTTTCCCATTACAACTAATGTAATATGTTATAATGTTATGATAACAAGTTATGTTATGGGAACATTATCACTGTTATTACATAGAACACATTGGTTCTCCAAAGGACTAATCAATAATTTCTGAAATACTTACTTGGTACGGATCACGAATTCATGAGCAGAAAAACACCTACAAAAGTTTCGAAGATGTAAGACGGTATTTTAGAGTATTTAAGAGTAAAGAGTATTTTAGTTTGACGATTTTGATAGCGAAAGACATTGCTGTACTCCAATGACAGGCTTGCGCACCGCAAAAAAAAAATAATAATCACGAGGCGAAATGAGCGCTTTTGAAGTATGGTTTTTTTATTGGTTTTGAGCTGATATCGTTTATAATTAGAGAGACTAATTAAAAGTCCCCCAAAATATGAAAAACTAAAGGCGAAAGTGGCGTGAAATGTATTATAGTGAAGAAGTTAATGATGTGGTGTGCTGCTGTTGGTATTGGTGTCTGTTTGTGGTGATGTGGTATTTTTCTGTTGTTATTGGTGTCTGTTTGTTGTGATGTGGTGTGCTGCTGCTGTTATCGGTGTCTGTTTACGGTGATGTAGTATGCAGCTGTTGTTATTGGTTTCTGTATGTGGTGATGTAGTATGCAGCTGTTGTTATTGGTTTCTGTATGTGGTGATGTGGTATGCAGCTGTTGTTATTGGTGTCTGTTTACGGTGATGTAGTATGCAGCTGTTGTTATTGGTTTCTGTATGTGGTGATGTGGTATGCAGCTGTTGTTATTGGTGTCTGTATGTGGTGATGTGGTGTGCCGCTGTTGTTATTGGTGTCTGTATGTGGTGATGTGGTGTGCCGCTGTTGTTATCGGTGTCTGTATGTGGTGATGTGGTGTGCCGCTGTTGTTATCGGTGTCTGTTTGTGGTGATGTGGTGTGCTGCTGTTGGTATCGGTGTCTGTTTGTGGTGTTGTGGTGTGCTTCTGTTGTTATCGGTGTCTGTTTGTGGTGTTGTGGTGTGCTTCTGTTGTTATCGGTGTCTGTTTGTGGTGATGTGGTGTGCTGCTGTTGGTATCGGTGTCTGTTTGTGGTGTTGTGGTGTGCTTCTGTTGTTATCGGTGTCTGTTTGTGGTGATGTGGTGTGCTGCTGTTGTTATCGGTGTCTGTTTGTGGTGATGTGGTGTGCTTCGGTTGTTATCGGTGTCTTTTTGTGGTGATGTGGTGTGCTGCTGTTGTTATCGGTGTCAGTTTGTGGTGATGTGGTGTGCTGCTGTTGTTCTCGGTGTCTGTTTGTGGTGATGTGGTGTGCCGCTGTTGTTATCGGTGTCTGTTTGTGGTGATGTGGTGTGCCGCTGCTGTTATCGGTGTCTGTTTGTGGTGATGTGGTGTGCCGCTGTTGTTATCGGTGTCTTTTTGTGGTGATGTGGTGTGCCGCTGTTGTTATCGGTGTCTGTTTGTGGTGATGTGGTGTGCCGCTGTTGTTATCGGTGTCTGTTTGTGGTGATGTGGTGTGCTTCTGTTGTTATCGGTGTCTGTTTGTGGTGATGTGGTGTGCTGATGTTGTTATCACATGTTAGTTTGAAAAACGCGTATTAACTGTAATTAAGATGTAGAAAACCGAGGCAAATGTAGTAGACTATTATAATTAGTTTCTTTTGTAGTACTACGAGATAGTAGTCATTATACGATGAAAAGCTCACATTAACGCTTTATTTGAAAGCCAACGTTTTCACCGAAAGATATTTAATCAGTACAACACCAAGATGCTGCTGATCTGAACGTATTGCTCATATTTATCACTCCTCATTGTTTTCACTCATTGCTATTTTTCTAAGCAAGCCTCTGCAACTTGCAGGAAGCAAAAAACTTCCAGAACTCATTCCCGGACTTCGAAAAAGGAATGTTTGATTGTTTCTGACATCCTCAATTTTTTCTTTCTTTCTTTCTCAATAAGTGCCGTCGCTGTAAATCGAGCGGCGGGTACGGTACGTTTAGATTTAATTTAGCGGTAGCGCAGAATTTCGCGCAAGACTTCACCCAAAATGGCCACGTCAAAATTGACACCTTGTGTAATAATCGAGCAGCTTCTTAGTAGCAACAGCTGAAAAGTTACCTTCTAACTTCAGCTCTATTTCTTGCAAGTCTCCTCGGCGCTAGAATCTCCAACAAAAATAAGTTAATTTCGTAACTTTAGGAGAATCCAAATTATTTTAGCTTAACATGGTGCTTTATTATATGAAAATAGGCTTAGAGAGGCAGTTGTCTGATAAGCGAAAAGTGTAAAAACGTGCGTGATCGCAGAAGCTGCACCTGATTTTTACTGGCAAGTTTCTTGCCGTAACGTTCGTTCGGCTCAGCATAAAATTATATGAACTATTGTGAATTTTGTGCAACGAATGAACTTTACTTCTCAATGAATATGTATACTGCTTAATCTTATGCAATAAATGAATAATACTTAAAAATAACAAAGAGCGGGTAAACTGGAACTGTAGGAAAGGAATATGGTAGACTGATCTCCCTGAAAACAAGCTGAACCTCTCAAACTGCCACTCAGTCACGCCACCCTCTCTTTTAATGAAAACGTTTCTGATAAATTATCTTTTGTTTATATACAGTATTTCTTTTCAAATTAATTTGCGTTACTAAAATTGAATTGGGGCTCAACTGAGCTTTTTATTTTACTAGTACACCCCTGTTTCTTTAAAAGGGGGTGGGGGGAGGTGATGTTCCGCTGCTGGCGCTCCGAGAAGGTCGAGGTGTAGGTTTTTTTGGTGTAAGCGTCATAAATGATTGGAATCGATAATTTCCTAAATACATACGTCAGATGTGGATCAAAAATAAATATATCCAACCCAACAGAACCCGCGATTTAAATACTCTTAATCTTGTGCACTGGTGAAACTCCTATCAAAAATAGTCATTAAGGTTCCTTGACATCGTGATAAAGTGGCACACTAACTGAGCTTTAACATGGCTTTCCCACGATTTTCTATGCTATCTTATACCTTTCCTATAATTTCCTCAGTCTCAACTGCTAATATTCTATACAACCTAATCTAATCTATCAATACACGTGATGTTCATTCCGACTCTGAATCTGCTGGGTTAATGTACCAAAAATAAAATTGTGGAGTTGATGAAGCTTGTATCACAGATACGATCATCTCACACGTTCGGCTGGTGGGTGTGACACACGGACAGACGGACGGACGGACGCGGCTCCTTTTATAATAGCGATGATTGGAGGAAGACTAGAGTGTTGGGGAGCATACATGAAGCAAGAATACAGAAATGAAGAACTCATGAAATGCACATTCAGAATGCAAGGATACAGAATGAAAGGATACAGAATGCAAAGAGACAGAAAACAAGAATACAGAAAAAAATAATACAGAGAGCAAAAATAAAGAAAGCAATGATACCGAACATATATAAAGTTACAGAAAAAACTGATTGCCTTAAATATTCACTGTTACATCGTGTTGAATATTCATCGAATGCAAAATCGATGTTCATTTATAATGAACATGTTAAACATTCATTGTAAATCATCAGACGTGTTTGACGCCCGTGCCGCTGTTTCAATAAACTTTCATTATTTAATTTTAGTCTCAGTTGGTCGTGCAGGATTCGTTCTAAACCTTCACCTGTCGGACAGCGCTAATTTCTACGACATGAGATAATTTTTATGACAGAATTTATTCCTCTGAAGAGCGCCCCTGGAACGATTACATCGTCAGTAATTCGACCTGCGGACGCGGTACTCAATTTTACCCCGAAACTACATCAAATTTTACCCCGAAACTACGTCAAATTTTACCCCGAAAATACGTCAAATTTTACCCCGAAACTACGTCAAATTTTACCCCGAAACTACATCAAATTTTACCCCGAAACTACATCAAATTTTACCCCGAAACTACATCAAATTTTACCCCGAAACTACATCAAGTTTTACCCCGAAACTACATCAAATTTTACCCCGAAACTACATCAAATTTTACCCCAAAACTACATCAAATTTTACCCCGAAACTACATCAAATTTTACCCCGAAACTACATCAAATTTTACCCCAAAACTACATCAAATTTTACCCCGAAACTACATCAAATTTTACCCCGAAACTACATCAAATTTTACCCCGAAAGTACATCAAATTTCACCCCGAAACTACATCAAATTTTACCCCGAAACTACATCAAATTTTACCCCGAAACTGCACCAAATTTTACCCGGAAACTACATCAAATTTTACCCCGAAACTAAAGACATTAGTCTCATTCAATCAAGTTTTAGTGGGAACTTTGCCACTTACGGATGGGAACACAACATTTTCTTTGACCTACAAGTAAGTTATTTCGTTGTTTGAAGAGCCGCGCCAAGCGTTTTGTAGCAACACAGATCCATCTCCCTCGTCGCGGTCAAGTTGGAGTTCAGGAAAAGTTTTCGTAAAACTTCATTGTTTCTTGCGGTCTTGTACTCGTCTGAGTAAACTTGGCTTGCATGCCATGAATAAATTAGCATTGCATTAAAATGGAGTCTGCCGCAGATGATCTCTCGAGGACGCCTCGAAGAAAAAGTTCCGAGTTAAGAAAAACAAAAATGCAAGTTTTGGGTACCACGCTCAAGCTATCCCAGCTTAACCTTTTCGCCGCCTGCATGCATGTTTTTCGCCGCCTAAGTAATTTAATAGCTTGGGCGGCGAAAAAAATGCATGCTCTGGCGAAAAAGTTAGACTTAGATTATACACCTTGTGAGCAGAGGCTACTATACAGTTTTGTTGTTACTGGGATTTCTAGAAAAGAATTTAAATTTGAGTTTTATTTAAAGTTGAATCCTGCATTTCTAAAGAATTACAGAATATTTTGATTATCAACAGAATTAAGCTCTGCATTACATACACCCTGATACGATTGTTATGTACTTTGAGTCGGTGTTTAGTGGCATTGACACTTGAGTTCTACTGAGATTACACGTAAAAATAAAGCGACGCGTAAACAAATGTGGAAAAACTCTTGTTAGAACTGATTAAGTCTAAAGTTATTCCCTGTAATGGAAATGAGTTTTTTTTTTCAGGGGAAATTTGAATACTTTAATTCAAACAATAAACAAGTGTGACTTGTACAAAATACTTTTAATTCAAACACAATTTTAGTACGCAAAATTTGAAGGATACCCGAAACTTTAGGCATACGAAAGTTGACAATTTTTACACATAAAGCTAAATTCCTGTGGGATGAGAACTGACACATAAAATGGAAACGTCAAAACTCGCCGCAAAATAAAGTGGAAGGCGCAACAAATTGCGGCGGCACAAATGACCTGGACAGTCAAGTCACGGACAGGCTCTGGAATGCCCGGCAATGAAATAAAGGAGCAAACATTGTGGCCAACAAGCTCCGTGTCCTACCAGCCGGAGCTAAAGTTATGGCCCCATAAATGTCACTTATCATGCCATTGGTCCGAGTGTGGCCCGCACTGCCCAAATATTGTAGGACGTCGGTAAAATCTGCCTTCTTTCGTTCACCCGACCTGAGGAATACATCCCTTCAGTCCCTGCGTTCTGCCTTCTTTCGTTCACCTGACCTTAGGAATACATCCCTTCAGTCCTGGCGTTCTCAGCTCGACAGGCGTTGTCCTTTTAAAGTATATTTGTTGTGCTTAGCTCAACAGGCGTTGTCAGTATACTTGTTGTGCATACCTCAACAGGCGTTGTCTTGAAGTATATTTGTTGCGCTTAGCTCGACAGGCGTTGTCTTGAAGTATATTTGTTGTGCTCAGCTCGACATGCGTTATCTTTAAGTATATTTTTTGCGCTTACCTCGACAGGTGTTGTCTTAAAGCCTGGTTCGGCCGTCCCATATTTCTTATGTTTTTATTTTAGACTGTAATATCAATGGTCGTAATAACTGGGTACTTCACTTGCCTTCTCATTAAAAATAGATTTACTTTCTGAATCACTGAAGGAATTTGCTCTCTATGCATTCAATATATATTGAAGTTACATCATAAAGAATATAGAATTATAGAATGTTCGTACTGTTTTGCCCATGGATTCATTTCATTGGAAGTTAAATTGAATAATTACTCTATTCTTAGTTATAAGGTTCGGAAATTCTTACGTTTTGGTGAACACAAATCTGTGTTTCACGCCGTCATAGCTTCAATATTCACACTCGTGCCCTTGCTGGATGGATGACAATGTTCCCGTAGGTACGCAGGTGAACAGGCTTTGGTGCTCGGACTCAGTACCAAACCCCTACCATAAGCTCGTGATGCCCCAAACACCCCCCCCCCCCCCCTCCAGTATCCAGGTAACTTCACGCCTCGACAAAGTTGAGGTGCTTGATGCGTGTCACCCTCTCTCTGCCAGTTCTTATCTTTTTTTTAATTTTTTAGCCTGACTCATTTAGAAAATCATTGTTGAATATTTATAATAAAATGGGAAAGTTGAGGTGCTTGATGCGTGTTGCCCTCTTTCTGCCCGTTTTTATAGTTTTTTTTAATATTTTAGCCTTACTCATTTGATAAACTATACCATTTACAAGTTGATTTGCTCCAAATGAATTTTGATTTGCTCCTCGTGAAAATAGAATTGCTCCAAGTGAATTTTGATTTGCTCCTCGTGAAAATAGAGTTGCTTTAAGTGAATTTTGATTTGCTCCTCGTGAAAATAGAATTGCTCCAAGTGAATTTTGATTTGCTCCTCATGAAAATAGAATTGCTCCAAGTGAATTTTGATTTGCTCCTCGTGAAAATGGAATTGCTCCAAGTGAATTTTGATTTGCTCCTCGTGAAAATAGAATTGCACCAAGTGAAATTCGATTTGCTCTTTTTCAATTTTAAATCATTACATAAGTATTTTTCTGGCTTTATAATGTTATTTGAAAGAATCTTAGCAAAATTTGTTTTTCTTTGTAAAGTAATTTTATTCCGATAATGCGTACAAAGATTCAAAGATTTTGCTGAGTATAATTTACAAAAAAATACAGAATATAATTTTCGTTGTATGAACCATTACTCATTATCAAACCATTAGACAGAGGAGTCGTACCTCAGACACTTTGATCAAAGAAGCATCACAGAGATACTGCCACGTTGCACACAGATGCACATCACGTCGCACCTTGTGTAGACATGCTAACGTCATCAGCAAAAAGTGTCCACCTAAACTCCAAACATCTTCATCTGTCAGAAACCAAAACCTTCTATATAGATGAAGTATAATAAAACAAGTGCGCGGGACAGGCAGAGAATAATAGAAGCTTTCAACAATGGAGAGGACTGGAAGAAAGTTGCAAACGCACTTGGAATAAATGTTAAGACTGCATACAGGTTGATGTAAAATAAGCAAGTCATATCTAAGAAGAAAGAAACAAATAATATAAGAAATGTCCCGAAATATTGAGGACACTGACGATAGCCATAGAAGAAAATGCTTCGATTACTCTCTCACAACTTCGCAGAAAAATACAACAAGATCATGACGTTGATCAAAGAGATCTTTAGAAATCTGTCCCCTCAGGGGGATACAGCTATTGTATCTATGGGAATTAGCGCTCCCAGGGGAACCATGTGAGGGCCCGAGCTAAAGGTTAGGTAGGCTTCCTTTTTGTTGTAATAAAATAGGTTTTTGTTTTGTTACGGACCATCTTTTTTCGGTTCACTGCTGTCCTGTTTTCAGCACATACTACTTTCTTCTTCAACTTTTTTCTTGTTCATGAACTTCTTTCCTAGCTTACTGTTTCTGTGCACCTTGTGCATAGATTCCGCGTTCCCTCAACTCCATACTAAATGGTGCCTTCCTCTTTCCTCTCTTAGAACATCTTTGTCGGGGTTACGGGAGGCCAAAACTTTCATATATAATAATAATAATAATAATAATAATAATAATAATAATAATAATGGAAATATGTTAATGAGGAAATAATTATCAAAACTTGTGCAAACGTTGTAATATATGCTTACATTCCATTTTGTGATGTTTAGTTATGACGTTTCAGCAGTATTATTCTTTCGATAACATCACTGTACTTCTTCATCAAAATGCATTTGTACTCGAGTTATCAGGAAAATATATATATATATTTTTTTTCAAATGCTTTCCATCAATTTAGTGTCCAATTTCGCTAGGGATTGCGACCTAAACAAGTTTAATGAGGATAATAATAATAATGGTTTATTTGATTGGGTGTCATCTACCGGATGATCGTCGGTAGAAAATAACCCTCGGGTAATTGCTTATAGGGTTCCTTTGTTTTTATGCCTTTTACTGATAGGGTTATTAATTAAAGAAGTAATCAATGAATTAGGATTTTTGCAAAATTGATTGAAAGGTAATTAATTATTAATTAACATTAACTAAAATTTAAATATTTACTAATTAATATTAATTAACCATGAGAGCACAGATTTGGCAATCAAGATAAGTTCAGACCAAGGTTCAACCCTGTGGTTAGGGTAATATATATTTTATATATTTTAAATGCACAAGCTGAAAAAAATATTACGTAATTTTGATACTGTAACCATAACAAACTAAAAATTATTTATATCGATAGCAATTTGACAAAGAGCAAATCAAATTTTACTTGGAGCAATTCTATTTTCACGAGGATCAAATTAAAATTCACTTGGAGCAATTCTATTTTCACGAAGAGCAAATCAAAATTCACTTGGAGCAATTCTATTTTCACGAGGAGCAAATCAAAATTCACTTGGAGCAATTCTATTTTCACGAGGAGCAAATCAAAATTCACTTGGAGCAATTCTATTTTCACGAGGAGCAAATCAAAATTCACTTGGAGCAATTCTATTTTCACGAGGAGCAAATCAAAATTCATTTGGAGCAAATCAACTTGTAAATGGTATAGTGTCGAATATATATCATAAATTGTGTTCATCTGCGTTTTGTCGATGTTTCGTTGTGGCTGCGTCTTCGAGAGCCTTCTCTTCCCAAATTTGAGTATATACATATTGAAATGTATAAATTATATGTATGAAGAAACGACGGCTACACCGTATTGGATTATGGACGTGCTAGCCTTCTCTTGTCTTACTTATGCGGGACGCATGTGACGATGGCAACGAAATGCCTGATATCGATTAGTATACCTGCATAGATATGTGTTTGTGCATATAAGCTATACATAGAAGATGCCTATTTTTTCTACAAATGTAGAAAGCGAGCCATGCAATCCTGTTACTTCTCAGTCGTAGGGCTTATTGACCAGTACATGTACTTATATAGATATGTATATTTATGTATTCAAGCTATAAACATATAAAAAATAAATACAATGTTATATCGTGGTTTTTCATCACGATATTAGGATTAGTAATTGTAGCTGCAAACTACAGTATCGGTAGCTGTAACTACCGTAACTGAAGCGTTAACTTCAGGAGTATGAAAAGGAAACTCTTAGCTAGGTTCCTATTCTTGTACTGACTCATCAATACATCGACTCTGCTTATAAGCTATAGCGCTCGGAAGTTAAACAATGCTCTTCCGGTGCATACCAATGCGATGCGCCCCGAAGGCACAGCTTCCGGCGGAGGTCCCATAAAGACATCTGACCTGAACGCGATATGGCATCCGGCGGCGGCAAGCCGCGCAAACCTCCGCTCCGGAACTCGTACTCATGAAACCAGTATCACATTATACGATGCATATTTTAATATACAACAATTTCCCTCCCTTTTAGATGACTATATGACACACGGAAGGAAAACTTAGCAACCTATTCGCATTACAGGTTTAGTTATTTTACCTGATCTACAAGGTACATTTTGTACATGTAAACTGCTGACCGGTGTCAAAGCAGGAGTCTTTTAGTCTTACTAGAACACGGCGTGCTTTAAAAATACAGGAACTGCATCAGGCAACATATCTAGATGAACGGTATCTTTAACGTTAGACTGAATCAGATGACAAGTAAGAATCATTAAACAGATCATCAGAGAATTGAGTTACATACATAGGCTAAGCTTTGGACAAAGAATATTTAGGATTAACTCCATCTCTGGAAGTAACAATTTTACGATTGTTGAGCGCAACAAAGGGAGTAAGTTTTGTGACACTTTGAGGAATACAATGTGACTGAAATAACGCGTAATTAGTTTGTACATCAGAGAAATTATGAACATAGTTACCGTCACAAGTATCGTTCCTAGGCTTTTGTAGAATAACTTCGTTCTTCCGCTGTAGAAGCTTACTTGAACTCTTCATTGACACATCTTCTCTTCCGACGTTGCACTGAGAACCGCTCCTTTCCAGCTGCACTATGTAAGTGCGAGCTGCGTCAAATTCTTCTCGTGTAGGTCCCCTTCGTGTAGGCTTAACAGGAGGAGGTCGTGCTGCAGTCGTAAATTGCAAACTTTAGAAATGTGGCCTATTTCCACATTTTTTGCATTTTATTAATTTAATTTTAGGGCATAGCAATTCTTTGTAAGGTGCTTCTGCCTAGTTCCGCAGCGAATGCATATGTAATTCGGCTGTAGTTTTTCTGTAGTGAAAAACGATGAAGAAGAATCCTCACGAATAATATCTGGAGCGGCGAAGCTTTACTGTTGAAGGACTTGCTGTCACACTTCTGTAGAACCGCGCTGAGAATTTGCGCTGAATGTAGACCAGCCTCAAGAGCATCTCTCAAGAGACGATCGCGACCTCAATTTTCGTAGTTGCACGAAGATGCTAAGTCATTTAACGTTTTAGCATAACTTTGTATGGATTCATTAACACTTTGCTCTCTGTTTAGAAATGTAACAGATGCGCTAACAGTGGATTTCTTGATTTTAATTGTATGAACTTTCCTTCAAGTTCCTCATATGTAGCGTAGGGTAAATTCTTCGTTGTAGATCAGTAATGATGTTTACAGGCGAAGCTTCAACTATAATACTAGCTTTGTTACCATCATTGTTTCACGCCTTCTGAAGAACGTCTGCGCACTGTACTTGAATCGTTGTAGATATTACTCACTGTTTCCACTTTAACGTCGAATGGAGGACAGCAAACTGCAGAATGCGCCATCTTAATTTTGGAGCACTTGTAACGTTCAAATTTACTTTGGAGATTCGAAGAGTCGTCGCCATTTGTTATATCGTGGTTTTTCATCACGATATTAGGATTAGTAATTGTAGCTGCAAACTACAGTATCGGTAGCTGTAACTACCGTAACTGAAGCGTTAACTTCAGGAGTATGAAAAGGAAACTCTTAGCTAGGTTCCTATTCTTGTACTGACTCATCAATACATCGACTCTGCTTATAAGCTATAGCGCTCGGAAGTTAAACAATGCTCTTCCGGTGCATACCAATGCGATGCGCCCCGAAGGCACAGCTTCCGGCGGAGGTCCCATAAAGACATCTGACCTGAACGCGATATGGCATCCGGCGGCGGCAAGCCGCGCAAACCTCCGCTCCGGAACTCGTACTCATGAAACCAGTATCACATTGTACGATGCATATTTTAATATACAACATACAATTATACATGTTTTTTGGAAATCTTGAAGGTTAGTGAAGCAGCCATGTATTCCTGATACTTCTCGTCCGTAGGGCTGTTGGTTGAGCGGATGTTTGCGTGGTGGCAACGTTCGTATGAAGTGCAATTCTGCTGTCGCAAAAAGTAGGCCGATCCTGCGTTGGAAATGAAACTGAAGGGTAACTAGTATACATCAACAATACCGTAAAATTATTTAGCAGTGAATATTAGTGATTGCATGGCTATGAAGTCTCTCTTTCATCCTTAAAGGTTAAATATTTAAAAAAATTATTTAGGAAAGGCCTTGGGCTGACAAACAATTGGGTGCAAAATGACAAATAATACGGGAGCTGTGCAATTGTTCCTAGGAAACAAAACACATTTATATCGAAACAGATTTACATTCAAATTCAGCAACGAATACTAAACCAAAATCTTTAAAAAAAACAGGGAGGAAATCTATGAAAAACACTTGTGTCAGGCGTTGAATCTGAATACTTAATTAATTTTTTTCCTCTAATCCCATCACTATCGGAAACACATAAATCAACTAGGTTTCATATTTCAGCATATTTCAGCATAAGTTATTTGCCTGGGCATTGTGTTACCGAGAGTTCTAAGAAATATCTAATGTTATTGTACGTCAAAATTAACGAGATAAGAAAAGTTTGGGAGGAGCCAAAATTTCATCGGTGGGGTAAGACCAGCGCCGGATGAAGTATCTCTTCACGGATTCAATCATGACGGCAACTTTTCCATGAGAATTCCGTGAAACTTCTGCTGCACTGATTGAAATTGATGAGACAATTCAGTGGCAGCGATCGACGAAACCTCGACAAATTCTGATGGGCTTCTCGAGACAACAAAACTTTTTACGGGAAGCGCGAAATGGAAAATTCGCGGGCCTATTTCTGGGGAACATCCGAGACGTCGAGGGTATTAGGAGGTAATTTGAACTTTTTAAATTACCATATTAGGGTTCTTTGTTGTGCTACAAGCCCGAGAACCCTGATGTTATATGACAGAGTAGAGGAAATGGTATGTGAGCGACAGTGGCCATGAACATATGATATTATCTATGTTCTTGGTAGGATTCCAACTTTCAGTCTCCTAAATACATCAGTTTCTGTATCAGCAATGCACGAAAAGTGTATCCATTGGTATCATATATCTAGGATTCAATGTATTCTGTAGGTCATTTGAATGGATAAAAGCTAAGAAATGCATCAGAATTAAACTATCGTATGGTATCATAGATATGCAATCTATGCTATAACAAGAGCCGCGTCCATCCGTCCGTCTGTCCGTGCATCACACACACCAGCCGAAAGTGTGAGATGAGCGTGTCTGTGATACAAGCATCATCAACTCCACAATTTTCGGTGCCTTAACCCAGCAGATTGGGAGTCGGAATGAATATCGCGTGTATTGGTAGGTTAGATTAGGTTGAATAGAATATCACGTGTATTGGTATGTTAGATTAGGTTGTATAGAATATCAGTGTATTGGTAGGAGAGATTAGCTTGCATAGAATATCAGCGGTTGAGACTTAGGAAAGTATTAGAAAGCCGTAGAATAGCATGGGAAATCATGGGAAAGCCATGCATGCTTAAGCTTAGTTAGTCCAATATTTAATTCTGTCATTTCATGACGGGCCGTGTGCACTACTATTAATAATACATAGAACCTCAGGACACCTTTTCCGAGGATACTTTTTATTTC
This sequence comes from Morinoia aosen, assembly GCA_030386875.1. Taxonomy (NCBI): domain Eukaryota; kingdom Metazoa; phylum Arthropoda; class Malacostraca; order Amphipoda; family Talitridae; genus Morinoia; species Morinoia aosen. The sequence goes on from CM059564.1 coordinate 50,570,557, forward strand.
TTCCTTTGTTCAACAGGTATTTCATCCAAATTTGATTCGGATAAAAGTCAGTTTTCAAGAAAACAGGCATACACATAACAAAAAAATAATACCTAGCTGCCTTTAAGTTTTCGTGATCTTATTTGTGATGTTATGTTTTAATTTCTAAAAAATAATCACATGATTCGCCAAATTAAAGACCACGATTTCAGGCAATGAAGGCCACCATGAACTTATAAAAAATGAGTAAGATGAAATTTCGTAGGACAATTTGATTATAAATGCAAAATGTAATAATTTCAACATTGATCTATTAGGTATAAAATTTGTTGGTATTTTTATCGCACTTGCTGCAATGAACATGCTTGTGGTGAAGAAGTCTTTCGAATCTTTTAAAACATTGAAGGTCTTCCAAATTTTTAAAATCTTTCAAATATTTAAAAATACTTTTAAATCTTTCAAAATTGTTCAATATTAATAAAGTTTTCAAAATATTTCTAGTCGTTCTAAACAATTTTTTCACATCTTTTTATGCATTCCAAAGCTCGCAAATCTTATCCGTCTTTGAAATTGCTTCTGTTTCAAATTCAGTTGGATTCAACCTACTCTTAATAATATAAAAAATTACGGATGGGAGATAATTATTGAGCGATTTTATCCCAGCAATATTTTTTTAGTTAGCGTACAAAATTTCATCAGAACGACTTGGAAGACCAGCAGCATGAACTTCTCTTTCCTACATCACTGTTGAATTGGACCTGTAGGGTTTTTTAATGTAGAAACAGGTACGAGTCTAGGCTCCATATATACGTAATGTGCATGAAACCTTTCCCCTACCTAAAGACTCAGCCAATCCGAGTACAACGAAATCCTGCAATTCTGTTAAAACTCTTCATTTGATGACGACTTCGTTCCAACTTCATTCGTAAAAACACATTCATCGTTAAAAAATTCCAGAACCACTACCATTTTGTTTGAAATGCTATTTCTGCTCCGCTGGCAATAGCAGCAAGACAAAGTGATGCTTCCTGCGGTCCGGAATCGTACTTTACTCCACCGTCCGCACTCCGGCAGAGATCCTGACGCGGGAGGAAAGCATTCATTAACGTGCTTCCGAGCCAAAGGTTAGTCGATTGGCCTTTTTGTACCCGCTAAAAATCCGTTTATTTGTTGTTTTTCCGAATAAAATTTATCCATGAAGACGTTTCATGAAGAAACCCTGTGGTGTTTCAAAGACGTCACTGTTGTGATCGAACAGGGTAGCCACTTACTGACTGGGTTTCATGGGTAAATTTCATTTGAAAATGCCTCTAGTTGAAGTTTTTCGCCCCAATGAGGCCAGCCAGTCTGAAGATTTTAATCCGGATCAGAGATAACCAGCGCCAGGACTCTAAAGCTTTAGTTTTTAACGGTAATGAAGAGCACAGAGATCAGCTTTCACGAATGAGAGATTCCCAGTTGCTATTGTACTTTGTTTGTACTGAATAGATTAGGATGCTGGTTATTTCTTGGCTTATGCGAGCTTTATCAAGCTACACAATATGTGAATCGCGGTTCATATTTACTTGAATCATTTTTAAGCAAATACGATGAAAGTACGCGAGGCTTAGATCAGTTCTACCGTTTACAATACGCTTTCATCATCACCTCGTTATTTTCGTAGTAATAAAATGAAACAAAAACCCACTAACTGACCAATATTAACGCTATTACCATGCAAGTTAAGTTACGAGGTCTGCTTATTTACACGTGGCTAAACAAGGTCCCAAAATAGGACTTTACGGTGTCGTGACACTCGCGGTGACATAATAAAACTCACATGAAATGTCAATTACAGCAGACACATTGGGTAGTAGGTAGCTTTTTGATAAAATTTTGAGCAAACTTTGAGATTGAGAGACGAATGGATTGTTCCTTCGGATTAATTACGACCACTGTTGTTCAGAATAAATTTTTACCACTGTTATCCAGAATGAATTATTGCCCCTGTTGTCGAGAATTGTTACCGCTGCTGCTCATAAATTATTACCGCTGATCTCCACAAGTCATAACCACTGTTGTCTAGAATATTACTACTGTTTTCTAGAATTATTATCACTGTTGTCGAAAAGATTATTTCCGCTGTCATCCATGTAGAGAAGAGTATTGCTAGACAAGCTCCCTGAGACAGCGTCTCAATTTGCGCAGTGACTTGTGATCATAGCTTGCAGAAATGCGACGAGTGCTACGAAGTTGGTTGTAATGTTACCCGCTACACGGTCAAGTTCAAATGGTAATGCAGCGCATCGCCATCGTTCAACGTTCTTTGGATTGATGTTTTGTATAATAAGGCAAAGTTTATAGATAAAGAGAGCATGTAGAATAAAGGAGAAACCTCAGTTATTGACGTGACGGCATACTGCGATATTCTTTGGTAGTTATTAAATTTACGTCTCTTACTCCACTCTTCTCCTATTTAGCCTCAAATTGAATTGAAGATAGGAACTATTCAGAGAGATACATTTATCACATAGAAACCTTTTCTCGTAATGTATTTTCTCCAAAAATGTGTGCAACTCTTCAGGATCCATAGACGACGTTGAGGACTTCCTGGGCAGTTATTTATCGATTAGAAAAGAAGGCCTTATTGTATACCTGAGCTCCGAGCACAGTAAGGTGCCGTTCTTACTCCATGCTATTCCTACCTAACTGGCGGAGATTCGTTGCCGGCACACACTGACGGCATGGGCTGCTTTGCGTAAGCCAAATGTATACTCTTCCTACAAAAACCTTGACCTGGACACCTCATGTGTCCGACAGACCAATGTTCTCTTCTCCTATTCTTTCCCAGACGCAATATTTTCAGGCTAAATGCTGGAGGATGTGATGAGTATTTGCGCACATTGTATTATCGTAGAGTAAAACTGTAACGAGCCTGCTCTCTTTTACTGAGCTAACCTGCGCCTCAAGCTCATTACTTTGCATTCAGGTAACGGGAACTTAATAAATGAACAGCGGCAACACTAATGTGATATCTAAATCTGAGAGACGCCTGCGGGATTACCTCCATTTGGCTTAAAGGAGAAAGAAAGACAGCGAGAGACAGGGAGCTTTAGGCGCTTCTGCAAGTCTTCTGCTGCTTTTAGTTGTCTTTAGTGCTACGTCTAAAGCATTAAACTCGGAAATGGAGTAACCAATCGCATAGAAAATAATTCAAACAGCCTAGTTTGCGAGAACGGGGACGTGGCTTTACAATCGATGATCTAATATGGAAAGTTCACAGCAGGCTGCTCCTGAATATTGAACGTGTATTTAGTCACGGCTGGGAAGCTCTCTGACTAGTAAGCTTTGAATAGAGCATTCAATGATGACTGCCTACGTTACTTGGTTAAGTTGAAGCGCTCTAGATAATCACTAGTGATGCTAGCCTTCCAGGAAATACCCTTGCTGGTAAAAGCCCTCCTGATACTAAAAATGCTCGTAATACTTCTTCTTTAAATAAATATGCAGAGATAACAGTTGTTTTCTGGTGACCTTATAGTGGTGACCCCTATCAATGAAAAATGTGTTAGATGAAATAAACTAGAATCAGGATGAGGGAATAACTAACGATGAGTCCTGGGTGATGATCCTATCAGGACTTGAATCAGTAGCGAGTATTTATGAAATGGGAACATTTTTTTCTGACGATAACTGGGAACTAAAAACTTTAGCTCTCCAGCTCTCAGCTCAACACAACGAGCCTGGTGGTAACTGTCTAAGGAATTGTTTCCGTTTAAAGGCTCATTTTCTTCAAATCAACTTTCGTTAAAAACGACTTCATTTCTAGACTTTCTCTGTAGTTTCCTGATTAGAAACTTTTTTCTCGCATTTGTTCTAAGAGATTTATTCGCACTGCTCTTTTTGAGAGGCTACTGTCTGAGAGGTTTTTTGACAGTATTTGCTGAAGTGAATTATGATAAAAAAGTTGAGCAAAGTCTATTTGACATCTTTAAAGAAGTTCAGCATTTTTCATTTTCTTATTTTGATTTCACTCCTCGCTGGTGGTGTTTGGTGCTGGCTTTGTTAAATATAACTTAAAAATAAATATTCAGGGACTACGAAAAATTTTACACTGTGGAAATTTGCGAAAAAATATCACTCCCAAATATTGATAGAAATGAACATCTGCAAGTTCTTTGACAACTTACACGAATTACACGTATAAATAAATAAGAAGGAAATGCACAATTGAAGCATTTATATTTTCATTTTTCTAAAAAAATTATCGCATACTGTATGTGCTCTGTATTTTGTCCGCAGAGGAGCCGTGCCAAAAATTATTGCTTCTCTACATTTCATTATACTCCCAGATGAAACGTCTACCTCTACTTATGGACTTTACCACTCCCCAAGTAAATAATAACTTTCACAAGGACGTGAAAAGTGAGTCTGCTTTTGTAGAATTAGATTTTCGTCTCAAAAGGAATTAATAGCAGCCGGGAGAAGCCTCTCTCGAGGAGAAGGTTTAGGCAATTTAAAACACCATTAAGCGCCTCTGAAGCGTCGCCGTCTTCATATTCCTCGACTTTACTCCAGGGATGTCAAAAAAATTATTATTTGTGGTCTGAAGCACCATTTTTCTAGCTTATTGCAGCAGTTATGCCTCACTCGTGTTCTACGGGAAATTGTTTTTATCTCGGGTTTTTGTTGCGTTGTTAAGGATGTTTTCAGACGTTGGCATCATTCCTGTTCTAGTTTTTTAAATTTGATTAACTAAATGGTGCTCCAGCAGAAATTATGTCTCATTCGTCGGAGTTGAAAAGACAGGCTGTGTTTTTTAAGAGCATCCACTTAAAAATTCATCTCAACGTTGGCCACGAAATGATCTCCTCAATTGCTAAAATTCATTTGACTGAGAAATTTCTAGCCTCACTATCCAACCAAACATGTGTTGTTGGCTCAAAATAATGCATGGTCTATTTAATAATATTCATACCTAGATTCCTCGCTGCATTTAACTGCATTCTACTCGTACGACCGCGAATGCACGCAACACTCATGTTGAAAGCGGTGCGCCAACTGCACTCATACGACTCAAATTTGACATATACCCCAGTCAAACTTTTTCGCCGGAGCATGCATGTTTTTCGCCGCCTAAGCGATTTAATTACTTGGGCGGTGAAAAACATGCATGCAGGCTGCGAAAAAATTAGATTCGGGTACGTGTAGTACTTGCCACGTGTGAGTGCCAAATGTGCGAGGAAGTTGTCCCGCTACGTTGTGACGGTGGTAGCATCACGGTCCTGAAACGCTTCTTCTCGAAATAAATGTCTAACCTACCGGATCGAGTGAGCACTTTGCTTGGAATAACTAACATTTTTCGACACATACGTCGTGTTTTTCTAATCATTGTGTCAAGCCAAACATAAAAAGGCTCATTGGACAGGGTAGAAATAGTGACGTTAAGCACAAAAGTAATGCGAAAATTGTAAATGATATGGAAGAAAACAGTTTTACTAACAGATCAAATTAACGTGGCGTAAAATTGAACACATTCTTAGAACTTATCTAATCGTTAAAAATTTTAGGGAGAAGCGTAAATATTTGAGCTGCTTGTTTACAAAACTTGGTCCTGAGGAAACGTGGCAGGAAACGTATTTTCTAACCTAATAAAAATATCCCGTGCGCAACAATACTTTATCATGACCTGGTACCGCATCATCCTTGCGCTCAATTTATTACAGCTAGTTTCCAGGAATCATTGCCGCCATCTTCACCTGTGCGACGAAGTGAAATGTTTATAGTCGCCATTACTAAAGCGTAGGCTTTCTTTGCATGTGTCCAAGTGCAGAATTGCAAATGTACACTTCGATTTTCAAGTTGTGGGACAAATCTAGCATTAAAGGAACGTGGCAGTTTTTCAAAGCAGGATGGTTCGAAGTTTAACAAATATGATAGGAATAATGTAAATTATTATAGTGTGGATAATATAACATTACATTCGAGTTTACCTCACCTTCAGTTGAAAGTGAAACCAGTGTACGATTGTGATATTATCTAACCTAATAATACCCCTTGTGTGTTTATTTCTACATTTATTTATACATTTGTTTGATGTCCATTTCTTAAGAAACATAGGATGTATGAGTGTGCGGTATCATGGATACCGAATATCTCAGTGTACCATTGTATGATGGCCTTACATGCATTGATATGTTGACATTTTATCAGGATAGGTTCTGTTAGGATAGGTTTGTTTAGATTAGGAAAGGAAAGGTTAGGATATGTTAGGTAAGCATAGGATAAGTAATGACGGAATTTTTTCACGGTCCACCTAGCTTAACGATGTCATTGTCCGTTGAATTTCCACGGGTCCTATTACTACCTAAAAAATACCCTTGGTTTATTTGTTTGGAGGCCGCTCCTTCCATTTCTCTGTCACGCTCATAAAGATCGCCATAATGACCGTATCTGTGATACGAGTTTCACCAGTGCACAAGTGAAAGAATTTTTTTAGAACGGGTACTGTTAGGATGGATATATTTGTTTGTCATCCACATCTGGAAAATTTGTTCATGAAAGGTGTTGAATCCCGTCATTTTTGATGGGCCGTGCACACTAGTCATATAATAAAATTTATGGCGAGTACAACTGTGGCTTTTCAGATCCATCGCTACCACTTTCCTTCATAGTCGTATTTCGTTCGCAAAATGTAACCTGGTGACATTGTTTAGGTTGTGAGCCGTACACTTAGTACGAAAATTTAGCGTGGCTCCATCAAGATTTTTACCTGCACTGCCACATAAGAATAAGCTGCTAGTCATATTATATATGATACATACGGTCCTGTTTGTACTTCATCTGGTGGAACTTACTACGGTGTGAGAACAATGTATTGAAGCCTTCCATGAAAGATGTTGCAAAAATTAGATTTTTAAAGCATATTTTGTTACACACCAAAGCCTATACAGTTTTTCTCGACATTTTTCCAATGCGGTGATAAAGTTTTACGTGAAGCGATGGCTCTGAATTGCAAATAGGGTTTCATTACCGTTTTTTAACTCAATCAAGACAAGAAATTCTACGATTGACACAAAAGACTGTAAATAGAATATTCAAAATTAAAATTTTAAACGAGTTTGATTATTTCCAGGTTCAATTTACGTCAAGTTCAACAGAAACTATATTCATATTTGTTTCAATATTGTCTCATGCGACTCGCGACATGATGCATTAACAGTGGATTATTTTTATGTAAAATTTTGCCTTGATGTAAAGCAAGATTCTGAACAGTTCACGCATGCGTGCCAACCTCACCCGGTTGACAAGCGCAGCCCTTGTTACGCGCCAGCTATGAAGAGATGCATTATTCAAAGGGGTTCATTCTGAGGAGACACACGCCTTTTGTCCTCGTCCTTTAGCATGAAATTGCGGCCGGAAAAGCCGAAAATGCCCCCACAAAGCCAGGAATAGCGCTCGTCACAGGAGTTGCGTTTTGGTCAGCTTGCTTTGTATTCTGCGTTTTGTTACTCGTGTATATAGAGGCAGCGTGCGTGAGTAATCGTGTGCTGTCGCTCTGTCTCTGTGATGTTTGTCTTCTTGAAAGACGAGAGCATTGTTTTAGCTGATATTTGGCAGCGACAAATGAAAAAAGAGAGCATTATTTTAGCAGATATTTTTCGGCGGCAGATGAAGAACGAGAGCATTATTTTAGCAGATATTTGGCAGCGATAAATGAGAAAAGAGAACATTATTTTATTAGATATTTGTCAGGAAAAATGAAGAACGAGAGCATTAATATTTTCGCAGATATTTGTCGGGAAAAATGGAGATATGAGAGTTAGGAATCTTGCTTATGAGAATTAAAATTCTTGAAAATAGCTGCTTATATTCCACAAATTATTATTGTTATGGGAGTTTGTTCTTTGAGCTGTTAAATCTATTCAGACATGTGCGTTTCATGATGAATACGCAGTCGATGAGTCAATTACTTGCTCTGTTCTAATTGATGAGAAATGAAGATCTTTTAGGAGGGGTTAATCATGGTGAATTTTTAATAGAAAGTTAACATGTATCGTTTCAGTCTCGGAAACTATTTTAAAAATGCAATCACACTCTTTCAGAAAAAATCGCCATAATAATCTTGATGGAATCACAGTTTATGGGGCCAAGAAGGATTTATTTTTGCCATAAAGTTCCTCAGAGTTACAGCGGGGCTCCGAAGTGCCCGAGGAGAGAAAAATTGCACGAGAAATTTAAAAAAAATGCCCTTCGAATTACGCCCGCGAGGAAAAAATATACAATAAAGCATAGAGTTTAAAAACGTGGCTATTGCAGCGCTAAGAAGGGGGCATCAACGAGTGATCAACGTTGGGTTAAAATTATGATATCGATTGGCGCTCAATGATAAATGTTTTGGAAGAAATAAAGAAGGACCTTGATAAAGAATAACTAATGAGGTACCCTGGGTGATGAATCTATCAGGACGGGAATCAGTAATGCTATTTATGAAGGATGTAAGTTGGGCAACTCATTTTTGGTGTACTGGTAGAGTCCATATGGGTTTTGTGAGGCAGTAAGTCTTCAAGGTACTGAGTTTCAGATGTTAAGCTAAAAGTAAAATATGACACTAATGGGCTGTCAAGATACGCCTTCTCTTTCTGCTTGCAAAACGTCTCACACTGTAATAAATACTTGACAGATACTGGGCATATGAGTAGCCGGGATCACGATTCTAGCTTTAGAATTAATTGATCGAACTTGACAGATACTTGACAAATGATCAGCCGGGATCACGATTCTAGCTTTAGAATTAATTGATCAAACTTGTTTCCGTTACCAGTTTCCTGAGAGGGAAAGTAGCTTAAGTTTCTTTGTATCAAATTTTTACAACTTTTTTCAGACGTTTCTTGAAATTGACTGTAGAAATTTACTGTAGAAATTGACTGTAGAAATTGACTGTAGAAATTGACTGTAGATATCTGCGGAAACAGATAATGTGCAACCGAAAGAATGCCTGTTGTATCTATGTTTCAAGTTTTTAGGCGATCCTTTTCGGTTCCAAATTAAAAAAATGTATATAATCAAGTCAAATTAGAGTTGAATGTCAAGTTGAATAATGATCTTTGTCATACCAGTTCCTCCACGTGTACATTCCATAAAACCATGCAATGCACAGTTCATTTAGGTCGGAAGCGATTGTATGGGAAATGGTAGCTCGTTTTTTATGGTGAAAAATGGCCAAGCATTACTGGTACTATTGCTGAGCCAAGATCTGTTATAGAATGACGTATAGGTTTGTGTCTTTCGTCAATCAATTTGTATGCATCCCAAAAAAGAGCTCAAGAAGTGAAAAGCCATTGAACGAACTAAAACTTTATTAGTTGGGAGAGTAAATGCATAATTCTAAAAAAATAAGCTAATCTGATTCACGATCAAGTCAAGGAAGTACTCTAAAATGATTATTTCTTGAAATGAAGTACAAAACGCTAATACTGTTCTGATACTTTTTTGTTATGTTTTTCACCAAAAAATGCATCAACAATACAATTAGACACACTTAACCCGGGTAACAAGTTGAGCACGAGTTGTAACTGAAATCATTTCTGTAAAGAATATATGTTAATACAAAAAAATTATAACTTATACCGTGTTAAATTATCATGCCGATTAACTAGGCGACCTGTTTTCTTAAGTAAGCAGTAGTGACAGATATTTGAAATTAAATACTTATAGTGTCAGGTTTTCAATACATTTATTTAAATAAAACACAAGTAATTTATGGGCACATTCAGAATGCTTATAAGATCCAGCATCGATGATGAAGAAAAAAGGGTTTATATTTTTCCTGCACAAGCAAAAATAATTCAAGGGCTCATTAATAACGTTTATAATGAAACAGCTATGTTCAGGAAAAATCGAAGTCTTTATTTTTCCTTAAAAACTTCAAGTGTTTCACCTGCCGAAAAAGTTGCGCCATAATTTCCAGCGAGAGCCCGACCGCCTTCTCTGGACCTGACAGTCTCGGAGCCCTGGCGAGCTCTGGAGCGTCTCCTCAGAGCCACTTGTGGCTGAGCCGGTCGATGGCGTGTCTATTATTTACATTCGGTAAAGTGGATACGGCCTGTGAGAAATGAGTTTAATTTCGCCTTCATAACGACGGCAAACAATGAGCTGGATGCTAAATTGAACGATGAGCGCAATAAATAAAGCGCTGCAGGACCGCTGTCCAGCTCTGCTCTGGGAGCAATGAACGACCAGAGTGTGGCTTGAGCCATTTGCTGCTTGAAAGGTCTTACTTATTTCCTCCTCTAGTTCGGGTGGATGAACAAATGAAGAATTTTGCGAAAAGATAGCTTGATCGGATATGATTTTTGATTAAGATCATTATCGTCTTTATGAATGAAGACATTGCAGTTGTAATACCTTACAGGTGTGTTATTGATGTTGAATCTTGCGACTGCGAAATTTTAGCCGGAATCAATGATTTCCAGTGGGCTTCAAATATTTAAAGAATCTCGTTTTCATTGTTTTCGACTATGTTTTCCTCTCCTGGGCTCAACTGTAACGAGATCAAGAGTAAAATATGAAGCTTCTAGTCTAAATTGCATTTCAGAACAGCTCCTTGGTATTAAGGAACCGATGTACAAGCGTAAAAAATAGCAAAGTGAAGTCACTCAAATCAACGGACGTAAGGCTCAAAAACGGCTCAGCGAGAATGAGTTTTCCCTCCAGCAATGCACGTATGAAGCTGGTTATAAAAAAACACTGTTTACGCACATTGAAGCTTTTGTTCATTACAGGTTGCACTTCCTAAAAAAACAGCAGAATTTGCAGTGTGAAGTACTCACTCGAGCTCAAGACGAGTTTCCAGCCGGACTTAATTGCAAGCGTAGAAGCTGTAGCCTGCCATGCAAAACTTGATGGAGTCCCCTTATATGCGCTGCTTCACTGTCTCTCTGTGTCGTATGCAGGATACCTGACTCGCGGCGCTAGGAAAACTGTATAAATCCAGCGAGATCGCTTCAAATTAGCGTAGCTTTCTGGGAGAGGATGGTGAAAATTTGTACACGTCGGTATAAATCTCGATAGAGGAAACCGTGTTTCTTCTACCGTTGTATACAATCTAGTGAGATCGCTTTAAATTTATGAAATTTGTAGGAAGAGCAAGATGGAAATTCGTGCACGTCGGTATTTTGCTTCTTGAACTATACAGTGGCTTGTTAAAAAATAATATTTTGCTTAATTTATACCGTTAGTGTAGAGTTAATAAGATTGAGAAATATTATCGTGAATGCTGATTTCATTGTTTTTATGCGTGTAGCAAAAATGTTTTTATTAGCCTTATTCGACAATCGCTTCTAGTTCGTAGTTCTCGGGTGCATGTAGTACCAGCATTATTTTGCAAGAAATTTCATAAATATGGTAAGTGTTTAAGTTTAACCATGTTTTTTGAGCTTGTAACTTGATACATGTTGATATTTAATCACGAAAAGATAACCTAAACTTTCTCTCACGTGTCGACGTTTTAGTTTAATGCCGAATCGCTCACTTTCGACCATTTATTTTCAGCAATTTCAACGGCCACTGCAGAAGTTTGAGCTCATGCTTTAAACTAATGGAGACTACCCGCCAAAGCGTTCTTTTTCCCTGTCTATTCTTTTTCTAACTTCTATTTCAAAGTTTTTTCAAACATATGATTACTGTACCAAGGAAACGCACTTTATTGATGTTCTATAAATATTTGTAACGAACAACTGACATGGCTATTACAATATCTTATGTTTTTACCAACTTGGGATCTTTATGTCAAGACGTTTAAGAAAACCAATGTTACACATTACGTGTGTTGACTTTATACGACATAACAGTTTTTCTTTTATCATCTTTCTCCCTTGTTCACCAACTTTGAAGCGTCTCCATTAGTTGATGGTGAAGATAGCGAGTCGTTTTGGCAACGATCTGGAGAAGCTACAAGTCACATCTCTATATTATTCTCACACTTTTGTGAGAGTGTTTTCTAAAAGTGACAAGATTGTTCACGCATTTCTATGCGCCATAATGTGGCTAAAAAAACTCGTGTCAAGCGAACAAAAGAAAAACGGCGTGTTTCATTTGGGCAGAGCTAAAAACAGGCAGCAGGGCTGCGTAATGAGGGAAGCGGCGACTGCAGGCAGGGACCGGAACTGTCACGTTGCGACGAGCTGCAGCTGTGCAACATTTCAGGATAGGTCTTTTAGCTTTTTATTCGTCTTTTTTATTCCTATTTTAGCTTTTTCTTTCAGTCTTTTATTTGTCATTGAGCTTTAGCTCGATTTCTTGTTATTTGTTTTTTGCTTTAGCTCGATTTATTTGTATTTGTCTTTTAGCTTTATTCGATTTCGTGATTTTGTACACGAAATCACGAAATACGTATCTTCGAGTTATACGAAATCATCGAATGCGAGCCTCAAGATGGCCGAAAGTTATTCAACTTATACGATGCTTAATTTAACTTATGACCAATCAAGAGTAAAAACGATTAAAGTTTCCCTCCTTAAGTGGGGTTTCATGTAAAATGATGTTAAATTATCAGAGGATTGACTGTTTTTTGGAACAATGGAGCATTACTGTTTCCTTTTTCATCTTTCACCTTTTGTTTGCATTAAATACCGGAGGATAATTTTTTTGAAACGAGTCATGAACCCAAGAGCATAATTACCTATATTTATCCCCCTGAAGCCTTCTAGGGGAAAATTGCATTTAAATTATCAGAATAGTTTTAAATAGTTTTAAACAGCAAATAACAATTTCATCCTCTAAGTTGAGCTAGCAGAGGATTATTGCTTTTGCAAACAAATGGCATAACTTGTATGACCATTAAACTTCCACTGACAATCAAGGCTACGAAATCAACGAGAACAGGAAAAGAACGAAAAAAACGCGTAGCATCATCATACACGCATCGTACGACCTAAAACCAGCTATAAAACCGAACACATGATATGGAATGTTTGCTCACATCCCGACAATTAAAGCATAAGAATCGTCATCTGCAATGCGTTACTGTAAAGCAGAAGAATTGGCAAGTAATTGTTATCTGCAATGCTTTACTTTAAAGCAGAAGAATCGGCAAGTGACCGTCATCTGCAAAGTTTTACTTTTGCCCCTACTATCATCAATATTTGAACTCGAGCGTGATTTGATTTTAGAAAATGAACGTGATTTATCTCCGTTACTACGCGAGTCAAAATTTTGGCTCACAGACCAGAAATATGCTGATAGAATGAAATGACTTGAGAGAAGCGAAGGTCAAAAAAGGGTTGATGGTATACTGAGGAGTGAATATTTATTCACCATAAAATGGCATCATGAACAGTACGGCTGGACAGCGCTACTGTTGTGAAAGGTTAGGTAAATTCTTCCATGGCTTTCGGCTACCGAACCTGTTAAACGACCAATCCAGAATGTTTATAAAATTCTACAAAGAGAGGAGAGCTTCTTTTCTCACCAGCTCTTTCTTGGGCGTGAATTAGAGATGTCTTCCTTCTCCAATTAGAAATTTCTTATAGCATTTCAATTAGAAACTTCGAGGTCCACCGACTGTCAAGTGGAAGAGATATTTTCTCCCCGGCATTATCCTTATCTTGGATACCCTGCCACCGAGCCCTCAGTTGGGGACGTGTTTTCAAGAAGCAGCGCCTCATCTCAATCAAAAGGCCAAGAAAAAACAAGTTCGGAATCTAAATGAAGCCTGGAGACGATCTGGATAGGTCAACAAGTTTCGACGCCTAGACTATTTACTTGAGCTATTGATAGAATTTCTTTTCTTTTAAAAAGCAGTGTTAACAAAGCGTGTTGATTCAATAAATCATGATGTGACATGAGTTAGAGCTGCATCAAAGATGAACAAAGAGATTGGAACACTCGATTTGATTTCTGATTGGCATTTAATTCGTTCACGAGAGTTGTGATGGGAATATAAATTGTCAACTATCAAATTACACTAGTTCTAAAATTACAAGTTATTGATGTATTGATTCGGCTTTGTTTAATTAAATCCCTTGGAAAAAATCCCTCTGGGGAGAGGTACTTTTTTTAGAAATAAAAAAACAGGTGGTAATATTTATGCAAAACATGAACTGATATATTGATCCACTAAAATTTTGAATTGGCAGAAATATTTGCGCTAAATTTAAACTCATATTTTGTCCCAATAACAGTTGCTTAGTTTATCGTACTTCTTAGTTTCTCCGCAAAATTCTATCTCTTCTCTTAAATTTACGAATAGAGCGCTCCTATACAACTGATTTAATTATTCGGCAAATAAATTTTTGGTGTTAAAAACTTAATTTAAAAAATTACGAATAACTGAAAACAAAGCACGTATACAAAAGTTCATCTAAAATAATTCCCGAACTTACCTATAATTTTCCAAGATTATTGTAATTTCTGAAGACTTACAAATGTATAGATGAGGGCACAACATTTAGTTAATAGGGTCCCCTCAAATTAGAATTAAACACGTGTTAATGATGGTGACGCAACACCAGACCTTTGCTTGTAATTATCCACTTTTTTTATCAGAACACAATGTTTTAGGCAACACTTATGAAAGGCTTTACTTTAAATAGAACACTAATTTTATGAGTGATCATTAGTAACCGCTGAACTAACAGAATTAAAGATTATTCTCCACCCTTATGAGCATGTTTCCAAGATTAATGGAAAATAGGCGCAAAAAATAGAACTAAATTTTTTTGACTTTCAGGTGAAATCAAATTTATAAACTTGTTCTATTGACAAAAAATAATTTAGTATGAACTTCAGCTGGAGAGCGCCGCAAATGATCGAACTTGAGTACTTGGTTAAACGATATGATAACTGATACTCCGTTGATGAAGTTATCACTTATTATTTTGGCTGCTTCCTGTAATAAATAATGCATCAGAACGGCTGCTTATTTCTTTCTCATACTTAGGTCAGAAAGCAGTTTGCTTGTAAAATTGTTCATTTATTCACAATGATAAATGTAACAAATGGCAACTAATCTACATTTTAACTATTCCAGACTATACATATTACGCGAGTTGTGGATTACTTGTTATTAGCAACGTCAACATGTGCACACGTAGCTGCTCTCCCTTCTTACGTTAGCTGATGGGTAAACAGAAACTTCGTTCTTTGTGCATCATTGGTGAGGCCCACATATTTAACACCCAAACAGCATGAACTGTCACTCTGTCTTGGGACCCCTCACTCACCCCAGACAATATCTGCTGTCATTACGAGAATGACAGGCGGGATATTACCATATTACCAGTACTACCTCCGGGAGCGCTGACAGCAGCTGCTCGTGAACGAAAATCACAAAAGCAAGATGCTACTTTGTGTTCAGAGAACCAAACAGATGTGATGTGAAATGAGATGTGTCTCTGGACCATCCTTGTGCCAATCTCTTGGCATGCCATCAGTGCGTGGAAATATCTTGGTGATTTTCTTCAGTATTATTTTTTCACCGTAACCTGAACCTCTAACAGGGTTAAGTATTCTTTCTCCCCTGTAGCCTGAAATTCTTCCAGGGAAAAAAAATGTGGTGTGATACTCTGAATATCAAGGCCGCTTCACACTCCTTACTTTTCTCCTAATGAAAATACTCGATTCAGTTAAATTCGGTAAATTGTCCGTAAAATCCTTAAATCAATTTTTAGGCACATGAAGTTTTACGCAGAAAACTTAATACGATTTAATGACATTCATGCTTGTATCATTGAAAGGAAAGAGCGTACATGAAGTCATGGTACGTATATCAATAGACTTTTTTGTTTTTCTGTTTCACTGCTCCCTTCTTCCGCAAAAGGCATTTGTTATACAATGATAACAATAAGAGAAAATGATGTGACCATACGAGCACAGGTAAGTATTGTGTCACCCGTTCACTTACACTCCAATTTCTGAGAGAAGTGAAATACGATCCAAAACCAGCACGAACTCAAGCGTTCTCATTTCTGCACGTCTGTGTCATTAATTTAGAGCACAGTGAAAAATTATAGCTTATTTACCGTCGACTAATTTTTCTAAGTGATATGGGAAAGAAAAAAGAGCTTAAGCAAAAAGTTACGATCTTGAGGAATTCATAGCTTGCAATAATTAAAGCGACTATTTCAAAAAAAATTCTAAAATCAAACTGCAGAGGTGATGATAATGTCGCATGATGGTTCTCCTCAGTGTAGAGGCAATCTCAAAAATCAAGCATTGACGTATCCATCCTAAAATCAAATCGTTCATCCGCACATGTGACCGAGAAACAGAATGGAAGGAAATCAGAGAACGACGGCGACTAAAATCCCTGCTCTGCTTCATAAATGCTAAGGGCTGTTGAAGTGGAGCCCGCATATTCAGAGGCACAATGTGAGCCAAAAATGCTTGAAAAGACCGACATGGAGCACCCTTCCTCTGCATTCTCTGGAAAGGCAGTATTTGAACCATATTTCATTTAGTTAAATCTAATTAAACCCTACTCTACGAAAATGATGTTTTTTTATTTACCAATTTTTTGCTATGTTCATTGTTTTTTCCAACGAAATGAAACCCAACAAATTTTTTATAAAAAATTGCTACTTATTTGAAGCATGAACAAGGTACTAATAGAAGACGTCATTTCTACTGGATGTAAAATCTGTTTTTAAAAACTCACATCTTATGTGATAAGAGTAGAATTGCGACACGCACTCGTCCAGTGATGAAACTTTTCAAAGTTCTTCATACTTGCTAAACTTTCGCAAGGTGTAATAATTGAAATAACAAAGTAGGTAATCGAGAAATATATTTCAATACAGTGGAATGCTCCCATTATTTGGTAATTTAGATTCCAAAATGGGACAATCTTGTCCTTTTTTTCTTTAATTTTTTCTTTTCTGTGCTTTAAATTACGTAACACATTTTATTTTCTTTGTGGTGTTTCATCAAATATTTCTTCAGCCATACTTTACTCTTTCGTATACTTTTTTATATATATTTTTCTCTAGCAATCACTGTGTTTAGTAATAGGTTTATTTTTAGGAGGCATGAATTCCAAAGCAGAAGCATCCTGAAGAATGAGCGATCTAAATCAAGAAACTAATTTGTAATACAACACATGACCTCTTGGCATTAATCAAAAAATAAACCAATGATTGTGAAAGTTGAGGACATTTTGGCATCATGAACAATTCTTTGAGGTTATTTGTTCTTACAAGTATTTTTAATAAATATGTGGAATTTTTAGGAGATTATAAAGCATTTTGCGATCATCTTGCTGCTACAGGGCACTTAAACTTTACCCTATGACATCAGAAATAATTCTTGGAGGTTACTTATTTTCTTAAATGTTACTAAATCCGTCAAAAACATAAGAAATTCTTGAAACATTTTACGATCACCTGGGTGCCACAGGGCGCTCAGACTTTACCCTAAGGCGCGAGATCTGGCACATGCTTGTGAAGTTGGTCACTTTAGTATCTGTGATACTGAAAACTGGGGAGCCGAGGAAAGCCAACTCACATTTCTGCTGACCTCGCCATATTTTGTCTGTTCAATGTGGCGTGAGGAAAATGAATGCATTGGTTGGCTCTGCTTCGTGATTACGGACGGGATTTATGAACATTTCATCGGGCTATTTATTCGTTGCCCCGGCAGAAAATGTAGCTAAATAATTTTAAGGGGAATAAATTAAGAACTGCTCTAGTGAGCAAAAAGAAAAATTAATATTCTTTCGATATTGAATAATTTGTGGCGCTCAATAACTTTTGAAGAAGAAAAAATTTGTACTGAAAAATTTAATCTCTTTATAAGTATTTTTCAGGTAAAAATTGTATAAGAATTACTTTCTTTGGCTAATATGCAGATTAAAATTAGAAATAAGATAACCAAACATGGTAGCCTAATCTTTGTTACGTTAGCAAAAAGCGAAAATTTGTTTCGCATATGCAATTTTAAACTGCGCACAGTTGATCACTTCATCCGAAGAACTTCAAGGCTTTGCAGGAATACTGACAGGCGTTTTGGTTGTATCAAGTTACTAAGGAAACTTGAAGTTCGGTTGCGCGACGTCAGCAGCCGTACTTCACTGATTTAAAGTTTTGATTTACTGCTTTCGACCCACCGCAAAATTGAACTATCTTTGACCTGTAAATTTTCATGCAACTTTATAGTCAGAGCATGTATTTTCTGCAATTGGCTGGGTTGGTTAGCTGAGGTATGAGTGAATGATAAAAAACTCTCTACGATCAGGTGAAAATGCGATGCAAAACCAGTACATGGAAAGTAATTTCCAAAGAAATACCATCGAATGAACTGACATTTCTATTCAAAAACGGTTTTAAAAAGGGCTCGTTGTAATGAGTGCAATATTTTTAGTATAGGTGAAAATCTCATGGACTTTAACATCTTTCCCACGAAGTGACCCACCGGTGGTCATTAAGGTGATTTTCATAATGCTACCGACCCACCAGCAGTCACTAACTCATTTTTATTAATACCTAATGAAAGTTAAATAAACGCCTGGTCCAGTTAATGTTTGGTATTTTTTAAAAAAGCTTATTGCCACATTTGACATCAAATTTTGATTGAATATTGAACTTCAGTTTAACCCATCACAGTTAACGATTTAACAGATTGCACATGCAATTGTGTCTCACTGATGACGTGCAGTGAAATTATGTCGTAGTGCACTCTATCTACATGCCGATGTCATGCTGTGGTCACTGCTCGGTGATATTACTCATAAATGTACTAAAAAACCATTCGTTTTATTTTTATTCAAAGATTTTTGAACTGCCCTATTTAGATTAATAGAATCTTTGGAAATGTGTTAGTTGTCTTGGCCTTGTACATGTTTCGAAATTCCGTCATCCGTAACTAAATTTTGTATAAACGCCACAAAGAGTGCTCGAGTTGCTTAGAAGACGGACTAAAATTTGAGTAGTAATAAAATCTTGAATCAATAGTCATGTTTCTGAAGACAAAACTACCCTATAGTGGGAAAAATGTTGATATTATTCATTTAAGATATATTAAATTCCAATCGTATTTCAAAAGGATTTGTGAGCAAATTGACAATGATTTTTCTGCTTTATTTTATTTTAAAGTTTGAATTTCTACCATATTTTACTTGAATGCAGAAGAAATAAACTTTTCATCAACTTGACACGGTTATCTCCTATAGCAAACGAAAATCTCTCGCATCAACTATACGCGACCATGGTTATAACGTATTCGTTATGAGTGTCATTGTGATGCTAAAACCATAAAAAATTGTCTGCTTAATAATAAACATTATAAACTTAAAACCTAAATAATATAATCAACCTTAACTCGTCGAAGTCTGGGTCTTATTGATTTGAATGGATGATCTAAATGAAAATAGAAGGAAAAAAGTGGTCGAAGCCATGATACCAAACTATTCACACGTCCACCAATCAGCGTGCAGTAATCAGGCCGACGTCGGTCAAGGTGCTCCACTTCCTCTCAAAATAATCAGCGAGCCAATGAGAAGTCAGCATCGATATCAGCTGAGCGTTTGCTGACGCTGCGGAGTTCAGCATTGTAGGTCGAGGGAAAACACTTTTTGATCGAAAATCCAATTCGACATCAAACTTTACGCAGACTTGAAACGACGAAGCCAACTAGGAAAAGAGAAAAAAAAGGTCGATAGAAAACTGAAATTTAGAGATTCAGGTATAAGCAACGATGAGAAAAAACTACTTTTTGTCATTCGTCGACTTTTGCTTCTTTGCAAATAAAATAGGGCCATGAATTCCGTTATTTCGAGGTAAATTCATTTCCACGTGCATTGCTTGCAAAGTTCATTTTTCCAACACTCCGTACATACCACAGAGCAAATATTAGTTTCTTAAGTCAATAATATCAAGTGTTGCCAGAACGGAAATGTGCGCGTCACTATAAAAGATAATGGTCCCAATAAACATACACTATTTGAACTAAACTATTCTCCGTGCAAATTTATCATAACGAGGTGCTGAAGTAGGTGGAAATTCTGTTCCCTCACAAGTTCTTATTTCAAAACAGTTTCCATTTTATTTCAAATATTGGACATGGCGCCAGCTCTGACGCCAGAATTTCGATGATTTCAGGCAGGCAATATCGGAAATGTTGACGAAGGAGGAAGACAAATAAAGTTCTTCATTTAAAGTGTCAACGCTAGGCGAAATAAAACTGTCTGAGTAAACTATTTTCCCGCAAAAACAACATGAACGCTTCGCTGTTGTAGCCGTGTCATGCTCAGAGTTGCTCTGGTACCCCAACAACAATTTTTGGGCCACCAAACACAGAATATTTTCAGTTAACTAAGAGTACTCTACTTTTCTACGGTCTTAGAAGTTCTACACAGAAAAAACTTCACAAGAAATTGTTTGTAGTTTCTTTTGGAAAAGAATTTACGCGGGAAACCGTAAAACGCTTCTATTTTTGGCTCTATGCAATGTAAGTATAAGACAAATAGAACAGAATGGAGTAGAAAACAGAAAAAAACGGAAACAGACTGGAACACAAGAGAGCAAAATAGAATTGCGAATAAAATAGAGTGAATAAAGCAGAATAGAAATAATAGAATCAAATGTGGGCCAGAACTGAGCAGGGCGGCGTGTGTGTTCTGGTTCTTATTCAAGTCGGCTGCTGCTAGACTACATACAATCACTCACAGGCATCAGAGCAGACATGCGTGCGTAGCAAAAAAAATACCAAGTCATCCTCTTTACAATCAATCCTCGCTAGTAATATTTTTGGTTAATATTTATTATCAAAAAACAATAAATTGTGTAATTGATTTCCTTCGTCGTGCAATAGTCTCTCATTTCCGTGCTAGCATTGGTCGTATCGTGTGCTGCTGCTGTAGAACGGTGATTGTTGGCGTCGGTATCGTTTTTTTTGTATCTGCTAATGTAAAATAAATTTTTTAGAAGTGATGTAATTTGGTTCAAAAAGATTCAATGTTACTAGGTCTTCCTATAGCACACCTCAACACCTTAATTTTTCTTTCGGTCTTAATAAAAAAACTGCTTTAATTTTCTTCCAAATAATTTCATGGGGAAATATCGTCTCTTTATTTTCCTGAGGGTTTTAAAAACAGAAAGTTAATTTTATCTGTCCATGAAACAAAAATAAGTTCTCAAGTTCAATAAGTAGCTGTGCCTGACGAACCAATTTTAATCCCATTTAAACTATTCAAACTGAAGGCATTCCAAAATCTCACAGAAAAAACAGCAAAAAGCACACCCGGAAGAATCCAGCTTCGAAATAACATTTCGCGAAATCCAATCAGAGGCCAGGAAGGCAAAAATGCGACAGTTTTGCACCCGCTCGAAAAATTCGAATTCCAGGTGCGCGGTGCGACCGGTCGTACAAAATTTGCCAAGCTCGGAGCAGGACATCGTCTGCGTCTGTCCGTCTCTTGCAGTCTTCAGAGGGCGCTGTGTTTCAAGTGCCAATTACCGAACTTTCCGTATTCTGATGCTCGGAGTTTTGCTGCTAGCGAATTTTAGACGTTAGATGTATTCGAACATGTTTTTAACTTGCTGGATAACTTGTTGCAGGTCGTGTATTTGCAATAACATGCATTTCTACGTCAAAATAATTACGAATTTATGCGCGAATTTAGTGGTTTGGATGACTTAAATTAATTTTGCTGTATGAATTGTGACTCATGGATAACGATGAAGCGGAGAACTGAATCAACTTGTTTCTCCGAGACGTGAAGAAAGATTGTCCTATAGCTGCCAATGCCTAGTTAAAATTTTCCAAATCAGACCCTAGGAGAGACGGACAACTTTGTCCGCCTGCATAAATGACATGAAATAAGTAGTAGCAATTTTAAAGTTTCTATTCTCCAATCATTACTCAGCAGAATATTATATAGAGAAAGAAGAATAAGTCCAATTATATGAAAATATTTAAAAGAAGAATTTATCAAAGTCTACATTGCTCTAAACAACGAAGAATTCAACCCAACATACATTAACATAAGTAATGAAGAATATATCAAATTACACGATATTCTAATTATAGAAAACTTCATCAAAGTTTAATTCATCTTAAATAACGAAGAAATCATTTCGATTATATTTTCATAAAAAATAGAAATTGTTCAATGGAATAGTTTCGCGAGTTACCGAGGCAGGGAGTAACGTTCTGTTGGAAACGCCCGTATTCCTGATACGCTGTTGCCACTCCATGTAGATGTTGTAAAATATATTTTCCAATAAAAAGAAGTCGACTTCAGCGTTTTTGCTATGCCTTAATGAACAAATTTATATCAATACGTGATTGAATGACATATTCTTGATCAATCTTTTTTCCTTTCCATATATGAGAGCAAGTTGCTGAAAATGTGCTTTTTGATTTGGGAAAAAAGATGAAAAATGGTTTCAGAGTTTTAAGTGTTTAAAAATCCACATCTAAAAAATCTAATTAGAGCAGACCGTAGTGATATAATCCGAAGGGCGCAGAATTTTTAGGTTCATGTTTGGAATTTTTTCCCTCATGATTTTTTACAGAACGTTCTTGCAGGTGATCATTTCATTTTAATACCTTTTTTATGTTAAATGTTTTTTGTAAGGCAGCTTTGAGTGGATTGTCCGCGTTTCAAACTTCAGCAGTCGCAAAGTTTAAAACGAGCGTCTTGTAATGAACCCTCCAGGCAATAAAGGACATCGGAACAGCCTGAGGACAAAACAAAATATGAAGTCTGACGAGAGATCTAGAAACTTAGCATTGGTTCATGTTATTGTGAGAAGCTTCGTTCAAATTTTCCTGCATGCAATTGCAGAGGCAAAATAGACTTTTGATTCCGATGGGCTCCATACTCCAGGAAATACTTCTGTTGTTTTCGTTTTTCGGCATCATTAAGTTTTATAATTACTTAGTTTTCTGTTCAAAACAAACGTAATCTACCACGAGAGTGGATGCCATTTTCCACGGCAGATGCACTATTTAAAATTTATCGCGCATTTTGTATCGACCTCGTGTACAGAATAAACTGTATTTACTGATTTTTTATACTTGCGCGACTTAATTCCATATAATCCTTAAGTTAGTTTTTTAGCTCACTATGAAATTTAAAGTTTAAATTGATCGCTCAGTTTTTATCGACTCCATGTGCACAATCTGACATGTATTCATTAATTTTTAAATTTGCGCGACTTAATTCCTTATAATCCTTAAGTTAGGTTTTCAAATTCCACCCATCGCAAGTGTTCATCTTTTTACATGAGACGGGATTTTTTAACCTCCTTTCTTCGTTACAGAGAATAAAATTGCTTTGTTATTTTAATTAGTGATAGCTTATTAAAATATTTCTCTAAGCTCCGAGGAGCAAGCTTTCAGTAGAGCAATATGGGAAATTCAGACTCTAGTTTTTGAAAAATATAGTTAATAAACTCAGAAATAAAAGGAAATTTGAAGTAAAAATGAGACAACCTTCGGTTAAAACAAAGAAAGTCGACCCACGGGGTGATACTTTCCATACTTTTTAATCAACAATAATCATAAAAATGCTAAGCGTACTTCAAAAATTTTCACAGCAAAAACAGAAGTGAAGTAAAATGTAAGTAAATATGATGAATAGTAATGCAATAGAACATGTTTCTCGTGCCTTTAAAATGTTCCCAAAGACATAAAATGGGTGAAATTCCCACAGCCATAAAATGACAGATATTCCCACAGCCATAAAATGACCGATATTCCCACAGTCATAAAATGACGAATATTCCCACAGCCATAAGATCATCGACATTCCCACAGCTATAAAATGACGAATATTCCCCCAGCCATAAAATGACAGATATTCACACAGCCATAAAATGACGAATATTCCAACAGCCATAAAATTATCGATATTCCCACAGCCATAAAATGACCGATATTCCCACAGCCATAAAATGACCGATATTCCCACAGCCATAAAATGACCGATATTCCCACAGTCATAAAATGACCGATATTCCCACAGCCATAGAAAGGCAGATATTCCCACAGCCAAAGAATGGCAGATATTCACACAGCCATAAAATGACCGATATTCCCACAGCCATAAAATGACCGATATTCCCACAGCCATAAAATGACAGATATTCCCACAGCCATAGAATGGCAGATATTCCCACAGTCATAAAGTGACCGATATTCCCACAGCCATAAAATGCCCGATATTCCCACAGCCATAAAATGACTTTGCCATGTTCATACAGGAAAATCTTCAGTACTTACAGTTCTGAATAAATACTTCAGAAGTACTTCAAATCTTCAGTACTTCAGTCCTTTATATAAATATTATAAAATATTGTGCCTATTGTGGGCTGCGGTTTGATTTCCCAATTCATGTATTCTAAAACTTCCCCTTATTTACTCGAGCTCCAGTGACAAAGTGAGTGCACCAAACATACATAACAATTGTCTCCGGACATGCGGAGCATCGCCATCTCAAACTCAAAAAACACAGTATGAACGAAAAAAAAGCCTTAAATATTACTGAGGTTGGGATAAACAAAGTGTCATATTATGAGAAATTACATCTCTCGAAGCTCATCTCTATTTCGTTACCACAAATGCGCTGGTTCTTGTCACTAATGACGTGTGACTAGACTTTTATTGAGCCTTAATATCTTCTCCGGTGCCAGAGCGTGATTAGTGTCTGCAGGCATGAAACTTGTGAACGTACCTCAGGATGGTACACCTAGCTTGTCCTTCTACCCTTTTCTATTGCAGTATTTCACATTTAATTCAATTCGAACGTTCACCTTTTACTATAATTCTTTTCTATTATATTATATTTAACCCTATTCAATTCTATTGGACTCTATTTCATTCAACTCTGGTCTGCTTCATTCTTCTCTATTACTCTCCATTCTGTTTCATTCCTATTCTATTCCTTCCTATCGCTTTCAATTCGTTTTCTACTATATGAGCTGAAGGTCAATCCAATCAACCAATGGCTGTCATTACTCCCAATCCTGTCAGAGCCTCACGCAAAAATTAGGCAGATTTGACGTCTAGAACGCACCTAGACAGAAATCCACATTGCGTGTAGACAAAGGTTGACTTTAAAGCCTTATTTTAGGAACCAAACGCCCCAAGCGGACCCTGTCGAGCCGGCACCAAGCGACGCAACTTCCACGATTAGCCGCTCTGCTTCACCACATCTTTCTAACTTCACTCAAACTTTTCTACTCAACGGCCACCAAAGTTCATTTTTATGCAACTTAGATTATCTGAAAGGACTTCCACAATATTCCGGCAAGTTTACGTGCATAGGATGCCGTTTTGAACTTTGAATTTTTTTTTTATGATAGTTTATTTACAGTTGCGATGTTTAGAAGATCTAGAGACTGTCGCGGGTTACGTACGATGTTCTTTACGGTTTCTTTTCTTTGAGTCGTGAAATAAATCAGCCCCAGAGATCAATTCTGCCTGAATGGGGCTTCTCAAATAGCTTCTATAGAGATGCTTCCGGAGAATTTCTTTGGATGAAGAGGCAGTTCGTTTCAGTGCGCTAGAAGTGAAAGTGTGTTAGGATGAAAGTTTTGTAAACTGAGCACTGCGCTGTCAAAGAATTTTAAAATATCCATCCATAAAAAATAACTGTATTTTGATAATCTTGTTGATAGGCCTGTTGTCAAGTATAAGATTATTCTATTCTTACATACGATTTACCGTCAATTTATAAACAAAGGAAAAGAAGTGAATCATGGTGTTTAAAAGGGATTACTTTTCATAAAATTATTTCTTGATCTCTAACTGTGACAAAAGAGTAACTAGAAGCATTATTTTCTACTATTCATTGACATAATCTAATTTCGTATGTCAGGTAACCGGTGTCCTGGTTTCAATACAGCTTCTACCGTCACTAGAAAACTACCAGTACTGGCTTACTAGCATGCAACCAAAACGTCAGAAATTCCGTTTGATTCAGAGAATAAGATAATATTCAACGATGCTTGTCTATTTCGTTTGTTTTTATTAAGCCTTCACCGGCTCCTGCCGATTTTCAAACTTCAAAGTTGAAATGTCTAATGAAATTGAAAAATCAGTAAATGTACTCAAAAATATAAAATTTGCAGTTTCTAAACAACATCTCGTACTGTGCCGTGTGTGCGTTACTACAAGCTCATACACTAGCGCGCAAGATTAAACTACAAGGGCTCTATAGTCATTCGATGCAATAGGTTTGGGACTTTCTTTCTCCAGCGTTATTTGTACGTCACGGCTGCCGCAACCTTATCCTGGATGTCCCCAGGGATGGTTGGGCGGATGTCCCAACGGATGTCTCAACCATACCCTGGATATCACCCTACACGGCTGGGAGGATGTCCCAAAGGATGTCCCAACCATACCCTAGATATCCCCTACCCGGTTGGGTGGATGTCCTGACGGCGGCCGATGTCTTGGTCATTCTCCATGCTTTTGAAGAGAGATGTGGCCTCTCTCATCGACTGATCTAAAACCAATAAATTCCGGTTTGATGTATGGAAAACCTGCGTTCAATGAATGTCACGTTTTGTCGCATTTTAAGTTGATCTAGTATTTTGTAATGTATTCAGATCAAATGATTCCTGGATTTAGTCGCTGAAGCACAAACTTCGATTCCAAAAAAGATCACCTACGTCCGTGTAGATGTAATTAAGTCTCTATGAAATAAATTCCGAACAGGACTTACATCAACTATACCCGCGAAGATAACATTTAGCCCAAAAGATGATACTGAAATCCGAACGTCATGAGATGATATTTAGTTCTTTAAGCACAATTTCGACACAAGCGTACCGGTGCCCTGCCTAACGCCTCTGCCCTGCCTAACGCCTCTGCCCTGATGCTAGCACTAGGGACAATCGATCAAGTCAGCTGTGCTCCTAGGCTCCACAAGTTCCTCACGTCTCGAGCTTATCGCGGAACTATCGACAACTGGTCGTCGAGTTGCCGTCCATTAGTGACGATGCGGACTGGCCCGAGCTGAGAGTTAGCAGAGTTACTCAGACCGCCATAACTCGGACGGCTCGAGTTAGGGGCTCCATTACTTGAATTGGAGGGTTGTTGGGGCACGCGTGCCCGTGCTCGGAGCATCGACGTGCTTCTTATTTCCGGGTTGTTCCTGCTAGTGCGTGCTTCTTCTGATTTGCATAGTAATTGGACATCTGCTGATTTGTATCTTGATCCACACATCTGCTGATTTGTATCGTGATCCACACATCCACTGATTTGTATCGTGATCCACACATCCACTGATTTGTATTGTTACCCACGCATCTGCGATTTGTATCGTGATCCACACATCTGCTGATTTGGATCGTTATCCGTACATCTGCTGATTTGTATCGTGATCCACACATCTGCTGATTTGTATCGATATCCGTACATCTGCTGATTTGTATCGTGATCCATACATCTGCTGATTTGCATCGATATCCGTACACCTGCTGGTTTGAATGGTAGTCCGTGCAGCAGGTGACAAGCGGTGTAGTCAGAGCACCAGCAACACCCGATAAACCTTCATAATGGAGACCAAGAGAAAAACAACAAATGACGGTAAGGAGACAAAAAGCTGCAATGTCACATCAGGAATAGTAATTAGCAAAACAAAACCACAGAACGTCCGTCTTTGAAGCCTTGTTGAACGATGTCGCTCATTGGGATGAAGGACGTCATAACTCTAAATTTTGGAAAATTGACTTATCCATGCTGTTAAATTCACCATTTCGTTCTATGTATTTTAGTTAAACCGTCATAATTTCACCTTCGAAATAGACCGAGCGGAAGAGTTCTTTTCTTCGATCAAAACCAATTCCGTAAATCAGTTTGCAAAGATAAAATCACTTCTATTGAAAAATCAAGAATTTCGACTGGTGACATTCTTCCCAATGAGCGATGTGTGCTAGAATATGAATGTCTACCGCAATTCCTTCCACAGTTAGATAACCTGCAACCGGGAAGAAATGAAGCACCTCGTAATTAATTTGCCTGATACTCTTCAGACATGAATTCGTCACAAGAGCATCGAGCTTCATGATCGCGTAACCGCATCGAGGAGATGCGGTCACATGAAGCATCACTGATGGAGGAATGAAGTGAGCCATAGGTGTGTGAACTTAAAATATCTTACCGACATAACTTTGACGAGTGATAGCATAATAAGTTACGACAATGGACACTCAGGATAATGAGTAATCGTAGTCTAACAATTTTCTGAAACACCTCACCAAAATAATTTTGACGAGTGATGAGGACTACTAGGACGTGGAGTTGAAAATTAATCAGTGTCGGGAGGCGGAACTCAAAATATCGCTGTGAGACGGTGAATTTATTTGTTTCATGAGTCTACATAAAAAGCCTTAGTACAAAACTTCCGATATAAAATGCGAGTACATATATTGGTGAACAATGAACTGAGATCTGACTTACCCCTATGATGAAAATTGTAAGAAGATAACAGGTCTAGAACATCATCGTAACCTCACCTTAAGATAACAGGTCTAGAACATCATCGTAACCTCACCTTAAGATAACAGGTCTAGAACATCATCGTAACCTCACCTTAAGATAACAGGTCTAGAACATCATCGTAACCTCACCTTAAGATAACAGGTCTAGAACATCATCGTAACCTCACCTTAAGATAACAGGTCTAGGACATCATCGTAACCTCACCTTAGGATAACGGGTCTAGAACATCATCGTAACCTCACCTTAAGAAGCAGACTAAGAATGCATACCTGAGTCGCGCTTGTAAACATAACAAGCAATTTGGCTCTGTTTCTACAGGAAGCGTGTACATAATACTAAGAATCGCTAAAAAATGATCATGAGTAACTTTACCTCGAAACTTTCAGGGTGGAGTCGCAAGTTTGCATATTGAAGTCATGAATTTAAGTACTTGAGGGCTGAGTTTGAGTGATTGAGTGGCAAATCTGGGGAACTCAGCAGTGAATTTGAGTAAATGAGCAGTGAATGTGAGTAATTGAGCCATGAATTTGAGTAATTGAGCCGTGAATTTGAGTCTGGGCAGTGAATGTGAGTAATTGAGCCGTGAATTTGAGTCTGGGCAGTGAATGTGAGTAATTGAGCCGTGAATTTGAATCTGGGCAGTGAATGTGAGTAATTGAGCAGTGAATTTGAGTCTGGGCAGTGAATGTGAGTAATTGAGCCGTGAATTTGAATCTGGGCAGTGAATGTGAGTAATTGAGCAGTGAATTTGAGTCTGGGCAGTGAATGTGAGTAATTGAGCCGTGAATTTGAATCTGGGCAGTGAATGTGAGTAATTGAGCAGTGAATTTGAGTCTGGGCAGTGAATGTGAGTAATTGAGCCATGAATGTGAGTAATTGAGCAGTGAATTTGAGTCTGGGCAGTGAATGTGAGTAATTGAGCAGTGAATGTGAGTAATTGAGCAGTGAATGTGAGTAATTGAGCCGTGAATTCGAGTCTGGGCAGTGAATGTGAGTAATTGAGCCGTGAATTCGAGTCTGGGCAGTGAATGTGAGTAATTGAGCAGTGAATGTGAGTAATTGAGCAGTGAATGTGAGTAATTGAGCAGTGAATGTGAGTAATTGAGCCGTGAATTTGAGTCTGGGCAGTGAATATGAGTAATTGAGCAGTGAATGTGAGTAATTGAGCAGTGAATGTGAGTAGTTGAGCAGTGAATGTGAGTAATTGAGCCATGAATTTGAGTAATTGAGAAGTGAATGTGAGTAATTGAGCAGTGAATGTGAGTAATTGAGCAGTGAATGTGAGTAATTGAGCCGTGAATGTGAGTAATTGAGCCGTGAATGTGAGTAATTGAGCCGTGAATGTGAGTAATTGAGCAGTGAAGGTGAGTAATTGAGCAGTGAATGTGAGTAATTGAGCAGTGAATGTGAGTAATTGAGCAGTGAATGTGAGTAATTGAGCAGTGAATGTGAGTAATTGAGCAGTGAATGTGAGTAATTGAGCAGTGAATGTGAGTAATTGAGCCGTGAATGTGAGTAATTGAGCCGTGAATGTGAGTAATTGAGCCGTGAATGTGAGGAATTGAGCAGTGAATGTGAGTAATTGAGCAGTGAATGTGAGTAATTGAGCAGTGAATGTGAGTAATTGCGTCATGAATTTGATTGAATATAAGAAAACAGCGGTAATAATAATAGTTGAAAATTTTACCTCTCTATGATTTCTTGTCACGCTAAGACTCCAAGACATAAGACATCTTGTCACACTAAGACCCCAAGACATAAGACATCTTGTCACGCTAAGACCCCAAGACATAAGACATCTTGTCACGCTAAGACCACAAGACATAAGACATCTTGTCACGCTAAGACCCCAAGACATAAGACATCTTGTCACGCTAAGACCCCAAGACATAAGACATCTTGTCACGCTAAGACTCCAAGACATAAGACATCTTGTCACGCTAAGACCCCAAGACATAAGACATCTTGTCACGCTAAGACCCTAAGACATAAGACATCTTGTCACGCTAAGACTCCAAGACATAAGACATCTTGTCACGCTAAGACCCCAAGACATAAGACATCTTGTCACACTAAGACCCCAAGACATAAGACATCTTGTCACACTAAGACCCCAAGACATAAGACATCTTGTCACGCTAAGACCCCAAGACATAAGACATCTTGTCACGCTAAGACTCCAAGACATAAGACATCTTGTCACGCTAAGACCCCAAGACATAAGACATCTTGTCACGCTAAGACCCCAAGACATAAGACATCTTGTCACACTAAGACCCCAAGACATAAGACATCTTGTCACACTAAGACCCCAAGACATAAGACATCTTGTCACACTAAGACCCCAAGACATAACACATCTTGTCACACTAAGACCCCAAGACATAAGACATCTTGTCACGCTAAGACCCCAAGACATAAGACATCTTGTCACGCTAAGACCCCAAGACGTAAGACATCTTGTCACGCTAAGACCCCAAGACATAAGACATCTTGTTACACTAAGACCCCAAGACATAAGACATCTTGTCACGCTAAGACTCCAAGACATAAGACATCTTGTCACACTAAGACCCCAAGACATAAGACATCTTGTCACACTAAGACCCCAAGACATAAGACATCTTGTCACACTAAGACCCCAAGACATAACACATCTTGTCACACTAAGACCCCAAGACATAAGACATCTTGTCACGCTAAGACCCCAAGACATAAGACATCTTGTCACGCTAAGACCCCAAGACATAAGACATCTTGTCACACTAAGACCTCAAGACATAAGACATCTTGTCACACTAAGACCCCAAGACATAAGACATCTTGTCACACTAAGACCCCAAGACATAAGACATCTTGTTACACTAAGACCCCAAGACATAAGACATCTTGTCACGCTAAGACCCCAAGAAATAAGACATCTTGTCACACTAAGACCCCAAGACATAAGACATCTTGTCACGCTAAGACCCCAAGACATAAGAAATCTTGTCACACTAAGACCCCAAGACATAAGACATCTTGTCACGCTAAGACCCCAAGACATAAGACATCTTGTCACACTAAGACCCCAAGACATAAGACATCTTGTCACACTAAGACCCCAAGACATAAGACATCTTGTCACACTAAGACCCCAAGACATAAGACATCTTGTCACGCTAAGACCCCAAGACATAAGACATCTTGTCACACTAAGACCCCAAGACATAAGACATCTTGTCACACTAAGACCCCAAGACATAAGACATCTTGTCACACTAAGACCCCAAGACATAAGACATCTTGTCACACTAAGACCCCAAGACATAAGACATCTTGTCACGCTAAGACCCCAAGACATAAGACATCTTGTCACACTAAGACCCCAAGACATAAGACATCTTGTCACACTAAGACCCCAAGACATAAGAAATCTTGTCACACTAAGACCCCAAGACATAAGACATCTTGTCACACTAAGACCCCAAGACATAAGACATCTTGTTAACTAAGACCCCAAGACATAAGACATCTTGTCACACTAAGACCCCAAGACATAAGACATCTTGTCACACTAAGACCCCAAGACATAAGACATCTTGTCACACTAAGACCCCAAGACATAAGACATCTTGTCACGCTAAGACCCCAAGACATAAGACATCTTGTCACACTAAAACCCCAAGACATAAGACATCTTGTCACACTAAGACCCCAAGACATAAGACATCTTGTCACACTAAGACCCCAAGACATAAGACATCTTGTCACGCTAAGACCCCAAGACATAAGACATCTTGTCACACTAAGACCCCAAGACATAAGACATCTTGTCACACTAAGACCCCAAGACATAAGACATCTTGTCACACTAAGACCCCAAGACATAAGACATCTTGTCACGCTA
This sequence comes from Morinoia aosen, assembly GCA_030386875.1. Taxonomy (NCBI): domain Eukaryota; kingdom Metazoa; phylum Arthropoda; class Malacostraca; order Amphipoda; family Talitridae; genus Morinoia; species Morinoia aosen. The sequence goes on from CM059564.1 coordinate 50,602,853, forward strand.
AGACCCTAAGACATAAGACATCTTGTCACACTAAGACCCCAAGACATAAGACATCTTGTCACACTAAGACCCCAAGACATAAGAAATCTTGTCACACTAAGACCCCAAGACATAAGACATCTTGTCACACTGAGACCCCAAGACATAAGACATCTTGTTAACTAAGACCCCAAGACATAAGACATCTTGTCACACTAAGACCCCAAGACATAAGACATCTTGTCACACTAAGACCCCAAGACATAAGACATCTTGTCACGCTAAGACCCCAAGACATAAGACATCTTGTTAACTAAGACCCTTAAGACATAAGACATCTTGTCACACTAAGACCCCAAGACATAAGACATCTTGTCACGCTAAGACCCCAAGACATAAGACATCTTGTCACACTAAGACCCCAAGACATAAGAAAGAAGAAAGAAAGAAAAGAAAAACATTTATTTCCAATAAAGTACAAACATGAAATGTCGATACATTGGTTTTTAAAACACCTTAACGTTAACATCCTTAAATGATTATAACACATTGGTATCGTAATACCCGTGTAAAATGTTGAAACGAAATGATTGATAGAAAAGTACAACAAAATTGAGTTCCTTTCCTTGCCTAATCTGATTTTGAAACTAGGAGAGCACAATCCTCGCGACGTTCATTTGAAAAACACTCTCATTAGTACGCATAAGTATTGAAAAATGAAAGCGAAAAATGCATTCAAATACCTTAGCATAGAAACCCTTAATTGCTATTTATACATGGTTATCGTAATATCCATGTAAAGTGTTGGAACATATGATTTAGATCCTTAATTGCTATTCATACATGGTTATCGTAATACACATGATGGTTGTCGACATAGGATTTAGGGAGACGCACAAGTTAATAAAAAATAAACAATAATATATATAAGAGGATCGTTTGCATTTGGAGGGCGGCACTAAGTTTCAGTTTCTGTGTTTCAATTTCTAAGTTTCAATTTCTGAAATTTTTGCTAGGGTTTGAAAATTTATCTTATTTTACGTTCGTTAAGTTATTTTAATATTGATCTTGCTTACTCCGGTCGAACAAAAAGAGCATCACAACTGTTTGTTCCACGCAGCGGAATGAGGTTGCTTTCCACAATTACTAGTACTTCATCTGTGGTGCCCGGAAATGGACGTGGAGCGTATTATTTTCTAATAAATTATCAACTCCAAAATCCAGGAGTTCCTTTCGCCCGTCCGACAACACTTCGCTCCCTCTTCCGGTGATGCCCTGCATCCGGTCATGCCTCTACATTTGGTTACGCTTACATTTGTTTATATCTTACATCCGGTGAAAGCCCACATCCGATCTTTCATCCCTATGCAAGGTGTCCCAACGATTATATTTGCTATAACAGAACACAAAATGGTTATGATATTTCTTACTTGCGCAAATAGTACTTTCGCAAAGAGTACATTGGGGTTACAGACATGAAAAGTATTGTTTTACATCGCTAGATGTAATATTTTCAACATAGGTGGAACCGTGCAAAAGTTAACTATTTAAAATTAGTGTTGTCGTAGTGTATTCACGAGAATAAAAAGGTAAGAAGAGTTTACCACACAAAGCTTACGACAGCATTTCGAGACCAGAATAAGAAGTTTAAAATGATGATTTTCAAGGTTATGACATTCGTCAGATCCGAGGCCTTTTTAAATGTTTCAACGAGATCGAAGTAGAGAAAGTATGTACTAAAATACCCTCACATTTGACATCAGCTCTCTATCTTTGCGGTAATTAATTTGGGTTTGGAAATGCAAGATGAAAGTGAGTCACTAAGAACACAAAATCCCTGTGACACATAGCTGAAAATACTCATGCTAGGGTGCGTGTTATTGGATCATGAGCCCGTAATATTTGCTACACAGCTGGAACACCAATATACACAAAAAAAAATTGCTAATGAATTCCGTCGCATGTTCAAAAAGCTTCAATATGAGCGAAAAGTACTTACGAGTAACTTAAAGTTAAGACCATGAATTTAGATCGAATACATGAGGATCGTAATATTTATATTGATTGATTTTGTAACAAATGGTTGGGAGAAAAGTACAAAGAAAATGCATTCCTTCCATTGTGTTGATATCAAATACATGAGGATCGTAATATTTCTATCGGTTAAGTTTTGGAACAAATAATTAGGAGAAAAGTACGTAGATAAATGCATTCTCTCCGTTGTGTTGGTCTGATTTTAACACTGGATTTTATTTCAAGGGGTCAGGAAAACATTGCACATGTGATGCGTTGTTAAGAACACTCCAGTTGGTGCATTTCCATACTGAAATTTGAGCTTGCGAACGTTGAAACTAGTGAAATGAGGGATTAAAGGTTGAAGGTACAACGGGTAGATCCAGAATTAATTTGCATCTTTGACTGCTAGGTTGATGTTATAGGCAGTTTTACATTGTTTTGTATCAACTGGTAAGCTAAAATACCTGGTATGGATGAAATGAACGATTTTACAATAACGGAAAAATTTAAATTTCGTATACTACAAGCTTTGGCACAGAAAAATTTACCGGATTCAAAATAGATGAGAGGGACCGATGTACAATGCCAACCGTAACATTATCAAGATTGATGGGGCAAAACGAGAAAGTCAAAACAACCTCAAATGGTGTGGCCGAAAGCACACTGGAAGAGTGTAAAGGACGACACTGCGTCACAACAGGATCAACATGAGCATTTTAAAAGGGAATACGTTCTAAACATACAGACACGCACATGCGTACACTGATATCCATACGCATATACGCACATACGTACTGCATGTACGCACTCCTCCAGCACGTGCTGCAGTTCACACTTATTGTGTTGACGCAAGATAGAGAGCCATTTTAGTTTTGAATTCTCTCAGTGTTTGAGGGGTTTTAAAGCTCTGGGGGAGTCTGTTCCATAGTAAGGCGCCTGATACTGACAGAGCCTTCTGCCCGATGTTAGATGAACGGTATTTGATTGAGACATCACGTCTCCTGTTCGGCCTTTGGTTCGTGACGGTAGAGGAGTGGAATTCCACTATTTCAGCACTGCTATGAGGAAGATATAAAGAGGAGAAAACGTATTGGGCTTTGTGCGCCTGGAACCTTTCCCGAATCGGAGCCCAGCCAAGTTTACGCAGGAGAGGTGTTACGTGGTCATGCTTTTTGAATTTACCGTTGCATACAACCTTTGCTGCAAAATTCATGCATTTTTGTAGGTCTTTTTGAAGATCTTTCGATATACCTCCCCAGACCAGGCTACAGTAGTCAATACGTGATAAGACCAAAGAATGAACGGCCAACAATCTAGATTCTTCGTCAAGCATATTTTTTATACGATTGAAAAACAGTAAGGTCCCGTGAATTGCGTTGCAGGTTTTATCAACGTGGGATTTGAAGGACATGTTCCTATCGAACCAAATACCTAAATTTTTTACTTTTTCTGATGGGTGAATTGTATCATTCCCAACTGTAAGAGTTAGATCTAGATTTCGAATGTTGTTTATTGAATGCTTTGACCCAAAAATAATGAATTGTGTTTTGTTCGCGTTTAGCTTGAGACCATTTTGGTCATACCATGACTTGAGGCTGATCAATAGAGCTTCAGCTCCTTTTTTCGTCTGTGGTATTTCTGCTACAGAGCTTGTCATTGCAATTTGGACGTCATCTGCATACATGGAGATTCGTGTGTTAGAAGGCATTGAAGGGAAATCGTTTATGAAAATTGAAAACAGTAGCGGGCCCAGAATTGATCCTTGAGGGACACCAAAGCTGTTTTGAAGGAATGGGGACAACTTGTTATCTAAGAGGACTGCATGAGACCGATTTGAAAGGTAACTTTTAAACCACTGTGTATCCACTCCTAAGTTCAGTATTTTTCGTAGGAGTTGATTATGTTCGACGCTGTCGAATGCTTTAGAGAGATCAAGTAGCAGCAGAAGTGTTACATTTTTTTGATCGATGTCGTTGTATATTTTTTCAGTGATGTTAAGCAGGGCGTCTTGAGTGCTAGTGTTCTTCCTATAGGCATATTAATTCCTATGAAGTAAATTTGACTCGTCCAGGTGAGATGACAGTTGATTCGTTACTACTTTTTCTAATATTTTGGACAGGACAGGTAAAAGGCTAATGGGCCTGTAATTTGATGCTGTATTTATGTCACCAGTTTTATGCAACGGTCTAATTATAGAGTGTTTCCATTGTTTTGGAAACTTGTTAGTAGCTATTGATGTGTTGATAATCAAACGAATAAATGGTGCTGTGACTGGAAAACTGTCTTTTATGCATTGGAGGTTGATTCCATCATGTCCAACTGCTTTTGTGTTTTTCAATGAGTATAAAATAGTTTTTAACTCTGGTAAATCGATAGGGCGTGGCTTCCACAGGGCGCCAGCCTCTGAAAGTGCAGTAGGGCATGAACTTTCAGCTGTCCATTTCCTCGGACTGGTTTTACTCACTTCATCGAAGACTTGGGCACCTACTTTTGAAAAGAAAGTGTTGAACTCGGTGGCTTTTTCCAAAGGATTTTCAAAATCACTTTTGCGCTCTAAGTTTTTATATTGAGCCACCTCACTAATGATTTCCCATGTACGTTTTGGATTATTTTTTGCCATGAATAGTTCTTGGTGGAAGTGAGTTTGTTTTGCTTGCGTGATTTTCTTCCGAAGAATCTTTCCAAGTTCTTTATATCTCCTGTATAAAGTAATGTTTGACCTGTTTTCTTTATACTCCCGCAAGTAAGTTTTCTTTATTCTTCTTAGGTCTTTAATTTCGCTGGTAATCCACAGAGTGATATTTGGCCTAGTTTTTTTGGTGATATAAGGAGCGCATTCATTTAGAGCTGCTGTGAAGTTCTCGTTAAAGATAGAAACCTGAATGTCCACATCGTCTGATTGCATCATGCTCTGAAATTCGGTGAGCCTGTTTAGAAGTTTTTCATTAAATAGTTCCGGCGAATATTGACTTTTTAGGCGGTAAGTCATGAGACGATAGTTTTGTCTTTCCTTTGCAATATTAATTTTACATTCTACAGAGTGGTGATCGGCGACAGAGGGTGATATTACTGTATTAAGTATTGCCGTAGGTTTGTTTGTGATTGCTAAATCGAGGAGAGTCTTAGATACTCTTGTAACGCGAGTCGGTTCTTTAACCATTTGTGAAAGGTTTAGTTTGTACAACAGTCTGCTAAGGTGATTTTCTTCATCCGTTAGGTCAATATTAAAATCACCGAAAGCAAAGAATGACATTTTTGTAGCTAAAACTTCTTTGAAAATTTTCTCAATGAACTCTACTGTTGTTGGTAGAGAAGCTGATGGGTGCCGGTAAAGGCTGCCGGTAATGATGGATTTATGTTTATTTATTTGCACTTTCAACCAAACCATCTCTATGCCCTCGCAAACTTCGTTTGTTAAAAGTAAAGACGACTGGTAAATTTCTTTTACAAAAATACAAGAACCACTACCTCTGCTATTTTTAACGCCGTCATGGCGGTACAGCACGTAATCGGGAATATTGAAAAAGGAGCTCTGAGTTCGCGAATCGAACCATGTCTCGGAAACACATAAAATGTCAATGTCTTCTGTGACCAACATTACTCTGATGTCATCCAGCTTACTAAAGAGGCTACGAGCATTGATATGTTTAATTTTAATGTTTTTTATTTTATGGCGATTATTTGGGGCATAAGAGGGATTTTTTGGTAGGGACTGTTTCGTGGATTTATTGATTTTATCATTGTTGCCCAGAGTGTCAAGTCTAGCATCTGGTGTATTTGAGAGACTGCCATTTAACTGGACAACAGTATTTTGTCATGAAGATGATGTGATATCAGTCTTGTTTTTGTCTTGTGCAACAAGGGTACTGTAGTGATAATTTTTCCGATGAAGCATCAACGGATGGTTATTAGTTGATACTTCTGGTGAGGGGTCGACTACTGTTCTCCAAATACCATCGCCTTGCTCATCGAAGATGAAAATTTTCCTACCAGTGATCTTTGATATGATATGTGGTATTAAGTCCCCAGCATCATGATCAAAATGTTTTTCGTCAATGTATTTACTTATGAGCCTAGGTAGATCACCGCTTTTCTCGGCAAGGAAATTGACATATTTGTTTTCATTTGTAGTGCTTTCTTTTTTTATTGCTGCTTTTAAGGAATTGTAGCTCCATTTTGAGGGCGATTTTGTTTTAAGCTGGTGAGTTACTGCATGAAGGAGGCAGTGCCCATCGGCTATGGTAGGATGCAGCTTCACTTTCAATGATCGTTTTAATTCATCCATGGTGGTACTGACGAGTGAGTACATGGGGCTTGAGTGATATTTAGGCTGACATTCAGCATTTTCAGACGAGAGTTGTTTGAATTTCTTGCTTTCCTGGCTATGAATTTGCAGGCTGTGGCCAGTTTTAGTTGAGTGAGCGACTGAGAAATGAGGGGTGCTCTTGTCATTTCCACTCTTTTGGTGGTGGTTATGTGTGCGGTTTGGCTGAAAATATTTTATCGGATTTTGACCGAGATTCTGCTGCAATTTTTCTCTTTGTATTGATTTTACTGCTTCCGAGTACGTGGTTGGTTGTTGATGATTTGTACTCGTTTGTGATGAGGGTATATCGCTCTCTGAGTTCGCGTCAGATAATAACGAGAACCTGTTTTTTGTGGGTACTCTGCGGTAGCCGGAGATCAATGGAGGGGAACGTTCATTCTCATTAGGCAAGCAATGAATCAGGTTTCTGGAGACTTCACTGGAAGCAGTTAGTGATCGGGTAGAATTCTTCAATTTATTTTGCTGTTTTGTATTGATGTTAGAGCATTCAGTTTTGTCATTTAGGCCATTTGAGTTTATGAGACATGAGCTAGATTGTAAAGTGAGTTTTAAACTCGATCTGAGAGCAATCTGTTGAAGAAGATGGTGTGTTTCTTCTCTTGTACCGGGCCAAGTACGAACATCATTGCAAGTTATGAGATCAGTTGCACCGTTTGTTCGGAGCGGAATCAATTTAATACCGTTTGTTTTGCACAAGTTCAACGCCTGATGCAATTGTTTACCGCTACACGCACTCACGACATAAATACGGGCTGACGCATACTTAGAAAATATGAGTTCTTTGATTTTAGCAATGTTAGGTTGTGAGAGGCTTAAGTCTCTGAAGCAAACGATGTAGTTAGTGAATTGAGGCATTTGGTCAATTACGTTCAGGAGATCATCAATGCGACTGGAAATTACAGTTCGTATTTTACAAGAGGGGTCAATGTCGGTCCTTTGGACCGTCGTGAGAATTTTATCTCCGACAAGAAAAGTATCCAGAGGTTTTTTGCAGTGCGAGTCAGAAAATTGGCTTGTTGAAAACGGGATCTTTGGCGTAAGATCGAAAGAGCTTACATGCAAGTTCAATTTGAAAAGTTGTTCTGTAATGAGCCTAATATTTGAAGCGGTTGAAGATATCGAAAGTGGAGTTGGAGGCTTCCGCTGTTTTGACATTTTCATTAAGTGGGCTGCAGTGAGAGACAGGTTATTGTTTACCTGGTGAATGAAATGGGACATTGAAATTTGAAGCGGGTGCAAGCTGTTTGATGTAATATTCAGGTAATTCTGATCACTAGAATTATAAATATTAGAAATATTAGAATCGTAAATATTAGGCTCATTCATCGCATCATTCTCGGTAGCTAGTGACAAATCTACATTTTTACCCATCATACCCCGTGGGATATTTCTTGATTCTTTCGCTGGTGTATCTTCTCGAGGACTGCTTGGATTGTAGAATCCAGGCTCAGGGGCTTCTTCCTTGCTTTTGCTAGGGCTTGTTTTGACTGCTTGCGATGCCGATGTGAAAATTTCGTAGTTACCAGCAGCGCTTGGGAGATTTATGTCTGTGGCGAGTGACTCAGAGACTCGACTCTCAGTCGGGCGACCTTCTGTCGACTCTCTGTCGGTTTGCTCTGGTGATGGTAGATGTGTTGCGGTGCTTTCGTTGACGTTGCACTGCTTTACCGTCGGGGTTTCTTCTGTTATTTTGAGCGGTTGAGGCTTTTGAACGAGCGATTTTACGCGTGACGTTTTTGGTGGTTTTCGTTTCCGTTTCATGAACGGTTCAGATATATTCTGCTGATTTGGCTTTAAGTTTTCCAGCGGCGTTGTGAGGGATGTTATTTCTCCAGATAAAGCCACTTTACGAGTAGCAGAGCGAGTTTCATATGAATACATCGTGAAAGATATTTTAGGTTTGTTCACTGATTAGAAGTTATTGAAATCGTTAACAAAGCATGATCCCTGAGAGTTCATTGACACGAGACACGGTCTTGCCAGAGTACAACTTCTATTTTGCTGCGATTTTGGTTTCCATGGTTTGAGAAGTAGGAGACATAGGTGACATTGCTTTTAAAATGGGATGAAAAATAAACTGTCAGGCGATGAAAAGAAACCCACAGACACTCAATTCATATTCACTGACACTCAACATAAATTTCGCAATAACAGATGAGAATTACGTAAATTTATCACTGTATTTTATGTTGGTGTTCACAAAATTCAACTTTGCTATTTCATCAGGTCTTTTATGCTTCACGTTAGTATTCGTGATAGCTTGTTCCGGTTCAAGTCGGTGCGAGTGACAGGGGATGCGGAGGAGGAGGGAGGGGGTTGTTGCGGTTCACCAGGGAAGGAGGCGGAAGTGACCATTTCTGGGGGCTGTTGCACGCACTTTGAGTCTAAAACATAGTTTACAGAAAGCGCCATTCAGTTTTGCACGATGAAATTCAGCACCTTTCACAGCTGATTTTTTGATGACTTTTCCAGTTTCACGATTCAATGATTTAGAAAGTACATTCACGGATGCTCAGTTTTTCATCAGTTTTTCATCACATTTTGAGGTGCTTGAATAGTAGCACCAGACAACTCCTCGCTGGAGCAGCGACACCTCACCTCCTCTCACTACCGCAGCCTCAACTCAACTCTTGACATCTTGTCACACTAAGACCCCAAGACATAAGACATCTTGTCACGCTAAGACCCCAAGACATAAGACATCTTGTCACACTAAGACCCCAAGACATAAGACATCTTGTCACACTAAGACCCCAAGACATAAGACATCTTGTCACACTAAGACCCCAAGACATAAGACATCTTGTCACGCTAAGACCCCAAGACATAAGACATCTTGTCACACTAAGACCCCAAGACATAAGACATCTTGTCACGCTAAGACCCCAAGACACAAGACATCTTGTCACGCTAAGAACCCAAGACATAAGACATCTTGTCACACTAAGACCTCAAGACATAAGACATCTTGTCACGCTAAGACCCCAAGACATAAGACATCTTGTCACACTAAGACCCCAAGACATAAGACATCTTGTCACGCTAAGACCCCAAGACATAAGACATCTTGTCACGCTAAGACCCCAAGACATAAGACATCTTGTCACACTAATACCCCAAGACATAAGACATCTTGTCACGCTAAGACCCCAAGACATAAGACATCTTGTCACGCTAAGACCCCAAGACATAAGACATCTTGTCACACTAAGACCCCAAGACATAAGACATCTTGTCACGCTAAGACCCCAAGACATAAGACATCTTGTCACGCTAAGACCCCAAGACATAAGACATCTTGTCACACTAAGACCCCAAGACATAAGACATCTTGTCACACTAAGACCCCAAGACATAAGACATCTTGTCACACTAAGACCCCAAGACATAAGACATCTTGTCACACTAAGACCCCAAGACATAAGACATCTTGTCACGCTAAGACCCCAAGACATAAGACATCTTGTCACACTAAGACCCCAAGACATAAGACATCTTGTCACGCTAAGACCCCAAGACATAAGACATCTTGTCACGCTAAGACCCGAAGACATAAGACATCTTGTCACACTAAGACCCCAAGACATAAGACATCTTGTCACACTAAGACCCCAAGACATAAGACATCTTGTCACACTAAGACCCCAAGACATAAGACATCTTGTCACACTAAGACCCCAAGACATAAGACATCTTGTCACGCTAAGACCCCAAGACATAAGACATCTTGTCACGCTAAGACCCCAAGACATAAGACATCTTGTCACGCTAAGACCCCAAGACATAAGACATCTTGTCACGCTAAGACCCCAAGACATAAGACATCTTGTCACACTAAGACCCCAAGACATAAGACATCTTGTCACACTAAGACCCCAAGACATAAGACATCTTGTCACACTAAGATCCAAGACATAAGACATCTTGTCACACTAAGACCCCAAGACATAAGACATCTTGTCACGCTAAGACCCCAAGACATAAGACATCTTGTCACACTAAGACCCCAAGACATAAGACATCTTGTCACGCTAAGACCCCAAGACATAAGACATCTTGTCACGCTAAGACCCCAAGACATAAGACATCTTGTCACACTAAGACCCCAAGACATAAGACATCTTGTCACACTAAGACCCCAAGACATAAGACATCTTGTCACACTAAGACCCCAAGACATAAGACATCTTGTCACACTAAGACCCCAAGACATAAGACATCTTGTCACGCTAAGACCCCAAGACATAAGACATCTTGTCACGCTAAGACCCCAAGACATAAGACATCTTGTCACACTAAGACCCCAAGACATAAGACATCTTGTCACACTAAGACCCCAAGACATAAGACATCTTGTCACACTAAGACCCCAAGACATAAGACATCTTGTCACACTAAGACCCCAAGACATAAGACATCTTGTCACACCAAGACCCCAAGACATAATTCAAAAAAGAGGGGTCCCAGCTCATTAAATTAAGGGCGCGTCCAGATCAACGTTAGCCAAGAGACCTTGTTTCAAGTTCAGCAAGCGGGCTGCTAAAAAGGTCTTCTTACGATCACTACGGCTTGTAACTAGGCTCCACGGACCAATTAGTTCACTAATCTCCTGTTGCAAGAACCCTAACGAAAGCTCGACAGACGACACGACGGCACTTTACAGCCTCCTAGCATTATGAGCGACCGTAAAAAAGTTTTGGAAAATCTACGGACTTTACTGCGAACATTTAAGGTAAGGAAAGAGAGGTAGGAAGGCATGATTTAAGATTGAATTATGGGACCATTGGCCAATATCAATACTCAGTCTCCACACAGTAAGACAGTAAGGTTGAAGATTGAAATAAGTTGCAGGAACCCGATAAAAGATGAAGAATGCATCATGTGTTGGAAACAGACACAAGTGAACGGAAAAAGACGGTCCGCAACATGCAAAACATTTAGTTTGGTAAACTAAAAGAAAAACTTACCAAACCATTAGCTTGGGACCTCATATTTTTGCAATGGGATCGCTTATTCATCTAAATGCAACAGCTTTTCTCCTAGAGGGGCGAAGTTGTGTGATTGTGAACGAAGTTTGGCAATATGTTTCGGTCACAGTGGAGAAACGAATCACTCGTCGGCTCATTGTTGCAGTTCTACCGGCTCAAAAGTACGTTCAATGGTGCAAGTTATTTTAAGGTGTGCTTCAGACCAGTAATTGGGTAATTTTAATGTGTGCTTCAGACCAGTAATTGGGTAATTTTAATGTGTGCTTCAGACCAGTAATTGGGTAATTTAAAAGAGTGCTTCAGACCAGTAATTGAGTATTTTAAAGTGTGCTTCAGACCAGTAATTGGGTAATTTTAATGTGTGCTTCAGACCAGTAATTGGGTAATTTAAAAGAGTGCTTCAGACCAGTAATTGAGTATTTTAAAGTGTGCTTCAGACCAGTAATTGGGTAATTTTAAAGTGTGCTTCAGACCAGTAATTGGGTAATTTAAAAGAGTGCTTCAGACCAGTAATTGAGTATTTTAAAGTGTGCTTCAGACCAGTAATTGGGTAATTTTAATGTGTGCTTCAAACCAGTAATTGGGTAATTTAAAAGAGTGCTTCAGACCAGTAATTGGGTATTTTAAAGTGTGCTTCAGACCAGTAATTGGGTAATTTTAAAGTGTGCTTCAGACCAGTAATTGGGTATTTTTGAAGAGTGTTTCAAGGTGAAATGGAAGTCGCACAAAGGGCTGTTTTTATTAACTTACGAGCGGTATCTATGCTCCAATATGGCTGGGAGGTATAATAGAACTTTAGCTCTAACTTTTTATACCTGAAAATCTTCGTGCCGCCTTCCATAACTGAGAGCTTCCATTCAACATATGTTAAAACATGTTAAAATAGTTTATATCACTAGGAACTTCATCGTTCAACTCAGCAGCGTTTCCAAGAACAACAGAACAAAGCGAATTCCTCATTGAAAATGATTAGAAATTGTTGCTGTATGAGGACAAAGTTGCAGGTGCAGTGTCGGAGCCTCGCTTTGACAACATGTGGGAGCAAATATCCAAATGAATCGCTTGGTACGTAGATCATAATCCAATGAATTGGTGCTTTCAAACTGAGAAATTATTTTACTTGCCGCTTTGAAATCATTCATGCGCTGCATTTTTTTCAGTGAGACCGCATTCATTAGGTGAGGAATTTTAGACACTGTCTGTGTCGTCTGCTCAAAGCACGTTCATGGCGTAGCCATAGCAACGCCTCAAAATATGAAGAAGACTGGCAGAATGAGCTCAGCGAGAATTTTAAACACGCACTTTGTTGCCATAATTTTTGGCAGTCGAGCAGCCTAAAATGCGTTTATTGCAGCATTTGAAAGACGTGTCTGGTTTTAATTAGGCTTCTTAATTTCACTCCCATTGAATATAATTAAAATGTGGGAAAATTCATATTCCAAAGAGACAACAACGTTTTGAGCGTAATTAGTCATGTAAAAATAGCAAGAATCGGAAAATTTTCTGGCATGTGAGCAGAACAGCAATTGTCGCCGTATTTATGTGCGCTACTATAGAAAGCGTTATTTCAAAAATAGATTTTTATCGAAAAATTTGAACAGAACAAGAGAGAATGTAATGTTAAAAAATTATTTCGTGTTCTGAATGAGCGCTCCGCGGTTTTTCTCTATAATTCTTGGAATCAGGAAAAATGTAAAAAAACAGCAAATAGCGAATAGCCACAAGGTAGAAGCGAGCTGCTTCATTGTTCCCTGAGTCGCACTTTTGTGGTGTTTTTTTATGTACCTCCTGACCTTTAGATTTCTGAGTACTGCTTGCAAGTTGACGATCACCTTTCACCACTGTGTTGTGAACATTATGATTCTATGCCAAGGATTTAAATTGAATCCAAACAAAGGAATATAGACTTATTGCATCAGCACCCTATGAAGCAGTTCAACAAGTTAAGTGTTTTCAAAATGTGAATTAACCTTTTTATAGGAGGAAAATTTAATTACAAACATATAGGTTTCTGTCTTCAAACACCACGACTCATAAAGGAAGCATGTGCATGTTATGTACCATTCAAAACATTCACTCTAACGAGAAATTTTTTCTAAAACTACGAAGGCCTTTCATTGCAACTACATCTGTCGGAAATACAGCAGTTTCATTCTTCGCTTCATTTCTCTGCCATATTATCAAACAAAGTCTCCTGGATAAGAAGCTAAACATTTAAAAGCACAAGTGCACGCAATAAGAAATGATGTGCGCTCTATGATGTAGGCCTTTGCATATTTTACATTTATTCTGTTCGTGCAATGTATACAATGGAACTGTATTGACACACAGAGACTGACTTGAATCAGCTCCCAATGTTCATTTTACCGCCAGTTTTTACCTTGAGCTAGCGTCCGCGAGTTCATGATGAAATCGAAAATATGCAAAGAACTTTTTCCAACTCACAGAAATGCTCTCTCCCAGCTCCTGAATGGAATATAAACATTTTAAGGACAAAATCGAATAAAATGAACAGCTAAAATTAAAACTGTATTCTTTGCAGTATAAAAAAATTGTCCATGGTTAGATACTTATACAACCGAACTTCAAGGACTTGGAAGCAGGAAGTTTGCCTGGACAGAAGACATATTTCGACTCAGTTGATTCCCTTTCTCGCAAAAAAGCGGTCTTGCGCTTCGCCGTCATTCTGTATCCTAGATACGACCTTTGACCAATGAAGATGTTTTCTTCGTGTTATTCGAACAGGTTAACGTCGTATTCGACGTCAAATCTAAGGTATTTTGAAGAAATATCTTCGGTCTTTTGAGACTCCTCTACGAGTGTCTGGTTTTCGCAGAATTTATTCACGAAGTTATGCGCGCAGGAGAACATCTGAGACAATTTGTACTTCGAGGCCAGGCTTTAAAAAAAAAATATGTTACGCTCTGGCGGAAGCTTTTGGCGCACCGAGGCTAAAATGGCTTACAGTTCTGAGACTCTGTTCTGCTTTGCAGAGACTAGGATGTTGTTCGAAACAAAGATTGTCCTTTGCTTTACATGAGCTAAGATACTTTCCTGCTATGATGTGTGCATGCTTTACTATCCCATGATTATTGTATTTGGCTTTACATTACTTACGATATTTTACAGCGTATAGACGATTAGTTTTTACTGTTTGAAAATTATGATAGGAACCATAATGAGTTAAAATGTCACGCTGTAGAGGTTAAGGTACTTTGAGATTTTGTTTAGTCAGCGAAGTTGAATTCTTTTTCTACAGTAAGACAATGTTTTAGATATATTTTAATTTACATGCTAGACTATAAGAGACAACTCCAGCAGTTGTAAAACTGCTCGGTCACTTAAGTTCAACAATGACGGTTTAATGGCTGTCGAACGGCTGGATTTGTGGAGCACAAGCTCTCTTTAGCGCCCGAACGACAGCAGTTCCAAGGAATAGGAGTCCACCGCCCGGAACAAATTAAGGAACAATTGAGGGTGTGGAGAACTATTGGCTTCTGCTTTCAAACTTGCTCTAACTTAGCACGGCTTTATCACGGCAGGATAACAAAACTTTAAACTTGGCAGGTCTTGATGTACTATACCTCATACCATTCCTTTGTAGACCTGGGTGCGTATGTTTTGGAATATCTTGCAGTATGGTATGTCCATGTGTGTGTTTTGGAATATCATGCTATACTATGCTATTTTATTTCATTTTTTCCCACCTAGTTTGACACATATAGTTTTCAGTAGCATGAAATAAAAGGAAAAAGAAATACAGTTTCCTACGAAGTTAATCCGTAACCATAATTAAAATCATTATCTAACCAAAATATTTCTTGTTGGTATACGCACACATCAGCTATGTCAATGATAAAACTAAAGATTGAGAGGAAAAAATAAGAAAGTAGTTTCTTGGTTCAGTTTTTTTAAGTTTTGGAAGCTTTCAAATCCCGGTGAGAAAAAATGGAAGAATATGAGTAATTGATGCAGAACGCCCTGTAAGGCAGTCTCTGCTTTCATTGACGCGCGAGCTTAGGCATCTGCAGTAGCCGTCGTTAGTGTTGCAAGTATACTGAGTGCAAGTAACGTATTCCACGCTAAATAAAACTAAAAGTACGGTTTCATTAAAACTATAAAACTAGCTTCTCGTGAATACATGTCAAAAAATACCTCGTTAGTAGACCAAAGAACATACTGCATCACACGAAAAAATTATGAAATTTCATGTCTTCATAACACAGGGATGCAAAACTAACAAAAATGACGGTTCTAAATTTGAAAAAACTGCTGTCATTTCCAAAATTAATGTTAAAATTTTGATTTATGTCTGGTTCATTTTTAATTACACGAAGCTGAGATCGGCCCAAACTTTCAAATAACGCAGAAGCTCTGTTTTCGGCCTAAAACTTTAGGGGCGTCGGTCGAGCAAGAAAAGTTTCCCTGCAACTGGAAGTCGTTTGCCGGAGATGAGAGCAAATACCACTCGCGCTTTCCCAAGCTCTCTGATTCTTATATCAAAATTTATGCATGAAAATATATCAGCGGATTCGTTTTCTAGGATGAGAGCGCCAAGGCATGGTTTAGATAATACAGTAACTTCAAGCTCTGCTATCTCACTTAGGAGATGAAGGTCGGATGTGGATCTGAATTTCTTGCAGAGCATGACAATTTCATTCTGTGCAATATTTTATCGTCTGCCAGAGATATGACTCATGAGGAACAATCGTAAATTTCTCAGCTTACTTGCTGGTTCTATCCGCAAGTAATTTAGTGAGCAAACACAGCTAGTGCGTGGATTTCCCATTCCTTTGTCTTCAGACTAAATGGTGCTTCCTTCCTTTCTTTGGAACACCTTCGTTATAGTTTGGAGGGCAGATTATAACTTATCTAATGTAATATGAACCCACGAAGGACAATATTTCTAACCAGTTCGAATCGTGAGTTATAGTAGTAAAATACAAATGGAAAAGGTCCCGTGTGCAGACTAGACTGACCATCTTGAATGAGTGCAGAGTTCAATCTCTTACCCTCAGCTGATCGATTTACTACGAAGATGTGCGTTAGAAAGGCGTAAGCGCTCTTATACGGACTAAGAAGTCATTAAAGCCGGAGAACTAAAAATTTTTTTCGTATTAGAATACGAAGGAAACTACTGCTACCCAGTCATGTAGGGACAGTATTGTGCGAGCGTATGTTTTCGAGTAACGGATCATTTTAAAAAAAATGAAAGGAAAACTTAGCGCGTCGGTCACTAACATACCTGATGCTAAAAACACAGAATAACACGTCACAAAAATATGTAGCCAAAGAAAGTTTTGAAGAATACATTAATGACATATTATTTCCTCTACTATAAAATCTACATTATTGATCAACTGATCTAAATCCAGACATCAATGTTCATAGACTCAGTAATGCAGTACTTTTTGAATCAGTTTTTGCATGCGCTAGTTACGTCAAAAACGCACGTCACAGCAACACAAGTCACAGCAACACACGTCACAGCAACACACCTCACAGCAACACACGTCACAACAACACACGTCATAACAACACACGTCACAGCAACACACGTCACAGCAACACACGTTACAGCAACACACGTCACAGCAACACACGTCATAACAACACACGTCACAGCAACACACGTCACAGCAACACACGTCACAGCAACACACGTCACTGCAACACACCTCACAGCAACACACCTCACAGCAACACACCTCACAGCAACACACCTCACAGCAACACACCTCACAGCAACACACGTCACAGCAACACACGTCACAGCAACACACGTCACAGCAACACACGTCACAGCAACACACCTCACAGCAACACACGTCACAGCAACACACGTCACAGCAACACACGTCACAGCAACACACGTCCCAACAAAACACGTCACAGCAACACATGTCACTGCAACACACGCCACAACAACACACGTCACAGCAACACACGTCACAGCAACACACGTCGCAACAACACACGTCACCGCAACACACGTCACAGCAACACACGTCACAGCAACACTCGTCACAACAACACACGTCACAACAACACACGTCACAACAACACACGTCACAGCAACACACGTCACAGCAACACACATCACAGCAACACACGTCACAGCAACACACGTCACAGCAACACAGGTCACAGCAACACACGTCACAGCAACACACGTCACAGCAACACACGTCACAGCAACACACGTCACAGCAACACACGTCACAGCAACACACGTCACAGCAACACACTTCACAGCAACACACGTCACAACAACACACGTCACAGCAACACACCCCACAGCAACACACGTCACAGCAACACACGTCACAGCAACACACGTCACAACAATACACGTCACAACAACACACATCACGACAACACACGTCACAGCAACACACGAGACAACAACACACGTCACAGCAACCCACGTCACAGCAACACACGTCACAACAACACACGTCACAGCAACACACGTCACAGCAACACACGTCACAGCAACACACGTCACCACAACACACGTCACAGCAACACACGTCACAACAACACACGTCACAGCAACACACATCACGATAACACACGTCACAGCAACACACGAGACAACAACACACGTCACAGCAACACACGTCACAGCAACACACGTCACAACAACACACGTCACAGCAACACACGTCACCGCAACACACGTCACAGCAACACACGTCACAGCAACACACGTCGCAGCAACACACGTCACAACAACACACGTCACAGCAACACATGTCACAGCAACACACGTCACAGCAACACACGTCACAACAACACACGTCACCGCAACACACGTCACCGCAACACACGTCACAGCAACACACGTCACAGCAACACACGTCACAGCAACACACGTCACAACAACACATGTCACAGCAACACACGTCACAGAAACACACGTCACCGCAACACACGTCACAGCAACACACGTCACAGCAACACACGTCACAGCAACACACGTCGCAGCAACACACGCCACAGCAACACACGTCACAGCAACACACGTCACAGCAACACACGTCGCAGCAACACACGTCACAGCAACACACGTCACAGCAACACACGTCACAGCAACACACGCCACAGCAACACACGTCACAGCAACACACGTCACAGCAACACACGTCACAGCAACACACGTCACAGCAACACACGTCACAGCAACACACGTCACAGCAACACACGTCACAGCAACACACGTCACAGCAACACACGTCGCAGCAACACACGTCACAGCAACACACGTCACAGCAACACACGTCACAGCAACACACGTCACAGCAACACACGTCAAAGCAACACACGTCACAGCAACACACGTCGCAGCAACACACGCCACAGCAACACACGTCACAGCAACACACGTCACAGCAACACACGTCGCAGCAACACACGTCACAGCAACACACGTCACAGCAACACACGTCACAGCAACACACGTCACAGCAACACACGTCACAGCAACACACGTCACAGCAACACACGTCACAGCAACACACGTCACAGTAACACACGTCGCAGCAACACACGTCACAGCAACACACGTCACCGCAACACACGTCACAGCAACAAACGTCACAGCAACACACGTCACCGCAACACACGTCACAGCAACACATGTCACCACATCACACGTCACAGCAACACACGTCACCACATTACACGTCACCACAACACACGTCACAGCAACACACGTCACAACAACACACGTCGCAGCAACACACGCCACATCAACACACGTCACAGCAACACACGTCACAGCAACACACGTCACCACAACACACGTCACAACAACACACGTCACAACAACACACGTCGCAGCAACACACGCCACAGCAACACACGTCACAGCAACATACGTCACAGCAACACACGTCGCAGCAACACACGTCACAGCAACACACGTCGCAGCAACACACGTCACAACAACACACGTCACCACAACACACGTCGCAGCAACACACGCCACAGCAACACACGTCACAGCAACACACGTCAAAGCAACACACGTCGCAGCAACACACGTCACAGCAACACACGTCACAGCAACACACGTCACAGCAACACCTGTCACAGCAACACACGTCACAGCAACACACGTCACAGCAACACACGTCGCAGCAACACACGTCACAACAACACACGTCACAACAACACACGTCACAGCAACACATGTCACAGCAACACACGTCACCACAACACACGTCACAGCAACACACGTCACCACACCACACGTCACAGCAACACACGTCACCACAACACACGTCAAAGCAACACACGTCACAGCAACACACGTCACAGCAACACACGTCACAGCAACACACGTCACAGCAACACACGTCACAGCAACACACGTCACCGCAACACACGTCACAGCAACACACGTCACCACAACACACGTCACAGCAACACACGTCACCACAACACACGTCACCACAACACACGTCACAGCAACACACGTCACCCCAACACACGTCACAGCAACACACGTCACAGCAACACACGTCACCAAAACACACGTCACAGCAACACACGTCACCACAACACACGTCACCACAACATACGTCACAGCAACACACATCACAGCAACACACGTCACAGCAACACACGTCACAGCAACACACGTTACAGCAACACACGTCACCACAACACACGTCACAGCAACACACGTCACAGCAACACACGTCACAGCAACACACGTCACAGCAACACACGTCACAGCAACACACGTCACCACAACACACGTCACCACGACACACGTCACCATAACACACGTCACAGCCACACACGTCACAGCAACACACGTCACCACAACACACGTCACCACAACACACGTCACAGCAACACACGTCACCACAACACACGTCACCACAACACACGTCATAGCAACACACGTCACCACAACACACGTCACCACAACACACGTCACAGCAACACACGTCACAGCAACACACGTCACCACAACACACGTCACAGCAACACACGTCACAGCAACACACGTCACCACAACACACGTCACAGCAACAAACGTCACCACAACACACGTCACCACAACACACGTCACAGCAACACACGTCACCACAACACACGTCACAGCAACACACGTCACAGCAACACACGCCACAACAACACACGTCACAGCAACACACGTCACAACAACACACGTCACAGCAACACACGCCACAACAACACACGTCACAGCAACACACGTCACAACAACACACGTCACAGCATCACACGTCACAACAACACACGTCACAACAGCACACGTCACAGCAACACACGTCACAGCAACACACGTCACAGCAACACACGTCACCGAGAGTTCTTCAGACCACCAAGTGCAGAATTAACCTACCTGCACCGGGCAGGTTAAATTTCAGAGGGGAGATATAACACGAGCGCGCCACGCATTCATCTAGAGAAAAGAAAAACATGAAAAAATGGCAGACTTCAATGACTTCGTTTTTATTCGTATTATGCGCACACGACTGTCGGACACAAGCACGCACTAATGTGCGTAAGTTTCCAGCTAAATGCGTGCATGAGCTCGAACGCGCGCAATTGCAGGTTGGAAGGATACCATTGCGCTCATAGGGGCCGGTTCAATAACAATAATTAGGTTGCAGTAATTCACGGCAGTGAAATGAAGAGAATTTTGAGAGTTGGCGCGTATTTTAGGCATGGCACTTGCGGGGAGTGACAGGGAAATGAAACTTGCCAATTTGAGAAAGGATAGCGCTTCAAAATTGTGTTGCTAGACATGCCGGCCAACTGCTCGAGGGCAGGACCAATTTCTGGGAAATGAAACAATGCTTATTGAACTTCATCAGAGAAGAATGTGACTGGTCTTTGACTGATGACAAATGTAATTGGCATTCTGCCTACCAAAGACGAATGTAATTGGCTTTTGTTCGAAGACGAATCTTTATGATTCGAATATTTCCTGCGATCGCTATCACGTTAAATGTGAAGTTGAGGGCAAGATGAATTTGACCTCAGCTCGACGCAGTAAAATTATTTTAAGATTTCATTTTGGCGCAGCGAAATATTTTTCGCGGAACTCGTCACTCTTCAGATCGCAAAACAAACGATTTGGTTCTTGATTTTCTTCTTTTTAAGAACATTAGAGCATGAGCAAATCGTAATAAATGACACACTGTGAAGCGCACATTGTTCGTGGAATCAGGAACAAGAATTGAGTTCCTTCAAGAAGCTGGGGAATCGAATTATGAATTCGGTGAATTTTGATTAATGGTATATCAAGAATTAATTACTGCATTTACATTGTGAAAAATGTGCATTTATTTTAGTCAAAAGTCATCAAACAAAGCACTCTATAAAATTTGAGACTAGCCACACAAAAGCATGATATGACTGTCGAACTACATCTAAAATATTGAGCATATTCCTAACCTAAAAGCAACGCCTATTAGATATAATGATTATTTATAGTCGCTAGAACTACTTTGTTTAGTTATAAGACAATAGAAGAACTTTGTTTATTAATAAGACAATAGAAGAACTTTGTTTAGTAATAAGACAATAGAACAACTTCGTTTAGTAATAAGACATTGCCCAACAGTATTTCTGTTGGAAAACTATCCCGGACAGTAAACTTGATCATGGTGACGACCTATTTTTCTGTCGACAACTACTATCCTGATTATACAATATCATCCTGATTATACGCTAGCATGTTGATGATAGACCATCCTGTTTAAAACAAATCCCATTCAAATAACAGATTAGTATTATACTGACAAGGAGCTACTTTTTGCTGAAAAGCTATCATGCTTCAGCAAACTTGATCCTGATAACGGGTTATTATTCCGACAACCTGACAATCCGAGCTGAAGCTCTAGTGAGACAAAATAGAAAATATAGACAACAAAATTCAACAAGAAGGCTACCAGCTTCGTTCAGTTCACCAGAACAAACAAAAGAAACTTAATCAAGTAAAGTGCAGCCTGCACTGCTTCCTGGTGCAAGGCATGACGTGGAGCTGAAGCATACGGACAAACATTAGTCTTTTGAATTATTTGCTACGAAATAAACTTGTTACTTGCCATTGATAACATCCACACAATGTAAACCTTTTCATGCCATTGATATCATCCACATCAATGTAAACCTTTTCATGCCATGGATAACATCCACTTGAATGTAGACCTTTTCATGCCATTGAAAACATCCACATGAATGTAGACCTTTTCATGCCATTGATAACGTACACATGAATGTAGACCTTTTCATGCCATTGATAACGTACACATGAATGTAGACCTTTTTATGCCATTGATAACGTACACATGAATGTAGACCTTTTTATGCCATTGATAACGTACACATGAATGTAGACCTTTTCATGCCATTGATAACGTACACATGAATGTAGACCTTTTCAGACCGTTAATAACATCCACATTACATTTTTGGTTAATAATGTTCAGCCAGAAATACCTTCGCATGCTTAAGATTGACCAGAAAATGTTTTGGAGTGATTTAGTATTCTTCAGTACGAGTCAAGTTTTTTTGCCTTGTGAACAGGCAAAAAGTATAAAGAATTGTGCTGAACAAAGGGCTTTCTTAGCCAATTCGGTTCAATATTCTGCACTGTTTCGTTGGAACAGCTAAGGTTAAGATTTTAGTATTTGAACAAGTTTGGTTAGGTCACATAGGAGTGACTGTTTCAGTTTTAATGCCATAGCGTTGAGGTCCCTCCGTTTCTAAGAAAAACAAGAGGAATTATGCAAACATTCTCTCTGAAGACATGCATGAAGCTCTATGCAACTGTCAATATCAAGAGTAATTTGATAATAAATGCTTCCATTAGTAACATATGACGTTCAGATTGCACTAGGAATTGAAAATCTCCGAAAAGAGCAGTCGCAAATTTAAAAACATTTTCATCGAGTGAGCAGGAGAGTGGTTTTGTACAGACGGAGGCTCCGCTATGGGCAGAAAAGAAAGAAAAAAACGTTTATCCTAAAAACGTTGATACATGAAATGAATAACAGCACATTTGATTTAAAAAGTATTTTAAAATAAAAATTTTTAATTGATAGACAAACCATGAGAGATGTATATTAGCCGTGTCAGGGGTTAATTTTGTAATTGAGAGGAATAATCAAAGTATATTCTCTTGGATATTTAATCAATGACAAGATGATAGCGTTATAAATACTTTAAATACAAGAGGAATAGCTTCATAGACTCTCCGATAAATTAATTGAACAGGAGCCAAATGACGGATAAGAAAACAATTCAATGAAGCCCAATAAAATCAGCAATATCTGGGAAACACTCAGGATCATCCGCACGAAAAGCAAATTATCTCCACGACCCCAAAAAATCGTACAGGATTTCACTCAATCATGCAGTGTGCAGTAGAAATACATCTATCGGTACTCTCGGATTGATGTGACACTCTCTGAACGTTCTGGGGAGGACACGATATAAGTTGAACAATAATTCAATATTTTTAAACATTCCGCAAATTACACGCATTGCTCATAGCAGTGAAGCAGTGTTCAAAAATAGGATGATTTCGACACATCAAGGCACTGAAAAGGCAAAAAAAACTTACAAAAAGTGCAATTAAAATATCACTACAGGATTCTCATTCAAAAACCAGGTATATTCTTGGTTATTGAGAAATGTCCCACAAAACTAACTTACGAGGTTAGCTTTATTTTCAAATGAACCAGAAAACAAAATCCCAACAAGTTAACTTGAAATTCAGGTTTATTCTCCGGAGATAATGCAACGAATTTCAAGCAATCGAAAACCAATTCAACGAGTGAAATTACTTCCAGATTTGCATTACGAAGATCAATTGCTCTGATCTTGGCATTGTTTGTGTAAACAATATATTTTAAAGGCATCACAGATGAAATGTTACTTAAATTTTCGTTCTGGCAGGCTGAAAGAAGTATGCAAAATGCCGCTCATGACAGCAAAGAGTAATGATGGGTCTGTAATGGTTCGAGTTTACGAATTCAGGCATTTTGTTTATTCCGAGAACAAAGCACGAATTTGTTTTAAAGCCACAGAACGATGCGTCTGTAGTGGTTGGAGTTGACGAATTTTGGCATTTTGTTCACTCCGAAATCACGGCACAAAATTGTTTTAATACCATAGAATCGCTCTAAAGCCCTGAATTTAGAGAATCGCATGGAATATTCCAATAACGGAGCACAAACAAATTTATTGCTCAATTTACATCGCAGAACACAGGCTAGGGCTGCTCCTTGCTACCAAGAGTTGAGAAGAGCTCTTCTGCCGACTTGTTTAGGTGAAACAATGGAAATTATAAGTATGAAATCATGTAAAATAAGTAAAACTTGATATTCCATTGCACTAATAAACCGAGAAATCTTAATGAACTTAAATTATATTTTTTTCTAACTAAAATATTTTCCCTTGCAACTAGACTAAAATGAGTTTTGTTATCTTCTCTTGCATTCAAAATTTAATTGCATGAAGCACCGTGAATCATTTATTGTCGAAATAGTTCTCTTGATTTTTCTTTGCTTGATTATTGCAGTTTTTCCTATAATTCTCCAACATACTGAATTATCTCACTCGCTAACCATCTTCTACAGTTTACGTTTTCCCATATTGCAAACAGGTACTTTCTATGAGTTCTTTAGATGTAAAACTCAGGTAAAGCCGCATGAGAAGCGTCGCTAATAACGTCAGCAGAGTTCGCTCAATATAGAGCAATAACAACAACAGCACACAACGCAGCGGCGTGCAAGCAATACGAGCCTCACAACAGCATCACATAACCTCTAGGTCCAGTTTGTGTTTCCAGTCTCTGTACCAGCACCAGGTTTGACATTAAGAGAGTCTCTTCACACACACTCGTGATGTTCCAAGTTTAACGTTTGTACGTATAATCTGGTGCTGGAAGTGTCGCCAAAAGGAATGGTTTGAGAATGTTTTCAAAAGTTTTAAGTATATTTACCTACACGGTGCATGAACAGTAGAATATATGAACTTCCAGGGATTTCCCATGGAATTAAATTTGTGGTTGAGGATTTCTCATCCTCAGCAAGACAGATATCGAAATGTTACAGGATCTACAATACAGGCAGGCATATGCTCGCAACTTGATAAAGTTTCGAGCATATGCAACATAAATAAATGTATTTTATAAATATACATTTATTATAAATAAATTCTATAAATATAAATGTATAAATATAAATATAAATGTGCGTTATAAATGTATATAAGCATACATTTATAAAGCACAGTAGCAATAGCAACAAAAGGAAATATATCTTCCTCCTGGAACACTTCTCACATACTTCCACTGAACAAAGCTGTAAAGATATCTATAAATAAACAGAGTTTTAGTTGAAAAACTGAAGCATCTTGAGTTTGAAGACTGACTCCCCAGTCTAACTTTTTCGCCGCCTGCATGCATATTTTTTGCCACACAAGTAATTAAATCGCTTGGGTGGCGAAAAACATGCATGCTTCGGCGAAAAAGTTAGACTGGGTCAATGGTTTCTACATCCACAAAAATAAAATTGTCGCAAAAATAAAATTGCCTTATATAAATTGTCTGGAAATGGTCGCTCTCATCCAAGAAATGGCAGCTCAAATCTTTGAAATGGCCGCTCAAATCCATGATATGGCTGATTATGCAATGGATATTTTCTGGTAATAATGCGAATTTGCTCATGCTTGTGCGTTATTTTTGATGACTGTGAATGTGACTGTTTAACACATTCATTGCTGTATGACCCACCGGTGGTCGTGTTTTTCCAGCTGCAAAATGACCCAACGATGGGTCGCTTGAAAATTCTTTAACAAGCTTTCTAAATTAATGGTTTTTATATTCATTTAACCCAGTTAATGTTTGCTAATTTCACATTTTTTAGCAAATTTTAATTTAAATTGGAGTCGGATATTGAACTTCAGTTTAACCCATCACAGTCAGTGTGTTAATTCTTAATTTTCTCTGGCTTGTACTCTGGTGCCTGTGCGGGATTTACGTCTGGTGGCACAGGGCTCAGGTGGCAGCCCCAGACCGGCCCACGTAGTGCGTTACTGTTGCTAAATTTTATGCTAAATAATAAAAAGTTCACCTAGAAACTGCAGCAGTCTACAACTTTAAAGAATTGTGGGCGATCAATATTTTAAAGGACGTTTAGGTTTTTACTCTCAATCAACCATATTAATATCAACGTAATATCAACGCACCATCAACAAAATCAACAATATTAATTTCAACACCATATCAACACACCATCAGCCATAAGGTCTATAAAATATGCATTAAAGACATTGAAGTGAATGTCTTGGTACATCGCACAAAAGGGATGATTGCTTGTGAGAAAAGAATTTTGTAAAGGGTAGATTCTTTGCAAATGCTGTATGTGACAAATGAGTGTGACAAGAGAAGTGTGTACGGCTGTAATTAAGGTATTGTCATACTTGGAAGAAGATCGCCGCACCTAAGGAGCTTAATACTAATAAATAAAATAAGGAGAGAGTACAGTGATACGTAATTAAATCGCAAAATCCACCTAAAGCAGCACTAAATTTACAAAAAAAAGATACGCACTGTAAATGTCTTTGAAACTTAGTTTGATCTCATTTCACTAAAAGATTCTAAATTTAACCAAATTATGTACTGATTCTACATTGGAGAAATGTAATCGAAAATTTCTAAATTGCGCAGAAAATTCGCACCAGATCTCGAGAGAAAAGAAAACCCTGATTTTAAAAATAACCTCTAATTTTTTATGTGTAAGGTACGGTGTTAAAAAAATGTTTACTGTGCTTTTCCTCCTTGGCCTTTTGATTTAAGGTATTCACTGGGCCGGGAAACCCTTCTATCGTTTT
The DNA here is from genome assembly GCA_030386875.1 of Morinoia aosen. Taxonomy (NCBI): domain Eukaryota; kingdom Metazoa; phylum Arthropoda; class Malacostraca; order Amphipoda; family Talitridae; genus Morinoia; species Morinoia aosen. The sequence continues at coordinate 50,630,051 of CM059564.1, forward strand.
TAAGAAATAATTATACCAATAAGGACCCTCATGCTACGCTGCCCTGTGCTCAAAGTTGCTAGGAAAAATAGAACTACGAGATCAAAGAGTTAGAGAAGCCTTCATCTTCTCAGTAAACTTGTTCGCTGTTGATAAACTAAACTATTCAAAGAAATGTCACGACTCGGGAATGGAAGTGTATTACTCACGAATAACCATATAGAAGGAAACAAAATGCAGTAAACTGACTTTTCAAACTGTAGAGAGCTATATATCTAATCATGAAATCGGATAAATTTAAGAAAATGTATTAAATTCTGAAATACTGATGAAATTTGAGATTCTTCGAACAATAGTTATGCATAAAGTGATGAAATTCACTCTCTTCTTTTGGACAGTAAGAGGGTTCCATCGGAAAGCAAAAATTCTTTGACCAGCCTCGACACAAAAGCTGTCAATAAACACCACAATAACCAGAAATTCTGCGCGACAACCATCATCACAAACCCTTACACCACACAAAACGCAAACGCAAGCTTCAGGCAAGGCACTGCTGCGAAGATTTGAGCGATGCTACTACATAAGCTCTTTTTCGTAATAATTCGTTTCTAAATTTTTATTATACACGTGAAACTAAAGGCCAAGACAGAGGCGTCCAGGCCGTGCCTGTGAGTTTGAGGGAAAACAGTTCTCGCGTCACGATCTTTTCGAGCGGAAGGATAAAAATATTTTCAAAAGTTTCAAACCTGTGAAGGACAATGATTTTAGGTTGTTTCAAATAACGTTGGGAACGTAAGAGGAGAATTTATGCGCCTCATATTTGCATAAATCTGAGTTTATGTGAGCGTCTGAAGAGAATGCTGCAAAATGTTGCGCCAGTGTCTGATGTGGCTTGCTCAAGTTCATGTAAATCTTCTGCAGGGGAAAGTATGTGCAGTTTTTCATTTTTCTGTTGAAGTTTGATAATTGTATACGAGGAGTGTGAATACTTCCTAGCATATTGAATGTCATTATCAGAGTGTATATTCATTGAAATGGAATGAAAATGGTAGGATCGATTGGAAACTAAGCAAGTTTTACTTTACAAAGAAGGAGAAAAAATTCGAGAATTTGCTTTCTCATCGATAGATGATTATGGAATCTTGAGACAACTGAGCGATGCGCGCTCATATAAGTATAAGTTTGTGCGTACTTTAGAGTACGACACGTCCTTTGAGTTACATTATACTACTTATCTAATCCTGAAAAGAAAACAGTATAAAATAAATTTTAAAAACATACTAAGTTTCAAAACTCTGACAAAATTTTAGAAATTAGACACAAAACTTATTCATTAGAGGGTAAAATTTAAAATCTTCGAAGACACTGGACACCTGAAGTACAGGAGATACGAGTATATCTTCACTTCCTTGATTCTGACATCATGCCAAAATGCCGGAGCGCTGAGCACTAACTGCAACTAGAGCTTTTACAGATGAATCTTTTAGCATGAAGATGAGACTGAACACATTACTCACAAAAATTCGTCTCTCAGTAGACATATCTGTCGTGACTGACTATGTGAACTGACCAAGTGATTTACTTCGTGAACATCAAATATAGTGTCCTAAATCTCTCACAGCTGTTCAACGCTGCAAGTGGAATCTAATGTAGGTTCGTTGAGCAGAGCACATTGCACCAATATCGCCAGCTGCTAAGAATCTATCGTAGTCACTATAATTTAGTGAGATGTTTGCAAATACACTCGCGCACTACTTTAGAGCATAGTGCCTGAAGTGCTGGCAAAGTGTATCCACCAATAGTTTGATACAGCTCAGAGAAGTTCGCTGTCGGAATTACTGCATTGGCGCGGGTGGTCACTCTCCAAGACAACTGAAGTAAAAGCGGATATTGCTCCGTTTCGCTGCGCATCCACTGCCTCGTCGCGCTAACGATGCTGCACAGATACTACAATGGTTGTGCAGCGATTTTAATTAGAACATAACGAATACTGTAATTGTACCATTACATTGGTAGTCAGAAGGAATTTATTCCTTCAGCAAAACAACGCTCAAAAATTAATGTAGGATTCTTCTCTCGCTAAGCACTTTGAGAATGAGTTCGAGGTTTGGTTTAATATAGTCACAGGTCATAGAGTAGACAAAGAGCTGCGTGCTTATTCTATTTTATTCGTGGAATTCTAAAAAATGAAGTAAACGCGTTAAAAAATTCATTGCAATGTAAATTTGAAATACGAAAAAGTTTTTCAATTCCTCCAATTCACTCCTAAAAAGTTCAAGTCCCAAATTTCTGATGCAAATTAAAAAATATCGACAAAAAATAGCAATGAGGCATTTTTCCCACAAATCAACTTCATGTTTGCTACATCAGTTGAGAAGCTCTTTCACTTGGGGTGTTACTCCAAAAAATATGATTAAATCATCGTCATCTTCAATGAATTCCTTTTTTGATTAGAAGTTTATCTCCCTTTAACTTATCCTCCTCGTTTTCTCTTTGCTGTTCACGCAATGTTTACGTCTGCTGCAGGAACAATTAAAAGCCGAACTAAAATTCGCAAGCTGAAAGTACAGAGCTTGAATGCTCTAGGGTGACATGTTTTTTTCAGGCATTTCCGGAGAAAATCCTCTGCACACTGACAACACAATCCACTAGCAAACACGGAAATAAAATATTCGTATCTGTTGCAACGAACGTTCTTTTCAATCCTCAGAGTGGAAAGCAAACCAGGGGTTCGAAAACATGGAAGGTATTTCGATCCCGGTAGGAGTTGACAGAAGAATGAGAAGATGCACATCGGCAATGCGAGGCTGGTTTCTCAATAGCAACATAAAATTGCTTTCCGAATTGGAGTCCTTTCAATGGCGGTACTTCCAACAGTCCTGCTCCTCTCTCCAGTTTGGACTTTCTGGCAGAACTTTGTACACGCGGGTTGCCCCGATGTCGCCCTGATCCGGGTAGTGGGTTGTGAACACTCGGCTAATATAAGGTGGACATTTGAAAAGATGTCGCCAAGTCCTGATGGCATTTGCATTATATCGTCCTGCAGTGTACATTGGCATGGCGGAGTTTGGCAGAATGGTGTGTGGTCATAAATTCTAAAGTAGCCTGGTCACGAAACCATTCAAGTTGAATACAGCGTTCTGTTCAGAGTAATAATATGAAGAGCATGCAACAAATGTGTGATGTATTAGCGTTCTAGTCTGATTGTAGCCGATTATGAGAGCGCTCGTACATGTATAAATGAGAATTTAATTTAGGGTAAGTTCCTGGCAGATGAGGCATGTAGGCACGTGTATAAGTACATGGTAAATAAGTGCGGGACTTTGCAGGAAGCCATGGTCAAAATTTAGATTGGCTTATGGGTTTTATTGATGTTTGAGCTATTTTTTTGTTTGTATTACTTCTAGCATTGGAAAGGAATCGGTACTGTGCATCATTTTTTAATCATGAAATAAATTCCCATTTAAAGGAGGTGTGCAGCTATTTTTGCTAAAGTCATTTATAGTCACAAGTTCGAGGATTTGAAATTTTACATCTAATGTATTATTATCATCACAAATTATTTTTGGGGCACTCTTTGAGGACGGAATTATTAAAATAAAGTACGAATTTACTCGCTGTGCTTGGCTCATTCATTGCAAGCGTACTATTTTTCCCTTATTGCACTACATAACTCTTACCTTCAAAAGACTTTCCTTTCAATTTTTCCTCACATAGCGATTCACCTGCGTAGCTGATCGGAGGTTAAGCAAAGGTGCTCAACACAGGTCAACTTTCGTCCATGTCTTTAGTTTTCATGTTCTTCGAGGGAAAAGCTTCGAGGTATCTGAAGATTGCTTGGGAAGAGTGGAACCGAGAGTCGTAATTTAAAAAAAAATTGTCTTGAAACATTTTCCACCATGATTTTAAAAAGCAGAATTTACATCACATTCACATTGGGTGAAATCTTAATGTAAGTCGTTATTCGTGTTTGTGATTTGTTTTGAAGCGAGAACCCTCTTATTTAATGACATGCATGAGCAGAGAGCCATGCACCATAAAATTGTCATGCTTGCCCCAAGTTTTGTCGGTTTTACAATTTTTGTAGTTTTTTTAATAATTATTAATTGCAACTAAATTTTGAAAAAAACTAGAAATCTATAAATTTGACGTATGGTGCTATTCCTTTTTATCAGGTTTTCAATCTATGAAATGTAAAAATTACGTTTAAAGAGCATGACCCTTGGAGACGCCTATGTATTATGATGAAAGATAATTTCGTTGATATTCACAAAATACCATCCAATCAAAATTAAAAGCTACAATTTATACAATGTGACAATATAGCCAAGGAGAAACGTGAGAGGTCTACATAGTAATTTTTCAAGCATTGAATACAAATTCAGAACATTTTGAAATTAAGTATTTTGTCTGTTTCGTGCAGATGCGCTTGACCCACAAACAGTTTAACCCTTCAACATCCGTAATTTTATACTCATATTTTCGTCATCACTGCCACTGTCGTCTGAATGTCACTGACATCAGGTAGTCACCAACATCAGGTGCTGGAAGAACGGCCATTCAGCAGTGAACTTCATAGAACACATTTGGAAACAAACTTAAAAAAATATATATTACATTGGGGTTACTTTAGATACAAGACCGTATAATCCTGTGGGACTTTAGAGGATTAACTCACTCGACAGCCTCTAACAGCTCAGAAACTTCAAGCGTAACTGCACCATCGATTCAGTCTGCGCCGTGACCTCGAGTTGACATCGCCAAGTTTGACACTTAAAATAATTGACACCGACCCCGTAAGTCTGAGACAGAGTTGCTGCTTCATCTGAGAGCGCGCATTAAATCGGAGCTGAGCGATGGCACTAGTCTTTAGAACAGCATCCCAAGCTCACATACCATTTGCTAGCAACTCTACTTAGGTTCGTGACGTACAAGCAGAAATTCAGAGTAACAGCATCAATCACTGCACCAAAATTGTATTTTTACCATCATCGGAGTACGAGTGTTTAAATAATCATATTTGAGATAGTAAAGAAAGATCAAGGAATATTGTACAAAACATCAACTAGCAAAAAAATGCGTTTTCAGTGCTTTCTCATCGTCAGGTAAGCGTCATTGTATTGTTACACGAGAGAATGTTTTATTCGATTTTCCTTGCTCACTCATTTATAGTCAAAAGTTTTGATCATGCTTAATTTAAAATGAGGTAAAATTTCACACGCGTTTTAAAGGGGTGGTACCAAAGTGTACGTACAGCATTAAGCTATTGTGTGTGTGAACAGGTGTTGGTTAGCGCACGCTGAGATAATCAATAAGCTTGATTAATGGTTAGATGCTCGTAAGGCTTAAGGGAAGGAAAATTATTTAGCATCTGTTCTATAGGTGTCAGCCTCGGGAAGGAAAATTATTTAGCATCTGTTCTAAAGTGTCAGCCTGGGCTCAGGAGTTTTTCGCATCAGTTCCGAAGGTGTTACTATAAATTCAGAATTCTGCGATCGAAATTTTAATAAAAGAGCCACGCAGATTATTGATTAAGAGCAAACAGATCAGAAGTGCACATTCATCACTCAGTGAAATTTCGTGTAATATTTGTTTTATTCATTTTCTGCTAAATTGAAAGCGTTATAAAAGAAACTCCGCCAAGCTAAACATCTTCAGATTTATGAACATCGATCTGATAAAATCTTAGCCTTAAAAACTCAAAACGAAGAAAATAGAGAGGAAAAAGAGAAATTAACACTAACAACCATGAGTTGTATACACTTATTTCAGTTCAGCATTAAGACAAAGAAAAGGTTTCCTGAAGTTATTGTGCCTTTCTAAAGTCATTGTGCCTTTCTAAAGTCATTGTGCCTTTCTAAAATTATTGAGTCTTTTTAAAGTCATTGTGTCTTTTTAAAGTCATTGTGCCTTTCTAAAATTATTGAGTCTTTTTAAAGTCATTTCGCCTTTCTAAAGTTATTGAGCCATTCTAATGTTGTGGCGATTTTCTGGAATTATTGCGCCTTTCTAAAGTTATTGAGCCATTCTAAAGTTGTTGGGACTTTCTAAAGCTATTGTTATTCAACTGAAGAATGCTCGCATAGAGCCTTTTAAGGTTATGCTGTTGCTTACGGCGCGCTGTAACGTCCCAATTTAATTAATGGGAAAATCAACATTATTCAGAGATAAATCCAAAAATTCTTCGACGTATTAGTTTACTTTCTCGGCGTGACACACTGATTGTTCTCAACGTTGTAACCCGAAATATGTGACCGTGATATCGAAAATTGCAACCTCAAATTTGTAACCAGACATAAAAAATTGCAACCTTAAATTTGTAACCTGACAAAAAATTGAAACCTTAAATTTGTAACCTGACATAAAAAATTGCAACCTCAAATTTGTAACCTGACATAAAAAATTGCAACCTCAAATTTGTAACCTGACATAAAAAATTGTAGCCTGAAATTTGTAGCCTGATATCAAAAATTGCAGCACATTTGGTTTCCTCCCCGAGGAATTTATGTTCTTAAAGAACTACTTTGTTAAGAATGGGTTCCCTGTTCGCCTAGTAGACGACTCAATTAGAAAATTTCTCTCCTCTGTTCGCACAAACGTTCCATCGGTTGCCTCTGTTGATAGAAAACAATGTTACGTTTCACTATTGTACTTTGGTGCTCAGTCGGAAAAACTAAAATCTGAACTATCCCTACTTTTATCGAAGTTTTTTACGCAGTGTGATTTCAAATTTATTCTTGTCAATTCCTTGTCAGTTTTATCTTTTTTCAAATTTAAGGATGAACTTCCTAAAGGCATGCTTAGCTCGGTTGTATACAAGCATAGTTGTGCACGATGTGGTGCATCTGAATACGTTGGATCTACATCCCGTAGCCTGCGTATTCGTGTGGCTGAGCATGCTGGACGAAGTCACCGTACTAATAACCTTTTATCAGCACCTTCTCACTCTGCAATACGCACACATGCAGAAAAATGCGACCTGCCTGTTAGACTATCTGATTTTGAAGTATTAGGCCGAGGAAGTAACCCAATAGAACTCAGAATATTAGAATCTCTTTTCATTTATAGACTAAATCCAAATCTCAATGATATGCAGTCTGCTTATCCCCTAGAAATAGTTTGTTAGCAAATGTTTCTAATTTCATGTTTGTTTTTACCATTGTGATTTTCTGAATGATGTCTGATTTGTAATCTTTACTTTTACAGTGTTGAGAATGATCACTGCTAGTTGGTCGAAACGCTCACTTTTATCGATTTTATCAACCAATTAGTACAAAATTAGTACAAAATGAGCCTAAGCGTTGTGTCATTAGTCTTCCTATTTTTAATTAAGATCTCCAAGAATTGGAACTTTGACTTCTTTAACTAAATTTCCAACTTAACATAAAAAATTACAACCTTAAATTTGTAACCTGACATCAAAAATTGTAACCTGAAATTTGTAACCTGACGTAAATATGAGAAATTCAAGGAAGTTAATACCATAAAAAGATATGGGGTTCAATATAGAAATTCAACAGAACCAATTGCAGTCGAAGTATTAATAATGATGTGCATCTCCTAAATTGAATTTAACAATGGCGTGCATCACCCGCATTTGGATCAAAATTGCTGCCCATCATGATTTTTTCGTTTTACACAAACCACCATATACACACCATCAAAAAGAAATTTCATGTATTTTATTAAACGTAAATAAATATTGACGTGTGACTATTTTCTAATTATCATATTGCGGTTGAAGCAGACAATTTTAAAAGGAAGCTACAAAATTTGAGTGTCCTAAGTGTAATATCAGTGAATAGTTTATTTTAGTCGATGTTTTCCGTATAGAAACAAAATTCTGAGTTTGATCCTGTTACAGTGCAGTGTAAAAATATTCCCAACTCATGAATACGCACACTTTTCTGGTCGAACTGTCTCGGTATTTAGAATTTAAGATTTCTTAATATAGCTCACCAAATTGGAAAATTAAAATGAAATGAAAGTCTAAACTAAATTAAGTCCTAAGTTTTCACACACGTCCTTAACTGCAAGCAACCAATCAATCCTACATCGCCTCCACACTCCGATAGGCTAGACAACACCACTTCAACAATTTGACTAAAGAATTTTGAAGTTGAAACAATGTTGAATTTGACCCCAAGCGATGCAGCAGTATATTGTTTCTTAATTCCAGTACAACGGACACTTTTGAGTGTAGCTTCTAGTGTGCCCAAATGAGTTCTGCGACTTTCAGGGCAACCATCGGACCCAACACTAAACAGTACGTCATAATTAGGTCGTAACGTCCAAGCACCTCCCCAAGTCCGTCTCTCACACTCGTGCTGTGCGAATGACTTCTGCTTGAAGGCACTTCTGTAAAATTCACCTCACAACTGCAGCACGTGTGTCGCGGCTGCCAAAGTTTCTGAGTCGCAGCTCGACTGGCTGAGCATAGCCTTTGTCTTTTGAAATGTCAGTAATCTAAACTTTGGTCAACAGAGCTATAAAATATTGTTGTGATTGGCATTTAACAGTCACACTGGTGCAGCGAATCAAGCAAGTGTTAATTCGAAATAAATACCACCGGACGCTTACAGAGAATGTAATTATATAATTACCCATGCATTCTACATAAATATCTCAGATTTTTTAATGTAATTTTTCAGCAGGATCAAGTGATACTGTATTCTACATTCAAATAACTAATCTTTTAACTGTCAAAAATGACAGTGCGATAGAAAATATATCGTAAAGCAAGCAAGAACTAAAGCCTGGATCTTTGGATGGTAAAATTACTTTTTTACAAGTCTGTATAGCTATTGCTATTTATTACTTTCAAGATGCTATTATCTCTCCCTCCTCAATCAAAAGCACTCTAACTCATGAAGAACAGAGTTGTGTACCAGATCAATTGAGCGGAGGAAAGAACATCTCTATTCATGAAAAAATCTGGGAGATCCTGGCGCTACGCAGAGTCTCCTTAATAACTTTTAACATCTCCGGAACATCAAACAAACACAAAGAGAGTATCCTTATTTCTTTTGAATCACTCAAGAACATCCTGGTAATACACAGAAATGTGAGGAACTACCTCAACACATTTGGGTCAGCAGCTGCCTCGAAGCTGAAAAGATTAATAAATACAAGAACACAAAAGTTCAAATTTTTTTTCATTAGTCGCCTCTCAACGCCGGAGAAAATCCTATTATTAGCAGATACGTAACCAAATGCAATACGGCAAGTAGCCGATTCACAAAGTTTTAGTTTTTTAAAAATGACAAATTCGCCCTCAAGTATTTTATTTATTTAAGTTAATACATGCGTATAATTTTTTAAGTGGTTCAAAATTGGGGGGTGTCAGGCAGAGACGGTCTACAGGCGCAGGAACGGAAGACTCTGGTGCAGCTCTCTGTTCTAGGGCAAAGCAGCGCCAGCAAATACGGTCGACACGCAGCACCAACGGAACTTCCATATGCCAGCTCGTCTCTAGCTTTCCAGGATGACAGGAAACGTTAGCGCCAAACTGACGCTACTCGACGGAAGCCGGCACAGCACCAGCGTTAAAACCAAGGCAAGAGCAGCTAAACCGCGACCAACGCCTCCAATCTCTTCACAGCTGCATATAAAAATGAAGAAATGTACACAAAAATATAATCAAATGAAGAAATGATCTGAAGAAGCGCTATTCATAGAATTTAGAAAGAATATAGTAGTTAACGGTCAACGTAATTTACTTATTTTCGGCTACTGGTATCCCACAAGATGGCTCAATTCGATATTAAGGTTGAGAAGCCCGAAGTGCGCAGGGCGACGCAGCGCCAGCTAGAGATACTGTAAAAATAGGTACAGGGTAAGAACAATGTCAATCATCTTGATAAATGTGAACAAATATTAAGTATCAATAATCGGCAAATATTAAAGACACGAAAATCAACCTGAAGAATTTTATCCTCCAGTGCGCGGAGCGACTATTAGTTGATGGGAGCAAAGGCGATATTGGAGTCGCAATGCAGTTTAATAGTAATAAGCGAAGGCAGAAGCCCAATGGTATTTTAATAGAAAATAGGTAATAGTAGTTAATAGTAATAGTTTAATAAAGACGGCGGTTCACTGCGACAGAGTAAAGGTTGCCCCACTTTTAGAGCAGCGAACACGCTTTTTTAGAGGAAAGTTAATTGCGCTTTGAAACCCTCATTCATCATGCAATTAATTAATGAAAAAGAAGCTAAAATTTAGACATTCACACACACAATCAAACCATGGACTTATTGAGCATGTAGGAAGAAGGGTAGAAAGCTTAGGCTTGCGACCGTCGCCAACTCCACGCCACGAGCCGAGCGTGCTCCCGACGTGCCGACGTAACAGATGACTTCAACCAAGACGCAGTCAGAGCCCGACACAAGCAGCCAGGCTACCTGTTTACCTGACACCACACCATTATTATGCGCTGCTGCTGCGCGACCTCACCTGTCACGCAGCACCAACGGTTTACGTTAATAGTACAGAAATCGAAGTATACTACGAACGAATCTGTGGGGAATTTTCCCCACAGAATTTCCTTACAATATATCTCTATAGCACATTAGCAATGAACAAAATCGCCTTACAAATTGTGCGTAATTCTGGAACACCTTAGCATTAGAATCTTGATGCGAAGTACATGACCAGTTTGCTGCAAGTGTCATGCCGGATTGATGTAGGGGTTGGAAAAAAACTTCCAGGTGTGAATCTTTCAATAAAACGTGGAATGATGAAACAAAAGGATAGACTCAAAGTCGTGAATTTGATGAAGCATTCCATGCCATTTTTTTCCTCGTGGAGAAACCATGTTTGACGTAAAACTGCAGTATGGCTATTCAGTCATCGTAGTGTTCTCTCGTTACTTTACTGTGATAGTAAATTTGTTGTGTGGAGCGCCCGTTCTTTCTGATTTGGACACGTTTACTCGTTGAGAGTCGTTATCTTTTTACGTTTTGTGTGCGTGTTGCAAGGCATGGAGGGAAAAAATAGTTTTAAATTTCATTAAGTGATATTTCTAGATGTCGAAAGTCTTTTTGTATGGTATAATTGTACATTTGTATGTTACGCACAAATTGCACGTATTGCATGCATGATACGTTATTTATATTTATGCTAGTTCAAAAGTTGGTACCAAATAGCCAAGACTGAGACTGATATTTTTGCTCCATATGCAATATTTTTTCGTAAGCAATCAAGTAGCTGGATTTAAAGATCATTTCATTTTACTATTTTCGCAACGCACATGAGTCAACTTATGAAATTATTCTGAATCGAGAAGTGAATGCAAAACTTTAAGCGAAGAACGCCACAAAAATTGTACTCAAATGCAAATTTTTAAGCTTGAACGTTTTTGAAACTAGAGCAACTTCATGTGATCTGTTGAAAATGTTTGTCTCTCAAATCTATAATATAATCGAAGAAAAAGTATTCTCCCAATTTTAACGTCAGTACACAATAATGAACATCAAGATGTTGGCTCATCAACATTAATGTTCATTTCAGTACTAGGTTTCGTTTTACAATATACTAATATTTGTATGGCAGTCCTTTTTAATTGTTTGACTCAAAAATATTTTTACACGCATCATTTATCAGTGATTTTTAAAAAATATTTAGAACCGTAAGACATATTTTCCTTATTAATGAACGCTCGTAACTGAGAGGTATTTGTTGATGTGTATGCACAAAAAAATCCATTTCAAATTTTCGAGAAGGGGTTTTTCTTTGTTTTACGTACACAAACATATCTTTCCATTCACTGCACTCCAAACAACATAAGTCACCATTACAGAATCACGAAGCTCATGTGTGAATGTGAATGGAGGCTGTGTCTCCCGTTCGCCGCCTTCTTTTTTCTAAGCATATGTAAAAATTTCAGAGCAGGCTGGGTACGCTTAGAATATAAGTCTTGACTTCAATTTGATCATGTAAGCTCTTTATCCATGACCGCTTTGTAGACAAAAACCAATCAATCATAGTCATTTTCCTAATGGGCTTAATGAGAGCCGCGGGAGTGTTGGAGCCACTGAGCCGATCTGGAAACCATCCCAGATCTTCTTCAGCAGACGACGGCTACCTGCGTGAAATTTTGGCTGCTGCTCCTCGTTTTTTGCGATGAGGAAAATTTATCTCCGCCTGCATGGGACGTGCACGTGTTCTTAATGGTGGTGGTGCATGTTGGGTGGAATCGCATTTCACTCATAGAATTTATTACGCAGAGAAATACGCACATTGTCGAATTAATCTTCGTTTAAAAACCCTAATATCACAAGCGAGTTTATTGAGAATTTCCCTAATTTACACTAATTATTTATCACTGATTTTAGATATTTGAGTTTCGATAGCGACATGTGACTTCAATTTTTATTTTATTAGATTATCTTCATAATGATGCAAAAATATTTTAATAAATGCTTGTAGACCAACCAGTTTTTCAAATTAAATTAACTCTTGAGCAACATTAAATTTTATTTAATTGAAATGATAGTTTATTCATTATCACTGGGTATGCATGATGAACAATAATTATAGTAGGAATAGAAATCATAGTTTTAGTCATAATAACTTCCGTACCTTATAGTTATTGATTGCTTTTCGTAATATTTTCTTTGAAAGAATAAAGAACAATTCATAGTTAGAGGGGCCAATAATACATCTCCGTACTTAGAAAACTACGAACACCAAAATAACGATGTTTGCCATGTTTGTACGTCCGCCAGGCAGGACACCGACTCCATTCAGCAGCAGGTCGTCCAGGTCACTCGGTTAGTGAATGTGTGGACACTCGAAAATTTTCATTTCTCAGCAAATCATCATTGAGAAACATCTTTTTTCAAAATATAGAATTGCTCATTCTCCAAAATGCTTAACAACGCAGTCCTGCCAACACAACACAAGTCAGACGAAAGGCATGTGACAGAATTGAAAGCTGGAGTTTCGAGAAAAAATTACCGGCGTTGAACTATCACAACAGCGCGCCATTTCCTGTCATTGGTTAAGCCAATGTTGGCAATAAAAGTGAACTGAAGGCTGGCCAGATACAGCGTGCGCGAAGTACAGGGTGTCCAAAAAAATAACCTTTACTTCTGACTGCCTAGTACTCATGTATGTTATGTTAACGTTAGTATTGAAAATCAGTCATATAAAAAAAATCACATTCAATTCAAGATAATGAAATTTCATCAAAAAACATAGCTGCAACTGGGCCACAAAAATAATTGAGTCATCGTCAGTCAACGAATGAGTACATGTTTTGGGACAGACACTCTATGCATTGATACCAAGACGTTTGACTCTACTGTTGAGTTCAGCTACGGCCATGCACTGTGTTCGAAACATAGTTCTGTTTGGAACTGAGTAAAATGCAGTGAATGGCTCAGTAGACGAGATCTGTAAAAATTTCCGCAGCACATATTCCGGTGTATCACATATTTGTGAAACATGTACTTAGGATGCACTCTACTTAAATCTAGAACAAAGAAGCATACTTTTTTAAATGTTTTGTTCTACTTAAGTTACAATGGAAAATCACCAAAATTGAATTCAATATAAAATCATTTAGATTTACTCTATCTGAAATTATAAAATTCTGCGTAAGCCCCACAATCTTCCTGAATGCTACCTAAATTTGTGCGTCTTACATCTACCTTTATGAAATCGTAAATTCAATTCATTATTTTCAGTGTCGGAACTTACTTCTGAGTGTTATCTGATGCAACACCGCGCACTTACAACACACAAAACCGGCGTGTCGAATGCTCGTCACTCACAACCGCGCACAGCTCCACAACGGCCAAGAAATAGAGAGGTATCTCAGACCCTTCGTGTCGGTGTCCAGCTCGCGTGCGTGCGCGGGAGAACGAGCGGATTTGGCAGAACAGGTCTGGAGACTTGAAGTCTGCACCTGCGCTGGAGAATGTAACGACTTGTTCAAAATGAACACGACTTGCCGTGTCACAAATACTAGCAAATGATCCCATGTTATTGTGTAAAATTATTTTATTTTGGTTACATAATTATATTTAACGGTGAGCTTTGATGTGTTATCTTTGTATCTTGATTTGGGTTACAGGGAAAAAAATTTTGAGAAGAATGCAAGAAAGCCAACTACAACAACATACTATGTGCAATACCTGCTGGAAAAGCCTCTCTACAGTATTTTATTTACTAACTTTGTAAGATTTCTGGAAAAATAATAGAGTTGAAATCAAAAATTATTAAAATAAAATTATTTATTTACCATAAATTAATTGTTATAACATATAATGAAATTTCCGCTAAGCTCGCTGCGAATCTCTCTGTCTGAAGGTAGAACGAAACTTCGGTAAAATTAAAAACTTCGAATTCCGACAAACTATCGTCAGTGGGCGCCTGTTTTGAGTTTTGGAGATTTTCAAGTCACTTGAGTCATTCCAACTCAGGTAACTTTGAACTTACTATAAGTGGAGCACTTCAAGAAAGTTACGTTTGGCAGATCTATGCCGCCGCACAAGCCACTGCCTGGTCAGCCCAGCCTTTTACCACGGCAGAATTTTATCCATCTTCAGGTCATCGTAGCTGTTCAGCTGGCAGCGCAACTTGTTCCGGTGAACATGGCTGCGCTGCGTGATGCTTTTGCGCGCTAAAAAATACTCAAATTAAATTAGAAGTGCGCACAAACTCGAAGATCTCATCAGGATTGACCTAAGGGAACTTACGCAGCGGTGCCAAAAAACTAAGCGCCGCTGACGACCAGGAATCCATGCACTGCATTCAAAGCATCGCATTATAATATAAGCAAAATTTACTGCACATTGCCAACGTATTTAAGGGGGCCCTCCGAGGCCCCCTTAAATCATATTTTTGTTGGAAAAGGACCCTTAGGTGGTGGACTATTCGGTCATAAAATTTCATGGCGCTACGGACAATAGATCCCCCCCCAAAGGGGGGGGGGGGTAAGGGTACCAAAATCTTAAATTTTCTACCCCATTTCGACCCCATATAAAAAGAAAACAAAAGAAAAAATGGAAAATTTGTGAATAAACTTTTTTAGATATGTTTTAAGGATTCTAAAACTGTCTTTGTTTTTGTTCTAGCATAAAAGCTCAATGAGTTATATTCGTTTGAAATATCAAAACCAGTGGACTAAAAACCAATATGTCAATTTTTTTCAAAAACTAAGGCCTGAATCAAAAAAATGTAGAGAAGAAATTGTGTTTCTTTTCAAAGGTTACATATAATAGTTTAATTTCATAAAAATCAAAATGAAAACAAAAAATTTCATAATTTTATGAAATAAGTAAAAAAATTTTTAATTTTTTTTTTTGTAAATTACAATTCACAGAGTGAATATGATGTTATGCATGGAGATTATTGAAATAAAAATGAAAACAGCATTCAATTACATAAATTCTCCATTATACTACACTTCAACAAAAAATTTTGTTTTTGGCCTATACTGTAAAGTCACTTATTTTCAAAATTCAAAAGAATAGAAGTCATCGAGTTTTATGCTAGGAAGAAAACATAGACAGCTTAAAAAATCCTTGAAACATTCCTAACAAACTGACATTCCTCGATTTCCCAATTTGTACGTGGTCTTTTTTTTCTGCTAGTCCAAAACCTAAAAATTCGTTATATTTTAGGTATTGATCAAACATCGCATATATAAAAATAAAATAAAAATTCAAATAGGAAATTCAAGGATGTCAGTTTGTTTGCAATGTTACGAGGATTTCAAAACTGTCTTTGTATTTGTTCTAACATAAAAATTCATTGACTTCTATTCTTTTAAAAACATCCCAAAAATGAACCAAAAAACGAGTTGTTTAAAATATAAACACTAACGCCTAAATCAAAAAAATTCTCGAATAAAATATGTTTTTCTTGCAAAAATACATATAGTGGCCAAATTTCAGACCAATTGGATCAAAATTCAATTTTGACGGGCGGGCTCCTTTAATCCATTCTGGGTATGGCGAGGTCATGTAATATTGTGTAGAATGTGTAGACTGCGCCGGGTAAAATGCTCACTCACACATTATACTCAGTTCAACTCTCGAAGACGTTTCGTTATTCACCTGCGTTGAGTTATTTATTGAGTATCTTAGATACTCTGGAAACCTGATATCCCGTTCATGTTTCACACCCATATATTACAATATTTTCTACGCGCTTATGACACTCTATTTCTCCATAAACAGACAACAAAAGAGCAAAACAACAGTGAGGGTCCACCACAACTGCAGTGCGGAAATAAGGTTTGGTAAAGTGAACTGTCAGCATCGGATTCTGAAAATGAGATTAAAGTTGATGATTAACAAAGATTAGGATGAGAGAAGAGACACCAGCAAGATTAGTGGCACATTTCCGTCGGTGTAAATGATGAGTGTGAGGCGGCGTACCTACTCACCGTGGAACAAACTTCCCAGATTTTCAAAAACTATAATCACTTGAAAAAATTTTCAGGCCAAGGAAGCACATCATTTTGCGTTTGAGAAACAGCAACCGCATATTGTAACAACACATACGCACAAGGTAGAAATGATATGCTTCCTCTCAATGCTCTGCATCACTTAATTTTCGGTCAAGACTTTTACTTGCGTGTGTGATGCGTTGCGAGCTAGCGCATGATATGTGAATGCGTACATGCGTTCATGCAAAATACCTGGGCCAGTAACCTTCAGTTTCCCATTAAATATTGTATCTTTAAGTATTAATTGTCACCTTTTTTCAAAACTCAGTTTATTTTATTATTGTTGTGTCACGTTGTAGCGGAAATGATTGCAAAAGATTTTCCATATTAAAAAGTTTCGAAATTTTAAATGAAGGTTGTACTGAGATTTTAACTTGAACTACCGATTCTTTGTTTGCAATTCTTTTGAAAACCTATGAACTTCAAGTTTGTTTATTTTAGAATATCCGTCTTTCAAATGCTCCATCTATATCGACCTCCAAAGCGAAATGCAAACTGTAGTCTTATGGAGAATAATTTCTTCAAATTTAAACGCCTATCCTTAGCTAACGACCTACAATTAGGAAACATAATATTGTAAATCAATAACATTTATGTAGGATAAAAAACATTGCGATATCAGGTAATTACCATAAATGTTTATTCCATCGTTTTGTTCGTGCAGTACAATGTTTTCGGTAACATTGCTTGATAACCATTCTCGTTTCCCGGAAATGTTTTGTGCCGGCCTCACTTCGGCAGAAAACTTCATTCATTGGAGGCATGGCGGGGCGCGTTCTCTGCGAGTGGGACGCGCTCGGCCCTGGCTGCTTGCTGGTGTGTAGGCACGGAAAATTTTGGCAATTTGTCATGAGATTTTTCCAGATTGGCTAAGCGTTAATCGAACGTTTCATTTTGAGCATGTGATTACCTGTGTGCGCAAAGCTAATGCGTATTATGCATATTTGTGGGAGTTCGAGAGTTAGAGCAAAATAGTGTCGACAGAAACTTTTAACCTCACTATAAATGTAATATCTTTTCATCAATTATCAACTCCTGCATTCGAAAATCATTTTTTGAACTGTTATCGTGAAGCTCATAAGTGAAAATCTTAAATTATACAGAACATACAAAAAGATAAAGACGCTGAACAAATCCTACTCAACTACATTTCTTTTAACTAGTTTTTGCAACTTTAAATTATCTGTTTTCATTAATGTCTCTCAAACCTATCAGCAATAAGAGATAAAATAACTTTTCAAATTTTGATGACTTCAATCACCAGGTTGTGCATTATTATTAAGATTGCAAATCAATTAAGTCAGTACAGACTCATCAACAAGATGAAATAGGATCATTAGTAAAAATGTTTATTTCAGCGCTCTGTTTCGTGTCGCTCAATACTTTTATTTTCATCGTTCAACAATTCTCAATAACGAAAATATCTTAGGAGCATAATTTTTTACAGAAATGTTGCGAATTTTTCAATGGTAAGGCTGGTTCCCTTTACGATTAACAAGCTCGTAACCAAGAGATACTTGTTGGCATGTATACTCGAAAAGTTCATTTCAACTTATGGAGCCGTCAATTTTTTTTGTGGTACGTACAAAAACATAGATTTCCGTTCACTGTATTTCCATTAACATCAGTTACAATCGCAAAATCGCTAAGCTCATGTGTCTATGTGAATGTAGGCTGTGTCCCCTAAGGCGCTCTTATCTATGTTCGCCGTCTTCTTTTCTCTCGACATTTAAAAGATTTTTCGAACTCACATCAAACTAGCCAAGTGAAGACATTATATATGACTTCCTCTCAATATTTCACTCGAGCATTAAGATGGATATTATCATGCCAACGAACTAAGAAGTTTTGGTTATGAAATAAAAAACACACAATGTAAAGCATTTCTTCTTCTTTTTATTGAAACTAAATTGTGCGTCGTACTTTTTCTATCTCTTTTTTTCTTCTTGCCGTCTTAACTTGGGCCCTTTGCCAGTTGGATTGCACCTTGCCGGTTAGAGCACCAGGCTCCCCCAGTTTAATAGGGTGAAAAGCGCGTCCTGGGCCGCGTGCGCCATCCACGGGGTAGAAAACCGCGTCTTCTTGGGTAGCGAGTCTCCAACTGCCGCTGCTGCCACTTCAACTGAACGAACTTGTCCCTGGTTGTAAACTTGTCGCAGGGCCGCCGGCACATCGGGCATGTCGTGCTGAAACACAAATACAAAATTGAAATGTCTGCATTGTCTTGCAGTCTGCTCTCTGTAAGGCATGAAAAAATACATGGTTATAACACGTACTTTGCAATGCACCAAGCGTTGCGTTATAAAAACACAATATAGCAAAGTATATCAAGTCTTGAAGTTAACTTCGATTAGAAAATACGCTTCAGCAACGTGTCAAAGTGACTAGCATGATCTTATCAACTGGTTTCTTAGAAGCAAAGTCTGCTTGTATGCTTTTGTCAATTTTTAAAAACATTTGAAACAGCAATATTTGATTCTTTCATTTCGTACAGAAGGTATACCGATTAGGTGAGATCATCTCATAGGATATTTAACTGCTATTAAATAAAAAGGCATACAGCATTAAATCCCCAACATCAGATATATAACTAATCAAATCAAAAGTAGAACTCTTAGATTGAATAGGAGCATAAGTTGATGTAGGCGAGAGTTGTGTAATTAATGTAACAAAGACGTAAACGTAAAGGAATAATGTAAGCTAAATTCATTTTGCTGCACAGCCTGCTGAACTATCTTCATAATCTCATTTGGCTCCATGAGAGCATTCAAAATCAGTTATTGCTCAATAGTTTCACTAAAAAATTTTTATTTCGAGTACTCACTTGATTTTAAACCAGGTCGAAAAACAGCTGACGCAGTACAGGTGCCGGCAGCTCGATAGTATTGTGAAGTTGACGTCTTTGTTGATGGTCACAGACTGGCAGATGGAGCACCGCTCCTCGTCTTTAGGTAAAAACTCCTCCAGGTTTGGAACTAGGGCCAATCGCGACAAGAAAGGATCTCTTCTGGCGCCTCGAAGGACCGCTGCTATGTAGGCGTTTTTGGAAAGCGTTGAGATGCTGTCCATCAGCTTCAAAAGTCGATCCTCGCGGTCCTTGCCACTTGTGGATGAAGAATTCTCGTCGTCCAATTTCAGAGACCATGCCTCAATGTGGTATTTTAAGATCTGGATTTTAAGGTCGAATCGGGCGTCATAACAGTCGTTCATCTCCACGGGTGAGATGAGGGTGAATATTTCCTGTAACTTTGTGAAGACCTCATCCACAATTTTGGGGCTAGGAAATTCAGGACCATTAAAAGAATTCCCTGTGTAGGGTGTACCGATCTCGTTGGTTTTTACGGAATTCAGCGCAAACACGATTCCAGTAATCAAGGAATGTATAGGAGAGGTTCGTGCTTCGTTTAGAAATGAGTTAATTAGTTCTAGCAAGGCTTCTTCCATTTGGGACTGTGTCCTGCCATTATTCCCCTCGTGATCGTAGGACCTTGAACTAAGTTGGGATTGTTGTTGTCCTGCATCGCAAGATGAGGAGGACGTCGAAGGCTGCTCAGAGAGTGGACCCATACTGATGTTTGTCTGTGAACAAAGGAAATCTTTTAGAATTAATGGAAGAGAGAAGCAAGGAACTTGAATAGAACTTGTGTGTTAAGATACAGCGTACTCATTTATTGTTAACATACTTATGTGGAAAATTTGGTCAACACCACTCGCACACATGCGGCTTAGCAGTACAGTTCATTTTTTTATATGGATTGCGCTTAAAATAATATTAATAACTTACGTTCAAATCAACTTTGAATTTTCGTTCAAATCATAGAACATGACGCAGCTTATTTTTCTAGTCATTCACGCTGCCGTTGACAATGAAAAAGTATGCAATGAAAATTCAAAGAATCATATTTTCCAAATAATTTTAATATCACATTATTTCACTCAGTAAAATAGCTCTTTTAGAAATACCTCATTTCAAACTCAACAAAATAAAATTCCACTAATATTTAATGGTAATATCGGAGTACGTCTAGAACTGAATAGTAATGCAATGTGAATGCACTGAAACATTTTATTCCGAATTAATAGATTTATATTAATTTAATTAACAATTTCATGCTTAACCAAGCAGAGATCGTTATTTCCCTGCATCTCATATTCAACCACTGCATCAGTGCTGAAGAAATTCAAGAGACTCACAGCTGAGAATTTTTGAGCATAAACCATGATACTGGACGAAATTTGCCTTTTAAAAGTCATACCAGTCACGTACGTATGAATATGTCGAAATTCATCACAATTTTGTACAAAGTAAAGCACATCCTAGTGAGAGCAGCACTAGGAATGCTTCACAGTGCACTGATTCACCCTTCATGCAATACGGCGTTGTCACTTTGAACGAAAAAAACAGAACATCCACAATGCCAACAATCCATTAGAGTTGTGGCCGACTCAGAAAACGACTTTTTAGCTAGTGGTTCATTCAAGAACTTCGAAGTTCTTACAGCGCCTGAATATTGATGATTTCCTTTCAGATGATCCATGAATAAAATACTTCACACATTCTTCAATGAAAACAATTTGATTTGTGTTATTTCACTGCATCCTTTGTTGTTAACCTAATTTCATCAGTGGAATTTTTCGACTAGAAATTAAACATTTTTCTCACAAAACTCATGCTGCAAGACCCCCAGAGTCGATAAACAAACAAATATTTCAATACAAACTCAAAAATAAAGCAAATTTTCCATCACAATTAAAATATTTTACGACATTTAAAAAAAATCAAAGTACAAACAAAGTGATCTCAGCTCGTAGGAAAAGACAGTCCTTCTTGAATAGCGCAACATGCGTCGGAAAATGAATTGTGGAGTACGGCATGTGAACTGCGAATTGAGTGGAATATCGTGTAAAATGTTCGTATGCAGCTAATGCAAAATTTAACTTAAGTAGAGTAGTCAAACATTTATCTAATTGAAGCTGTCATTTTTGAACACGTGAGCAATGTAGTATTACTCGATGTCAAAATACTTTTTTAAAAATTCTATTGGGCAACTCACCTTCGAACGCAGTTTCGAAAAATAACACAATCAGAGCACTTTATTTCTCACTAGAAGTCAAGAATTTAGGTAACCGCTGAAGTCTATGATATACTGGATAGAGCTACCACGGCTCCTCTCCATATATACCCACGCCCCGCCTCCAAATTAGCACGCTTAGGTTCCGATCTCGGTTTACAATAGAGACAAAAGGCGGTCTTCCCTGGGGGTTAGGGGCGGCCTGGGAAGCAGTCTTCGACTTCATTTCAAACTTCAGTGATCAAAGAGTAAAAAGTTGAACGTGCAGAGCCGTGCTTTGCTTCTGAATTTTTTCACACACCAAATAAAATAATTTGTAGGATTGCCGCAGAGCTTCATTTTCTCGTCATATTTCAAAATTATGCCGAATATATTTTCGAAGATTCCACCCATACAGTCGCTGGGAGTTTTCATTTGGCTATGATTCTTGTCATTCGACTGAGATTTACAATTATGTCGATTCTCTGATGAAAAGAAAACAGTTCTCAAAAGGGTGTTTTCTGCGGATGATCTTAGCAGTTCATGATAAGAGACGCATCAGCAGTTCAGTAGTCGTAAAATAAGTCAATCAGTTATGCAGATGAGCGAGTTAGCTTCCATTAATTTATTAGTCATATTCATTTGGGAATGAAGCTTTCCAATTTAAAAAACTTGAAATTTACAATAATTTCAGTTTAACAGCCCAGCAAATTAATAATCCAGAAAACACCAGACATTAATGTCACATTTTTAACCAAGAAACGCATGGGCGTGGGAAAATATCAAGTTTGCTCCTTTCTTGCGATGTTGAAAATAACAGTTTCCACACAACGCAACCTGGAAGCGTTAGAGCAGCAACCCTCACCAGACAGCCTGCGCTGACTACACCTGTGCGCTCGTCCTTTGCTCTGATTCTGTGCTCCTCCAGCGCTCTTGAAGAAGCGCCGTGACATGAGATGTACTGAAGCATATTTTAAGATTAGTAGTAGAGAGGAATGTTCATGTTTTTCAGCGTTGATAGGTCTTCTTCAAATTTCCATAAAGACATTCTTCAGTTCCTCAGCTGTCAGTGACATCACCATTTCATGACGCACAACGCATCGAGAACAAAATACCCAAAGCTCAAAGCTGCCACCTGTTCCGCAGGTCAGTAGCTTTAACGAAATGTTGTGGCTGTGTAAATGTGTGCCCGACCGCAGCTCTAACGACGGCGAGAGATGGTCGAGTTGTGGGTACTGAATGACGCCGTTGTTGTCGAATTTGTCTGTGCTTTGTTCAGCAGTGAATTGACTTTCTTCCAATCTCGTCTCAATAAAATAAATTGTCTTCATTTGGAAGATGCTCGGCTTTCAAAATTCTAAAATGAGCTAACCTACCCACAAAGTCCCACGAATGTTGAATAGCAATTATCGATGTTCGATTGGAAAACTTATTAATAGATATAAATGTCTACTGATGTTCCGCAACATTACGTGTTGTGCCGGGCTCGCAATGATGGTTTCAGATCGAAACCATATTATTGACTCATTTTACTTTCCTACTCAACAATAATGCGTTCATTGTTTTTAAATTTTGCGTCACCAATCCGATGGTGAATAGAAATGGAATATTGTCTTGAAACATGAGTGATTTTGATGGATGGGTAAATTCAGCAATATCGAGAGCTTCAACTCGTAATAAGTCAATTATTGCATGTTATTCACATCAAAATTATATTTGTATTTATATGTGTTTTTTTCCGCTCCGCTCGATCCATGGGTTTGAGAGCGGCTAAGCAATTTAACAGTCAGCTTTATTTTGCTGATAATTCTGCTCCACTTTTTGCCCCCAGCCGTGTTTGTTTCAAAGGTTCGTTCGTTAGGAAGAAATTTGAGATTGTGTACACGCGCCCAAGAAGTCGAGCGAAAAGCTCAACATGAAACAAATTCTCAGCATTTGTCTCCTCACGATTGCTACCCCGAACTTTGCCGCCCTAGTGTTGGTTCTGATCAGATTTTGAGTCTCGCTTCTCTTCCGAATTTGCTGAGATCAGTGTTTGGTTGCAGTAACCATCAGTCAAGACCTACTCGACAGAACAACTCTAACAGCAAATTTCAAACAGTCAGCGTCGTTGACTTTGGGACTTCTCAGAACTGCGCAGGTTGGGAAAGTTTAGAAAATAAGTCTTAACTTCAATTTGATCATGTGAGCTCTCCATCCATGACTGCTTGGTAGACAAAGCGACAAAACCTATCAACCATTGTCGTTTTCCTAATGGACTTAAAGAGATCCGCAGGAGTGTTGGAGCCTCTGAGCCGATCAGGAAACCATCCCAGATCTTCTTCAGCAAACGACGACTACCTGCGTCAAATTTTGGCTGCTGCTCCTCGTTTTTTTCTTCGGTGAGAAAACATTATCTACGCCTCCACGGGACGGGCACGTGTCCTTAATGGTGGTGGCGCGGGTGCGGGAGAATCATATTTTATAAACGAAAATTATTGCGCAAAAAATATACGCTTATTCTTAAATTCGTTTTCGTGTAAAAACTTCATTCACATCTGAGATTATTTCTTTCGCCAGAGAGTTTGTCAAGAATTACCTTACTTCAAATATATGTAACAGACCTAAGGTATTTGAGTTTTGATGGTGACGAGTGACTTTAATTTTTGTTTTATTGGGTTGTCTTCATGATAATTCAAATATTGTTCAATACTGGCTTGCACAACAATTTTTTTAATTAAATCAACTCATGAGTGACGTAATTTTTTTTTTCATGGTGAAGATAATTTATTCACTCCCTCTGGGCATACAGGATGAACAATTATAGTCAGAATTGAAATCATTGTTTTAGTCTAAATAAATTCGGTACCTTAGAGATGGTCGTTGATTTTGTTTTTCATTTTTAATAAAATACAGAAAAATCATAAACGGCAAAACTTTATTCACACAATTCATAGTTAGAGGGGCTAATACATACATAGAAAACTACGAACACCAAAATAACGATGTTTGCCATGTTTGTACGTCCGCCAGGCAGGACACCGACTCCATTCAGCAGCAGGTCGTCCAGGTCACTCGGTTAGTGAATGTGTGGACACTCGAAAATTTTCATTTCTCAGCAAATCATCATTGAGAAACATCTTTTTCCAAATATAGAATTGGTTATCCTCCAAAATGCCTCACAACGCAGTCCCCCCAACACAACACAAGTCAGAAGAGCGGCGTGTCACAGAGTTGAAGGCTGGAGTGTCGTACAAAATACGCCAGCGTTGAGCTATCACAACAGCGTGCCATTCCTGGTCATTGGAGACGCCAATGTCGGCAATAAAAGTGAACTGGCGGCTGGGCAGAAACAGCTCGCGCGGAGTACAGGGTTTCCCCAAAAATTAATTTTATTTATGTCTGCCTACCGCAGTACTCATAAATGTTATGTTAAGGTAAATAATAAAAATATGTTAGATAAAAGCAATCGACATTCAATTCAAGATAATGAAATGTCATGATAAAACGTAGATGCAACTTGGCCATAAAAGTACTTGAGTCATCGTCAGTCAAAGAATGAGTACATTTTTGGGGGCACCCTATGCTTTGATACCATGATGTTTGACTCTACTGTTAAGTTGAGCTACGGTCATGCACTGAGCTCGAAACATAGTTGTGTTCGAAATTAAGTATAATGCCGTTAATGGCTCGTTAGCAGAGCTTTATAAAAATTTCAGTGGAACACATTTGTGATAAATACATTTCACTCAAATCTAGAAGAGAGCAGCAATTTTTTGTTGATGTTTTGTTTTACACAAACTACAACAGAAACATCAAAAAAATCAATTCAACCTAACATCATTTAAATTCAGTTCATCATTATTCAACCTGGATTTAACAAAAATTAATTTGAAGAATTTATTGAATTTTCCTTAAACTACACAATCATCTTGAATGCTACTTAAATTTGTAGGTCTTACAATTATTTTCCTGTGATGGTCGACTTTAGACAATGTTTCCCGTGTCGAAACTTAGTCCTGAGTTTGATCTGTTGTATCTGCGGGCGATAATATCCCCATCTAGCAAATACACCCACTCGTTGCCGCTCACCAACGCGTGTGTTGAGAGCTCGTCGCTCACCAAAACCGCGTGTTGAGTGCTCTCAAAACTTCAACGCAAAATAAAAATAAAGGTTCTAACTTCATCACAAAATAGAAATAAAGGTTCTAGTTGTAAAACTGATACTTGAACTACGTACAAGATAAAATGTTCAGTTCGGGGCTTCATCTTAACTGTGATGTTCGAGGTAAAGCTCGCACGATCACTGTAGCATTGGATTGTGATAACGAGATGGAGGTTATTAATTATGTTACTAGTTATGTAATTGGTTACATTAGCCATTAAATAGCTATATGTTATTAAAATGTAGTTAATTGTTATTTAGTTTTTAATTAGTAATTAGTTATAATTAGTAATTATTTATTAATTCGTTATTAACTATTAACAAGTAATTAGTTAATAATTATTTATTAGTTATTAATTAGTAATTAGTTATTAATTAAGTATTTGTTATTGATTAGTAATTAATTCTTAATTAGTTTTCAGTTATCAATTAGTAATTAGTTATTAATTAGATTTCAGTTATTTGGGTATCTTGTGCTAGGGCAGGAAGCGCTGCGAGTTGTGCAGACGACGAAAGGCGGGAAAGACTCGAACATCATCGTTCTTAACCTCAGATAGCTAAAATTTTCCCATGTAAGTTTTCGGGATTATTGCATTCATTCGTGTCAAAAAAATTTAAAGTTTCTAACAAGTTAGTCGACTTAATTCATTTGCGAATCGGTTTTCGATGTGTACGTACTACGACCTGACTGATTAGTTTTGAAGCTTACTGCATGGAGTTTTGTTACAGCGTTTAAAATGTTACAGCGTTTACAGGGGATTTAAAAGTTAAGGAACCGTGAATACGATTGCGCCGTATTTTGTCTATCAAAGATATTTCTATAAGGCATCCATAAAAATCTAAGGAAAATTAAGCCATAAGTATGCCCAGACTTCCTCAACCGCAAAAATCAATTCTTTGCAGTTGAGGAACTCTGAGGAAAAATCAACTCAACTGCAAAAAATCAACTCAACTGCAAAAAATCAATTCAACATCGCCCTTACACTCCGATAGCCTAGACAACATCATTTAAATAATTTAAACAATGTATTTACCATAAGCGATATAGTAGAAGATTATTTCTTAACTCCAGTACAATGGACACATTTGAGTATAACTACCTGCCCAAATAAGTTCAGTAGCTTCTAGGGCGACCGTCAGACCCAGCACTAATCTGTACGTCATAATCAGGTAGTAAATTCCTAAGTCCGTCTCTTACACTCGTGCTGCGCTGTAGTGAATGATTTCTGCTTGAAGGCACTTCTGAAAAAATCACCTCACGACTTCAGCACGTGTGTCGCCTCGACTTGAACAGTTGCTCGAGTTTTGTAGTTGTAGCTCGACTGTCACGGCCAAACCGTCGAGAAGATTAAGCGTCAGAGTTGGACAAGTAATAAGTATGGCTTTTGCGCGGAACTTTCAGACCTGAGTCATTATTAAATTGCGTGCCTGACAGGTGCGTTAAACTTGTTGTGTATGGGGTCGATTTCTGAGGTTATTGTTGCTTGTTAAGGAAAATGGTCGCAGCAATTAGTCATGAACGGCTGACCGTTGGTTTGATCCTGGAATGAACTCGAGTAAACCGGTCGATCCCAGATCACTTTTTACCCCGCAACTTGTCGCCAGTGGGAAGTTTCTCCTGAGAATCATACCAAAATTTCTATTGCTCAAATGAAATTGTGAAAAACATAATTATAGTTAAGTAAACTTGGCAATAAGCACTGAATTGCTTGTGATAATAATGCAGATAAAATTTAAAAGCCTTCCCAGATTTAAGTGTGAGGCAATAGTCGTGGAATATGAAGATCTCAAGTTGAAGTCTCATACTGAAATGTAAAAAGATTTTGAAAAATTTTGTTCATGTTTGGTGTATTTTTTCATCAATCATTGTTTTTCGGATTCATCTTGTAAAGATAAAGGATAAAAAGGAAAGCTGCTTGTTTCCAAAATACTTGGTACAAGAAATGCTTTACAACCACTTGGATTTTGAATATTTTTATCAAACCATTATAAACAGACACCAGCCATGTCAGGGTGGTATAAATAGACGGGAAAAAGCTCTCAAATACTGGAAATACTGATGAAGAATTCTTCGATGGACAGTTACCTCTTACATACACCACAAGCTTTCATCTCGCCTTTTAAAACGTAGAAATTAAAAAATATATATTTCGAAATAAGTGCAAAGCTTCATACATAATCAACTAGCAACGCTTGTAAATTTGTTAAAGTTTTTTAAATTATCACTTTAGTGCTGTGAGTGTAACATGCGAACGATGACGATTTTAAGGAGTGCGTAGTCTATATCATCACATCCATCATCACTGTCATCGCACCCATCATCACTGTTATCGCACCCATCATCACTGTCATCGCACCCATCATCACTGTCATCACAACTACCATTGATGTCACCACATCCACCATCATTGTAATCACACCCATGTATAAATTTTACATGGCCGGTATAGGCCCAGGAGACATGCTAAGCTATCGGTAGCACAGCCTAGCTATCCCAGCTCGGTTCCCATACCTGATTCTGCTTTGAAAGTCACACTGAAGCAGCCAACAACAAACTGTCTCTCTCAGTAGACGAGTCCTGGGATGAACTGGATTACCGAAAATTTGGTAACTTATCACGCAATTTGAACATCGTTTTATCGTGGCACCAAAAGCAAAAAAACGCACGGGTTTTTGAACACGAAAGATGTACGCTAAAAAAACGCACGCGCTTATGAAAACGAAAGATGCTAAGAGGGAAGGGCGTAAAAAAGAAGGGCGTGAGAGAGAAGAAGGTTAGGGAGAAGGGCTTAAGAGTGAAGATCGCAAGGGAGAAGGACGTGAGGGAGAAGGGCATAAGGGAGAAAGACATAAGAAAGAAGGACGTAAGGGAGAGGGGCGTGAGGGAAACAACATAAGAGAGAAGGATGTGAGGGAGAAGAGCATAAGGGAGAAGGGCGTGAGGGGGGAGAAGTAGGGTCCATTCATGCAGAGTACGAAGGTCGCTAGGGAGAGCAGGCTCCCTCATCGTAGAGGGGGACTGCGGGGGTATTGGGGGTAGGTTAGGAGAGGGGGTGCCAACACATGACTCTGACTAACACCTGCGAATAGTTCCATGATGGTAGTGCTGGTGTTGTGTTGGGGATTAGGGAGTGCTAGTGTTGTGGGGTGATGCGCAAATGTAGTTTGGGATGCGGTGGTGGTGTGTTGGTATTTGTACAGTGCTAGTGTTGTGGTGATGTTGTGCAAATGTAGAGCTGTGATGTTGTGGTAGTGGTGGTGTTATGAATAATTGCAAAGTGCAGCTCTTACACTCACTTTGTTGTGTAATGATGGTGCTTATACAGTGATAGTGAAAGTGGTGTTCGAGTTAGGATATGATTGTTGGCGTTGTAGTGGAGTGATGATAGTGCGGATGTGGTGGTCATGTACTTGTGGGGCTAATAGTGCAAGTGTTATGTTGACAGTGCTGGTGTTTTAGCGATGAAAGTAGTAGTACTGGCGTTGTGATGACAGTAATGTCATAGAAACATCAAACCTGGTGATGAGTTGTGATGTGAGTTGGTTCACAGTGAGAAATAAAACATCATAATATGAAGCGTTTCTCTGGTGCTGAAACAGGATATTTTTTCAAGATCATTTTGCGTTTGTAACGCAAGTAAAAATAAACCTGATGAATCGTGCTAATGTTTATCACAGTCGCGAGCATTCATATTGAAAAAAACGTGTCAAAATTGACTTTAAAAAGGCTTTACAATTTTATCACGTAAAAACTTTAGTACCTCAAAAAATACTGAAATGATTTCTGTTGAGATCATTGAGCCACTAACAATCAAAAATGTTACTAGGAAGAAGAACTGCATCAGTGGGCTGAAACTTCTAAAAAAAACAAGCAAAGTTCGTGAGAGATGTCGGACTTAACGAGAGATGTATTATCAGGCCTAACCACTTCTGACATAGGCAGATACTGTAGGGTGCTATTTCATTTTTTTACTTCAGTTATTTTAATATAAATTAATTATTATTAGGTCTAGCCACTTCTGACATAGGCAGCTACTGTAGGGTGCTATTTCATTTTTTTACTTCAGTTATTTTAATATAAATTAATTATTATTAGGTCTAGCCACTTCTGACATAAGCAGCTACTGTAGGGTACTATTTCATTGTTTTATTTCAGGTATTTTAATTTAAATTTGAAATTTTATCGGTTTACTACAGCATGTCGTAACGTGTTTTGTTTGTAATATTTGGGGGCGCTGAGGACTGTGTCTGGAGACCGAGCCAAGTCCTTATCTGATGGAAGTTAATAAACAAATCGCGGTTGAAAACTGAAGTATGAGCGGAAATAGCCCATTATGTAGTTGATGGTTACGTAATAAAAACATCTGAATCACTATAGAATATACAATGGATGTCTGTGAGAAAACAATGAAGTTTATTGTTTAAATTATTTCAAATAAGTTCTTTAGAGGCTCCTCAACCCCAGCATTTAAATAATTGTGAACATACGTTGCTGTATTTGCTGGTCGTCTATCAAGTAAGAGAAGAATAACTTCTAAATCTACGATGAGGGCAAATAGCAAATTTCCTGATTCCTTTATAACAATCTGGCTGAAAATTTTTAATAGCCCCACGTTACAATCCCAAAGCATGATGAATGTAGATCATTAAAAAATATCTTTCGATCACAAAGCGCACATATGGTACCACAGCACAAGACATTTCGATCCCAAGGTACAATTTCAATATGGATCAGTGCCGAAGCACAGAGCGTATTGATAGCAAACAAAACAAAACGTTCGTCGATCCAAAAACACAGTCTTTTTTGATAGCAACCCAAAATGCACATCAACCTCAAAGTACAATGTACTGTATGTTGATCTCAAAACACAATGCGGTTCAATAGCAAAACACACTGTGTGTCGATCTCAAAACACAATGCGGTTCAATAGCAATGCACAATGTGTGTCGATCTCAAAACACAATGCGCTTCAATAGCAAAACACACTGTGTGTCGATCTCAAAACACATAGCACAACACTTTCAAACTGCAATTCATAAAATGGCCAGCGCGCAATGACTGAAATAAACTATTCATATCGCAATAAAACGTCTTTTTTGTGCCCTGTCTAACTTCTCGCAGCCGGAGTAAGATATAAGTCGAGAAATTGGCATGCCTCGTCTAATATTGCCTGGATGTGAAACCATAAATATAGAGGAATTATTGAAAATAAAGCACGTTTTCAAACAAGAGAAAAAGTCAGCGGCTTGGGTACACAGTTTTTAAGCCTTGCTATTCCTTGCTTAACTTAACGGTTTTTGATTTACTAAAACAGTTTTTAAGCCTTGCTATTCCGGACACACATCTTTCTACGTTCCTTTTCGTCACACTGGAAATGATGCATCAGATCTTTTCATCTGAGTTCCCTTTGTTTGATAGATCGTGAATTACTACTCGTCAATAAGTCTCGCAAAAAAGAAACAAAGATTTCGAGTCGTGTCTTCTAAGTCATAAAAAATGACCGATGCTCATGACACGAGTGCGTGATTCATGTGAGTGTAGTGTGTGTATGTGTGTTTTTATGAGTGTGTGTGTGCGTATGTCTGTGTGCGAACTGTGTACGTCTGTGAACATGTTTGTCATAAGGACTCTTTTTATGCTTGCATTCACGTGCGCATGTTCATAACGGATAATAATTTGTTAAGCAAAATGATATTATTCCAACATCAATGTAGGTTAGTAGCCATGGGTACACGAACAAAAATAGCTTCACGCAAACTTAAAATAAGCAGAAGAATAAAATTGTCCCTTCCTTTATCATTATCATCTTTATCAGTAAACATCTACTTGCCGTCATCATTTCCATAATCGCACTTTACTAGAGCATTAACGAGGCGTTATGAGATCAGTACTTCCCATGACAGATTGTTTTTTCTATGAGAAATGTTTCTATAGTAATTAGAAATATTTCTATTGCTTTTCTATAAGAAATACGCCAGTACGAGCGCTGCAGCCGCGTATACCTGGGGCAGGATTTCAGGACGATTTACATCATCGCACAAATTTACGCCGGTACAACGTCGCAGTACTCAACACGTGGTAACCATTGGGCCGTACGCTGAATGGATGAATTATATTAAAAAAAAACTTGAAGAATCGCGCAAGGAAAAACAGTTCGTACTGTAACCAAATCGATGGAAGAACTTTTGCTGCTGCCTGCAGTGCCGTCCCGACGATGTAGGTTGTTTGTAAATCTGGCCCCTGTATTTCGGGCAGGGCTAATGTTATGAAAAATCCGAATGTCTTCGAATAATTATCCATTGTATACTCACGATTGTACTTTTTATAACCACTAATTCGAAGAGTTTTCCAATTCTTTCAGTGAAAAATGCTCATATTTAAGAGCGATTTGTTTGAAAGGAAATATTATTCTTCGACAGCCAGTTTCATTTTACGTGAGGAATTTTTGGAGAGCCTCCACACTTGCACGCCGTGAGGGCATGCGGACTTCACCTCCCACCAACACCTCCAATGCAGGAGCGGCAACCGCGTCATGAAGCCTCAAGGTCAGTTGCTGGAATCCTGTGCTGGATTTTCAGCGTTTTAACACGTTTCCCGAGACCGGTGATCACTGAGGGGATTTTAAAAATGCTTCTTACCTACCAGTAGTCATAAACTCATTTTTATAAATACTTAATCAAAGTGAAATGAAGGCATGATGCAGTTAATGTTTGATGTTTTCAAAATTGCATACTGCAATTGACTTTAGATTTGAATTGAATATTGAACTTCAGTTTAACCCATCGCAGTTAACGTGTTAAGTTGCAGATATCCATATTTCGGTGTCGTGGTTATTTATCTTTTTTTATTGTAATCGAACGATTGAATCATTTAATTGGATGTTTGTGTCCTTGTGTCTGTAATTATTTCTATGAAGGACAGTAATTTATCGCCGACATCAAACACTATGACCGATCAGAATACCATACCGTTGTTGTTTCTCATTCTTCGTAGAATTGTTCATGGCAACTTTATTTTTAATAATTGTAATATATGTATAGCGTTCCTAATACGTTTTTAAACATCATGATATAATTTCTACGAATGTTGTTGCACTCGAGGGAAAAAGTGGGCGGCGTTCTCGAGATGCGCGTATGCTAAAATCATTATCATAAATGGAGAGACGCACTTAGTCAAAATACGCTTCTAATCCTGGCTGATTTTTTTACTTGTGCTTGTCACGCAATGCAGGAAAATTAGGAGAGTTAAGATGTCTCAATTTAAGTCACAAGTTAGTCACAAGTCCGCCATCAGCCGAGTTTTACGGAAGTTTTCACTTAGCTCCGCTGCTCGCTAACTCAGCGAAGTCCTGGAGGCGAAAAACAAGTTCAGGCGGGACCGTCCGGACGCGATGCTTTTTCCTACGCCAGCCCCTCTGAAGGAAAACCGTGAGGGCAAATCCGAGAATTTTTTCGGCAAAAATTTCATATTCATTTCATATTTTTCTGTATTCATATTTTTCATATTCCTACATGATGTAGGAATATGACCGATTAGCAAGATCTTGGCGACCCAGTTTTTTTCGCCGTCTGTGTGCGTGTTTTTCACCACCCAAGTAGTTAAATTGCTCAGGCGGCGAAAAATATGCATGCTCTGGCGCAAAAGTTTAATTGGGGAGCTGCCTCGGTCTCGTCTCCGTTCCTTCATTTCGCTGCGGCGCTCTTCTATAGTACAGTAAATAAACATCTAAAAAGGATATGTTTGTCATAACTTTAGATTGAAAAAGCATTTTGTTTGTATTCACAACGTTATCTGAGCTCTCGAACAAAAGAGGATAGATAGAGCGAAATAAAAAGCTGATTGAGTATGAGGGTTTCTTCTGTACTGTCCGCCATCCCTTATCTCTGTTTTCTACGCCACCAGAAAATCTCCTTGTTCCGACAAAGCAAGCTCACATGTTGAATCGAACCGGAGACTGTCTCACCCAGAGTGTGATGATCTTATATGGCTCAAAGAAAGAGACGATGAATATTTACTGCAGGAGACCAGGGCGTTTAATGACCTGCATTACAAAAAAAAACAATGCTCAGTTTGCAGGGTTCTTAAAATAAAATACTGCTAATCCAGGAACTAAATCGTAAATTAAAACTTAAAAATTTCTTTTGAAAAACGCTCATGTCCGGCAAGTGTTCATGTCTGGCCGTTTCTTTTTTTTAATGAATATGGCAGAAAATTAAAAATGATTGTACACTCTATGCAAATCACCGACACAGAACTCAAGAAATTTCAACCAAGCTCTCGCACAGCTGTGCCCAAGAATACCAAATTTAAGTATCTTCATTCCATCCCACTTACTAAAGTCTTTCTCTATTCATTTAGTACTTGTAAAAAACTCTAATTCCGGGCAGACGGAACAGGCCGTCACCTTGACTTTGGGAGACACTGGACACACGCACACGCACACACGCACACACTCTCTTTCTCGGTCAGTTGTGTTGCAATGCTCTCACTCTCCCTCAGTTGTGTTGCGACACACATGTCGACACACAAGCTGTTATAAAAACTTGTTATGTTATAAATGCTTGTTATTTGATCGCTTCGTTTAGACCCTAGTGATAGAAGTGAGCACAAATGGTCCACAGGGTAAAATGAGACGTGACAAAAACGTGGGTCCGCAAGATCATGGAGTCAAAATTCTGTGGTCGGGATAACGACTGTGACTAAATAAATTTCCGGACCAAACAAGAATTTCCAAACTTCTCTGTGAGCGAATGATGAAGAGTAGTTTAAAGTCGTTAGTTGGACTACGGTGAAGAAAGCAAACATAGGTTGAAAGCCGTTATTACGAAATTGAAAGTTATTACGAAATTTGAAATCTCTAAGAGAACGAATGATAAAGAGTGGTTTAAAGTTGTAAGTTGAGCCGCAAAAGCAATAAAAAAAATTCAGGCATTATTTCGAGCGAACTACAAACAGAGGTTTATGGCCTTAAGTTTGAGCGTCGGTGCTCCAGTATCTACCACTTGAGGCAGGAGGTGATAAGCAGCTGATGACGTGTAGCAGCATAACATCTGGGTTGTAAGATAGGCCTTTTTCTGTAAAAATTTTGTAAGTTTACTATTAAAAGCCATACATAAATTCCACTGAGCAGCAGACAACCCAAACGCTAAATCAACTTCACTGCAGAAGAAAGGGCCAAATTGAATAATTTTTTCGGGAGAAAAGGGCAGCATAGCAACCTTGTCGATTTGGGTTATACAATTTCCCTTTTTCTGTAAAACTGTGCAATATCTTTATTAAAATCTATCCATAAAATTCATTGAGAAACATACAACCCGAGCGCTAAATAAACTTCACTGCAGAAGATTCATAAAATAGCCATATTAAATAATTATTTTCCTGAGAAAAAGGCAGTAAGGCAAGCCAGTCTAACAAGTGACACAACTTCTGTAGCGGTTTGAGGACACCGGAGACGGATGCACCATATCAGTGTCTGACTTGCGTTGTTAAGTGAGCTGTGAACTGTTAATCTCGTGTTGTTTACTGATGCAAATGGTTCTTTGTGTGATTGGGAAACATATATTGAAACTGCCACTTGCTTTCAACCTGCATTTGCTTTCTTCACGGATAGATTCCATGACTTCTACGCATTTGGCATGTAGCTAAATAAACCTCTATGCATTGTGAAAAAGTTTGTGATAATTTTACTGTGGAATAAACAGCTACAAATTTTTACTATCATTCGAAAGCGTGTAGATTTTGTGTTCATTTCATTTCAATTTTATCGTGTCACTTTATATTAAGCTTCAATGTTAGAACTGGTTTGTACAGTAAAACAATTGGAATTTTTTCGGTGGGCTCATGAGAAGTATAAATTTGCTAGTGTTCTCAGTACATATGCAACGTTGAGCATTCATTATTTTTTTAGCTCAAGATCAAGCCTATCTAAAATTTTACAACGTAAATAAATCTTAAAACACCAAATGGGTCCCTAATATCGAGAATTATTTCATTCCAAGTCCATATTCCAATTTTTCTTTAGGCAAAGTTGGTGGCTAGAACACATCGGCAGCAGCAAGCGTTTAATATTGACGCATGAGTTATTTTTAAAGAATTTCAAAACATCGTTTTGTAAAGATGAACACGTAGTACACGCAGAAAGAACAGCGGGGTTTTCAGAAGGTCGAGTTTTGCTTTTGTAAATATTAACGCTCCGGCATAATTAAGTCGTGTGAGGTGCACCACACACCTACGACACTTAGGTCACCACACACACCAACATCATTTCTGCTCCACAACGTTTGGAGTCGAAGAAATGAGATGCATTCGAGGAAATGATCTGTCAACGTGAGTGCGCTATATGTACTGTGTGTAGAATCATCAACTTCTTTATTTAATTAATGTTGCAAATAAAAAAGTATTACAGATCTGACAATGTGTTCACGGGCACATACATCAATTTTCGTTTCAATCTGATTAAATGAAACATAAATTCCAGATATTTTAGTTCAAAATGGAAACAAAATTATACTACGTTCGGGTGTATCTATTAGCGAATATTAGGCATCTTTTACACCTATTTCCACACAAAAACAAGTAGATACTGTACATAAACCCAATACTCGAAATAACTCGCTGTGAATCAAGGAGCATTCATTTTGGGTTCACCACTACCAAAAAGCGTAAGATCCTATTTATCCCTTCAGGAATGAGTTATGGGAAATAGGAGATCAAATCTTCTCACAGTTCCTCCCGAACGAAGAGAATGATCGAACGAATTGAGCACTTGAAATGTTTCTCCTCACAACTTAGAAGAGCCTAAATAATATAAGTATTTACAAAACCTAAATAAGTAAATAATTGCATTAACTAATAACTTTTTAAAACTATGATGTAAAACAAATTTCGTTGAAGCAAGTGTTTAGAAATTAAGAGTGGTATTCAAAATTAACTGCTCGTACGATTACGTTTTTTCAAACGACTCGTAAAATATGTACGTCAACGAGTGATATCCATTAATCTTACCCTAAATCAACAGCTTATGTTTTTTCTAGGTACAGTGATCAATATAAACTCTGGGCAGCGTATATGACCATTAATTTAAACTTGAATCACTCATACAGAGTGAAGAAATTTTGTTTCGACAAATACTTCGAAGTTAAAAGACACATACAACTTTATTAATTTACATGCTGAATAGCGATAAGATTTGTCGGCTACGTCTGCTCTCCCAAGACGAAGTCACCCATCTCCAACCAAAGTAACTTTTTTTACTTCTGTAGGTTCAAAAAATCTATTTCCAAAGCTATTTTCATTCGCATGATTGACATTTTGAGAGCATCAATAGCTTCCAACGCCTATTCCCGCCTTAACCCTCTCGAAGCAGTTTCTATTCGTTTCTCCGCGTTCAAAAAGCATCGAAGTTTTGCTCATCTTACTAGGACCAGACAGCCATTTCCGAGCCGGTCTCGCCGGACGCCACCCGACGCACCAGGGATGGAACACAATGCAAGACTCGAATTTCCCTCAAAAATTGGCAAAGATTGGCTCTCTGAGGGGAACAATGCAGCCCACTTTACGCCGCGCCTGCCTCGCTGCCCTCTCCTAACGCTAAGGTGGTGTAACGCTTACGTCTCGGTGGCGCTTAGGTGGTGTAACGCTAACGTCTCGGGGGCGCTTAGGTGGTGTAACGCTAACGTCTCGGTGGCGCTTAGGTGGTGTAACGCTAACGTCTCGGTGGCGCTTAGGTGGTGTAACGCTAACGTCTCGGTGGCGCTTAGGTGGTGTAACGCTTACGGGTGTAACACTTTGCAGCGGGTGACGCTAAGGTGGAGTAACGCTTCCGCTTCGGGGACGCTAAGGTGGTGTAACGCTAACACCTTCTAACGCTAAGGTGGTGTAATGCTTATGCTTCCATACGCTAAGGTGGTGTAACGCTCACTATAGCCTGCTCTGGCATGCGGATGCACTTGTGAGATATGGCAGTTTATAAGAACGCTTCTGTATCATAATTTTCCAGGTCTTCTATTCCCTTATTGGTACTAATGAGTTAGAATACAAGCGCGCACGCCAAGGTTATATCAATTGGAGACTAATTACTACACCGAAGGTAGGGATCAGGAAAAGTTCTAATTTTATCAAGAAGAAAATCGTACAAAGGGAACGATAGAAAATTCTGTTATGTAACGCAGATTTCAGGCTACATTGATGTTCCAGATACATTCTTACGAGTTTTCAAGTATGTTTATAGAGGCAGTCCAACGGGCACAAGTCAGGCGTAAATGCACATATTCCTGTCGGAATTTGTAAAGCAGCCACATTACTTTGCATAAAAAATCCTTGAAAGGAACGGAATAACAATTAGAATCCTACATCAAACGATAATGTATGAGGTTTCGAAAGATTTTTATACGTGCATCATGCGTGCTAACCAGCGTACGCTCATACATTTTATTTTAGGGGCAAAATATTACATTTTCGATCCGAAATGGACTTTAACTATTAAGCAATTACTATTCAGGTAAGTTTACTGATGTTCCACGGTTCAATTACTTTTATTTTCCTACTTCATACTCGTACTCTGTTGATGTTGATCTTTTTAAAGTAAAAGTTGCGTAAATTTTGCGCCTATTGTTCATTCAGCACAATACATACATTGGGGAAGGGGAAAGCACGGCAACCATGTTAAAACTTGTTGCCTTGATCCGTGAGTGATGCGCCGTCAATCGGCATATTATCCACTTGGACGGCAGCGTCGGCGCTGCGCAGCGGTCGGGTAAAAATGTCCACTTCACCGAAATAGTTACCTTAGCTTGAAAATACTGCTTGCAACGGCGTAGCCACTTGACTCCTCGGCCGCCATCTGAAATTTTACAGAAACCTGCTGCTCTTGCTTTAACTTCAGTGCGCTGACCTGTGTTGCACGGGACTTACTGAGCTAATTTGTGTTCAAAGGCCAGGGACGATTTTTAGTACAAGTGTAGCGCCGCTAACTGTAGTTTTTTCAGTGCAGGAGAAAGCCTCCAAAAAGCGGCCGCCGTGTTTGGTCTGCCGAAAGTTCCCAGGCCTGTACGCCCTCCTGCCCTCCTGCAGCCACACCTTCTGCGTCTGCTGCCTCAACAGCGCCTGGAACGCAGTCCCTCTTCACCAGAGGTACGCTGTGGGAGGTGCAGCAGCTGCCAGAACACCTGACCAGAGGTACGCTGTGTGAGGTGCAGCAGCTGTCAGAACACCTGACCAGAGGTACGCTGTGTGAGGTGCAGCAGCTGTCAGAACACCTGACCAGAGGTACGCTGTGTGAGGTGCAGCAGCTGTCAGAACACCTGACCAGAGGTACGCTGTGTGAGTTGCAGCAGCTGCCAGAACACCTGACCAGAGGTACGCTGTGTGAGGTGCAGCAGCTGTCAGAACACCTGACCAGAGGTACTCTGTGTGAGGTGCAGCAGCTGTCAGAACACCTGACCAGAGGAACGCTGTGTGAGGTGCAGCAGCTGTCAGAACACGTGACCAGAGGTACTCTGTGTGAGGTGCAGCAGCTGCCAGAACACCTGACCAGAGGTTCTCTGTGTGAGGTGCAGCAGCTGTCAGAACACCTGACCAGAGGTACGCTGTGTGAGGTGCAGCAGCTGTCAGAACACGTGACCAGAGGTACTCTGTGTGAGGTGCAGCAGCTGTCAGAACACCTGACCAGAGGTACGCTGTGTGAGGTGCAGCAGCTGTCAGAACACGTGACCAGAGGTACTCTGTGTGAGGTGCAGCAGCTGCCAGAACACCTGACCAGAGGTACTCTGTGTGAGGTGCAGCAGCTGTCAGAACACCTGACCAGAGGTACGCTGTGTGAGGTGCAGCAGCTGTCAGAACACCTGACCAGAGGTACGCTGTGTGAGGTACAGCAGCTGTCAGAACACCTGACAAGAGGTACGCTGTGTG
Source organism: Morinoia aosen (assembly GCA_030386875.1). Lineage (NCBI taxonomy): Eukaryota > Metazoa > Arthropoda > Malacostraca > Amphipoda > Talitridae > Morinoia > Morinoia aosen. The sequence goes on from CM059564.1 coordinate 50,669,593, forward strand.
AGGTGCAGCAGCTGTCAGAACACGTGACCAGAGGTACTCTGTGTGAGGTGCAGCAGCTGTCAGAACACCTGACCAGAGGTACGCTGTGTGAGGTGCAGCAGCTGTCAGAACACCTGACCAGAGGTAAACAGCATGAGTTACAACAACAACCAGAGCTAACTTCCAATGATAAAAGCAGCCGTGTGTAAGTTTAACAGCGAATGGAAAATCACTCTGCTGAAAAAATTATAAATCCATCAAGTACGCGAGCAGGCTGCGACCCAATCCCAATAAATGCATGCCGAATTTATCACGACCGCATTTGCTGCGGTCCAGGCCAAGGATGTCTTACGATACCCAACACAAAAGCTAACGCAGGCAGCTATTCAGTCCTTTGTCCAATTTTCCATTTTGTCATTTTTTAGTAGTTACCTCAGCCGCTCAGATGTGGTTCCACTCTGTTTAGATAACACGATAACGTATTCTGAACAACGCTTCCCAAGTCTCTTCTCATAACATACATTCAAGCCCAATATAGAATCCTATGGACATTGTTCAGTCGTGTTTGAGTCCATGAACCAGAGGATTTGTGGCGCAACGAACTGTGCTGAGCCGAATTCTGTGGTCCTATGGCTTGTGCTTACGTGATACAACATCCAGTTCGTAGGTCAATGGAATTAATTTAATTCGTGAGAAAGTAACACATCGACCAAGGCAAATCCTATCAATTCACTCAGCAAAGACTGCTTTAATGAAGCATTCGTTCCGAAACTAATGGGATTCTCTCAGCAAGCACAATTGTAGCGAAAGACTCGTTACAAAATCTAAAGGAATTCACTCAGCAAACACTATTCTGTGTAAAACTCGTTGCAAAAATTAATAGGATTCACTCAGCAAGGACAAATTTAATGAAGCATTCGGTACAAAACTAATGAGATCCACTCAGGCCGGTCGAATGTAGTACAACACTTTATAAAAGAGAGAAAAGAACTCAGCGCGGAAAGAAGTTGTGCGGCGTCCTGATCCATTGGGATAATGAGCTCCGTCGCCTCGCAGGATAATTATCGCAGAAACTCCAATAATTTGGCCCCTCGCAACTCAATTAACTGAAACTTCTAATTATTGACTCGTTAGGTTTGCTCATTATTCACGTGAGGGCAATATTTCTGCTTTCCAAAGCAAGAACAAATGCGTCTGAAAGTTCGAACGCACCACGTGCCACTGTTGTGGGATAGCAGGGTACTGCGAAGCTTTTTTTGAGCCGTATTCTCTTTCCTTTCTTTTTCTGTCGTTTAAATGATTTAAGCAACTTGAAATTTTTTATTTACCACAGGTGGTACTTCAAGAAGATTGTTTCTAAAGGCTATCACAACGAACACATTTTTTTAATTTTAAATTGTTTAGGTAATTTGAAACAATTTAGTACTCATAATCGTATTTTTTTCTAATTTGAACGATTCAAGTAATTTTAAACAACTTATTAACCATAAGTGGTACATCAAGAAGCCTGTTTTTAAAGGCTTTTACAATAAACGCATTCTTTTTCATTGAAACGATTTAAGCCATTTTGAACAATTTAAAATCCATAACTGGTATATCAAGCATAATTTTTAATTCCTATAAGAATAAACGCATTTGAATAAGCACGGGGGCCCGAATTAGTTCAGCAATTTCTACGCATCCTGTCCTCGAATCAGGATCTTAAAGTTAATTAATTTTAAAAACCATTGATCTTTTGCATCTTTACTAAAAATAAACCATTTTAGTTTTCTTTTTTTTAATGATCTTTTATAAATGTCACTGTAGGCTTAGGATGGTCAGAACTGAATTGGGTGTCGCTTCATTTTTGTACCTCCTCTCACAAAAACGTCACGCAAGGTCAGATTTTCACTCGGTTGCAACCCGTGCCCGATGGGGATCAGCTTGATCGAAATATCGCCCATTTTGATTTGATTTGCTCCTCAATGGGAAGTAATTCAAGTTCAATACACCTCGTAATGCCGACCATCGCCTGGCATTTATCTCTGTAAGACGAACACCAGGAATATCGGTCGATACACTCAAGGGCTTTCGAGAATTTTGCTTCATTATAGTTTAATTAACCAAAATATTGTTTATATACCAGGTGAGATGTTTAATGGCTTCGTGCAATGAATTCAGAATGAATGAATGAAATGAAACCGTAATGAGTGTGTAATTACAATAAAGCTATTTCAAAGTTGAATCCATAACGATCATATTTCGGATAATAATGAAACTCTACAAAAATTTAATCTATCGCGTTGATATTTCTAATACAAATGAAACTATTGAAAAGTTAAACCCATACTGTGTGACTGTACATACATAAATACATCATACATACACACATACCATACATACATACACATACACACACGCACATACACACATACACACGTACATGCATACATACATACCTACATACATGCATACATGTTTACATACACGCACACACACATGCACACAAACATACACACCTGCACACATACACACACACACATACACACACAAAGTCCAGAAACATTTCGGGGATGAACTGAAGATGACACCACGCGCTGTGCGATCCATTGACCGGAGGCTGATGACCTGAAGGATTGATAACTTGCTGTCCTGAAAGTTTTGCTCAGACAAACTTGAACGAAAGATATTCGATATTTAGATAGTCTTTATAGTAGTGTTCAAAATTGTATGTAAATGTCTACAATATGTAAATAATTTATTATTATTTATATTTGTTTAATATATTTTATATATTCAATGTCCATTGATACATTGAGACATTGATGCACGAGGAGTCCAACTTCGTCGTTATTTCAAATTATTTTCCTTATTTGCAATAAACGTGTTTTATTCTACCGAATTAAGCCCAGACTAATTAACAGCGCAAGATTAGGAAATGCTCGAGCAGAATTGCATCGGATTGCACGTGGTAGTTGTGAGCTTAATTGTTCAAATTCGCGGGACGAGGGATTTTATAGGACGAAATGTATTGGAATTCTTTCCATCTGTAAAAAACAAAAGCCGTTAAAATCTTTTAATATAATTTGCTAAGCTTCGAGTACCAGATTCCCTACTGGCCAATAAATCTAACCAGTTATAGTTACAACGAAAACTCTAATGGGACGTCTTTCGAATCAGTTAAATTTCATATCTCTTAAAAATTATTGACGAACATGGAACACACTTCGGCCACCAGAAAAATTTCAAGGCTACAAAATTCCTCAACGTGCTCCGCACAAGTTTCTAGGCTATTCCACTTGACTATTTCTTGACTATTAGAGGGAACCAAAAGCATCATTGGCTGTGTTTGTTGCAGGAAATGTTTGGAGTGCGGTACTCGCCAGACAGCTTTTGTGCCTTCGAACGTCTGGTCGGATCAGGGCTCGGAACTTAAGGAGGAGAAGCTGAGCTCATATTTCCTCAGTGACAGGCAAGTGCTTGGCGGTCACCTCAGGGGCTTATGTGGAGTCCAACTCTGGGTAATTGATCGTGTTTTATTGGGTCTTGAGCCTGGCCGAGTCTGGCTTGTTTTTTCGTAAAATGAAGGCGTACTTTCCTTGTGTTTTAATGGATCTTGAGCCTGGACAAGACCTGCCCATTCCTTCTAAAGATGATGTACTTTCCTCGTGTTTTACTGGGTCTTGAGCCTTGTCTGTCCCTGGCATGGATTTTTTTCTCAAAAAGCTGTTTTCAGATTTTGAAACTCTCCTTTCACTTTATTAGATTTTGTGGCCTGGTATGTCCACACGCTCGTTTGTTCTTGAAATGGTGTACTTTTTTGGCTAATTTGAGGTTTGGAGCTGGCCAGGACAGGCCTATTTTCTCTTGAAATGTACTTCTCCCGTGTTTTGTTTCGAAAATGTTGTGGAGTCAAATTATCCATAGTCAAATTATCCATAATCGATATTCGAGGTTTGTGACATCATTTGATGTGAACCTCAACATGCACGGATAAGAGTTAGTTCCTGTAATTCTTAACTTGAATCGCGGTATTCGAACGACCGAGACTGATTTCTGTTCGTATAAATTCAGGTTCACTGAAAGTTCTAACCCTGAAGGTGGCCTGCGGCCGAAGCGTTTGTGGTGAGTTTTATTCGGATTTGTAGATATGTATTGAAATATTTAAACCAATATTTAGCGTAAGTTGTCTTACTCTTTCGATATGATTACGAGTGGCTCAGCTAACTGACGATGTTCATAGTTCTTTCTTTATACATTGAGCTGTACGTTAAAATGACGTCCCCCAGTCTAAATTTTTCACCGTAGCATGCATGTTTTTAGCCGCCTAAGCGATTTAATTACAGGGGCGGAAAAAAACATGCATGCAGGCGGCGAAAAAGTTACACTGGGTAATAACTGTCAGGTTGATTGGAATAAGTCTCGCTGTTTAAAACACTTTGTGCGAGTTAACTAGTTTCTTCCAGGAAATATGAAAACAAATAAAAAACGTGCACGCTACAAACCAAAACGCTTCGCTAGGCTATACCCTCTGAATAAATAACTGTGAACTTTCTTTTCGTAAATAGTATTTACTTTTTATTTTTTGCGTGACGATGGCATTTTCATACGATGCGCAGTGTTTGTTTAACGAAATTATCGCATTATCGCATCTGCCTATGGTAGAGATGTCGTCTCAACTTTGGTTGAATCTTGTCATTCGAGCACTTAAAAATTGTTGTCAGATTTAGTAAATATAATATTTTTCCCAGTGTTGAAAAATCCTTTTTCAAGTATGTTTCCAGTGACTTATGTCAGCTGTTTGTTTCCACTGTATTTCCAGTATAGTCATTGTATATCCAGTATACCCTGTATATATCCAGTATAGCTAGTGTATAGCCGGTATATATAGCCAGGATATATCCAGTACACCCTGTATACATCCAGTATAGCTAGTGTATATATCCAGTACACCCTGTATATATCCAGTAAAGCTAGTGTATAGCCAGTATAGCCAAGATATATCCAGTATAGCCAAAATATATCCAGTATAGCCAGAATATATCCAGTATAGCCAGGATATATCCAGTATACCCATTATATATCCAGTATAGCTAGTGTATAGCCATTTTACCCAGTATATATTCAGTATAACCTGTATATATCCAGTATACCCAGTATATATCTAGTAGAGCTAGTGGATAGCCAGTATAGCCAGGATATATCCAGTATACCCAGTATATATCCTGTATAGCCAGGATAAGTCCAGTATACCCAGTATATATCCAGTATAGCCAGGATATATCCAGTATACCCATTATATATCCAGTATAGCTAGTGTATAGCCATTTTACCCAGTATATATTCAGTATAACCTGTATATATCCAGTATACCCAGTATATATCTAGTAGAGCTAGTGGATAGCCAGTATAGCCAGGATATATCCAGTATACCCAGTATATATCCTGTATAGCCAGGATAAGTCCAGTATACCCAGTATATATCCAGTATAGCCAGGGTATATCCAGTATACCCAGTATATATCCAGCATATCCAGCACACCCAGGGTAAACAATATGCTCAAAGCATTTCAACAGATAATGCGATCAAAGTAACAAAATTTTAAATTCACTCGACACAATTGTTTCTAATAAAAATCATTTTCGAAATTCTATGAGAGCTACTTGGTTTGTACAATTTCATAAGGGCTTTTTCTATCACTTTTTACTTCACGAATTAGAATCCCAAGCTCTACCACATTTTCATGTTACACTCTCACATCTTCATGTTACACTCTCACATCTTCATGTTACACTCTCACATATTCATGTTACACTCTCACATCTTCATGTTACACTCTCACATATTCATGTTACACTCTCACATCTTCATGTTACACTCTCACATCTTCATGTTACACTCTCACATCTTCATGTTACACTCTCACACCTTCATGTTACACTCTCACACCTTCATGTTACACTCTCACACCTTCATGTTACACTCTCACACCTTCATGTTACACTCTCACACCTTCATGTTACACTCTCACATCTTCATGTTACACTCTCACATATTCATGTTACACTCTCACATCTTCATGTTACACTCTCACATATTCATGTTACACTCTCACATCTTCATGTTACACTCTCACATATTCATGTTACACTCTCACATCTTCATGTTACACTCTCACATATTCATGTTACACTCTCACATCTTCATGTTACACTCTCACATCTTCATGTTACACTCTCACATCTTCATGTTACACTCTCACACCTTCATGTTACACTCTCACACCTTCATGTTACACTCTCACAGCCAGCTCCTAGAGTCCCGTTGTCCCAAAAATGCCATGCCTGGACCCTCGTGTAACTCGAGCCGTAGAGGCAAATTGATCCATTGCCCCACATTCTGTTGACGTAACACATACGGATTAAACACACTGCACACGCACAATGTAACACACGCACAATGTAACAAACGCGCAATGTTACAAACGCACAATGTTACAAACAGGCTACATTTTTATTATCAAATGAATTCGAACTGCGACATACATACATACATACATACATACATACATACATACATACATACATACAATGTGGCGTAGTTTAGCATCACGAAGTTAGAAAATTTGAACAACTTGATCTTCATAAACTTGACGTAAAAACGAACCTGAACATCGGATAGGGCATGAACTCTATCTTACGTCTGGCATAAAAACGATTTAAATCGTGTGACTCGTCATGCGATGATATGGATATACGTAAATTTACACAGGAATCGAATAATTTCGAATATTTTTTAAAAACTCGCTCCCTTTCATCTTTCGAAGCATTTTCGTGAACAGTAACGATGTTGCAAAGGCGTTACGTGCTCCCAACTGCGTCCAATCGCCGTAATTAGCAGAATTCCTTCAAATGACAGGCGCAGTTGCAGCGAAAAATTCAACTCGTTTGCATTTTAATTTGTCCGAAATGAGATGAAATGACAGCGTCCGATGGGGCGGAAAAACGAGTAAACCGTGGCAGCGGCTCATTTTGTGGCAGCGGCTCATTTCGTGGCAGCGGCTCAATTCGTGGCAGCGGCTCATTTTGTGGCAGCGGCTCATTTCGTGGCAGCGGCTCATTTTGTGGCAGCGGCTCATTTCGTGGCAGCGGCTCAATTCGTGGCAGCGGCTCATTTTGTGGCAGCGGCTCATTTTGTGGCAGCGGCTCATTTTGTGGCAGCGGCTCATTTCGTGGCAGCGGCTCAATTCGTGGCAGCGGCTCATTTTGTGGCAGCGGCTCATTTCGTGGCAGCGGCTCAATTCGTGGCAGCGGCTCATTTTGTGGCAGCGGCTCATTTTGTGGCAGCGGCTCATTTTGTGGCAGCGGCTCATTTTGTGGCAGCGGCTCATTTTGTGGCAGCGGCTCATTTTGTGGCAGCGGCTCATTTTGTGGCAGCGGCTCATTTTGTGGCAGCGGCTCATTTTGTGGCAGCGGCTCATTTTGTGGCAGCGGCTCATTTTGTGGCAGCGGCTCATTTTGTGGCAGCGGCTCAATTCGTGGCAGCGGCTCATTTTGTGGCAGCGGCTCATTTTGTGGCAGCGGCTCATTTTGTGGCAGCGGCTCATTTTGTGGCAGCGGCTCATTTTGTGGCAGCGGCTCATTTTGTGGCAGCGGCTCATTTTGTGGCAGCGGCTCAATTCGTGGCAGCGGCTCATTTTGTGGCAGCGGCTCATTTTGTGGCAGCGGCTCATTTTGTGGCAGCGGCTCATTTTGTGGCAGCGGCTCATTTTGTGGCAGCGGCTCATTTTGTGGCAGCGGCTCAATTCGTGGCAGCGACTCAATTCGTGGTAGCGACTCAATTCGTGGCAGCGGCTCAATTCGTGGCAGCGGCTCAATTCGTGGCAGCGGCTTAATTCGTGGCAGAGGCTCAATTCGTGACAGCGGCTCAATTCGCGGCCGCGGCTCAATTCGTCAATGCACCTTTTCGCTCCCCGTACAAGGAACTTGCTAGGAAGTAAGAGCGTGATGTCTGCCTGCATAAAGGGAGAACTCAGGCATATTCCTCCTGAGAATTTATGCAACATTAGTTTCTTCCGCGCACAGATAGTTTTGAAATTTGAAGTATTCATTTCCGATTACGAAGAAAATGTGAGAAAACAAGGAGGATTGATTGGAAGAATAGTAAGATTTACACAGAGTTGTTTTTTTATAGGCTGTAACTTAAATTTATTAACATTTATACACTGTAGATGTGTTGTTGTTATGAGACATTCGTATAGAAGTGTCGTTATAAAAAGGCGCACTTCGTAGATGAATTTCCGCGTAGCTTCGAAAGACGAAAATTTATCCCAGCTTTATGAGTTAGGTGCTAAAAATGCCTAACTTAAATTCAACGTAATTTCTAACTCTTCAGTGAAATGGAATAAAGTTTGTGAAAATATTCCGTGGACAAAGTCCCTCTGCCAGTGCACTCGTATACCGGACCGGTTACGGTCAGATGGAGATGTTCTCAGTCTAGTCTGAACTAGCACTAAAGTCTACGCATGAAAATTCTATTCCCAGAAGAAAAGGGCCTCATGGAGGTCAACTCTGGTGATTTGATGCTTCAAACTTGGTCCGGGCAGAGTAAAATTTGAATAATAAAATGCTCAAACATTTCGCCATTGGATGTATAACGTGTATGAATCTTTTTTTATCAGAAGTCATTTCTGTATTTCTCAGAAGTGTTACCATAAGTTAAGCCTGCTTCAGAATCAAGCCTCACAATTTTAGAGAATATTAGAGCGCATAGAATTTAACATCAATCAGCAATGAAGGACCGGAAAATGAAGCGATTAATAAAATCAACAACGAATTGAATTAAATTTTTGACTGGATTTGAAGCGAGATCTTTCAAACGAGCGCAAGCGATCAGAACCGATTTTCTCTCTTACGCCGATGTCCTGAGACGTTCAACTGCTTCGAAACCTCTCTTTATTTCCTGTAAAGTCAAATGCTTGCTCTATGCCAAACTTATTATAAAAAAACACTGAAAAAAATCGTATAAAACACTGAGAATCTTATGAAACAGAAATAAATTTTTTTGAATATCTTCACTGGTAAGCGAGCATCTATAGAAGAGAATTTTTATAAGTTTGAAATTAACGTAGAAGCAATGGGCGTCTTCCGTTGTAGTGAGCACATGGCGTCAAACTAAGAAAAGATAAAAATGTTAATTTCCAATAGAGTACACACATGAAATGTTGATACATTGTTTTTTAAAATACCTTAACATTGATGTCCTTCCTTGATAAAAACACATTTGTAACGTAGTACTCCTGTAAAATGTAGAAATAAAAAATGATTAATACATTTTTTTCAAAAAAATTCCCACTGTAACGGTTACGTCTCATAATATTGCAATATTGTATGTTTTGTAACTTGGTTTTCCAGCTGCTATTTTAACTAAATGCATAAATTTCATCAAAAGGTTGAACATTTCAAACTTAGCAACACCTAACGTAACATCTTTGTTATACAATTTGTGCGATGCATAAAAATATTCAGGATCTGAAAGATTGAAGATTGATGACTGCTGAAGCCGTTTTACCTGAAAAAAATGCTTTCATCTTTAAACCTACATTCATCTCAATTTAAGTAAAACAAATGTTCTAATAATCAAGGTTTCGTAAAATAGTTTGAGAATATTCACTCTGTCTTCCAATTTAAAAACCATTCAGATTCAAAAACTTGCTTTATGCCAGAATTTTCCTTCGCAAGCAGACTCTGAACAATCTGAAGCTAGGATAATAAAGTTCCAAAAGTTGTGAAATGTCGAGAAAAGTTGCGAAATGTTCGAAGTTGTGGAACGGCGGACGGTAAAACAACTCGTGTCTCTGAACTAGGGTCAAACTGTGTCAAATTGTGTCAAATTGTGCCAAATTGGGGCATACTTCGACAAATTGTATCAAACTGTGCTAAATAATGACAAACTGTGCCACATTGTAACAAACTGTGCAAAATTCTGATATAAACTGTGTAAAATTGTGCTAAATTTTACAAAATTGTGTCTAATTGTGCCGAACTGAGACAATTTAATAGTGCAAAAAAATGCATAGTAGTGAGAAACACCCCGCATCGCGCGAGTGCGTCTCGACCAGCAGTGTGATGCTGAGAAGTTCGCTCTTATATGTTGTAACCATCAATCTTGTTCTTCTGACGAGATGCAGAAACTGCATAATTTAAACCCCCTATAAATGAAGTTTGTAATTTTTTCTGATCTATTTTATCAAGACCCAAGAAACTTCCCTAAAGCACATTCGAATTCTCGTGTTATTTGTTGCTAGGACAAAACGTCTTATTTTTTTACTCAATTCAGTCTGCATTGCATGAGCTTCAACCTCAGTTTCTCGACATGAACTCTGATATCCCGTACCTTGAATTCCTCATCAAGACGTTTTGTTGTAGCCACCGACTAATAACATACCTCGTCATGAGTCGAATATCCCTTTTTAAAACTACATAATGCGTGAATGTGTACAGAAACTTAAAAAATTCACTGCCTTCAGCTAATGGAAAAAAAAGTCTCTAAGTTGAAGTATCCCTTTCTTTGCTCTGAATTGTTCACTGTAAGTAATTAATTTAAGGCTAACACTAGTAATACTAGCAAAAAGGTCATCGGCCATTTATTAAAATAATATACAACCAAGTTAGTCATCCTTTTAACAAACTTGTGATATACGTTAGTGAATGGATGAAGTTCTCTAGCACAATATACACATATATAATTTATCCATTGATTCCTTAACACACGTTACTAGCCTGCATAACACGATGTTTGTAAGACTTTTGGGCAGTTACTACGAGTAGCATCATGAACGCAGAACAGAACATCAAAAGGCAAACTTCACTCGCCAGAACTCCTCCTAATTGCATTAGGGCTCCAGTACTATACAAGCCTTGCGTCTCCAACTCTCGGTTTCTTAGACCATGTTAGAATTTTGGAAATCTCTGGTAACTTACTTCAGTGAATACTCAAGGCAGCTCATTTAAAGTATGAATATCAATTGTATAAATATTACATTAACGACAACGACCTCCAGCAGGCTGATCCATGCTCGCTTTTACTGTCACGAAATTGTTTGTGGAGAGATATATTTAAATCTGGAAAATCTTGAGCCTCGCTCTTCCTTACACTAGTTTGGAATTTCATTTCAACGCCATGCGCTCTCTAAACTCTAAAAAGTTCATTAGAATGTATCAGTGTTCGTGGAACGTGACGAATATGAAAATAACTGTTATTGAAAAATTGTGTTTTCGTGGGGAATTTTTAACACAACTCAAATTTACAAGTTACACATGTAGAATGTGTTCAACACTTGCTTCCATTAGAATTCGGAGGCTTACGAGCTGAATACATTCAACTTGAGATAAATGTGAATTATCAAAGCGAGTATCATTAAGTGTATGGTGAAAACAGCGTTTGAAATTCAAAAACAGGAACTGCCGAAATGTTACAAAACTATCTACTACTGTAGATATCCCCGTCACTAATGCAACACATGAGTCCACCCGCTTGTAACTATCAAAATAATGCACCAATCGATTCCGAATCACTCTCAAACAAAAGATTAAAACATTCTTTCGTTTGGAGGTAATTTGAATTCGATAGGTGTATTAAATAGCATGAATTGTTTAAATGAATGACACAGTCTTTACGGTGATACGAATCCTGTTCAAAATTCATCGATTCCTTGCTGAAATTGTGGAATTCGAGACAGCCTTTACGGTGATGCGAATCCGTGTTGAAGATCCAAACGGGAAATTGTCGAATAATGTTAACTTAAGCCCTTGAGGCAGCTCGGGGGTAAGAAATTCGTCTTCCAGCAAGACTCAGCTCCAAGTCACACATCATACAAGTCCAATGACGGTGCATTAAATCTGGCTCACCAACTCCGTCGATTGAAACTCATTAGCTTCTTATTGTTGTACGCCACAGAAAGAAACAATACTGCGTTCCACACAGGACCGGAATAGATATACAAACCGAAACAAGTAGGATTATTAGTCGTAGAAGAGCACATTTAGCATTGAAAAATATCTAGCATTGTATAAGCATTTAGCATTGTATAAACAATTAGCATTGTATAGGTATTTAGAATTGTATGAGGATTTAGCACTGTATAATTAGCATTGTATAAATATTTAGCATTGTATCAGTATTTTTCATTGTATAACTTCCAGAAGCGCTTAAAGTTATCGTGGAGCTTAACGAAAGCAGGTACAGTTTAAAACATTCACTTGTATGAAGAAACTCCTTCTAACAATGAATTATTTTCAATCTTGAGAGCAAAAAAATGACACATTAACGATAAACAAGATGTGTGTTTGGATTTTTTCAATTATTGTGAACTTCGAATGTTCACATTCTCATTCACCAATAGTGGTGCGAGAAAATACATTTTGTGTTGTAGAAAGCATATTATACGCTAAAAAATATCGCAAAAACTATTCTTATCGTATCTGTTTTGGGACGTTAAAAATAATTGGATGGGAAATCCTCAATACGGATCTAAAATCGGGAAGGCACACAAAATGCTGTCAGGTGCCATTTTCTAATTTTGTTAAGGTGAATTCGAAAATTTGTTAAAGAAGTTAGACTTTGATTTCAAACATCAAGTTTTGGCCTTTGAAAATAAATACTGATCTTTATATCTATGCGCAAATTGAAAACGAAAAATTCGTGTATTATAAATCGATTAATCTGTTTTAAAAAGAAATCAATTTTCCCTGCGATTCTTGGAAAAGTAGCACAGGGAACTGTAAATTTTCACATCTCATTTTACCCCGTATTAATTCACTGAAGGTCGAATTTTAAAAATTCCTAATTTATATACACATTAGTTCGCCTTTTTATCATACAAAATTCTTTGGGTCCGAGCTAGCTTGAGAAAGCGGCCTAAGCTGCGCTGATTAACAGGTGAGCGTTTCAAATCATAATCCTATTTATCACAGCTCGAGTACCTGGAGCTGTTGTGAAGACATGAGCTGCGTTTGTTAGGTCACATCTCTGGGGAATCGTTGGAGGTAAAAAATACAACGCTAAAATCTAATTCGCTACCTGCCGGACTGGCGCATCTTAGCGTATCGACATGATCTTAAATCTTTCGGGAATTGTAGAGAAAGAATGTTTCCATCTATTTTATCTGTTTACCTATTTATCTATGTTATCTATATTTGATCTATTTTATTTATTTTTTATTCATTTTTTCAATTTTTTATCTATTTATGTTTTTATTTTTTGTATAATATGAACGAGAACAAATATAAACAAAAAAAACATCATCGTACTTAAAATTAAATCCTCACCTGATCTGTATTTACTACAGGTAGAAGGTACAGGTAAGATCTGGAAACAATGGAACGAACGCAAGCCTTCAGACTTTGTGACCTTATGAAACGAGCGTAACTTTCATCGGCGTTCGAAAGAGACAATTGACACCAAGAATTAATTGGTTTTAACAAAGAAGGGGTGTAACGAAAACTTTTATGTAGCGTCAAGTCTGAAGGTAGTTTTTATTATTATTTTGTTCACTGAAGGAAGAGGGTTTACTTACTTGCTGATGGTAGTAGTTTTAATTATTTACTGAGAATAGAGGTTTTATGTAGTACATACTGAAGGTAGAGGTTTTATTATTATTTTGCTTACTTAAGTTTTGAGTATTCTTATCACATTGGCGTTCTCGCACAAATGCAATACCGTTTCCGAATAGCTTAGCTGTTATCTCATAGGGGAAATAATAAGTTAACTAAGTGCTATTTAAGCTTTTTGTTCGCTGCAATCAGGTCGACATGTAGACAAATATCATCTAAAAAACAGCATAGCTGCTGAGTGCAGGAAACGCAACTTGGTAAAAATGTTGATTTACAACACTTTTCTACCAAAAACATTCCTTATTTCACAACGTCAAACATTTTTTTCAATGAATATAAAAATATTGTGTTAGTAGCTGCAGAATGGCTGCAAAAAATGTACATAATGTTCATATTTATCTATCGTGACCCGAGTTCGTTCATGTGAGGAGTGTTGCAAGCTTGAGACGTGTTGCCAACACGTCAGCGGCATGTCCAATCATGACCGCATCGCTGCTTTTAACATCGGGTGCTCTTGAAATAACTGAAGGAGTTAGATACACAAGCTCGCAAAATAAAAAATGCGAGTGGAGTGGATCAAAATGGTTTTACATTTTTTCTTATGCGTATGTACATAGAAATAACGAAGGGTCGTATTGACTGCTGACACTAATGATAATGCGTTTTGTTCACCAGGGAGAACATTTGCACGGTGTTGCAACACCTCACCAACCGCATGAACAAATCATGAATCCGTCTTGTTCGTGACGAGAGGGAAGAGCGTGGCACTTTGAACATGGAAGTCGCGAGTTCAAATCTCCGCTTCTCCTTGATACTTTTACCGAAGCGAGCGGCTCATCTGCTGATGGAAAAAACTGAAGAAGCGGGAAAGAGAGATAGTATAAAGAAACCCTCCTATGTACTCAATAAAATTGCATTCCAATCCCTACCAGTAAGTTTAGAGAAGCTAAAAGAAATAAATTAATTGAATGCAGAAATAATCGCAAAAAGAAGAAAGATCAGAATAAATGATCTGAAAAATAAAACTGACTAACAAAAAAGTCAGCCAGACCGGTAAGAACGTATACCACACCGAGAACTGAAGAGATATTGACGTTATAAATCCGAACAAAATACATTCGTTTCAACGAACTTCAAAAGATAAAATATCGCTAAGCCGAGAATAATAAGAAGGATTTTTTCTAGTTTCAAAAAATGGAGGACTCTTGGAAACATTTCATTAATCATGTTGAGAACAAACACTTTTGAAGAGAAGTGAACTGCATTGTGTCATTTTTTTATACCCAGTCACTGCAATTCACCTGTGATGGGTTAAATACCTCATCGTTTCTCTACAGTAGGCATGTGTATAGGTCATCTAATCGATAGAGTAAACTCAAATACGAGTAAGTCTTACCAAAATGAACATACTCAACTTAGACGCTACATGTCACTTTCTGACACAATGTCACTTGTAGCAAAGAGCTGACGTCTATCTAAGCTTTATCTTGATGGTACAAATTCAATGCTCAACTAGACCATTAATTTCTTACGCGGCACAAATTTTCAGCCCTCATTTGGGGGTTATCACCGGGCCAATATCACACAACTTTCGTCCTTAACACGTCAACTGCGGCGAGTTAAAATGGGAATCAATATTCATCTCAAATTAAAGTTAATTTTAGTGATGAATTTTGACAAATCGAACATTAAATTAACCCTGCCTTCATCTAGTTGTCATTAAGTGTTTATAAAAATTTCGTATGTTACTGCTAGTCGGTCAGCAGCATTATGAAAATTCCCTCAGTGACCACCGGTGGGTCACGTCGCAGTCAAAGTGTTTAAAGGGGAACTATAGAGTTGGTATCCTTGATACCGTGGAGTTCCCCTTGTGTCCAGAAGTTTTGTGAAATTAGTCATTCTGATGACCCATAAAAGTAGGGTTGAAGGCTTGCTTAGTGTATCAAAAATTGTATTCTATGTAGTAGTTTTAAATGTATTTGAAATTTATTTCCGAACATTTATTTTGCTTATGATGAGAATAAACTTGGATTCGACCAAGTAATTTATTAAATTAACTGTTTTAGTTTAATGTATCATTAATAATTGTAATAAAAGGAGGGATATTAACACATTCTTTGCTGTTTACGTAACTGTCTTTTTATTTTTCATAAACTAAGAACGAAATTTCAAAGTATCTAATGAAAAATATATTCCTGTTTAGGTTTCATTAGAATTTTAATCAATAAAATAATACAGTATTTGAACACTTTGTGCCCATTATAGCAAATTTTAGAGTGTGCATGTTTTCCTGTACAGACCAAAATACTCTCAAGTCTATTAGCATTTTAACTTAATTAATACTAAGAATATGTGGGAATCATGTGCATGTACTTCTATTTTATTTTAAATAAAGAAGCACACAAATTTAAATTTTAATTTTATAACTTTTGAACGAGTTTTAAGAAAACTCACGTGCTTTAATGTTTGAAAAGCATTTTTTGCGTTAAAATGTTTTTTTCTGAGTTTCATTTTCTTTGATTTAACCTTTTGCTCACGCTTGCACGTGCATAAGTAAATAATGCATACTAAATAATGCATACTACTTCCTGCATAAGAAAAAGCACAGCAGTACAAAAACATAAATGAAGAGGTCTATGGTCCAGATTCTCCTTATAAACAACACGCTGCCTAACTCACGGGGCAATAAACAACACAGCCAAAGTCAAACAAAAGAAGCATTTCTCTGGCGATGAAGGCTCTGTCTTCCATTATTAATCACGTTCTCGCTTTGTTTAATTCTCGCTCAGCATCGTTTATTTGCTTCCGCCATATGACTCGAGTCTTAAAATTCTAAGGTCGGCTGTGAGAGATTTGATCTTCTGTTGATGAACCCAACGTCAACTCTGAGCCTCTTACATTCTGAAGACTTCCTTATTTGCAGCAACTTAAAAACGAAGAATGCGCCTCGAAGTTTCTTTTTATATGCAAGACTGCATCTATGTTACTGTACTGCTAAAAAGACAGAACAAGAAACGCTTTTCATTTGAATTGAAATCATGGGATCTAGAATTCAGTTCCGCACAAAGGAGTTTGAACAGCGGTGCTTTCATCGCCGTCCAACGCTACTCAATTATCTATTTCCTGTTTATGACTTTTCGGGGAAAAGTAGATCATTTGTAAATACGCTTATTACAAAGGCGTCTTCTGTGCAAAAAGCCTCATCTGTTCATGGAAACATAATTAATTATAAACGTCTCAGCTGTATTCTCCACCCTTCGAGCACTCATGCTTCTGTCAGAGCGTCTTAGTCGTTGTTTTTTTAGGTAATTCATCAGTTTTGTTTCTGAAAAATGTACCTTTACGTATCTACCTGCATCTACGAGTCCTTCCGCAGGTGCGTGTACGAACGAGTATGCAAGTGAGCGAACCAGTTTGTGTGCAAGTACGATCAGGAGTATAAGCGCGAGGCTGTGTACAAGTATGGTGCTATAGCTTTAACTCAAACGGACTCTAAAATGAGAATTGACATCTTTCATGCGTAAATAATAACCACAAAATTGTTCTCCCTTTGACATTTCGCCGAAATCGATTTTAGGTTGGAAAAATCAAGCGGACTCCAAGATGGAAATTAAAACCTTCTAAGATTAAAAAAATGACAATTGGATTGTTCACCTTCTTACATTTCGGCGAGATCAATTTTAGGAGGAAAATACTGGAATGGGCGCCCGGAGTAAACGCAAGCTTTTGTGTTCAAAAACCTATTGTTCACTTTTGATTGACATTTCGCCAGGATCAATTTTCTACGCCAGCTAAAGCCTGGCATAGAGTGTTTGCATAGAGGGATTAAATTTCGAACCAAGACATTTTGTTTTTTTAGGCTTTGAGATAATGATCATAGTTGGCCCGAGCCTAAACTTCTTTTTTTGGATCATTTAACATTCATTAGCTCGTCAGTCATCACAAAGAACATTCTTGGAACGTGACCGTTTGTTGATACGCAGCCGCTTGCGTTGGAATTTCTTCTCCCCGCGTTATTATTTCCTTAACTTCATTAGCGGATTTGCCGAATCAGCCTTAATTTCCTGTATCCACTGGCAAATTTTTAAAAAAGTTTAACCAAATTAGACAAGCTATTTTAATTTTTTGTATATATTTTAAATTCTCCTCAGCCTAGTAATTAGATCGATGAGATCGACATTGGTGGATTCAGATGAAAAATGTTACGGTATATTCACTCCCGAAAGAAAATAACATAAGACAAACTACTCAACGTTGGAGACATTAAGTGAAAACGACGAATTAGAGCTAATCCATCACACACTAACGAGAAACAAACGCATAAACATTTCAACAAAGACGCAGCGTACTTCTGTATGAAACATGATACAAATCTCCCAAGAATATTTCTTATCAACGTCGAGGCTTAAATTTTCTCTTGCTTTTGGACGTTCATTCGGCACCGTCGCCAGCCGCAAGCTCTGCTTTTTTCGGATGGGGAAATTCGACACTCCGAGCTAACAAGATATTCTCCTCCGCTGATTAGTCCGATATTTCATGCGTACAGAATGGTAAGCTTGACAGATTTGTGGCTAAACTAAGAGAAGTATACACAGAATTTTTCCCGCGTTTAGACGTGTATACATGTTCGAAAGTATGTATGCGCGCACATTTTATGAGGAAATACGCTGACGCAATCGACTGTTCGCTGGCATACTGCCATGTACTCTGACGTAAATGAATATTAGTAGAGCTGTGCATGCATTGAAATGCCTGGTTTGCATACTCTGATCTGAGACCACCGAGATAACAATCGTTTTCAGGCTCCTGGAAAGATGACGAGCTCCTCTCAATTAAAAGAAAGAAAGAAAAAACGTTTACTTCCAAAAAAGTTAATACATGATATGCATAAACATTGTATTTTAAAATATTTATTAATATAAAAGTCCTTATAATAATTGATAGACAACCTTACGAGTCGTACTATGGTCAATTCGGAAGAGATGCCATAGTGGTCATAACTATTGAAATAGATGTTTGTATAATAATGTGAAATGTCAAAACTTAAAAACGAAGAAAATTCTGATATAGTTTATCATCTTTACTATTAATACGCGTATTCGTACGTATTCGTAGTAAAGATGATAAATTTGATTGGAATTTTCTTCGTTTTTAAGTTTTTGATAAGGTTGCGATTAAAGGAAACCACTGACATGTTCAGATACATTAAATGTGAAATGTGTATTGCATGCTCAGCAACCATCTGCGGTAAATGAATGAATCTCCGAGTTGGTTATTTACTATAAATACAAAAAAACGTTTCTACGTTATTGAACATCGAAATTAAAAGAAAGAAAACAGTTTATTTAAAAAAAAACTGATACACGAAATGCATAACTGTGGACTTTAAATGTCTTAACATTATTGAAATGCCTTTACAATGAGACATCATCGGTTTGAGTGGACCAGAGCTCCAATGAAATTATCAGTAAAGATTTAACCCTTTCGATACTGACGCAACAAATTAGAACCTCTTCTTTTTTCTAGCCTAGGAAATAGAGAAAAGCAAATTGCGATTTCGCATTGTTGCTAGTTGTACAATCTCTGGCATTGATATCCAGCTCTATCTGGCTGCTCTAGCTCCCAAACAAAGAGTTGCATCACAATTGGTTTTTCGCCCTGGGTTCTCAAAATACTGTCGGCACATTTAAGTATCAATAAAAAACATTTTTTCATTTTATATATTTAATTGTTTCTATGAGCTATGTACCTTTATGAACCTCAAATTTAACCAAATTTAGCGAAAAAAAAGTATGAAAAAATTGATTTCTTCAATTGTGGTATCGAAAGGGTTAAGTAGGTCCTAAGTGTCTGGGTGTACTCGCGTTAGTTGCGCCTCTAGTGCTGGAACTCCAGAAATAAGATTCTAGGGCACGTGACTGATCGAGGAGCTGGTAGATATCGCTCGGTAATCCCGTACACAAGAAAGTGTTCATACAAAGGGATAAACGAAGAAAACAATACAGACGAAAACAAGGAGATAGAAAATAAGAACGCGTTAGTAGAGGTTTACGATGTTTAAAACAAGTCTATAAAAGACGGCAACAATGAATAGGAAAATAATACGCTCACTAATTTCAGAACATATGTGTGACTAAACGATGAAAACAACGAGGAAGAAAATAAGAAGCCTTTAAAGAGGTCCACGGTATTTAAACCACGTCGATAAAAGACAGAAATAATGAAAAAATAAAATAATAAGGCTTTAATAGTGGCTTACAAAATTTAGAACATATAAAAGAAATCTCTCACTCATCATATGAACTAAAATATTTAAAATTTAATACTGAAATAGTCACATTTCAGACCCAAAATTCAACGGAGAAAGAAAAAGAACAGAGAAACACCGTTCATTTTCTAAAAACATGATGCATGAAATGTATTACAATATATTGAATTTTAAAATTTTCTTAATATAAAGGCCCTTAGTTGATAGACAAACCATACGAGGTGTGCTAATAAACTAACTATTCGAGAAGTACGAATAGACAAACCGTACGAAGTTTGCTAATAAACAAACAATACGATGCGTTTTAATGGACTAACCAGTCCAGACTAATTGACGCGTCGGGGGCTAATTATCATTGAAGATATTCTATTTATCTTAATTTCTTTTCCTCCTGGCTAGAAATTGATCACCATAACGTACAACCCACCTATGCATGACCTCAACCTGACACCTGAACATGGCAAAATTCACCGGCAGGCCGCAGCAGAGACATTTCAAGAAACACTTTGCGAGAAGTACAGGAATTTCTTGAGAATTTCTTGAGTCCACCTCGCGCGACTTTACACTTCAGTTTCCCACTCGTAACTTTGGAAAAAATGTACCTATTAACTTCAAATTGCTCTCAAACGAAAGAACAAAACATTCTCTATCTATATAGTATAAACAACACCCTCAAGGCATTCTGAAAGTTACAAAAATTCTTCGATAAACCTTGCAAACATGCGCGCACTAAAAACACTTCAGTTTCCCACTCATAACTTTAGAAAGAATGTTTCTATTAACTTTAAATTACTCTCAAACGAAAGAGCAAAACATTTTCTACAAATGTGTAATAAACTCATCCAAAAAATTTTTCTGAAAACTACAGAGATTCTTCGATGAACCCGTGCGACTCACGCGCCGTCGAAAGACTCAAGTTGACTCATTCGCGCTCGCGCGTCGTCAGAACATCAAACTTTCCTGTGTTCTCAGAAACGAAATAATAATATTCTTAACGTTACTTTCAATCAATAGACTATTTCATTTGCATTTGTTGTCAAATTCAATGCGAAATTAAGGTAACCCTTTCGCGCTCGCGCGTGGTCAGAACATCTAACTTTACTCTGTTCTGAAATATGAAGTGATAATATCCTCAACGTTATATTCAATCAACAGGCCATTTCATTTGTATTTGTTTAAAAATTCAATGCCAAATGTCAAGGCCGGAAACACATCGAACTAGACCGTGACGTATAAAACGATGACCATGTAAATTTTCTAAACAAAATCATAGCGGAGGAGCATAAGTTTCATTTCTGAGAATACATTCTTGAAGCGAATCAGGATATCACTATAATTTCATCATGTAATTCATCAGTTACAAAAATACATGAACAACTATTTCTAACCTACAGCTACCAGTTGAAAAAGAATAAATGGAATAAGCCCGTAAATACTCGTATTGACAGTGTTGCCTACAAAGTGAGCGAACAGTAAAAGTTTGTTGACCTGCAATAAAATTTTAAAAAAATTATAGAGCACTGAAGCATTCTGAAAGAATGTGTTGAGACGTCGAAACAAACACATTCAGAATGACATAACCTCAAAAATAATACATTAGCCTGTACAACAAACTTACCGCGGAAATTGTCCCGTGGGAAAATACATTAACGCATAAATGACCTGTTTCGCCGGAGAAAAAGTAAAAAAAGACATACCTCACAAATCTGAAAAAATCATATAATTTACAACGAAATAGATCAACATAAATATCAGTAAACATACTATTAGGATTTGAACAACACCAACATAAGTGGAGCCAGAGACAAATACTCAGATTTAGCAAAAAAATAGAAAGAAAGACTGAAAGCGTATTCTAGCTTTGAAAAAATTCGTAAGCACTGGGTGAAATCAAATATCAACTAAGGCCTACAATGGCGCGGGTCGAGTTCTACATAAACCTAAGTAGAACAGGGAAAAATTAAAGCATTTTATTTCAAAAGATGTTGCTGTGATCTCCATTTATATTTAAATTTAAAGATCACACAAAAAATGCACGGTTTTACGTGAATGCTTTACGATAATAAAGAGATGACGACTTAGGGAATGTTACAAGTTGAGTGACCAGAAAAAAGACCAGAAAAGACCATACAATTTAGGATACGACACTGAGGTTAATTATTACTGTTTTCGTTTTCCTAAGACTTATTTCAATCATTGTCAAATTCACGACGTTTTTCTGTAATAACTTGCGAAAAATTTCAGCAACAATGAAAAACTCCAAGTCGCATGCACCATGGCATTTCATGAGTCCCTAGTGGCAATTACATACTGTAATACTTCATTGTAGTGCACAAATACAGCACTTAATAATAAATTTCTCAACTCATAAATTCCTTCTTGGAGTATTACACTTCACCCACTCAAATACTGGACCTTTGTCTTCACTTCAAGGTTATTTTTATTCTCGGTTTTCGACTGTAGTCCTCAACAATGCTGTTAACCGATAGCTATACTGATCTTCACTTCGTATTTCCTAAAGTCATTACATGAGAAATTTTTCGACGTGGATATTTCCTTTTATTATCCACGGTAACAAAATCAAAACATATATTAGTGCCATTTATGGAAATATAGAAGCACGAAACTCAAAATTTTGTGTGTTTGGTATAAATCATCATTCATGCAAATATTCTATCATTAGTCTCAGTGTCATCCTTACCCACAGCAACATCTTTTGAAATAAAATGCTTTAATTTTCCCCTGTTCTACTTAAGTTTATGTAGAACTTGACCCGCACCGTTGTGGGCCTTAGTTGATATTTGATTTCACCCAGTGCTTACGAATTTTTTCAAAGCTAGAATACGCTTTCAGTCTTTCTTTCTATTTTTTTGCTAAATCTGAGTATTTGTCTTTTGCTCATGGGTATTATCTCAAAATAAGCTTGTGTGTTACCTTGCATTGCTTATACTTTCATTTATAGGTTCAACCATTGAAATGCCTATTCGTCCACTTATGTTGGTGTTGTTCAAATCCTAATAGTTAGTTTACTGATATTTATGTTAAACTATTTCGTTGTAAATTATATGATTTTTTCAGATTTGTAAGGTATGTCTTTTTTTACTTTTTCTCCGGCGAAACAGGTCATTTATGCGTTAATGTATTTTCCCACGGGACAATTTCCGCGGTAAGTTTGTTGTACAGGCTAATGTATTATTTTTGAGGTTATGTCATTCTGAATGTATTTGTTTTGACGTCGCAACACATTCTTTCAGAATGCTTCAGTGCTCTATAATTTTTTTAAATTTTATTGCAGGTCAACAAACTTTTACTGTTCGCTCACTTTGTAGGCAACACTGTCAATACGAGTATTTACGGGCTTATTCCATTTATTCTTTTTCAACTGGTAGCTGTAGGCTAGAAATAGTTGCTCATGTATTTTTGTAACTGATGAATTACATGATGAAATTATAGTGATATCCTGATTCGCTTCAAGAATGTATTCTCAGAAATGAAACTTATGCTCCTCCGCTATGATTTTGTATAGAAAATTTACATCGTCATCGTTTTATACGTCACGGTCTAGTTCGATGTGTTTCTGGCCTTGACATTTGGCATTGAATTTTTAAACAAATACAAATGAAATGGCCTGTTGATTGAATATAACGTTGAGGATATTATCACTTCATATTTCAGAACAGAGTAAAGTTAGATGTTCTGACCACGCGCGAGCGCGAAAGGGTTACCTTAATTTCGCATTGAATTTGACAACAAATGCAAATGAAATAGTCTATTGATTGAAAGTAACGTTAAGAATATTATTATTTCGTTTCTGAGAACACAGGAAAGTTTGATGTTCTGACGACGCGCGAGCGCGAATGAGTCAACTTGAGTCTTTCGACGGCGCGTGAGTCGTACAGGTTCATCGAAGTATCTCTGTAGTTTTCAGAAAAATTTTTTGGATGAGTTTATTACACATTTGTAGAAAATGTTTTGCTCTTTCGTTTGAGAGTAATTTGAAGTTAATAGAAACATTCTTTCTAAAGTTACGAGTGGGAAACTGAAGTGTTTTTAGTGCGCGCATGTTTGCAAGGTTTATCGAAGAATTTTTGTAATTTTTAGAATGCCTTGAGGGTGTTGTTTATACTATATAGATAGAGAATGTTTTGCTCTTTCGTTTGAGAGCAATTTGAAGTTAATAGGTACATTTTTTCCAAAGTTACGAGTGGGAAACTGAAGTGTAAAATCACGCGAGGTGGACTCAAGAAATTCTCCAGAAATTCCTGTACTTCTCGCAAAGTGTTCCTTGAAATGTCTCCGCTGCGGCCTGCCGGTGCAAAATTCGGCGTCATTTATTCGCTTATTTGTGCGTTTCGGTACTAAGTGATCATCGAATGATAAGAGGAAAACATTTAAGAAAAATTGTTTCGTTTTGTATGTCACTTGCATCGTATCGTTCAGCAAAATTGGAAGCAAACTGGCAGTATTTCCAGATTCTCCAACGACCATGATATGTAACTTGATTATATGCCCAAAATTGTTCAAAACCTATTGTTTCTTTTAACGCAAGCAGAGTATTTTGAGTTCATAAATTTATACCTTGAAAAAATTACGAAAGAAGGAGGTAAATTTAAGCTTTTGAAAAAAAAACGAAATTATCTTGTAGTTCATAAGTTACAACGCCTATTAGACACGAATATTTTTCCTCTATCTAAGACACAACCTCAGTATGCTTCAAAGAACAGTAAATTCAATGGCTAAAAAAGTTTTTACTCTGATCATACTAGTTCAGAGCATAATTCTTACATAGTGATCATTCCGTTTGTGGAGCCATGTAACAATGTTTTTATATGTTTCTACCATTTTGTGGAAGGCAATTATAGTCCCAACTCACAAGTAATTTTTGGCAAAAATTACATTAACTTAGAGTTATCATATTATATTATACATGCTGGAGCTAATACATGGAGGTAAAAATTTATTTGATAACCTTACTGCGCACCAGCGAATTTTCAGACGAACGTTATGCGTTAAATGACAATCCAAACTTCTATTGAGGACGTATCGTGTCAGACATGACCATTGTTTGTACAGAGCGAGGAGTCTACTTAGGGCAAGAAGTAGCTCAAGTACTCCATTGGACTTCTTTGAGTCATTTGGTAATGGCTGTGCTGTGTACCTAATTCTAGATGTAGAGTTGTTCAATTTGAAAAGGTTTTTTGTTCAGTGGATTTAGTAAAACGGACAGGACATCTGTGAGTCAGAACTGTGAAGTGCTGTACCGTTGATTTGAAATTCTTCGATCTGTGTTCAGCTGGCAACCCTGACCATCTGGCAACCCTGATTGGTAACAGTGTTTGAGTGTTTCGTTCCGAGCGGTGTGCACGTGTTTCTGGTCCTCCGACGAATATTGTGGTGAATTGAAGTGAAGTTGCTAAAAAATGGTATAGTTTGTATATTCACGTGAGTACAGTGTGTGACTTTGTATGGAGTGCTCGTGAGAGTAGTTTTTTGTTGCGTGAGAGTTGAGACTGAGCATTGGACTTTGGTGTGGTGACTTGCAATTTTTGACTGAGGTGTTTTGACTGGTAGTTAAGCTTTCTTTGCATATAAAGAGTATAGTGTGTGACATTGTAGAGAGTGACTGTGAGTAGTAGGAAACGTTTTTGTTTCTTTTTTTTTTTTTTTTGATAACTTGATTTTTAGTAGATTTGGTGAGTGAAGACTTCTTCTGCCTGTGAAATTTGTACTGAGATAGAAGTCTGTGTTTGAGGATGGCAAGAAATAGGACTGGTCGTAGGAAGGGAGGTGCAAGTGGAATGGATGAGGAGATTGAGTGCATGACTTGTAAAGAGTGGGTAGATATAGATGCATGCAAAGGTTTGAGAGAGATGAGTCGGAGGAAGTTGAATGATCTTGTGTTTACGTGCTGGAAATGTTTGAATGACGAGAGAAAGAAGTTGAAAGAGGAGGTTGAAAGATTGACAATTCTGATGGTTGCTTTAGAGGCTGATTTGAAGGATGAAAGGAAGTTGAATGAAGGAAAGAATGAGAATGGTGCAAATGCAGTGAATGAAGAGGTAAATGGTGGTGGTGCAAGGAGTGCAAATGAAGTGGATGATGGTGCAAGGAGTGCAAATGAAGTGGATGATGGTGCAAGGAGTGTGAATGCAATAAATGAAGTGAATGGTGGTGCAAATGTGCCAGATGAGAGTAGAAGGATGAATGAGGATGATGAAAGAAGTACGAATGGGAAGAGAGTGAAGGAGCAACCTGTTGATATGCCACATGAGGTGCAGGCGCCTGTAGTGGAAGTGAATGAAAGGAAGATGGATGGAAAGAGTGATGTGAGTGGAAGAGTTGAACGAAAGAGTAGTATGAAAGGGAGAGTGAGACCTACGATTAGAATATGTGGTGACAGCATGGTGAAGAATGTGGATAGGTTTGTGAGTATGACTGACCGTAGTGGATGTACGAGCATGAGAGGAAAGGGAGTGAATGAGATTTGTAGGCATGCTGAGGAAGTGATAGATGGAATGGATGAAGGGATGGTTGTACTGCAAGGAGGTGGCAATAGATTGCTTGAATGTGGGAGAGAGCGTACGGTGAATGCAATTATGAATGTTGTTGAAAGGGCGCGAAAGAAGAATGTAAGAGTGGCTGTGACCAGTCTGCTGAGAAGGCCTGCATGTGGCGAGGAGTATGAAAGGGTGCGAAAGGAGGTGAATAGGGAAGTGCATAAAAGGATTATGAGTATGAAAGCTGAGAGTATGAGAAAGCGTGAAATGGGTTCCAGCTTCCTTGATATGGATAACCTGATCCAGAGTGGGTGTTTTCGTGGAGATGGAGTCCATCTTACTCAAGAAGGTGAGATGAAACTCTCCAGGAGATACATCCAGTGGATTGGGTGTACTCATATTGTAATGGAAGGTGGAACTGGATGAATGGAAAGCTGTCAGAGCAAAAATGGAAAATGTTGTGAATTGTCCAATAGTGTTGTAAGGTTTGGATGTATAAATGTGCGTGGATGGAATGCAGGAAAGTTAAATGACCTTGTAGCAGAATTTGAGAATGGAGATTTGGATTGTGTTGGTGTAGTAGAGACCCAAATGCGTGATAGAGTCAGTTTAAAATGTAAGGAGAGTAAGTACTACATGATTGGAAAAGGGCGTGTAAGTTGGCAAAAAAGAGGTGGTGGAGTTGGTCTCATTGTAAAAAATGCTCTAAATTGGAAATTAGAAGAAATTCCTGTTGGAAATGAACCTGAGAGTGAAGATCTGTTAGTAATAAAGTGTGAAAGAATGCATGCCAGAGAATGTGTTATTGTGGTTGTATGCTATATGACAACTGATGGTATTTTAGCTCATCAAGAGAACGTAAAAAAGTATGAAATATTAACAAGAATTGTGCAAGAGCATTGCAGATGCCCTCTGATTTTGATGGGTGATATGAATGGCCATGTTGGTATACTTGGTGAGCCTGTGAATGCAAATGGACAAAAATTGATTGATTTCTGTGATGAGAATGAACTTGAGAACCTAAATGTAACAATAGGAAATGGCTTGCATACATGGCAAAGCAGGGAATGTAAAACTGCAATTGACTATATGATAGTGAATAGTAGAGCAAGAGAGTGTGTCAAAGAAATGTTCGTAGATGAAGATGATTTTGATATTGATAGTGACCATAAAATGCTTGTACTAGAATATAATTGGGGTGGAAAGGAGCCGATGCAGAAGGCCAGCAGAGTAAGAGAAAATTGGCGTATTAAAATGGCAAACTGGGAAGAATTTAGAAATGAATTGAGTAGATGTAACTGGAACAGGTGTGGAAATGTAAATGACCTAAATAAGGATATTGCAAGAACCTTGTATGATGTGGCAGAGCAAAAGATCGGTAGAATGAAATGCAAGAAAAGTACAGGGAATGCTAGGTGGTTTACGAGTGAGATAAAGGAAGAACGAACGAGAAGGAAGACTTTAAATAAAAAACAACGCAGTATGAGGAAAATGTATGAAAGACGCAGAATTACTGAGGATGAATGGCAGAGTGTATGGAATGAGTACAAGGACCAGCAGAAGAAAGTAAAGAGAATGATCAATGAGGCTAGGGTTGAAGAAGAGAGACACCAAGTTGAAAATCTAAGAAAGAAAGGTCCAGATGGAATAAAAGATTGGTATAGGTTTATACAAGGTAATGATAGAGGTAGTGAAGTTCAAGTTGATGAATTAGTAGTCAATGGTTGCAGTGTGCAAGATAGGATGCAAATGGTGAAAGCAGTTGAAGAATACTGGGAGGACATTGGTGGAATGAATGAGCAGGTTACAGATGATAAACCAATAAATTTTCTGATAGATGAACATGAACTGCAAATGGAAGACGAAATCACTTGTGAAGAGATTGTAAGTTTTTTGAAGAAAGTGAAAAATGGAAAGGCATGTGGCCCTGATAAGATACCATATGAGTTCTATAAATGTGGAGGAGAGAGTGTAGTCAGTATGTTGAAATGTTTATTTGATGAGATATGGAAGAGTGAAAGAGTACCGGATGACTGGAACAAGTGTAATGTAGTTCTGTTGCATAAAGGTGGACATAAGAGTATGAAAGAACTTAAAAATTACAGACCAATTGCACTGGGTGACACCGTATGTAAGATCTTTTGTGGTATTTTGAATGAGAGAATGAAAAATTTAGTTGAGGAATTAGGAGTCCTGGGAGAAGAACAGAATGGTTTTAGGCAAGATAGACGGGGGGAGGATAATCTGTTTGTAGTGAGTGAAATAATTGAGCGAATGAAGAAGGATAACAAGAAGGTATATTTAGCATTCCTGGATATTGAAAAGGCGTATGACAGAGTGGATCGGGTTAGGCTGTTTGAAATTTTGAGAAAAGTTGGTTTTAGCAGAAAAATAGTGAACATTGTACAGAGTCTGTATGAGAACACAAGTGCTATCTACAGGTTAGGAAATTTGGAAACAGGGCAAGTGAGGAGTGTTAGAGGAGTGAGACAGGGCTGTACTCTGTCCCCCCTGTTGTTTGGATTGTACACAGAAGAATTAGCAGTTCGACTGAGAGGGAGTGGTTTAGGACTGAAAGTTGGTAATGAGAGACTGAGCTGTTTGTTGTATGCTGATGATGTGGTTGTGGTTAGTGAATGTGGTCATGAACTACAAAGGATGCTTGACATTGTGAATGGATATAGTACAGATTTCAAGATGAACTTTGGTGCCGATAAAAGTAAGGTCATGGTTATAAATAGTGATGAGACTGATAGAGACAGACTGTGGAAAATTGGAGAAATCAGAATAGGTAGAACAAAAGAATACAAATATCTAGGTTGTATGATGAGTGAAGATGGATGTACTAGAACTAAAGGTGAGAAAGTGGCTAAAGCAATGCAGTGGAGTGGACGGTTAGGTAGTGTGGCCAGATACAGAGCAAACAAGTACGAATGTGTGAGAGGAATGTGGAAGTATGTTGCTGTACCTAGTGTCATGTATGGTATGAGTGCTCTTGCTTGGAATGGTAGTGATCTTGAAAAGCTGGATGTGATACAAAATAAGGTAGGACGTGTAGCATTGGGTGCTCCAAAATGGACAGCTATAGAAGCCATTAGAGGTGACCTAGGGTGGAGCCTATTTTCAGAAAGAATGATGAAAGCTGTGCTGAATTATAAGGTGAGAATTGAAAGAATGCAGAATAGCAGGTGGGTAAGGCGAATCTTTGAATGGAATCTGAGTGTAAGCTATTGGGAGAAAGTATGTTGGGGGCATGCAAGGAAACTCAGTATGCAAAAGATTATTCATGTTAGAATTGGGAGACCTGTGGATGACTGGAGTTTAATAAATGTTGGAGGTGTAGGGCCTGAGTGGGACTGCAAGAGGTGGAAGAAAGAGATTGAGAGACAAACTAAAGAGTATGGATTGAATAAGTGGAAGCTTAGCATGATGCGGAAGCCTACACTTAACTGGTATATGAAAAAGAAAGCACCTAAGTTTGAGCTGTTCTATGATGGTAGTTTTGGAAGTCAACTCTTGTTTGCTGTGAGATGTAAGTCATTGAGTGTGAACAGACGTACATGGAGATGGAATGAGAATAATAACAGATTATGTCAGCAGTGTAATGGTGGAGTAGAGGAAACAATTGAGCATTTTGTGCTGGAATGTAGTAAGTATGAGCAAGAGAGAGAGAGTTTAATGAATGTGGTGTCTGAGCAGTATGGAGAGAATGAATGGAATGCCAGATGTGCTGAAGATGATTGCGGTATGAGCTGTCTTGCTGGATTGGATCAGGAGTGTAATGCGAGTATCACTGAGGCTATGAAAGTGTTTCTTGTGCGTGCCTGGAGTAAGAGACAGTGACTGGAATGAGCCAGTCTGGCAGAATGGGCTGTAATGACCCAATGTGCCGGGGGATGGTGTTTTGACACACTGGTTGTCCCGGTGATGCCTTCCAATGGAGGCTTGTGACAAGGATCGTAGATCCTGAGTAGTTTAGTGGACAAGTCTGGTACCAGGCGCTGAACTCTGTGTGAAAATTGTGGAGGGAATTGTAGGCCGTTACAAAGGCCCCGACACTGTCGGCCCTCAAGTTCAAGTTCAAGTTCAAGTTCAGCTAGTGCAAGCCTGTGAGCAAAAAGTGTTCAGTGTTGAAAACCTGTTAAATCGGCTTAGTGGTGCATAACAAGACTATTGAAAATGAGCAACAAACGTAAAACTCTTACTCTTAGTGAGTCTGATAGCTCAGATTCAGCTTCCGATTCAGTAAGTACCATGAGAATTCCAAGTTCCAGGTATCCTGCCATTTTATTTTTATGCCTGTTTCTTCTCAACTGTTGAAAGTAATTAGAATTGACAACTTTCATAATTTAAATTGGGTCCCTTATGTACTTTGGGTATGTCATAATAAACATTTCAGTACTAATGTTCAAGTTTATTTGATCTTAATCAGCAATTTTAAACCTTGAAGCACTGACTATGATTGAGTAATGAAATTTTTTTTTGCAATGTTTATATTAGAATAACAATTTCAAATTGAGTTTGAGACAGTAAGGTTCATGAAATAAGCATGGCTTACATATATATATATATACATAGCATGACTATTTTTGTGGACATTTCTAAAGTTGAACTACAACATGCAATTTTTTTTTTAATTTTATTGCAGTTTCCATGTGACCAAGTCAGAGTATGTAAATTGTAATTTAGAATACATTTTATTATATAATTTTCTGATAAAGATCTTGATCTTTTATTGAATCATGAAGTGTCACTATTAGTGTATTTGCATTATTACAATTTGATGCTGACTTAATGTGTTTGGTAATTTTTGAGGATTAACCGGGAATCGATATTTGATTTTTTTATGCCTAAACATAGTTAATTAGATCGAAATAAACAAGTTTTCTTCTATGCACTTTCCGTCGTAAATAAGTATTCTACGAGTTATAGCGGTGAATTTGTTACCGCAACTCAAGTGTTTGAAATAGGAAGTAATTCATCAAGCCCGGCAAATGGCAACGCTGCAATGGAGTCTTGCTTCCGCCACTCTTGTCATCAAAGACAAAACTAAACCTACAGTGCTAACTTGTTAAATATTCATTTGACAAATAAAGTGTATAGAAAAAAAGTTATTTATTTCGATGTTATTACAATGATTCCAACAACAATAATTTGAAAATCAATGAGTAGCTCTTTATCCGAGCGCATTCGTCATCAAAGACAAAACTAAACCCACCGCTATACTTCGTAAAATACTCATTTACAATGGCAAGTGCATAGAAGAAAACTTGTTTATTTCGATCTAATTAACTATGTTTAGGATTTGAAAAGTGGACAATCGATTCCCAGTTAATCTTCAACATTTACCCTATGTTTTGTAAAATATAGCTCCTCCATGCAATTCAATGCTCAGGCTTTAAATTTATGGTGCTCTAAATATTTTCTTAGACAGAAGTTTAATATTTTTGTTTCCTAAAGAGGAACAAGGAGGAAAAGCTTTTGGTTGATTTGTATTTTAGGTGCCTCACTGAAATTAAGAATTCTGTTCCAAGGAATCACTGAAGGAACACACTTGAAAACCTTTTACATGAATGACATTCTGCTCGCTGATGCATTATTTTTGAATTATTCAACTTTGAAGTTGGCTTTCGCGCGCCAGGGTAGCGAGCGCACCAAGCGTAATTCGATGGACAGAAGATAACGTCCTAGTACAAACATAAAGAGGTTGGGTCGTGAGAGGTTAGTCACAGTTCTTCTAGTGAAAATTTATACTATAATAAGAGCCGCGTCCGTCCGTCTCTCTGTCTGTCCGAAGCCAGCCTGCAGTGTGATGAGCGTATCTGTGATACAAGCTCGAGCCCTATATATTTTGACTGGCCGTGTTCACGCGGCCTCATGAACTCTTGAGAGATTGTATTTTTTAATTTCTTACGGCCTTTCTCTCATTTCGCCTTCCTTTTATTTTAAATAAAGGGGGATGGACTTGTTATAAATAAAGGTTCCTAGTGACGTCCGTTTACATCATCTCCAATGGCGGCCGCCATCTTGGAAAATGGCGTCCACCTGTCGAGTGCATGTCGATTTAAGTTTTCACGATTCGAGTAGTGCTCATATTTTTGTGTCATAATCTTTATTGCTTTTTTAACTAAAACATCCTAGAAGTGGGCGCAGGCTCCGTGGGATCAGCAAATAATAAATGACGCCATAAATGACATTGGCAAGCTTCCGCCATTGTTGGAATATCCTCTCCTTTGGTGCGCAAAACCCATTTCATAAGCCACGCTCCTATAACATCAAAGTACAATAATTCAAAAATAATGCATCATCGAGCAGAATGGCATTCATGTAAAACGTTTTTAAATGTGTTCCTTTAGTGATTCTTCGGAATGGAATTCTTAATTTCGGTCAATGTGAAGTTTAATGCAACCACGGAAAATAAGAATTCCGATCTTAGGAATCACTAAAGGAACCCATTTAAGAATGTTTCACAAGAATGACATTCTGCTCGCTGATGCGTTATTTTAGAATAATTGAACTTTGAAGTTGGCCTTGGCGCCAAAGGAAGCGAGCGCGTGAAACGGA
This sequence comes from Morinoia aosen, assembly GCA_030386875.1. Lineage (NCBI taxonomy): Eukaryota > Metazoa > Arthropoda > Malacostraca > Amphipoda > Talitridae > Morinoia > Morinoia aosen. Next base: position 50,702,494 of record CM059564.1, read on the forward strand.
ATTTAATTAATAACGAAAGCTATTACAAACGTAAAGAGGTTGGGTCGTGAGGGGGAGGCACAGTTCTTCTAGTGAAAATTATAAATAAAGCTTCTAACCCACCCATTAGGGTGACGACCGCAATCTTGTTGACATCGGGTCCAAGATGGCGGCGCCCATGGTGGTCGCCATCTTTGACCCGATGTGAACAAGTTTGCGGTCGTCACCCAAATGGGTGGGTTAGAAGCTTTATTTATAATTTTCACTAGAAGAACTGTGCCTCCCCCTCACGACCCAACCTCTTTACGTTTGTAATAGGGGGTTAACTTCCGTTCATAATTGAATTACGCTCGCTTCCTTGGCGCGGGAAGGCCAACTTCAAAGTTCAATAATTCGAAAGTAAAGCATCAGCGAGCAGAATGTCATTCATGTAAAACGTTCTTAAATGGGTTAATTTAGTGATTCCTAAGATCGGAATTCTTATTTTCCGTGGTTGCATTAAACTTCACATTGACCTTAATTTCTGTGAGGCACCTAAAATGCATATTGACCAAGCTTTTTTGAGGGAAAACCATCTTATGATCTCATAAATTTGGAAACTTGCTTATTTTTATTTGTGCTTGGAACTTCCTATGGCTGTGATCTGTGAACAATTGGATTTAGATAATCATAAAGTTGTTGATTGGCTTATTTTTATTGAAGAGGTTTTCCATTGTTTCTGCTACCTTTTGTCTAACAAAATTGGAGGAAAAGACTTGTTTTCCAAATAAGGTCCAATTCTCATGAAACTTGCATACTTTATATAAAATTGAACTTAAAACATTTCATTCATGGTGTTTTTCAAGATTTTCTTATATTTTTTGAAAAAATTGGGTAATTAAACTTCAGAAATCCCCAGTTTTGTCTGTCAATATGGATTTTACTGTTGTCAATGATTTTAAAAATTTTGTTGCCATGTTTAAGTAATAAATATTTAAAAATATTTATTTTTAAGTAATAGGGTACTTTTATTCAATATTGATTTTAATGTTATCAACAATTTTCATAATTTTTTTGCAACATTTAAGCAATTAGAAATATTTTGAGACATTTTACACGAATGACATTGTGTTCACAAATGCTTAGTTTTTGACTATTTTTGAAGTTATAGGAATGATGTTTATAAAATTGAACAAACAGGCACATAAATTAGCTGAAGTATGGTTTTGACTTTATGATAGATGAGGTTAGGGAAAGTTGAGTTAGTTAAATGAACTAACCTAAATTAACCTAAGTAAACCTAAAATAACTCAACTCAACCCTACCAAGGCCGAGTCCAAGAAACTTAGCGTGTTTCACGTATACTAAACGCAGGAAAAGCCATATTGAAACTGCAGTGAATGCTATTTTTACCCGAGTGTTTATGCTATATCTCAAAAACGAAGCATTTGCGAGCATAATATTATTCACGTAAAATGTCTTAAAATGTTACCAATTCCCTAAATATAGCAACAAAATTTTCAAAATTGCTGAGAATAGAGAAATTAATATTGACCGTTTTGTCCTTTACATACTTTAGTTTTGCCGAAATAAACATTTCAGTAATAATGCTCAAGTATTTTGGCAAAGATTTTAATCCCTTGAATCATCTATTTTGAACTTTGAAGCACTAACTATGATTGCGTAAGTGCTATTTTGTGCAGTGCGTATGTCAGAATAATAATTTGAAATTCAGTTCAAGACAGTAAGATTTTTAACAAGAGCATAGTGCTCAAATATACATTAGCATAACTATTTTTGTGAATGAACATTAGTGCACTACTTTATGTGCATCTGAAAAATGTCAAGACTTCTGACAGGAGGGGCTTTTTGTCTTATCTACTTGGATTTTGTTGTATTATCTTTCGCATCATGTGTTATTAATTTCTTTGCAAATATTTGGTAAATCTGAAGGATATGACAGTAATCAATTTTCCACATTTCGGTGGCTTAACCTAATGAGTTGAATCAAAATAAACAAGTTTTCTTCTATGCACTTTCCGTCTGAAATGATTATATTACGAGTTATAGCGGTAGGTTTAGTTTCGTCTTTCATGATGAATGCACTCGAATAAACTCATCAATTTTCAAATTTTTGTTGCTTGAATCATGGTAATATATTATTATTCATGTTGTAATCCAAGCATAAATTTATTGTATTTTTGCTGTGCTAACAGCCTTGCAAAGTGTTGTACATGAGCCCAATTTTGCAGGAGCTGCTGAACATAGGCAAGAAGCGCCCTAGGACAACCAGCAACAGCGGAGGTAGTCACTCGAGCAGCCCATCTCCTCCTGCAAAGAAGAGCTCCAATGGAGCCCCTCCTCCTGCCAAGCCTGCCCAGCAGAGGCCAGGCTCTGACTCAGACACAAGTGATTCTGACTCCGACTGGGATGGCAGAGCCTCAAACAAAAAGAAGAAAAAGGTTTGTGAAATTGTCTAAAATCATGATGTATTAGTATAGAAAAAAGGCTTGTCAAGTTATCTTTCTATAATTTGTCTTATGTTGTATAAGTATGATGAAAAAGGTTTGTTAATTATGATGTATGAAGAGAAAGGTTTGTGAAATTAGCTCTCTACAATTCATCATTTACTTTATGTCATGTCTTAGTTTAAAGAGTAGTTTGCTATTGCTAATTTGTCTGTGGAGTATAATAGTCTGTTTTAATTCTAACCTAATATTTTCTTGCATGCATCAGCTATTGCAGATGGTAAAAGTTTTTTGTTTTGGAAGCTAGTATAAGCATGGGAGGTTGTAAACTCCCCCATGAATTCTTTAAAATATGGTCTAGTATAGAAGCTGTTGTGTAGCTTTGAAAATGCAGTTATAATTTAATGGTTCTGAGTATTTTTAGAATAATTCAAACTACACATTGAGCACTAATAAATTTATTTTTTGAAAACCTAAGGACATAAATATGTCACTTAATACCTTGGGAATGAATCAGAAGGAACAGTTCTTTAAAAATTTCTAATAGTGATCATATTCAATCAAAATGGATGTGAGAAAAGTTGAAAAAGTTAACCAAAACCTAGCTTGAAACTTTGTTTTGCAGTATTTTTTTTCCATATTATCAGGTGTAATCTCCTTCAAATTCTCCTCAGGGGTATACAACTATGGTATTCACGGGAATTAGAGCTCCCAGGGGAAAAATGTGAGGGCCCGAGCTGAGAGTTAGGTAGGCCTTTTTTTTGTTTAAATAAAACGTTTTTGTTTTGTTAAGAACCATCTTTTTTCGGTTCACTGCTGTCCTTTTTTTTTCAGCACCTACTACTTTCTTCTTCAGCTTTTATCTTGTTTCATAATCTTCTTTCTCAACTTACTGTTTCCATACCCTTTCTGCGTAGATTCTGTGTTCCCTTAACTCCATACTACATGGTGCCTTTGTCCTTTATGGAGACTTGAACTAACTAATAATCTAATCTCTTTCAAATCAAATTTTATTAGTTAGGGATGCAATGATTGTTTACTTTTTCATGTTTATCATTCCAAAGATGTGATGGCTTGCAGAGCTCTTGTTTTGCTGGTAGAAATTTATGGCTGAGTGAACTTTCATTTCCTTGTTTATTCCTTGCAGCCTCTGCCTAAAACGAGGAAGTCTCGCATCACTCGTGCAGAGTCTGAATCTGAACCTGAAGAGGGTGAGTGAATTTAGTCTTAATGAAAGTCTTGAGCTAAACCTTCCATGTGATATACAGTAATGCCTTGAAAGAGGTATTCAGTAGTGTACAAATGTAAATCCTAACTTGTGGTGAAGTCCTCCTGAAGTTCTGGTAAGTCAGTTTTGGTCAGTCAATGGGTTGGTTAGTTTCATTGCTCATTACATCTCATCAACCAAACCTAAACTGTACTTGATATGCCAGCATACCTATGTAGGCCTAAAACCAATTGCTTTCCAGTTTTGGTAAACCAAGTGTTTCAAGTCTCACAAGACAAAATGCTATAAAATCTTACTAAACCAAATGTTGTCAAATCTCACGAGACCATCACCTGGGATTGGCGTGTGCTGGTTAGCTAATTACTTAGAGATCGAGTCATTCTGGGAGATGAAAGGACTGAACATGGACAGTGTGGCTCAGACTGCAAAGCAAAATCAGAGAAGTTGGAGTGCCCCTGATTAAGGCAGGGAAAATACTGCTAATGTGTTTGCTTGTTTAACTAGTTCATTAATGGTCCCCTTAGTTTTGTTCATATCTAGTGCACATCATTGTTGCAGTTGCTGGACATGATGTGCAGTTGTGAGCTCAAGTATTTCTGTTCAAAAACTGGCTCTTTTTTGCCGATTTTAGAAATAAATCCTTGTTTCTTGTGGTTTGCAGGCATGTATTGTTTTACTGCAAGCTTTTTTCATGTTTAAATTGTAATTTACTGTTATTATTGCTCAAAAAAATTTCTGACCGTTTGGCAGTTCTCATAGTTTGAATGATTTAAGTTTTTAAGAAACAGTATATCTGGAATTTTTTACAATATTTCTACTGTTACTGAAATTTTTTGCATTAACTTTACTGAAGCACAATTTATTTTTGCTATACTTAATTTTAGGTAATGTAAGTGTAGCGCTTTATATGACAAGCAAATAGTTGTTAGTCCCTGCTCATAATTTTCATCTTCAGTTACCTAGCAAAATGTGAGTAGGTGCATGTAGACATGGTTTTTAGGCATTAGTAATCTATATTACATTGTTACTGTATTATAAAGTAATTTGGGCATTCATGTCAACATCATGGTTTTAATCCTCGCGTGTGTGGGTGTTAGTTACCATTGTTTACTTTTTGCATTACTCTTCCTATTGGTTTTATGCTGATCATGAAGATGTCATGAATTATTGATCATATTTTTGTGAGATGCTACAACGTACCAAGCTAAGAGTTTTTAAGCCTTTTTTTAGGGAAGAGTAAGTTTTTGTTTAATTATGGACAATATTTATTTGGTTCACTGCTCTCCTCTTATTCAACACCTTCTACTCTCTTGTTCAAATTATGTTTTGTTTAAAACCTTTCTTCTTAGCTTACTGTTTCTATGCAAAGGGAATCTTGTGTGGGAACACACCTTGTGCATAGATTCTGCTCAACTCGATACTAAATAATGCTTTCACCTTTCCTCTCTTTAAAACACCTTTGTTGTGGTTAGTGATGCTGAAACTAATTTATTATCTAACCTTTTGTGGGATGCAGTTCCTCATTGTTACATCTTGGTAACTTGATCCTTTGTGCAATTCTGATCTTATTGCTGTATTCACGTGATGACTTAATTCTTCATACGATGCTGCTCTCAATGTAACATCTTGGTCAATTAGTCTTCCGTGCAATGCATACCTCATTATTGTATGCCCGTGATAACCTAATGCTTCATGCAATGCTGTACCCATTGTTGTATGCCCGTGATGACGAAGTGTGTGCTGGGCAGGCGAGGTCAGCGACAGTGATGACGAGAGCAACGATGGCGCCAGTGATGACGAGAAGGAGTTCGATGACGGCCTCGACGAGAACCTCATTGGTGACGAGGCTGACCGAGCGCGCCTCGAGAAAATGACAGAAAAGGAAAGAGAGCAGGAGCTCTACAACAGAATAGAGAAGCGAGAAGCCCTCAAAACAAGGTTTGATATTGAGAAGAAGTTGCGGCTTGCTAAGAAAAAGGACCAGCGGAAAAAGAAAGATCCGGAGTCTCGGCCCAAGGAGAAGGAGAAGGAGAAAGAAAAGGAAAAAGAGAAGGATAAGGATAAAAGCAGTGAGTCTGTAGCTGTGATACCGTCTGATAGAAAGAAAACCTTGGAAGAGAACAAGGCAGGGCGCAGTGAGAAGTTTGCTGCTCTCAAGGCAAAACGTGAGTACAAGAAGATGGCAGAAGAGAAGGAACAGGAAAAGAAGAAGGCTGAGGAGCAGAAGAAAGAGGAAGAAGACGAAGAAGAGGCTGGTTCAGACAGTGATGGGAGCCAGAAAAAAGCCAAGCAGAAGCTGAATCCAAGTCAAGTGTTCAGCAGCGACGACGAGAGCGACCACAGCAGCGGACGCTCCTCCAACAAGCAGGGCAAGCGGTCTCGCTCCGCCTCCTCGTCCTCCTCCAGCAGCGACTCCGACTCCAACAAGTCAGTAACTTTGAGCTAATTCTCTTCTTTGCTTTGAAATTAGTCAACTCCATGAATGGTCTTTCTCTGTTCTCTTACTTTTCTCTGCTAAATCTTCATGAATGGTCTCTCTCTGTTCTTACTTTTCACTGCTAAATTTTCATGGATAGTTGCTCTTGTTCTCATACTTTTCTCTGCTAAATCTTCATGAATGGTTTCTCTCTGTTCTCTTACTTTTCACTGCTAAATCTTCATGAATGGTTGCTTTTTGTTCTCATACTTTTCACTGCTAAATCTTCATGAATGGTTGGTCTTTGTTCTCTTACTTTTTTCTGCTAAATCAACGTGTTTTTCCATTTTATTTGTTAGCGTGCCACCCTCTACTTTGTATGCCATGTGTTATGTGTACTATAAACTATGTAATTGATTTTGCTTTCACATTTACTCACTCAATTTATGGAATACTTTGGTTATAATTTTTATTGGGAGAAAAAGTTTATGACTAATACTCCTTGTACGGATGAAATGTTAAACTAACCTTTCTGTGATGGGGGAAGAACTTCATTACGATAAATTTAATAGTTGTTCACTATTCTTGCATCCGAATTTCATGAATTACTCTTAACCAGCAATCAATAGCGGACAAGTCATTACAGCATTTGGTAACTAGTATACTGGTGCGCTAGTTTCAAGGTAATGCTGTCAAATTATATGAATTATTCATAATCAGCAACCAATAGCGGACAAGTCATTACAGTATTTGGTAACTAGTATACTGGTGCGCTAATTTCAAGGTAATGCTCTTACTGCTACTGTCTTGCTAGTCTGTTTTCTGTAATACTTTTGTGTGTATAAACCATTACTTAAATTTACTTGTTCATGTTGTGTAGTTACTTTTGTCAAAATTTTTCACGGAACTGAGTTATTGCATCTTCTGTTCATCTATGGTTTGCAGTAATTCAAATTCCGTGGCTAGGGTTCAGGATTTGATTACCTGACTTTGCTGTGGAATGTTGTTCAGAGCCCTCCGTTGCCTCTACAATTTCTGGCAGTCGTTTATTCAGGTCATCTTGAACAATGCGTTTCAGCATTTAGGATATTGTTGGGGCAATTGTCCTGAGGGCTGTAAGCGTGATGAGCGCATTTATGAGTTGAAATAATGCTTTTTCCCAAAGTAGGTAATGCTAATTTGAAGGCTGTTGGTCGATGGTTTTGAATTGCAGTTGTGTAACGTGGCCATCTGGATGTTATTTCAGGGTGCAGGACAGAATGAAATACACCACGTTGCCACATTTGAGAATTATTTAAAATAGTCAAATTCAGCATTTTCATTAAGATATAGTTCAGGGAAAAGCGGTGGACTCATACATGCAGTTGAAAATTTTATCGTGTTCATGCACTGGTAGACAGTCTTATATTCTTCTGGGGGCAGTATTTTCTTCCCACTCTGAAGGATGCCTCCTAGTGAATTGCACCCAATTCGTGCTATCCCATGACTGTTATAATCAGAGGTGACAGTGTCGTTCTAGTCGACCAAGTGTAACTGAGAACATTGGGCTAAATTACTGCCTGTTTGGTTTGAGACAGCAGCAACGATTCCCTGGCCTACTTGCATTCTTCTCTCTTCCAAAACTTTTCTTCCTTTCTCTTTCAAAACTTGTCTTCCATTGTTGTAAAGTTTGTTGACTCATCTTTGATCAAACTATCTTATTTCAGACATTTTTCTTATTCTGGATCAAGCAACCTTGTTTCGTACATTTTCTTATCCTGGATCAAGCGATCTTTTTTTGCAAAGATTTATTGAAGCACCCTACAATTCACATTAAATATTCTTTCCTGCCACTTATAGCCTGATCATTCTTTAACTAAACACTATCGCCTTTTGGATCCGCCTGAGCACTTGCTGCAACAAGCAACTCTCTCATTCATGCAGTCCATCTTGTGCAGATGTTCCTCATTCTATCGCATCGTGTCGTTTCGAAATATCTCGTCTTCCTACACGTGATTGCTACTCTTGGTATTAGCGTTTCTAGGGGGAATATGCAAGGTTCTGAGCTAATGGTTAGGTAGGCCTTTTGTTAAAAAGGAATTTTTTTGTTAAGGACTATTTTGTTTTATGGACTTCTACCTTAAACTACTGTTTCTATGCACCTTGTGCATAGGTTCTGCATTCCCTTAACTTCATACTAAATGGTACCTACCTCTCTTTGGAACGTCTTCATTGTAGTTAGGGAGGCTTAAACTAACATTTAACATAATCTGCTCCTCTTGGTCCTGTAATATTGGTATACACAACTGTCGTGGTGCATCTAAAACTGGGACAACTTAGCAATTCATGGTCTCTCGAATTCCATTAAATATAGTTCGGTGTGTGGCAGACTACTCCTGATCTGCTGTTGTGGTCTGCTTGTGTATCTAATTTCGGGAAATATTCTTCAATAAATGAATGTTTGTAACATGATGAGGAATTGTGCATTATATTACACTAACATGGGATTTTCAATTTTGTGCCATTTTATTACAAAAAAGACATTATGGTGAGTTTGATCTTACCAACTGATATTAATTGGAGTGGTGTGTGTACAGAGGGAACTTTAAATTTTGCGTTATTTACTTACCAAAAGCATTGAGCTGAATTTGGTCCTATTTGTGGTTGTTACTGGAAATAGTGTGCAGACAATAGCCAGCAAGCAAGATCAATAATCGGAGTTTTGCAAGTATACAGCTCTGTTTGGATATTTATTACTGGAAGTAGTGTGCAGACACTGACAATCAAGCATGATCGATGATCTGAGTTTCACAAGGTAAAGTTTGGTTTAATTGTTTATTGTTGGAACTAGTGTGCAGACAATGACAATCATGCACAATCGATGATGAGAGTTTCACAAGTAAACAGCTGGGTTTAGATTTGTATTATCGGAAGTAGTGTGCTGACAATAGCTAGCAATTAGGCTCAATAATGGGAGTTTGAAAAGCAAACAGCTGTGTTTGGGTGTGGTGCGCCAGGAAGTGCACAGAGATACTTGACGCCATGGTTGCCTCGCTGCAGCGTTGCACCACCTAGCGGTAGCTCCCACCCTGCACATGCAGGCGGCCAAACTTCCCGTCGAGCTCCCGCTGTCCTTCAATTTTCTTCTTCTTCTTGTTCTGGTTCGTCCGGCGCTGCGTCTTCCAGTGAAGGTGAAGGGACCGCTACCAAGACGGTCTCTGCTGTCAACCCACCTAGGTGACTGGTCAAACTGTTGCCAAGTTTGCCATTTGTGTGGCTCCCATTGTGAAGTGCCGCTCCCTCTGTGGCTTTTCTCACACAGTGTGGGCCTTCCGTTCATTCTCTTGATGAATGTGGGTCGTCCAAGCCGCGAAGTCTGATGCTAATGTGACCTCTGTTGTTACACAGTGTGGTGCTCTCATGGATCCTCCGTCCAAAGTGTGGTTTTCTTAGTGCCTTACGTTGTGGAGTGTTCCCTAAATAACAGCGTGGTCTTCTGAGAGACGCCAGTTACATGTTGTGGTTCCCTCGCTTGTTCTGATTGCGTGTGACTCTTTCAGTGATTCTAAGTAGCGTTGTCCTTAGTGACGATTTTGAAATTGTGGTTGGCTGAGCAACCCTTCAGACATTTCTAATTTTTGTTCATGAGTTGAGCTGAAATACTAGTGTAGTCCATTGCAGACTCCGCAGAACTTGTAAGAAGGATACTTATTTTAATTTCTCATTCATTAGGTAGGCAGGCCAGCTGGTGTTTTGGGAATCAACGTTCTACATATTTTTTCTATTATTAATCTCATTATTTCAATGGTTTTTTATCTAACATGAACGCTTCAGGACGGTGCTTCCTAAATATGACATATAAAAATGAAGCGGTGGTACCCATCGTGAAGTACTGAGGATCGTGTATACCCAGTGTTATTGTTGGTCACTTCTTGAGGTAACTTCTTCATTTAGCCCCCTGTTTTCTGGACATTCTACCAACGTTTATTTTACTGAGTGGCCGGCGAGGCTCGTCCATCTGTGGCAGGCAAAAGCCATGTATTACCAAAATGTCGCAAGTTTCTTTCTGGTGGAGACGTTGACGCAGTTTAACCGTTAGCTCGGTTCATGATATCGTCTGAAACACTGCGTGGTAGCCGATGTGTTTCTGTGGCCTTTGCCATGCAGCTCAACTTCAGCTTTTGTGTCCTTATTGAACTTGATTGTGTGGTGTGTCTCACCAACAAACATAAACATACCCTTTGCTTATCAAGACCAGATTTCTAGTCCGTTGCAAACGTAGCTGACACGGTCCACGCACCCTGAATACCCAGGCAAAACTTTGCAAGGGTTGATTTTTTTAAGCATTTCCGTGGAGGTGTTACAATTTTTTGATCTTCTTCAGTAGGCTTTTTAGTGCCAACCTAGTACCGTCATGCTCTGCCTATCCCACCTGACTGGCTTGGTTACGTTTTGTGATATTTTCCTATTTGAGGAGTGTTTTCTTAGCTTCTGTAAGGTTCTGTGTATGGCTATGATTTCCTAATGCTGATATTTGTTTTATTTCATGGTTTAAATTGAAGCAAATTTTGTGTTTTGGAGAAGTTTTGATTAATATTCTAAGCGATTCCATGTTCCATGATGTGTTATTTATCATAGGCTTATTTGTTGGTTGTCCCAATATTTTTCCTGGTGTTTTTTTATGGGAACAAAAAATTTGTTTCTTCTGTTGTCAGTTTCATGTGTATTGTGGTTCTGTGGACCAACATTGGGTGTGGCTGTAAAATTCTGTTTTGCTGAACAGTCATGATTTTGATTTCCATGTGTGATGGTATCGATCTCGTATTGGACTTGTGCTGAAATTTATGCAGTGATGATTTGAATTTCCTAATGTTGGTGATATTGAACTTGTGTTTCAATTGATATCCTAGCCTGCGTGACATTGGTATATTAAACAAAGCACTACGGTAGGTTTGAACTTGCGCTGTTTTCTTCCGTTTTTCCTCTTTTAAATTAGGAATAAGTTTATAAACACCCTAGTTTCAAGACCTACCTTCTCAGCTGTGGCATTAAAGCTTCGTGAAATGCAATTAAAAAATTGAGCAGGCATGAAAATATGCCTTTACCTAGTGCAAAAAATGAATTTTCACATATTCTGTTAAGAAAAACAAATGTAATCATTGGTAACCGATTCTATTCTATTATGGCTATTATTGCTCTGTATGACTATTCTAGATTATGCTTACAATCGCCTACGGCTTGGCGACTAGGTTTGTTATGTGCTATTGTCATAGTAAATTAGCGTGTAGGGAGCAGTGTTAGCAAATTTATTCCTGATATATTTGGTATTGTTTAAACATTAGTAGCCATTGACGACTTGTCCAAAATTCCCTATTATTGGGTAGAAGTCTAACTGCTTCACTTCATTCAGTCATATTGGTGGTTGGTGTGGTGTGTGGGTATTATTGATGGCAGGTATTCGTCATTTGAATTATAGGGCTATATGTTCAATTTCAATGACAAATTTGATTTGTCATGCCATTGAGCGCATGTTCTTTTTTGAACTTCATCAGTAACATGCATAGGAAGCTGGATTGTTATTCATTACAACAGGAGTACGAGTTGGTGGATTAGTTGGGTTCCAAGCTGGGTAATCCAGTTTGGTTATCATGAATGCATTTAGTGTATAAATGATGTTTCAGACCATCATCACTAACATGCATGGAAAGCTACATTGTTATCCATTACAACATTACAACAACGAAATGTTAGTTGGCTTATTTTTAGTGTTCCTAGAATGGATTTCCAATTTGGTTTCCATGAATGCATTATCCCCATACTAATTGGTGCCTTCCTTCTTCCTTTCTTTGGATCGCGTTTGTTGCAGATAAGGAAGCTTAAACTAACATCTAATTGATCATAAGTGCATTGTGTATAAATAATGTTAAATTATACCATCGACAGGTCAGAGGGCAGCGAGCCAAAGCGGCGGAGAGACCTGGTGACGACGGTGACCAGCAAAGAGCAGCTGGAGCGGATCCGCCTCTCGCGCCACAAAATGTCGCGCTTCGTCCACCTCCCCATCTTTTCGAAGGCCATCATCGGCTGCTTCGTCAGGATTGGCATCGGCACCAACGGTGTCAACCCCGTCTACAGGGTTGGTTGTGTGTGCTTCAAACTTCGCTTAGTGGTGTTGTGCCGGAAGAGGGGCGAATGCAAAGTTATGTCTTTTTAATTATGTGGTAATATTTTAAAAAATGCATCACTTGAACTTATTTTTGGATGCAGACCATTTGCTGGTTCTGCCACCAATTTCTCAAAAAAAAACAAAGCTTGATAAAAGCATTGTATTTTAAAGTAGCCGAGGGTTGTCCATAACTCCCACCCTGTTTTACAGGTCGCCGAGATCACAGAGGTGTGCGAGACTGCCAAGATCTACGCCCTGGAGGACACCAAAACAAACAAAGGCCTTAGACTGCGACACGGGAAGCAGGAGCGCGTCTTCAGACTGGAGTTCATCAGCAACCGGCCCTTCACAGACTCCGAGTACAACAAGTGGGTCGAGAGCTGCGCCAGCCACGATGTGCCGCTCCCTACCCTCGACTCCCTCTCCAAGAAGGAGAAGGACATCAAAGATCTGCTCAACTACCAGTACACCAATGATGACATTGATACGGTAGGTGGTTTATTGTGATGTTCAATGTATGGTGACCTTGGTACGACAGGAGTTTTGGGACATCGCAAAAATGACACCGATACAGTATTTTTTTGCGACTTTGCATATATGATGACATTGATACGGTAGGTGGTTTATTGTGGTGTTCAATGTATGGTGACATTCATACAGCAGGAGTTTTGGGACATCGCGTGAATGACACTGATACCGTTGTTTTTTGTGACATTGCACACATGACACTGGTAAAGTAGGTGGTTTTTTACAACATCACATACATAGTTGGTTGTTTTTTGTGGAATTAAAACATTAATGTGGTAGGTTCTACTTCTCGTGACACTGCACACAATATGTTTGGTTCTCTTTATCAGAAACTTGCACAGATGAATGCGGTAGGTGATCATTCTTATGAAGTTACTCTTATCTATACAGTAAGTTATGTTTTTATGGCATTTTCTGGTGTTAGTGTTTGTTTCGTAAGCTTGTACACCTAATGGTGAAATATGTGATATTTTTCTTTAACACTTTGACTGCGACGTGCACCGGTGGTACACGGAGGTAATTTTCATAATGCTGCTGACCGACCAGTAGTCGCAAACTCAATTTTCATAAAAACTCAATCAACGCTAAATGAAGGCACGATCCAGTTCATGCTTGATATTTTCAAAAAGTTTGATACAATTGACTTTAAATTTGAGTTTGGTGTTGAACTTAATATCAAATTTAGTTGCCGCAGTCAAAGTGTTAACATTATTTCACCCGTACAGTTGCGAGAAAGTAAGTTCATGAGAAAATGTATATGAAAGTTAGAAAATCCAATAAATTTATTTCATTCATTTCATCTTGCTAGTTGAATTTAGGCATTTTTACTTCATTTTAAAAAAATAGTCCTTAGGGCAAGTATTTTGTGTTCCATCATTTTTCACCATATTCAAGAAGCGTAAATGTGAATTTTACCTGTTAGTACAAAAGAACAGCTCATCAGCTTTTGTACCAGCACGTTTTAATGCCGATTCAATCTCTCAGCATGCTTCCACTGTCTACTTGTACTGCCTGCTCCTGAAGTGATTGTGTTCACAATATTTGATGGATAAATTGACAGCTTTTGTTTCTGCTCAGATGGTAAATGAGCGACTGCGCTTCTCCAACCGGCCCACTAACTACGCCGTCGCCAAGACCGAGCTCCTCAAGAAGCGGGACATCGCGCAGCAGTCCGGTGACCAGGATGTGAGCTCATTTCCTTTTTTCAAGTGCTTGTGCCTAGTCAAACTCCCTCCTTGTGTATTTGCTGTCTATCGTTGTGCTCACCCTTCTACATTTCTTGTTTATTGTTTTGCTTACTTCTACGCTCACTCTTTGTACATGTGATGTATAGTGTAGTGCTTACTCCTACTCTTACTTATTTCTCTTACTATTACTGTCTACTGTAGTGCTTACTTCTTCTCTTACCTACTCCTCATACTTGGGTTTTCGACTGTTATGCTTACTCCTACACGTGCTGTCTACCATAGTGCATGATCTTACCTATTCCTCGTACTTGGGCAACCGACTGTAGTGTTAATTCCTTCTCTAATTCATCTCTTACCGTTGCTGTGTACTGTAGAGCTTACTCCATCTCTTACATACTCCTTGTAAGTGTACTGTAGTACTTTCTCCTACTCTTACTACTCTTATTTGGACTGTTTTCTGTAGGTTCTACTCTTACTTATATTTGTGGTGTCTGTAGTAACTTTTCGCGTGGACATATTATTGAGTATAGAAATTAAATTTTGGTGTTAACAAATTGACTTGCACTTTGAGATACATTTTGAGAATTTAACTTCACAGTTGGAAAGCGAACGAGAACTCATAGAGTGGCGACACTTGAAATGTTGGTGTAACTTACAGTTGATTACTGAAATTTGAACGTAAAGAGCAAGAAAAATCATTTCTTTGTTAGAACTTATGGTTGGAAATAGAAACAAGAACTTACAGGGTAGTAAAAGTTGAACTTTTGAAAGAACTTACAGTTGGAAATAAAAACAAGATCTTCAAAAGGATTAGAACATTTAAATTTTCAGTTGAACTCAGAAATTTCAGTTGTGCGTTTGTTCTTGCTTGTATTAGTTTAGTAGGAGCCTACACCTTCTTCATATTAGTTGGAAGTCTGTCTACAAGTCCTCAACTGTAAAATGCTGGTCTTCATCAAATGACTGACTCTTGACTGATGCATTTCGTGCTTTTGCTGTGCATGCAATTAATAGTTATTAGTCACGGCCCAGGCTCGGGCCTGAATAGGGTCCTGGGGAACCCCTATCGTGTACATCCCTGTAAATTATCATGTCAATGATACTCAGCCACTCTCTACTAAAAGAGAAAAAGGGCTTGGTTAATACCGATACACTTAACGTTTTAAAATAACAAATGCTCACTCATTTGGCTGCCAAATGGGGGTTGTCAATTTCAGGGTGATTCCAAGTCTTAAACGCAACCTCCATGTAATGTACATGTCCCGCACCATAGATGTTGGATAGTAACATGCACGAAATGTAACTCTTGCGAATTACCATTGGCTGATTTATTTTAGTGCATGAGACGATTGCTCACTGCATCTTCCTTGTCTCGTTTGCAGGCTTTGCACAGCTTGTGTATGTTGGAGCTCAGAAAAGCTTATTTCTTCCAAAACTAACCCTTGTCTGTAAGCATTTTTGTGTTTTTATTGCTGTTATTACAACTGCTAACATTGCATTGGTATTAGCATCAGACTGAGGCAGGAACAACCACTCATGAAGCAAACTCCAAAGAACACATTAGGAAATACATTTAACAAAGAAAACAATATATGAAGGCTACTTTTGAAAGAGGAGCCTTCTTTGGGACTTCAAAGGGTTGAATGAAGTATTTATAGTAGCATTGACGTTTCTTTTCAGTGTAGTGCTTTGTTAGTGACTTTTTTTTGTATTTTATGCATTTGTAAGTACAGAAATTAATGCTTGCATTGCTGTTCGGGTGACGGTGAGTTTTAGATGACTTTTCTTGTAACTAAAATAAAACATCAAATGTATCTGAGATTTTGTCATTGATTATTGACACAGTAAAATGTCTCATCATGGTCCTTTCATTCAGACGGTAAAATGACAAAATAATGTGAGTGCTCACGTCCAGTTTACTAAATCTATCAATAATGTTTTTTGGCTCATTCAATTCATTTACAGCAGATATCCACATCCCAACTAATGAGTCTCTTATATAACTGAATAACTTTCTTGATGTTCGAGTTAACTGCAACGTAGTTTTGATACTTAGCAACAGCCCCAGTCAGTGAAGGCAAAGTTATTGATCACTTTGAATCATTTCAGCTGATCGAGGAGGTGATAGAACAGTTGACGGAGCTGGACAACACATCGACTCGGCTCGACAAGCGCCGCACCGCCACCATCTCCTCCATCCTCTACATCAACGAGCGCAACAGGAAGGAGAATGTCATCAAAGCGGAGAAGGCCATTAAGGCTGAGGTGAGGCCCTGTGTGTCCTATCTTTTTAACCGTGCCCCTAAGGGCTGAGGTAAGGCTCATGTGACCTGTTCTTGTGCCCTATCCTTTTGAGCGGGGCCCCTAAATTCTTTGTTAGGTCTCATGGTACCTGATATTGTGTGCCAGAGGCAAGTTAGATATAATCAACACTACACTCCTCAGCTCTGAAGGTAGGCACAATATCCGAGTTGAGAAAAATAATGACGGACTGTGATGCAAAGACATCATCTATCGGTTCCTGGATGCTCTTTCAAAATTTTCTTGTGGGCTGGTGTGCATAGGGTCCTCGTAACTTCTGTTGTTGGTGTTCATGTTTGTGATGTTTCTGCCTCAATAATAGGTTGTTCACTCAAGCCTTCTTGATGGGAGCTTCTTTTTCAAATAATTGTTAGTATTCATTTTTTTACCTGGGTTGTACCATCAATGTGTTTCTTTTCCTATGATTTGGAATTTTTTGGAAAATTCTTTTAGTAGCAATTGTATGATTCTGTGGTGATTTGTTGAGCACTTTTTTTTAAATGTTTGTGTTTGTAGTGAGGAAATACTCATACTAGCAAGTGAATAACAGTTTTTTGAATTCATTTTCAAAAATTACGAAAATCAAATTAAGAGTTTAGCGATACCAGCTTCCAGCTGGTTGAAGCCATAAATATTCTAGTGATTGAAGTTGCAATAATATTTCAATGTTTCACTTGCTTCAGCAGTTATTGAGCACAGACTGGAGAAGTTCTTTAAAAAAAGATTACCCAAAGAATTTTTTAGTCCCCTGAGCTTCTCGACTGAGAACGTGTGCCAGGGCCCTGAAGTTGAGTTCTGAATAAGCAGGATTGCGCTAATTTCCTGCGTTCTAGTCTCGCTGCTACAGTGAACACCACAACTTTCTTGCATCTCATATAGCAGCACTAAAACACCAATCGCGTTACTGGACCGCAGACAGAGGCGCTAAATAATCCGCAGTTTGCTAATTTTGTAAGTTTCATATACACTGAACACCACAACTTGCATCTAAAACAGCAGCACCTGATGCACTAACACTAATTGCTTTATTGGTCCCTTGATTTGGTTATCAGGAATGCGCTAATTTCCTAGTTCTAGTCTGGCTGCTGCACTGATCACAACATTGTTGTATGTAAAATAGCAGTCCGCGATGCACCAACACTAACCGCTCTACTGTACGTAGATGGAGGCAATGAAGGGCATGAGAGCCGCGGACCCGTTCACACGCCGCCAGACGCGCCCCACCATCGTCACTAAGGACATCAAGAGCAGCTCCGACAACATGACCTCTGACGAGCGGCAGGCTGCTGAGCAGGAGAGGAAGCTCAAGATGGAGAGGGAACAGCGGAGAAAGGTGAAGCTTTGTGCTGTCTTCTTGGAATAGCCTTAGCTTTTTAATTAGTCTCTTCTTGCCTGGAGAGTGTGGCTGATTTTTCTGCTGTGTAGTTTGTTTTCTCATATATGTGGGGGCAGGCAGATACTCTAACCCTGTGTGACTGTGTGCCTTATTTGCCGGGCCCTGTTTAACCTGCGTACCTTAGCTCTATGTTGCCAGTCTACAATACCCCTCTGTGGCAAGTCTCTCGGGCTCTCTATGGTTGTTGCTTATCACCAGTCCTCATGGTGTGAATGTTCAGACTGTCATTGAGGTTTTCAGATCACATTCGTAGGATAGTGTTATGTAAGTCCGTCACGGCGTGCGAGGGGCTTAGCTTAATTTGGTTTAGCTAAACGATTTTGCCTGCAATTTGTTTAGTGTATGCTGAAGTTCCCCAAGGGGCATAGAATAGGCATTAGCTTTGGGTTATTTATGGCTGTGTATCGTATGCTATGAGGCATAGCGTCTTCAGGTGTGGTAATGTTACGTACCTCAGCTACAGGTAGGCAGGACCTTAGATCATGGCCTCCAAGCCATGGCTAGCGGGCCAAATTTGGCTAGCCAGTGTGATCAGTCCGGCCTGAGACAGCTAATGGCTTATTGTTGCTGTGATAAGTTAAAAACAATATACAAAATGGCAGTAAAATGGAAAAATTTAGGCCCTGGAATTTACTAGAATCATCAGTGTGGCCTTGAGACTGGAAAGTTAGGAGACTTCTGCCGTATAGTAATAAACAGTTTTATAATTATGTATAGCTACCCTTGTCCATCGTTCCTGTAAGTGAGGGGAAAGTTCGGCAGCACTATTCCATATTAAGCACAAATTACAATTCTGCCTGTGTCTAATGCAATGTTGCTTCCAGGAGGAGGAGGCGCAACGCAAAAAATATGAGGAGGAACGCGCCAAAGAGGCGGACCGCAAACGCATACAGGAGGAAGATTTGTATGCCGCTCACGACTTTGATCTCAACATTGACTTCGGACCCGCCATGCCTGGTGAGTGTTCTGCTTCATCATTTCGTGGTTGGTAAGAACAATGTATGGGGAATGAAAGAAGGATATTTAAGTTTTACTTCTGCTTATGTGCCCCACGAGAGATCCTGTTTGGTTACTTCAGTTGTAGATAGGCTATCGGGACTTCTATCTTTCGTGCCCTCCTTCTTTCATTTTTCATTCTTTCTTTGCTGTCTCTTGTCTTCAATTCTTCTGAACTCTTAATTCACTGTTTATATGCATATAACCTGTGTCGGAACACACACACCTTGTGCTTATATATCCCGTTTTTCTAGAGTCCATACTAAATGGCCTCTTCTTTTCACTTGTTATGGCTCAGGGAGTCTCGTACTAACAAATATGGTAACAGCTATAGCCCAGAATTGGAAATAAGCCCAAGCTCACATGCCTCGTTCCATGCAGCGGTGTCTTCCACCCCCGCCGCGCCGGGCCGCCCGAACGGCGCGACCGCGGCTCCCAACGGCACGCCGGCCGCCACTCCCAAGCGCTCCCTCAACTTGGAGGAGTACAAGAAGAAGAAGGGGCTGCTCTGAAGACCTTCACGGCACGTAGATAGCTCATTTCGTCTCGCATGTGTGGTGCCGTAATGAACTCATCAAGAGCGAGTACCACTACCGTGGAAATGTATCATTTTTAGTAGGGCTACTGTGAAAATGTGTCGTTTCCAGTGACTATTGGGAAAATGTATCGGTTTTAGTGGGTCTATTGTGAAAATGTATCGTTTTCAGTCGAACTTCTGTGAAAATGTATCGTTTTCAGTGGAACTGCTGTGAAAATGTATCGTTTTCAGTAGGACTTCCATGAAAATGCACTTTTTCCACTTTGGGTCGATTTGATAATCTGTGAATTTTACTTTGGAGATAAGTTCGTCGATTAGGGTCTGTAAATTTGTGTTCCAATGAGTTTTGTTCATTGCATGCTGTGTACGCTAGCATTTACCTCCTAATCCAGAAATTCTTTCTCCAATGGCAAGAGCGTTGCAGATATCCTTGTAAATGTTAAAAGGAAATGCAGAGTCGTTCTCGGGTCTTGTTCAGTCACCTTCGGTGTCGGGAATGTGGTATTTAACTGAAGAGGTGAACCACTTGAAGGATTTTGTTCCTGGCACGGTGTTGAATACTTGTTTTCCTCTTCAAAAAGCTACATTGACGCGATGATTTTATAGCATATTTAAAATCGATTTCTACTGCTTGCTTCATTTGATATCCTCGTGTCACAATACGACGGCTGGTTGTAGACCATTGTTGAGGAAACAAGGTAAAGTCACCTTATATAACACCTCATGTTTGGCTAGCCAATAGTGGTGCCAGATGCAATGTAAGCGCTGCTATTGGTCCGATGCCTTGACGTCACCCATCGTTGCACTCTCAACAAGAAAAAACTGGTTAGACCCAATCTAGTTTCTCATAGACCCGGCTGTCTGTTGTGAGAACGCCTCACAGTTGCCGGGTTGGCTCTTTTTGACGCTAGTCTCCAATTGGGCTTGGCTTTGCTATCAAATTTGGCGGAAATTGATAACTTTGGAGAAAGGAGTAATTCAGTAGCCTTGGTCACAATGAACTCCATGAAGAAACGTTGCGTTATTTACGGACTCGATCTTACCTCGTGCGAGTTTAGGGCTTTTTGTTCTACCTTCGTGATTGGATTAAATAAAGTTGACTTTCTTCATTTATTTTTGCCGTATTCAACGAGTTTCAAATATATTTAACGTTTGTTGAGTCAGTGCTCCGCGATGTGGGATTGTCTGTTCTTGCTTCACCTAAAATATTTTTATTGTTCATCATGCTTGTACTGCTGCTTTTCCTTATCTCCCCACCGTTAGATCCTCAGCACAAATTAGTTCTATCGAGAGCCGGAAAATATTTTTCCCGTGAGCAGCTTCTCTTAAGTTTACTCCCCAAAATGGTAACTAAAATTGTAACTAACGCTCAATAAGATTACCAGATCACTTAGAAATGTAGGTTAGATTCCCGAGCAGTTCAGTACGTAGATTGGTACACTTTTGTCTAATTCGAGCAGTTTTCTGAGTGCTTCACGACTGCCTGTAGTAGAAATTCCGTACGATTCTGTTCTTATTTGACGAATTAAATCGATTATATTTTCACTATCCATCTTTTGCGTCGAGTGAGATGCATTACGTGGCATGTTAGCAAATTCTTAATATTTGCCTCATCATTATTTTCTGGCGTGAGGTGGTCCTCACTCATCGAATTGTGTGGCCTTATGCTCATCGCGTCCCACCTCTTCTGTGTGATAAAAACATCTTTTAAGTAAAGTGTTTAATTATAGTACATTTGTTAATTTACTCTGCAATTATTGTTGTTTGACCTCATAGCTTTCCTTCTAATCACGCGCAAACGACTACATATTCGTTCAAGAGTTACGAGTCAGAATGTTCGAGTATTTAAGTTAAAAATACACGAATGTAAATGAACAGGCTATGGTGATAGCATAACAGCCTCAATGTGAACTAATCGCAATTCAGCCTAACTTGAGGAAAACAAAGTTGTCGCACTGAAAATGAGCTGTGTGTCAACATATATTAGTCTTGTAAACTTGGCGCCATGATTGCTTGGTGGAGATAACTGGAACGTCTTTGGTCGGGTGTTTGATTTGGGGGGAATTAATTCTAGACTGATACTTGATCTAGTTCTAGATTAAATCTAAACTGAGACTGAGAGCGTGTGGTGAAGAATGAACATGTCATGCGGTATTAATTTTTACCACCTGAACTTGTTTTACTCTCTATTTTTTGGATATTCTTTTCCAGTGGAAAATAGCAGTCTTTTGCTCTGATAATTTTCTAGTTAAAATATAACGGAAAACTGCTCCTAACGCTCTGCTATACGCCTGGTTTACCCGTGACCAGTTAGTGTAGTCGTCTTTCCCCAGATTCGTTAATATCGAGACGCGAGTTTTCGATAAAATAGCTTCCATATGCCTTTGTTTTTCTGAACGAAAATAATAGCTCCTTGTGAGCTAATGATTTCTTCTCAACTGAACTCGAATAGCACGTCTGCAATTCTGAACGCATGGTCTGATAGCAGCTAATGTACATATAAATGTGGGGCGAGTGTTGGAACTTTGTTCCATCATTTATCCCCTCTCAGAAAGTTCTCTGGACGCTGCCTACTTCAAGTGAGAGAATTTGTTCGCCTGACTTTTTGTGGAACAAAATGATAATTTATTTTTTTTTCAACTTGAAGATCTAGCGAAAGACTTGAGCCTTTTCTCGAGGGTGTACTGACCGTATCTCTTTGTTGCGAGATTTTAGAGGCTGTTATTTCTTAATAAATCTAGCTGCTGCTTTGGCAGTCACTGCGCTTGAAACCGGATTTGGTGTAGGTTTGGTTTTGGATCCAGGCTAGCCTTTATTTCTTCTTTCGTTGCATTTTTTAAGTGCGTAGCGCCGTCGTGTTTTGGTCCAAGCTTCGCGTTTTGTGTTCAGTGTCTCCATTTGTTTGGTGCTGGCATACCTCACATTACAGGCTCTCGTTTGAAAAATAATTAATGTTTAATTGGGTTAACATCTCGCATCAAGCTCTCCCTATGCTTACATCATCTTTTGTCCTCGCTCAAAGAACTGTCCCGATAATTATTGAACATTTGGTAATTAAATAATGTAATGTTTAATCCGGTAAAAATCTCGCATTAGAAGTTTTTCCAGCGCTTGCATCATCTTTTGTCCTCACTAAAAGAAACTACATGATTATTACAATTATCAAACATTGTTCAAAAAATAATATTATGCTGTAATGTTTAATTGGTTTCTCTTTACAAGCTCTTCTAACATTGACTTTGTATTTTGTCCTCACTCTGAGAAACCATCCCGACAATTATTCAAAGTTCTGTTGAACTTCGACGTGCTCACGGCAATGGTGTGTGCATGTCAGTGCTTGTGACCTCATGTACGCTTCGTGCTGTTTTTCAGTTCCAATAAATAGAGGTGCAAAGTGTACATCTCCTCAGTACTCAATGCCACCGGTTCCTGATAACTCTAGGCACGCAGCTCGGTCGAGATGCTCTGTGGAATTTGCGCGGGAAAGTGCTGACTGTTGTGCATTTAACTTCGGTTCCTTCGACTAGGTTTGTACTTATTTTACTTATTTATTTGTACGTATTATTCAATTGTCGTTATTAGTGTATATAGCTTACCGTATGTGGTTTCTACTATACAGTGTCGCCTATTAACCCGCTTTTTGTTTTTTAGATATCGAAATGGCTATCAGATGTTGGTGCTGTCATGAGCCCTGGTTGGTTACCATTGATAACCGCGCCGCTTGTGTCTGTCTTCGTCAGCAGATGTAGAGCCACTTTTTGTTCAGTAGGTGTAGTGGCGGGCGGACCACATTTTAACTGAATTGTCGTCCGTTGTGAGTTTATTATTTATTTTGTTCTTTTTTTGTTACTGTTACTGTTCCCCTCAGGGGGATATAAGTAATGTATCTGTGGGAATTAGCACTCCCAGGGGAAAAGTGTGAAGTCCTTAGCTGAGAGTTAGGTAGGCCTTCTTTTTGTTGTAATAAAATGTTTTTGTTATGTTAAGGACCATCTTTCTCGGTTCACTGCTGCCCTGTTTTTCAGCACCTACTACTTTTTTCTTTGACTTAGATCTTGTTTCATGAACTTCTTTCTCAACTTACTGTTTCTATGCCCTCTCGGCATAGATCCTGCGTTCTCTCAACTCCATACTAAATGGTGCCTTCCTTTTCCTCTCTTTGGATCGTCTTTGTTGCGGATTTGGAGGCTTAAACTAACTAATAATTTTGTATAATTTCTTATCTTGCTTCAAATATTTTTTATTAACTTAGTGTTGCTATGCGCAGGGGACCTTATGTTAGAACACATTTTATGCATAGATTCCACCGCCTTCCCTTTTACTTGGACACTAAATGGGGCCTTCATCCTATCTCTCTTCTGGAACACCGTTGTGGTTAGGGAGGCTTAACTAACTTGTAATCTAATGCAGTATTCCAAATAAACCTCATCTTTCTTTCAATATTTGAACCCAGATATCCCAATCCATACCGATTTTTTTTGCGTTTCTTCAGTCTCCTCTAATGCCTGTGTGCTCTTATGTTTTTGAGGGCGTGTAACGCTGTATTATGAACGCTTCTTGTACATTGTTGCTTGCACTGTCGCGCTAAGTCAACTCAAAACATGCAAAATGCGGTGAAGGTAACTGAAGTGTCCCAACTGTCTCGCGCTGTGCAAATTTTGTCCCTCTGTAACTCAATACGATAAAGCAGTAAACCATACCGTCTTGTTTACTTTCGTTCATTCCCTCGTACTTGTACATAAGAAACCAGTACTACATATTTATTACAGCTTTGAACCCGTCGTACCGAATCCGTTAGCTGAGGGTCCGTTTGGTTTTGGAGTCAGGCTAGCCTTTATTTATCTTCTTCGTCGCATTTTAATGCATTTTTCTTTCGTGTGCTGGGTTTTGAAATTACGAATTCTTCATTTTTGACCAGCGATTTCATTACCTTTATTTAAACTATTTTCGTGTGTTACCAACATCTGCGTTGAAGATAGTGAGAAGATAGTGGTGCGGGCTGTGTTTCATGGAACCCGCTAACGTTGCTGACTAATGACTATAAAAAATTACCCATTAACGTTGCTAACAAATGACGAAATTACCCTTTAATGTTGCTGACTAACGATGAAATTACCCTCCAACTATGCCCATCTATGCACAAAGTAAGTATCCCTTGGCACACCGGAAGACCTCTTAGTTTGACCAGGTATCATAGCAGCGGTAAGCTGCCTGTTTTTCGAACGCCAGAGAGTGTGAAGTGAATACCTAGATTACTGAATCGTAGCTGGATTTGTCCGCCTCTCTATCCTGAAATCGGGAATGTTGGATGGTGAGAGCTGTGTTCTTTAGGGCGAACACATGCACGTCAATATTCGTTTTAGGGGAAGTTTCTCTGAAGAAAATGGTTTTGTGGAGGTTCCTATGGACAAGGAAACTTGAGCAATGTTGCTGACCATAGTGACAAGGAGTTCCTCTTTAGTTATGTTGCCGACGACCTAATGGCCTTTAATTCTGGCCTTTCTTTGTGAATTAATTGCAACGTTTTCTGACAATCAGTGACGCATTTTGACGCGTGAAGCTGCCACGAGTGAGCCCAAATCTTACTTCGATGATTCCTGTCTTGGAAGGACTCGAGGTTGTGGCTCAGCACCTCGTGCGCATGTTGATGTAATAGTGAAGTTCGGCTGGTCGACGTACTCTGGCTTGATGGCGATCTGAAATGATAACGCTGTTACAATATCTATCAATGTATTTTATCACGCGTTCAAATGCTCCTCAATAATTTTGCTGCATTAGTGAAGCTCGATCGGTTGAGTGACGAGTCGCAGTATTCGAAGCCTACTGCAGATATGAGATACATTGATAACACCCCATCCATCTTCTTTTCCTAGCCTCGTGAATGCAATGCGCTAAATGTGTAGATGAAAAATCACTTTAGTGGTGTCATCACTTTTTTTTGTTCACTGTTTTCACCAGCGCCTGAATAAACGATTCACTAGAGGGTTGCTTGGGGTTGCGATTTCTAATTGGCTGTGCCTTTTTCAGTCTTCGCTCTCAGAAACGTCTTCTCCCTCTCATGATTACCCACGAACAATATTCGTGGATATATTGTATGTCCCACGAAAACCCGAACTAAGAATTTTTTTCCTTACCAGTAATGCCATCATAATCAATAATACCTTTCTATAGGTTAATTTTGAAGTATAATTTTGCAAGAAATTCAATACTTACGGCATTCTTATGATGGTATTACTGATACGGGAAAATAAATACTCGGTCCGGGTTTTTGTGGGACCCTGTATTTTGTTGGTCAACATTAATCAATGTTTTGATTTCATCGTCATTGCAAGGCTTAAACAAATTTAGAAAAAGCTAATTTCTTTTTTATCTCATTTTTCATCGTGCTTCACTTCAATATTCGTATACTCTCATTTTCACAATTTAACTTAGTTTTTTGGACTTATTTTCTAGTACGCGACGCAGAACAGGGTCTAATTTTGGAATTTCCGTTTCCTTACGTTGAATCACAGTGTCCGTATACTAGATACGTATATTACGTACATTATAATTCATTATTTTGTAATGCCCACTGCAGCTCGGCGTTAAGCGGCCCGTAGACGATCAATTGAATTGTCAATATCATTGACTCAATATATTGATGAAATTTTTTTCCCCACTAAGTCAGTTAATTGACGGTCGCCAACCAAGTCCTCAGACGGTAAATTAAATTTTCAATATCCATTAGTGTCAATTATATTGACAATAAAATTGATCGTCTATGAACCGCTTTTGAAGCAGCAGAAAATCCTGAACATAAGGAGTGAGTAATTGTCTAATGTCGGGTCGGTCTGTTAGTATGTTTGTAAGATATAGAGTAAAACTGTTTTTACCCTTCTTATTTTTAACAGTGAGACCTATTTGTGTTAGCATGTTAGGCTACTGTTTTTTTATGGACTTCATCGCTGCAACCTGTAAATATTCGCTCTCTCAATTGTTCATAAATATATATGTATATATTGATATGCTTCGGGTTTCAGAATTATTTTCCTACTTTTTCGGTGTGGGGAAAGATTACCCCGAGCCCGACTTGCTGTTGAGACGCGTCTGGCACGAGTGTGCGGCGCCTGTAAGATGTTGTCCGCAAAGTTAGTCGAGATTTGACCGCTAAGTTATTCGAGCTTTGACCGCAAAGTTATTTCAGTTTTGACTGCAAAATTAGTCGAGTTATGACAGCTGAGTTAGTCGAATATATTCATTTTTAGTCCTTCACTATGATTTTATACTCAATGTGATACCAGAACTATTTGCGGATGATTATATGAAGAGATCACTATTCCTGGAATCTATCATGAAAGATACGCTGCGCAGTGAATGTATAGTAATACAGGGATGTCAGGTGAGGCCAATACTAGTTTAGATATTTTACCGCGGCATTACCATTGTCTCTAGTCAAATCGAAGTATTTTGACTCTCGAAATACTGGTTCAGCTTATAAATATTTAAAAAAAGAGGCTTAGACTATCTTCACAACTCTAGTTTCAAACGTAGACAACTATTATGGACCATAGTTCACTGCGAAAGATGTGCATATAATGTAAAAATTACCTGCTATTTTCCCCCGTGTAATTACACATGTTACCTTGTATTTCTCTAAATGTTCTAGTCGTGTGTTACTTTACCGATGGAAATTTGAAAGCCTTGCTACCCGTTTAGAATAAACATAGGTCCACACATGTTAAATAATATATGTAAACAAATAATGGCGCGGTAAAATTTGAAAAACTGAATGCGTTGCTTCAACTTTCAAGCATGAGAGCAAGAAAGAAAGCTAAGCTAAGAAGAAGAAAGAAATCATTTATTTTAAAAAAGTTGATACATGAAATGTACAACACATTGAATTTTAAAAATTAAAAAAAAAACAAGTCCAACACAAAGCGTGTAAATTTGCTGAAAGGCATATTTTACATTTACATTTATGCTCAAATTGACCTCCAATCAATTTGCTCAATATCACCGTTGAGCGTCGGAGTTAAGTGTGGGAAATTTGAAGAGCACGATTTAATCCAGAAAAATGTTAGCCTCAGCATAACGGCGCTCAGAAGATCCGCAGATTGCTCTCTGTTGGAAGGCATTCAAGAGGCATCTCCGTGATTGCTGTGTCATTCCTTGTCAGCTCACAATAACGGATTTGCAGTCCTCCGGCTATCCGTAAGTTGGTATATTATATTAAATCGGCATGGCCTCCATAGGAAAAACTGCAATTTTCTCATGATAATGGAATGTTGTTTTATTTTTGTTGCTTCCACCGTGAAACAATGCAAACGCTATGCGTTCTGTTTTGAATTAAGATTATTTCAATCCTGTTTTGAAAAATTGACTTGGATTCCTGGTGAGAGAATTGAAATGGGACTTGTTTTTCAGTCGCATGTTGCTTACACTCATGAAAGTTCACTTTGACCTCATTACTTTGTTCAGATATAGGCCTAAGTCCAGAATTGTTTCGACTTGGCACGTGTTCTACTATGAACAATAGAGGCCTCAACCATCGTACGGTTTTTTAAAATCGTTCTGCTTTTTTAAAAACGTCATTTAACGTTTATGGGTATTACGATACCCATGTGTGAATATCAACTAAGAATCTAAATGTTAAGATATTTTGAAAACCAATTTTAAACGTTTCATACATTAACTTTACTAGATATAAACTGTTCTTTCTTTTCTTTTGATTTTGATTTTTGGCAACTTTGAAACCCGTGCGTCTTCGAGCGCATTGGCATCTCGAGGCATTTAATTGATCGATCTCGTTTATAATTGAAATTTTTCGCAATTCCTTTGTTTTTCAATTCATAATTTGAAAGGGAGTGACAACATGCAGATGAGTTTAGAATGCAGTTTATTATTTTACAAGTAAGTAAGTTTGAGATCAGTGTATTACTGTATACGTGGTACTCCTTGTGAAGCGATTTGACCGAGAAGTAATAGTGAATATTGTTTGTGGATAATTACGTTAGTAATTAAAATCAAGATAACGATTATTAAACGGTACAGAAATATATTACTAACACACAGGGAATATATTGCGTTTTAATATATGATGTATTTTGCCCGAATCGTGAGCCGCGTCAGTTTAGTGAAATGAAGGTTGACCTCGAGACAAATTGAGCTGTGAGCTGCAAATTATCTTTTTTCAGCTTACGCAACAGTGCCGGGAACGAGGAGGCTTTTGAAGCTCAAATCAATCCTGTCACTTCAGTGAATTACGACATATCTTCTCCACGGTTTGGAACTCAATTGCGCGCTGGGAAAAACCACCGTAAAATTTCCCGGTAAAATGTCCGGCGACTTCGCTGCACACCAAAAACCCTGCCATTAAATCATACTTATGGTTATGATGATTTACTCCAGATCAGAAAGTGCCTTTATTACTCCCTAATGAAGAAAAAAGTTAAAAGAAAAAAGAAAGAAAAACAGTTTATTTCCAATAGAGTTCAAACATGAAATGTTTAACATTGTTCAAGATAATAAGTTAACCACCTCAGTTCGTAACACGTTCCAACTGACTGAGTTTAGATGTTGCCGAAGGTGATCTGAACACTAGACAAGATGCAAGGATTAAGCAGGTATCACAGTTAAAAAATAAGCTGAAATTTACCCAATCAGCACAGCCCATTGGAAAAATTGTACAGCTCGGAGCTGCGTCGCATCTTTTACGGACAACACAAGGAGAAAGGCCGGAGCTTCTTTCACCAACATCTAAAAACCTCCATGATGATTTGCAATGGAATCTTTGTCTGCGCATCTTTCTCTTTCATTGCGCACAGAAGAAAGAAGTCATCTGCCAATCCGCGCCGGCGCAGCGCGGTCATTTTTCGCGGCACCGCCACCGCTCGCTGCGCGGTCTGAAGAACATCTTCGCTTCTGTTCGACTTTCCCTGAGATGGACGCCGCGTAGCTCGAGTTTCCCTCCTGAGTAATGTTGGCTGAAGCCCTCCTTAGTAATGTTAACGCACAACATTCGAGCTGAAATTAATTACTCTTCGATTCTTTACCATGCTTTCCTTGCGAAAACTCCCCGAAGTATGGGCTCTATACAGCGCAGAATGCGATGCTAACTCGAGAGAAAAAGAAAAGAAAGAAAAAGAAAAACAGTTTATTTCCAATAGAGATTGTACAATATTACAATCATTGGTTTTTAAATATCTT
Source organism: Morinoia aosen (assembly GCA_030386875.1). Lineage (NCBI taxonomy): Eukaryota > Metazoa > Arthropoda > Malacostraca > Amphipoda > Talitridae > Morinoia > Morinoia aosen. The sequence goes on from CM059564.1 coordinate 50,731,840, forward strand.
AAAATTAATATACTTAGATGATACACACACACGAGTATTGAAAAACTCGTGTCACTAGTCGAAAAGAAATGATTGAGGGCAATGAACTCCTAATCTAGCTTAATCTACATTTGATAATACATGTAATGATAATTATAAGAGATAACACAATTTCATGGACGATGCATTTTCATTGTGAGGTGAAAACACTTTTGACAGTTTACATGTACATGACATAAAACTTCGCAATTCTTTATCTGAGAGGGGAAACTCGGTAGCGTCGTTCGCTGGTCGCTCTCGATACTTTCGCTGCTCGTAAATGAATGAAGTGTCGGACGCTGGCTTGTGACATAATCGCCGCTCCTGTTGACCGTGGGAAAGTGAACGGCCGAGGCTGCGTCTGTACGACGATCGCTTGAGCGCGTCACGCTCCCGGCGAAGGAGTGATGATGGATCATACTTAGATAAAGGAGTTGGAAACGTAAATAACGGACCGAAAAATGCTACGCTGCCTTTGAAGTTGAAATATAATGTACAGTAATTTACGAAATATTCCTATGCTTCCTATGAAGTTCAAATAAAATACACGATGGAATAATATTTTGTTATGAAGGTCTTGGAAATATAAATAGCGGACAGAATAATGCTATGCTTCCTATGAACTTCAAATATAATATATGATGGAACAGTATTTCGTTGTAGAAATCTAAATAATATAATAGTTGTACAAAGGCTTAAATACCCTACACACTGTAAAAATTTATGTATGTTTGAAGGTTTGGGACGCCATGTCTGTGTATGAAGTGATAGAAGTATGGAAGATAATGAGGAGTAACAACAGAGTTAGAGAGCGCACCTGAAGTGTGTGCTAAACTTTACCTTCTAACAGAACAAGGTAGCTCAAAGAAATCTCAATAAGGGAACACGTGCTTTTTCAGCTCATTTTTTCTTTAGGTATAACCATTTGAAGAAAATTTGATGATTAAAATTATTAGCGTTTCGCAATTAAAGCAACCGTAAGATAGAGAAGCATCCCGCGAAACCAAATAAATTTCAGTACAATGACCACTTAAATTCAGGGGGCAGCAGTCAATTTAGCATTTTATGCTTCTACAGCCTTTTCAAAAATGCAGTATTGACTGTCGCACCAGTAAGGCAACCGTAAGACGAAAAAGCGTCTCGTGAGGCCAAATGAGTTTTTGAAATTCTATTTTACTAAAATACAGGGTGCGACAGTCAATTCTGCATTTTTGAGAAGGCTGTGGAAGCCCGAAACGCAGGGTTGACTGTCGCACCCTGTATTTTAGTAACAAAGATTTTAGAAACTTATTTGGTTTCACGGGACGCTTTTTTGTCTTACTGACAGCCTTACTGGTGCGACTGTCAATACTGCATTTTTAAGAAGGCTGTGGAAGCCCTAAATGCAGGATTTACTGTCGCACTCTGTACCATCAAAGCTCTCACGGTGCATACGCGCTGGGGCAGGGAACTGCTGAGTGTGGCCGAGCTTTCACATCGCCTCCACCTCTTCGTAAATGATACCATCGGCCGGGACATCGTCATGCTTGGTGCTGTTTGGCTGATTGTTGTGATGGCTGCTTCCACTTTTGCAAGTTAAAGGAGCCCTCTCGTGAAAAACTGTCAGAATTGAAAACTGAAAAACCTTTCGAGGGACGCTGTTGTTTTGAAGAGACAATGCAGTGGGAGTGTATCTCCTCTTTTCTTTCTCTCTGCCCACACCATGTAGCGAACATATTCATTAAGAAATCGAAAGGTCATTACAAACACTTAGAAAAATTACAAGCGCGTATAGGTAATAAACGTCTGAAGCCCATTCTTAGTTTACTGTTAAAACTTTTCATGCATAATTACACTTATGAAAAACTAATCCCGGCCTTCATCATCTAATTACAGTCGGGCCATCGAGTTCATTATCATAGCTCTGAACCAAAAACTGCATTAGAGAGGAATATTTATTTTGCGAATAGCCATTTCATGCCTAATGAACTAAATTACTTAACTAAATTATCCTCGGCCCTAAACTCATCAGCCAAATGTGAACGTAGCTTCCAGTTTTGGTGAAACTCTGCAGTAAAGCTCTTGCATTCACATACCAGAGTATGTGACGTTGGTAGTGAAGGATTCTTGTCAATTCCTCTCTGGAAGCTCAAGCATGCCTGCTCTCAACACGTTGACTACGTATAAGTATAGATGTGAACCGCTAGATAAATTGCTCATTTGCGTACCGGTATAAATGAATAGCATTTCAAGTATTTCACTTACGTTTTTCAAAATTTATTTTAGCGTAGCGGGTGAAATATCATTCTGCAATTATATTTTCTTTTCTTAAAAAATAAAAAAAAATGTGTTTGAGCTGTAAAGTTGGTTTTACAATACTGCTGCTTACAACCCAACCCACCGTAGCATGCGTAAACGTAGACAACGAGTTAAATACTCATTGGGGCTACCCACCCACCGCTGCGTCACATGTAGACCTCTACGTTTGTATCAGTGAGACTGGTAGTACTGTTCCCAGATCAAGTTCCGAGTGAAGGTCAATGCCTCACAGACTCTGCTCGGCCGACAAGCTGGTTGTGGTAAGCGTCCTAAGCCGGTTTCAGTTTGTTTATTTCTGTTCTTCTGGTTTTTAGTGAGAGTTCGCGCCGCATAATTTCAACTTTAATAATAACGTATCAACACTTGCATTCGATCGTATGAGATTTAATTTTCTTGCACGGTTGTGACATTCTTATGAGGAACCACTTAATATTTGTCATTGCCATCGTGAAAACATCCATATTGAAGTCTGCACTACAGATGAATAATCCTGAACTTCAAGCTCACCAAATTTCATCCTACTTATAATTATGGCTGTACCTGTATAGCTTTCACTATTAGCTCTCCCACCAGTGGACTGTAGCTACTTCCTGATGCTATTTCTCCCTTTACACTCTACTCCTGCACCTTGATGTACCTCGAAACTCTTCCCATATCGGAACGCCTCCTTCCTGTTTAATTCTTCTCCCTCTCCCCATCTCTCCCTTGTCTCTGGATCTGTCTTCATCGATCTTCCTTTGCGTCGTCTTTCCTTTCACCTATTGGAGATTCCCTCCCCTTATCTGTTCAGCCGAGCATTCCTTCTCCCATTTTACTTCTTGACACTCCTTTTGAGTATCGAGATGCCACAAAAAAATGGCCTGCTCAAAATACTATACGAGAAATAGCTTCATATCAACAAAATGTGGATATAAGCAGGTGAGGGTTGCTCAGTATCAAATGAACATTTAGGAAGGTATTATATTTGCTGACAATAAGCCTGCCAAGTTATGGTACCAGACATCCGCAAAACGGCCGCCTTCTTACGTTAAAACAAACTCACTGGTGCCTGCACACGATGATCGACGACTATGAGCATCACTGTAATTATTTACGCTGTATTCCTACTTTGCAGCCAGTGCGTGACTTGAGCTGAGGACATAAGATTTGGGTAGCACATCCAAAATGAGCCATTCTGTTCGTTCTTTCTACCATATCAGGTCAATGATTTTCAATTCATTTGGTACGAACATATATTTCAGCATAGAAAATTATTTACAATATACAAAAGCGCTGGCTGCAAGATCTTGGAATGCCGTGAGTGAAGGAAGTTCTAGAGAACAGTAGGCTTTCCAGCTTCAAGCTTCCAAAGCCATTTAAATTTTGATTTTTAATATGATAGTGTGATTCTTGTGTTTCACAAGATGTGAAGTAAACTTCTAAGTGAGTATTTGTCTACACAAACTCACTCTTTGCTGGTAAAACGATTCGAATGCTTATGCAAATACGCAGCTACTATAGGAAATCGCTTATTATACAAGTCGCTCTAACAACGAACGACCTGCATCAAGAATAATCCAACGGTCATCTTCCCTTTCTGACTAAGAATTTTACCCGGGGTCATTGAATGTATTCTGTGCCCTTTTATTGAAATACTTCATGGTGAGGCAAAGAGACTGGTCAGACAGCTCAGCGAGACGGCGAGCTTCGAACTGTTGACATCGCCTAGAGCTGTTGAGCTTCACGAGTCCAAGTCTGGTCAGAACCGCCGAGTTAGGGTGTGGTGGTGTCCGAATCGTGGTGACAAGGTGAGGTTTCAAATTCGTGGATTAAAAAATACAGACAAAAAAGTTTCGTGCAGCAAAGGAACGGGACGCGCAAGTGTGCGGTCATGAAGCACGACGACACACGGCTAAAAAGCCGCAGAAAGAAACGCGTTCGATTACCACCTGGGTACCGCAATGAAAAGGATGCAGCGACACAGAAATGAAATTACCACACGTCAACGTGACGACTCCATTGAGGCGCAACCAAACACAACAACAGTGTTATAACCTTATTCAAGAGAAAAAGAGTCAACGCAATTGAGACACATTTTACACGGAATGCAATACACGATCGATGAATATGAAACTGGAAAAAACTCAATACCAGAGTTAGTTTGTACACGATGCACTCTCTCAGTGAACAATGCAAAACAATCACTTAACCAAATATGAAAAGGCGATAGAATGTGGAAGTGACACTGTACAATATATGTGCATTAAAACAACAGTGGCTAGGCGAAATGAGCTTTTGAAGAGCTAGATTACCCGCTTTTCAGGCCATAATTTTAACACTTTATTTTGAATTCATCAAAAAAAAAGACTGCCAGAGTGCCTTAACGGTTGCCAAACCCTAGGTGTTTTTATAGCTAATTTTTTATCTAAGAAAAAAAGGATTTGTCCATCGATAATAGAACCTAACAGAATCTGATCTGGAAAAGACAGAATCTGATGCGAGTAATGGTTTATCATGCGACCGTGTTCAAGTTTAAAAAAGATAGAATCTGTGCATATATGATAGAAGCTAATATATTCTGATCAGAAAAAAGAATCCGATGCGATTAATGGTTTATTAAGCGACTCTGTAGTCGGCACCTGCGCAGCGATGCCTGCGCAAGTGCGCATGGCCGAAAAGAGTTAAGGGCGAGTGAGTGGCCATGCATGGAGGCCACGGACTGTTGCACCAACAGAGCTGCTGGGTCACTGCAAAAGGTTGACGTCAGTGGCGTTGCTACGAATGTGTCCTGTTTTAGGTATGTTTCGCCAACAGCAGAGCTGCTGGGTCACAGTAAAAGGTTGACGTCAGTGTGTTGCTACAAATGTCTTCTGTTTTGAACTGCTGTTTTTACATCCCAAACACTATTACATAAGTTTTGACACCTCGAGCAATTTTCGAACCAGATTGGAAACTGTTCCTGAAGATTCACGTTAAGTTGTAGCATTAACTGCTGTTGAAACTACCATCAAGGTTTCAGCTGAACTTTTCTTCCAGTTGTTGCTGATGGATGTAAATTTCATCAGTTTGTCTGAAGTTCTCATGCTCAACGCTCTCTTTTTCAGTTGCATTTTTCTTCCAGTTGTAGCGGATATAATCAAAATTCAGCAGTTTTTCTAAAAATTTTATGCTTAACGCTTTATTTTTTTCCGGCAGGTACACAGCTGTGTCCACAGGACGGGACTCGGTTCAGTGCCCTCATCCTGTCACCGAAAGGTCAGTATTTTCTTGTTTTATTATTATCAACTAGTAGCCCTAGACTAGAAATACATGAACTAATTTTTTGACTCGAGCACACATAAGGAAATGAGAGAATACTTTCGCTGATTGTTGAAGAATTATGCGCATAATGAGCTAAGATATAGCGTTTCTGACTGTCATTCGTTGAATTGCTTAGTGTAATTTACGTTTATGTCTGAAAACATCTAAAAAATATCCTTTTCTATCATCTAAGTTGTAACTCAACAAAACGAAAATACTAAACGTTTTCTAGTAAGTGCAATGCGTTAGCTTCCATGCATCTGAGAAATGCGCTGCTTGACCGGATTAGCATAAAAAGTATATTATGTGCATTTTATCAACTGTACAGAGGAAAGGAACCTATTGAGAAACGCAAATTGTATTTCAAAAATATTAGTTTTACACATGCTTTGTTCTCCAGGTACTGTTTTTGAAGGGTTTTTATAAATAACCATACATCATACCGAAGAACGTTCAATAATAATTCTTTCCGTGAAATTCAATCCAGCTTTTTTAGCGATCGTAACGACAGCACTAAAAGTCGAAGAGAAGGGCTAAGAAGAGTGTAGCGTGTGTAAAGTTCGAATGTGTCACACCATAGATGCTCAGTCATTTTTGGGATAGGCATTGTGGAGCCCAAAGTGCTCTTCGATATTTTCCTGGTCTCTCTTTTTGTGAGTTATACTACATGATTTCCGCGTAGCGGTGCAGGTCGTCTAAGTGGGAAGTTATCATTGGGGTTGGTGGGTCATAGAGTGGACTTGAATATCCCACCTTTAATAACTTATCTTTCCTGCTAAGCGTACCATATTCAGATACGACTGCTTTATATTAACTCCAAAATATCTTTGGTCACATCATCCTTGAACTCCCTCTTTCGCTGCATTGACAATACTTGAATAAAGGCTTCGGTTGGCTGCTTTCAGACACAAGTGCACTCTGGACTGCCAAAGAGTAGAAGCCCAGACAACTTTAATCGCCTCCATTAGATTATATTAGATTAGAATAGATTAGTCGTTAGTTTTAGCCTCCCTACCCAGCAACAAATGCGATCCAAAGAGAGGAAGGAGAAAGGCACCATTTAGTATGGAGTTAAGGAAACGCGGAATCTACGCAGAAAGGCATAGAAACAGTAAGTTGTGAAAGTAGATCATAAAACAAGACCAAAGTTGAAGAGGAAAGTAGTAAGTGCTGAAGAACAGCACAGCAGTGAACCGAAAAAAGGTGGTCCTTAACATAACAAAAACATTTTATTTCAACAAAAAAGAAGGCCTACCTAACTCTCAGCTCGGGCCCTGACATTGTCCCATGGGAGCGCTAGTTCTTATTGTTACAATGATTGTATCCCCCTGAGGGGTAATCGCCTCCATTAATTAAACGCTCAAGGCGTTTGAGGACTGACCAAGTCCATGCTCCTGTGAATAATTTCAAGATTACAAAGAAATTTTCTAATCGATTTTCTTCTAAAATTTGTGCATATGAATGAGAGTACTGCATATTGGGACGGGAATTTGTATATCCTTATTTCACTCTGCAGTCACTTGAATTGATAGTTATCGTCCGTAGCGTGAGTGTTTCTAAAAACTTTAGGTCTCTTTCCCACATTCACGGCTGTTTATGAAGAGTTCTCCACGCTACGTGAAATCCAAGGATCGAGGAATTCTGTTCTGTAGCCCTAGCTTTAAAAGACAAAGGGTTTTACTTTTGGAGCTACAACTTCCGTCAAATTTCTACAAACTGCAACTATTCAATATACATAATCTGTACGGGGCTGGAGGTGATGCACGTAACTGTAGTTTATGTAAATAATTTTGAATATGTTGTAATCATTTTGAAATTATGTAAGCTTCTTTCTGAAGTATACAAATAATAAACTGTGGGGTAATTTTTTCATTAGAGAACAACGCGCAAACGTCAAAAATCAGCAGCACGAATTAATTTCTCCCTGCCATAAAAGTACATGTGAGGTTAAAGAGTGCGTTGAGGATCAACTAAAAATGGCACCGCGCAAAAGATGCTAGAAAAATCGAGTCACTAATGCTGGACCTGATAAATAAGGGGTTCCAGGGCAGCGTCGCCATATTTGGGGGCGCTTCATGACCCACGAGGAGGAAAGAAAATCGAGAAGCGGAGAACGCGAATTTTTTACGTGGATTCTAGGCTGCCGCGTCTGGCGCTGTCTTGCCCACGAGAGAAGTTGGGACAAGATCTCGTTCCCTGCACTCAAGCTTCTTCCCTGTGTATACGAGGCTCGTATTGCACGATTGCTTTTTGGTTCTCTGATACTGAGTTAATGAATGCTTATTGGGGGTAGTTTTCTTTTAGGAAATTGTTTCCATGTTGTGGTTTGAGATATTTGAGAGTGCCACAAAATTGAATGCGACATCATTTAAAAAAAAGAAAAAATAGTAGCCTGTTTTGCCTGCACTCGAGCTTGTTCCCTGTGTATTTAAGGCTCTTATTATGATATTACTAGTCCACCCCCCTTTATTTGGAATGAAAAAGAAGTCGAAATGAGAGAAAGGCCGAAAGAAATAAAAAATACAATCTCTCGAGAGTTGATGAGGCCGCGTAAACACGGCCCGTCAAAATATATAGGACCTGAGCTTGTATCACAGATACGCTCATCACACACTGCAGGCTGGCTTCGGACAGACAGAGAGACGGACGGACGCGGCTTTTATTATAGTATAGATAATTCTCTGGTATTCCGATATTGAGTTAATGAATGCTTATTGAAAGTAGTTTTTTAGGAAATTGCTTTCATGTTATGGTTTGAGATAGATCAGAGTGCCAAAAAATTGAATGCAGCATAATTAAAAAAAAGAAATAGTAGCCTGTTCTGATGTTTTAGTCAAAGCGATTAAGGTGCTACGTGATCCTTGAACAAAAATTAAAAATGAGAAATTTTCAGCAAATTTGACGCATGAAATGCGGAACAACTTTAATTTTTCAATATTTTTTAACATAGAGGCCTTAATTGGGGCGTAAACCATGATAACAGCCATGGCAATTTTTTTAATATAATATTGAGATAAAAACACAAAAAATGTACAACCCTGGCTGGTTTACTCATTCTTTCTTTCTTTAAGATTAAAAACGCTCATAAAAACTCATCACGAAAGGAAGACTGTGAACATTGATAGGAATACCTTGTTGGATATAGTGCAATAATCACGCAATGGTTACACACAAAGCTAATCTCATTTACATCCAATCAGATGTTAGGTCATTAGTGTTTTCATGTATAAAAATAACTGGAGGCAATTTGAAACTAACTTTTCATGTATGCATATCAACAAGCTCCAAAGAACAAGCGCTCATCTGTCAGAAAGAAATGCTTTAACACAAAAATTCAAAGGTCGAAAGGAACGATAGAAGATGGTAAAGTTACTTTTTATGCAATCATTCACGCTTGACATCAACAAGCAATATTGGGATTGGCAGGAGGTTTTCTGGTCAAAAATGTCTTTTTAGAATGTTTCTAGTCAAAAATGTCTTTTTAGAATGTTTCTTATCAAAAATTTATTTGTGGCATGTTTTCTCGTCAAAAATTTCTTTGTGGCAGGTTTTCTTGTCAAAAATTTCTTTGTGGCAGGTTTTCTTGTCAAAAATTTCTTTGTGGCAGGTTTTCTTGTCAAAAATTTCTTTGTGGCAGGTTTTCTTGTCAAAAATTCATTTGTGGCATGTTTTCTTGTCAAAAATTTCTTTGTGGCAGGTTTTCTTGTCAAAAATTTTTTTGTGGCAGGTTTTCTTGTCAAAAATTTATTTGTGGCATGTTTTCTTGTCAAAAATTCATTTGTGGCATGTTTTCTTGTCAAAAATTTCTTTGTGGCAGGTTTTCTTGTCAAAAATTTCTTTGTGGCAGGTTTTCTTGTCAAAAATTTTTTTGTGGCAGGTTTTCTTGTCAAAAATTTCTTTGTGGCAGGTTTTCTTGTCAAAAATTTATTTGTGGCAGGTTTTCTTGTCAAAAATTTATTTGTGGCAGGTTTTCTTGTCAAAAATTTCCTTCATGTGAGCCTCAGCATATCCTGAGACTAAATGACATCCTAATGGCCCTGATGTTACCAACATTGGATACATTCAATGCCTTCATGCTATTCACAGTGTCACCCGAAATTCCCATCTAACTTACTACCACCCGGACGACAATCACAAAGAGTAAACGAAAATCTTCAAATTTAAGGGATGACAGGAACGCTATCATAGATATAATTTAGGAATAGCAATATTCATGTCTCACTCAAGCTTTCAAGAAGTTCGAAAAAACAACTTTTTGATCGACGGCACCACTTGCAAGCGGTGAGTAATAAATTCTTAGCTATTAGAACTATTCTGAATTATTGATAAACTATATTTCTTAACACTTAGCTGTTGAAACCTAAGAAATAACTTCGGCGTATGATTCTTAGACTGCAGCCATGCTTGGGGGAATGACATTGAGCAGGTGGCACGCAGTGACAAGAGAGCGCGTTTTTGCCAAGGCTCGTGTGGTGGAGAAGAAAGGGAAATTACAGCATGTCATCGTGTTCTCTTTCTTGGGCTCTAAGTTGGAAATTTCCAAAAACGCGTGCAACATAAGCGAACAACGTGTGACCCTGCGCGGATTTCTACATGTATCACCAAGGAAAAAAGAGTAAAGCATCGTCCACTACTTTTGAATTTTCAGCGTGGAAATTGAAAAATTTAAAAACATTTTGCCCTAAGAAAGAAACAAAAAAACTCATTTCAAACATGATCAATAAATGAAATGTCATCTTGATTTCTAAGCCCATTACTAGTTTGCTATATTTTCTATAATACTTTGAATGGAACAAGTGTAAAACCATTGAGCGAAAATGAAAAAGGTTCAGCTTCTAACTCGTGATACAACATTAATGGCGATAACAAGGAACGCTAAATAGCGTTGTTTTGTTATAAATATCAAACAACGAAATAGATATTGACTTCAACTCTGATGAAAAAAAACACAGAAGAGAATAGAGAGCTTAAAATAGTTAGAAACAAAAATACTGAGCAAATATAAATAAGGCCGATGTAAGGTGTTAGAAGTGCAACACCATAGTATTGATATATAGGAGGAATTAAAGACATCTTCTTGATTTTGAGCCAATTCTGAACAAAATTGCAAGCATGCCATGCTTATAGAAAATGAAGTTGAAGTGTTGAAAGATGAACATTTTGAAGAAACGAATAAGTTATTATGTTCATGAGCATTATTTTAAAATAATTTGTCCTCGTCAGAAATGGAAGGCAAAACATCTGCTTGGGTATGAGAGGTCATAAAATAAAAGTGAAGATGATCTTGTACGATTCAGAATGCTTTGCCATGCACAGGCCAAATAACTTAGATCGCGCGATCGCGTTTCTGAAAATATTTTCGTAAATAATTTCAGATGCTAAACTCGTTTACACAAACGATTTCATGACATTTCAACGTATAACCCCAGACTTATTGACAGCAGTAAAAAATCAACAATTTTTCGTATCGAAATACTGATAGTTCAGTTTTCCCCGTACCTAAGAACGTGCTTTCTTCTTCATCAATATATTTCAGTTCCGTTCATCACATTCCAAGTTCTCCATGTGTGCGACAGATAAGGACTTGTTCGGATGAAACGAAACTCCAAAATTTTTTTGGTTCAACTGATTTTAACATTCTTGAAAGTTATTTTCCTCAACGTTATGATGCTCCTTTCATATTCAAAAGCAAATTTGGTGCACTGAGTTTAACTAGCTTTGGAGTTAATACTTTTTTTGTGTAGATTGAAAATTTCTACAGTTCCCACTCGAAGTGACCCGGGCAAAAAAAAAATAGCATAGCAACGATAACAGTTATTCTAAAGTTCACTTACGCGGCGCATCGGCTATAACCCCTTCGGAGATAAAGAAATGCAGCTAAAAAAATTAAAACATTTTTCCTTCAGTGCCCAGGGCTTCCATAACCAGAAGGCATTACACTGCAATGACTAGCAAAGAACATTGCCGAGAATGTCGAGTCACCAAAATACACCAAAGTTGTCTGCGCAGTCTCTCCATACATTTCCTTTGTGCTGCGGTTAAGGGTTTGCCTCACAAGACGAGGTCTGTAAGTTTTTACACTACACCTGCTCTGCATTTCGCCGTTTGCATACTCCAGTTCACAGCGACTGAAAATCCGGTTGTTCCATTGACCTCAAGTCCAGCGTTTTCGCTTGCTATAAACGCCGGAATTAATAATCCCGAATAACGTCGTAATTTTTTGCGACATTTTCAATGGATGTTGAAATGAGTTATAAATTTGTGTAACAAGCACATGAAAGTGAGAAGAACACATTAGCAACACGTGTTTTAAGTCAATTAACATGCACTCTATGTAAAAATAACAAACATGCGCTTTAAAGTCAAATAACATTAGCTTTGAATCAAATAACATGCACTTTAAATAAAAATAACACGCGCATTAAGTCATATAACACACGCTTTAAATAAAACAAAATACGCTTTAAATAGCAATAACATGCACCTTAAAGCCAAATAACACGCGCTTACAAGTCGAAAAAAGAATGTCACCCGGGGGCGGTAGCGCGGTGGCCGAATGACTTGGTGTCCTAAGGCGCCTGCAAGGTACGATTAATTAACAATTTTGGAGACGGAGACTGATGACGGATACGGCAATGCATTCAACTTTACAGAAAACACCCGTAAAAAATTGGCTCAGTAGAAAATATCAGTAATTTTAGAGAAAGATCTCTCCGTTATAGAAAAAGAGCGTGTCTTTGTGACTCAAAATAACAAGAAGTTGTTCAATAGGTCATGGATTTGGCTTTCAAGAGAATGGAAACGCTATAATCGAAGCTAAGACTTGAAAAGATCTTTTGTGTGGATTAAATTTATGGATGTATGAACAAGAGAGCAACTCGTTAATAATCGCTCCACCAGAGCGGAATTACCGGACAGCTTGCGAAATTGTGGTCACCTGCAGGACCTTCACGCAGTTCATGAGCATTAGCCCGTAACCGCCTTCGGTTTAGCTCAAGTTCAATGTTTTCTACTCAAATTCAAAGAGAATTGTAGTCAGCAATTTAAAAAAAAAACATTAACTGGATAATGCCTTCATTTAGCTATGGTTAAGTATTTATGAAAATTGATTGTCTGCTGGTCGGTCAGCATCATTATTCAAATCCGGCCATGTACACCCGGTGACTCACATGGCAGTTAACGTTGGACTGGGGCAACGCTTGATTGCTTACCCTTCTAAGGTCCTCTGAAATATTTAGTTCTTTTATATCAAATTCGCTTTTGTGATACCCGCAGAATCCTACGAATATTTAGGGAAAGATTCAGGATCATACTCACGACTCTTCGATGCGACAGGCTGATCAAAATATTATGCAGGTTTTTTTCAAACATTCATTCTCCGTAAGGCGTTTTCATCTCGTATTAGAATGTCTAATCGCAGGTTTAAAGCTGAACGAAAAAAATATTCATGGTAAATTATTGATCTCAAGAAAGAGAAATTAAGTTCTGTTGAAAACAATGTGGGCGTAAAGGGAAAATAAGCTTCTGTGTGGCTTCAATGTTAAATCTTAGTGCTCCTAACACTTTGAATTTCATAGAATTTATCCAGTTCATTTGTGCTTTAAAATGTTTATAACACAGGCCAAGCCTTACAGAAGGCTAGGATGAAAATGGAAGATTATTAAACTAATAACGAATTTATTTTATCTTCAGCAACTTTAAAAAAAATTAACCTTCTTGTAAAAGAATGTCACGAGTGTCAAACTCATCAAAGGTAACTGGGAAAGGAACACATGAATTTGCTTCAGCAAAAGATCTCCATGAGAAAATGGTGAGATTAATTGCTTGCTATAGTTTTGAGATAAGAACCTTAACTGGAGGCACTATATAGGGCTTAACCTCTTGACATGAAGTGAAATTATACAAAAATGTACATTGTGACGTATGAGTTCTAGCTCGGCAAACTTATAACACTTTGCATTTTGCTTGAAATCGGGAAATTCATTTGCCGGCTCAAGTAAGTAAATCCTCTGCGATTGTCAACCCAGAGTGTCGCAGTAATTTAAGAAAATATTGTATCATTACTTTCTCCAACCCACGCAATTAACGGCGCTTTACTATGATACTCTTTCCAATTCAAGCAGTCAATGGCGTTCTCCAATTCACGGAGGTATGGCGTATTACTAAGTTCTCCAATCCCGGCAGTTATTGCTAGTTACAACGTTTTCCGATCCATGCAGTTAATGGCGTATCATAACGTTCTCCAAGACACGCAGTTAATGGCCCCCAACACACATAGTCAATGACATATTCCTACGTCCTCCGGTCCATGCAGTTAATGGCATACTTCTACGTCCTCTAGTCCACGCAGTTAATGAGCCCCAACACACATAGTCAATGACATATTCCTACGTCCTCCGTTCCATGCAGATAATAGCATATTCCTACGTCCTCCAGTCCACGCAGTAATGGTGTATCACAGCGTTCTCCAAGACACGCAGCTCCAGGATACCCAGAGCGACCGTGCATAGCCATGAGTCGGCATTTCCTGCGCTGGAGGGGGCACCATAACGGTGCATCTCACTCGCTCCTCTCCCGCCTGCCTTCCTCCGTCCGTTTTGTGGAAACCTGAGCGCCTGCTCCACCTCAGCGTGATCGGACCCGCAGGGTTGGTAGACTGACTTTTTCTGGTCGGCGTTGTCAAATTCTGCGTTTTCGCAATATTCCGAAAACGACCCCAGCGTAAGGGGACCCGCAGATACCAGGGTCGGACTTTTTCTGATCAGCGTTGTCAAATTCTGCGTGTTTTGAATGTTCCGAAAATCCTCATGACGCTTGTTTATTACTATTGAAAATGATTATGACGCTTATTTGTTACTGTCAAAAAGGCTTGTTTATTACTATTTGAGTATTTCTATTATAATAATCCACTCTAAAGGTTTACCAGATGCTGAGTGAGTTTCGTGGTCGTATTTTATAGCAAAAGGATCTGAATTTGTAAATTATTAGGCAAGTTTGGCAACACTATACTATTTAATAATGATAAAAATAACAAGGAAGAAAGGCGAGTCTTAGAATATTATAAAATGATCTGCAGAAGAGGGAGCTCGGTAACGGAGGTTCCCACTGAGAGACGTCGAGGGAGATGACGTGCATCCACTGAAATGAGTCATCTTTTCTGACGTGTGCAAAAAATTGCACCCCGACAAGTCAATACAAGCAGTGAGGATGTTGGTCGGTGGTAGAACGAATAATGAATTAATTTATTAAACGGTTGTGTGCATGTTACTGATTTGATATTTAGTTCGAAAGAGGTGCAATTTGTGGCAATATAGCTGTACATGGAGCTGAAATGGTACATTTAGCAGTGCGGATTTTTGCATTTGAAATCAAATTCCTTTTTTCCTCAATTCAAATGAAATAAATGGGTAGGAAATCCCATGGCTGTTTATTACAGAATATTAAGACATAATTGTTTTGTAGAAGGGAGGTATAAATTTGACAGAATCACAATTTATCTAACCTTGAAAGTTATTTTCTAATGAGTCTGGTACGCAAAATACTCACGCAAAATTATATTCTTTTCATTGCAGTTGTGATACGATTATTTAACTTCATAGACTTACCGTTTTGAAACTGACAGTGAATGTGATAATTTTTATTGCGGCTGAAATAGAGGAAAGTTTTGAAGTTTTTCAACTGTAAATTAAAAAAATATAACGAAGGCCTCCATAAGCGGCCATCGCCGCATCGGGCCGCCTGTCTCCAGGTTACACCAAATGCTCTGCACAGTGTTAGAGTTTTGCATCGCTTTACAGCCAACTCATGGGGAGATTAGTTTCATGTATTAGCACAGACAAATAAATGAGCCTCCGTTCATTCAATTCTTATTGTTTTTCATTAAGAGCAAGATGACAAACATATTAATTTAACATCGTTTATTAAAATAGCGTTACTTTTCAATAGCACATCACGCAACACAAATAAATGACCCATCATTCATTAAATTGCCCTTGGTTTCCTACAACAGCTTGATGACACTTTGATGAATCGTTAATTATATTAAATCGTTAAATCATTAAATTAAATTATATCATCGTTCATTAAATTATATTCCTTTTCCTATAGGAGCTTCACACAACGTATGAGAGTTTTCACTATAGCACGCGCGAATTTCAAATGCATGCAATTGTCAGTCCATAACACCGGAAAAAATTTTTACAACAGAAACTGGTCGGGTAAAGTTGGTATCTACTACCGTAAGGTGGATACCGCTTTAAAAAGCTGATGATTGCGATAATTTTTTCATAAACGTGTCTTCGAAAGACGGTTTTTATCCACAGGAGAATATTTTCCGTCACCCGTAGCTATATCAAAACAGTCGTAAAGGTCGCGCTTTCAAACGCATCCTGAGAAACAAACAGAAATTTCGTTTTTTGAACATTGTTTTTTTTAACATCCTCCTACTGAGGATGGTGATCTGCAAGTTCACATAAAAGTGTTGAACATTTGGTTGGTATTATGTATTTGAAATAAGTTGAGCCGCATTTGCTTACATATTTGACAAAAATGGGTATTTTCATGGCAAAGACAATCATACTTTCAATAAGGAATCAGGAACATTATCACAGGATAACGCTTGAACCAAAACGACGCAATCGACGCAACGATGCCGGTGGTCTCGGCATGGGAAACAGGGAAGCGACTTCGCTCAAACCTCCTCGCGAAGTTAACGTATAATGAGCAAAAAACCCAGATTTTTTTCATTAATACTGTAACCGCAATTATAATGGCAATCTTAATTATGCTCGAGGCCAAAAGCCGATCAAGAGATAAAGGCTTTTTGTAAAGTTTGTTTCCTATTAGTGACTCATAATTGACAAAAATGAAAAAGAAAAAATTGAAGAACCCTTTTTCTAAGAAAAAATTTTTCGCGGAACCATGAAGGTATTATCGCGCCCAAGTGCTGCAACCGCTGGCCACACAGATTGCGTGGCCAAAAGATGTTCAATCTTCCAATCCTTGGAGCGGAGGGGCATTTCAACTTGTTCAGTAGCACGAAATTACAGTTTTGGATAAAAATTTCATGATGAGTTTTGTAATTCAATCACCTTCAGGATCTACCGTCGTATAAAAAAAGTGAACTAAGGAAAGCGAGGAGTTCCAACTTTTAAGTTTCTGACCATTAGCTGCAAAGTATCTGATTTGATAGATTCTTCCCATATGGAGACGCTGTCGCTCGACTTCAACGTTTAGAGCCGCTGTGCAGAATGCCACTGTCTGTCTTCATGCTTTTAGACTGCTTTAATCAATCATGAGACATTCATAAACTAATTGGGGGCAAACTCCATAACTAAAAGATATTTCACTTTAAAGAAACATGGTTTATTTATGAATAAATGCGTTATTTTACACCATACAATTTGCAAACATAACACGTGTATAACGCACGTACCATATGAAAAATAAGTCAGAATGATGCAATTCCAAAAATAATTTTAATACATGTTAAACTTTAGGACCTATTAGAAACTCATTTCAGCATATTTAAATACATGGAAATGTCTACGTAAGGTAGTGTTTCAATAATTTTGTTTATTTTATCGTACAGTAATTGACACTGCCAATAACCCACAGAAACAAGCCTGGCGGAGATTTTTTAATATTCCGCAAGAACACATTTTTAAATTCAGCTGCATTTTAAAGGACATTTCAGAATTTCTTAGTTCGACCCATATAAAGTAAGAAAGAGTGATCACTTCAACGAACAGGTAGTTCAAAAACCACTTTCCCTACCTAAAAATTCTCCACGGATGCTGTTAATACTGCGATATGTTTGTCTCGGCCAACACAGTTTCCTAGACAGTCCGCCAAAAGAAGAGAGCAACAGCAGTACCCAGTCTAACTATTTCGCTGGAGCATGCATGTTTTTCGCAGCCCAAGCTATTTAATTACTCGGGCGGCGAAAACCATGCATGCAGGCAGCGAAAAAGTTCGACTGGGTGGGCGGTGAGATATGGCTGAGTGTGAGGCTTGCCCATGGAGGTGAGGGCGGGGCGCAATAAAGTTTTATTCTTGGCATGAAGGATTTGCGTCTGAAACTTAGCATCTCTCTAGCCTAAACGAGAACTACAATTTAGTTCAAATGCTTTAAAATAACTTTAATATTATTTTAAGACAGTAATAAAGCAATCAAAAGGATCCGAATTTGATCTTTTCCATTTGAAAGCAGTTTTGTTGCGTGAACGACTTTTCCAGCGGTCTAATGCAGCTCTTTATACATCTACTGACGCGTGAATTGTAAAGTAAATACTACTGTGACGTTCAGTAAGAGTATCTTTTCGTAACAGTCAAAAACAACGTCGGTAGAACTACCAAAGCGACAATTAAATGGTCTTTCTCAGAAGTTTTTCTTAGGTGAATTTATTATTATCATAGTGCTTGTCGGTAAACTGGTGAATGACATGCGTGCTAAACGATCTGAGTAAACAAATTTCTTTTTGTGCCAGCATCTTAAGATCTTTCTAATTCAATGAAACTACCGAAAATGAGATCCGCGAACGCTAATTCTTCATCTCGCCAAGTTCGTCTTGAAGAGAGGAAAACATATTGTTGAGTCAGATGTATGTAGACTGAAAAATTTTTCAGCTCCCAGCTCACTTCAATGTTATATCACTTCTATAATGATAATATACGTATTTGGTCATGGAAGATGAATACGTTCATTTTATTGCAAACGCTCTCAGAAATTCTTTTAAAATGTTATCCCTCTGCATAATCATGCGCAGTTTTTGTAGCACGCTTGGTCGGTCAGTCCAGCCCTATCCCTACTCAGTAAACCGGATACCTGAATCCTACATAATGACTGCCAATTTTTGTGCGCTCTTTACCGCAATTTATTTTCAGAACCTTAAATAAACTCCAATGTTCTATAAAGACAGTGGTAGAATCATCGAAGGGACTCAAATTTAATCTTTTCATTTGAAAGTAGTTGTCAACAAATGAATAGAACCTATAAGAGATGAACTGTTTTGACGGCGAAGTTACACGAGTATTCGCATAACCTGCGGTGACGGTGACGTACACGAAGCCAGCGCGTAATGCAGGCGAAGGCGCGACGTCGAAGTCCCTCTGATTTTTGTTTATCGCTCGCAGGGCTGCAGCGCTCGCCGATTATCCGCTCCAGCTGCCCGGAGAATACAAGCCGCCAAACTCAGACTGGAAGGAAAAACTAAAGTTTGTCCCTTGCTGCGCTGGGCCGTGAACACATGCACCAATAATTGTCGGTGTCGTCGCCGCAGCGCGGTTTTTTCGTTATTTTGCTGCAGGCGATCCTTAGTTGCCATGCGCGCAGTGGTTGTCAATGCAGCAGAGAGATGCGCAAGTGTAGGGTTGAGATCCGGGAATATATTGGCCATTTGAGTAATATTATTGAATTAAATTACATTTTTCAACCGTTGAACTAGAATGTACGTGGGAGTAGTTAACGATCCGGGTGGATTTTATTTTGCGGTTATTTAGTACTTGTTGCGTATATTCCCTTCTCAAATACTGCGTCCTTTCATGAGTTCCCACACATAACTCATATTCCCTGAGCGTTAGGTTCAAATTCACATTAGCTCGATAGTGACGTGTATATATATTTTTTTTTGCTCAACAGATATTACAGTACTCAAGCACATTACCAACATCAACAACAACCGCGTCTGCAATGCCATATTTCTCCACGAATACATGTGACACGCAAAGGTAATTTGAACGCAACATACTTTGCAGTTTTTGTATGCCTCCTGATTACATAAGAGTGAGGAAATGTGTGGCACAACACAAACACAACGTGTGGTGAGGCCCTTTGGGCGCCAGCGATACTCGGAAATCGTACAAAAATCTTCCAAGATCGGTGCCTCCTCTCATGCACTCTGGACGTAGTGTAGGTGCAAATAAGGAACGTGCAGGTTCTCAGAAGAGCAGCTCTTGGAAGAATGTTTCTCCAGATGGTCCTTGGCCCTTAATTCTGACAGGTTATGACTGAATATGTCGTGGAAGGTGTTTGGTCCTAAGTATCGTCACACACCATTTCAACCCGGTACTATTGTACATACTTTGTTCATTCACCTGTGCTTTGATGAATTGTTGATTAAAGTAATCAAATAATCTTTTTTGGAAATGAGAGCCTCAATTATCGACTTCTGTCCTTTTTGGCTAACGAAACTATGCAAATTCATCTAACAATGCAAAAATACTCAGAGTTCGCTGAGTGCAAGATGAACTAATTCAAAAATTATCATTTTGAAAACCTTCAGGGTAAAGTATAAAGTATAAAACCTGCAAAAATAATCAATCTAATAGAGACATTTATTTTACGGAAGCCAGCTACAAAGTAAAGACGTCTTGAAGTGCATATTTATTTTTGAATTTATTTTCAAAACTCCCAAAAGATAGGCGTATTTTAGAAGCCCCTTGGTTTTCTTTCTCTGACCCCAGATACTATATTTTTGCAGTTACTGACATGCCGGCTCGAATCAAGTATCATTATTTTTTTCACAAGCCTTCATCGTGGTATCGCTATCCCATTTACTAATGGAAAAGTTCTACGTCTGCCTCTAAAAAATTTTTTTACCCAAAAAGGGATTTGAAACCAATTCTCATATCTCATGCATCAACTTTAATAAAAAGGAATCCATTTGTCATTTATCCTTAGCTTCCGTCACCTAGAGTATATTCACCAAGTTCTCGAGCAGATCGGACTGGCAGGAAACTTGAACTAAAGCGTAACGAATAGATAAAAACTTACCTTCATTACTTTGCAAATTCGTTGTAATCAAACCCAAACAGGTTTGCCTGATAAGTTCTTGTTAAAAGGGATTCAGGGCATACTCTTTGAAGCGCAGGAAATTCGTACCTGCCCCTTCGGGGTTTATTACTTCATTGTGTGTGTGCCCAGACGGTACCGCTGATTATAATTATCTATCGTGTCGTCCTGTAGCTGAACTCTTCACAGTCTCATGCATTTTGTCACGGATGTTTAGACTGAATACCTCAATGTACGCCCTTGGACAATAAAAAAGGTTCAGTAGTTGTAGAATAAAGGAAATATGTCAGATAAGTTTCAACATTAGTTTCTAGATAATCTTAACATAAATGTCCTCACTTGGGACTGAAACCACTGTGGGTGTTATTCTTGCAAGGTCAATGGTTGAATAGAATATTGATGGGAAGAGATAATAGCATTCCCTTATTTTAGTTGACCCGATGTTCAAAAAATTATAAACACTGCTCACAAAAGAAAGAAGGGAATATTGAAAAGGGTTGTGTACTGGTTAAACAAAGCGTGAGTCACGGCCGAAGTGACACGTTGGCGTTCGACTGCATATTGCTGTAGATTTGACTGCTGTAGATTTTTTGGCTTCCTTTTAAGCTATTCGTCTTAGTTTGACCTCTTAGAGTAGGTCCTGAAAAAATTATTTTCAAAACTCCTTAAGTTTTTTCATTTGGTTGAGTTTATCAAAGGTATTTCATCATCTTCAGAATTGCTCACCTATATTTTCCATAGTAGACACTATTTGTACGTACAGTAAACAGCTCTTATGTACCTTGTTGTACACGTCTGTGTAATCACGATTTTTCAAACGACAGAGGCAGTCCAGTCGCAACAATGATATTCCATTAGAATATTGTCAGCATCACATTGTTGCTTCTCAACAAGGAAATGGATCCAGCCAAATATTTTTGCCTGGGCATCTATGATTTAATTTGCCCAAGTATGGCTCCTGCATAGGGCGGCTAAAATTAAAGATGTACCAACATAAAAGATTGACTGGGCGTAGTATCTTGCATTAGTGACCTTGGACTAAACATGCAACACGTTGAGGACATGGGAGCAACAACGTTCAAGAAGCATGTTGTGTGATGCACCAACACGTATTTTAATAAGTAACTTATTCGACAACATAATTAAATATAACTTTTTTCGTTTTTTTGTAAGGCAAAACTTGAATTCGGCTTTAATATGGGAATTTACTAGAAAACACCTTTAAGACGGAGCAACTCTGAAGGGTAGTCGGGCGGTGAGTGGCATAAATCGCATTATTTATTTGAAGAAGATTATTGACAAAAATTTGGACGACACTAACGGCAATATTTTATTTGAAGAAGATCGATTATTGCAAAAAATTCGGGCCCGGTAACCCAGGTGGAGCACAGCAAGGCACCGCACGGCCCTGAGAAGCGAGGTGTGGCTTGATGCTTTTAGCGCTATCGTAAACCTGATACGCAGACTCGTCGCATTTTTTACATCATTTAAATACATTTACCTGCATCTGACGTCCAGCTTAGTTGGCTCACTAACGCTCTGCCTGTCGTAAATAGTGTGATTGTAGATTCATAAAAGGAAGCTTTAAATTTGCTCAGTAATGTTAACTTTCAAGTTGAGATGATATGTTTTGATGTGGGTGGTTGGCAAACATTATGAAATTTTAAACTGGAGTAGGTCATAATAAATTGTTTCTTTTCATAAGCTTCACGTAAGCTTGAAAAATTCCCTTGCGTGTAGAGCGTCACACATTACGTGTGACGCTCTACACGCAAGGGAATTTTTTCGTTGACGAATCCAACAACATGAGTTAGTGCCTACCACGGGTATTACGGTTATATACCAATTTTTTCAGTCATTGTCTGTAGACTTTTTAACACGACCACTGGTGCCCACATCCGTAAGACGTTGTGTTTGGTAAGCTAAAATTGAAGTGTCACATGATCACTCCACCTACACAGATACACATTTTAGTTAGAGAATGGGCGATGGTTTTGAGTGAGAAAGTGAATGTAACTCTCAAAAATGCGAGCATACTATATTTTTATCCCTCAATACAGTTTTTTTCAAAAATATGAGAATATACTATGCCCTAGCATCAGCATTATTTATTCGAATGGAGAAGAAACTATATTTTCATTCATAAACAGACGTAGAAATGTTGTCTACATAAATAACCGGTGTTGGCATTGGCATAAATCGTCAAAAATATTGCAAAATTGTCGGAGGATTCATGGAGGAGTAGCGAATTTTCTTCACGTGTAAAAATTTTGTCTCATATTGTTAATCAGGCTAGAGCAAAGATCTTCAGATGATACACTTGGGAGAACTTATTACTTCTACTTATTACAATTGTTACATGATCCAATGTCTAAAATCTTAAGTGGAAGAACATGATGTGCGTGAATTACCAAACATAACATTATTCAGCACGTTTTTTACTTCACAAACACCTGAAAATTAAGTCAATATCTCACAACGTAAATCTAGTCCTCTAATTTTTCCCTCATTCTCTGGCAAGAAGTTTAGAATATTTCTAAAGTGAATATCTTCATCAACTGACCTTGTGAGTTTCTGCAAGCGACGGTTGCCCAACGGACTTTTCCGGTTCCGGCGTCCTCTGCGTTGCTGACGAAGGAATGACAGTACCAGCTATAAATGAGGGGAACGTGTATAATAATCGGCAACATCAACAGTCATTATTTAACTTCGAAAGAGAAGTGTCATTTTTTAAATATTCACGGAGACAAGTTTTTTAGTTATTAAGTGTCTTCAGCTCGCAAACAATGAAAATATAAGCATATTAATAATTAAACAAAGTAATGAAGTAAAACACATCTGCCTCACAAGATTGCAAGTAAATCGCTAAGCAAATAAAGAAGTTGCACTTCGCACCTAATAAATCGGTCACAACTCGCAGCGCAGTCTTGGGATGCGGTTTCTATGATCCAACGAATAACTTAACAAAGTAATGCAGTAATACACAACTCTCTCACGAGAAATCACGTAAATCCCTAAACAAATAAAGAAGCTACACTTCGCACCTAACAAATCGCTCACAACTCGCAGTGCAGTCTTGGGATGCGGTTCCTATGATCCACGGCCAAGTTGCTTCGTTGCTTCGTTGCCCTCCGAAGCCTCTGTGGTTTCCGGTGTGGGGCCATCTCAATGCATGTGGCTGTCTCCGCTTCTGTTTCTTCTGTTAACACAAAACACAGACTAAAGGTAAACAATCAATGTTGTGTAATAATTTCCCGACAACACATTGCCTTGCACAACTTTGCGCGTCACAGCGGAAG
This sequence comes from Morinoia aosen, assembly GCA_030386875.1. Taxonomy (NCBI): domain Eukaryota; kingdom Metazoa; phylum Arthropoda; class Malacostraca; order Amphipoda; family Talitridae; genus Morinoia; species Morinoia aosen. The sequence continues at coordinate 50,755,525 of CM059564.1, forward strand.
GAGTGGGAATGATGTACAATAGTTCTCTTAGGCCGTCCATGGGCTTTGTGCTCCTGCCATAAGGGTATACATGTCAAAAAGTTGCAGTCATTGATTGAGTTGACCTGTTCGAAGGTGTACTAAGTTGTCAAATGCTAATATTTTTCAGCTTCAGTGGTGCTTCAAACTCTTCTACACAGTATGGCACATCAAAAATGATTCACGAAACGACTGTTTAGGTTTTGTAGCCGTGGCTCTTACGAAATTGTCGCACAACTCAAACACGCTTTCTTGCCCCCTGGATGGTGATATGAGGGGATTAGTAGGTAATGAAAATTCAACAGAGATATAGGCGTAACATAACAATGATATTAGAAATATTTATGCACGCCACGAACTTGAATTTAAACAACTTGTGCTTGGTAGGTTCCGACCACGAGTCAGGTGCTATTTTTAGAGTCTTAAACTCAGGGAATTCAAACAAAATTGAGCAATTCTCAAACATTCAAGCATAGTAATTTGGAATTAATAGGATCTAGGAAGTTAATAAAAGGGTTGAGAGAAAATCAAAATGAGCTTTGGAAAGCCAGCCATCCGAGGAGGGCCATGAACCAAAAAACAGCTCTCAAAGCCTTAGCCTAGGCAGCCACTCCACTATGCTCGGATCTACCAAGACTGAAGTAAATAAAAGACTTAGAAGAAAAATAATATGATTTTTACAGAACCAGGCATCTGAGGAGGGCCATGAGCCCAAAAAACGGCTATGAAAGCCTTGGCCTGGGCAGCAGCCGCACCAGGAAGCTGATTGCCGTGATTGTGCAGTCACGATCTCCACCTGTCGTGATCGGTGGTCCGAGCGTTTGTCACCAGTAGCGCCAGCTTGGGACATAGAACTTACCATTTAACTCGTGGTCGCGCGTCCTGTTCCGAAGGGTGGTATTTACGAGTCGAGTTACTCATGCGTTTGTCTACAGAGTTATCCACGCACACCAACATTTTCTGTGACATTATCCGGAAAAAATGGGGTTCGCTTTCTCGTGGGTTCAAGATAACGCACGATTAACCATATGGACATCACTATTGTACCCAAAGGTGTTGGCTGAGCTAAACTACTTAACGTCTACTTTAACTTCTACTAAAGATCACCGCTCAGCGACCTAGTCAAACTTTTTTGCCGCCTGCGTGCATGTTTTTCGCCACCTAAGCGATTTAATCGCTTAAATCGCTTAGGCGACGAAAAACATGCATGCAGGTGGCGAAAAAGTTAAACTGGGGAGGTGGCGTTAAGATCTTTTGATAACTTATGTATATGCAGTCCTTACCCACCGATGTTATAAATACACACAGCCTGGCCCAGGTTTGAAGCTTTGCTAAATTTATATGATCAAACTCGAAACTAGTTTTCAACCGCTTCATTCCTTCTGTGTTTATGTTTAGTATGATTTGAACTTAATTGGCTGCTTCTCAATTTGTTTAAAGTGACCGATAAGCATGTTTTAGATCACAAAACTAACATACAAAAGAAAATTGGTATTTTGCGAAATCAAGATAACTTCAAAAAATAGTCCACAATTTAGTTTCCTAAGTTAAAAGGTTTAAGGTCAATCCAGATATATTATTGATAACGATTGGATAATATCCTAGAACGAAAATGATGCAGTGCCTAAGGCAAATAGACCGTAATAAAGCTTGTAATTACGATTGACTGGAAGCACTTATAGTTACAAAGTGTGCGTTTTTCAGAGTACGACATAAATCTTTCAACTGGCGCACTTTATTAGCAAACTTTGATGTATCTTAACCAGCAGGAGATTTGAGCAACCGGTCGACCAATCAGCGTCAAGTCTGATAATTCAACTCTAAAAGTGACCTTCTTTCCCTCAAGGCTTCCGTTCTTCTCACACAAATATATCATTGTTATCCATGGCAGATGTCAAACTTGAACATTAATGGTGCTGTAGTTCTGAGTGTAGCCGTGTTTTCTAAATGAACTCGAACTTTGCAAACAAACAATAATTATTCATGGAGCTCTGAAACAGCTTTACTGAACTGATAAAAGATCTCGGTCTTGCAGTCCACGTTCGAGAACATCCCATTACACTGACAGCCAAATGACACTCCAACGAGATCAACAAAAACTGCCACCGACAACGGTCGTTATGGTAACGGTTCGCTAAGATGCGATAGCGCGGTTAAAGCGATCCATAACATAATTCATGAGACGTTGTCTCTTTAGAAAGAGAAGTACATGTAACTGGAGTTCGGGGCCTCGTTATCAGGTGAGGTCAGGGGAAGAACTGTGCAGGTAATACTAGTCTGTGAGACTTGATTCAATGCGACCCACAACATATCTATGAGCAGACGCATGATGTAGTCAGCGTGGCTCCTGGATTTCTGCATCCACCGCCGGTGGTTCCAAAATTAATAAATCTGAAATTGAGGGAGAAAATTGTTAAGTATATCACAAGGTCCTTGGAGATTGCTTTTCGAAAGAATATCACACGAAAACATCAATTTCAACAGCGCTGTGATTAATCTGGTCATCTGGGTAAAAGAATACCATAAATTGCTGCAACACTGTAGGCTAGTGATTTAGCAGATATTGGCGAAAGAATATCATACATGTATGGCTAGACTAATGTTTAGGGCTAGCAAAGGTAATGGTGAGAGCGTATTAGACGTTATAGAAATAGAAATTACACGCGAACAGAATGATAGAGATCGAAGCTTGTGTGATGCATTCAAGCAGTAAGAAACCCAACTCGTTATTTGGATAAAAAAACTGCTAGCATTTATTGATTTCTTCGCTAGCATATCCTTAACTGAAGCATGGAGTTAAAAACTTTCTAACTTTCTAGCTTCTAACAACTCACAAATTTAGAAAAAATACCTCAGCCACAATTTTCCTCTACCCAGAAGTCGGAAAAGAGTACCAGCTTGAGTAGGGTAACCGACATTGCGTCCTGATATAAGTTATGAGGCATATGAAAAATAATTAAAAAACTAACATGAAATGTACCACGCTTGATTAGAAAAATAACATTTGCAGCTTTCAAGCTACAGTAAGAGGGTTTGTTTTTCTTTTCAGTCTAAAAATAATGACCTTTTGATTGATTCTTTCTTCAGACTAGGTCCTCATTCCATTTCCTTTAACGCATGTCTTTGTGCATGCATGTTTATTTGTTGAATATATTTAGTTTACTGACACTCTAAAACAAGTGGGGGGGGGGGAGCACTCCAACGGCACAGTAGATGGTTATTAGCCTCAGCTCATCAATTCATTCGCCCAAGTGCAGCTTCAGTTCAAATCCCTGTTTCATACACAGTGCAGATAATGTCTTTCGACGTTCTTGTGAAGAGATCGAACTTGCAAACAAAAGGAATCGCCCTCCTGTAGGACAACAAAATTTGCCGATTACTTTGATTCTACAATTTTTTTGTATATATATATATATGTACATATTCCACATTTAATTCAACTGCACCAATTTTCTTTTTCATTATATGAACCTATTGTTTCCAACGGTATCTATCGTAACAAAAGAACGAGTCTCACCCTCCCGGCGAAGCTACTAAAAAATTTTTCTTCTAAACGACCTCCACGGTACGTGACCTTCTTCCCTCTGCAAAAGTAGATATAAAATTTTAATCTATTGATTCCAAAAAATATATCTTAACAAGTTTCACTTCTCACTTATTTTTCAGCGTATGACATTTTAAGTTAACACCTAGTCACGACGCATTTTATCGAAAGGCTCGCAAAAACTTACTAACTTTTGTTCCCCACGCTACCCAGAGAGTTCTTTGAGGGCTGCCCTCTTACCCAATACATGACCAATAGTACTTCTCCCGCACTTCCAAAATACACGCCTACCCCATTCCATTGGCTGCTCTGGCACTCACTAGCTCCTTATTCGCTGTGACAAGAACGCGACTTATCCCGCCCTCTTTTAGGAGTCAATCTTGAAGTCAGAAATCGTTGCTATATGGTTACTCTGTAGCTTAAGTACAGCGATCTGTCACTGTCAGCCCCTTGAGTGTTCGGCGAACGAAGCTTCCACGACTCTACACTGGACTGGGCCTATAGGTCAGCAATAAATCTTGCCCTTGCGGTTACACACACTGCCCCTCTGTTCGGGCTCTCGAGGTCTGATTACAAAGCAAAACATTAGCCCCAGGCTCGAGTTCACAACTTCGCTCACACGATACATAAACTTATGTTGAATCCAAACATTCAGGCTTCCAACACACATGTTGGAGCGACCCATCTGTACCGCTGGAATGCGCCTGAACACAATTTATAAACTCAAAATTTAATTCAAACAAAAAACTGTAGTATATATGCACAACTTATCCAAAAAATTTAAACATAAAATCGTTGCTATATGGTTACTCTGTATCTTAAGTACAGCGATCTGTCACTGTCAGCCCCTTGAGTGTTCGGAGAACGAAGCTTCCCACGACTCTACACTGGACTGGGCCTATTGGTCAGCAATAAATCTTGCCCTTGCGGTTACACACACTGCCCCTCTGTTCGGGCTCTCGAGGTCTGATTACAAAGCAAAACATTAGCCCCAGGCTCGAGTTCACAACTTCGCTTACACGATACATAAACTTATGTTGAATCCAAACATTCAGGCCTCCAACACACATGTTGGAGCGACTCATCTGTACCGCTGGAATGCGCCTGAACACAATTTATAAACTCACAATTTAGTTCAAACAAAAAGCTGTAGTAAATACGCACAACTTATCCAAAAAATTTAAACATAAAAGTATATCCCAATAAAACATAAAGGTATATCCCAACACTCACCACGGATGTGTTTGGGACAAACCTCTCAAATGCGGCCTTCAATTTATTACGTGTAAAACTACTGGAAAGCTCAAAATTTGATGCTTCTTCACCCCAGTTTACGTAATAACAATTTTATATGTGTATATAGTTGAAATTTTGCCCAGGCGCAGACCGCGCTGAGGTATGATCCTGGATCGAAAGCAGGAAAAACGAAAGAACAATTGAGCAGGTCACGCCTTTGGGTATTGTCAAAGTTTGAGAACAGTTATAATCGTACAATATTGATTCACTGATACTGGTTGCAATAATAGCTTTGAGTATTGTTTCACCATGGCCAGTATACGAAAGCGAGTCCAAACACCGAAATGGCGACTCTCTTCTGTTTAGGAATAGCAGCCGATGTAGCTTTTGATCCTTTAATAATAACAATGGGTACCGTAAATTACCCAAATTAAAGCAAGCTCCACTCAGGATTCTCTAACACTGCACGGGGCTGTGCCGGAGTTGTCCGTTACTTGCGCAGATTTACAGGAGGATGACGCTAAATGCGTCCTGATAACGACATCACATCCGCCTTGAACGTCTTGTGTAATATTCTAGCGGCTCAGCTACTTGATATGCGGTGAAATTTAACTCTTGTGTATCCTGTTGTGCGAGAAAATGTGATGACATTCTTGTGATGACGCCCTCCAGTGTGCGGTGAAATTTAAAAGGAATAAAAGCGCAATAACGAATTTTTATGCACACGACGCTTGAGTATAAGCTTTCATTGCCATTTTGGGGACTTCTGAAAAACAACAGAACTCTAAAATAACTGAAGTTTACCATATGTAGAGGAAGATGCACCATGCTAGAAAGTAGAAACTTTTAATGTTATGATGAGGACCTGAAAAGCAAGGAATTTTTAAAATGATTCCAATTTAAAAACTGCGACTAGAGAAGCAACGAAACTTTAGTCTCAAGATGCGAATGTGGCAGAATCGTCAGCCACTTATATGTTCTAAAGCTAAAAAAGTGCATTTATTCCACCAAAAATTAAGAGCCATGGGACTGCTTATGAATAGGGTTTAACATAGGACAACCAGCCTAGGGACATAGGACAACCAACCAAGAGACTGCTTATAAGTAGGGTTTAACATAGGACAACCAACCTAGGGACATAGGACAACCAACCAAGAGACTGCTTATAAGTAGGGTTTAACATAGGACAACCAACCTAGGGACATAAGACAACTAACCAAGGGACTGCTTATGAATAGGGTTTAACATAGGACAACCAACCTCATGAAGTTTATGATTTTCAATTTCCACTTTCATTCAATATAGTAATTATCTCCCGCCCATGTGTTGAAACAAATCACCCAATGTTAGAAAAACAAGAAGAAAAGCACTTCATGTCCAATAAAGATAATACTGGAAACATCATTAGTATCTAAAATGTCTTAACATAAAGATCCTTATTGTTAAATTAACATGGATATTACAATAAAGGCACAATTGGTCTCAAAATGTTCATATCAAAAACTGTGTGCTTTACCAATAAAAGAGTGATAATCTCATACAATTGAACACGATTCTTAAAACTTTTGTATGATAATACAGAATTGTCAAATCAATCCATGTCTTTAGGGGTTAATATATATAACTGATTTTACAATCGAACTTCATAAATGATTATACTCCGTTAATAAAACTAATTAGCCCTTTACAAATTATCAATGAAAATACAAAAAATTATATTTTAGATCTTCAGATTTTATTTTAAAGGAAAACTGAAATTGCCAACACACTCGTAAATTTAGAATATCTTAAATTCTCTTTAATTGCATCAATCGACTTACTTTAATAGAGTATGGTGCGCATAAACGCAACTCTTTGAGCTCTTTTTTATTATAAGGCGAAGAAAAATGAATATCATTCATATGGATCTATTCTCGAATGTGCCAGTGACTTTGAACTTAAAGCTAACCCTAGTACACACAGGGCTGTTAATCACTAAATATTATTTGAATTTCCCTACTGATTTTGCACTAAAGTGCAAAATAGCATATTAATATGTTCAGAACTTAATGTATTGGGAAATATCTTAACGTTCACGTACCCTAGATTTTCTATAAAATATATAAGCACCGAATCCCGACCTTCATTACCGTACATTCATCGTTTTTTCCCTCATCAAAGAGCTCCGGATTCTCTAGCTATGACGTACTAGTCACTTATATCTTTACAATTGTGGAACTCAGTGGGACGGACACAAATGTGAAATATCAGTGTGCTTGTTTATACTGATACGAATTGAGCTCATCATAGGAAACACAAACATTGAATCGCTATGAATTTCCCTGGTCTGTGCTCATCTTTGTTCTACATCATTGATTTCCTCTTTCAAGCATCAACCGCCTTCCCGTCCAAATTAATGGCCTGCATTCGAAAACATAATGGAAATGTTTAAGTTTCCCGAGCATAAGCCTAAGAATCTGCGACACCTATTTTTCCGGCAATCTATACTATAATAAGAGCCACGTCCGTCTGTTTGTTTTTTCGAAGCCAGCGATGTGTGTGATGAGCGTATCTGTGATACAAACTTACGAAATAGTAAGACCGTGTGTCATGCGATTTGTAGAATATTACTATACATTTTTGATGGGCCTTGTGCCTTCGGCCTCATAAACTCGAGAAAGTTTGAATTTTTTTATTTCTTGCGGCCTTTTTTTATTTTGCATTCTTTCTTATTTCAAGAAAAGGGGGGCGGACTAGTAAAAATAAAAGCGAGGAATGAGGACTATAGCGAAATAAAATATTTTAACACAGACATGTCACGCAACCATTGGTTATCACTTCAGCACTCATCAAAAACATAAGTCGGTGTCTGATCGGAGGCACATGTGCACGCGCTTGTGTTAGTACAATCTAGTGCAGGGGTTCTCAACCTGCACTAGAGTAGTTACGATAGCGCCGAACTGAGTGGTAGTGATAAGATACGTTTATTATATTAGTTTCCAAATCATTTCACAGAGTGATGAGATACGTTTCTTTGATGGTGACCAAATCGCTTACCGTTTTTTTGAGATACGTTTTTTTAGAATAGTTACAAAATGGATTAACAGGGTGAGGAGATGAATTTTCGGAATAGCTACCAAATTGGGCATTTTTCAAAAGAGCACTACCGAGTGACCGAAAACAGTTTACCGTACCCAAATACTACGTATTGAGAAATTTAGCTTCATAGAAGTGGACGCAGTCCCATCAGCAACATTCAAATTTATTTAAAACAGGATAAATTCGAAAAAATCAATAAAAAATATGTCAATTGGTAGCGCTCAATCTCCCCTGTCACTGTAAATTTATAATGAAAACAAAGCTTGATATTAAACTAAACTTCGGTGGTGAAAATTCCTATATAATAACAAAAATAATAATAATAGTAAAAGTAAGAGAAATAATAATGATAACATTAACGTAAAATATCTCATGATTGCCCTTTTCCGCACTAGAGAAACAGTCTGGTTACTTTTATTGAGATGAAGCAATCGTCGAATGAAACACTGAAATTTTGTGTCACTTAAACTTATACGTCGCAAAGATTATTCGATAATCACGTTAAGCTGAACGGATACGGAGGTTAAATTTTAAGTAATTTAATGAATTCAACAACGACGGCGTGAAACGCGAAGTCTTGGAGCTTCAGCTCAATGCTAACAGAGAAGTAATAATAACTCAACAATATTCACTCTACTGAATCTATTTATTATCTCCTGAACCATTCTCCACTCTACACTTTCATTGTAGGAATATATGAGTAATGTAGCTCAATTGACTACCATATTTGACGTCCGGTTAATTTCCCTAAGTATAGCATGAGAGACGGCGAGCAGTTAGATGATGTTTAGGGTGAAAGCTGTTTAACGAACGGACTTCCTGATGGCGAGATAGCAAGTTAAGTGGAGAAGTTCAAGGATGTAAGAACATGGTAAAATGAGCTCACTCTGAATAAAATACACTGTTTTCACGTTACTTCAGACAAACGCGTAGTAACTTTTTACGATAATTCGAGTTAGGAAATACTCCCCAGGAGAAAACTTAATTACAAGTCTATCTTTACTTGTAAGTAGTTCACCTGAGCATTAATAAAAGTCCAGATTTTATGAAATTGAATTCAAATCGTGGTAGACAAAATTAAAATGAGCAGAGATGCTTATCGTGGGGTTGTCCCACAAATTAAGCATTCAAACTTGTGCAGAAATTTGACCTCGAGTGTCATCTATTTCAAATTATCATGTTCACCGCGATTGGTTTAAACTGAAGTTCAATATTCAACTCAAATGAATAGTCAATTGCTGCTTCCAATTTTGGAAATAGCAAACAATAACCGGATCGTGTGTTTATAAAGCTTTAATTAGGTAATCACAAAAAATTGAGTTAATGACTACTCATCGGTCAGCAGCATTATGAAAATCCCCTCCGTATACACCGGTGGCTCACACCGAGACCAACGTGTTAAGCATGGAAAAAAACGAAAAAAAACGACTCCGCCTTCATTGTACGTCTCCAGTCCATTCTTTACAGAGTGCTCCGAAATTTTATTTGCGTCTGACACTATATAATCTACTAAGCTCGAATTAATTAAATTACACACTGTAGCTCCCCTCAGGAGGCATAAGATTATTAATCGGTTTAATATTTTGACCACAACGTGGGCCCCTTTGGCCACGGAAGGCACTTTCATAGTACAGCTGACGAACAAATAGTTACAAACTCAATTTTCATAAATGCTCAATGAAGGGTAACTGAGGGCTCGACCCAGTTAATGTTTGCTATTTTCAAAACTGCTTACTGCAATTGACAATAAAATTGGGTTAACCCTTTGACTGCGACTACTAAATATTAAGTTCAATGCTAAACTCAAATTTAAAGTCAATTGCAGTAAACTATTTTGGAAATATTAAACATGAACTGGGTCGTGCCTTCATTTAGTTTTGATTAAGTACTTAAGAAAACTCAGTTTGCGACTACTGGTCGGTCAGTAGCATTATGAAAATTACCTCCGGCTACCACCAGTGGCGCACGTCGCAGTCAAAATGTTAATTTAGTATGGTTTGTCCATCCAATGTTAAGTGACTGGCGTCCGCTGAAGAGATACTGTTAGGTTACCTCACCTACAGGTGTGCCTTCAAGACTTGTAGCTTTCGTGCCCACTCTGTTTCTTTCTTCTATTATGCCTTCTTCTATACATTTTTTTATCTTCTCATACTCTATGATAATGGTAATGATGATAATAATAATTTTGTCCCTCAGCCCTAGGAATTTTCGAGGACTTTGATTTATAAAATGTCATGTTTTGTTACTTTTTTGAAAAAAATTGTAGCTTGCACAGAAAGAAAGTAACTACTCATAATGTTCTAAAGAAATATTTCAGTTTAGGTATTTTTCCTCCTAATATACTTCGGTGAAAAGGCTACCTTTTTGTTTCGCTGTTTTTCCACAGGAAGAGAATTGATTTTTTTTCTTCTCTGCTACTCTAGAAGCTCTCGAACGTCTTACAACCTCTCGAAACCCTGCCTTATGAAAAATACAGTATCAGCGAAGTTTAAATCGTAGTGCGCACCATCCCACGAGTGCTGCAGAAACCTTCAATTGTCTTCTGTCCTGCTCTCAGAGTCGCTCGACGACTGCCGCCATTAAACAGTGTCTATGCAGATATCCGGATGGAGATGGGGACATATGAGGTGCTGGACTCATAGGAAAGTGGGAATAGGATATAAGGAAGTAAGAGGGTAGGCTAGTAGTAGAATTTACCGATGTAAAAGGGTAGTTGGTATAATGTAAGGAAATAAGAGGATGGGTTATGGTAGAATGTAATGAAGTAAACGGGTACGTTAGTAGTAGAATGTAATGAAGTAAAACGGGTAGGCTAGCAGTAGAATGTAAGGACAAGTGGTAAGGTAGATAATGTAAATAGAAAGTGAGGATAGACAGTGGGGGTAGAATGGACTTAGGATTGAAGCTATAGGAAAAGAGGTCGGTAAGTGTCCATAGGGACGTCACGGAGTTTAGGAAGATGTATAAAAGATAATTCTAGAATAACACAGAGAAAGAGAGTGGAAGAGCTTTGCGGGTACAATATTTTAAAAATGTTTTAACTGTAATGAGAATCTGCCACCATATTTGGGCACCACATTTAAGTGGTGCCCAAATATGGTGGCATATTCTAATTACAGTACCCATGTAGATTTCACGTATAAATATTTATGTTAGCTATGTAGATATTCACGAGTAAATATTTATTCGTGATCAAATAAATATCATCAGGGATTCAAACACACTCCTTATTAGCGCTGTAATCTTTGTCGTATCATTTAAAATTTCACAAGTATCAAAACAGAATCTAGTGCTGCGCTTTTCCTCGGGATCAAAGTAATATCTACAGAGATTTGAACGAACTCGGCATTTCCAACGTTTATGTGTGGTCTTCGTTAGCGTGGTAGGCGTCAGCGCAGTTCCTTTCTCCCTCACGCTCCTCACAAAAGGTGATGAAGACACACCAAAACTTCTCATTTAACTTTCACCCTTTAATCCATCGCGCCAGGCAAACTTCAAAACACTCCGGGAGAGAAAGTGTTGTACCTACAGTCATTTTAGTTTCTTGCACAATATGCCTGCGTTACACGGCTATAATTAAGCCTGACTTTCAGCTGCCTATTGTGGGCCCTGCAAAACGCTCCATTGTTCAGGCAGCGTGTGCCGGAACGAGGGACTCCCTTCCGCACCTGCGGAAAAGCTTAACTATTTCTCGTACTTCTGCGGTGGTTATGGGTAAAGAACTGCAATTTTAAGCAATGAAGGGGAATAATTTTGGTAATACAAGGTAAGATATTTAGTTTATTTCATTGGTTACATTACTTTAAATTTGAGGTTGAACTCGAATTTTAAAGAGATTTTTTTATACTTGCACAGGTTGAACTTTTTCTGATTTTGCAAATAAATTTTGAGTAATTTGCACATTTGTTACCTCAAGCTCCTTAAATTTTCAACATAGTCCAAAATTTACTCAACGATAAGGAATAATAAACAAAATTCGTATTTAAATTGATCAACATATCCACTCGTTAACTTCCGCTTCTATTTCCTTTATAAAACTTAGGAATTATGCAACTGTTTACTATATATTCATGCACAGAATGTTTTAACGCTAACAGTGTTTTAAGTTAGTGGTGTCAACATGTTAAATGAATGTTTACATTGAAAATATTCCAACATACGCGCGCTACGTGTGTATCACAAGTTAAACGTATGTTTGCCCAAGAGTTAGTGGAGTGAGAGACAAACAACTGTAACCTCATTTTTGAGATTGATCATTCATTCAGCAATTGCAAGTAGCATTGCTTTAGTAATTCGCTTCGCAACATCCCCATTGAAGCAACACGCAATTATCGTACTAGCTGCGTATACGGGTCTCATTCTAGGTTACCAGTTCATGACATGATTAAAGAAAAATTTAGTGGATGGATTAAAAATTATCACCAGGCACTCCGAATTCCATTTCAAGCTGTTTACAGGTTTAAACCGTAAAATAGGTAGCCAGGTAAAACAGGTAGCCGACGTAATTGATTGAATATCAAATGGATGAAATACATAGCTGATCCCAGACCTGTTAATATCGAGTTCAATTTAATTTCAGCCCAAAAAATTATGAGCAAAAAGTGCAATTGCAGTGCCGTTACATAGCCATCGTTGAGAATAACTGATTCTGGGCATTAGCCGAGATATGATCGATTCAATTACTGCGAACACGCTATACTTTAACAAGAATTGCTCAGTTTTAAAGTTCCTTTGTCCACTGCAGAATGTGAGTCGCTACGATGATAACGCTGATCGATAATAGCGGTTAACTCGTAATGGGTTACATGTATCATGTGATGCGTGTTCAAATGCGCTCGTCCCTTTACAATAAGATTAAAATCACCGCTGGTATTACGAGCAGATACAATGATATGAGTGCTCCAAATGAGAGTCCCGATGTAGAACGCGATCATTTCCAGTTGTGATTTTATTTTTTCAAGCAAATACCCTTTTCTAATCAGATTTGTTCAAGAAATAATTAATCGCACACTCTCTCTTTCGATGTTGTTGAACTGAATTTGGAGTACAGCAGCGGTACCTGATTCTCGAAAATTTCGTTGAAATTTGCTTATGTTGCTTTGTGAAGGCAGGCTGCCAATAAGCACAAGTCCTGACCTGAGTGCTCTCTTTAACACTGCCACTGCATTTTCATAGTGTATGAAGTAAATTTCGCCCCATGCGATTACGTGAACCATTCAATTTAAATACATACGACAAAATTTAACAGGACGTGTAACCGTACAATACGAAACGTAAGTGGATTCATGTGGTTTGCGAGTTTTTCATGACTTTACATGACTCATACGCGATTTTCTAATTTGCAAAACTAAGGTACATGTCGACAAATAGCTTTAGTCGATAACTCGCTTAGAACGATGGAAGTTGTTAGTAAACCAAACCTTTACTGGTCACTCAACATCCACCAAGCACACAAATACTTACACAACACTACTTTTTCTGATGCCAAAAGCTGGACGCTCATAATTTTAATGCATAAAACTCAATCCTAACATGTTTTTAGAACTGCACCTACTTTTGTAATAAGAATATGAAAACTAACAGTTATACTTCTATTTGCAACATTATAAATTAAGCTACTGTTCGTTTGAAATTACAACTTCACACATTTATTCATTACTCAATTTCAAAACGTGAAATCAAGTATCATGCCAGAATATGAAAAAACTGATATTAAAAGCAAATATCATGTTCAATTAACTTCAGAGTACTACACATTTTCCCTCCCTACGCCCGACCTAGATAATGTTTCAACAGAGAAATGAATTAAATTATCAGCAGCCGAATTTCTCGTAGAGTCATTTACAATATAATAGCCGGTTAGCTCTAATGCGAGGCTTTGGCGTACAGGCGGTCTAAGAATCTGAGAAAGCGCTTTGTTTATGCTATAAATCACCGAATGTCTGCAAGGCAGTCATTATCTCAACGTTATTTTTTGTGAGGCATGATTCTTCGGTGAAACGTTCTCGTGTGAGAAGCTGTTTCCAACAGCGGAAGTTGGGGAGGGACTCTGCCTGCATTGTAGGTTACTTTGAAGATCAAATGTAAGATTTTAGACTTTACTATTCATATAAATGTTAAATCGTAATATGTTATAAATCGCAATGCAAATGCAGATCAGGATATGAGATTTGTTCTATTCGCTTTAACAACATCACTGACTCATGCTACTATAAAATAAGCTAGTACACCATTTTATGCACAACCGTATTTTACGATAGAAAAGACTGTATGTATCCGTACGAGTAGTCAACGAAACGCTAAATGGTTGTGTTTCAGGAAACATTTTACGCGAAGATCCACGTACAAACGTCGTTCACACTCACGCTCGCCGCCCGAAAAAAAATCCGTAGATAAGCTCTCCAAAAACAACATACTCGTACATGCCTGCAGGCAACGAAACAAGCTCACAGTAACATCCTCGCACCTCTGGGCGTGTAAATGACATTCTGAAACGAAAAAAACGCCCATTAACTCACCCAATAACCATGCATACAGCCAACGAAACAATCACACATCCTCGCACCTCTGGAAATAACATTCTGAAACGAAAAAAAACCTACACGGAGACGACGAAAAAAGCACACATCCTCGCACCTCTGCGCTTGGAAATGACATTGTGACATGTGCGCCAAACGAGGTAGGGGACGACGTACCCTCGCAGCATGGAATGCGCGACACACAACAGCCCGCGTTACGCAAGCGCCGAGCGTTTGTCTGGTAAGTGGGTCAACCGCATCCAGTGACCGGGCCGCCAATTGGCGGGCAAATATGCACCGGCGGCAACAGCTGGTCCGGTGTCCTCGCGCTGCTGCTTGTTGTCCCCACTCTGATTAGCCTCTTTTTCAGACCATGACTCTCAATTTTTTTAATTACATATGAAGATCACTTAGCATCTGGTAACCTCTCAGTCATCTTCAGGGTCAATATTTACATGCTCAAATAGTTTTCCGAATAAAATTTGAACGTAAACTCTCCAACCACCGTGCCATGAGGCCTCCACCATTCGACCATAAGAGCACACAAAAATTCACCAATACTGAAGGGAAAAAATCATAGAATATGGGATGTGTGTAGGCAATTTTTTTTAATAAGTTTTTTGGAATTTTATTTTTAAGAAAAAAATTTGTGGATTCTTGGCGATCAAAGACCGATATGATAATCCTTACGGGACCTATAGCTCTTCCTGCAGGAATGATGCACGAAGTATTCGAAGGACTGTTGTTTTTTTCTTTCTTTTCTGAAGCCAAGCCATTGGTGATGCTCTCCTTCGTCAGCTTGACATGGGAACGAATGCATAAAAAAGTTTCTCCGGTTCTCGATGAATTAATTCCACCGGACATTGGTTATCCTGTCCATTTCATGCTCCTGCTGCCTAGATGTTGGTGTTTAAGTGATAGACTGGAGAAAGTTTTCGCGTTTTCGACCATAGCACCAGAATTATTTCAATCCTCCCGTTTCACTTTCAAAAATAATTTCTTATACCGCAAGTCCCTAGGCTCGTATTTCAATGTAAGTGTGGAATAATAAGAGCGTTTTCAAGAATGCATCTTTACCAAAATTATGTCTTCTTTTCAAATTGTAGTTATAATTGTCAACCTAGATTAAGCAAAAATAGGAATACATAACCCTCAATCATTCGTTTCGACTAGTGACATCCTTACTTTAAGATATTGTGAAAACTAATAATGTGCTTTTTGTATTATCTTTATTGGAAATATTCTTCTTTTTATTTTTTTTCTTATCAGGCAAACCATAGATTAACTTAATTGGCTCAAAAGTTTTCATAATAAATTCATATTCTTACAACATCGAATCATATTTTAATTGTCGGAACTTTACCGAACGTTACTCACCTTTTTTCGCCATTTCCTCTTCATTCAAGCCTGTTCCTCTAGACTTGAGTCGAGACGATCTGAAACATATCACACTTTGTATCAAAAACTTCTCGTACACCTGGAGCTCTCATTGTCATTATAATAATAATACTGTCATTACTATAATTACTTAGCTACTGTCAGGTAACAGGATATAATGAAGGCATATACGGATGCTTTATTTCCAATCAAGCCTGATACATATCACCTTGTACATTGGATTTTCAAATGCCTTATAACTAACGCCAGGACGCCATGACGCTTTACCCCGGTCAAGACCGGTACCCATTTCAGACACCTGGGTAGAGTGGGGTATTGTGCTTGGAATTTTTCTCCTATACCCAACAGAGCAAATCGCCACCGCCAGCGCCGAGTTTCGAACCCGGGTCTCTGTCGCACGGTGGCAGAACCTCTAGCACATGGCTATCGCGAGCACATGTATATGCAGACACGAGCATACATGTCACTTCACACATATATTAGTGCGTAGTTGTACCTTACTAACGATCGAGTCTTTGTCTTGACGCTAATTGCATGCTAACGACATCATCAATTGGGCCACACGGACGTACAACGAAAGCATCACCGCTACACGCATAACGCATCACTGCTACACGCGTGACGCATCGCTATACTACACGCGTAACGCATCGCTACTACACACGTCACACGTCGCTACTACACGCGTAACGCATCGCTACTACACACGTCACACATCGCTACTACACGCGTAACGCATCGCTACTACACGCGTAACGCATCGCCACTACACGCGTAACGCATTGCCACTACACGCGTAACGCATCGCCACTACACGCGTAACGCATCGCCACTACACACGTCACACATCGCTACTACCCACGTCACACATCTCTACTACACGCGTAACTCACGAAGCAGCAGCGTTGTGTTCCGTGCTCGTTTGAACGTCGACGTACCTCTTCACCTTGGCGGACAAAGAGGAGATCGCGCTAGCGTTGGGTCCGTGCATAGCTGGTATACCGAGCACATACAGTGATTTGAGGGCTGCGAATGGGAGTGGGGATGTAGCGTACGGTCATTTGCAGTTGTGACTTGAAATTCATTTTGCAAGTAAATATTCCTTTCAAATTAGATTTGTTTGAAAAATTGTGAATGTACACTGCCTCTTTAAGTATTGTTGTTATTTTGAATTATACAAACGCCATCGTTGGTTCCTGTAATGAAGTCAATTGTAGCACATCTTTGGTCGAAGTAGTTTGCTGCGGACACCTTTATTTTGATTAAACGTACAGCATTCCTTCAACATTTTGATCTTAATTCCTTATCCTTTTCATACATTGAATTGCACGAATAAAATCTGCCGAATCTTGATTGCTCTACTGCAATGTGTCATAAAGTGATCGTTTATTCCATCTGTAACTTTGTTTATTATTATCCGCAGCTCCGTTTTTTATATCCACTACTCAGCTTTTCATCATCTGTGATTCCTCTTGTCATTATCCGCAACTTTGTTTATCATTACCCGTAATTTATCATTCGCACAGCGAGCTTGGAGCTTCAACGCGAGAATGCCAAACTTCGGCAACAAGTTCACGATCTCATGGCTGCACTTTATTTCATGGCGCACTACTGACCGGCACAAGCCTGCACACACACTCCTGCTACCGACAATACAGGGCCACACCGTCACAAATAAGCGTACGCCATTTATACATCGCAAATCGAGCGCGCAGACCCACGCTCACGCAACACCTCGTACATTCGCATACTGGCGTAAAATTTCAAAAGCTCCGAACGTTGTTTCACATGAAGCAGGCTACAGCTGCACAGTTGGAACTGGTAAACTCTAGTTAACAAAAAGAGCATTAGTTAGTCGTTAGTTTTACCTACAGCCATGACTCGGAAGTGAGACAAATAAGAAAAGTATGAAAATATGACGAAGTCCCTCAAGTGTGTGAGCTATTCATCACTTCCTTCAAACGCGAGATAAAAGGCGTACTTCTTGAGTCCCAGTGTTGCTTCATGGATTTCATGGAGTTCACTGCGGCGAGCAACAGCCTCCTACAGCAGGTGGCGCAGCTGCGAGTGGGAGAGATGTAGCGGCGAGTCGTCGTCGGAGGGCGGTGCATCAGCATGGCCCAGGCCTATCAGGCCAGAACTATGTACACCCCAGAATCCCAGAATTACATTTTCGCGTTATTCGAAACGAACAGTGACTGATTTAGATCGTACGCATCTCATGAACGTTGTATGAACGAGGGAACACAGAAATAATTATAATTAAACCTACCCCTCAGAGTGGACATATCTCGTTAGACTGCAATGCTATACACTCGATTTGAGAAGAAGCCTAAGTCCTTATAATTTTGACTCAGGAAGGAGAAGACACACTAGATGAGGTGCACATCATTCTCAATAAATCGTTCCCTCAAAGCAAAAGACACTTTAAATGAGATTTACATTATCTTTATCACATCTTTCCCAAGATAATAATGAGACAGTAAAGAGGATGTTTATTGTCTTGGTTATATCGTTCCCCAAAGACAAAAGTTTCTTTATTACATAGAGTAAAATGACGAATAGTACAAATGACCTTGCATTTCAACACCGGTAATTTACACCCGCAATATAATAATTTAGAATATACCAATATTTTAACGAGTGACGTGGACTATAAACCGAACGACTAACTCGATCAACATCGCAACTGAAGTAAATACATATATAAGACTATAATATAATTCCCAAGTCATCACCACTAACAATTTCGTCAATGTATTTTATATTAAAAAAAGTTTTCAGTTTCACCTCTAGGATTAGGAGAATACTTGTACTTTGAAGAAAACATAACTCATTTTGCATAGGTGTTACTCGTCTAGGACCCTCTGAACAATGCGTCATTATTAAGGCTATGTTGAGACATATACATACAAGATACGCCATAAGCGCGCCAATTTTATACAATTTCATTTCATACCCAATTGCGTAAAACGCGCAATTTCTGACCTTAATTCTTGTCTAGTTTCCAATAAAAAATAACATTCATGGGTTAAGGGAGTTATTTTAGGGGTAATTAGAGAGTTATTTTACCGCCATTGCATGATAGAGCTTAGCATACCGATAATATTCTGATAAAGGGGCAAAATTAAACATGCAAAAAAGTTCGCAAATTCGTTCAGTATTTGTATACATTTACAGTACCTGAAAAGGCTGGATATAGAGTATACCCATCCTTTTCAATAGCGTAAATACTCGTACATGCACATACTTAATGAATTTACCAGATATTTTGTAAATATAATTTCAACCAACTTAATCGGAAAATATTTTCGGTGCGCATAGCTTTTTCATACCATGGTGGAAAAGTAACTCTCCCTAGTAGACTTTCTCCTACGCCAATGACTGAACTTAGCATCTATACAACCTAATTCTTACAAAACCGCCCGCGAATTGTCATTCAAGTTGAGGTGCTGAAAGCAATTTTTTTTTCAAACTGTCTCCAGGCTCTACCACCCTGAGCTGAATTAATGTATTTCAGAGAAGATGAGGCTTCTACAAGTAATCGCGCGATAAATCACAACTTTGCTTCTATAATTACAGCTCTGAGCAGTCATTGAGACACCGTCCATGAATTGACGCTAACAAATGACAGGAAATCTCCTTAAATCATCCATGAGGCTGAATCTGAACTCGCCATCGCCCTGAGTCATCTACACGGACGAGCTTGCCGACCTGTTGAATGAAAAAAGTGGAAACACGATATTAATTTTCCGGTATTAACGCGATTACAATATTCAGGCGCTCGACGCAAGTTGCGTCTGAACAATACGATACTTTCTAAACGTTCTCTGGAGACATGGAAAGTCAGTTGGATTAAGTATGAAAGTAGATTGCATTGCATCAAAGCAAAACAGTATTTTCTAATGCTCTTCTCAATGCTTGGGACGTAAATTAGATTGAGTTTTGAAACGAATTGCGTTGTGTCAAACAAAACAGTATTTTATAGAGCTTTTTTTAATTCATGAGTTGTACTTTAAATTAAGTTTTAGAGCAGAAAACCTTGCGTAAAAAATAGGATTTTGCATTGCTGTTCTGAATACATCGAAAGTGACTCGGATTAGGTGATAAAGTAGAGCAAGATTTGAACTTTACGATATTTAATCTATAAACAATATTACCGTTGAGGTATTCTATGGTGCACTGATGTCTTCACCCTACTTGAACTGAATCTGCTGAAGTTTATTTGAATTCATCATCCAATACGTATTATATGGTTACTGCAGGTTACTTGAGGCATAGCGTCATGTTGGGCGTGCGTCCTGTAGGTTACTTGAGGCATTAGCGTCATGTTGGGCGTGCGTCGTGTAGGTTACTATAGGCATTAGCGTCATGTTGGGCGTGCGTCCAGTAGGTTACTTGAGGCATTGGTGTCATGTTGGGCATGCGTCCTGTAGGTTCCTTGAGGCATTGGTGTCGTGTTGGGCGTGCGTCGAGTAGGTTACTATAGGCATTAGCGTCATGTTGGGCGTGCGTCCTGTAGGTTACTTGAGGCATTAGTGTCATGTTGGGCGTGCGTCCTGTAGGTTACTTGCTATTAGTTTCCTCACTGAAGTGGTACTGTTTCTTTGAGTTGAGAATTCTTGCCGAGGTTCTTCAATGTTTAAAGTCTTGAAGAAAATAATCAGATATTAATGAATGAAACGTTTCAATAGCGCACTATCAATTCAATGCTCAAAGATTGCGGGAATCAGGTGTAGTGGTAGCCTGACAAGACGTGGAAAATAATTAATTGGCGGCAGGGATGTAAAGCAAAAGTGCAGTAACTCAAACTATTTAATTATTTTGTCCTCTGGATTTGAGGTTTTTGTTTTATTCATTGTTAATCATTCAGTAACTTTAGCTATGCAGCTAGCTGCTAGCATACAATATCTATGAATTGCAATCAGCCTCCATGCTATGTCAGGTTAGAGATTTACAAATTTCAATTTTTACGGTTTTTTGGAATCCGCGCTCTACCTCGTCAGAAGTTAAACCGTCGTTCAAACGTCATGCTTGACTTCCAAAATTAGCCAAGGTATCTACCGTATCACACTCTGTTCTGAAGTGATAGCTTCGTTGGCATGCATCGAAGTTCACCCAAGAAAGTTAAAATGCCTCGTGCATTATTGCACAAAATCTTCCGAGGTAACTTCAACAACTAAAAAGTTGACCGATCTCGTTTCATTTGATCTAACTTCGACCAAATTCGACCAGAATAGATATATTTGAATGGGTTCGTCCCTGCTGCGATGCCTCATTACGCTGTCGCCGAGATGTTCCATCACCCGTACACGGCCAGCGAAGCGCGACTGCTCTCACGGAGCATGATTCTTGGAGACACGAATATTGGCCAATAAATTGTCTCCGACGAAGACATACTACGCTGAGTAGATGTAAATTCAATGAAGGAAGCCACTCCAATGATTTGCTTAAGTTTTGGGATCCGTGGCAGGTAAGAGGCAGTTCGCTTATGGAACTTGGTAATGGTGGGAGCTAGTGAGTTTTGTTGTCTTCGTCTCCGTGTGGGCTGGGTGGACCCGCCCGTAGGTGTGATGCATCCTGCCTCTGTCGTGACTGCATCCCTGCTCGCCTGTGTTTTCTCTCTCTCTACACTTAAAACATACAATGTTGAGGTGGCGTTCGAATCATGCCTTGAAGTTTAGTTAAAAGTAAGCTCAACTCCGTTCCATGCGTTGTTGTAAAATAGTAAACTCAATCCCATTTCATGCATGGAGGTAAAAAAGTAAACTCACATCCATTTCACGCACTTATGTACGAGAGCAAACTCAATGTCATTTCACACATTGGTGTAAGACAGTAAACTCAACCCCATTTCACACATTGGTGTAAGACAGTAAGTCAACTCGATTTCCCGCATTGATGTAAGCCTGCAAACTCGACATCATTTCACTCGTTGATGTAAGATAGTAAACTCAACCCCATGTAGATTCCAAAACAGTCATACGGTCTGATGAGACTCATTCAAGGGTCTCACGGGAAATACTCTTTTAGCATCCGAGATCCACGATGATCACAAAAAAGCGTTAGACCTGACCTCTTCCAGGGACCTTTGCTGCAGACGTTATGAGCCGCACTTGCTCATCTGAGCAGTTTTCGACCTTTTAAAAATCTTTCCATCATGAGGGAGGCTCTGGGGCACCCAGGGCACGTGTGTTAGAGAGTATTTTTACGAATGTGAGGTTTCGCCTGTGACGTGAGGTGACCCCACGACGCAGCCAACCCTTCAAAAGAAATGAACTATAACTTGGGGTGAGCCCTCTCTCATGTATGCTAGGAAGACAGTGTCTTTCCAACTACATTACATGGACTCAATCGGTGCTAATGCGCAGTCATTACTTACTGAGCCCAAGGAGAAAGTTAATATTAATTTCATACTACATCTGTAACTCATTACATTGTTTTCATTTATGGATCCTCCATCATTAGTTATTGTGCATCCATTGGTTTTGAAATTGCGCTCTCTGCTGCTAGAGAGAAGTGTAGCTGCAAACTTTCCTCTTTCTTACAGTGAAAGAGCGGCGCTGCGGATTTTGCGAGCGTGCTATGAAAGATTATACACTTCGCTGCTTGAGGACCCGAGTTTATAAGGTACCATCCTAGTTCGCTATAAAAATTTAAAATAATGTTTTCCCCATAACAATCACAATGAAGTTTTAGAAAAGAATTGGAATGCCTTTGTGAATAGACTATGCAATTCAGGTGGATGAGCGATCATTTTAGTCTTGAAAGGAAGATCTCGTATTACCTCAAGTAAGCAATTCTTACAGGTTTTGTTCCATATGATAATATCTAGCAAATTGAGACAAACACCCATTTGAACTTTGAGAAAATATCGGATGCATCTACATATTAGCATCGCATCGCAAAAGATATGTACTTATGTGCAGTGAACTTCATGGCGAGAAAGTTAGTTATGGACCACAAAGGTTAGAGTTAATATCAAAGTCATAACTTAACTTAATTATCTATAGCTCGCAACAATCAACTTTTTATTCCAAATGCTAAGAATATCGATACAGAATGAATGTATGTAATAAGAATGAAAATCTACCCGACGCTGACAACGCTCTGGTATTAAGATTTTAGCTGCAAACATTGCACAACTATGTAAATGCGCTGATACTTGTTATATATTTCCCCTGAAAAGTTATGAAGCTGCCACAATAAACGTGAAACTAATTCTAAATATACAATAAAACACCGTGATGCTTATGGAACATTCGTAATCGACGAAGCGTGTCAAATATATGTAATAAAACGCAATGAAGCTTATTAAACACTCGTCAAAAAAGTCTTGGAGGATATACTGTATTTACCATAAATACAATTATGCGTATTTGATTCAACATCCAACACTTTCATTTTTTTGTCAAGATGGCAGCAATATGTGAGAGTGAAATCTCTCACTCGTGAAATTTTCCACAGTTGAAAAGTGAGTACAAAGAAAAACAATGTTCATCATAGTCGAAGATCGTACCTTAAATCAAGATACACTTTGCTTGTTTTAAGTACTACCACTACTAGCTTATAATTACTTGAGCCAGTATAGAACGCTCATCAAATCGAGTCCACCTCCATGCTGTGGATCGTGAAGAAAAAACAAAGTAGTGAAAATGTGCGTAAATGATGATATCCGTCAATGTAAATTAACTCTGGTGCACAATAAAGAACAAGGCAGCAGTCCTTGGAAAAATTACCAGTCCTTGAAAACAACAAATTAATCATAAACCTCCCCGCTGTTCATTTTACTTCACGTATTTATTTGGTTTGAAGTGCATCTCACTTGTTATTTTCACACCTTCTTTTAAGAACTTCTGAGTTGAATGCGTATTATTTACACGAAATGTGCGTTGTCATTTAGAGTGACACGACGCGTTAGTAGTCTCTTTTTGAACGATTTGAAATTGTAGTCGACAGGCAAGGATCGCATTTGGCAAGTAGATATGGCGGGTAAATTCCCAAGACACAGGAAATTTTCGTTCAATCAAAGACCCATTTAAACATATTCTTGTCATTAAAAAAACGATATTTACAGTTCAGACCTTTTCCCGTGAAACTTTTAAGGGTGAAAAGAATTTTTCAAGTTTCTGGGAAAACCCAGTATTCAGTAGCAGCAAGTAAACGAATTGACGCTACCATGATTTCTGCTCGATTTTTGTTAAATTCTAGCGCGTGGGGGAACGACCAGATGGTAACGGGTGTGCCTCAAGGCTGCCAGGGCGTAGGTGTAGTGGTGAGCGGGCTGCTGTGGCTGCTGTAGGTTACTTGAGGCATTAGCGTCATGTTAGGCGTGTGTCGTGAGCCTGTAGGTTACCTGAAACATGAAAAAGCATCATGTTGCGAGCACATTGTAAGCAACTAACATCAACGAACTGTGTGAAGTTTTTTATGTACTTTTTATTGTATCGTATCAAAATGCACGTAAACTTCACACATCATTCTATCAGGATTTTGAAAGAGTGTATATTCCATTTTATGAGTGTATTGACGAACTACGCATCATTTTATTAGGATGCTGATGAATCTTACTCGTCATTACATCAGGGTGAACGTTTGCATCACCCAAACTAAACCTCATAATACGAATTATTGCTACAGCTAGTCTGATATCAGAAAAACCACTGCCACAACAAGCGTAATTGAACTCAATCATTGAAATAAGAAGGTGAAAGTCCCTGTTTTTTGCAGGTTTAAGGATTTTTCATTGTAAGAACACCGTTTCACTGAACTCTTTTAATACTTTTTTCTCTCATCGAGTTTTTGATCGCTTCTGCTAAGCCAGGGAAACTTCAACAAATCAGGTTGTCAAATTATGATCTGATTTCCCATATCTTGTTATTTATTACTAAAACTTCAAGTTTTACGCTTTTAATTTTCGAATCAAGTATGTCATTTTTCTCCTCTAGTCATGGATTTCCATGTTTCTTGCAGTCTCCCTAACCACAACAAAGAAGTT
Organism: Morinoia aosen; assembly: GCA_030386875.1. Classification (NCBI taxonomy): domain Eukaryota; kingdom Metazoa; phylum Arthropoda; class Malacostraca; order Amphipoda; family Talitridae; genus Morinoia; species Morinoia aosen. The sequence goes on from CM059564.1 coordinate 50,780,315, forward strand.
CCCAAGAGAGGAAGAAGGAAGTCACCTCTTGGTATGGACTTGGGGCGACGCAAAATCTATGCACGAGGTGCACAGAAACTGTAATTAGAGAAAGAAGTTTGTAAAACGATATAGAAGTTGAAGAGAAACGTTGTAGATCCTTAAAAATTGGACAGCTATGAATCGAAAAGAGTTGATCCATTACAAAAAAAAAACTAATCTGTTTCAATACAAGGAACCTAACCCTCATCTTGGGAGTATTAATTACTCGTCACATTTTACCCGTGGGAGTATTAATTCACATAACAACAGTAGTTGTATCTACCCTGAGAGATCTTGCCCTTATATCTTGGCGTCGAAATGCAGTGTTAAACATTCTATGATAATTTTCAATAGTTTTATTGACTAATCATCCATTTCCCAGTTAATTGAATCTCCAAACTTCCAAGTAAGGAATCAAACTGTTACTCATGTACGGTCATGGTGCTCATCTCACAAATGATCTCGTCGACGTTACTCAAGCGACAAATTTCTGTTAAAGAATTGGAGCGAGAAGCAGAATTTTACTTTTTACGTAAATTTCTGCTTTTCTAAATTACTAAAATTACCTTGCGAAACACTAACGTTGTTACCAACATACTCTATAATATTTAAGTATTGACCTAAACGCCTTTTAATACGATATCTAGCCATATGAAACGTCACACAGAGGTCTGGGTACCTAATTTCTATCTTCAGCTTCTCGCATCAACTTCACACACACTGATCCTGGGTAGACGCGTCGGACAGGTTGTCTGCACTGACCGAGGCCGGCGCCAGTACTTTCGAGAAAGAATCTCTTAGAAAGTTGAAGGCCGTCCCACATCTCTAGTGTGAACTTGACACTGCTAGAGAAAGTTGTCTGGCTCTTACTCAAACTTAACGTGAACTTGGCTTGAACTTGGCATCGCAAAGAGAAACTCACTCTACGCTCGTTCGAACACATCCACAATCCTTTACGCTGGAACTCCAGTGATCTGGCCTATTTGATTTGGCCTGTGATATGACCTTACGAAACACACAAACGTAATTATTCTTCGTGATTATTTGCGTGATTATTGTTCGTGTAGGTGATCAACATACGTGCGATTGTCATTTGCAGTGATCGTTGTTTGTGTGATCTGGCCATATTTGCTCTGGCCTATCGATGCAGCATGAACACGATTAATATAGTTAATTGTAGAATCAGCGAACCTTCACTATTGTTCTCCCGCTTTGTTTGGGATTAGATAAGCACTAAATTGAAAGTAATCACGTATCTCTCCATGCAGTTGTGCCTTCAGCTTTCCTAGGTGACCTGTCTCTTAGAAATTAGTGGTGATAATTTCTCTCGCATCCAAATGCACAATACTCAAGTGTCTTCAATATATTTCATGGTAAAAACACCCACATGATAACTTCTATGCTTGCAAGTGCTCAAATCGGGAAATCGACGGCTAAAATTGCTCTGCAATCTTATCAACCATCGAGAGCACAAATATTTCCATTCTTAAAACAAAGCGTGGTGTGAAAACCCGTATTGTAGCAGCAGGAATAATTCTCAGACCAATGATCAATGATCATATTAGCGCTCATGAGATAACAACTCTTTTTATCCTAGTGAGCACAAATCAATCAACAAGTAAAGAATTCGCAAGGAAAAACATTTATGGGGTATTTTGCACAAAAAACGAACGATTAATGCAAAATAATTTCAGCTTACAGCAAGTTTCGAAAATTCACTTGCAGAAATGAGAAGAAATTTCTTAACATAATATCAAAGCCCTAATAAATGACGGCTGGTAGCTAAAAATAGTTTTCTACATACCGGAATCGCACGAGAAACAAATTCTAGGAGCAGAACTGGTTTCACAGGTAATAATAAAAAAATTACATTCTCAGTTAAGAACAGCAATCACCCTTGAACTCAAACACACGAACTGTTGCTGCGAGTAATACTCGCATCAAAAACATTTTTTAGCTCACAGCCATAACTTTGCGAAAAGAGAACAACACGCATCAATTGAATAAAGCAAAGAGGAAGAGAGATGTGCGGTGCAACATTCAGGACCACGGTGACACGCGCTGGCTGCCGCCTCTGGTGAAAGTGCGGACCCGCTCACCACCTCACCGTGTCAGAGTTCGTTGCATCGGCCTTGACATTCCTGCTGGTGTTCTGCATGGGCGGCAGCGGGGCTGTGAACAGTGGCGGTGTGTGCTGGGCAGCTGGGCAACTGGGCAATTGGGCATCTGGGCAATTGGACATCTGGTGAATTGGGCATCTGGGTATGTCCGTATTTGGGTATCTGGGTAACTCGGCATTTGATCAGCCAGGCAAACCGAACGTCTGGGCAAATAGACGTCTGGACAACTCAGCATTTGGGCATCTAAGCAACTGGGCCTCCGGGCCTATGAACAACTGGACATCAGAGCAACTGAAAGTTATGCCCAAGGCCCAGGGCGAAGTGTGAGGAAAAGCAAAAGAAAGTGTCAGTATTCTTGTAGAATTCGATTAATTTAGTTGATAGTTAACATTGCTCACTCTCAAACACACAACTTCTAAATTGGGCCTGCGCTCATTACAGAGCTCTTCTAAATATGAGAATATCGCTAGCCCGTTTGAGTAGATTTTCAATTTACCAAGTTAAATTCTTCTTACTGGCAAATCACTTCAGCTGGAAGCCAAAGCATTTAAAATGAAGCACAAAAATACACATCGAGTCGGAACATTCATTTGTTCCTCTTTCTGACTTCGATGAAATGAATGTCTACAAAGTTGAAATCACTTCGCAGAACCTGTTTGATCTACAAGCTTCATTTCAATTTTACTTCTGTTCTCTCGTTTTGGTCGAAAATTTTTTTTTTCAATCTACTTAAAAAATGCTTCACAGTGATGTGTAATCATGTTCATAAATGAACATCTAAAATTGGAACCAGCAAAACAAATTCAAGCCAGCATATTTTTTTCGTGAAAATCGTAAAATTTGGCAATTGCTGAGCTGACACAAGGAAAAGTTTTACGCTGTACCAATTTAGGACGTCGTATGTCACGCTGTTAATTATACATTCTGCCAGCTTCAGCCAATCAATTGTTCATCGCTAACAATGTACAGGATTTTTGACTACAGTGACATACATACACCATAATAAAAAGGCAGTAATTGTCATACACGAACTGGAGTTTTGTGAGGGGCTTGCACCACAATACCACGCAGAGAGAGAGAGCGTCTCCTTGACAGCCAAACCCTTTAATCGATCCATCAGAACGAACGTTCGACTTCAATCTATAATTGATATGATTAGTTTAATTTTTTTTTAATGTCACTTTCACAAAGGGCAAACAATGAACTGATTCAAATTGGATGCACTAACATATTTGATGCGATTTTTTCCCCCATTAACAGCATTTATTTCCCACGCACACAGCAGTGATTTTAGGGATTGGTACGCTGCATACCGAGAAAGGAATGTTTAAGCTGGAGCTCTAGATAGATTAGTTCAAGATTTTAATGCAAACTTCATTTATTTGAAAGGTGAAAGCTTTAAACACCAAATAGCTGATTACAAATGCGCTAATTAAAAATATACTCGGATATTCAGCATTTGTAACTCTATTAGCATATTCTTTTATAACTTTTGTCTTATTCCAATCGCTCGGATCTTGAGTAATTCTTTTTTGTTTCATTTCAAACATCCATTGGTAGTCACTGCGGAGCTTAGCCGCGCGTAAATATAGATGCAAGAAAAGTTGCTTGAAAATTAGTGGAATAATTTAGCGCTGAATTACTCTGCACAATTTATAATAACGCCTCATTCCAGTAGTCAGCGTTGAATATTCGCCTTTTAAAGCACAGTAGGACAAGAAAGTCTTCTAAAGAAAGTAAGAAAGTTTCAATGTTAGTCATGTTGATCATATGGGACTTTTGAAAACATTTTCGCTTTGCAAAAAAACAGTGTTTTATTTCAAAATAGTTTTCATGGCAGTTTTCACAAATGTGTTCTGTGTGAGAGTAGAAATAGTTCGTCAAAAATGTTAGTAGGGTTCCTATCAGCAGATGCTGGTGCAACCCAAGTCTCATGTATTCGAACACTATGTATTACAGCGTAATTATATCTGAGATACGAAAAGGACAACCATCTGAGTGACTTGAAGAATTCTTGCAACTAACTCCCATAACCAATTTTCTAAATTAATTCCTACAACCAATTACCACAACCAACTCTCACAATTAACTTCCACAACTAACTCTCCCATCCAACTCTCCCATCCAACTCTCACAACCAACTCTCACAACCAACTCTCATAACCAACTCTCACAACCAACTCTAACAATTAACTTCCACAACTAACTCTCCCATCCAACTCTCCCATCCAACTCTCCCATCCAACTCTCCCATCCAACTCTCCCATCCAACTCTCACAACCAACTCTCACAACCAACTCTAACAATTAACTTCCACAACTAACTCTCCCATCCAACTCTCCCATCCAACTCTCACAACCAACTCTCACAACATACTCTCACAACCAACTCTCACAACCAACTCTCACAACCAACTCTAACAATTAACTTCCACAACTAACTCTCCCATCCAACTCTCCCATCCAACTCTCCCATCCAACTCTCCCATCCAACTCTCCCATCCAACTCTCACAACCAACTCTCACAACCAACTCTCACAACATACTCTCACAACCAACTCTCACAACCAACTCTCACAACCAACTCTCACAACCAACTCTCACAACCAACTCTAACAATTAACTTCCACAACTAACTCTCCCATCCAACTCTCCCATCCAACTCTCCCATCCAACTCTCCCATCCAACTCTCCCATCCAACTCTCCCATCCAACTCTCCCATCCAACTCTCCCATCCAACTCTCCCATCCAACTCTCACAACCAACTCTCACAACATACTCTCACAACCAACTCTCACAACCAACTCTCACAACCAACTCTCACAACCAACTCTCACAACCAACTCTAACAATTAACTTCCACAACTAACTCTCCCATCCAACTCTCCCATCCAACTCTCCCATCCAACTCTCACAACCAACTCTCACAACCAACTCTCACAACATACTCTCACAACCAACTCTCACAACCAACTCTCACAACCAACTCTCACAACCAACTCTCACAACATACTCTCACAACCAACTCTCAGAACCAACTCTCACAACCAACTCTCACAACCAACTCTCACAACCAACTCTCACAACCAACTCTCACAACCAACTCTTACAACCAACTCTCACAACCAACTCTAACAATTAACTTCCACAACTAACTCTCCCATCCAACTCTCACAACCAACTCTCACAACCAACTCTCACAACCAACTCTAACAATTAACTTCCACAACTAACTCTCCCATCCAACTCTCCCATCCAACTCTCACAACCAACTCTCAAAACCAACTCTCACAACCAACTCTCACAACCAACTCTCACAACCAACTCTCACAACCAACTCTCACAACCAACTCTCACAACCAACTCTCACAACCAACTCTAACAATTAACTTCCACAACTAACTCTCCCATCCAACTCTCACAACCAACTCTCACAACCAACTCTCACAACCAAATCTCCCAACCAACTCTAACAATTAACTTCCACAACTAACTCTCCCATCCAACTCTCCCATCCAACTCTCACAACCAACTCTCACAACCAACTATCACAACCAACTCTCACAACCAACTCTAACAATTAACTTCCACAACTAACTCTCCCATCCAACTCTCCCATCCAACTCTCCCATCCAACTCTCCCATCCAACTCTCACAACCAACTCTCACAACCAACTCTCACAACCAACTCTCACAACCAACTCTCCCATCCAACTCTCCCATCCAACTCTCTCATCCAACTCTCACAACCAACTCTCACAACCAACTCTCACAACCAACTCTCCCATCCAACTCTCCCATCCAACTCTCCCATCCAACTCTCCCATCCAACTCTCACAACCAACTCTCACAACCAACTCTCACAACCAACTCTCAACTCTCACAACCAACTCTCACAACCAACTCTCCCATCCAACTCTCCCATCCAACTCTCTCATCCAACTCTCACAACCAACTCTCACAACCAACTCTCACAACCAACTCTCACAACCAACTCTCCCATCCAACTCTCCCATCCAACTCTCCCATCCAACTCTCACAACCAACTCTCACAACCAACTCTAACAATTAACTTCCACAACTAACTCTCCCATCCAACTCTCACAACCAACTCTCCCATCCAACTCTCCCATCCAACTCTCACAACCAACTCTCCCATCCAACTCTCCCATCCAACTCTCCCATCCAACTCTCCCATCCAACTCTCCCATCCAACTCTCCCATCCAACTCTCACAACCAACTCTCCCATCCAACTCTCCCATCCAACTCTCACAACCAACTCTCCCATCCAACTCTCCCATCCAACTCTCCCATCCAACTCTCCCATCCAACTCTCCCATCCAACTCTCCCATCCAACTCTCACAACCAACTTTCCCATCCAACTCTCCCATCCAACTCTCACAACCAACTCTCACAACCAACTCTAACAATTAACTTCCACAACTAACTCTCCCATCCAACTCTCACAACCAACTCTCCCATCCAACTCTCACAACCAACTCTCACAACCAGCTCTAACAATTAACTTCCACAACTAACTCTCCCATCCAACTCTCACAACCAACTCTCCCATCCAACTTTAACAACCAACTCTCCCATCCAACTCTCACAACCAACTCTCACAACCAACTCTCAGAACCAACTCTAACAATTAACTTCCACAACTAACTCTCCCATCCAACTCTCACAACCAACTCTCCCATCCAACTCTCACAACCAACTCTCCCATCCAACTCTCACAACCAACTCTCACAACCAACTCTCACAACCAACTCTCACAACCAACTCTAACAATTAACTTTCACAACTAACTCTCCCATCCAACTCTCCCATCCAACTCTCCCATCCAACTCTCACAACCAACTCTCACAACATACTCTCACAACCAACTCTCACAACCAACTCTCACAACCAACTCTCACAACCAACTTTAACAATTAACTTCCACAACTAACTCTCCCATCCAACTCTCCCATCCAACTCTCACAACCAACTCTCCCATCCAACTCTCACAACCAACTCTCACAACCAACTCTCACAACCAACTCTAACAATTAACTTCCACAACTAACTCTCCCATCCAACTCTCCCATCCAACTCTCACAACCAACTCTCACAACCAACTCTAACAATTAACTTCCACAACTAACTCTCCCATCCAACTCTCCCATCCAACTCTCCCATCCAACTCTCCCATCCAACTCTCCCATCCAACTCTCCTATCCAACTCTCACAACCAACTCTCACAACCAACTCTAACAATTAACTTCCACAACTAACTCTCCCATCCAACTCTCCCATCCAACTCTCACAACCAACTCTCACAACATACTCTCACAACCAACTCTCACAACCAACTCTCACAACCAACTTCCACAACTAACTCTCATCTAACACTAACAAAACGTGATCGTATCCACGATGACAACCTCGACTGAAGCTTAGCATTCAACACCAGCCCAGGTGCGATACGATGATCCGACAGATATTTATAACTGAAATGCACAACACACAATACGGTCTTATTTCAGACTAATGTACGCTCAAATGCTACGTACACATCAAGATGCAGGGTTGCCAAGCTTATTTCTAAGCTGAATTTAGAGTTTCTAAAAAATCAAGTGTTTTTTTCATCCGCTTTGCAGTGAAGAAGCAAGACCAGAAGGTTGATATTGATGTTTTCCAGACTGAGAAACAGCAGGGGTCATCGTACATTAAGCCATGTGGAAACTTCATCGCATCTCAGTTACAGTTTTCACTTTTGATTCATTCCTAGAGTAATATTGTTCAACACCTTCTAGTTGGTCCTCGAATAAGTTGAACGCTTTCCAGGCAGGGCTATAATAAATACCAAGGCCTTCCAGTTGTTGCAACGAATAGTTCGACAGCTGCTTCTGGGATAAACTCTGCATCTTCTAGTTGTGAAAAGCATGAATTCAAGACATCCCAATTGGGGATTGGATAAAATCAACACCTTGCAGTTGGGGATGGGATAAATTGAACAGTTAACACTGCGTTAACATCAACTCCTAATCAGGGTTCGAATAACCGCAACGCTCTCTTATTTGAGTTTTAAAATTTAACACCTTTCAGTCATGGACGAAACAAATTCAACCTCTCGATCTGATACGAACTCAACACCCAGCATAGGCGGGCAAAAATTCAAAACCTAGCCATGGATGAGACAACTTCAACACCTCCCACCTTGGGCGGGCGAGAACTCAACACCTCCTAGCAATGGAGGAGACCAATAATTCAACACCTCCCAGCTAGGGCGGGCTAGAACTCAACACCTCCTAGCCATGGCTGAGACAAATTCAACACCTCCCGGCTTGTGCGGGCGAGAACTCAACACCTCGGAGCTTAGGCTGTGAGGGAGGAGGTCAAGAGCCTCCAGGAAGAACTCCAGAGACAGCGTGGGCAGCCGACCGAGCGGCAGACGCGCCCGCTCATGCTAGCGTTTCCAGACGCTGGCTACCACGGCGTCGGTTGAGAGAGCACCAGTTGTGCGACCATCATTTGAATTGATCGTTGTTTGTGAGAGCCTTGTTTGTTTGGGCGTTATTTGTGTGGTTATTGATCGTGTGAGCGATCAACAGTTGTGCGATTATTTTCAATCATCGTTGTTTGTGTGAACGTTATTTGCGTGCTTATTGTTCGTGTGAGCGATCAACAGTAATGCGATCGTCATTCGCATTGATCCTAGTTTGTGTCTCTGAGTTTATTTGCGTAATAATTGTTCATGTGCTCATTATCCGCGTTTTTTTTTAGCATTTCCCAATTTACACTGACCACCGGTGAGCACCAGACCGTGGTGGATACAGAATTAGGAAAAAATAAAACGCTTATCGTTTTTACATTCAGTGTGTCGACTGACGGAAAAATGGTGCGGGAGTTGCGGATCAGTAAAGCTTAATGTTGCAGATCAGTGAAGTTTGGTGCCGCTAATCCGGTCCAGCTTGCCCCAGTAACATTGACTTACTTGGATGTATACAGTTAAAATGGTACCAATGTACCATTTTTATCATAATGTCAGATTAAAAAACTGAAGCAACGTTTTTGACAAATTCCTATGATAAAGGTCTACAGCCCTGATTTGCTGAAGCAAAAATAGTCATCTGCAACTAGCAACTAGAGTTATATTTTTGAAAGATTGTAATAAAATTATTTTCAGATAATGCGACAATTTTAATACACGGACACCGTCACATCATTAAAATTCCCTTCAGATTTCATGCATGGGATCTTCGAGTTCGTAGTTTCGCTAATGACCCTGGATGCAGCGTGTGTGTGGGTTGGTGCTCCGGCTCCTGAGCCTCGATAAAACCATTGTAAGTCCATGGATGCGCTGATGATGCCGGCGCTCAGCCATGCATCTTTTAATAGTCTGAGCCCTGACTTGCACAACACCCAAAACCGATAAGAGCAGGCCGTCCTGAAGCTGCTCTTGCCAGTGCTCCTCATTTCTCAAGGTATAATCGAGACCACTTCCATTCCTGAAGACTCTATTGCCCGTAATCCTCATTTCTCAAGGCATAACCGAGACCGCTTCTACTCCGTGGTATATTTCAATCCGAAATGTTTCCCGTACAAGAGGGCTCTGCTCAACGTGCATGAGATCTGTTGTTTTATTTTCTCATTCGTTCAGCTCTAAATAATGTAGTCTTGAATAGTTCTTTGGCAAAATATTTCGGAGTGTATAGAAAAAATTATGTTTCTTCCGAAATGGAATAACATGGACATTTGAACTTTATTCGTGCATAACTTTGAAAGCAGTTTTTCCTATTCCTCTCTAAATTGTCGGATTAATGTCATTGAAATGTAGTGCCCCACAAGAAGCTACGGAATCCCATCTTCATCATGGGACTCCCACAAAAGCATTTTTCATTCTATTTCGTTAATTTTGTGCTGCTTTTCCACTAAATTTTGTTCGACAGTTACATGTATCAAATTCAATCTAGTTCACCTTAAGCCAGTTGAAACACTATGATAACAACCTCCTGGTATTTCGGGTGACCCAAGGTCAACTGTGTCTTCCTCAAATCGGTGTTCCTTAAATAGGTGTTCTTTCAATGACTGATCTGTAAAAACAGTCTGCTCTAAAATGGGTATTCTCGCATCGAAAATTATGGACGGAATTGAAAAATTACGCGCACCATCGTAGATATCGACAGCTTTTGATTTAGACAATTAAAATACTTCACGGTGGCTTGCATGGAATTGCCTTCGACATGAGCAGATGGCAGTGGCTCACGGCACCCTACATCATCACGCTGATTGCTTTGCTCTCAAGTCTGAAGTTTAACAGGAAACAAACCAACATCGACGTTTCATTGTCGTTCGCAATGCCTTTTCTTTTTACTAACATGTAAGGGTTTTTATAATTAGTTACGAGTTTCATCAAAATTCTTCAAGGAATCGTTGTTAAAAAGAAGCATTTTGCTGCCCTACGACTCTTCCAAAGTGAGATGTAATTTTTGAATTCCGTGGACTTGTTGAATTCCTAAGTTTTCAATTTCTTCAGGATATGGAACTAACACCTAAGTACCAACTCCTACACGTACTGTAAATGATTTTAGTTCAGTTCTGTCATCTTTATATTCATATACAACTCCTTCCGCATATATAAGTTACTTAGCCCTTCACACAATTCCTCATATTAAACGACCGAACATCCAGAGTGGCTAAGGAGCACAAATTGGATTTCTCTGCCGTAGTATTTTCATTTTTTCGTTCATTGGTGCAGCATTTTAAGTGAGACAATTAGTGCCTTCTATCACTGATGCAAAATAGAGCGCCAAGTGCAAATGCACAGCACACGAGCACGGGCGTCAGACAAAGACATGTGTGCATCACGGCCTCGGTGGCGGAAAAAATGTAATGAGACGAATAAATCCTACTTCAAACATGGTTCAAGAAAACATGGATCCATAAATAGGAGAGATCAAAAGGTGAGACAAATTTCTAAGCTAATTTGACTGAACGGTGCATGACAAATTCATTTGGCTCAATGCGGAAGTACACAAAAAGAGTTCTCTTTGTGAGAATGTGACAAACGCAAGCATTATGGTTTTCATAGAAGAATGCAAATTTTTTCAGGTCCCTAAAATAATTTTCAGTATTTTACACTACGCATACGCGATATTTTTCTCAATTACACACACTCTATCAATTTTTGAAACTGTTACATAACAAAAAATTATTTTTTTCCCGATCCCTTTCCCCCCTCTTCTTTCTAAGCCCCACTCGTGCATTTTTATAAATTTTAACAAATTTATGCATGTCTTTGTAGCTAGCTCACTTATGACCAGAGTAACGAACAAATATATAACAAACTAAAGCAATTTATTTTGTAAAAAGACCCTAAGTTTGATTTTTGAGCACATTAAATAACAGGAATCTCATAGCAATACGATATAACGGCGATGGAGGAACACGTGCTACGTTAAATTGATAAAGAAGCGCAAGTATTTCATGTCACTCTTCCCTGACGTGCATTTAGAACAATTACCTTCAACCTACAACCTCAAATTAAATGTTTAGCTGCTTCAAGGTTGCGAAATACAATCACTTTCTCTTTTTCTTCTTATTTTCGAGCATCGATTTGCCCTTTAGGATTAGTCAAGAAATACTGCAGACTGTGAAGATAATGATCGAAAGTGCGCACGAATATTTCGTCTGGGAACTTCAAACATTTTCATTTTGTCGCCGCGTGACGAAAAACTGAAGTGCAATTACCTGTTTTTGTGCCAGGATATTTTGAAAGACCTTTTGCCTGGTAAAAGTGCAGTCATGGATTACCTGCAGTCTTTGGCGAGTCTTTTAGATTAACTCGCTGCGAAAGATTTTGGATTTTTCAATTTTTTAGCTCTTAATTCTTTGATTTTAGAAATGGGTATTCCCAGGGGAAAAGAGTGATTATTGTGGATGAAAGAAAGCTTATTTAATTCATAGTTGGCTAGCTCGTGTTTACTGCAAGGATTCTAAGTTTTGCATTGCATTACTAGTTCAGCTTACAAAAATAACAATCTGCTATAATCCCATTTCTTGACAAATAGTTAAAAAAAATTCATCCAAAATTTACACAAATGCCATAACGTTGCTACCACGTGGATAAACATTTTACTTGGGACTTATAGTAGGTGCTGTCACTTAGAACAGAGTCTCCTAGTGTTTAAGGGTTTAATAATATTAAAAAAATTGCCGTCAATTTGACAAATTAAATAAATCCACACACTTCCTTTTTGTTGATTTTGAGGCCAAAATGGAAAAAAACGAATTAGCGCAAATCTATACAGAAAACCTAGAATTCTATGTAATGAATTGTATGACACTTGAGACGCATTTCGATGATGCCGGAGATAATTTCTAGAAACCTCGCAGTTCCAAGACTAGCATAGCAAGCAGTGTCCAGTTCGCTGAGCTCATCGGCTTTCCTAGGCTCTACTTCCAGAAGCAGAGTGTATGCGAAATTTTAGTCAAACAACTTTTCAACATCTTCTTCAACTAAGAATGTTCTAGTATCTCCACTAGCTAATAAACGAAAGTCTTGAAATATCAAACGTCAGAAAGCCTGAGACAATTAATTCCATACAACGATCTTTCAATTAGATATTAGGAAGCAAACAAATGAAACAATAATGTAGACTTCCATAATGGTTTGTTGAGAACAGCAAGCTAATAAATGACTATTGAAAATGTTGAGATAACCCTAAAGGCAAGTTTTTGCTGCATGACTTTTCAATCATCAGATTAATTTTATTCTAATCTGAAAATTATTATACTTTCTACAACTGCTTTCCAGAGTTACGGATTTGTTATTTTAGGAACTGAGCAGCCGCAGTCTTCTAGTATAGACGTCTACAGGGTTAGTGAAATATATTGGTTAGAAAACAAAGTTTCCCGCGTTGAGAAATGTTTGCGATATTTTTACTGTTTAGCAACAAATGAATATCATTTGACACATTAGCTTAGTTTATTGCCCCTCAATATAAACTATCGTGCAAAGACTAAAAACGATGTTTCGGTCAGCAGCAGCTGAGTGTTTGCTGACAAAGGATTTGTTTGGAGTTTCGTCGGCTTGTCTCGTTGTCGTATACATACTTTGTCTGTGATGATAAATGGGTATCTTGGGAGATTAACTGCATATCTGGGGAGATTCGTAGTGTATCTTAGGAGGGGAAGCATCCCAACTTAGCGTCTGATACATTCGGAGGCTAAATCTTACGAAGAAGTGAATGTTTTGATTATACCACGGCTGCACTAGAGAGAGTTTGTGAAGGATTTTTGATCAATATTGAATTTAATGTTGTCAACGATTTTCCTGATTTCCTTGCGAGATCTAAGTAACTGGAGACATTTTAGGACGTTTTACACGAATGACATTGTGCTCGCAAATGCTTAGTTTTCGAGATATAGCATAAATAACGTTCAGGTAAGAATAGCATTAACGGCAGTTTTGATATGACTCTTCCAGCGTTTCGCGGACATGGACCACGCCAAGTTTTTTGGCGGGGCATCGGCCTCGGTATGGCTAAGTTAAGTTATTTTAGGCGTACTTAGGTTAGTTTAGGTTAATTTATTTAGCTAAACTAACTTTACCTAACCTAACCTAACCTCACCTATCATTACGTCACAACCGTATTTCTGTTTATTTACGTGTCCGTTCGTTCGATTTTATAAACGACGTTCCTATAACTTCAAAATTAAATATCTCGAAAACTAAGCATTTGCGAGCACAATATCATTCGTGTAAAACGTCTTCAATTGTACCATATTACCTATATATGACAACGAAATTATTGAAATCGTTGACAACATTGAATTCAAAATTGGCTGAATTATTCCCCAATGAATAAAACGTAGTGTAGCGGCAATCGTACGAACAAATACACTGCTAGGTTACATCCCCCATTCTTCACCTGAAGAACGATCTCAATGATTTGTACCAACTGGGCACTAGTTTTAGAGCTATTGATTCCTGACTACATGAACTCAAAACTCGTGATGAATTTGCCATCTCGCCAAGTATTCATTAAAACCCAAGATTCTTAAACATCGGACATATTGGGATTACATGCAGATACCCGAACGATACCTTTCGGTTGCCATATCCTTAGAATATGTATCGTACTGTTCAACAAGTTGACCATAACCATCAAGCGCACACCTGCCTGTGCCGCGCAGCCAGGCAAAAAAGATCACTACCAAAGCTGCGTTGAAGTTCCCGCTACACACGCGGAATTTAACCTGCTGTGTAACTTACGCTATTTCGGTCTTTCATCCGCGCGGGATAAATGAGGAAACTATAACATTACAAATCTGATCTGCTAGTGCTTTAACAATGATTTTGGAATCTGACCTCGGTTTTGGGAACACGTCGTTTTGGGAACAAAATATCTGGCTAAGACTTGTATCACACACTTGCAAAGGAAGAATAGCACCATGAACGAAAAGTTTATCGCCGATTTTGAACTTTGTCCCAACGCCCAATAGCGCAAATGAGCAATGTTGAGAACGATATTTTCTGAAAACATTTTTGTGTTATGTAGCAGACACCATAACAGTGGGAGTTATCTGTAGTATAACTGTGATAATCACATTATTTGTCTTACGACTTCAACAATTTCAGTTTTCTTCTTTCGAACAAGTATAGGTATCTTTTCAACAACCAACAATTATATGGAGTTGCTCAATTCTCAAGTAACTTAGTTATCGATTTTGCTTACTGTACAACATAAATATGTATAGTTTTCTCCGTAACATTTTGACTGTGACGTGAGCCATAGTTGGTCAGTGAAGGAATTTTCATTATGCTGCTGACCAACCAGTAGTCACAAGCTCAGTTTTTAAAAATACCTAATGGAAACTAAACAAAAACATGATCTAGTTAATATTTGATATTTTTAACATTGCTTACTACAATTGACTCAAAATTTGAATTGGATATTAAACTTTGGTTTTACCTGCTGGAGTTAAGAGGCTAAAATAATGCATCCATAGTCATTGTATAACTCTAATAGCTATGGAATTTTGCACTGCTACTGCAGTTATCGTTCTCTTCCATTCAGCCAACTGTTCTTCGAAGGCAATAGTGAAGAATTTGTCCACTGACATTCTCTATGTTGGAAGCGCTCTGAAGAAACAAAGTTTTTGACAAAAGCCAAGTATTGGAGCAGACCTAACTTTTTTACATCGGATCGGTCGACGCAACAAAACGGCAAGATGATTTTAAACTTTGAATTCAAACTAATAAAAGTTAGGTTATTTTCCTCTACGACGGGAAGTAGCAGTGCACTAAAGTTGCGGACGTAATTCGCTGCTGGTAAGTTATACGCCAGAGTGTAGAACGATTCTTTGCGTCGTCTATGGGAGAAATACAGGATACCTGGATGGAAAGTGATAACTTTTTAATCATTATATGCTAATCCAAATAGAAACAATCGATCGAAGAATGACTGGGAACAAAGGTAAAATAAAACTTTGCCGCACTGAATCGTATCAAATAGCGCGCAGCGTGAGCCTGACGTCTGCATAAGAATACAACATATGAATATGACGCTGTTGTCTGGACACGAAACATTCAGAGATAAAAACATTATTATTAAATAATTTCTAGAAAAAACATTATTGTTGAAATATTTTGATAAAAAAAATTTACGGTCATTGAAATTTTTCCATATAAAAAATTAGGATTATTAAAATATTCCGGTATTAAAAATTATAAAAATACCCTTCAGCTCCAATCATAACATACTGGTACAGTTCACTGAATGGCTCTATTTTTCGCAACGCTGTAGTTCAATATAATGACCTATCGGACGTTAAATGAGAGATGGCCGTAGTGGTGATACGAAGGATGGTGTTAATCTGAGTCTCCAGCTTCCAGGCGAGCGGACGATCCAGACGATGGTTGACCGTAGCGCGGGTGGGGTGTGCGTTGGTGAGCTCCAGGGCGCGTGCATAAAGGAACTGTGCTGTGACCTTTCATTGGATTACGGACCGCTCAACTGGTGTTGAACGTAACTCTTTGCTTCTCAGATTACCTCGGGGGAACATCATCTCCCTGTGCTTGCTAGGGCCTGGTTTAGTCTCCTTATATTTTAACGTGAGAAGTGATTGGAGAAGGTTGCGAAACTATCGAAATTACAGTGAAAGTGTTGTGCGCCGTGTAGATTTATTTCTGTTTTGTGTTCCAGGAAAATTCCGTTGTGATTGTAGTTGTGGATTCCCTTTTGCATAATCTGCGGCCTCGCACATTCGGAAAAAAGGTGAGTCTTGATACATTTTGCTGTTGTGTTTTACTTTAAGATAGGGAGTTGAAGCAAATATTTTCTCAAAAGTATACACACCTAATTCCGTAGACCATATTCTGTTGAACATGCGTTAGCTAACTGGAGCTCTTGGTATCCTAGATACCTGCTGGAATAAAGCTGTGTTATGGAACTTGAGAACCCAGAAAAAGACCTTCGTATTTTTCTATGAACATAAGCGACACTCGGGAGGATCATGCCTTTGCTTGAGTGACGTAACTATAGAGGGCAATAGAAGAGGTACGAATTATTGTGGTTTGAATAAAAATATTAATCGGGAGACAAGTGTGGCATTGCAGTGTTTCAATTTCGGTGCTCTGACTTGAGCTCTTCCCCTTGTTGTAATATATGCCCCTAGGTTGGTATTTTGTTTTATAATTAGTCTACTACTACAAATTTAATCCTACACAAACTAACACTGTGCTTTAGTTTACAACAAATCTATGTCGTCACGTAACATGTCAGTTTAATCGAGCTTTATGCATTCAAACAATCGTTAACTACTCCCAAACAGGAGACCCTTAATGCCCGGTGACGTAACTGATGCTAAGACGAGGGCTGAATTCATCGCTTTGTGATGCGAAGCACAAGATTTGCAGCCGAGTTCTCCAAGGCGTCCTTGTCTTGACATTCTCGTATATTGATGCGTGATTAGTGCCCAGGGCACGAGTTGCTGCAAAAGTTTTCACTGCGTTGAACCTTGACTTGTGACGAAGTTGGGTTTCCAGCAAGCGCTTGACGAGCTTTCTGGAGTGATAGAAAAGTAATGGCCTTGCGAGAAATGAGAGGCTCAGATGAATAGAACTTCGTCTCTAATTGGAACGAAAAAAAACTGAGGAAAATCATGGTACGTGTGAGTTTGAATGTGTTTCTTAGGTTGCAGTCTTTTTACTTTCTGGGTGTAAAGGACTGTGATTTTGAAAAATTTTATGTTCGTGGAGGAGAGGAAGTAATTCCAGAGGGCTATCTTCCCTGTGGATGCTGGAGATTTTTATCACATTTAAAAGGCGCACTACATGCATTTTCTCAGCAGAGCATAGTTGACTACCAAAAAGTTTCTTCGCCAGTCAAAAGTTATAGAGAAGTACGTACTACCAGCGTTTTGGGCTCAGAAGTATTTTCAGATAAATTGAAACCTTTCAGATGATCACTTAGTCACTCTGCTGTACGATAGCAAAAGGTCTGGGAAGCCCCTGCTTCTGTTAATAATACCGTCTCTGGCACGTACGGTGTGTCTCATGATTAATTTGAAGTTAAGGTCTGAAAGTTCTTATGCATGATTTTCGGGTGAAGGCCTATCAATTCTCTGTAAAGAGCGAGAATTCTGACCGAGCTATATTAGAATAGGATAAGTAAGTGGTACTTGCAATCATAGATGACTAATCATGTGTCGCACATAATTTTCTCACGTTATGCTTATGCTTGCGTTGTAATTTCAGTGGAACATTTAAGCGCCAATTTTTTAGGCCAGCATCGCTGGGCAGATCTGCCTCTTGCATTCATCAGTTGGTGATTTTGTGCGCCCTTGAACATTTTGTGGACGACAAGTACGTTTGGGGCCATAAATAGTTATGAGGTGATGTATGTTTTTGATGGACCATTGTCTCAGATTTGGTAGAAACATTGGTTCATGCGCGGTAGCGTACCCGAGCCTTCAAAATAACACCGCTATTTTTTAGTTAGAATTGAAATTCGCGCAGACTAATTTCGAGGGAATGCAACTGATGTATGTATCTCAGATTCCGCATTTTAGCGTACCTGTGAGGCTGTGCTCGAGTATAATGCAGTCGAATCATATTTCTGCGCTACAAACCTAATCTTGCAACATTTTCTCACTGTGACCGACAGACGCGTTTCTTACTGTAGATTAGATGTTTGATACCTTCACTATGTTCATTTTAACGCCTTTCATCTGCTAAAATAAAAGAATGCTTTATTCTAATCAACCAAGCCGGATACATATCATCTTTCACGTTGGTTTTTCAAATGCCTTATAACTAACACCAGGACGCAATGACGGTTACCCCAGGTCAAGCCGGTACCCATTGCCGACACCTGGGTAAAGTGGGGAATTGTGGCCGAGTTCTCTCTTTTCCCAACGGCGAGAAACCACTGCGCAGCATCAGGATTCGAACTGGCGACACCATCTCGTGAAGAGCGCGTTCTTAACCACTCGGCCACATTAAACGACCGAAGATTTGGACTTGCGTGAGAATACTAAAGATCTACCCGTTAGAGCATTAAATCCAGCTAATCCTTAGAAAGCGGAGAAATTTTCACACAATAATATTCTCCGAGTCCTTCTGATCATTTGCTTGTGATGGTGGGAGACAGAGTGGACTCTGCAGTGACAGCGCCGTGGCGAAACCTCGTGATTATGAAGGCGTTCGGAATGACGGCCCGTGAAGCGAATGCCTACGCAGAGTTTCTGCGTGCTATGCGCATTCTTGAGGTAAGCTTTACGTGGCCTAACTCAAGAAAGTGGAACTTATCTGAGAGTGATCCCCAGCGTTTTGATCACACACTAGCTTCAATATAGCATGTTCCATATTGCAGTTTGTTGTTTGATTGATAACGGTTTGATTTTCCTGAGTCTGTCCGATGGTTTGTAAACTATCTTCACTCCTGAAATCGTGTCACATGGGGAGACCATTACGAGATATTTATGCATGTGCAAATTTTTTTTATGCGTGAACTATCCACTTGTTCTTGATAAATGCCTAATTTAGTGTGGTTGAGTTTACAGAATAAGGCGAAGCAATAAGAGTGAAATACCTTCTATGGTGTGAAGGGCGAGTATCATGAATATACTTCAAGGATGGCTTGTTTTCTGTGAGGAGGAAAGATTCTATTCCGGTTGGAATTTCTCCATATACTATTCTCCAATTCCTCCTGATATTGAAGATTTACTCCTGATGATTGGAGGCAGAGTGGACTCTGGAGGTGAATAAATGGAGATGTCCTTGTCTTGACGTTCTCGTGCACTGAAGTGTGATTAGTGTCCAGGACACGAGTTGCTGCTGAATACGGTTTAGTTGTTCAGTCTGAAGGACTTTTAATAAGTATAATTATTCAAATCTAGCTCCCCTAAATCATGTGGATTGTTTGGGTCCTTGTGATATAATTTCAATATAGATTAAAAGAACCCAATTTTATAGTCTAAATCTGGTAATATTATTGCAGTTGAATCTGCAAAAGTAAACTGACGCAGCATATCGGTCCAGCTACACCGAACAACAATACCTGGTCTTGTCATCTCAAACTACGTCGAAAATTTTTCCAGTAAATATTTGGTGAATGGCGCCCAAGCTGGAAATGTTATCTACAACAACATGATACCAGGGAACGGTACATTATATTTGAATTGTTGCTCAAAGCTGTTCAAGGGTACTAAAATACTTCACACGTTAACATCCATGTGAGTCACCGGTGGTACACGGAGGGAATTTTCATAATGCTGCTGACCGACCAGTAGTCACAAACTCGATTGTAATGAATTCTTAATCGAAGCTATAATGAAGGCCGAATCCAGTTGATGGTTACAATTTTCAAAATTGCTTACTACAATTGACTTTAAATTTCAGTTGAATATTAAATTTTAGTTTAACCCGTGGCAGTTAACGTGTTGAAATGTATCAAGTTCGATATTGTAAATAAAGATAATCTGTGAACAAATAAGTTCTTTCCTATGCTAAATTTCCCATTCAGTTTGAATTCTTTTAAATTGCACTGAGCCATTGAGAGGTTGGAAAGCTTTCTCACCGTTTACTTTTGTGTTTTTGTTTTGGCGCGTAGCTACATTTCCGGTGGCGGTTGAGTCCAACCCGCGTCTTGTTTGTTGGGGCTGTCCGGAGACTCGTGCGCTCATGTCTGAAATTTCTCAGGATAAATGAGTGGTCTGGTAGCTAAAGCGCGGTTCAATGCGAGCTGTTTTATTTATGAGTGGTAATGTCCGTTGTCCGAGTCCATTTTTATGCATTTTCCGTTGCGTGATGTTTAATTTTACTCAGTTTTATTTTATTTTACTCAGCTTTGTAGGTGTGCTCTTGATCTGGCTACTTCAATGACTACTACATAAGTGCGAATGGCATAGACTACTATAATGTAGAGTAGCCAACTTTAGTCAAGTAACTGCAAATTTTCCGGATTTCCTAAAAATGAAATTTAACGATCGTGTTCATGAATGTTTCGTTTGAGATTGGATTAATGATATCCGTAGAATGCATATTTTTATTTTGTTGGATCATAAAGTATAAGTTCCGCACTAGTTCTATTCCACATAGATTATTCTCTTCCCGTACTAGAATAAATTCATCGGCCGTAGCGACTTCAGGGTAAGATAACGGGTCTTCGCTTCATTTCTGTCACACTATTCTCATCTCTCACATTTTGAATTAGAGGATAATGCCACTCGAATTGCTCTAAATTGTTTATGTTAATTTCAACACTAATGAAGGCCGTCAAAAACCCACGTCGACCCTTTCGAGAAGTGATTGCTTTCATAAAGGATCCAGGAAGGAAGGAGAGAAGAGCCCAGGGCTTATCAATTCTTCACAGCGTCTTTGTGATTAAGCTCTTCTTCAAAGAGATGCAGGATTCCCAGGCACCGCACTGGCAAGAACAGGATTCTCACATCAGTGTACGCTAGCGTTGAGGTGTTAGCGCTCTTCAGTAATGCCAATTTTATTTCCCTACGATCGGACGGTTATTCCTCTCCCAGACAGTTTTGTGTTATTGTTTTCGTGACCTCAGGCCTACCATTTTTTCTTTCATTTCTGACCTGTTACAAGCGATTGGCGTTTCGAGCTACAAAAAAGCTATTGGCACTCATGTCTTCGTGTAATACTTCCTTCCTCCGCTAATTGCTCTTCTTTTCTGTGCTGTGCGTGCAGCAGACACCCAAAGCAACGCATTCACTCGTACTGATTTCATTCATATCAGTCTCAAAAATAATTATTTTTAAATACTTCTTCGGTGGATCACTAAAGGAGAGCTTGTAAGTATAACTCGCAAGTCACATCACAAACGATAATAATTATTGTCAAATACTCCTTCGGTGGATCACTACAGCAGAGCTCACAAGTGTAACTCGTACGACGTTTTGTGCGTCTTTGAGGATGTTTCCTTCTCCTGCTTCCGTGTGGTGTAACAATAGATCATATTCATGCCACAGTTTAACGTCCACTTTTCCCTATGGGAACAGCAAGAGTGAACCTTTGTGCTCGTTTTGGCTGTTGGCACAAGCCTTGTATTACGAGTAAGGCTGTTTGTAGGTAACATTTGCATCGCACGATCTGAAATTCAATCATTCTGGCGTGCGCAAGCTATTTTTTGTGTATAATTCGTATCTGAAAAATCATGCAGCAAGTTTACCAGAAGTAATTTTTTCAATAATTTACATTTTTTTGCTCTGGAAATACATTATTTCACTAGGACATGCGTGTTTCCAAAGCCGATTTTTTCCAGCTCGCGTATAATATTCAGAATTGAAAACTTGGATGTGAAAAATTGGCGTCACCTCGCTGTCTTATGGGTCGGATGAACACAGGTAAACGTTTTAAAAATAGATTAAAAAACAGTATACTGCAGTGTATTTTTTATATCGAGAGAAATAAAACGGAGGCTAACGTCCAAACTTATAACACGAAATTTAATTCACAAAGCCGTATGATGCTGAACATGCCATAGTATCACATGAGTTACTACCAAACTTAGATAAAGTTCCATCCGTTGACAAGGAGTAGCTACTCTCACTGTCGAGAAGAGTTGCAAAATTCCCCTTTCTCTGGCCGTAGTTCTCACAAATTTAACTCTCTTCAAACAAACTTTCGCACAATTTGAGAATTTTGATTTAGAAAAAAGACAATTTGACGATCATGGTGCCAAAGTTAAGTGTGTTTACCGGAGTTTTTTCTTTATCATCACCGGCATTCACTAAAACGAAGAAAGCAGTTTCATTCGTTGAAATAATTTCGTTTGCATCGAAGAAATCAGTGACAATTTTTTGCTCTTAAGCAGAGTACCCACTCCACAATAGCTGTTATGTGCCTGTGTACGTATTTATCGCACTTCTTGAGGTTTCATTTCTTCTCGAGATATCAGATCGAAAGTTTAATGAGAGATAATAATCTAACTTTCAGCTGAACTTACTTTGCTTAAACTACTAAGTTGTGCCGCTGTGTTCATACAGAGCAGTTTCATTTTAGTCGCTTACGATTTTTAAACAATCTTGTAACCAAAAACTCTTTTGAATACATTATAATTCTTCAAGTTTTATCACATTAAATTACCTAAATTCCTATAAATAACTTACTTCACTTCTGAAAATAATTTTATTCCAGTTTTACCCATCAAACCAAAACCAATCAAATAGAACCCTACAAAAAAGTACTTCAATTAGATTAAGACCGTTATTCCAGCTCTGAATGTCTAGCGATCCATCTTCCGATGCCCAAAACTGATGCCTGTCCGAGTGCTGAAGACAAAGAAGAAACTGTGCCCAGAGTGGAGGCACCGAACCAGTTTTTGTTCCCCTGAGAGGTCACCGCTGCCTGCTCTGTCTGAGGTGGCGCTCCAGTGAGACGCTGTGTGAGCGTCTGCATGTGTGTGTGTCAATTGCTGTATGCTGCTCACGAGTAATTCATTCGTGCAGGTTGATTGTTCTGGCCTGCACTTGAGTAGTTGATGCTCTCGAGTCACTTGTCTTAGCCTGCGCTCGATTAATTGATGCTCGTAGGTCAATTACTGTACGCTGCTCACGAGTAATGCCATCTTGTAGGTCACTTGCTGTAGCCTGCGCTCGATAATTTAATACGTGTGGGTCACTTGATTTTCCCTGCGCACGAGTAGTTCCTTTGTGTAGGTCACTTGCTCTCCCTGAGAGAGAGATGCTGGAATTCCCTCGAGTTCTCTTGCTTAGCCACGCAGCAAGGTGCGATTTTACTTGCTAAGCTTCTTGGTGAAATACAAAATCACTCGGAAGTGATTCTTATAGGTGAGTTTTTTCTACATGAACTGAATTGTTGGAGCAGACCCATTTGTGGTGAACTGAATCCTTCCTACGATGTTGACAAAAAGAAGCAACATTATTTCAGTGATCTTTCTTTTTTCCTATGATATGAAGTTCATCCCGCAAACCTTAACTGTGTACCGACTAAAATATTTAAAATAAATTTTGAATTATCGTATGGATAAATTTCTCAATTTATTTGAAGCAGATTCTCATAGAATTCTTGGCGATTGGTTGTGAGTTGAAGCAAGGTCCACATCACTCCCGCTGTACAAGTTCCAAACAATTTGAAGTACTGCACTCCACCGCATCAGGCAAAATTCAATCAATATTTACAAACTGAATTATTTCCCGAGCCGAGATTCTCACTCCTCAGCAACGCCTAATAGGCTAGAAACGTGGATACTCTTATTCGTTATACAAAGAGTTAAGTGCAAGGGGTGCAAATAACCCGTTATTTTGTGTGTTCCAAAACTAATAGGAAAGGATAGGTAAGAAAGAAACAAACAAAAAAGAAACGAAAACCGTTCATTTCCAAAAAAGTTGATATATGAGAAGAAAAAAAACACCACGCAAATAATAATAATAACAATAATCATCTAGCAAGTGTTCTCAATCTATCAACTCATCACGAGACTCGATACATAACTTTTATTTATTCAGAGAACACGTTAATGGAGTAACTAACTAAAATTCGACCAAAAATCTGATCGTATAGGCCTTCACGAGTATTTCTGACAGGTGACAATCAAGGTACGTCTTTCCTTCAACTTGCAGCTGACCTATCACCTTTGTTCTTCTTAAGATAACTCGACAAAGGTATTCATATTTTCTTGCCTACAGACCGTCTTAGCTTTCAAGTTTTCTTGCTTCATCACCGTATGAAGAGTGTCCAGACGAGGCGTAACGCAACCGAACACTTCGCTACTGTGAGGATGTTTAGTCTGATCTGGTAAGGCCGGTTGCCTTCCTGTTTGGTTTGAGCAACTGAGCTCGAGGAACCTCGACAACCACTATAACAATATTGCTGAAATATACGCTGTTCTTGTATACCAAGCCCACCCCCCCGTACCTGCTTTAACGTTAGGCAGCGAGTTTCTTTGAATTTCTGGGCGGTATTTACACGATCGAGGGGAACCGTTTCGGGATCGAACCGAGGGGAACAAATCGTTTCATTGAAAATTAGATCAGTGATTCAGTTTGTATTTTTATACAGCGATTTTTATCAAAAAATGTCAACAGTATTTCAAATTTCATTCAGACTTGAATGATCCAAACTTAAATAAACTGTTTCTTATTATTGCGATTATTTACGGGATTACCTTGTACAGCAGACTTTGTCTTCTGAACATTGGAAAATGAATGCCTCAACTTGATTTAAAAAAAAAATACAGTAACATCAACTGCAGTACAGCGAACTACTTTTCAATGAAATGGCATTCGATGTGACAAAGCTGACAGAAGTAGACAGTAGACATAAAAATTATTTAAAGTTCGGACACTACTCCAGAGTTGCTAAATGGGACTTTTTCTCACCAAAATCATCGCGTTTAGACTTTTTCAAGCTAGATTGGACTGTAAAGAACACTCGAGATCTAGCCATCTCGCAGAGCAGCCAAATGTTGGGATCTTTTTACGACCCAATTTTATTCGGAAAAGCCCAAACTTAGGGATTTTAGCCAAAAAAAGCACCAGCCCTGGCGGCTTGAAAGATCAGTTCCAGCAGTAAATAATGTAGTCACTGTAAGTAAATCCAGTTCTAGTTCAGCTGCATTTCACGTGGTCTGGTAGGAAATAGACGTTACGATGATCGTCACGGTGCAGTATTGCAGCAAGGAAGTGTGCTGGAGTGGAGCCGGTCTGGAGCGACCACTTCTCGCCTGTTATGGACAGCACACTGGCCTTGGACGTTGAGTCTAGCGCCTGCACAGCTAGGGTGTTTTCCTTGGTCTCTGGTCTGTTTGCAACCTCTCTCAGAGGCCTCACTGGAGTCTATGGGCTGTTGGCTGTCTGCAGAATTTTTGTTATCTGCAGAGCTGTTTGCTACTTGCAGAGTTGCATGCCACATGCAGAGTTGCATGCCACATGCAGAGTTGCATGCCCCCTGCAGAGTTGCATGCCCCCTGCAGAGTTGCATGCCCCCTGCAGAGTTGCATGCCCCCTGCAGAGTTGCATGCCACCTGCAGAGTTGCATGCCACCTGCAGAGTTGCATGCCACCTGCAGAGTTGCATGCCACCTGCAGAGTTGCATGCCACCTGCAGAGTTGCATGCCACCTGCAGAGTTGCATGCCACCTGCAGAGTTGCATGCCACCTGCAGAGTTGCATGCCACCTGCAGAGTTGCATGCCACCTGCAGAGTTGCATGCCACCTGCAGAGTTGCATGCCATCTGCAGAGTTGTTTATAAAGTGGATATGTATTTACTCTTCGTAAGAGTGTTTGCATTTGCTGGCTGCGGACTGCAATGTGTGTTAGACGTGCTATTTGGAGCCGAGCTGCTGTATGACCACCATCTCTGCCACGTCTTCCCATGTTGAAATCAGGCGGTGGCCAAGTCGTTTGGTTCAGATTCTAGGCCCCCCTCAGGGGTAAACAACTATTGTATCCATGGGAATTAGCACTCGTAGGGGGACTATGTGAGAGCCCGAGCTAAAGGTTAGGTAGGCTTCCTTTTTGTTGAAATAGAATAGGTTTTTGTTTTGTTACGAACCATCTTTTTTCAGTTCACTGCTGTCCTGTTTTTCAGCACCTACTATTTTCTTCTTCAACTTTTTCTTGTTTCATGAACTTCTTTCTCATCTTACTGTTTCTATGCCCTTTCTGCATAGATTCCGCGTTTCCTTAACTCCATACTAAATGGTGCCTTCTTCCTTCCTCTCTTTGGATCTCATTTGTTGAGGATAGGGAGGCTTAAACTAACTAATAATCTAATCTATAATCAGATTCTAGGCCTGATTATAACCCAGGTTTTGTGGTTCCAGCTGACATCTTTCCTCGTCTACCACCTATATACTGTATTTTATGGGTTAGTCTCATAAATTAAACATTGTTCACTTGCTTCTGCAACGTCATCCTAACGGTAGTGCCCCACTTTTCATTTTTGAATAAACTCCTGTACATCAATTTGTAACGATTCGTATTTCGTTTTACTTGCTAGCTCTGGGTCTTTCAAGCACTTGTTTTTTCTTTTTGTTTAAGACTTGCACCTAAATTTTATGTGCTGCTCGTGACTTCGTAGGCAACATTTACCTGCCTCAGGACCTGAAATACTGCACGATAAGGTGGTTTGCTCTATGAGTCCAAACGTATGGAATGGCTCCCCAAATACGTTCATATCGACAAGTAAGAAATGTAGTCACAGCTACGCTCATGTGTCAGGTACCTGAGTGTGTGAGCGTCCGGCTTGTGTGATAAAATCTGCCAACACGGACTGCTCTTTGCAATTGTTTTTATTAGCTGAGGAAACGAGACTGCTCTAATTCCCCCAAAAGGATTAACAGAAATGAATATCGCTTTGAAACGACCATTCATTCTTTGCACTCGTGAAGGGACCACAAATGATATGGATTCACTCATTGTAAACCGTTTTATGATGATTCCAGCTGTATTATGTCTCGCTTCATCGTGGCAGCTAGTGAAATAGATGAAAGATGTTATTATATCTTTTTATTCTTCGATATTTTATCTTCAAAATAATCGGTAATATGCATACCGGTAGCAGTGTAATACTTTTGGCGTGAAGTTACAAGCGATATTAAAGCCAAAACAAAAACTATTTGCGACTGAAGAAGTGATGCCCATTTAGGGTACTTGAATCCTTCGCCATTTTTTGGCGCAGTTTTCATTATGCCCCTCAATTTTTAATTTTTCAGTAAATCCCCACTTCGATGTATTTCTCTTGGCAGAATCTCTGCAGTGTTTTAAGTTCTCTACGACTACGTCTAATGTTGAGTTGTCGGGCGAGAGATAAATATTATCAGTTGTACGTTCCTGGATCTCCACATATTTTTCAAACTGAATATTCACACTGCACTGTGCAGATTCATTTCAGGTTCCATAACGTTTTGTTCCGGATTCCCGAGTGTTTCTGAGTTCCTAACGTACTTTTGCATATTTCTATTGCCTTTTGTTGAGTAATTGCGGATTCCAAAGCGTTCCCATAACGTTTTGTTCCGGATTCCTTGAGTGCCTGAGAGCCAAAGCCTCAGTCAACCCTACATGAGCTCTCCAGTGACCTCGCACACGCCTCCAGCTGCCAGCCGCGACTTCTAGACCTTCACAAGCACTTTTTTGTGTTCTTTTCTGAGTCCCAGCGGCCCTCTGGCTCCCCTCGAGCAGTCCTTCTCAAATACTGCTGCGCCCAGTGAGCGCATGCCCAGGAGAGCTTATTGACAAGTCTACGTTTCACGTACTTGTGTTCCAAAAGATATTTATCTTGCGTAGGCAATGATATTTAAGTTTCTCAGAAAATGAAAACTTATTTTAATAATATGAAGCTACGGGTAAGAAATTCGTTGCAATTGAAGGAGCGTGCACAGAATACGCGGAGCACTTGGAATCTGCAATGTTAGCAATACTACTCGTGCTCTTGTTCAGGTCACCTCGGAACATCTCTTATTAGTTAAGGTTATCGCAAAATTGAGGTTTGACGGAGGAGGTCGATTTGTTTTTCAAGAGCA
Organism: Morinoia aosen; assembly: GCA_030386875.1. Lineage (NCBI taxonomy): Eukaryota > Metazoa > Arthropoda > Malacostraca > Amphipoda > Talitridae > Morinoia > Morinoia aosen. The sequence continues at coordinate 50,808,458 of CM059564.1, forward strand.
ATCTTGATGAAGTAATTTCGTGCCCTCTTAACCTGACTGTCGAAGCTAATTTCCGTCCTTGGCTGTTGCTGCTTCATAAATCAAGGCTATAATTTTTCAAGGTGCCGTCAGCTCGTAAAAAGAAGTTTCTTAGAATAAATTCATTGGAGTTTTGTATCACTGTATTTTCTATTCTAAGCGTACATTTTCAAGCCCAATAATCGAATTTATTCTAGCGTTTCTTGTTTCCTGAACGTAATCATTTATGGAAAGGAGTCTTCTCAAGCGTTCAAACGTTTCCCAGGAAGGTTTTGATTTCAGTGAAGAGCAGGAAGTACTTGACATCGAGCGCGCTTTTTAAGCTACATGCAAGAAGGACTTTTGTGTCGTTTCTTCAGCAAGTATTTCTTTTATGGTGAATTCAAGCAATGGAAGTTGTATGCAATTATTATGTGCTATTCCTAGAAAAGCTTTCGTCCTGAGCTGAGCTGAAGGTAAATTAGGCGCATTTTTAACGTGGGATAGAATATAATTGTTTTATTATGAACCATCTATTTTGGGTTCAATGCTGTCCTTTTTTTAGGTCGTATTCCTTTCTATTTCAATTTTGACGTTATTCATTAATTTTTTTTCAATCGTGCTATTTCTATGCATTCGTTATGGGGGACCAACTTCGTGAATAGATTCTCCGTTTCCTTAAATGCCATACTGTGTGGGCCCTTCCTACTTCCTCTTCTTAGGAACGCCTTTGTTATGGTTATGGAGGTTTAAACTAACTTATCGTCTAATCTAACCTCAAAAGACTTTCGTACTTTCCCCATTTCTCAGTTTTCCAGTTATTGCAGATAGATTTCTTCATTTCAGATAAATATCCTTATTTATTAGTTTTCCAGTTGCTTCAGATAGATTCTTTTTCTTTTGTGAGCTGAACGTTTGTCGTGCACCATGAGATGCTCCAGTGATCGAGACACTCCCTGCTTCCTTGCTCATGAACTTCAGGTGATTGCGGCAGTGCAATGATTCAGGCATCTCCGCGTACACTACTCCATCTGCTCGCTCATTCTTTCTCAGAAAGAAACTTGACCAACCGCGCGACTGAATCATGCACACGAACACAGTCTAGCTGCCTCATTAGAAGGGGGACGGGGGTGTGACCATGACTATGAACGGAGGAAATGTAACTCCACGTTCTGAGGAACTGCGAGATGCATGACGTCACGTCTTAGCCAAGTAACTGCGATTGTCGTGCTTTTAACTCCTCAGATCCGGCAGGCCAGGTCACCGGCACCAGCCTCTACCTAGGTCACCTAGCGCACAGCTTTTTAGGGTTTAGTCAGTGTGTGGTATTATTATGCTCATTGTGTTTAATAATGTAGCGATTGAACATGCTTTAAACCTAAAGAATGTAAAGACACACTGCAATTAAGAATGTAGCGCTTGAACGTGATCGTAGAATAAATTCAAAGAATGTTAAATTAAAAACTTGTACTATTTTGAAAGAGTTGGTTGATTGGATGCGTGTTTGAGTCGCATTCGCTGAGAGTGTGAAATGTCAAATCCAGGTTGCGTTTGCAGTCAACGTGCGTGCTCAACTGGACGCCCTCGTACATCGAGTAAAGTTTCCATGCATTAATTCTGGAAATTTATCATAAGCCTCGAAGAAATTCCGTGATTTCTTAGTACCACCAGCAACAATGAATGTTAAATAAGCACGGGCTGTAAAATGGATTTTAAGTATGTTGATTTTTTGCGGTTTCATCTACTTCTTTCTGCTCCGTTACCTACGAGTGTCCAAGCCGTTTTTCAGCTTAGTTCATATTCTCATGAAATGTTGAAGACTCGGTCAGCTACTCATAATGCCCTCACAGAATACGTCTGCATCGACTCCTTGAACCTGTGCCTAGTAATTTGTGTCATTCGCAATACATTAAGATTCATCAAATCCTGCAACTCATCAAAATGATGGAGTTCTCTGACGTAAGCGACAGGTACATCATGATTACTTGTACACCAACCAAACTGCTGTCGCATCGCAACACTGGCTCGTACATCAAAACTGTTAATACACAATTCAGAAGCGCTGCTGCACCAGAACTGCTGGCGCTGATGACGTCACGGCACGCAGCTCCTGGAACGGCGAGTGTGTGGGGAGACTGGAATGATGGCGGTGGGTGCGTGAAGGCTATCCAGTGAGAGCTGCTGGACCCCTGCGCTGTCACTGCTTCACCTTCGCCATTACACCCACGCCTTCTTGCGCGAGTTCCTTCCTTGCGAATTTACATGGGAAGGTGGTGATCGTGATGACTATACGAGCATGGTTAACAGTCCTAACTCCTAGGATAGATGGCATTTACTTGCATACACAATATTTTTGTTTCGTTGAGCCAAACATTCGTCATTACAACCCCGTCTTGCACAAATTTCTTCCTCACGAATTCACGTGAGAAGACTGATTGTGAAACTAGTTATGTATCTAGATAGCTCTCCGAACTCCTAGGATATACAACATTTGATTATACCTACTATTTCTTTTTTTTTCGTTCAGCCAAACTTTCGTCCTTACTACTACCACGTCTTGTTCAAGTTTCTTCCTTGCGAATTCACATGAGAAGACGGTGATTGTGATGTTGGTTATGAGCATAGTTAGCACTACGAACTCCTTGGATAGATAACATTTGAGTGCATCAACGATGTCTTTGTTTTATTCAGCCAATTTTAACGCTTCCAGTTGTACCATTACAAGTCCATTTCTTGTGTTTGTTGTCTCTGCATATTAGAGTGTATATCATAAATACCCAAATGATTATTGTAGCTCCTTCCCAGCGTACCATGATGCTTCAAATTGTTTTGCTATCTTGTCTTTGCTTAAATTTTGATCATTTTTGGTAAAACTAGACACATCTGGTACAAACAGTCTACTCGATCGCCCTCTAGTTTTAAAGCCAGTTTTAACTCCCGTCTGAATGATTCTGTTGCAGCTAAAGAACAGCACGGTTGATATACCAATTGTGGATTATCCACCGTAATGAAAGCCTAGTTAAATGTATCTTTCAAAATCTTTCCCACAGCTTACAAAATTTTCTCCAGATTGAGGTCATGACATCGTTTCAAGTTTCTACGGCTACCAGCAAAGCTTTTCAAAATGATTGATCTTACCAAGTTTGCGAGTAAAGCCTCGATGACAGGTTCATGCTTCCGGTATTGGAAGTAAATTGCAGGATTAGGTTTAGCATTCGTTGAAGTAATTTAATGCATGTAAAGGTCTGATAGCTCCCGTCACTCTCGGAGCTATGATTGACCAATATTGTTTCAAAGTTCCCAATAGTTAAACGGTTTCAAAGCCTAAACGGTTCCCAAAGGTTGAATTTTCCCATTGGCCAAATGGTCCACGAAGGCTAAATGGTCCCCAACCACAATGTAGCCCGAACCTCACATTGCTTCTGAGAATATCGCCGCCAATTTTGCCGAGTGCTTGTCGCCAGCTCCAACTGTGATGACGGTGTTGCCTCTTGTGATGTAAAGGCACAAAGGCATTGTCATTTGGTGATGTATAAGCACTGGCATTTTGTGGTGCGAAGGTACAAAGGTATTGCTATCTTGTAGTATAATGATATTGTCTTAGATACTCCGAAACTAGTTTCATTCAACGCACCGTAGTGCTCTTGAATGACTTGTCGATGTCATTGCACGAATTTTGGTTTATTAGCGAGATATTGCGAAAATTTAACTCAAGATTGTCGGGCACATGAGAGCGTTCCAAGTATTATTCTAAGTGTTTCTTGGATTATCCGACCCATATTCATTAGAAATGCTTGCCTAGCTGAGATATACTCTCAGGGAGATATACTATCTGAGATATTCTCTCTGCGTTTTGCGATTGTTTTCGAGGTACACGAACAATAGCTTTGTGCTGATGAAGTCATGCTTCGTGTAAATTGAAAGAGAGTTTCTTCAGCTTTATCATCCATCGATGGTTCATGAATTTATAATGCTTTTTCAAATTATGGATGGTCAGGCTGTACATTTGTAAATAATTTAGTTTGTGAATTATTTCTGACACAAACTCATTGCAGCGCGAGGTGGATGATGACTCGAAGGATGATGACTCGAAGGGTTCAGCATTTGTAAAGTGAAATCCCCTCAGGGGGATACAACTATTGTATCTATGGGAATTAGCGCTCCCTGGGGAACCATGTGAGGGCCCGAGCTAAAGGCTAGGTAGGCTTCCTTTTTGTTGTAATAAAATAGGTTTTTGTTTGGTTACGGACCAACTTCTTTCGGTTCACTGCTGTCCTGTTTTTCAGCACCTACTACTTTCTTCTTCAACTTTTTCCTTGTTTCATGAACTTCTTTCCTAGCTTACTGTTTCTGTGCACTTTGTGCATAGATTCCGCGTTCCCTCAACTCCATACTAAATGGGGCCTTCTTCTTTCCTCTCTTGGAACATCTTTGTCGTGGTTAAGGGAGGCTAAAACTTTCTTATATAATAATAATAATAATAATAATGTAAAGTGAAATACCGTATCCAAATTCATTTTCGTCGATGCTATATTTCAAAGTCACTTTTATTTCAACTGCATATGTCTTCATCTCTAGAGCTGACATTATCTGACTCAAGGTTTTTATTCAATTAAAATAACAGATAACACTCATGTTCGTCTCACTGAAAGACTTGACAGTGTAGGCCACCGAATGCCTTCCTCGTCACATTGACTAAAACTCGTTGTCGAGTCCTGCCTGGCCTTGGTGAGACACGTTTCCACGGCGGGGAAACGTCTGCCTAAGCTGATGGATAGAATATTATGTCTGTAAGGCACAAAGAGTGTTCAAACATAGACAGCTCATCTCGAATGAAAAGATCGCCCGAAACTAGTACGAACAGGCTTGCGTGAAGCGTCGCTCAGGATATGATCTTTTTCATAAGTAGGAGGTTTAAAAAATGAAAGCTAATGGACTACAAGCTGAGCACACTAGGAATTCTTGACCTATGGTTCGGAATCCTTTGCGGGTGCGCAAGCACACATACGTACAATTTTAAAACTGCATGATACCCTCTAGGGAAGGGGTTCTCAAAGTTGGGTCCGCAGACCCCCCTGGGGCTCTTGAGACTTTGACCAGGGGGTCTGTAAAATTTAACGAATGTAACAGCAAATGCATAAATATGCATATTTTCCTGAGGGAACGCATGCGAGGGGGTCCTCGGTTTATTTGTTCGTAATAATATTGATCCTTGGTAGAGGAAAGCTTGTGAACCCCTGCTCTAGGGGACACAACTAATATTTCTATGGGAATTAGCGTTCTGAGGAGGAAAATGGGAGGTCCCGTGCTATGAGTTAGATATGCCTAATTTTTGTTGGAATAAGTTTTTGTTTTTTAAAGACCATCTTTATTCGGTTTACAGTCTTGTTTTTAAGTACGTCTGACTTTCTTCTTCAACTTTTAGCTTGTTGCCTAACCTTACTTTTCAATCTGCTTTTAAGCGCAAGGGGTCATGTGTGGGAACTGATCTTGTACATAGATTCCACGTTCCATTAACTCCATACTAAATAGGGTCTTTATCCTTTCTTTTTTCAGCATCTTCGTTGTGGTAAGAGAGACTTAATCGAACTTATAATCAATCTTCGCTCTCATACACGGACCGACCGATCTGCCAGGGATGCTATATTCAACCGGGGGTGTTATCATTCTCCAGATAAAATTCATTTCTTTGAGATAGGGTGCACTTATTTCAGAGTGCATTCACGCAAGCCTCTTTGATGATGATCCCTCCGTGACGCCCACATTAAAATAATTCATGGAAATTATAAGTCTGTCTCGATTCAATGCAGTCGACAGCTCGAATGCATACCCTCGTGCGACAGGAAATGGTCTCACAAATGACTAGGACGCATCTGAAATATCGGCCTGCACAGGCCACGAGAATTCGACTCCGGCGGGCTGGGTTGTTGCATGCGTTCGTTGGAGTGCGGAAAGCCTGGGTAGCGTGGAGATTCTCGCTCGTAAATCTCGGGCAAATTGTTTGTCGAGCATAAATTTGAGCTAACTTGGAGGCTCAGCTCCAGTGTTCTTTGATGACGGTACTTCACGTGATCATTTTGATGAATGATCGGAATATCATCATGAGATACTTTTCGTCGTTGACAATTTCGTAATTGGGGGAGACCCGATTGTGTGTGAAGCATGAAGTTTATCATACTTGAGTCTGAACTGCTGGAGCGTAGCTGCTCGTCTGCTGTTTGATAAATGTCAGGAAGCATTTAAAGAGCCTTATTTACGTCTACAAGGTCATAAATTTTACTGGCAGAACTTGGAAAACATAGCTTGCTACTTCGTATGAGGCTGATGTTTTATGGAATAAATATAGCTCGTTAGGAGTGCCGTTACCTTCCATGTTCCCACTGTGATGGGTAGGCCTGGATTGCCTTGTAATTTAAGACTGTGCGTAAGGCTGATAATGAACTACAATTCAGGCTTTTCTGAGGATTTATATATTTTGAGTCAACATCTTTGAGGAAGCTATACTTTCTCAGGAAATGTCTCTCGCCGTGCTGTCTCAATAGCTATGAATTATTACAGAGACTTTCAACTTGCACGAGACTTCTTTTATGCTTATGACAAGATGCACACTTAACACTCACCTCAGTCCCCTCAGGGAAATATGTACAACTGGTGGACCTATGGGAATAAGCACTCCCAGGGGGAAAATGTCAGGTCCTTAGCTGAAGGTAAGGTGAGCCTTTTGTTGAGCTTGGTTACGTCATTAGCTTTGTTAAAGACTATCTTTTCTTAGTTTCCTGTTGTCCTATTTTTCAGCATTTGCTACTTCCTTCTTTACCTTTTATCATCATGTTTTCTAACATCTCTGGATCCCTCAGGGGGATATAACTCTTGCATAAATATATAAATATATATATATATAAGGGAATTAGCTCTCACAGGGGAAAAAGTGAGGTCCCGAGAGATGAGAGTTAGGTAGGCCTTCTTTTTATTGAAATGAAATGTTTTTTGTTATGTTAAGGATCATCTTTTTTTGTTCACTGTTCTGTTTTTTCTGCTCCCACTACTTTCTTCTTCAACTTTTAGTCTTGTCCCATGAACTTCTTTCTCAACTTACTGTTTCTATGCACCTTGTGCATACATACTGCATTCCCTTATCTCCATACTAAATAGTGCCTTCCTCCTTCCTCTCTTTGGAATACCTGAATTATGGTTAGGGAGGTTTAAACTAACTTGTCGAATTTCCATATTAATTAAATAGCCATCGATTGTATTTGTGGCTCGTATTGGTATCGCTTTCAGCTGTACGCGATACTTACCACCTCAAGTTATTGGGAGAATAATTTAGTGTTTTTTATAACCTACATTTGTGTCAAATTAATCATTGTTCTTTACTTTCCAAATCATATGTGCTTTCTGATCGTCTGACGCGTTGCTTGAGATGCGACCCATCGATGGGTCGTTTGAAAAATTTTAACGATCTTTACAAATTAAAGATATTTATTGGACCCAGTTATGTAATGTTCGGTATTTGTAAAATCGCTAACAACTTTAAACTTTCAGTTCGAGTTGAATGCTGAACTCCAGTTTTACTGATCGCAGTCAACGTGTTGTGTGAAATTTCCTCGGCCGAAGATCAATAAAGCACACCATCACTGGAGCCCATCCCGTGTCACCTTAATGGATATATAATGAAACCCACATTGAAATTTCCTCAAAGCTTCCTTAAATCCCTTATCAACCTCTCTCGCTTATCACCTTAATGGACATCTAACGAAGCACACATGCGCTTCATCTTATGCTGGGTCTCGAGTTTCCCCAGGGATGTTTTTCACTATCCATTTTTCTCGAGATCTTTGGTAATAAATTGTGTACCACAGCAGTTTCACGCTATCTTCTAATGATACCCCTCAGGGGAATACAACTATTGCATCTATGGGGATTAGCGCTCCGAGGGGGAAAATGTGAGGGCCCGAGCTGAGAGTTAGGTTGGCCTTCTTTTTGTTGAAATAAAATGTTTTTGTTCTGTTAAGGAACATCTTTTTTCGGTTCACTGCTGTCCTGTTTTTCAGCACCTACTACTTTCTTCTTCGACTTTGATCTTGTTTCATGAACTTCTTTCTCACTTACTGTTTCTATGCCCTTTCTGCATAGATTCCGCGTTCCCTTAACTCCGTACTATATGGTGCCATTCTTCTTTCTCTCTTTGGATCGCCTTTGTGGCGCCTTTGTGGCGGATAGGGAGGCTTGCACTTACTAATAATCTAATCTTTTAATGACATTAGTCACTCTGCTCTCCAGCTGTGGCCTACTGTACACTCAGCACTGGCAGCTTTTTATAACAAATCTATTTCACCAAAATAAAGACTAGACGTTGCATCTCATTTCACTGACACCGAAACACCATCAACACGTGCTTACAATTTTATTCTTGTTTCATGTTTTTCATTGAGCTTGAGTTCCAAGCTAGACGATTAATAATGAGTTGAAAAATTTATTTCTTGTATCGTTCGGATAGAAGCTTGTGTTCCCGGTAGAAACTGTATCAGGAGGGAGGGTAGGGGAGGAATGGATATCGTGGACGTTTTTACAAAAAGCGAAGAAAGCGTTTTCTATGAAGTCAGCCCAGGTGTAGCTAGCTGCATAGCTGCAGCCGTAGTAGGGCTCCTCGTTTCCTGTGCGGTTGGTCCGGACGACACATGCGGGTCTGCACCACAGTAGAGGAAACAAGGTAGGTTCAAACCTGTCTATTTTTTCGTTGTCGGTGTGGTTTTGCTGACGTCACGGCAACGAACCAATAGCAGCGCTCATATTGCATCTGGTAGCACTGTTACCACCAAATCTGGCTCAACTATTGGCCTAACGACATGGCGTTTTGGTGACGTCATCAAGTTTGTGCGAAATAAAGCCTTTCTATATTCTAGCCGAACAAGAGGAGGTGTATTTTCTCCCACAGATATGACCCTACCTTGTTTCCTCTACCGTGGTCTGCACTCTGCAGGGCGCATGCGCTTTCTCTCTCTCCTTCCCTGCTCGACATCTCGCCGTCGTGTACTGCTTAGGTAGAAAATAATTAGTTCCACTTCGGTTGCTGTGCTGTTGTTATACCGCTCCTCAAATGGTTTTACTTATCAATGCATTATATGAATGAAATATTTTCTTGTTCTATCAATAGTTGAAGCGTAAAAAAAAACAGAACGGAAAAAAACGGGCCAAGTCAACGAAATAAATAATGTCATGAAAAACTTTACACCACGCTCAGTTAAGCTAGATTTTCTCAATGGTTTACATTCAAACTGGTATTCACTTACCTGTTCTCAAAATATCAATGTCGAATTGCGTGGCGACCACAGCGCCATGCCATGCTCAAACTTCACCTGCCTTGACGTCATGGTAGACGAAATTTAGTCTACCTTTAGTCTACCTTTAGTCTACCATGCTTGACGTGGCACAGCACATGCCAGACGCCACCTGTCTTGACGAGACACAGCCCATGCCGGACGCCTCCTGTCTTGACGTGGCACAGCCCATGCCGGACGCCTCCTGTCTTGACGTGGCACAGCCCATGCCAGACGCCACCTGTCTTGACGAGACACAGCCCATGCCGGACGCCTCCTGTCTTGACGTGGCACAGCCCATGCTGGACGCCTCCTGTCTTGACGTGGCACAGCCCATGCCGGATGCCTCCTGTCTTGACGTGGCACAGCCCATGCCGGACGCCTCCTGTCATGACGTGGCACAGCCCATGCTAGACGCCACCTGTCTTGACGAGACACAGCCCATGCCGGACGCCTCCTGTCTTGACGTGGCACAGCACATGCCGAACACCTCCTGTCTTGACGTGACACAGCCCATGCCGGACGCCACCTGTCTTGACGTGGCACAGCACATGCCGAACGCCTCCTGTCTTGACGTGGCACAGCACATGCCGGATGCCTCCTGTCTTGACGGGGCACAGCACATGCTGAACGCCTCCTGTCTTGACGTGGCACAGCACATGCCGAACGCCTCCTGTCTTGACGTGGCGTAGCACATGCCGAACGCCTCCTGTCTTGACGTGGCATAGCACATGCCGAACGCCTCCTGTCTTGACGTGGCACAGCACATGCCGAACGCCTCCTGTCTTTACGTGGCACAGCACATGCCGGATGCCACCTGTCTTGACGTGGCACAGCACATGTTGGACACACATGTCTTCCCATACTCGGCCGCTCATGAAATTTTCCCGCCGTCCAGCGCGGTTGAGCACACACGCAAGCAGACCGCGTGGAGATCCTCGTGAGGTCACTGACCGGCCTGCCTCATCTCACCTCCGAACTCCCTCTACCTACAGCAGGGGGCTCCTAATATTGTTTTTGACCTCGAAAGAAATTTCATTCCATTCGAACCTCGCACCGGCTTGACCGGGGGTAACCGTCACTGCGTCCTGGTGTTAGTTCTAAGGCATTAGAAAAACCAGTGTACGAGATGATATGTATCAGGCTTGATTGGAATAGAACATCCTTTGTCCAAATTGACCAACACGCATTAGCCGGACTGAGTAAGCACTTCCCGACCGGCTAGTCTCCGAGGTCCGCGTGAGACGCCGCTCGCGGTTCTCACGGCCCTACAAACTTCCTCTCGGATATAAGAGTTAATAGAGCTATACGAACCTCATTCCCACTGGAATAATAGCCGAAATGCTCTCGAAAATCGGTTTTTAATTACTTCCTTGGCGTCAGTGCGAAGTCGCAGGGATAGGAAGCTGTAGTTTGGACGGAAAGTGAACCAAAAACTGGTGTGTTGTGACGTTGCCGGCCCAAAAAGCGAGACTGTTTCTATTTTATTCACTGTTTAATCACGCTGACTGCAACATAGTACTCCGTATTATGATTTTGTCTTATAGGATGATGAGAGCCGTTGGTCAAGCGTGGTGGCTTTATCAGTAATATTCTGTAATGTTAACGATTCTCCTGTTGCTTCATCTACAAAGAATAGGGTGCAAGCTTATGCTGCAAAACTTGAACTCGTAAGTCGCCTCGTCTATTTTGCTTCATGGATTGTCACTGAAAACTCAGAAAATATTCCTTTCCCAAATTTTGCACATGAAAATGACTCAGTTTGGCGAACAGGATTGCCTGATGGAGAGGGACTTTCATGGCCGAATTATTTCGAAAACAGCCAGCTTCGAGAATTTCGTGTCAAAAAGGCCAATCAGGAACCCAGTTTGGTCCTCAGAAGTACTTCCTATAAACTAGACTGTTGAATGAATTTTTCGACTCCGAACTAAGTAGTTCACGACTGTCATTTTACGGAAATCTACAATATTCCTGCCTAGTTCATTTGGAGCTTGAAGTACTGTGCATTAACGGGCTTCGGTGTGCGCGTCGGAAGCAGTACGTGTTCAGAACTGCTGCTGTCAAGTCTTTAGCAGGACATGAAAGTCTACTAAAAAATGTTCCTAGTTATCGTTACTTGGTATCAGTAGAGTGAATTTTATAACAAGGAAAAAAATATACGAGAACGTACTAACTAGGTCTTCGAGACAAAGAAGTGTCAAGACCCAGAGGCTGACGTAGAGGCAGAAGACAACAGGTGTCAGGAGCCGGAGGCAGAAGACAACAGGTGTCAGGAGCCGGAGGCAGAAGACAACAGGTGTCAGGAGCCGGAGGCAGAAGACAACAGGTGTCAGGAGCCGGAGGCAGAAGACAACAGGTGTCAGGAGCCGGAGGCAGAAGACAACAGGTGTCAGGAGCCGGAGGCAGAAGACAACAGGTGTCAGGAGCCGGAGGCAGAAGACAACAGGTGTCAGGAGCCGGAGGCAGAAGACAACAGGTGTCAGGAGCCGGAGGCAGAAGACAACAGGTGTCAGGAGCCGGAGGCAGAAGACAACAGGTGTCAGAAGCCGGACGCAGAAGACAACACGTGTCAGGACCCGGAGGCTGACTTGAAGCAAGCGTTACAGGGAGCAAAAATTACTGTCCACTACTGGAGAGTTACAGCAGAAGCTTGGATACGAGAAGCCGAAAGCAGGAAATAACACATCAGCCCAAAAGTTGTAGGCGTGAAAACATCGCGAACAGATGCGATGTGGTCAGATAGGGGCTGCTACAGCCGAGTGTAGGAAAGTGTAACAGAAGCCGCGTGAGCTGGAGAAGCAGGAGCCGAGGAGCCGAGAGCACGAAGGAGCAGCAGGAGCCGAAAGCAGGAGCCGAGAGCACGACGGAGCAGCAGGAGCCGAGAGCACGAAGGAGCAGCAGGAGCCGAGGAGCCGAGCGCAGGAAGGGGCGGCAGGACGAGCACACCACGCACGTGCTCACGGCGCCGGAAGCGGCGGTCGGCGCCTGTCATTGCAGCTCAGTTTTTCAATTTCATCTCCGTTTGATCTTGGTCTGGTGCTTAGTGCTTAGTGCTGGTGCTTAGTGCTGGTGCTTAGTGCTGGTGCTTAGTGCTGGTGCTTAGTGCTGGTGCTTAGTGCTGGTGCTTAGTGCTGGTGCTTAGTGCTGGTGCTTAGTGCTGGTGCTTGGTGCTGGTGCTTGGTGCTGGTGCTTAGTGCTGGTGCTTAGTGCTGGTGCGTAGTGCTGGTGCTTAGTGCTGGTGCTTAGTGCTGGTGCGTAGTGCTGGTGCGTAGTACTCATGCTTAGTACTCGTGCTTAGTACTCGTGCTTAGTACTCATGCTTAGTACTTGTGCTTAATGCTGGTGCTCAGCCCTGCTGCTTAGTGCTGGTGCTCAGCCCTGCTGCTTAGTGCTGGCGATTCCCCCTTTTTGATTTGATTTCAGGTCTGTATCTCTAATTTTGAGACTCCACTCGCAAATAATTCTTGGCATCTATCTGGAAGATGGCAGTCAAGCTAAAATAATTATTAGATTAACCTACGTATGGCAGCAACATAACTGGCGAAACATTTCTGCACTCCAGCATGGGGCTAGTGGCCCAAATGTTTCTTTTGTCAGCATATGAATATCTAATTCTAAAAATCCCCCCGAAAAGTTCAGAATTACGCCTGCCAGAACCACCGCCCTGACATTCCGTTAACGTTGCATCGTAAGATTGGGTTGATGTTCTCCAATGGTTAGCTCGTCTAATGGCTTAATGCAGTGAGCGATCTGCCACTTCTCGGTCGTGTGCAGTTATTGAAGAGCGCAGCCTTTTTCCTCTGTTCTTTCTTTGCATTCCGTTATATCACCGTTACGGTGTTAATTTTCGACGCTGCTACATAGATGTTTTACTTTGAAGTTCGCGCCGTGGTTTTATTGAAATAAAGATTGTGTGTATGATCAATTAAGCTCGATGTTGACACCCCTACACATTTTTATGCATAAAATAAACAGAAGAACCAAAGTGCATATATACATTTTAATTAAACGCAAACGTTTCGTAATACATAAATTCCATCTTCAGTGCAGTAATGCTGAAAGAAAGTAAAATACTGTACATGAGAAGAATACGCATAAGATTTACGCATAAGATTCCCTAAGAATCGTCCAATAAGTAATATAACATTTTTATGCAACCTTACATTCAGTATCTTACGAAATTTACAATTCTGCCATCATTTGTACGTTTACCTGACGTTGTACAAAGAAAAAACTTATGCTGACTTGATGTTTAAGGTTGCGAACACTCGTTTCAATGAGCGAAAATATCGGTATATGACGACTTTTTTCAGCGTAATTTGTCGTTATCTTCACTCATGAAATTGTACGATGATCTCAGTGCACCTGGACTGCCATTACTCATGAGGAGACGCACTATACGTTGATTTTTCGTAATGAACAACTTTGTAAATTTTATTCGCTGTTGAATCATAACGATTGCAACATTGTACTCCTCCGTATTCTGATTTTGTCGTATTGAAAGATGAGAGACGCAGGTCAAAAAGTGTAATCTGGCGATTAAGGTCGAACACGGTCTCGACGTACATAGTGACTGTAAAATTTGTGGCCAGAAATACAACGATGTTTCATTAAGCGAGTAGAAATAAAAACAGAAAATATTAAAAAAGAAAAACGGTAGAAATACATAGCTTTAATGGAAACTCGTCGCTGCGAATTCACAAAACAAGTGTGAGCGCAATGCGTGCACCTACTTTGCCCCTCTCTTTCTGTGGAGTTCTGCTGCAACTCGCATGAAAAACTAAAATCTTGTGTCAAAATAACGAAGCCTGCATCAATTGTGCGTAGATTTGGTTTTTGTCGTCTTCTGTGCGGTCGATCGAATGAATTTGTTCTATTTTCTTGCTGCTCTTTGAACTTGAACTCGAACTCGTTCGGCTTCCCGTACGCTGTCTCTAAGTCGGCCAGATTGTTGTTTTAGAGGAAGAATTTTTTCCCCTTGGTTCTTCTTAATATAAGTGTGCACTCATCTTGCGTGTAGGATTTATTTATGAGGATAATTTGGTGCCTAAAATATGCTTAACTCGTCGACTGCGTTAGCGCAGTTGCTACGGTTTGTTAGGCTAGGTTGTAGGGCACGGAGTTGAAAAATGATGGTACTGCTCGAAACAAGACTTTTTTCTCACCTAAAAAGTGTTTAAAATATAATAGTAAGATTATATTTTACCTCGTTGGCTAAAATCTTGTCTGATAAAAGGTGTGAAATAATATTAAAAATAACTGAAATGCTGTTCATTTACACCGATACATAAATGAGAAAATATTAGGATGAGGAAGTCTAAGCAATGTCAAGAAGAACTAACAATTCTGCGAAACCTAGGCTAAAAAATCAATGTACTTTGGTTTTTTTTCTTTTTGAGTTACACTTCGAAGTTTTCAGAAAGAAAATATTTTCTATGGTTCTTATTTTCGTGATGCAGCTCTTGTAAACTTATAATGCTGTAAGCTTCTTGTCTGGTTTAACGGTACTTCTGTAGTTGGAAAATCTTCATGTATTCCAGAGCAAATGTTGTCCTTCGAAGCCTTTTTTGCTTTAAAGACAAAAATATTTCGGATGCGAGGTTTCATTCATTTGAATTCGAAGGTCATACTTATAAACTGAACATTATGAGTTTGCGAGCTTTAGACTATTTTGAAATTTTAATTGTGATCAGAGGTATCAAACAGATATCAAATAGAATGATTTTGACAAACATAATGATATAAATCATGAGCTTCTATTGCTATATGTATGCTAATATCACTTAACGGCACGCCGAAATATGGTGCTTACACTACTTTACCAGGAGCTGATACAAAAATCCCTCATGTTTATAGAATTAAAAATTCAGATAAACGTACGCTTATGTAAGATTTTAAAACTAGAAACCATCGAGGAAAGCACCATGGGCAGTTGCATACTCGCGTAGAGTTGAGAACTGGCGTGCACATACACGTATACATACACACATGCATAAATACACATACATGCATAAATACACACACACGTATATAAATACACACACACGTATACCTGAGATTCCTGAGATGTTGTTTGGAGCACAGCTCCAGGCCACGATGAGTCTCCGCCTCACTCAGTCGCCTCACTCGCTATAATGATAATGAAGGCATCTACGGATGCTTTATTTCCAATCAAGCCTGATACATATCACCTTGTACATTGGATTTTCAAATGCCTTATAACTAACACCAGGACGCCATTACGCTTTCCCCCGGTCAAGACCGGTACCCATTTCAGACACCTGGGTAGAGTGGGGTATTGTGCTTGGAATTTTTCTCCTATACCCAACAGAGAAAATAGCCACTGCCAGCACCGGGACTCGATCCCGGGTCTCCCGAACGGCGGCAGAACCCTCTAGCACATGGCTATGGCGGCACAATACACGCATACGTATACACACACGTATACACACATGTATACACACACAAACACACACATAAACACACGCACACAAACACGTTTGAGTGCCTGAGTACACACCCTGAGACGCACAACAGTCGCGTTTGCACGAGTCAGGCTGGATGCGACAGCTTCTTTGTTGTCCTGCCTGCACTCAGTCCTGCTATGCTTGTCTCTGTTTGCTTGTTGTCTAATCTAAGAGGAAACGCTCATAATTATGTAGTTCCATTTTAATAACTTTATTGATATTCATTTATAGGGACATTCTGATAATGTGATTATTTTGCGCATGTTATTCGGAGCAAACTTTGTACATGTGTGTAATTTTTACATTCAGTGGTCATTTTAGCTTCAGTATCAGAAACTGTGGAAATATTCCTTTTTATGTTCCCACGCTACCGGCACCCGCTGTTCATTAATAATAAGCCTTATGTTCTAAACTGAAACTAATCCTAAATCTATTCTCATATATGCCATGCAGGGCTTACTTGCATCATTGCCAAATTCGTAAAATTAAATTGAAATCATCAGTCAGTCTCTCAAACCAAGTTTCTATGCAATCAGTATATTGTTCGAACAGCTTATATGTTCTAAATTAAATAAAGTTATAAACGTAGAAAAGGAATAATCAATCTAATCAATCAATAATCAATCCACATCTCCAATGTTTCCTGGCGTCCGTGAACTTAGCAGGTCCCACAAGTTGCTATTTCTCAGCCTGTCAACTGTAGCAATTCTAAGTTCTGATTTGACTCACTTCATGCTCGTTGATACAAATTGTTCATGTTGCTTACACTCTTCAGCCAAATGCAGTGTCTATTTTTTTTTATTTTTTTTTTTTGCGTAGTGGTCGCACCAACATTTCCATAGCCGTGGATAATTTTTGATAGTACCAGTGAAAGCAAGTTGTTATGGTACTTATTCGAGCGCTCGTGATGCCATCGCAGCAGGAGTGAAGCTACCGCCGTAGTACGACTAAGCCAAGTACGACTCGTGCTTGGCTTACTCGTGTTCAGCTGTGGGTGGGTGTCTTTCTGTATGTTAATTGTCTGTTCTATCGGAGCGCTTTTTTGTTATTTTTATTACATGGATCTTTCGACCTTTTCTACTACATTCCTGTCGGGATTTACTTTACGATGACATTAGAAAAATCGTCATGACAATGCTGAACTGATCAAAGATGTTCTTAATGATTAAACTGTTTCTGTATCGCTACACGCTGAATTCTTCGGTGATCATCAGTCGTACTTTGGGAGTGAGAGAACTTTCAAGATTTAGCCTTTGTATGAACCTGCAGTTGCTGTTAGGCGATTGTAAAATAACATATTTCCTGCAAAAATATATAAATCATGTATTCCATTCTATCACATTATTACCATAGTCTATTTCAATGCATCATTTCTTGTACGATGTCCTTCCCGATGATCGCGAACTGCCACAGAGGAGAGCGCCGGCTGAGGCGACGCAGGAAGTCACCGCATTTCTTGCGCTTTTTGGGAAGGTCTTCATCTTTTTATCCCGAGCTTGCTCGGGTTCTTGGCTTGCTCGTGCTCTTGGCCTGCTCGTGTTCTTGACTTGCTCGTGCTCTTAGCTTGCTCGTGCTCTTAGCTTGCTCGTGTTCATGGCTTGCTCGTGTTCTTGGCTTGCTCAGCTCCTGACTTGCTCATGCTCTTGGCTTGCTCATGCTCTTGGCTTGCTCAGCTCTTGACTTGCTCAGCTCTTGACTTGCTCGTGCTCTTGGCTTGCTCGTGCTCTTGGCTTGCTCGTGCTCTTGGTTTGCTCGTGCTCTTAGCTTACTCGTGCTCTTGGCATGCTCGGGCTCTTGGCCTGCTCGTGCTCTTGGCCTGCTCGTGCTCTTGGCCTGTTCGTGCTCTTGGCCTGCTCGTGCTCTTGGCCTGCTCGTGCTCTTGGCCTGCTCGTGCTCTTGGCCTGCTCGTGCTCTTGGCCTGCTCGTGCTCTTGGCCTGCTCGTGCTCTTGGCCTGCTCGTGCTCTTGGCCTGCTCGTGCTCTTGGCCTGCTCGTGCTCTTGGCCTGCTCGTGCTCTTGGCCTGCTCGTGCTCTTGGCCTGCTCGTGCTCTTGGCCTGCTCGTGCTCTTGGCATGCTCGTGCTCTTGGCCTGCTCGTGCTCTTGGCTTAGTCTTGGCATCAGTCTTAGCTACCTGCCGTCAATGTACCTTGGGGAATCACCACTATCAAGAAGTAACTTCTGCTGCTGCACTCACAGCAGAATCATCATTCGTTGCTGCAGGCTGTTGAGGGTCAAGTATTTTTAGGAAGGCCTCGCCCTTTGTTTTTGTACTTCTTATTCTGTTCGGTGAGAAGGTCTTCGTCTTCTCGATGATTTGTTTCTGTTAAATTTTTGTATTTTCTATCGTGTTGAGGTGTTCCCCGGATTTTTTAAAACACTCATTAAGCGGATAATTAATTTATACTCTGATTTATTACAATAGCAAGAAAATGTCACTGAAACATTTTACGTCATGTACTGCCATTGCAGTCAATGTTATACCGTCTGTAGGGCGAGTGTACCTCGTGCGTGAGGGTCATACCAACTTTATGAACAATGCCGTGTGTGACAAAACGCTTCAGTTCGAACACTGCCGGGGGAATCCCCATTTCTTTCATGTGTACTATTCGGCCGGGATAGTACTGTAGCACCATAACCTCTGCGTGCCGCACGGCAACCCATTCACACGCACCAGCTCTTGCAGAAGGCAGTAGTGAACCTACACCTCCTACATGTGTAGTGTAAGAGGAACACGTCTTCACAAACTAGTTACTGCGGAAGATAGTAGTGAATCTACACCTCTTACATGTAATAGGAACCTGTGTTCTATACGAAGAAGACGTCTTTACAAACCAGTCGTTGCACGAACTTATGGTGAATATACAGTGAAGCTTTAGTGAACCTACACCTCCTGCATGAGTACAATACAGCCAGGATAGGAGCACCACAACACCTGCCCAACACGTCCTCACAAACCAGTTGCGTGTAGCCGACAAATCTGTTCTTTGAGTCATGCCACGGCCGTGGCAGACGCCCCATGTACGGGCAGCCAAGGTTGCTGTGCCTCCTGCCCACCGTACGGCCGTGTGGTGGACGTACCCCGCGGACGTGTTTATGTTCCTAGTTAACTCGTTTAAAATGGTTTCAGGAGAGCGTTGTTGCTTGGGATTTACATGGGAGGATTAAATTTGGTTGGGCATTGTGGTTAAATCTGGTCTGGCCTCGACTAGTATAGGGTCTTTGACGATTTGTGATGTGTTGGGATTTAATAATGGGATGATGTTATTGCTGCTGATGATGCTGCTGCCACCGCTGCTGTTGAGGGTGTTGTTGCTGCTGCTCCGAAGGCCAGCGCCCACGCACGCCGTACCCACGCCGCGCTCGCACCCCAGCCTCACACTGCACGGACTACACGCGCGCTGTTCCAGCTGGCGTGCTGGATTCCTACGTTGTGTTTCATATGCTTGATTTCTACACCGCGTTGTGCTAGTGTGCTTGATTCCTGCACCGCGTTGTGCTTGGTGTGCTTGATTCTGCACCGCGTTGTGCTTGATGTGCTTGATTCCTGCACCGCGTAGTGCTTTGTGTGCTTGATTCCTGCACCGCGTTGTGCTTGGTGAGCTTGATTTCTGCACCGCGTTGTGCTTGGTGTGCTTGATTCCTGCACCGCGTTGTGCTTGGTGTGCTGGATTCCTGCATCGCGTTGTGCTTGGTGTTCTGGGTTCCTATACTGCGTTGTATCGAAACTCGTTACACTGCGCACTCTGCGTGCACCGCTATTCGCATCACAGTTCCTTTATGACACTCCAGCGACAAACTTGCAAGCAAAAAAGCACATATGGCCGCTTGCATCTGGCTTTGGTGCCTCGATTCCGAATTCAAATGAGCATTTCAAAGTTCTGTGATTCACAATCCATTATAACTTCCTTGGCACATCGCGCATCGCATCTTTTGTTAATTGGTGAGTTTCTCCCACGAAGTGAAGGTCGCAGTAGCTGGAATGGTGCGCTGGAAGCGAGGTTGGTGCTGGAGTGTGAGCCCGTGTGCTGGAAGCGTTCGGTGCTGCCCATACTGAGCTTGAGACACACCATCATGTCTCCTGGTCCGAGCTGCACGTCAAGGTTGCGCGATAAGAAGCGAGGCAGGTTCACACGAGTGCCGCCGTTGCAACACTGCCGTTGTGCAACAACGCAAAGCGAGTGCTTGCGTTGTGAAGATCTGCGCATGCGCTGTGAAGATCTGCGCACGCGCTGCGAAGACCCGCGCATGCTCTTCAAAGATCCATGCATGCGCTGCGAAGACCCGCGTATGCGCTGCGAAGACCCGCGCATGCGCTGCGAAGACCCGCGCATGCGGTGCGAAGACCCGCGCATGCGCTGCGAAGACCCGCGCATGCGCTGCGAAGACCCGCGGATGCGCTGCGAAGATTCGCGCATGCTCTTCAAAGATCCATGCATGCGCTGCGAAGACCCGCGTATGCGCTGCGAAGACCCGCGCATGCGCTGCGAAGACCCGCGTATGCTCTTCAAAGATCCATGCATGCGCTGCGAAGACCCGCGTATGCGCTGCGAAGACCCGCGCATGCGCTGCGAAGACCCGCGCATGCGCTGCGAAGACCCGCGCATGCGCTGCGAAGACCCGCGCATGCGCTGCGAAGACCCGCGGATGCGCTGCGAAGACCCGCGCATGCGCTGCGAAGACCCGCGCATGCGCTGCGAAGACCCGCGCATGCGCTGCGAAGACCCGCGCATGCGCTGCGAAGACCCGCGCATGCGCTGCGAAGACCCGCGCATGCGCTGCGAAGACCCGCGCATGCGCTGCGAAGACCCGCGCATGCGCTGCGAAGACCCGCGCATGCGCTGCGAAGACCCGCGCATGCGCTGCGAAGACCCGCGCATGCGCTGCGAAGACCCGCGCATGCGCTGCGAAGACCCGCGCATGCGCTGCGAAGACCCGCGCATGCGCTGCGAAGACCCGCGCATGCGCTGCGAAGACCCGCGCATGCGCTGCGAAGACCCGCGCATGCGCTGCGAAGACCCGCGCATGCGCTGCGAAGAACCCGCGCATGCGCTGCGAAGACCCGCGCATGCGCTGCGAAGACCCGCGCATGCGCTCGAAGACCCGCGCATGCGCTGCGAAGACCCGCGCATGCGTGCGTCCGAGTCGCGATGCTCTTCGTGAGCGAAAGTTGCTAAAGAGGAACGGTTCCCACCCTGGGATGGACATTCTATACGAGGTCTGCGGTGGAAGAGACAATCTACATTTCTATCGCTTGTGGTAAATAAATTGTTTAAAATGAACGGTTGATGTTAGGTGTAGCTGATACCAAGACAAGTTGATGTCAAAAATGAATGCGTAAAATGTACTTACGTCAAAGACTCATGATAAAGAGGACAATTTACGTGAGAATCAAATTGAGAATAACTGACGGCTAGACTCGTTGATTTTGATAGCAGTGTTAATCAGCGGTTCACGCATGTCAATGAGGAACTCTGACACGAGTCTGCAATTTCGTACATCTGCTGCACTTACTGTCGGCGGATCGCTTTCAGTTGTAATTCTGTTCTGTTGCATCATATTAACACACGATTGCTTTGTTGCAACTTGGTATTCGCCTTGTAGATTTTTAACTAGAACTCACGGGTAACCTTGATTAACGAGTATGTAATGAGAGAATTTTATAACAAGAGAACTAAACTTGAGAACTTATTTAGAACAAGCGAAATTTGGAACAAGCAATGTGTACTAAAAATTATACTGGGGCTCACTATAATTTTTTTTTTTTTGCATTGCTTCCCCACGATAATTCAGTCCTCCTCTTCTGACGCTCGTCAGTGCTGCCTTCAGGCACAACTGAAGCTGCTCTGATCTAATGGAAGAAGCTCTCCTTCGCGCTAACGTTCGACGAAGGTCGTGCCGAAAACTGTGATGCTGTGTAGCGGAGTTTTGTGTAGCTGTGTAGCTGTGTAGCGGAGCTGTGTGTGGCTGTGTAGTGAGGATCTTTGAAATTGTTTGTTGAGGCTTTGTGTAACTGTGTAGTAGGGCTCTGTAAATCTGCATAGGCGTGTGGCGAGTCTCTGTGTCGCTGGGTAGAGAGACTCTGTGTAGCAAAGCTGTGTGGCTGCGTTGCAGAGCGTTGTGTAGCAATATATCGTGTGGCACGTTCTGTGTGATGAGTTGTATTACTTACCACTGTGTGCGACGGGCCACTGCACACACTCAAACCATCCAATCGTGGCAAGCCATCGACATACGGCAGATTTATCAGTCGAATATCATCTCCCAAATCGGTTTTCAATTTATTTCTGGCTTAACCTCTACTATTTTCAATTCTCACACCTCGTCTTTTTCCAAGACCGTTTTATTTCCGTAAATTTCAAGTTTTGTTCACTTTTCTTGGTTGACCGTATAGAACTTCTACTCGCCGGTGTTAACTTTTAGTATTCATATTTTTATTTTCATATGGATACACTTTTTATTGTGTGTACGGTTCAAATTTCCCCATCGATGTTCAGTTCATCTCTTATTCATAACCGCGTGTTCACTGGTCAGTTTCAAACCCATGTTATCGTGGTCTACATCATATCATTATTTTTACTAGCGCTTAATTTTGCCTGTGTTGATTTTGTCCTCTTGTTTTTATTCCGTCTTCTTGTCGGTGCTTGAACACATCGCTCTAGCTCTGCTTATTTTACGTGTCTTCCTCAGGGTTGCGAGACTGGCTTTTTTCTTGACATAATTCTTAAATTTTAGCCATAAAGCCTTCTCAGCGTCTGACTGCCTCACAGGGCTGCTAGATCCTGAGGAGCCTTTGCAACTAAAGTTCATTTAGAAAAGTGATACTTTGAGATAATTGGTCAAGAAAATTCCCAAATTTACAACCCTCGTCTTTTAAAACTTCTTTCTTTAAATTTGTACTCGTTTCTTTTTTACTATTTATTGCTTACTTCAGATCTACGCTTTCATTGGTTTAATTTTAAGCCTTCTTTATTTCATGCGCATTCCAAATCACTGATACATTTACTATCTTCTGAAATGACAATTTATCTCAAAGATTCTATTTAAATAACGGCCTAAAGTTTTATTTTATCACTGCTTACGATCCTGCGAACGATTTGCGGGCTTCTATTTCATTTTCCTTACCACCACAACGTTCTGAGATCATCCTGCTGGATACAAAGGCTGCTGCTGCCGCCCCCTCAACACTTTGACCGCAATTTGTTAAACTGATGCTCAATGTTCAACTCAAATTTAAAGCCAGTTTTAGTTAGCAATTTTAAAAATAGCGAGCATTAAATGGATCATGTCTTCAATTAGCTTTAATTAAGTATTTATTAAATTTGAGTTTGTTACTACTGGTCGGTCAGCAGCATTATAGAAATCCCTCCGTAGCCACCGGTGGCTGCACGTTGCGATCAAAGTGTTAAGAACTCAAGACCGTCATGCGCTCGTGTTACTTGACTCGTAGAATTTGGATGCGGTGAGCTTGGCATTGTATTCCAAGAACAAAAGCTTACGCTAACGGACTTGAATTTCTTGGTTTCTTTATACCCAAGGCAGCGGGCCAGTCTCTATTGTGTGCTAACTATAAGATGTTGAAAAGAATTCCTGTTTTGATGAGAATTGAGTTTGTCTGTAATATCTGTAATTGAGTTTGTGAAGACTGTACACTGTCCCCTTAGTGTGATGCAAGCGATGACCGTGAGCGGCGGGGCTGGTCTAGGAAATGATGTGAAGATTCAAGACTTGTTCGTCATTAAAAGTCAAGGCTCTTTTCTTCTCCAGGGTGAGTGAAGGCTTTTGCGTTAGAGCTCATAAGCTCTGTGTGTGTGGTGCCAGAGAGCCGGTCTTCTTCAATCGGTTTTGTTCGCACAAACTTGCTTTCTTCAGTTTTTGCTCGCACAAACTTGGCCTTAGCTTGACGCCCAACGCGGAAATTACACCCAAGTGTAAAACACAACACGCGCTCCAACACACTCGTAATACCGCGGTCTCCTGGCATCCTTCTCCTGACGTCAATTCGCGCGTTCCTCAAAGATAGCTCTGAATTTGAACGTGAAAAGTTTGAAAAACTAAAGAACTGGTAACATGATTTGTTATGCATAGTAATTAGAACATTGATTTGTTTGCGTAGCTTTAAAGGCATTTTTCCCCGTAGTTTTGGTACAAGAATACTATAATGTAAAGTAGTAAGGCCCCAAATTTCTTATGCATGCAGTTGCATCTTCGAATTGGCTTCGATGATAGTGTTGAAGCTGATCATTACTTTCTAAATTGTAATTCACGCTACTCCATTCCAGGCTATTGATGTGGATTTTACTCGTCTCTAACAAAATAGACGAGTGTACACAATACAAGTATTGTGTATTGATACTTGGCAATATGTGGGAATGAGCCTCTCATTATAAATCCATTCAATGAACTGCATTCGTGTCAAAAGATTTAGTTTTCTATTCGTATGATTTCAATTTCACCATGTCAATCTTTTACGAAATATTAGATTTTTGGAATAAATTTGGTCTTCGAAGGAAGAAACTGTGGCTTGTGAGGTAAAAGAAACCTACTAAAAAGTGGTACACATTTTTAAGCCCTTCTTGACTTTCTGTCTCATGAATTAAGACTCTGTGTAGATCAAGCAACACATTGCCAAAAGCGTTGGCGATGATATCACTACGTCATCTGATAGTTTCCCTCGGTTCGAAGAGAATCATCACGGAATTTTACCGAATCACTTTCGGCAACTGGAGTTTTCACATCTCACCTACCCGTACATGGCTAAAGGATTATCTTTTCTTTCCTCAAATTAGCGCTTGTAGTAAACAAAATATTAAATTGGCGAGTCACTTAACGTCAAGGAGGATGTAGAAATAGTTCTATTTAGGCGCATCTCCATGTGAGTACATACGACAATGCAGTTGAAGTCAAATTTATAAAAAATTATAGTACCGAAGAATATCTTTCGCTCGCGTTCTTGATTAAACGCTGTCAAAATCATTTCTGTTCGTGAATGCTCGCTCATGGGTGCTGATTTTGGCGAACGAAAGAGCACTTCATCGCATTATTTTGCCGCGTCACGACGCCTATTGTACCCAATCCTTGATCTAGAGCGTGAGAAACTCGTGAAACTTCGCAGAGTCAATTTTACTGTGGTGCCCGCTGCCGTTGCTGTGCTTTTGTCCATGTAATAACCTCGCTTTCTTTTATTTCGTTGCAGGGATCAGTCGAGTCGGTGTTTTGAAGGCATGGAGCTGTGAATTTCCCGGCGTCCAGTAAGGTGAGCGAATGAAATGAAATTTCGTGCATGCATTTTGTGGAGTACTATAGTTCAATACTTGCATGCATCCTGAATTGGGCAACTGAAGAACTCGCCGCTTACATTCGCTTGTGACACTTTTGAACTAGAATAAATGTACGTACAAAACGGAATGCTGGTATAACTCGAGCAATGATGCATTTAGAGTTGCGATCAACTAACTAACAACTACCACTGTGAGTCAGCTTAACTATCAACCACCTCTGTGAGTCAGCCTAACTATCAACCACCTCTGTGAGTCAGCCTAACTATCAACCACCTCTGTGAGTCAGCCTAACTATCAACCACCTCTGTGAGTCAGCCTAACTATCACCCACCTCTGTGAGTCAGCCTAACTTAGCTATCAACTAACAACTAACTATAAAACTAACCACTGCGAATCAGCCGAACTATCAACTACCAACTAACATGAACCACCATTGCGAGTGAGCCCAGCTAACCAGAGCCCGAGAGGGCGGGACGGCAGCAGCCCGCGGGTTGACAACCTTGCCGCGCCGCTGCGCCGCGTGGGCGCCCAGGAAACGCTGGGCAGCGTCGCTGTGTGGGCGAGAGAGCTATCTCAGGCCTCCTTGAGCTGGAGCCTCGACACCAGCGAAATGTTTCTTGTGTTGCCGTACACCAGCGAAATGTTGCTTGTGTTGCCGAACACCAACGAAATGTTGCTTGTGTTGCCGTACACCAACGAAATGTTGCTTGTGTTGCCGAACACCAACGAAATGTTGCTTGTGTTGCCGAACACCAACGAAATGTTGCTTGTGTTGCCGAACACCAGCGAAATGTTGCTTGTGTTGCCGAACACCAGCGAAATGTTGCTTGTGTTGCCGAACACCAACGAAATTTTGCTTGTGTTGCCGAACACCAGCGAAATGTTGCTTGTGTTGCCGAACACCAACGAAATGTTGCTTGTGTTGCCGAACGCAAACGAAATGTTGCTTGTGTTGCCGAACGCAAACGAAATGTTGCTTGTGTTGCCGAACACAAACGAAATGTTGCTTGTGTTGCCGTACACCAACGAAATGTTGCTTGTGTTGCCGAACACAAACGAAATGTTGCTTGTGTTGCCGTACACCAACGAAATGTTGCTTGTGTTGCCGAACACAAACGAAATGTTGCTTGTGTTGCCGTACACCAACGAAATGTTGCTTGTGTTGCCGAACACCAACGAAATGTTGCTTGTGTTGCCGTACACCAACGAAATGTTGCTTGTGTTGCCGAACACAAACGAAATGTTGCTTGTGTTGCCGTACACCAACGAAATGTTGCTTGTGTTGCCGAACACCAACGAAATGTTGCTTGTGTTGCCGAACACCAACGAAATGTTGCTTGTGTTGCCGAACACCAACGAAATGTTGCTTGTGTTGCCGAACACAAACGAAATGTTGCTTGTGTTGCCGAACACAAACGAAATGTTGCTTGTGTTGCCGAACACAAACGAAATGTTGCTTGTGTTGCCGAACACAAACGAAATGTTGCTTGTGTTGCCGAACACAAACGAAATGTTGCTTGTCCAGTTCCTGGTGTCCAGTCTTAATGTCCAGTTCCTGGTGTCACCACTGCGTGAAAAGTTACGTAAAAGCAGGAGCCTGACACTCGGAGTAGTTCGTCATTGTGGGGTTGAGGAGCTACCTCAAGGAAGAATGACTGGACACCCAGATGATATTGACGGTTTTTCCATTCTGCACTATTCTGGCTGCGACAGTCAATTCTGCATTTTGAAAAGACCGGTGAAGTCTAAAATGCGGGATTGACTGTCGCATCCTGCACAAGCACCTGATTCTGTTTTGCCTTGATTTTTTTTTTGTTCGAAACTTTTGTGCCGTTTTGTTCTTGCATCTTCGATAGCTCTCATAGTCGTCAGCTTCGTTCTTTCCCTAGTGAGAGGCTTAAGGAGTGACGCATTATCACGTCGAACTGTGTGTGGTGTTAAGCAGATCCTATCTTGCCGCTCATCGAAACAGCTCATTCTTTGTCTACGCTCACTTGTGCCATTCAACTCATCTGTCAAACAACCTACTTAGCAAGTTAGGCATAAATTTTCTTTCTTGCGGCGTGCGACGCTTTCTCATATCCGGCTCAGAAGTTCCCAGGTATTGAAAGTTGTGTTCATTATTCGACTGGAGAGCTACGTGAGCCGTCGCTAGTCCCACCCACAATAGATTTTCCGGTCTCGCCTACGATGCATTCTGTGTGAAAGTTAGAAGAATTTATTTCCAAGTCGGTAGTTTTATAACTTTTGTACCGTTTGCTACTTCTATGAGAGTACTATGTCTTTTATTTTATTCGATTCCGTGAATTAGGGCACCTTTCATGTTCTCGCTTGTTCAAAGAGACAGGGTGAACTTGAAATAGAAATCCCTCGTTGTTACACTCTATTTTCGAAAAACTGCAAGCAATTACTGCTAACTCTCGTTTCTATCGATAAATTTTGAAGTTCTTTGCGACAATTTCCTCCGTAAAGGGAAGCATTGTTTTGGAATCGAACACAAACAGCTACTCCCAGAACGCCAACAACTACTCCAAGATTACAAACAACAACTGATGCAAACAACAACTGATGCAAACAACAAATGATGCAAACAACTACTGAACACAAACATCTACTGAACACAAACATCTACTGAACACAAACCTCTACTGAACGCAAACATCTATTGAACACAAACATCTACTGTACGCAAACATCTACTGTACGCAAACATCTACTGTACGCAAACATCTACTGTACGCAAACATCTACTGTACGCAAACATCTACTGAACGCAAACATCTACTGAACGCAAACATCTACTGAACGCAAACATCTACTGTACGCAAACATCTACTGAACGCAAACATCTATTGAACACAAACATCTACTGTACGCAAACATCTACTGAACACAAACATCTACTGTACGCAAACATCTACTGAACACAAACCTCTACCGAACGCAAACATCTATTGAACACAAACCTCTACTGAACACAAACCTCTACTGAACACAAACATCTATTGAACGCAAACATCTACTGTACACAAACATCTACTGTACACAAACATCTACTGTACACAAACATCTACTGTACACAAACATCTACTGAACACAAACATCTACTGAACACAAACATCTACTGAACACAAACATCTACTGAACACAAACATCTACTGAACACAAACATCTACTGAACACAAACATCTACTGAACACAAACATCTACTGAACACAAACATCTACTGAACACAAACATCTACTGAACACAAACATCTACTGAACACAAACATCTACTGAACACAAACATCTACTGAACACAAACATCTACTGAACACAAACATCTACTGAACACAAACATCTACTGAACACAAAAATCTACTGAACACAAAAATCTACTGAACACAAACATCTACTGAACACAAACATCTACTGAACGCAAACATCTACTGAACGCAAACATCTACTGAACGCAAACATCTACTGAACGCAAACATCTACTGAACGCAAACATCTACTGAACGCAAACATCTACTGAACGCAAACATCTACTGAACGCAAACATCTACTGAACGCAAACATCTACTGAACGCAAACATCTACTGAACGCAAACATCTACTGAACGCAAACATCTACTGAACGCAAACATCTACTGAACGCAAACATCTACTGAACGCAAACATCTACTGAACGCAAACATCTACTGAACGCAAAGAACTACTCCCAGAACACAATCAACAACTGAACCCATCCCAAACAGCGGTGCATTGACCACCTAAGCCGCCTTCCGCTGTCTGCCTCCATAACGACGGCTTCGTGAATGGCAGCTAGAACGTTATGACTTCACGCTGGCTGTGTGTACGTGTGTGTGGGGGGAGGGGTGTATGTATGTGTGTTGTAAATACGTGTATGATCTACAAAACTGCCTGGACTTTCTCCGAGGGCCATACTGTGTGGTCTTCCGCGTGTGGTTGGTAACAAAACTCTAGAAATAATGTTGCGGAACTGAAAACCGTTGGAATGGAGTAAGAAAGTGAATTGCACAGCGCATGTGAATGGGAAGAACTACATAATAATAGAATGGAAGCGCTTGTGTTGCTTGCATTGAATGTCCGGCTTTGATTGAAAGCTGTCATTTAAATCAAGATCTCCGATTTGTTGTTTCTTGGCTTACAGTTTCCTGCTGATTTTGCAGCAGCCTTTCAAATGAATTGTATCCTTTTTTCTCTTATGTCTTATGTTTTAGTCTAGTCTCATTTTAAGATTTAGTTGCCTGTATAGTTGTCTCTAATTCTTATCTTATTGTTACGCATGTATTCGTTCGCTTTTGCACGTTTTATTTACAATAGAGAATGGTTGGATATTTTCACGCTGGAGACTGGGTGCATTAATTAAAGCTAAAGAATGAGTGGGTGCAGACGAGTCATCAATGAAAGTAACACATCAATTAAAATAAATTTGTATGTGAGGTGGACTTTTTCTGTGACATCAACTGTACAAAACGTCCGCAAGTCGTATCAACTAATCACCACACTCTGCTATACAAGATGGGTCACAAACTTCAAAAGTCTGAAGTTAATTAAATAGCAATTAATCAGTCATCACTTGGTCACATCGTGCAGCTTTTCTCATAAGAAGTAGCGTATCAGTGATGCAATGACTTTGATTCAGTATTAGTGATTGCGTTTTGGTGGCTCACTCTATACCACAAACCTCAAAAGTCAGGTGTCCAATAACAATTACTCGGTTATTTTCAATTTTATCGGTGAATTTAATCCTTTTTGAACTGATCTGTATGAGTGATACATTGATTTTGGTTCAGTAGCAGCTAGTGTTTTTTTATGGCCCACGTTACTCAGTGTATCCTATTCATCTCGCCACGCTGGCCAACATCCGATCCTTTTCGACGTTTCCATCCACGAAACTTTGTCAGTTTTGGCACTTCTCATTTCCATAAACTGGAGAAGGAAAGTTTTGATTGTGTGAAAAATCGGAGCAGCGCAACACTCACTTGTTCTTCTTATCGCACTTTATCTTCTTGCGCCTAGTTATAAATTTATTTTATTTATTCGTAAGGGTAAATCTTGGTAACTTGTTGCCACCCGTTCTGTGCTCCATCTACCCTATATCTGCGCCCTGAATACAGAACTCGCTCTCTATTTCGTAAGCACAACTTAATTAACATAAATAAAAGTGTTAATTAAGCGCAATAACTGAATAACCGAAGCGCTAGCAAACCCATGTTACTACTACTACCACTAACATAAATACACACATGCGGTAGAAGCCCATTGACACATTCGTCAATCATTTCATTATTTTTTTTCTCAACACTTCCAAAAAGTGGCGGGGCACCTCATCACTTCTTTATTACCCCCCATACGTTCTCAATTGTTGCTTACTACACATCTATTCGTTCAAAGTGATACCTGAATTACCTGAATCGGATTCACTAATTTCTCTTACTATCCAAATTTGAGATCTGTTTGCCTGGAATTTTGTGAACGGCGATAAAATTCCCAAGTCTAGCTCTATTTCTAGCACCTAAAGTAGCCCTTCCGCGTGTACGACGCGTGATGTGCTGCGTACTCGCGTAGCTCGTGACAAGCCGCGTGCTCGACGAGATGGCCTCATATGGCACGAGCTCGACTCGACACGTGATCGTCTACTAGGAAATGAGTGGCGTTACTGCGCGTGCGTTGGCTCAACACTTGCTGGAACGCATATTCTTAGCTGCTATACCACAGACATCGTTCTCGAAAATATCGTTCTCGAAAATATCGTCCTCGCGCAAGCATCATTGACGTGGTTATCATACGCAGGCATAATTTAGACAAGTTTGCGAGTAAACGCAGTTCCGTTAGCCAACCTTACCTACCTAAATGAATTTTTCGTTAATAATCTTAGGTCTATATTTCCTCACGTCTGCTCGGTGACACTGCCTGGATACGAGGAAATGCAGTAGTCTCTCAGGGGAACTACCCTCGATGGATAGGAAACTGGCTCACTGGCAGCACTCAAGAGTAGCAGTTCACGAGCGATTTAGTGACTGGACACAATAACTTCGGAAAGGTTCCCCAAGGAAGCGTTTTCGGTCCGCAGCACCTCTTTGTCTATATCAATTACCTTGACCTAGTAATCATGGCTAGAATTAACAAATTCGTGGATAACACGACGACTTAGCACAGGTCATTCATCGAGCTAGACGAAATTACCATTCTAGCAGGCTTCAACCGTCTTCTCATGTAGACTGAAACCTGGCAGATGAGCTTCAACATCGACGAATCGGCATTCCGCGTTCCCTTAACTCCATACTTAATGGTGCCTTCCTCCTTCCTCTCTTTGGGACGCCTTTGTGTCGGTTAGGGAGGCTCAAACTAACATTGATTCTAAGTCTCCTGTTTTTGTAGGGCGTGCTAGCGAGAATAATTGTGTTATTTTAAGACTAATGTTTATGTTTTATTTTTAAGGAATTGAAATTGTCTTACTTAAATTATCTCAACTTAATTTTACCATTTGGTTCTGTACTGTGGTTAGAATTAGATTCAGCAATCCTTATCTCGCCATGCATGCAAATGTCGCGCTAATTGTAAACAGCATAAGATGCTCGGTATTTGTCTAGTAGGTTGCCATCTTTAACTATTAACATCTGATAGTATAAAGAGAAGTTATACTCATGTTTATTTGATCACCCATAAAATCATCGTTGCGTAAGTCAACCACTATAAGTACTCTTACGTAACTCAGAACACTGCCGTGCTGAAAAAGTGTTACTGCGCATCAAAAATAGCACGACTTGTTCGTTAGATGATGGAACAGTGTTGAACAATGGCTGCCTCCATGTTGATGTCTTGAAAACCCGCAATAAATGACAGAGTAAACTTTGTGTGTGCCCGGGCCTATTTCTGGCCGATGACTTGCAAGACTGGGACCATCCAATGGACCTCGTCTCCAGCTCATCATCCCCGACCTCAGCTCGTTTTCATCATGTGCATCATTTCTATCCTCTTCTCTATGCCTGATCTCACCCTCAACTTGCCTCTGATCCCAACCAAGATCTGACGCAAGGATAACTTTGTACCTCTCTCGCTCTCCTTCTTGATGACGTGCTTCTTTTCTAGAGGATTTCCTGCTTCTTACTGTAGTAGGTGGAGTTCTTTTCTTTTGCCTTTGTCCATAGACCTCTTCTTCGCGTAGACCTCTTTTAGGGAGTGTGTGTTCACTGATTTAGGGCGTGTATGTTGCTTCCCACGGAGTATTCTGCGACGAAAGTTGTAAAACTATAAAGAGCCCAAGTTTTAAATTGTTAGCCTGCAGAACTGTACGACCGTTTAATATATTTTCTATCCAAACCAGAGCACGCAATTACTTGTGAAACGAAAGAATTCTTGTAAAAATACTAAAGCGACACTTAACTCGACGAGCGTCAACATAAGGGTAAACAGATAGTCTAGTCTGAATTACTGTGTTTGGAAATATTGTTTTTGAAGCACCGGTTGAATGAATCACAGACTGTCACACTCACACAGCTCCGATTGCTCTACTACGCCAGTAACCAATGTGTTCGTGATATTTTTAAAAATTAAAATCGTTCTGATGATTTTCTTGAAAAACGTCACATTGTCTTAGACATACAATTTGGAGTTGAGCAAAACGTCCACATTTCCTTCGTTGCTTAAGTTTCTTGATAGTTAAATTGTTATAAAAAGGACTCTCCAAGCTAAAGCGAAACATAATACAGTGCGCATACTCTCCAAGCCCGAACATCGCCAATTCACCAATTCTCTCTCAGGAGCGACTAACGTCTACTTCAGGGAACTTGGCACATGTGTGCAATCCTTCATACAATAGAACTTCAACAAAATTTTGCCTAATGAAAAACTCAAAACACGTTTAGCTGTGTTCGTACCCTGTGCTCAAAACTACTTAAATTTCGTTGATGAGCCATCGAAATGTTTCAATGCAAAAATACTCTTAGAGTTTCCCAAAAAGTGTAATTCTCATCATCTACTTTTCATACATCCCCTCGACTGCAACAAATCGTAGCTTTTTATTTTAATTTTAAAAGCCCGCTATGTTTGCTTAGAAATATTCCTTACGCGAACACCCCACGGAGCCAAAAATTGGTTCATCGTTTCGTCGTGCGAGTTTAATGGACCCGTTGCAAAATAATCCCTTACCTTCGAGTCGGTGAGCGCTCCTGGCATCGTTATATTAATAAACTAACTTGAGAGTTAGTAAGTTGCTGTGGTTTCTTGCGACGATATCAAGTCACGAGCAGGGCTGGCATGAGAGGAACGCCAGTGCACATAGCTGTGCTGCGGACTGTGCCCAATTGCGGCGTCTGAGGTCACCTGTTCTGCCCGACACGCCTCGCTGCTGGGAGACATTTCCTCTCCGGTGCCGGCCACTGACTCTGTTCTTGGTTGTGTCCTAGTTGTGTCGTTTGTATTGGTTGTGCGGCATCTTTGTTGGTCGTGTCATCTTTGGTGGTTGTGCTGTCTTTGTTGTGTCGTCTGTATTGGTTGTGCTGTCTTTGTTGTGTCGTCTGTATTGGTTGGTCTGTCTTTGTTGTGTCGTCTGTATTGGTTGTGCTGTCTTTGTTGTGTCGTCTGTATTGGTTGTGCGGTCTTTGTTGTGTCGTCTGTATTGGTTGTGCTGTCTTTGTTGTGTCGTCTGTATTGGTTGTGCTGTCTTTGTTGTGTCATCTGTATTGGTTGTGCTGTCTTTGTTGTGTCGTCTGTATTGGTTGTGCTGTCTTAGTTGTGTCGTCTGTACTGGTTGTTCTGTCATCTTTATTTGTTGTGCTTACTTGTGTCATCTACCTTTTGCGTTGTTTTCAATTTCTATAATTTTTTGCAAATAGTTTCGTCAGGTTTTCATTATTTTCCTCTTGTGGGTATGCACAAGACACATTACGTAATATTCCCGAACAGATAATCTACGTTCAAAACGCGTAACATTTATTGCGTTCGGTGTGAGCAATTACTCAGCTCAATCTACTACTTTCCAATGATTACTTTTTAGTTTGAGTGAGTAACGTGACTCAACGCTTTCTGTTGAGCATCTTCGGATGAATTTGTTACCGTCAGTGCGCCTGATGACGAACTGCATGCCTGGAGCGCCGCGTTGACGAGGCATTTCCTCTGCTAATGCAAACCATCGTCCCGCCGCTGATGCCTGCGTCGACCGACGTGTGTTGTGTTGTTTGCGAGGCTTTTTGACTTGAGGTGTTAGATCTTTTAGGCCCCACTCCACCCAGGTGTCGGAAATGGGTACCAGCTTCACCGGGGGTAACCGTCATCGCGTCCCGGAGTTAGTTATGAGACATTTGAAACCAATGTACAAGATTTGGAATAAGAACATCCTTTATATCGAGCACGTATACAGAACCATCATCTGTCGCTGCATTGGTTTCTATTGCAAGTGCAATCTATCTTTCTTAGATGAGCAGTTGCCGTTATCTTAATCGATTCTTTAGGCTATTCCGAGTACTTGGTAAGCTTGTGACTTAGGTAGCGGTGTATCACAATTGAGTGTAAATATTGTGCGGGAATGCAATTGCAATACCTTTTGAAGTGCTCTAAGCATATTGGTATAGGCGTTTTCATTCCCACGCATTATTTTTAGTTTTTCTCTCAATCATTTTGGTTCAGACATGTGACATGGGTACTATATACGGTACCCATTGGTAACATAGGTAACAACTTAGTATTAATGTTAAGATATTTCGAAAACCGATATTTTAAACATTTTATGTTTAAACTTCATTGGAAATAAGCTGGTTTTCTTTCTTTTTTCTCCACAATCCAGCCACCAGAGACCTACGACGCTCAGTTCCGTGTAGCGCTACAAGGCACATTTAAGGTTCTGCTGTACGCCCTGGGATGTCTCCTTTCCCTTGCATGCCTCCGATGCACACAAGAGGGGCAACGAGAGCTGCTCAGCAGCAGCTGTCGGACCTTCTCGAAATGAATGCGGCTCGCAACTTTTTCTGCGATTCCCTCGCTACTTTTTACCCAATGATGTTTTCGACGACGATTGCGATCGACCGGACTGCAATTTCAATCGATTTTTGACTTTCGTATTAAACTATTTCGCCACTTAAATGTTGCAAAGGAAATCAATGATTTTTATAGGATGGGAATTGAAAAACTCCTTTGATCTTCTCAAAGTAAGGAAAAAGATTCAATTGCGTGAGAAATTTCATCAACATTTATCAACAGTCACTCTGGGCCTGACAATTCAGGATGGTGCGTCACATTGGCTGGAATGTATAAAAATAGAATATTCTATCTTCTTCCAAAAGTAGGAAAAAGCAAATCCTTAGTAGAAAATAGAATATTCATTAAATGTGGTATGCATAACAATTTGCTATTTGCTTCGTGATAAAAGAGAGCAAAGTAGAATATTTTTCGGGAAAAATAGAGCGTCATAAGCACTAGCTTGTATTCGTAGGAACATAAAGATCTATAACTGAACACACCATTCTTTTTATTAAAGTTCTCTGTATGTTTCAGGTGCCTAAATACAATTGAATAACTTTTAGGCACGACCAAGTTGTCGTTGCACAGCATCTGTTTCCACACGATGTTCTTCAATTTCTTCATTGACAATAGGCTCAGGTTTTCTTTCTTCTGGCAGGTTATCATGTAAATACTTTGAAATGTTGTGTTAAACAATACATGCTACAATAATTTTTGGAACTTGTTTTGTTGCGACACGAACAACATCTGCCAGCATAGGAAAACGTTTCTTAAGTTGCCCAAAACATCGCTCAATAATTACTCGTTCTTTAGTGAAAACTTGGTTGAAACGTTGCTGCGCGGGAGTTCCAGGGTTTCTGAAGGGTACCATAAGCCAAGGTTTTGTAGGATATCTACTGTCACCTAATAGCAGAAAGTCACCTCCTGTTGATTGCATGATATGTGGAATGTCCGAACATCATAGTATCCTCGAATCATGAACACTGCCAGCCCAACTAGCGGAAACACTTGTAAAACACTCTTTAGAGTCACGAGTGGCCTGCACATTAATTGAATGCACTCCCTTTCTGTTAACAAATTCGTCAGGGTGGAAGCGACGCACAGGCCTCTTTATCTTTATATGAGTGCAAACAATAGCCACGATAGCTTGCGGAAATGAATATTTTGCAGTCCACATAGAGGAAGCGTTTTCTTTCTTTTGCCGTGCTTGAGGAAATTTGATTCAGTTGTCAGCTATTTGTACGAGTCTCTCACAGATGTAGTGACCGAACGGCAAACTGAAGATCGGTCGATTTCTATGTCTTCACCAACTCCGACTTGGAAACCTGGATCGGCCACATACCTTAGAAATGATTCTAGCCGCTCGACACCATTATCGTCCAGTAGTACGTTTTGTACAATCCAATGTACGGTATCCTCGTCAAATCGGAAAAGATGTTTGCAGTCATGGACATGACGGCTTGAGCGACAAATGTTATATATTTTAGGTTTTCAAATATTCATGAACGTAGCCCTAATGCATGACGACCCCCACCGGTACCTGCTCGAAGACACCTGATGGCCTGTCTTTCAAATGTGAAGGAAATTCTTCAGTTTTTAAGAATATTCTATTATTATGCATAAATACGCTAAATTTGCTAAGCATGTGGAGAATTTTTTTCGGAAAATATTCTTCGGACGAATTGTCTACTTTTATGCATACCAATAGAAAATTTTCTTCTCAAAAAGAGTAGACAATAGAATATTCTATTTTTATACATTCCAGCCATTGCTTGAGTTAGCAATACACTTCGAGGCACTTGCGTAAATACCAGGGACATAAATAATTTTTAATTAACAAAAGCCTTTCTTCCAACAATATAGTTGACCATTGCTCGACTCTCGCTGTCGAAATTTTAGTGTGAGAAATGATTTCCGTGCGATGTTTAGTAGAAACTGCTTACGTAACGCGATTTGAAACAAAGATGTGTTTAACAGTGTTACCCTCACACCTCAAAGAGACGTTTGACCCAAAGACAAGTATCTCGATTGCGCAGCGCAAAAAGCGAGCTACTTCAGCAGAATGCTCGTAATGTTAGTTGTGTCTCATTGCTAACGGAACTTTGAGATGTTTTCTGTCTTGAACTCTTGCTCTGGTTTTCATCCTGGTCTCCATAGATATAATGATCAAAGTAGTTTTAGTCATCGTATCCCACTTGTGCGCAGAGATATGATTTTCTTTGAGGTTTATGTTTCATGAAAATAATACATGTAACCAAATCCCTTGCACTTTAGGTTCGTCTAGCAAATTCTTTCTGAGTTAATTAATTAGAAAATTCAAGCATATAGCGATCTGTTGTGCATTCATAAAAGTTAGTGTCGAATATTTTCCCATGTATATGAGATATGGGGCCGTATTTTACACGTAAAGGGATCTCTGAATGACTTCAAACATTGTGTAATGTTGTTACATGAAGGCCAAGACTAATATTAGCTTCCTGAGCATTCTGATAACTTGAGTCACGCCTCAACCATTTCAACAAAAGCATCCGTTCTGGACTCGCATGTTTTCCCTTCTCGATTATCAAGGTAAAAGCATTTTTTCTTTAAGAAAAATCTGCTCTGTTGGAAGTTGTGACTTTTCACTTCTGGAAATCTAGTATTGGAATTTTTGGGTCATGAACAAACTTGCTTGTGAATTTCTGTTAGATTATTCATATTTTTTTTGGCTATATGCGTACCTTAGAGAGGTACACTAGACCTTCCAATCTCTGAACGTAAAATACTGTACCTACTGCGCAATGCGTCCACAGAATGTCACTTACTATGGACTGTAATATTTAAAACTGTTGTTTGGTTTTGTTTTTTGAAGATAGTCGACCGGAAGCAATCGTTGGTTGGGATAATGATGGTATAGCTATTTGTTACTTAAGAAAGGCAGGATAGTTATTTATGTTACTCCAGAAATGCATGCCAACCTGTTCGTGCATCGTGTTGAGACGTTTGGGAGGCCTCTACTGACCCTTTTACTTTTGGTATTAGGCCTTGCTATGTGCGAGCAATTTTATCATTCACTTCCAACTTAGCGTACTTTCAGCTACTGCATATGCTTTTGAGGTGGATGGTTTTGCTCTGAAGTGTTATCATCAGTTTTTCGAACTCCAGTGGATTCCTCACGCACGATTCCAACAAAAAATATGCAGTGTATAAAATCAGTAACAATGGCATCAAATGGAAATATTTCAAAGAGCAACTTGTGCTTGATAGCCAAGGATCCATCTCCGCATGCACTCATGACATTCGGAGGCTGAAGTTGGCTCGCAGCGACTCAGCATTTTCTCAAACTCCAATGGATTACCCACGGACGATTTCAATGGAAGCCATACAGTATAAAAAATCTATAAAATCAATAATTATAACATAAGTTAAAAAAATTCCAAAGAGCTACTCGTGTTTGACAGCCAAGGATCAATCTCACGACATTCGGAGCCTGGAGTTGGCTCGTGCAGCGACTCAATTGGAAGTGAGAATGGCACAAGGCGCTCCCCGCACCACACTGAGATTGCGCCTGCATTGTGTAGGGGCTGCAAAATGTCATCAAAGGAGCCGAGCCGCGGCGATCAGGCCACTCCACGTCTTGCTAAAGGGCCTTCAGGGATCGCTTCCGAGGTGTTGTGGGGCCCTGCAAAGGTCCTTTGCATCTCACTGGGTTGGGTCTTTGCATCTCGTTGGGTTGGGTCTTTTGCATCTCGTTAGGTTGGGTCTTTTGAATCTCGTTGGGTTGGGTCTTTTGCACCCCTCAGGGGGATACAAATATTGTATCTATGGGAATTAGCGCTCCGCAGGGGGACAATTTGAGGGCCCGAGCTGAGAGTTAGGCAGGCTTTCTTGTTGTTGAAATAAAATGCTTTTGTTATAAGGACCACCTTTTTTCGGTTACTGCTGTCCTGTTTTTCAGCACCTACTACTTTCTTTCTCAACTTTAATCTTGTTTCATAATCTTCTTTCATAATCTTCTTTCCCAACTTACTGTTTCTATGCCCTTTCTGCATAGATTCCGCGTTCCTGTCACTCCATTCTAAATGGTGCCTTCCACCTTCCTCTTTGGATCGCATCTGTTGCTGCGGATAGGGAAGCTTAAACTAACGACTAATCTAATTTCAAATACGACATAATATTGCTTTAGAAAATGAATTGATCTCACTAAATTGGAACGAGAATAACGTTGAAGCATGTTTGTGTAACATGGCCTCACAAACTCAATTTCATAAATAGTCAATCAAAACTAAATGAAGGCACAATTAAGTGATGCTTGCTATTTTCAACATTGCTTACTACAATTGACCTTTAATTTGAGTTGATTATTATACTTCAGTTTTACCTGCCGCAGTCAGAGTGTTGAAGGAATACGATACAAGTTACATTCTGCGTTCCAACACAGCGCTCGAGGTGCCGAAACTCTGCTTTACGCTTCTCGGCATGACAGGATTTAACAATTTTATGCCAACCATCGTTACAGCCTCCTCTTACGCTCTTCACTGGCACATGAAAGACTGCATTACGCGCGTATTTAACAGATGTCACGCGCCTTCACACACACACACAACCACGCTCGCTGCACCGAGGAAGTTCCGATGTACTAGCTCTGACCTCCCGTGACTTGATATTCTCCGCGTTGGTGTTTTGAAAAGTCAAACTTCTCGGCTCACTATCAAGAAAAGTTTATAAAAGCCCGTTGTTGAATTTTAAAGATTTAAAGATGGTATGATTATGGTATGATGGTATGAGATGGATTCTCAAAAAGAGTAGACAATAGAATATTCTATTTTTATACATTCCAGCCATTGCTTGAGTTAGCAATACACTTCGAGGCACTTGCGTAAATACCAGGGACATAAACATCACCAACTTTCTTTTTTGAGTGAAGGCCATTGTTAAACTGACCCCCTCAGGGGGATACAACTATTGTATCTATGGGAATTAGCGCTCCCAGGGGAAAAATGTAAGGGCCCGAGCTGTGAGTTAGGTAGGCCTTCTTTTTTTTTTTTTTTTGAAATAAAATGTTTTTTTGTTATGTTAAGGACCAACTTTTTTCGGTTCACTACTGTCCTGTTTTTCAGCACCTCTAACTTTCTTCTTCAACTTTTGTCTTATTTCATGAACTTCTTTCCCATCTTACTGTTTCTATGCCCTTTCTGCATAGATTCCTCATTTTCTTATCTCCATACTAAATGGTGCCTTCCTCCTTCCTCTCTTCGATACGCTCTATTTTTGAAGCGGTTAGGGAGGCTTAAACTAACTTATAATCTAATCTAATCTGTTAAACTGACACAAATTTATCTTCATTTCTTGTTCCTTTCTGAATGAAATAAGTTCGAATTCGAACAATTAATACCGACTTATGAAGTGAAATGAGCGAATAGATATCCAAAAATCCTTCGATGCGTTCGTTTCACGCGTACGCTTTTAGTGAATCTGTTCGCCTTCAATTTTCCAATCTCGAGAAACGCTGATGCTAGTTACCGGCAACCTCTGCTTTGAAGTTATTTATCATTGTATTACTTTTTTTAATGTTGGTAAAAGAAATGAAAATTCCTGGAAGTTGACGTAGCATAATGATGAAATTAATTTTACGAGTCGTTGACTTATTTCAATACGTGTTTTTGACTGAAACCTTTTACTGTAATTAGTAATTTTAAAACCACTCAAAATAGTTCCAATTTTTAGCTTGGAAATTTTTTCACAGAACCATAAAGATTTTTTATTAAAAACCTCTTCGCACCGGAACTGATGATCCGGTAAGGATTCTTGCAATTAGGGGAAGTCAGTTCGCACATGTTGCGTGAGCGGCGGCGGCGGGAGGAGGATTTGGAGGACTGAGATGCGGTTGAGGCCTCACACGGTAGCTCCTCCCCGCTCTGGATGCCGTTACGGGGCCATTCTTGGCCGCTCATGTGAGACAATCGAGTTACGCCGACCCCAGCTCGCGACTTCTTTGCTGGTGCTCCTGGCTTGGCTCCAGTTGCAGGTGTTGCTGTTGTTACAAGTGTTGCTGTTGTTACAAGTGTTGCTGTTGTTACAAGTGTTGTTGCTGTTGCACGTGTTGTTACTGCTAGTGTTACAGGTGGTGTTACAGGTGTTGTTGCTGGTGTTGCAGGTGTTGGTGCAGGTGTTGTTGCTGGTATTACAGATGTTGTTGCTGGTGTTGCAGGTATTTTTGCAGGTTGTTGTTGGTGTTACAGGTGTTGTTGCAGGTTGTTGTTGGTGTTACAGGTGTTGTTGCAGGTTGTTGTTGGTGTTACAGGTGTTGTTGCAGGTTGTTGTTGGTGTTGCCGGTGCTGCTGTTACAGTTACAATTACACGATTCGCTAAAAACGAAATTCTTCAGCCTAGGTTCATAGTTTCTAATCTCTACGAAAACGTTTCATACGACAAAAATTAGATCTGAACTTCACTGCAATCAAAAGCGTTGAGAAAAGAGTACCAGTGAAATTAAAGCAAAGTTCCGTTACCAAGACCACACGTGCGTCAGAAGCACGACGCACGTACGTACTGCATTGCAGTTAAATATTCAGTATATAATGACACTGTTAGCAGAACTTCACACATTTTTGCGGGCAATTTTGAATGGTTCCCTCCCCACTCCGCCAATGCATCCCCCTCATATGTGGAGTTGGGGGGGGGCCAGGGGAGGAGGTTTTGTGGAAATGGGGAGGTGGTGTGGAGGTGGGGAGGTGGCGAGGTGGTGGGGGCGGGAAGATGTTACAATCAATTACAGTTATGGCCCGACC
This sequence comes from Morinoia aosen, assembly GCA_030386875.1. Lineage (NCBI taxonomy): Eukaryota > Metazoa > Arthropoda > Malacostraca > Amphipoda > Talitridae > Morinoia > Morinoia aosen. The sequence continues at coordinate 50,850,255 of CM059564.1, forward strand.
ACGAGACAATCTGAGGTGGAATTCGCAGCCTCTGTGAAATGAGTTCCCCGTGCGTGGGACCGAGTGTCATTGCGCAGTCGCTGGGGCGGATGTTGGGTGCCAGAGCCGCCGGGTGCGCGTGGTTACGCGGCGTGGGGTGTGTGGGGGCTAAGGGTCAGGGACACATCTTATGATATATTATATGGAGGGTGTATTTATTCCCGCAAGCTTATTTTATATGTCTTAAATTTTACTTTGCATATCCACACGTTTATTTTTGCATGTCCACAAATTTATTTGCATGTCCTCCACAATTTTATTTTTGCATGTCTACAAATTTATTTTGCATGTCCACAAATTTATTTTGCATGTCCACAATTTTAGCTTACATGTTTACAATATCATTTTACGAGTCCATAATTTTTTTACATGTTCACAATTTTATTTTTTGTGTCTATAATTTGATGTGTTATGAATAAATTACGCGTAACGGGTTTATTTTTATGAACGGAGTATGTGAATTCCTCACCCAAATCACGCGTCAAAGTAAGGCTACTTTTTATGACGACGACAACGGTTTTTTGAGCTGTACCATTCAGGGGGAAGAGCAATTGTACCTGTCGGAATTGGCGTTCCCAGGGGAAAATGGGAGATCCTGAACAGAAGGTTATGTAGGCCTTCCTCAAGTTGAAACGCAATCTTTTTTTTTTGTGCGTGTCTATTACGGACTATCTTTTTTCGGTTTCAGCACCTATCGGTGTCTTTATCAACTTTTACCTTGTATAATAAACTTCTTTTTGTGTCTGTTTTTATGCTTGGGATGTGCAAAGACACGTTACTGTATGCATAGATTTCTTTTTCCTTTAATTCTGCACTAAGTGAGGCCTTCCTCTCTTCGGAACATTTTTTTGTGGTTTTGGAAGGCTTACACTAATTTATATTCTTATAACTCAGTAGCTCATTGCTCAAAATGAGTAGCTCATTGTCTACAATGTATCAAGTGTTTGCTGAAAAATGAAAAAAATAACCTTGGAAGCAAATAATATCCGAAAATAATAAAAAGAATGATGTACCATTATGTTTGTATTGTGAGCGAATATTATCTAAGCGAACCGAAGTTAACGTTTAAATCACAATACACACGGTGACAGAATCGCTTGATTTCTATTGAAACGTTCTAATTAATCGAAATTTAAGTCTGATTTAATGTCGGCGTTTAATCTCAGTTGTGCACGATATGAGGGTGGTGCAACAACTAGTATCATTTACTGAAAGGTTGAGAACCTTCCTCTTTGGTTTTATTTCCTACAACACTTACTCCTGATAGCCATAAACGAATATCTCATCGCATTCAGCTCAGAAATTGTACGATTTTTTCTCTAACACATTAACCGCCACAGGTTAAACTAAAGTTCCATAATCCACTCAAATTCAAATTCAGTTGCAGTTAAAAATTTTGATACACCCAATCATAACCTGGATCGTGCCTTCACCAAGCTTTGATTAATTAAGTAGTTACGAAAATTGAGTCAGTGCCAATTGGTCGGTAGCATTAATACAATTACCACCGTTTACCACCGGTGTATCACATGGCGGTTGACGTGCTTAATAAATGTGCATTATGTAATGTTTTTGTACTTGCTTTACACTTTTCACTGTTAATTTTATCATGACTTTTTCCCCTTGCAGATGGCTCGGTGTGCTCAGAAGAGGGTGGTCACAGCGCAGCTCCTGCTGTTGCTGCTGGCCACCGTCAACTCTCAATACATCGGCGAGGAAGAAAAAGATGCCATGCAGAAAACCGCCAAGTGAGTTAAATATCTTCCATTTTAATATTCCAAGCTACAACGCTTGCTTTGCTGTTTTGATATCATGAAGAAACGCTCGTTAAGAAACCTCTCCTGTACACGGATATGAACCAAGCGCTATTTGCATTCCTCATGCGATAGCGATTGGTTGTATTTCGACGAAAATAGCGCTCCAGGTTGAGCAAGAGGCGTCGTAAGCTGTGCATGCAAGCAGCGTTGCAGGGTCCCGTCTTCACGAGGGGACGCATGTTCTTGCGCAAGTCTTGGCCTGGAGGATGCATGCCTGCCTGGGAACAACTTTCTCCTCGCCAGAAATGAATTGTGTTTTTGAGTTGGCATTCTTGATGACTTGTTTTTTTGGCGAAAGAGAATTTCGTACTGCTGGGCGTGCGACGAAAATGAGTCTTGGAAATTGCCATCTCCTTCAAGCTTAATTTGTCATTAGCATCATGATGGGAAGGGAATGTGTTTTCTACGTTATTTCTTATTTGATGTGTACCAGCTGGGGTTTATCTATTTAATACTACTCGAGCGTATTGAGCCATCTGCATATATTCAAGGTTCTGAAGGTTTTCTGTTCAATTGCACATAACTTATCGCTAAGACTAGCTCACTCTTATACACGGATGAGTGGAACCGTTTCCTCTTCCTTGCCATCTCCTACATATGTGACTGCACAAACAGAAGACGATTATTTAAAATAAATAAATTGTCATTATTATGTTTTTAACTAGGAATATTGCCAGGAATTTGTGTGTGACCAGCGGTTGTCTTCGTCACATCTCTGTCTTCTTTTGTAAAAATTATGTAAGATAACGTTCAAAATTATACTTGAAGCAGCTGTTCTTTGTTCATGCAGTGTTTTTTTGGGTCCGCATTTCTACAATACGCCTCGAATTCGATTGTATGTTCTCTGTATCTCTTACATACGTAATGCACATCAGTTTAAATTTCATAACTGCCTAGTTAACTGACTGGGTCTTGGCTTTATTTATGCCAGATTATATTTTCATCATTAGGTACTTTTTAAGTCGTTAACGTGTAATGCATTATAAGCTCGTGAGCTTCTTGCTCCAGCAGTATCCACTGTCAAGTCCATGGTTTTACGCATTAATGATCTATTTTTTCACAAATGATATTGAGAAAAAAGATTACACATTAATTAGTTTGTATAGACATACGTTTGTATAGTCGTCAGTTAGCAAATACCGCGTTGTCTTAAGTGGCTAACAGAATTACTAGCTAACTGAAATGCCTACCGGAAAAAATACCAGAATGCATACCCCAGTGTACACGTCTCCCTGTTCACCCTCATTCCTCCAGTGAGCTTTGTTGTATTGTTCCCCAACTGCTAGCCTATATCTAGTGTCGACTCTGTCCAAATTCTATTTCGTCTAGCTTCCAGTTTGTCTGGCCTCTGGTTTGTTTGGCTTCCAGTTTGTCTGGCTTACAGTTTTTTCTGAATTTTAGCTTCTAGTTTGTTCAGTTAACACTGTATCTATCTCAAGTTACTTGCTTGTTTGACTACCACCTGCAAGTGTGTCGATAGAGGCAACATGCTGTATTTTGCCTGGGTGCTTGTGCAAAGCGCTGGCTGCTGGCGCGACTCGATGTACAGGTGGCTCATCTAGGTCGCGCCATCTGGAAGCTCCGTGTCTGAATAAGGCAGCAAAGGGCAGCTGTGGCATGCAGATACTTGCTCGAGTGGTCGTGACAACGGTACACAGGGGCTCCAGAGGCAATATATAATTAACCTTGGCGTTCGACCAGCTAATGTGAATATACATTAACGACCCCGTAGAGTCGAATCTTTACTGGAGATTGGGTTTCTCTGTTCCCTAGCTCATATCTGTTGCTACGTCAGGTGATATTTTTAACACCTTTTGACCTTGGCGTTAGTGAAAACCAGTAGCTTCGGCAGGAGGTGTTTCAATACGACCGCAAGCTTCTCACCGTTGTCAATCCATCTCTCCCTCCTTAGCGCCAATTTAGCTAGTTCGAATTTGAAGAACATTATAGCATCAATTCGAAATAAGCTTTCATGTTATTTTTGAGAAGTGGAGTCTCTATACTAGCAAGCCCACTCTTTTTTGTCGTCCCCACCTTGTAAAACTTTTTTATTTGTATATTTTCATGCATAGATTTTATTGAGATTTCGTTGAAGATTGAATTATCGATAATTTTGAAGCAAGCCATCAATATCGACAGCAGAAATAATACGAACACTTGAAGGTCGGGGATTTATTCTCCAGCAAACAACGTACACACCACGGAAAGACTTTTACGAGGGGATATATAGAATATATATATATATATATTATAGAATATATATATATATATGTATAAATACATATATAGAAGTGGAACTTGCTTGTTCAATTGAATTATTACCGCAAAGCTTCCTATTTCACTGAATGCTACCCGTTTTCATGCGAAGATTATGATCGATTTCTGGAATAAATTTTGAAACTAAGGAAATTATTGAGATAAGTTATTTTCTGCAGGAATGTGATTTCGTCAGAGTTCCGACTACCCGAACATGAGTGCACAGATGAAGTTTAACCTTTGCCTTTAAAAAACATGGAGTAAAAGTACGTCTAGAAAGGGTTTCTGTGAGCCTCGTTCGAATTGTGGCCGTAAGGGGAAGAAGACCAGTTCTTTGATCAACGTCTTTGTGTTCTTGTTTTTTTATGGTATAAATAATCGAGCTTTAAAGAAGCTTGATTTCTTGCGACGAATACTCGTATACAATGGGTGCAATAAATATCCGATACAGGGTTGAAAGTGTGTGTACCGTAGTTACATAACACAAAATGAATCGAAAATTGAACATCTTCCGTATTTTTGTAGGCTGAATAGAAATTCAGTTTGAGAATACACAAATAGTGAACTATTGGTATGATATCGACAGAATAATCAGATTATCGCCTCTAAAAGTGTCCAACACGCACAAAATTGATTTCAAAACTATTATTTACAGACGAGCATTTCAGAGCAGTTTACGTGAGGAATGCTGTAGAACTTGATCGAAAAACAGTCGACCTCTTCCATTCACAACAGCGCCCTTTCCTCAATGTCTGAGAGAAATGCATGAGAGGGAGAATACCTTTCAATTCAAGAATTCAAATATGGCAGACACCGAAGGATTGCCAGAAAAGGTTTCCTCAGAAAGCTGCAACTTTTGAATCTATGAGAATTAGCGCATCCAGAGGGAAGATGTGCGATCGCAAGCTCAAGGTTAGATAGGCTTTTTTGTTAAAATAAAATAGTTTTCTATTACCCACTATATTTTTATCCCCGCTGTCCTATTTTTCAGCAGCTATTAATTTATTTTTTAACTTATATCTTATTTCATAAGCCTACTTCACTAGCTGCTCCTATTCGTAGAGTACCTTGTGTGTTAGCACACCTTATACAAATATTCTATTTCCTCATATCCATCCTAAATGGCGCCTTTCTTCTGCCTCCCTTTGAAACACCTCTGCCAAGCAATTGGCAGTGCAGCATGGTTTCAAGCAGAAGCAAATAAAAATTATCTGATGACGCAAAGCTTGTTGAGAGTGTGTAGCGAACAGTAAACTAAGGATTCAGCGTAGGAACCCAAGAAAATCATCAGATTTAGAAAGAATATGTTAAGGAGAATGTACCAAGATACCTTGGACTACTCGCAAGAACCTTGTAAGTGAATATTCCTAGCGGTTGAAATCCGTACTCGCGACGTCACCAAATACTGTTTTTTATAGATGAATCGGACACTTTTCGAAGCTTTCATTTTATGTTTGGCCCACAATCAAATTAATATTTTACTACTTATGCATTATGATCCAATTTTACATTCAGTGTTCAATAATAAATGAGAAGTTCAAATTTCGATTACTCTGCTGTTTTTTAAGTTAGGGACATAAGCTTATGATCATGTATTGTTTTTTTTACTTCCGCTTAACGTGTATGCGCTCTACGTGGAAGTGTACTATATGCTTATTTGTATTAAGACATCATTTTTTTTCTATGTTAAAATGATTCACTAAATTAATAGAATTTTGAACAGCAAATGCTTCGCACACAGTATTTCGCTGGTAATGATATTGACTCTGGTAAATTAACTTCGTGAGCATTCCCGATTCGTGTTCGAGAGACAATACACCGCTCGCCAACTTTAATTATAACCTATAGTCTATATCTGAGCGCGTGCGCGGTGTGATGGCTTCAGCAGAGCTCACGCTAAATTAAACTGTATAAATATCTGAAAAGTTTCTCTCACATTCAAACGATTTATGCAAGTTGTTCCTTCACACAGGAATATAGACTTCGTATCGAATTTGTTAATGTAGCACGCAATATTGACCATTACCAAGATGTTCAGCTTAAAGATATGTGAGGTTCTGAACTTATAGTTAGGTAGCCTGTTTTTGGTTTTGTTTTGTTACGGGCCATCTTGTTTCGGTTCACCACTGTCCTGATTTTCAAGCACCTTTAACTTTCTTCTTCAACTGTTATCTTGTTTCATAAACTTCTCTCTCAACTTACTGTGTCCATGCACCCTGCGCATAGATTCCGCGTGTCCTGAAAGTCCATAGTAAATGATGCCTTCCTTTGAAACGCCTTTGTTGCAGTTAGGGAGGCTTTAAATAACATCAAATCTGATTTGCAGTACGGCATGTGTTATTACCATTGTTTTATAAGTTTATATTCAATACCTGTGTACGTATTACTAGCTTTGTGTGATAGTACGGCCAGTTACTTGTTCTAATTAAAAGCTATACGCAGATGGGAATACTGGCCGCTTCAAGTAAAGGCTCGGCAGGGGACAACTGCGAAACCTAGCCGCAGTGTGCAACTGCGAGACCTAGCCGCAGTGTGCAACTGCGAAACCTAGCCGCAGTGTGCAACTGCGAAACCTAGCCGAAGTGTGCAACTGCGAAACCTAGACGCAGTGTGCAACTGCGAAACCTAGCCGAAGTGTGCAACTGCGAAACCTAGCCGAAGTGTGCAACTGCGAAACCTAGCTGAAGTGTACAACTTTCGAAATACACAACCGCGAAACTTAGGCACAAAGCGAACATCCTGATGAGGCTGGAAGTTCAGGTTGTGGAAGCTGACTTCCTCCTTCCCGCTGACCTGACCGACACTGCGCCGGTGACCTCCGCGCGGTGAAAGTGAATGTAGGTCTCTCGTACCGTCGTGCGTCTCGCTAGAGTGTGTGAGCTCCGCTACGCGCTCGTTGTCCCTTAACACTTTGACTGCGACGTGCACCACCGGTGGTACACGGAGGAAATTTTCATAATGCTACTGACCGACCTCAAACTGAATTTTCATAGATACTTAATTAAAGCTAAATGAAGGCACGATCCAGTTCATGCTCGGTATTTTCCAAATATCTTACTGCAATTGACTTTGATTTTGAGTTTGGTGTTGAACTTAATACCTATTTAGTTGCCGCAGTCAAAGTGTTAAGACGTTGACAACGTATTGGTACATATGCGTACCACTTCGTAAATTATTCCTTTAAGTACCGGTATAAAAGGTGGGATTTCAAATGTTTCACTGGCTTCATTTAGAATAAATTAGAGCCTACAAGATAAAATATTTTAGTGAAGGGATGAAAATTTAATCGAGCAGTAAAGACCGTTTTTCAATTCCACTACTTCCAGCCTAACCGAATTAACCGTGGCAACCTTCAAACGTAGCCAAAGTGCTAACACGTTAACTGTGGCGAGTTAAACTCAAGTTCAATATTAAACTCAAATGAGATCAATTTTGAAAATATCGAACATCAAATAGGTCATCCCTCAGAGAGGTATAACTATTGTACCTATGGGAATTAGCGTTCACAGGGGGAAAATGTGTGAGGGCCCGAGCTGAGAGTTAGGTAGTGATTCTTTTTGTTGAAATAAAATGTTTTTGCTATGTTAAGGACCATCTTATTTTCGGTTCACTGCTGTCCTGCTTTTCAGCACCTACTACTTTCTTCTTCAACTTTTATCTTGTTTCAGAAACTTCTTTCTCAACTTACTCTTTCTATGCCCCTTCTGCATAGATTCCGCATTCCCTTAACTTCATGCTAAATTGTGCCTTCCTTTTTCCTCTCTCCTCTCTTCGAAACGTTTTTTTTTTAGCAGTTAGGGAGACTTAAACTAACATAATCTAACTTAATCAAATATATCGTACATTCATTTAGTTTTCACTGAGTATTTATAGAAATTGAGTTAGTGACTGCTGGTCGGTCAGCTGCATTATGAAAATCCCCTCAGTGACCAGCAATGAATCCCATCGCAGGAAACGTTTTAAAAGATCCAGAGGCACCAACTGCGTGAATTTTATAATATATTTCACAGAAATGGTACAGAGCGAATAGGTCTCTTTCAATAATCGTTGCAAGACTGAAAGGTTTGTGATGCTCATTATTGTCCGACGTATGCGTTTTGGTTCTTAGATGAGAAGGAATCTACACGTTGTATTAAAAATAAAATCCCGTAAAACAAGGTGTGAATACAGACAGCTTTCGTGCAATTTTCCGCCTTTAATTTGTTTTCATGTGAGTTTAATGTTCGCTAAAGTGAACATTATTTCTTATTTTACACTTTAGAACTGCTGGTACCTGATTCTTTAGCGTTGAGGAAAATACGATGGTTTTTCCTTGGAAATAGTTCCAATGTAGTGCATAAAGCATGAAACAAAAATTGTTAAAGAAATGAATGAAGTAACGAGGTGTATAAAATTAATAATAAGCCATACGAATCGGTAATAGGAGAAAATAAAATTAAAAATAATTGCTCTAATGTGGTTGAGAATTTGAAAAGTGTCAAACAATCGATAATAGTACAAAATGCTACGTAAATGAAGAGATGCCAGATGACTGCATTAAATGTTGAATTATAAAGTCGTAATTGCACTGCACCGCCTCCCAAACTTCATTCCCTGATAGCTTCATGATTCCCATAGCTTCTGTGAAAGATCAAATTATTGAGGACCAAGAATCACACGGTATCAAGCGCCAAATACATCTAGCTATACCGAGTTATGCATACCGCTGTCATCCCCAAAGTTTCCTTTGTCTGCAGAGTTAGCCGTAAGTACGGGAAGATAGCTACAAAATGTCGAATGTCTCTATTAGTTACTGAGATACGACGGTTTCTAACTCGCCAAACTTTTGATTTCGTTTCCTGCCGATTTTGAAAAGTGGCGCATGGACTGTGTGATTCTAATGGCCTCAATTGTACTCGGAGTATTATTGTGCTTTTAAAGTTTCTCAAATGAGCATTTCTAAGCTTGAAAACATTTGTGCACTGTCAGAATTCAACGTATTTATAAAACATTGTGCTTGTAGCGACCTACTCCTAACAATTTTAGGTATAATTCAAGAACTGTCACGCGTGTACTCGGTATCGCGCATTGCGTTTCGTACATTATGCAAGTCCCATGAAGCCTTCCTTTCCATAAGCAAACAGGTCAACACTGCGCGTTAAACATGGCATTGTGGTATAAATTCGAGAGCCGCAGGGCAGTGTGTAACAACTCACCAGCGCGTGGGCCTGCGATGCGTGAATACGTGGGAGGCAGCGAGCAACGGCCGAGTCTGCACCCTCTCCGTAAGGTCATTCACATGCATTACTGAAATTATAGCCCATGTGTTTGCGTCGTGCACTTAGCGCAAGGATTATAGATATTTTACCTAGGTGATATATACCGTAGATATTATATTCGCGGACTATCAATCTCAAACGCAGATTGCGCGCTAAGTGTTGTGTGAAATGGCGAAAATTTCCCTGGGTGGTCCTTCATTCTTCTTGTGGAGACTCGCTCCCCTACCGGAGAGAAGTAAGCGAGAACGACAGTCCAATGGATGGCGAGTGTCATTTTCATGCCCAGCAAGTTCTGATGTTAGCATTTTTCAGTATGTTCGTCTGATGGCTGTTGTTGCTGCAGCGCAGTTTAAACACTCTTTTTTGTCACACATACATTGAAATTACATCTGAGCTGTACGTGAAAAGCATTGATTGCGATTTATCTACTCCATTTTCTGAGTTAAAGGATGTATCAAGTTCAGTTGAATTCCCGTGGTAGCGTTTTGAATCAAATTGTATTCTCCATTCTGGATATTTTCCGATCTCATTATTCGAAGTCGTTGATATCTAATTGTATAGCAAATCCAGTTAATGTTTTTCTGTAATTCCTGAGCATTTTTTACCTTTTGGATGAGTTTTTTGACCCGCGACAAGTCGGTGAGAGGCGTGACATGACCTATAGGAACATGAGAGATCTGCCCACTCATCACGCAAGTCACACCCACGCGCTCCTGAGGTAGGTCGACAAGCTCCAAATTCGCTCTATAAAAGTTGGCGCTCATCGAGAAGCCTTTACACAAGTTACGGCTCATCGAAAAACCTTTACACAAGTTGCCGCGCATCGAGCAACCTTTACACACGTTGCTGCTCATCGAGAAACCTTTACAATAGTAGCTGCTCATCAAGAAACCTTGCGTGCGGACACGGGCGCATCACTTTACTCCACTGGTGTATTTTAATGCCACGGCTCTGAATTAGGACGTTGAATCTTCTTAAGCTACAATTTTTCAAGCTATATGTCAGGAATTCATTAATAAATTTTATCCTTTCACGTTTCTTGAGGGCTTAGTGCTCCACTAGCGGAAGATGATATTTCTTCAGTGAACTTAGTGCACTACACTGCAACTCGTTATTTGATGCTGGTGGTTTGATAATTGAAGCTTGTCTAGCTTTGCACTCAATAGAATCAGCAACGATTGCAGTTGAAGTCACTCTGGATTTTTTGTGAAGGAGAACTTGTTTGCCGAACAAATGACAATATTCGAGTTTTCTTTATCTCGCGCAAAAAATCGCTGTTCATTACGTTTTTTCAGGTAAATTTGGTATTGCCGAGCAATAGAAATATTGCAATATTGCTGTAGAAACTGGTTGAATCCTACTTGCGGAGTCGTGAATTTTCTAGCCCTGGTAGCAGATTCCTGAATGTTTTAGTCATTGTTGCAGATTCGTGGACTTATGAGTTCTGATACCAGAGTCGTGAATTCATGTGTTTTTGTAGCGGATTCATGAATTTTTGAGTCTTTGTTGCAGATTCGTGGATTGCCGAATCATATATAGCCTGTTTGAGCTCAAGTGAAGTCCAAGTAAAACAAGTGTGTAACTTACGAAATTTAAGCGTCACGTATAAAGAAAAGAGTTATTTTAATTCAAGTCGGTTGAAACTCTTGAAGAAATTCTCCCCTCAAAGAAATCAAACTTCTGTATGCGTGGGAATTGGTGCTACTGGGAAAAAGATGTGAAGTCCCGAGTTGGATATTAGGTAGGCCTTAATTTTGTTCAAATGGAGTAGATTTCTTTTCTGGTTAGAGAATATCTTTTTTAGTTAACTGATCTTCATTTTTTATCGCTTATTTTTCCGTTTTTCAACTTTCACCGTATTTCATAAACTTCTTCCAATATTGCCCATTCCACGCGCTGGATATATGGACACCTTCTGGGCATGAATTTCTAGTTCTCCTAATTCAGAAATAAATGACTCTTTCCTCCCTTGCACTTGGACATCTTTATTTTGATTTAGAGGGCATAAACTAGCTTACAAGTTTAAAAAATTATATTAAAGTTGATGGAGTCGTTTAGCAAATTAGTGAATTCTGGATGCAAGAAATATAAACTATACTTAATAACAGTTGCTTATTTGTATTGTTTGAACCTGAACTTGTGTTCATCGGAGGGTTGAGGAAAGGAGATGAACTTGAGTCAGGGCGCTCCGAGGTAGTCATTACGAGCGTCAGATAGCGGCATCCTGTGGGGGCTGAGAGACCCCTTGGGGCGCTTGCTAAACGCTGCCTCCCCGCAGGGATCTGAGGAGAGTTCAAATGCATTTGATCACGTACCTACCGACATGATTCTCTACACTAGCAGGGGCCGTGGGGGCGCATCTGAGGTACGGAGAGTTGACCCTGAACGGAGATTGTAGTGTGTATGTGTGTCCTTCTAATATTACTAAAAGCATTCTATCTCACTACTCCAATGGAGGATTGATTTCGCAGAAATCAATCTATTTCATTTGCTACTCCAATGTTATTGGGTGTGCCAAAAGCATCGCGTCTCGATTCTGCAATCTAAGGAGGATTGAATGTTCATTAATATTACCCATGTAAAGTTTTTTGGTTCAAATACACATGGAGGAGATCTGTCTCCCTGTTTTATCCCTTCATTTTATCGACTTCTGTTGTTCCATCGCCTGAAGGACGCGGTACTTGGGCATGGCTGTCGCGTCATTGACTGGGTGTTTAGAATCTCCTCCTGCCGACTATCTAATGACGGCAACCAACGTCACGATGGAACCATCGAAGTGAGCTGCTGTAATATTCAAACATCATGCGGTCATTTTGGCTAAGGATGACGAGCTTACTGGGGTCGCAATTTTTTTTTTTTAATTTTCATCTTGGGATTTTCACACTCTTTTTTGGCTCTCGTAACGGAAGATATATGCTCTGAAAAATAAGGATGCAGTTGAGCGTTGGATACAAAGAGTTGAGTTAGAAATAAATGTGACGTAACCAAAAAGTGAAATTTACTTATTAATTTTTCCATTTTTTGAGGGTCGTGCATCCAGCATTTACGACATCGAATTAAACACCTAATCAGTTTCCACCGACACTCTGTGTTAAATTTGAAGGTATGGAAAGAAACAATTTAGCAATATTTGCACATGTACTGTCAGTATTGTTCACGAATCCGTAAATGTGGACTTAATTTTATGTTTGGTGCATCATGGAGAACATTCTGCGTTTAGTATCATGTTTTGATATTTGTTCTTATTATTATAATTACTATAAAAAAATTCGGTCGTGCGAGTTACCACCTTTTCACAACAGAACGTGAACGAAATAAGTATTGGGAGCGACAATGCCCTGCTAAATTATTTTTCACCGACGATTTTTCCATTCGGTGATGGAATGCGCGACTCCGCGTGTCGACGGCGAAGGACGCACCAGAATTCGTTCTCTCATTAACAAGAAGATTTGAACTCAGTACCTCAGAAGTGGCAAGTGCCAGCCGCAGTTGTTGCAGCTATTGCTGGTGTTGCAGCTGTTTCTGATGTAGATACAGCTGACGTTACTGCAGCCACTGTTAACGCTGTTGCAGCTATTGCTGATGCTATTCCAGCTGTTACTGACGATTTTACAGCTACTACTAGTGTTTCTATCGCGCTGTAGCTGCCACTGTCGTTGAAGCCGCTGGTGCTACTAGCCTTGGCCCGAATAACGCTTCTGACGCCTTGCCCCTCTCTCTTTTGCTCCCTCCTCTCCACAACGGTGCTCGTTCTCATGCCAACTGCACCTTCTAAACTTGATTCAAGAACAGTTGAATGAATCGCTCATTTTCTTGTGACAAGCGTTGGAATCTCTTTCGTAGCTTTGCATTAGTCATCTTATGAACTTAATGTTCCCGTAACCCTCTGAAAATATATGAAAAACCATCGCGTCGTGGCCAAATTTTATGTGAAAAAATAAGTACTCGCAACTAATACCATACAATTACCAAAATAAGGTAGTTTACTTAAAGGGACAGTTCGGGTTAAAAAAAAGTCTAGAAGTTCTCGGTGGGTTTTCTGAGATATCTACCGTAGGTGTAAATTGTTATGAATATGTTTTTTTATTTGTGCGTATTTTTCGTAACCATGCATGAAAAAAATTATTTTTAAAAAACATGAAAAAACATGTGTTACGGAAAATTCTAATCCTCGTACAATTTTGAACTCAGAGAACTGAGAAAATATTTTATTGATAGGAAATTGTCTTGTCCAGAGATCCGGTGCAAAATTTTTTCGATTATTTGATTTTTTGAGTTTTGAGAACTTTTTTCCCTAAAAATGACGTTTTTTCCACTTTTATAAATAATTTGCTTCTAATTTTTAAGGTAAATTGAAATTTATAAAACTTTTGCATCGGATCTATTTTCCCTTTCAAGCGCTATTGATTGGTATGCTCGCCATCTCTGTACCTTCAAAACTGTGGGAGGAATAGGTTTTCGAAAATCAAAAAGTGAGTTTGCAGAAACACCATTTTTCAAAAAAAAAATTTCGTTCTTTACTAATTTTTAAATTGAGTCTTTTGAGCGATCTGTACCTTCTTATGTACCTTCAAAACATTGGGAAAGGACCCATATCAAAAGTCAATAAATACAAGTTTCAGAACAGTTTTTTTAACAATTTTTTTTGCAAAGCTGCCTAATTTTTTTCAATTACCTGTATTTCTTTGTAGCTCTTTTTAAGCCCTTTCGATTGATATAATTGTCATTCCTCTAGCTTTAAAACTCCTGGAGGCGCTTATGTTTACATAGCCAGCTAATTAGCTGATGACTCAGCAGCCGGACTCAAAACAAACACTCAATTACACCATCATAATTTATCACTGAGTAATAGAATGTTTCGTTTGAGTACAAAAGCATTTCAAGTAAGGCCATGCATGAACTCTCATACTATTCCCGTAGAGAAACACTCAATACTGGCTCGTAACGGGGGGGAAGAGGGAGGTCACCCATCCATTGGTGCACCCCAAGGTCACACTAGTGAGCGTCTTTTACCCCGTCCAGAAGACTAACCAATTGACGTACTTGAAAGCCAATTATATCGTTGGATGCGCAAGAAAAATCTCTATAAGATGAATTTATAAACCGAAAAATGACCATAATCCGAAAATAGACCCGAACCGTGCCCTTAAGCCTGCATGTAGTAGCCTCCGCTGCTGAATATATATGTAAAACTGAGAAATATCTTGGACATCCCACAACAGATTAGCGAAGCGAATTTTTAAGTAATTAATATAAAAATTTAATAATTTACTTCATAAAAGTCAAAACACATTTTTCTAGTTAGCACATCATCATACTCCTCAATTGCTCATGCGAAAGTTCCCGTTCTTGAATTATTTTCCACTCTCACGGATCGTTCCTTCCTCAGAGTTGATGGCCTGACCAGAGACCTCGACGAAATCGGGCCCGCCATCTACACGAACAAGACGACGACCTACCTGAACTGTGCCGCGGGCTCTATGTTCGTGGACATCGAGTTCAAAGACCCTTTCTTCGGTATCATCTACCCCAATGGCTCCCGTCAGTCCGCCTGCTTCACGCACGGCAGCGGAGAGAAGAAGTACCACTTGGAGCTGCCCCTCAAGGGCTGTGGTACCACTAGGGTGAGTGCGAGGCATTCATGATAGAAGGACTTGCCAATAATAATGATTTGCAGTCTTATTAACGCACCATCGAGGCTGAAGTGTGAGGAATGGTTGCAACATCAAGAGTAGAGTGGATAACAAGAGTGAATATCAATATCTAATATTGTTTTAGATTATCGATAGTACATAAATTAACGCTCTTACTTCCAGATCGAGCGTCGGGTGTTCCTTAACAACATCATCGTGAGGTTCCACAAGGAGTTCGAGCTCAAGGGAGATGAAGTCAAGACCATCATTTGCCGCTACCCAAGTCCAGAAGTCCTTCTGCCTCCTGTTCCTGCTCCCATTATGTAAGATATTACGTTTAATCAGAAAGTGCAAGCTGTGTGTAATGTGCCTTGTTGTTGTAGCCGAAATTTTATATGCAGAAATTCTTAGGGTCAATGAGACAATTATGCTCTCCTGAAGTTGGAATTATAAAGAAGCTGTAGTAAAGCAAAGCTCTGATTTATAAGTACACCACGTACTTGGGAAGCTGTTTGATAAAGGCTTTTTATTTTATTTTATGAAATACAATATTTCCTTTGACTAACAACGCGCTGGGCGAACCGCACCAGTAAACTGTATGCGACAGATGGTAATCACCTATTACTTTTCTGAATATTGAATGTCATTTTACGTACTGTTTGGGGGATGAAGTAATCGTGGAATGTAGGCAAAATATCACTTTTTTAACTCGAGTTTTGCCAAGTTCAACTATTTAGAAATCCTGTCATTCGTTCCCTTTTGAACAGGAACATTCGGTTAGAAGCAGGTTATCAATTTTCATACCAAAGATTTCATCTTCTTTAAATTTTCTCTAGGCATTCGCATTACAACCCATATTGAAATGCATTTTAAACAATACAAATATAATATTTCATGTTCTGCAGTCTCCCGGAAGCGACGATATCCCCGGCCCCAAAGCATGTAGGTGAGATAGAGATCCTTCTCATCATCTGCGGCATCCTGTTCTTAGCTTTACTACTTGTGGGCATGGCTTGTTCCTACACGTGCCTCAAGAAGAGGAACATCCGTCTTGTGAGACGGCGTCCTATGTCTTTAGGACCACCGTCTACTTTATCAAAGATGTCAGGGTCTATATTAATAGACGGCCTCAAAATTCCACGGGCTACTGTAACTTCAACGTCTGGATCAGACACCGCTCTCGTGTCCCAGTCAGAAACGCTGCCCTCAGACTACCCCTCTGAGTCGCCTTCCAGCGGGTCCGAAGTGGAAGAGGGCGACGTGCATTCTCTGGAGCGCGTCAGTGTGCGTGAGGAGATCCAAGCCTATGAAAACACCGCCTTTGAAATAGAGGATCGTTTGTCGTCAGTTTATTCCGACGGAATGATCCAGAGCGACGCGGAAATGGTAGCCGCTCATCAGATGGTGAAACCACCTCAACCATCTTTCATGGTTCGGGTGAAGCGTCCAGCCACCCCACCAAAAACTCCGGAGCCCGATTACCCCATCCAACTGGCCAACTCCCAGAGTCTCACGACCATCTTCGAGCGCGACGAAAGCTTCCGACCCGAGAGCTTGCCTGGATCTGAGCACGCCCTTATGCTTTCAGAAGCCGGGGACCTTGAACCTCCCGCCATGTTGCATCCCCCCATCAAGTATTCTCAAGTGCAGAAGAGGAGTCAGCACATTCCTCAGCCTCCCCCTCCGCCACCCTCTGATTACAACATTAGGCGCATTGAAAACTTGGAAACGATCGTCAAAGAAACCACTGACGTTCAGGAAACTGAGGAGCGAACAGCGAGAAGGCTTCATGCCCCTCGCCCTATTTCTGAGCCTGAGTCCGATTACGCGTCTGAAGCTCGCAGTGTCACTGACGTGGTTGAAGCTACTGCCGTGATGCCTCGGCAGCCCGTTCGGACCATGCACACCGTCGACGACCGACACTTGTCAACCATCACTGAGACTCATGTCACAGAAGATATTGAGAGACATAAGAGATACATTAAACAGGTAAGCCTATGGGTAGTTGGTATTTTAACTTTCCTAGAGAGTTATTCAGAAAAATATTCGTCGTCTTTTATTCTATGATTTATAAAGTGACAGTCCGAAGTCCCTGGGGAAGTGAATTTGAAATCAACGCTGTGAGGAATATTCCTATCTATCTTTTAGTCTAGCTAAACAGGATGGAGGCCTTCAACTTCAGTTCTGTGAATTGAAAAATTGTAGTTCTTGTTTACACTTCTTCAACCATTGACAAGCGCGTAAGGGGGAAAATTGTTACACAGAGTATTATCATGAATACGTCATCACGATATCTTACTCAGGTGCCATGTTGATTCCCTCTACAGCCGTTCATACTATACAAGCGTCCAGAAAAAAGGAGCATCAAATTACCTGAACTTTTGTTAAAGTCGTCTATATTATCACAAAGCTAACCAACCCTAATAAAATGCCTTGTATTCCTTCAGTATCACGTGCGCCCGAAGCCCCCGAAGTGGAACGTGGCAATCCGCCACTACCAGGCGCCGAAATACGCAGACGAAATGGAGTCGTCCGGACCAGAATGGGAGGCGTACAGCGAGCCAGGATCCGACGTGTTCCGGCGCCAGTTGTACCAAGGTGCCGACAGCGACACTGAGAGGCCAGAGATGCTGGAACATCCTCCACCCCCGAACTGGAACGTGCTCTTGCGCGTCTTACAGCCGCCTGAGACGCAGACGGCCGAGCGTTGTGTCCTCACAGATGAAGACCGCAACAAGTGGTACCAAATTCTGCACACAGAGTCCACCCTCAGGACCATGCTAACTCGGGCCACTGTCAGAGAAGACTATGAGAGGATCCGTTATGATCAGAGGTAGGAGGAAACCACTCATTTAATCCTATCAGACTGTATTATTTAGCTTTCTCTTTTATACTTCAAAAACTGGTACATAGCTTAATGAGTTTTTAAATGTTTGATAATCTTTCTCCATAAAATGAACTAAAGCATCATGCCCCCTCTTTCGCGCAATGTATTGTGAATGAAACTAAATAAAACTTCATGTCCCTCATTTGCAATACATTGCTATGCATTCTCTATAAAAGTAACAACAACCTTATGCCCCCTCATTCGCTATGCATTATCAATGAAAGTAACAACTTCACATGCCCTTCATTTGCTATGCATTATCAATAAAAGTTACAACTTCACATGCCCTTCATTTGCTATGCATTATCAATGAAAGTAACAACTTCACATGCCCTTCATTTACCATGCATTATCAATGAAAGTAACAACTTCACATGCCCTTCATTTGCTATGCATTATCAATGAAAGTAACAACTTCACATGCCCTTCATTTGCAATGCATTATCAATGAAAGTAACAACTTCACATGCCCTTCGTTCGCTATGCATTATCAATGAAAGTAACAACTTCACATGCCCTTCATTCGCTATGCATTATCAATGAAAGTATCAACTTCACATGCCCTTCATTTGCCATGCATTATCAATGAAAGTAACAACTTCACATGCCCTTCATTCGCTATGCATTATCAATGAAAGTATCAACTTCACATGCCCTTCATTTGCCATGCATTATCAATGAAAGTATCAACTTCACATGCCCTTCATTTGCCATGCATTATCAATGAAAGTAACAACTTCACATGCCCTTCATTTGCCATGCATTATCAATGAAAGTAACAACTTCACATGCCCTTCATTCGCTATGCATTATCAATGAAAGTAACAACTTCACATGCCCTTCATTTGCCATGCATTATCAATGAAAGTAACAACTTCACATGCCCTTCATTTGCCATGCATTATCAATGAAAGTAACAACTTCACATGCCCTTCATTTGCCATGCATTATCAATGAAAATAACAACTTCACGCCCCTCATTCACCACAATTCACCCCCATAGGTACGAGAAGTTGTTCGAGCCGCAGAAGTGGGACGTGATCATCCGCATCCTCACGCCTCCCATACACCACGGGCCGCGCGGGGACACCTCCTCAGAGGCGCCCTCCGCCTCCGACACAGAGAGCATGTCGTCCAGGGAGGGACGCAAGTCAGTACAATCATGCATGAAATTACAGAATATAATAGAGAATAAATAGATTTTCAATATAATTTATGATAAATAGTCAATGAAATTATGGATTGTAATTGACAATAAGTAGATTATAAATATAATAGATAGTAAATAATCAATTTCAAATAATTACTGAAAAAGGCAACCGTTGCATGATTGATTTAGCGCAGATAGTAACTTCTGTGCAGTACTTTACAATTTGTTAAAAATTCAGCTCTATGTGAAGGGTGCATGTCTTATAGCCTTCTTCTAAGCTTGAAGGCAGTGTTAGGAAAGTGATGTTAAATGATGTACAGCTTTATTGAAGTAAATAAAATGGTTATCTCCAAAATGTACATTGTTTGAAGAAAAATATGTGCTTAGTAACTAATTCGCACCTCTGAGCTGTCAGTCACCTTAGCATCGCACAACATATGCCAACGCACACAAGTCATCTAATTATAAAATTTAAACAATTTAAACAATTTAAACAATTTATTTACCACAGGAGATACAGAGGTAGAATGTTTCTTAAGTCTAATACAATGGTCAGAGTTGAGTATAGCTACCTGTGGGCCCGAATAAGTTCAGCGACTTCTAGGGCATCCTACCATTACATTATTCTAGGGCGTACAATAATGTTTAACCTAATTCACTTAGCCTAGTTTCGCATTAGACTGATCAACAGGATAATGAACTCGATATTGATGTTTAATTTTACAATATAGGTCATATGGACAATATTTAACAGTATATTCGATAACGATTTGGGAGCAGACTGAAAATCGGCGATATTACTCATGGCAAATTGCATTATTAGGACCAGACATGTAGGAGGCAGGATTTGACTTGGTGATCTTACACGACTAGTATTCTGATAAGAAGTGAGACTCAAGATTTCTTTTAAATACCTTGTAAGAATTACTTTCACGGATCTCCGCAGGTATTGAGTTCCAGGTTTTAGTTCCAACGAATAGTATACTATGTTGCGAGCGGGCCTTTGAATAATAAGGAAGCATGAATTTACTTTTATTTCGTGTTAAATGGTCGTGATAACCAGTTTGCGCAGTTAATAACTGTTGAAGGCTATTGTCGCCATCATTAGCTAATGTTTTGTAGATGAAATTGCAGATGGAGATTTTGTAGAGATCCGAGAGTTTAAGTATTTGTAAATTTTTGAATGAATCATTTGTGTGAGCATTATATTCTAGGTTCTTTACCGCTCTGATGGCTCTTTTTTGCAGAGTAAAAATTATATTGGTTTTATTTTTATCAGTTCCATGCCATGCTTCTATTCCGTATTGCAGGTATGGTGAAATGAGCGTTCGATAAAGCATTAGTAAGGCTGTTTCAGGCAGGAAATTTTTAACTTTATTCAGGATTCCGATGGATTTTGATAATTTAGAACTAATATGAGTGATGTGCTCTTTGAAGGTCAGATGTTTATCTATTATGATGCCCAGAAATTTACATGAGTTGGTTTCTTTGATTTCACCTTCGCCAATTTTAATGGATGGTAGAGATATATTTTTCTTGTATGAGAACGTAATATAATTTGTTTTATCGATATTGAGGCTTATTTTATTAGCTTTAAGCCACAGTGAAACCTTATGGAGTTCATTATTTATACTCTCCGCAATCGTAGTGGGATTTTCGTTCGAAAGGACCGCAGAAAGCGTACTGTCATCGGCAAAAAGTATGAATTTAAAAAATGATGTAGATTTAATAATATCATTGATAAAAATCAGAAAAATGAGAGGCCCAAGAACAGATCCTTGTGGAACTCCATGGCTAATTTTTTGTGGGTCCGATTTTGCGTCGTCAATGACAACGTATTGCTTCCGATTTGTTAGGTATGATCTGAACCAATCATGGGCAACCCCACGAATGCCATAACAATGAAGTTTCGAGAGTAATATGTTATGGTCCACACAATCGAATGCCTTTCGAAAGTCAAGAAATACAGAGAAGACAGTCTTTCCGTTATCTATATTAGAATAAAGGAATTGTAAATGATTTAATATTGCCTGTGTTGTTGATTTTTTACAGCGAAAGCCGTATTGTTTATCATAGAGAAATGATTTTTGTTCAAAATAAGAGTACACTTTTTTATACACAATTTTCTCGAATACCTTGCTAATAATTGGTAACATGGAGATAGGTCGATAATTGTTTACACAGGTTTTTTCACCATTTTTAAAGATAGGGGTTACTCTAGCAACTTTGAGGGAGTTCGGGAAAGTGCCTAGTAAGAGAGACTGGTTAATAATATTGGATATCAGCGGGGCCACAATATCAGCAATTATTTTAAGTATTTTAGTTGGAAACGTTTGTAACCCACTCGATTTATTTTTCATGTTGTTTATGCACGCAATTACATCGGAGGAGTTTGTAGGCGTAAAGAAAAAGGAGTTGTGTTCTCGAATATGATCCATAAATTCCAGGTGATCAGTAGGTTCACTTGGAATACCATTGGATATAGTTTTCCCTACGTTTACAAAGAAGTTGTTGAAGAGATTAGCAATTTCATTCTTCTCATGGTATTTTACATTATCTTGAGTGATATAACCAATTTTCTTTTTTTCGGCGTTATTCGGTTTATAACAAGAGTTAAGGAGGCGCCAAGTCTTTTTAACGTCAGCTTTGAATTGAGTAAACTTGAGGGTAAAGTAGCTCTTTTTTGATGTTCTTATCTGGTTTGTCACATAGTTTCTGAATCGGTTATATGTTTCTCTAGATATTCGCCCTTCACAAAGGAGGGCTAGGTACGCTTGGCGTTTCTTTATATTTATCACGATGTCTCTAGTAATCCAGGGCTTTTGTTTATTTTTCGGGGTAACTGTACGAGTTACAATTGGGCAACACTGATTGTATGCGGTCATTATAGTTTCAGTCAACTTTACTACTGATTCATCAATGCTTCTTGCATTATTGTTTTGTTGGGTGATGTGCAATGTTGGCATTAAATCTTCTAGAACGGTGCGCATTTCTTCTAAATTTGATTCGTTTATTTTACGATATGAATAAGTTTCAGCCCGTGCTTTGGTGCACGCAAGATAGACATTTTTCTTAATAAGAAAAACTGGAAAATGATCTGATAAGTCAGAAGTAATTATTCCAGCAAGAAAATCACTTGGGTCTGTCATAAAGATATTGTCAAGCAGCGTGGCACATTCTGAGGTTATTCGTGTTGGCTTTGTGATGATCGGAAGGAAAGATTTAGAATGAAATGCATTTAAGAAATTAGAGATTGGTTCATAGCTTTCATGTTTCAGCAAATCATAGTTGAAGTCACCGCATATTATTATGTCATTGTAGAAGGACCTGTTGAACTGAGAAATAATTCGATTAAGCTCATCAAGGAAGGATATAGGACAGGCTGTAGGCGGCCTATACACCGTTCCAAGCACAATTCGTTTGCCATCTCTAGACAGTTCTACGAATAATGATTCTATATGATCCTGATTCAGTGTTGCACTTGCTATGATTCTCGAATCCATGTGCTTAGAAATGTATGTACTGATGCCCCCGCCTCGCTTGTTTTTTCGTAGCGAATGGTAACTATGATAATTTTCAAATTTAATCATGTCTTTGGTCGAGTCATCTAGCCAGCTTTCGGTGAAGCTAATCACATCTAAGGTATACTTAAGTTCAGTAATAGTGCATTGTATCTCTTCCAATTTTGGATAGAGTGACCTACAGTTCCAACACAGTAGCGAAAAATCCTGCCGGGTTATTCGTATAGATTCGTTGAATTTTGATATATTAGTATATCTGCAGTTTTCAGAGTCGTTTAGGTTTGGAAATATTCTGTTCAAATGATTGAGATCCGGGTTGATTTCATCTAATATATCAGCGTGATCAGTCATTCAAAATTAGTAAACAGTAGGCAGTAAGTACTATTGTACAACTTAAAACGAAATACAGAGTCAAGATTAAAAGGATATATCTATCTAAAAACTAGCTTAGAAAGTATAGAAAAGAGTAAGAAATCTAGCGCGATTTCGTGGGTACACTCAATACTCAGCCAAGAGCGATTAATATTGGAGTTCAATATACAAAATTGATGCGTACAAATTGCTGAAGGCGTTGTTACAAAGTTCACATACAACAGGTAATAAGTTTTAAAAAAAATAAAAATAAATAGAAAAAAATTTAGCGACGATGATAATCTAATCAGCTAATATGTTTTACACATAATAATAGTTTGTTGGTTAAAAATTACATACAATTTACGAGGAAAGGTGAACAAGGTGGATATCAATATTCCATCATAATATTGGTAGGTACAAATTGCTGGTGGTGTTGTTGCAATTTCCAATACAGTTGTCATAAATGTTCATATATATCTGTCATAAGATTGTCAAAATTGAGGTAAAACTGCCGTATATATCTTTAGAGGTTGGAACTGATTCATGACATGAAGTTATGCAGTTTGAAGATCGAGTGTAAAGTTATAGAATTCTAGGCGTTATTGGCATACGAGTATATAATTTGACACAGGTACATGTTTTGATACCTAATTGAGGTGAACACCCAAGACCTGATTCGATGAAAAATAATAATTCTTTCAAATGATTCTAACGAGCTGCTTGTTCCACAGACTTAAAAATCCCATCACTTTCTTTTTAGTCTAATGAGACATTTTAAGAAGCAGTGCAGCTTTCTTCTTGTAAAAAGAAAGAAAGAAAGAAAAAAAGAAAAACAGTATATTTCCAATATAGATGGTACTAAAGTACCATCATTGGTTTTTAAAATCTCTTAAAATTAATACACTTAGATGATACACACACACGAGTATTGTAAAACTCGTGTCACTAGTCGAAAAGAAATGATTGAGGGCAATGTACTCCTAATCTTGCTTAATCTACATTTGATAATACATGTAATGATAATTATAAGAGACAACACAATTTCATGGACGATGCATTTTCATTGTGAGGTGAAAACACTTTTGACAGTTTACATGTACATGACATAAAACTTCGCAATTCTTGACGCCAGGAAATAATACATGAATCGCTTGTTTCGGCCAATGTTCAAAAGTGTCATTTTAAGGAAGCATGAAAAAAAAAATATATATATATATATAAATATACATCCGTATATATATACATATATATATATTCATACATATATATACATGTACATACACACACATACATATACATGTATACACGTACACATAAGCATGAGGACCAAGAAGATTATAAGTTTTGTATTTCTAATCCAACAATTTCAACATAGCATTCATTAGTTAATAAGCATTTTATTTAAACAAAAAGTGGATGATCGCACAACAAATGTATAGTTTTTACATGAATGCTTTACAATAATATAGAGATGACGAGTTAGGTAATGTTACAAGTTGAGAGTGAACAGAAAAAGACCATTATCTCTAGTAAAATGCTAGTTGTCAGTCTAGTACACACATGTGTGCACATATACACGCAAATATATACACATACACATGCACGCACATACCTACACCAAACTCGTAAGGATACACAAATGCATTTCTATGCATCGAGGCAATACATACGCATTCTATTTAGTGTCATACGCATAGCTTGCACACGTACACATATATACAAGTAAGCATGTGCGCGAATATCAGCGTAAAAACTATCTATCATTATAAAGTCGTAACCCTGCAGTACTTACTGTGACTTTATGTACTACCCGAATTTTTTCAAAGATTTTCCGATACATGTTGAACAACACATTACGTACTTTGAGTCTATTTCATAAGTCAATATGAATTCTTCGTACAGCACAAAATCAAAGTAGAGCATAATATTTAGACAGTTTTGATTTTTTTCGAGTGCTAAAACCCAAAGATCACCCAGACCCATTCTGTAACAGTACTTGTAACAACACGTCACTTGCAACTTGTAACAACTCGTCACTTTCCCCAGCAGGTACCGTAAGCACGACCCAACAGGAGCCATCAAGAAGACCTACCTGCCGCCAGTGCACGAGTACACCCCGCAAGACACCCAAGTCCGGCCTGCCCCTAGCCGCTCCAGACGATCTTCCAAGTGAGGGCTACGATATTCATGTTTCAATAAAAATTTGAGGGCAAATATCAAAGAAGTTCATATTGTTAAAATGGTACGTGGACTTCTTTGGCTTTTGTCTTTAAATATTTATTGAAGTTGCTTATGAATCAATATTTACTCTCATATTCATATTTCCTTATGAAATTCATAAGCACCAATATTTTCATAATGGTACAGTAGTTAAGGACTAAAACTGTCATCGAGCTAAACGATTAAAAGACTGAAACTCGAACAGCTGAAAAAATAAATGACGTTCATTATAATGATGAGTCTGTATGAATTATATCTCTCTGGCTCATGTCAGGTCTAATGAAATGTGCGTGTATCAGATAAAATGCTAGTTTTGTTTTTGAATTCGAATAGGAAGAAATACTTTGAGATTTAGCACCCAGTGACAATTCACAATTTTGACAATTGTAAAAACTTGGCACTTATCAATTTTACTAGTTCTGCATCGAAACTAGTTTGATATGCAAAATATTTATATTTGCAGATGTATTTGAGAACCACAGAGCAAAATGAATATTATTAATGTTCAACAACTGTTCAAAATATTGTTTTAGTAACAAAAAAATTTTAATTACTTCCATAACGAGAATTAATTGGCGGAGGCAACTCTAGAGATTAATTCTAGAGATTTACATTTTATGGCAGGAATAAATGTAATGAATTGACTAACTGCGTGCACAGTGCACTGGGCAGTTATGCATTGGAATTGAAAAGCCTGACTGAAAACGCTAAATTCATAAATTCCTGTGCCAAATAATTAATAATAATATCGAAAGGTAAAAGAAAGAAAAAGAAAAAGAAAGAAAAGAAAAACATTTATTTTCCAATAGAGTACAAACATGAAATGTCGATACATTGGTTTTTAAAACACCTTAACATTAACATCCTTAAGTGATTATAATACATTGGTATCATAATACCCGTGTAGAAAGTTGAGACAAAAATGATTGACAGAAAAGTACAACAAAAATGAGTTCCTTTCCTTGCCTAATCTGATTTTGAACTAAGAGAACACAATCCTCGCGACGCTCATTTGAAAAACACTTTCATTAGTGCGAACAAGTATTGAGATAAAAGCTAAAAATGAAGTCAAATACATTAGCATAGAGACCCTTAATTGCTATTTATACATGGTTATCGTGATACCCATGATAATTGTCGACACAGGATTTAGAGAGAAGCACAAGTTAATAAAAATAAACAATAGTATGTATAAAAGGATCGTTTGTATTTGGGGTGCGGCGCTGAGTTTCAGTTTCTAAGTTTCAATTCCTGAAATTTTTGCTAGAAAGTGAGAATTTATTTTATTTTACGTTCGCTAAGTCATTCTAATATTGGTTTTCCTTATTCCTGTTGACTAAAATGAGCATCACAATTGTTGGTTCAATGTAGCGGAATGAAGGTTGTTTTTCCACAATTAGTAGTATTTCATTCATGGTGCCCGGAAGTGGAAATGGGGCTTAGTATTTTTCTAATAAATTATCGACTCCAAAATCCAAAAATTCCTTTCGCCCATCCGGCACCACATCACTCCTTCTTCCGGTGATGCTCCGCATCCGGTCATGCCTCTACATTTGGTTATGCCTCACATTTGTTTATACCCTACATCCGGTGAAAACCCATATCCGGTCCTTCATCCCCATGTAAGGTGTCCCAACGATAATATTCGCTATAACAAAAAGAAGATGATTATGATATTTCTTACTTAAGCCAATAGTACTGGCGCAAAGAGTTCATCGGGGTCAAAGACTTGAAAGGTATTGTTTTACATTGCTAGCTGTAATATTTTCAACATAGGTGGGACCGTACAAAAGTTAACTATCTAAAATTAGTGTTGTCGTAGTGTATTCACTAAAATAAAAAGGTAAGAAGAGTTTACCACACAAAGCTTACGACAGCAATTTGAGACCAGAATAAGAAGATTAAAATTTAAAGTTATGACATTCGTTGAAATCGAGGCCTTTTACAAATGTTTCAATAAGACCGAAAGTAGAGAAAGTAGTTATTAAAATATACTCACATTAACAATTTCTTTCTTTGCGGTAATTGATTTGGGTTTGGAACTGCAAACTGAATTGCGAGTCACTAAGAACACAAAATCCAAAAGAACACGAAATCACTAAGAACACAAAATCCCTGTGACACATAGCTGATAATACTCTTGTTTGGGTGTGCGTTATTGGATCACGAGTGAGTCCATAATATTTTTTACATAGCTGGAACACCAATGCACACACGAGCGCAGGAAAGTAAGCCATTGCCAATGAACTACGTCTCATGTTCAGAATGCTTCAATATGAGCGAAAAATGCTTTCGAATATCTTAAAATTAAGACCATGACTTGATATCGAGTACATGATGATCGTAATATTTATATCGGTTAATTTTGAAACAAATGGTAGTGAGAAAAGTACGAAGAAAATGCATTCCCTCCATTGTGTTGATATCAAATACGTGAGGATCGTAATATTTATTTCGGTTAAATTTTGAAACAAATAATTGGGAGAAAAGTACGTAGAAAAATGCATTCCCTCCGTTGTGTTAGTCTGATTTTAACACTGGATTTTATTTCAAGTGGTCAAGAAAAAATCTTGGATGTGATGCGTTTCTAAAAATACTCCAGTTGGTGCACTCCAAATTGAAATTTGAGCTTACGAACGTTGGAACTTGTGAAATGAGGGATTAAGGTTGAAAGTAAAACAGGTAGATCCAAATTTATTTGCCTCCTAGACTGCGAGGTTGATCTTAGAGGCAATTTTACATGGTTTTGTACCAACTAGTGAGCTAAAATACCTGGTACGGATAAAATGAAAGATTTTACAATAACAAAAAAAAAACAATTAAATTTCGTGTGCTACTAGCTTTGG
Source organism: Morinoia aosen (assembly GCA_030386875.1). Taxonomy (NCBI): domain Eukaryota; kingdom Metazoa; phylum Arthropoda; class Malacostraca; order Amphipoda; family Talitridae; genus Morinoia; species Morinoia aosen. Next base: position 50,878,236 of record CM059564.1, read on the forward strand.
CACAGAAAAGTTCACCGGATTCTAAATAGATGAGAAGGATCGATGTGCAATGCCAACCGCAACATTGTCAACATTGCTAGGGCAAAACGAGAAAGTCAAAACAACCTAAAATGGTGTGGCCGAAGCACACTAGAAGAGTGTAAGGGACGATACTGTGCTACACAAGATTAACAAGAGCATTTTAGGAGGGGAATATGTTCTAAGACATGCAGACACGCACATACATACACATATATCCATACGCAAATATACACATATATGCCCATACGTGCGCTACATGTGCGCACATACATGTACTTAATACTCGTGTATTGGCAGTCATATTGCATGTGCATGTTATAAATCTGTCTCGATTGTTGTATAATGGAGCGAGAGAGAAGATAACCAGCAATAAAAGTTCCCGACTTCTTTTCCAGCACCTACTGCAGTTCACACTTATTGTGTTGACGCAAGATAGAGAGCCAATTTAGTTTTGAATTCTCTCAGTGTAAAAGAGGGTAAAATGATAAAATTGTATCATGACAGTCAAATTCAAGCCCTTAAATCTAACGATTAGAAATTTGTCATGAGCACAATTTTATTCAATGGTGTTTTCATTTTCATGCAAGTACTCATACTCGTATGTATGTATTCATTATTCAAACAAGCATTCATGTGTATTCATAACGTCCTCTGAGGTTGAAAATTATATTTCCACAAGATCATTGCTATTTTCACAACGCGCTGCCACGGCAGGTCGAGCCTGGTGTCGGGAACAGACGTCCGGTCCGTCACGGAAACCGAAGTGAACTTCGCTCGCATGGAGACGGGCAGCGAAGCGAGCGGGCCGAGCGGGGGAGCTCGGTCCACAGCAGACCGGTCCCACAGTGAGATTACCTACGCTCCCGGTCTCATGCCGGACGACCGGGACTACCCAGACACGGACTACGACGACAGGCTGTCCGCCAAGACGGGCAGGTCTCTAGCGCGGTCCACCTCGGAGTTCACGGAAGACTGGCGCCATCATGAGGTGAGATGGTGAACCTCGTCCTGCGGAGTGCAACGCAGCTTCTCGTACGGTAAAGAATATTGTATTATAAAAGATAAATTTGTGTTACATAAAATGTTACAGAACTATGTGGCCCCTAAAGCGCAACATAGCTCCTCGTACTGTAGATGGCATTCTTAAGCTTTGGAATACTGCGAAATGTAGGAGTTTTGTATTCCGATTTACGTGGCTTTGTGAAAGTACTTATTAGATGAACGTAGAATGAATACAGTTATGTGCATTTCTAAAACTACTTAAAGCTACAGATCTATTGACAACAAATATATGCAAGTACGCACATAACAAATATGCATTTTTTTTGTCATTTCGTGTCGAATTCAAGTCATGCAGGTGTCGTAATGGAGTTTATTTCACTACTACTCTATTTCCTCCATAAAGATTTGATCCTTTCCAGCAGTAATTTTTGGCTTTACTTAACCTCCTAATTTGCGTTCCACGAGCCGTTCGACAAATACTCTACGGTTTTTCTCACGCTCCATAACCAATTTTAGAACTTCTACACTTTAAAATGCTAGCTTCACTTTTACGCGTAGTACGTTTCATTCAAGAGGCCCTCATTTTTCCCAGTGGAAAATGTCTTACCGTTTTCCCCAATTTAAAATGTTTTATCATTCTCCCGTATACAAAATGTTCTATCGTTCTCCCAGCATAAAATGTTCGATCGTTCTTACCAATAGTAGTAGCAGCAGTCGATGGCTTGCTAACGCTTTAGAGGGAGCTTGTTCTCCCCAGTAGTAAATATTCTATCGTTCTCCCAATAGAAAATGTTCGATTGTTATCCCCCAGTACTAAATATTTATCGTTATTCCTGCACAAAATGTCCCATCATTCTCCCCAATAGAAGACGTAACCTCTCACTACCCATTCCAGGAGCCGTTGGACAGATACTCCGAGTCGTCGGGCACGAGCGGACGCCACCGGCAGGCGGAGCGCTCGGTGTCGGAGTACATGGAGGAGCCGCCGCACTTTAGCGACGTGGCCACGTCCCCAGACGCGTCTCCGCAGTCCGGCAGACGCCACTACGCGCAGGAGCAGCACTACCACCACACCAGCCATTTCCAGGGCCCTCATGGCTCTGGAGTGCAGCAGAGCGTCGTCCGGGTGCGGCAAGGCAGGACTGAGTACCACACGGACCGCGTTGTTGTCAAAACTGACGGCGGCGAGTGGCCTAAGCCTCCTCTCCCGCCTTCGTCTTAATCTTCGTTGACTCATATAGGTGTCTCGATTCTTTCCATTTTTTATTGAGTTTTATCATTGAGAGCTGAATGTGGATATGAAGGACACGCACTGACCTAAACCTCGTCAAGTGAAAGTGAATATACGTACCGTGAACTTGAAAGGTGGTGGGAATATCGGATTTTAATTTTCACTGTGTGTGTATGATGGAAAAATGGCCTTAAGGGTCCTTAGGACGAAATAAAAGCGTCGGTTTATGATGCTCGTAAGGGAAGCTCGTGAGCCGAGTTTATCTACCGCATTTGTATTATTATTGCTTTCGTTTGTGCTAAATTCAAATAATACAAATAATTCAAATTATTGTGCTAAACTCAAAAGAAATACTGAAATATTCTGCTTGAAATTGAAATTCACCGAAAAAAAATCAGTATTCTTCTGTGAAATACATTGAAAAACAGCGACTACGACGTTGGTTTGAAGTGTTAATGTAAATATTAACAACGGTCCATACGTCCGAGAAATTGTGCAATTTTACATCAGAAATTATGCAATGGAAATGAGTTGATTTGAAGTTTCTCAGCTGTTGTGCAAGGAGCTTGAAGAACTCAAAGAAACGATATGCACGTGTTAGATCGCAGCCCTGGCAGTTTACCAAGGCTCCCCGAATATTGTTTTGCTAGGCAGAGTTACTGAATATGAACATGTCGGCGTGCAAGCTTTTAGAAAGGGACCTCCCTATCTCGCGAGTAATATTTAGCAGCTTCAATACTATGATCTTAATAGCTTTACTGTTGTGCGACGGACTTCGGTCTCGCGTGTCTGTTAACTAACTTCGTGTAAAAATCTCGTCATATTCACGCCACGTTCATACGGAAAGTCTTTTGCGAGCTCCAAACATTAGGGATAGCTTAAGGAACTATAAATTGTTATAAATTTCTTAGTTGTGAAAAATAAGTAAAAGAATTTTCTGGAGTTATATCTTGAAAGTATTCCATCAGTGTAACATCAAAAGCATTGATAGCCATAAATGTTGTACATCAACTTACAGTAGATGTAAAAGAACTTTAAATATTTAAGAGAACTCAATCCAAAATTCTGAAAAAATAATTGATCTTCACGGTCTCTACCAGCTTATTGTAATGAAAGATGTAATGAAAAAAATTTTTTTTTACCTGTAAAGTAATCTTAGAATGCTAAATCTGGTGGCAACGTTCAACACACAACGATTTCACAAAAACTGAAACATAGTTAACTTCTGCTTGCAATGATATCAAAAACTTTCCGTGTGAACTGAGCTCTCGTCGCAGAAATGAAGCTTCGCCTCCTAATGCATTGTCAAAACTTCGGTGATTTTTTAGATGAATTCATTCCCATTTAAAAATATTCATCAATTCAAAGAGGTATTCAATTATTTTATCGGGTCTGTTAAGTTTATGCGTTTTTGTTGCAATTGTTAGTTTTATAACGTGAAATATTTTTAAATTATGTAGAAGACCTAATCTATCAGCCAACGCAGGCCAATTACTGCACATAACGCACTTAATTTCTATTTCCGATATCAAGATCATGACCAGCTCCATAGTTATCTTCCCTAGGCAAAACGTTCCGATACGAAAATTCAAAACGAACAATTCTGCAAAGAATTTAGGATATTAAACAAAATGTGAGTGGTATTCGGAGGCGTACTAGTGCATTGTTCGTTGATTATTCTTGAATTAACCTTCAATGAGTAAATAAATGACCACTAACCTTACATGAGTAGATGATAAATGATGACCTTAGGTGCCCAGCGAAGGGCTTGACGCTATTCACAATTGTGACATGTACCATATAACTAATTTTAATCATTTCTAATATTTCTGCTAACGTCGCTTAATAATATATATTAAAGTATAAATATGACTGTGTGGTGCAGGTAAGGTGGAGTTGTTGCTTTTAACAAAGCTAGAAGATTCAATAGATGCTCGCTGTTTGTGTCAACAAAAAACAGCAAGTTTTCACGACGAGGCGTTTTTGTTACAGCTCTTCATACTCGTTTCTGATGCTGTTGATTCAAAATTTAGATGCCTCGAGTAGTGAGAAGAAAATTCCTTTACTTTTAGCAGTTGCAGAGAAAAATGAGGTCTATGGATGAATAAAAGTCAGTTACCAGATAGCTAGCAAGTTCTCTGAGCAGAGGTAATCATTAAATAAAGGTAATCTCTTGCAGCAAAATCTGATCTAAATGCCTGAGATGTAATGGTTTCTTTACAGCTTAGGAAATTTTTCACAAATGGCAGAGCAACTGCAATTGTCAACGTGTGTAGTACAATTTAGGGTCCTTTCTTTTTTATAAGTAGAAATTACGTAACAAAAATGAAGAAGTATCTACTTCAGCTCTAATATATAACACATGGGCTCAATTATTATTGAAATTTCAAACCTTTACTCATTCATACATTACTGAAATAAAACCAAAATGTCAGTTACGGAGTGATGGGACATTGTTTGTATTAGAAAAGAACAAAAAAGTTGGCAACCATTAACACAGAAAGATTTAAGGCTTAAGTTGCCGGGTTAATATTGAAAAACTGCTTGCTATGCAATTTACGCAATCTTGTCCAGTAATTATTTGCTGCTTTCGGAATTGATGTGTTGAATGCATTTACTGCGTCCCAGTTGGCCATAATAGACTGCTAAGTATCGCTGCATTTTTTCTATCCTTATCTCGACGTTATCGCGAACGCTCTCGTGCAGAAACTTCACCGTGATTTGATGAAAAATTTGCCAGTTTTGACTGAATATTAGTCAATTTTTCAAGTAACGTTTTAACCAAATATTGAATAAATACCATGACACTGGCTGAATGGTCCCTACCAAGAATGATTCGTCGAAGCTCATAACGGCGCAGACGCGAAGGTCAAGACGGCGCAGACGCGAAGGTCAAGACGGCGCAGACGCGAAGGTCAAGACGGGGCAGACGCGAAGGTCAAGACGGGGCAGACGCGAAGGTCAAGACGGGGCAGACGCGAAGGTCAAGACGGGGCAGACGCGAAGGTCAAGACGGCGCAGACGCGAAGGTCAAGACGGGGCAGACGCGGTGGTCAAGTCGGGGCAGACGCGAAAGTCAAGACGGCTCCGACGTGAAGGTCAAGTCGGGGCAGACGCGAAGGTCAAGACGGCTCCGACGCGAAGGTCAAGGCGGCGCAGACGCGAAGGTCAAGGCGGCGCAGACGCGAAGGTCAAGGCGGCGCAGACGCGAAGGTCAAGGCGGCGCAGACGCGAAGGTCAAGGCGGCGCAGACGCGAAGGTCAAGGCGGCGCAGACGCGAAGGTCAAGACGGCGCAGACGCGAAGGTCAAGACGGCGCAGACGCGAAGGTCAAGACGGCGCAGACGTGAAGGTCAAGACGGCGCAGACGCGAAGGTCAAGACGGCGCAGACGCGAAGGTCAAGACGGCGCAGACGCGAAGGTCAAGACGGCGCAGACGCGAAGGTCAAGACGGCGCAGACGCGAAGGTCAAGACGGCGCAGACGCGAAGGTCAAGACGGCGCAGACGCGAAGGTCAAGACGGCGCAGACGCGAAGGTCAAGACGGCGCAGACGCGAAGGTCAAGACGGCGCAGACGCGAAGGTCAAGACGGCGCAGACGCGAAGGTCAAGACGGCGCAGACGCGAAGGTCAAGACGGCGCAGACGCGAAGGTCAAGGCGGCGCAGACGCGAAGGTCAAGGCGGCGCAGACGCGAAGGTCAAGACGGCGCAGACGCGAAGGTCAAGACGGCGCAGACGCGAAGGTCAAGACGGCGCAGACGCGAAGGTCAAGACGGCGCAGACGCGAAGGTCAAGACGGCGCAGACGCGAAGGTCAAGACGGCGCAGACGCGAAGGTCAAGACGGCGCAGACGCGAAGGTCAAGACGGCGCAGACGTGATCACAATGAGAAATAAAAACATCGTGCTGATAGATTTTTATTGAAAAGCTGTCAATTGTATTTATATTCTATTTCAGTTTTAAATCACATAAACCTTACGAACCTTGATTTAATTCTTTCAGACGATATGTTATTGGCTTATACGTCGTAATTATTATTTATTGAATATTATATTATGTAAAAATACGATTAACAAATCATTTATTGATTTATTTTGGTCTTAATTGGTAGAATTGAATCTATTTTTAATCGCGTTTTTACTTTCGCGATGTCAGTAACCGAGAGAAGGTGAAATTTCCAACTCCTAGCTTAAGAATTAGACAGGAGTTCTTGAATGCTACGTCAGTTGAATTGTGGTTAATTTAATGAACTTTAATGGTTCAATGATGACGGTGCGGGAATTTACCTTGGAGATGAAGGAATGTTACAACTGTGTTAAATTAACGCACCGCAAAATGCGTTAAGTTAGCGACTTTGGAAGTGCGTTGAATAAATGAATTTGAAATAGCAGTAATTTCGTGGCCTTAACAGTCCATTCAGGACGTAAATTTGACGGTTCATCAGTATCGTGGTTTTTACGCTACATTGAGTTCGCAAAATTACCGGTGCGGTAAATTGGCATTGTTAAAATTAGCGATTCATGCACTGCTAAAATTGCGAACTTAACACGCCGTCAAATTCGCGAAATTAAAACTTAACTATAAGCGCTAACTTAACGTACCGTTAAACTCACGAAATTAAAACTCCTCTAAAATCGCGAACTTAATGCACCGTCAAATTCGCAAAATTAAAACCACTAAAATCGCTAACTTAACGCACCGTTAAATTCGCTAACTTAATGAACCGCTAAATTTGCGAACTTAACGCACCGTCAAATTCGTAAAATTAAAGCACCGCTAAAATCGCGAACTTGACGCACGGCCAAATCAGCGAAGTTAAAACAATAAAGTGTTAATTCAACGAATTTGACGGTGCTTTAAGTTCGCGATTTTAGCGGTGCTTTAATTTCGCGATTTTAGCAGAGCTTTAATTTCGCGATTTTAGCGGTGCTTTGGTTTCGCGAATTTGGCGGCGCGTTAAGTTCGCGATCTTAGTGGAGTTCTAATTTCGCGAATTTGACGGTGCGTTAAGTCCGCGATTTTAGTGGAGTTTTAATTTCATGAATTTAATGGTACGTTAAGTTCGCGGTTATAGTGAAGTTTTAATTTCGCGAATTTGATGGTGCGATAAGTTCGCGATTTTGGTGGAGTTTTTATTTCGCAAATTTGACGGTGCGCCAAGTTAGCATATTTAACGGTGCGTTAAGTTCGCGATTTTTGTGGTGCTTTTATTTCACCGTCTTATTGGTGCATGAAATTCGCGGTTCACTTGGTGCGTCAAGTTCGCATCTTGAACATTGCAATAAGTGCGTGACACTTTTATTAGCTATAGATTGTTTGTCGCCAAGATAACACTGGAGAGTCTATATCGTTTCAGGTTTTACTAATGCAATAGATCTTAGAGAGTGCGTTTTCTCGGTGTTTTGAATTTTAAATAAACAGCCACGAGGTAGAAAAATATTTTATGATACACAACGCTCGTTATTAAACACATTAAAAAATCGTGTAATTCTTCGACAGAAATAACAGTTTTAATCCAAAAGGCCGGTTTTGGTGCACAGCGACACACACGCCCAGCGTTCTAATATACGTTCTTCTTGAGACAAAAGATTGTTACATTCATTGCCAGTAATTTATCACAAGAAATTGAAAATCATCATCCATTTCTATAAATAAAAATTCAGCAAATGCAATCCTACCTTCATGAATAACCAATGAAGACAACAGCATTACTACGTCAATAATTCAATTTCCTCTGTTCGCTGCTTCTTAATGTTTTAACGTAACTTTTCACCTGTAAAATATTATAGACGCTAATTTTTGCACGCTGCAGGCTTAGGAATTTTTTCGAACTACCTTTAAATGAAGTGCGAGTCTCCGTCTAGAGGTTCAGGCCATAAAATGTCTTTATGGCCTGGAATTTCGACGACTAATCCTTTATGGCTTGGAATTTAAAGACTTGATCCTTTATGGCCTCGAATTTTAGGGTCTGAATTTTATCACCTGATATGTATCTAGTACAAGCTATATGAGGGCAAAGAAAATTAAGAAGAGATATATTTAAGACCCTGATATATATTTGATCATTTCTAGTTTGATCTCGGTAATAATTTGATGTTACTGTAACCAGAATTCGGTGAGCTGTCACGACGCATCAGGGTCCACTTGGATGTTTGATTTGAACTGAAAATTTCGTTACGTTCGGACAGGTGACCTCGGGCAAGCAAAAACAAAAATCATTTGCCGGTGTGTCAGGGACTAGTGTGTGGGAGGCGCTCGCTTTAAACTGGCATCATTCAAATATTCAAGTATTTGAAAACATTTAAAAATCTTCTCATCAGTGAAGCTTGAAGTGTTCAATATAGTAGTCTGTACGAACTTATGACGGATGCTGTTTGAGGTGGCCATTTTATGAAGATCAGTCGGTTTTTGGGAAAGCTGAGTGTAAACGAATCAGTGAAAAACGGTGATGAAAAACCAATAACATTTGAGTCTAGTAGTCTGGAGTTGCAAGTAGAACAATGAGAGAACTATGAGCGTACTTCCTTTATAATTCTGAGTGGGTGCTTAGCGGCCTGATAAACAAAACCGCCTAAACGAAGAGATCCAGACAGATAAAATGCGTTTACGTAAAAATTGAAGCGCTCCTGAACAAAAGAGAATACTTCAATGAAACTATGGCGAGAAGAATTTAAAGAAAAAAGCGCTGTAGCGCATCTCATAACAGTTTAAAAATTGGCTCCGCCCTTGCGTTCTGTGTAGACCGTTCCGTTTAGATGGGATCCACTCTGCGGACATCGCTTGGTGATTTGTAGGAGGACTTCACGAAAATCCAGTCGTTTACCAGTCCTACTGATTTTACGATTCCTTTGTGGACCCAATATCCTTTGCCTTCCATGAACGCCCTGAGGACGGCTCTGCCCTTTGGTCCGTGAGCAAACTCCACGGAGAGCGTCTGCAGCATTTCCGAAACAGGCATAGCTAGAGTTCCTTGATTCCAACAGTGGCTTCGAATGATTGAAATACAGCATCGAAGCTTACAACATTTTCGTTAAAAGGAAATTTATTTGTTACAGTGTCTATGTAACAGAAATGGAAAATAATTTCAGTAATTATGATGAAATTCATGAAGTCCTTCAGGAGCTGAATTAAAAAAAAAAACTTCAACTCTGACGCGTCTAGGTACCCTCAACACACATTAGGTGCTGAAATTAAGTGTCCCCCAAAATAATTAAATTCAAACAATAAAATTACATTGGAAAAACAGTTTAGAATCGAAGTAAATTTTGACAGCGGTGTTTCAGAAACCTCGTTGATTTCAAACACCTGTTTCATATTTTAACAGAAGCATTTCTTTCCTTCACAAAACACACAACTACAAAATGATTTTGGAAAGTAGACACTTGATTTTTAAAGAGTGTCTCGCAGCTATGCTATTAATTGACTTTGATTTCACATCGACCGAGTATTTTTGCAATAATTTCATCAACAAACTACGAGTACTGCTGCTTTTCATACAATGTATAGAGGAACTAACAAGTATTTGCCACATTTATTGTGATGTTTTTTGTTTTTCTCTACTAGCTTCAGCTACGAAATTCAAAAAAGCATTGACAATAATAAATTATCAGAACAGCCACAAGGTTCTACAGCGTCAGGGTCACATTCTGATCCCACAGGGCTGGATAGAGCGATATTGATCAATAACCAGAGAACCAGCAATGATGTCAAAATCATGTGGAGTGCACGCATCCGATCAGAAACTTACCTTAATATCGACTTTATCCCACGGTATCGTTTCGAGAACGTCCAGCTCAAATCCTTCTACGTCGAGGCTGAAGTAATGAACAGTGGTCAAGTTGAGGGCCAGCCAAAGGGAGTAGAAAGGCAGACACTGCACTTCCACCAAACCTGGTTTGTTGGCACCCGCGTCCACATCGTAGCTGCTGATCTTGCCCAAGTTGAAATGTTGCTGAAACATCACCTAGAACAACAAGTAGCATTCAGAATCTTTGGATATATTTCTTGTTAATAACATTGTAAACGTCAACATGAAAGTTCAACGTCAGTGAATGTTTCGACAGTTGTTCACGCTCTAGCGAGGTCATTAAATTATTTAGACCCTTTTTGTAACCAGTCAATTGTAGAAACGTATCTTCACGCTTCAACCTCATTGAAAGAATTTTTTATTTTTTTAACACAGAATACTATCTTCGAAGTAATTTACTTTAAGTGCTGCGGGTTAAACTGAAGTTCAATATTCAACTCAAATTAAAGTTAATTTGAAAGATCAATTTTGATAATAACGTTCATTGAATAGATCGCACCTTCATTAATTTTCATTAAGCATATATCGAAATTGAGTTAGCGACTGCTGGTCGGTCAGCAGTAGTATGAAAACCCATCAGTGACCACCGGTGGACCACGCCGAACACAAAGTGTTAAGCAACGGAAGCTAAGGTGGGGTGCAGCTTTCAGTTTGATTTACTTGGAGACTGGGTGAAATATTGTGTGTATGTATTGTGTGTTTGGCCCTTTCCTTGGGGAGGAAAGGGCCATTCACAATGTACAAACTTTCCTTAAAATCCATTTTTTGTTGTCATTTGTTGACGTTTACCGCATGCTTGCAGAGATTTCTGTTAGTGACTCATGTTCTGGTCTGTTTGAATCTACAACCTGAAAGTCAACCACTGACAACAAAGAAAAGTGCGATTAAATAAGTGAAATGAAATGGGCATTCATACCCTCCGCATGATACGTAAACGCTGCGCTAAGGGCCACATCCTACTAGTAAACGGAGAAGCTTTTCTCGGGTATAGCTAATAATCAATGGGGGAATTACTATAAAACTTTATATTAATAAGATGAGTCGTGTTGCGAAAGCGGTAAACTTCGTCTACTATTGGACTAGTGAGGAAACTCCCCATTAATTTTATTTCAACTTAACTATGTACGTCACCCACAGCACACCGAAGGTTTCACTTAATAAACACTCAAACAAAAACTCAGAAAAAATATTACTTCTCAACACATGTGCAGTGAAAGCCTCACTCCAAGCATTTCGTTTAAAACCCTCCAAACCCACTTTCATACGTCCATCGCATTTCAGTGAATTTATTCCAAGGGTGACCGCCAACGAGGCCAGTCCCACCCACCGAGTGAGGGTAGGGCTTGGTGCTGAGGCAGGCGTTGGAAGTCCAGGCCTTCCTGCGCTTCTTGACGACCATCTCGTAGTTCTTGGGGTCGCCCTCAATCAGCAGCCCCTTCCAGCCGAGCTGCTTCTCGAACACCAGCGAGTTGGAGCGCGTCTCTCCGTCCAGCGCACCGCACTCCACGAAGAAACCGTCCCGCTGTTAAAAAAGGAAAATGAAATAACAAAACGTTTACGTAGATGAAATTTGATGCATTGAATGCGTTACTACTAATTGGATTTGAATATTTCTCAGCATAATGGTACCATGGCTGTTAAAAGAAAATAAGGAAGAAAAAACGTTTACGTGAAGGAAATTTGATTCATGGACTACGTTACTAATAATTTTCTTTTGAATATTTCACAACATAATGGTCCTTTGGCTGCTTAAAGCAAACTGCTGTTAAAAGAAAATAGCTTCACGCGAATGAAATCTGATGCATGGACTGTGTTACCTCTAATCGGATTTTGAATATTTCTTGACATAATGGTCTAAAATTAATTGACAAAAAAGAAAGAAAGAAATGGATGAAACCAAAATGTTGATGCATGAAATGCGTTACAATCAATAGAATTTTTGAATATTTCATAATATAAAGGTCCTAAATAAATACTGCGCATGTGCACTATTTCTGATGTACTAGTTCACTACAGCACATGTGCTACTGCTGACTAACTAGCTCACCAGCACTCGGTAGCCAGCACTAGCAGGAGAGCAGCACTCACCAGCCCCCCCAGCACCTCCCTGATGGCGGTCGACTGCCCCTGGGAAGGGTCGTCACCTCCAGTCAGCGCGTAGGGCGCAGAGGCCGGCGGATGCAGGTACTCGGCGCGAATTTTCTGCAATATCCCTGCTGTAATTAATGCTCAGATCGCTGTAATCGCGGCTGATTAGATTAGATTAGTCGTTAGTTTTAGCCTCCCTACCCGCAGCAACAAATGCGATCCAAAGAGAGGAAGGAAGAAGGCACCATTTAGTATGGAGTTAAGGGAACGTGGAATCTATGCAGAAGGGGCATTGAAACAGTAAGAGGAGAAAGAAGTTCATGAAACAAGATCAAAGTTGAAGAAGAAAGTAGTAGGTGCTGAAAAAATAGGACAGCAGTGAACCGAAAAAAAATTATCCGTAACAAAACAAAACCCTATTCTATTTTAACAAAAAGAAAACCTACCTAACTCTCAGCTCGGGCCCTCACATTGTCCCCCTGGGAGCGCTAATTCCCATAGATACAATAGTTGTATCCCCCTGAGGGGAATCGTGGCTGAATTCTCATACAGTGATGTATTATTGAATATGGGGAGGGTGAATTTTTTTTGCGCTGTAGTTATCTCAAAGTTCACATATTAAAATAGTCATTGTGCAATCATCTCATAGTTAACCCATTAAAATACTTGCGCTACAATCATCTCAAAGTTCACCTATAAAATATTTCCCGCTGCAATCATCTCAAAGTTACCCAAAAAATTTTCCAGCTGCAATCATTTCACGGTTCACCCATAAATATATTCACGCTGCAATCACTGAAAAGTTCCCCTACAGAATGTACACGCTTCAAGATATCAAGTTGAATGTAAGGCTTCCGCAAACGACAAGCACAACTAGGAAAAATTTGGTCTAAAATACAAAGCTCAAATCTGCACGAAAATATCCCACGTTGAATGTGCGTGTAAACAATAATATTGATAGGAAATTGCAAACTCACGTTCATTCTAAAAGCCATAACTGCGTGGCAAACATTGTACGAATTGAAGTTACCGCTATTATGTGTGAAATTTATTTTGCTTTTTAATGCATGACTGTGCGATAACTCAACAGTCCCTCTTCATACGTAAATCATACAACAATTTCTATACCATGAGCACACATTAATTCTATACGTATAATGATACCAGCACAAAGGGTGTCGCGGGAGTGCCGTAAATTATGTCTGTTCTACCGCAGAGTTTCGAGAGAACTACTTTTATTGGAAATAGCGTTGTTTCAATTCTTTAAACTCCTACCCTGAGATGTCTAAAAGCTTGTATTGCAGTTTTCAAAGATGTAAGGGAACAAATTCATAAAATCTTATCCCATAGGTTGCCATGAGAACTTGAATGGTTTCAAAATATTATAGTGCTGGGAAATGTTTCTATGGCTATGTAAGACCTTTGAGTGCTTCCTGCGCAGTTTGGTTCCGTTAAGGCAATTGTTTAAAGATCGCGCCTCACGTCTTCTCGAGGTAGACTGCCTTTGAGTCGGTTAGGGCTTGTTATCTACAGTTATAACCTACTACGGTAGCAGTATTACATAAACTCCTACTCAAGTGTATAAGGTTGAAACACCGAGTAGAAGTGGGATCTGTTTCTTTGACAAAAGTTACATTGGTACATCGTACATTTACTGAACTATTAAATGACTAGATGGAATTTTAGGAATACCTAAAATAGAAATGATTGGATTGAATGCATGAGAGAATAAACTAGAATTATTAACCAACATTTGTTTTTTATTCGAGAGATCGAGGAAAATGTTAGGCTTTGTCGTTTAAGGAGTAACTCAAGCTACAACAGGTTCAACTGTTTAAACTCTACGAAATTGAGGACCCTTGTTTCACTATCATATCTCATCTCTGCAGTCGTCTTCGAATAATTTTTTGTAGCGTTCAATGATTCTTGGACTCTCAAAACTGCAACCGGAAAATCGATTGAAATAAAAATCGCCAACAGAGAATATTTCCCAGAAGTTTAAGTTAAAATTTTTTTAAATGGCCGATGAACGAGAAATTATTTTAAGATAGAACATACATTTCGAGCTCACAAATTGCTTTTTAGAATTTTTTGGAAGTTTAGATGAGTCAAAATCGCACCTCACAGGTGTTTACAGGCCACAGAACTGCATCACCTACGCTAACAACGGGTGGCACGTACAACATAGCGGAGATATAAATAAAGATCCTTTAAAGTGCATTTGATGGCAATAAAATACTTTCACTCTCAGCTGGAATAATTTGAGGACGTTGGAACAATAATCTAAACAAAAAACTTCAACTAACTTCAGTAATGCATTTAATATCTGAACTCCTTCGACGACTTTATTGGAGTCGCAATGCAAAACTCTTTTGGTGAAGACAACCAACTAATTATTAAACATTCTAACACTAGAAACAAACAAAAAAAAAATTAATTCTACACAATATAACGGAGGACAACCGTAAATTCGACAACAGATGGACCTGTATGAGCTTTGAGTGGTGCTGCGGAAGCGCGGCTTTGCCATCAATATCCTAAAATTCTTTCACAAGAAACCTTCCTCAAACTTCACAAATATCAAACCACAACATTTAAATTGTTGAATTAAAAGAAATAGCAAACGGCATTCAAATACACCACAAAACCAGCATTTCAGTACTGTACTTTTACTAGTCACGCTTCTTCACACGCTAGAAGGACCTGTATGAGCTTGGGGTGGTGGTGCTGCTGCAGCGTGGCTTTGCCATCAATATCCTGAAATTCATCCACAAGACCTACACAAAAGATTCCTAAACCCTAACAAATATAAAATCACAGCATTGTTGAAATAGAAGAACTAACGAACGCTATCCAAATACATCACAAAACCAGCATTTCATGACTGTAGAAAAACGGAACATCAAAAGAAAGCCGGACCTGTATGAGCTTGGGGTGGTGCTGCGGGAGCGTGGCTCTGCCCCTCATTACGTCGGAGATGTCGACGGCGACCTGGTCGGCTGTGAGCGGCGGGGGACACTCCGTCGACCGCAGCGCTGGCAGTAGCTCTCTCACCGACACCACTGAGGGGGCAACAGGAATGTGGTTTGTTATTTAAAAGATAGAAATAAGATACGTGAGTGAGTGTGTTAAATTTATACGTACAGAGAAGTTCAGGGTTGTATCATTGAGAGGCCAAATAAGTGCATGTCGATTACCGACACCACTATCGGAGGGCTTTGTTAGTTATCTAATGGAAGGTATGCGGTGAGGGTTTATACGTACGGAGAAGTACAGGTTTGTACCATTCACTAAGAAAATTTTTGACACACCTGTGTGTGTCAAACGATTATTCAGAAATATTTTGATACATATTGAAATATTTCATTTAACCGCATATTAAAGCAGTTGAGAGAGTTGAATCACATATTCAAGTTTCAATTGGTTCAACGTTTTTTATAGAAAACCGAATAGTGTTTAATTTTTGTGCATTGAGTACAATTCTCCCCAAAAACCTCAATACCTTCGTCAATACTTTTTCTTCTAATTCTTATACATTATCTGTACATTAGTGTAATCAGTTGCCAGTCTAAAAAATTGAAATATTTAAGGGAAATAAAATTAAATTACGTTAAGTGTGTCATGGTTGGCACACTTAAGTGTGTCGTATAAGCCCATGACACACAAAAGTGTGTCTAAATACATAGACTGATTATGTATATTGTTGACACACTTTTGTGTGCCAGTTTTAGGACAACTTGACACACAAAGTGTGCCGGTTTTGGGATACATTTTTTCTCAGTGTTGAGAGGGCAAATAAGGGCAGGGCACTCACCGCCACCACTGAGGAGGCAATGGAAGTGTACTTTGTTAGTTATCTGATGGAATGATAACGCATGACTGTGTGAGAGTGTGTGTGTGTGTGTGTGTGTGTGTGTGTGTGTGTGTGTGTGTGTGTGTGTGTGTTGGGCCGAGAGGTACAGAGTTGCATTATTGAGATAGCAGATAGGTGCCTGCCGCAAATCAACTTAACATTCCTTACTTACTTGAATGAGAAGACCAAAGTATGTTTTTCTGAAATGCACGGTGAAGCACAAACGGTTTTTGAATAATGTAGAGCAAGATAGGAAGTGGACGAATGCGTCAAATGTCATAGACCAGGGCAGCCATATCAAGGCGACCGGAATCATTGGGTGAGATAACAAAAACCTGTGTCTATCGAAGGTTTGAAGCCAAAAAATATAACACCAAGAGCTGGCAATCGTTCTTAGCTATTTGTATTCTGTTATTTCATTCGTGTTTCGCTTCAACATTATAAGCATGAAAGCATTTAGCTCTCTGGGTGTGAACACGACTGTGAGCAGAGTAAGACCAATGTCATATCATGCATTCCAGTGGTAGTCATCAACTGATTCACCTCAGGGAGATACAAATATTGGGTCTGTAGGAATTAGTTCAGTATATACAAATTATTGTATCTACTGAACACCACACTACACCTGCTGAACACCACAGCACGCCTGCTGAACACCATACCACACCTGCTGGACACCACAGCACGCCTGCTGAACACCACACTACACCTGCTGAACACCACACCACACCTGCTGAATACAACACCACACCTGCTGAACACCACACCACACCTGCTGAACACCACACCACACCTGCTGAACACCACACCACACCTGCTGAACACCACACCACACCTGCTGAACACCACACTACAACTACTGAACACCACACCACACCTGCTGGACACCGCACCACACCTGCTGGACACCACACCACACCTGCTGGACACCACACCACACCTGCTGGACACCACACTACACCTGCTGAACACCACAACACACCTACTGAACACCACACCACACACGCTGAACACCACACCACACCTGCTGAACACCACACTACACCTACTGAACACAAGACCACACCTGCTGAACACCACACCACACCTGCTGAACACCACACCACATCTGCTGAACACCACACCACACCTGCTGAACACCAGACAACACCTTCTGAACACCAGACCACACCTGCTGAACACCACAACACTTCTGCTAAATACCACACCACACCTGCTGAACACCAGACCACACCTGCTGAACACCACACCACACCTGTTGAACACCAGACCACACCTGCTGAACACCAGACCACACCTGCTGAGCACCACACCACACCTGCTGAACACCACACCACACCTGCTGAACACCACACCACACCTGCTGAACACCACACCACACCTGCTGAACACCAGACCACACCTGCTGAACACCAGACCACACCTGCTGAACACCACACCACACCTGCTGAACACCAGACCACACCTGCTGAACACCACAACACTTCTGCTGAACACCACATTACAACTCAAGTGTGGAACTGAGCACAATCTTGTAGCTTCAGTGTGAGACCAAGACAGACACTCACGAGACACAGTTGGGACCAGGACAGACACTCACGAGACACAGTTGGGACCAAGACAGACACTCACAAGACACAGTTGGGACCAAGATAGACACTCACGAGACACAGTTGGGGCCAAGACAGACACTCACAAGACACAGTTGGGACCAAGATAGACACTCACGAGACACAGTTGGGACAAGACAGACACTCACGAGACACAGTTGGGACCAAGACAGACACTCACAAGACACAGTTGGGACCAAGACAGACACTCACAAGACACAGTTGGGACCAAGACAGACACTCACGAGACACAGTTGGGACCAAGACAGACACTCACGAGACACAGTTGGGACCAAGACAGACACTCACGAGACACAGTTGGGACCAAGACAGACACTCACGAGACACAGTTGGGACCAAGACAGACACTCACGAGACACAGTTGGGACCAAGACAGACACTCACGAGACACAGTTGGGACCAAGACAGACACTCACGAGACACAGTTGGGACCAAGACAGACACTCACGAGACACAGTTGGGACCAAGACAGACACTCACGAGACACAGTTGGGACCAAGACAGACACTCGCGAGACACAGTTGGGACCAAGACAGACACTCGCGAGACACAGTTGGGACCAAGACAGACACTCGCGAGACACAGTTGGGACCAAGACAGACACTCACGAGACACAGTTGGGACCAAGACAGACACTCACGAGACACAGTTGGGACCCAGACAGACACTCACCAGACACAGCTGGGACCGAGACACGAGACACAGGACCAACATACTCACGAGGCACAGTTGGGACCAAGACAGACTCTCACGAGACACAGTTGGGACCAAGACAGACACTCACGAGACACAGCTGGGACCAAGACAGACACTCACGAGACACAGCTGGGACCGAGACACGAGACACAGCTGGGACCGAGACAAGAGACGCAAGACCAACATACTCACGAGGCACGTCTCGAACTTTCATGACACTGATGCCTATGAGTGTCGCGACCACTGCCAGCAGGCCCAGCCACAGCAGGGAGGTCGGAGGCTGTCGCATTGTGAGCTGCCGTTAAAGGAAAAGTATAAAGTTACATCACTTATTTTTTGTCTACAATTACCCTAGGAGAAACAACCTTCGAAACTATGGGCAATTGGTCCTGCTCACAACTCAGGATTTCAAGCCGTACAGCGTTACACACACACACACACTATAAACAAGGTGTTCTAGGTCAATGACTTGTTTCTCCAAGCCCTCCTTGTTTTTTGTTAGAAGCACTGATGTGATTCAGGATTTCTAGAGGACTCGTTCATTGATTGAAATGGTTTCTGTGGGCAAGAATACTTCAATGGCGTGTTTGATTCAAAATAAATTGACAGAGTTCAATTTTTTGTACTGTAATAAGGAATTCTAAATGATCATAGATGCGCCAGCTAGCACGTTAGCTTACACCATGCAGCAGTACCTTCGTTTACACGCGCAAATTCAAGTACAGTGGGAAAGAAGTCAATGCACGACATAAAAGAAATAGGTTAGGAAATGAAGATACCTTAGAAACGGTTAACAAGTTTTGCTGGATATGATCAATCTTTTTTAGGATAAGGATATGAGCAATGTATATTGATATTACCAATACGAAAAGATCGAAATGAAATGAATACAAACATGAAATTTTTACTCTATTGCTCTTGATACTTGTACTCCGTAGTGGTCCCTCGTGCGAGAGTAAAACGGAGAATTCAATATTTATCTATTTCGTTGACTGGGTCTGGTGTGCTCAGCTAGCTCCTTGCACAGCGCTCGGTGGGTTGAGCCAACATACTGCTAGGCACTTTACGCACGACCAAAATTGTAATAAACTGAAAATAAATATCAGAAATATTTAATGCTCGTATAAACTAAAGCAATATATAAACAATATTGTAGAAAAACTAAATTATTTGGTTAAAGAGTTCTTTTTAGGTTTCCATTTGTAGGTTAATGAAGCAAGTAATGGTAGACGTAGACGGAAAATACGAAAGATAAGGAAGATTCATATGCTCTAAATGAAGCAAAAATTGATTCCTATTTAAATCGTTCTATGAAAAATGTTTGGTAACTTTAGTATATAATTGAGCCATGAAAGGTTATCAGCTGAACAGCACGTGAAATAACACGTCTATTGACTGCCTATTTAGCCTTAAGAATTCCATAATCCCAAAATTGAAAAAGCGAGCACGACGATAAAATTAAGTCTACGGTGCTGTTGTGAATGGGAACCTTTTCACCGAGCTGAAGATAACCAACGTGTTCATTTTATTCAGCCTCTCACATTCTCATGTTCATTTTATTCAGCCTCTCACATTCTCATGTTCATTTTATTCAGCCTCTCACATTCTCATGTTCATTTTATTCAGCCTCTCACATTCTCATGTTCATTTTATTCAGTCTCTCAAGTTCTCATGTTCATTTTATTCAGCCTCTCACATTCTCATGTTCATTTTATTCAGTCTCTCACATTCTCATGTTCATTTTATTCAGTCTCTCACATTCTCATGTTCATTTTATTCAGCCTCTCACATTCTCATGTTCATTTTATTCAGCCTCTCACATTCTCATGTTCATTTTATTCAGTCTCTCAAGTTCTCATGTTCATTTTATTCAGCCTCTCACATTCTCATGTTCATTTTATTCAGCCTCTCACATTCTCATGTTCATTTTATTCAGCCTCTCACATTCTCATGTTCATTTTATTCAGCCTCTCACATTCTCATGTTCATTTTATTCAGCCTCTCACATTCTCATGTTCATTTTATTCAGCCTCTCACATTCTCATGTTCATTTTATTCAGTCTCTCAAGTTCTCATGTTCATCCTCTTAGCAGTTTCCTTTTTCAGTGCAATTCGATGTAATTGTCAATCAAAGGAAAGTTAAGGTGCAGCTACTCTTACTCGATCTGTGTTCTAAATATTCCAGACAATATCAAAGAAATGTTACCTAAATGTGAAATGTGTGTAATATTTTCCGAAGAACGCAAATCGCTGTTGCACAGCAGCAAAGTATACTTCTTTAACAGGTCACGGTTTTAAAATGCTACTCCAGTTGCGAATATATGAAAAACATTGCAGAGTGTGAAAATTGGCTTTTGAAGTGACAAAGAGGTCTCAAAGAAATTTTCATCGAGAACGGAAGTTACGAGTGCTTATCGCACAACCCACCAGTAGAAAATATAGGCAGAGTTTGAAACAAAAATCTCAAAAAAATGACATAAACGTGACGATAATACGAGGAACAAACCAGCGGGAAGCCAAGAAGTGATAAACTACTTCTTGGGCGATCCCGAATTAGGTTGAAAATCTTGCTGATACTATACTACAAAAAATACATCCACCGACCGATATATGTATATATGATACCTGAAAAATAAATCAGAATTTAACTGTGGTGTGGTTCCGGAATACAATATACATATATCGGTCAATGGATTTATTTTTGTGGACACCCTGTATCCGTACTGCTGGGGTATAACACATGGCTACCAGAAGACAACCTCAGTAATTCTACATCACAAAACCATCACTGAACTGAAGCCGACTGCGGCTTGAAAAATATCCAGACAATGTTATCTATAGAGAGGGAGCGTTTCTGTCATCAGAACAGTTGCGATAAGTGGAGACTGCACAATCAAAGATAATTGGGCAGTCGGAAAAATAATTTCACAAAAATATATCTACCGAAAATGTACTAGCAAGAACCACAATTTACCAAAACCAAGAGCAAAATCGAATAAATAAATTATCACCCGTGAGTAAAGTCTGATTCCACCCTCTGCAGAATGTGGACGACTAACTCAACTAAGTGGAAGCGGACACCTAAATTAGGGGAATGTGCTAGTAAAAAGTGGGTTGGGAAATTCAGATGCATTAATTTATCACAAATGCGTAAGTCCTAAAAGGAAGTACATGCAGTTGATGCGGAGATCAAGATGGGCGACCCAACCTCGCTTGAAGAGTTGTAGTCTTTCTCTTGATGCAGTGTTTCTCTTGATGCAGTGTTTCTCTTGATGCAGTGTTTCTCTTGATGCAGTGTTTCTCTTGATGCAGTGTTTCCAACTTCTCTTGATGCAGTGTTTCCAACTTCTCTTGATGCAGTGTTTCCAACTTCAGGAGTAAGGGAAATGTTTTTTCTGGGGAAGAAAAACATTTCCGTTTATGGATTATTAAACATCATTACAGGTCATTAAACACATAATGTGTCATTAAACAGGTCAGTAAACATCATTACAAGTCATTAAGAAAAAGAAAAAAAAAAGAAAAAAGTTTATTTTCCAAGTTGCCACATGAGATACATGCCAACATATTGGCATTTAAAAGTTTTTTAATATAGGACGTCTAAAACAAAATTTCCATACGAGGAGTACTAATTGACGAACCATCCGAGGTGTCCAAATAGATAAGCCATACGAGGCATTATAATAGGCAAACTATACGAGGTGTGCTAATAGACAAACTATCAGAGGTGTGCTAATAGACAAACTATCAGAGGTGTGCTAATAGACAAACTATCAGAGGTGTGCTAATAGACAAGCTACCAGAGGTGTACAAGTAGATAGACCATACGAGGCATATTAATAGACAAAATATACGAGGCGTACTAATAGACACACCATACATGGCGCGCTAATAGTCTAACTCTGTCAAGGGTAGTTGAATGAGAAATGAAAAATATCATCTCTTGGATATTTTATATTCCAAGAGATGGCTAACAACTTATAAATAATTCGAATACTACTGAAGAATTCTTCGAAACTCCCAAGTTCTTAGTTGAAATTATAGAAGTAGGAAAAAGACAAAAAAACGCTGTACCGGAGCAGATTGAAACACCATCGTAAATGACAATCAAGTATTGAGAAAAGGTTAGTCACGAAGTAATTTATAAAGAACACCGCGCAACACAGCATAGCATAAATTTCATTAAACATCATTACAGGTCATTAAACATCATTACAGGTCATTAAACCGGCCGTTAAACATCATTGCAGGTTATAATACATTTGAATTGCAGAACACTTTAGTTCGTAGCTACACCAAGCTGGGAAACATAATTTCTCCGTAACGCCACTGTGTACAGTAATACAACCATCAGCCGTGAACGTTACAACCAAAAACGTCTACATCTCGCTTTATTGAGATCAGCTTCACTATGGCCAAAAAATTTCAATACCAATAGTAACCCTGAGAGCGTGTGGGTGGAATTCGTTTCATGAGAAAGGTACTCAATGTATAAATATAGTTCTAAAAGTGTTGGTAAATAAGAAATGAGCTTTGGCCTAACCAGGAGAATGTATGCAGTACATGAAGAAATAGGGCGTCTACAGCAGTGCGTGCTTTACGCTGACGTGATCGTTTATAAAACAGT
This sequence comes from Morinoia aosen, assembly GCA_030386875.1. Taxonomy (NCBI): domain Eukaryota; kingdom Metazoa; phylum Arthropoda; class Malacostraca; order Amphipoda; family Talitridae; genus Morinoia; species Morinoia aosen. The sequence goes on from CM059564.1 coordinate 50,901,190, forward strand.
TCTCTAAGGTTTGTCTTAGAATTTACCTCACTATTGGGAAATTTACATAAATCAAAAACAGAAAGGTGTGCAGAAAATTACAAAAATTATTATGTGTAGGAGATTCCAAAATATTCCGAGGAGGATGAGAACGAAGTACGTATCACAGATACGAAGCTTGTGGATACAAACACGAACTAGATACAGAATGTAGTAGGTATTGAAACCGCTAATATTATGTCTAGAACATAATTTAAATATTGCAGAAGTACATTTACAAGCTAAGGTCTGCGCACTTATGCTTCGTAAAACCATATGTTTTACTTTTATTTGTTTTTTGTGCTACTGGAAAGAAATTTTTGGGAAAAGTTCATGAAACTTTTTTATTTAGTGTATTGAATAAAAGGGTGTATTATAATGGGAAGAGAAAACTTGTTCCATATTCGCACACTCAAAAAAAATCCCGAACGCTGAAAAATTACACTAAATATTCAGTCATTGGTTAGTATTCAAGCCGAAAATTATTGCTACAATATGAAATCGTTTTACTTTTTCATTTTTCTGCAACTGGGGTGTAATGTTCTGGAAAAGTTCATGAATATTTCCTTTTAGTGTGTTTAAACAAAAGTGTACATTACAATGGGAAACAAAGACTTCTATACATTCGCATGCTCAAATAGTTATTGAGGAGTATTCAAGGCCTTATTTATTTCTACACTACCTGAAGTTGCGTGCAAACTGGCGCCCTGGCTCACACGACACCACACACCTCAGCGCTGCGTCAACGAACGTCAACTTCTTTGCCCCGTCTGTGCCACACTGACTCGCCTCCGGACGCTCTGGCACAGAACACAGAACATTGAAAGCTGGTCAATATCGGTTAACTTTGTGCTGAACCAAAAGGATTATCTTCGTTATTCATATCTATGAAGTCACAGCAGATATTTTGACAATAATAGTGTATACTCTCATAATATATTGCATGACAAACATACAATTTTCCGGCAATAAGTACTATACAGATTTCCATCCCGAAAGTCATATTCTGGGAATTCATTCATGAAAGTTTCATTCCTTACATTTTGTGGTACTTTGGGATGGCGTAACTAATAAATAATGGTAATCATTAGAATACTAAAATAAATTTGTTCATTTCTTCATTCATCAACATATTATCCAATACATCTGTAAATTTCAATACAAAAACTACTTTAAAAAAATTTTAAAAGGTGTCCTAATCTTCTTCTAGGTAATCCCCCTCATTCCGGACATCCCACGAATACCAAACATTTGCATTAGGAATAACCAAATGTTTAAATGTTTAAATGTTTGAATGTTGAATATTCCTTTGAATAACCAAATATTGCAGGAATATTCAAATCAGCATATGATCACTAAATGTCAATTGCAAATTTGATTGTCCTCATGTAAGTCCAGGAAGCTAAATAACTATAATGATGCAAATTTTGGGAATTTGTGGCATATTCGGAATTCGAGAGTTACCTTACTGAGGCCTATGTGTAGAACAAAACACGAAAACTATCACTAGGGTTGAAAAAACTATTACACCATGCAATTTTTAAACACTCCCAACTCCATTAAATTTCGGACACTGATTCAGTTCGGAAACCTCTATTGTATTTTATTTATGAACCAAATTTAACTGAAGAACAGGTCAAGCAGAAAACCTGAGTATCAGGTACTGAACATAGCGCACCAGGTAAAACTTGTGATGTTGCTGTAACAAGTGATAGTGTGTATACGAGAGGTCCCATCAATGTACAAAATTTCTGGATGAACGAACAAATTTACAGTTTTACATTAAAAAAATCAAATTACACCATTCGCATTGCAGTATATATGCAATGATATCGCGCATATGCATAATGCATTTTGCATATTACATCTGTTATATTGCATATGCACAAGATAATTCTTTGCATTGCATAAAATATTCTGCATAACTCTTGGCGTGCACATATGCAAGTTATGCAGTGGCACAGCTCTACTCATTTATATTGAGATCTGGCGAAAAGATGTTCTTTTCCATTCAAGTTTATGTATGGCCCATACATCGTGGGATGTTACGAAAAGATTTCTTTCCTATTCAAGTTTATCAACCACATATTCACCGTACATAAGCGTTGCATGGGACACAAGTGTTGGTGTGCTGGAGGGCTGCTGTCCACGTCACCAGACGCAAGAGACGCTATGTACGTCTTTACGTTTCTCGACGTCGTCGGATATTGAAGGGAGACCGCGAAAGGTTATAATTTATAACCTTTCGCCGTTATGATTCGTATAATTTGTGTGCAATTTTTTCATAACACATGAAAAAAATCGAATGCAAATTTTAACTATAAAGAAGCACGAGATTATTTCTATAAATTTAAATATGAAAATGAATCTATTTTGGAACAATTGAACCAAATTGAATGTCAAATTGAAATTAAACGATTTATTTTAATTTGGCTTACTTTTAAGTTAATTTTAACTCATATCTTTTGTCAAGTCTGACACAGTTTCAATGTTCCGCACAATTTTATTTTCTTGGGTTACTGCAAGCTGGAACTATTCGAATTGAACTCCCGGTAAGAAGTGGAACATAATGTGTGTTTATCGCGGGGAGAAAAATTCTGATGTATGATATTTTGTATGAAAGGCTCTGGGAAACAGCTCGTTTCCGTGACCTATCTCAGCAACAAATAGTGACGTACATTCTTAGTCATCGATCTACAAAACAATGGTCTATTTACTAAACATTCATTTCTTATATTTCGTAGAAAACAAAGCTACACAAAGGATTCACTCGATTTCGACTGACGAGAGACAATTATCAAAAATAAACTCAATCCTTGTCACGTTTTGAGTTGAAGATTGGGAAGGTAATCCTCAAGTTAAAATGTCCTATGGAGCTTTCAGATGTGTGATTTGATTTTGAACATGCTTTCATTTCGACTTCCCGTGAAAGTTTTAAATATTTTTTCAAGCAAAGGCCTTACGAAGAAGATGAAAAAAGCAATGATTTAATTTTAAGATGGCAATTTTTTACCATTCTTTCCAGTTTTGTGGCACAAAGTACCGGTCAATATATGAAAAAGCCTTGAGAATATAACTGCAGTTCATTAACTTAAGCTGCCTAACTTAAGCAATTTAATTAACTTGAGCTGCCTTGCGGCGAAAGTTCAAGTCCTTTTCCATGATGCTGTGACCTGCGGTGCGCACGCGGCTCGAAGCCAGTCTCTGATGCAGCCGCCGGTCACACCACAGAACATTTACATAAGTATATGGTCTGTGGCTCTGGCCTCTACAGTATTGCTCCATCACTATGACGGCCTTATGCATTAATTTTTCATCACCATTAGACTTCTGTATTTCACTTTTCCATGGTTAATTCCACCCTACCTTTTCTTAATTTTCTTTGAAGAATATAGATCATGCTTCACACAGTTTGTGCAGTAGCAAGGTAATCTATGTCTATACTGTTGATGTTTTGATTATTAAATTATTTCAATGAGATCATTCTACTTTGATGTTTAAATGGGCATTTATAAATCACATTTTATTTTAACTTGTGAGACTAATTAGAAAACAAGAATTTTTACTCCCTCAGTTTTCAGGTATTTTTATATTTCGTGGGCCAACAATTTCCGTCAAAATTGAGCCAATCACAATGCTTGCAAAATTTTTCATCTAACAAGTATACGCAAGACATCGTACCAGCTTAATTTTTATGTATCGGAATTTCTATTCAGAAATGAAATTACTTCCGAAATTTTTCTGTGAACTCCGGAATGAATTTAAAGTAATTTATCACTTACGTATGAAGTCCTCGACAACGTTAACGTTTTATTTACGTATGAAGTTCTCTACAACGTTAACGTATTAATTACGTATGAAGTTCTCTACAACGTTAACGTATTAAATACGTATGAAGTTCTCTACAACGTTAACGTATTAATTACGTTTGAAGTTCTCTACAACGTTAACGTATTAAATACGTATGAAGTTCTCTACAACGTTAACGTATTAAATACGTATGAAGTTCTCTACAACGTTAACGTATTAAATACGTATGAAGTTCTCTACAACGTTAACGTATTAATTACGTATGAAGTTCTCTACAACGTTAACGTATTAATTACGTATGAAGTTCTCTACAACGTTAACGTATTAATTACGTATGAAGTTCTCTACAACGTTAACGTATTAATTACGTATGAAGTTCTCGACAACGTTGACACAGCATTGATCTGACCGACGGGGAGTATTATAACGCCACATTTTCCTTGAGACTTACCAAGTGTAACCATTCAACTATTAACCTTAAGTATATGATGAACGCCTCACCGGAAGTATGCACTTTTATTTTTCGCTCAGGAAACGGATACTCCTGATTGCTCTTTGCGCTCAAAGTATTGATACATAAATGCCGGCCAACGCTTTGACTCACACAGATTGAAAACTGTCACATAAATCTAAAAACTAGCTTTCACCTAGTATTAACTGACCTCTTAAATTTAGGATCAATGCACGAATGGATTTGTATTCATAATTGTTTTGAAAGTAAGAGAATTTTGCAAATCAATCATTCAATGTTTAATATTTTAAGATGAATTCATGCGAATTCGGAACTGATTTTCGAAGAGTTTCACTAATGTCTCAAATGCAGCACAAAACATGCTCCAAGATTACCCTGGGGCCTGATGTAGGGTAATGTCGATGCCTCCGATATCAAGACTGCAGGCATATCTGCCGACATAAGTTAGGTGTCCGCTTCTTAGGAAACAGCTTTTTTTATTTAATTTAATGGATGCTTAATGACCGTATTTGTGATAGGAGTTTCACCAGCGGTCAAGTACAAGAATATTTTAATTGTGGGTGCTGTTAGGATGGATATATTTGTTTGTCATCCACATCTGGAAAATTTATTAAAGGAAAACATCTAATCCCACTATTTTGAACGGACCGTGTACATTAGTACCTATACCGGGTGTCCCAAGAAACGATATCCAATTTCCAAGGCCTGTAATTCAGAAACTATTAAACTTACAAAAAATTAAAACGTCACATTTTGCTTCATATTTGTTCCGTCTCACTACAAAATTTCAGAAGAATTGATCCAACCTTTTTCTTTTATCAATATTTTAGAGGACGATACTGAAAACCTGTTTGCACACTTTTGTTAAACTTCGAATTTTACGATACTAAGCCCAATCGAATTTTATGATATATTTTATGAAGGTGGCTAAGTGAACAAAGAGATTTGGAGAGCAGCATCTGGTCTAGATCCGCCTGACGCCGAAATCATATTGAATGTGCACTGGACAACTAGAGGTGAGAATGCATTGATGCACTGAAAGGCCAGCTGAATTAGAGAAATCTATACAATAGAAAAGCACAGCGTACGCTAGAGACGTACATAGCAGTCATATTCGAAAAATATTTCAAGATGGCGCCTAAATGTACGTCACTTGGTTTTGATGACTTAATGGGGTTACAAAAAGTTGGAGACTTTCTTTCCCAGTTTTATTCCAAAAACGAAGGGATCATATTAAAATACAATAAGAAAGCACTCTTCAAATAAATTTCTCTACTTTACTAGTTCTACGGGTAAAGGCTTCTATGTACGACGCTTCTAGAGAGATGGAGCCAATACAAGATTTTCTCTCTGTACCTTGACAGCCCGGGTAATTTTCCATCATCTAAATCTACAACTCAGTTCTACGGAGCCTATGGGGTAAATATCTAAGAAACAGCTAGCGATGCGAAACATACAGTAACAAATATCATTCACTAGCTCTTCCCAGCATCTGAGGAATAAATAAGAGCACAAAACTTAAACTCTAACACCTCATTTAACTTCCTTCGTTTTCTCTCCTCAGAAGCGGAATACATTCAAAGCACAGCGCAAGAAGCAACTGGTACGAAATGCTCGAAAGGATGTTGCTGGCTCGATGCTTGAGCACTGTCACGTGATGCCAGGTAAACAGAAGGCGTAGAAAACAAACTTGATTGTATAATGACACATGAACGACTCCCACAACCAAACTCCATGAAATGGAGATCACTCAGCCCGTACGCTTCAATTGCTTGCGCTGTTGCTTAAATGAGGTAGGGGAACAGACATCGTCTGTGTTCACTCTCTCTTCTCCAAGTCATACTTACGAAAGAATAGAAGAAACAGCTCGTATGTACGTCAGAGTCCACATTTGGTAAATGACCGAAGTACCCCAAATGTGGCGAAGACAATTTGCAATCGCGATTATTTTCGAGGGAACCGAAAAGACAAGCGTCTAAACCACACCAGATACCAGCTCAAAAATCTCATTCAGATGACCGTAGAGGTTTGTACTTTTCTAACGCACGTCGAAGAAAATTATCCCGCGCGAGATTCCAAATTATTAAGCGAAACTAAAACAATCACAAATTACATACCATGCCGCTCGCTGACAGTGATAACTGATGGGATCAAGGAAACTCGCACCCTTACACCGAAATTAAAAAAAATCCCGTCAGCTTCGGGATGTCAGATCAATAAATCCCTGAACCACATCCCTGAAGAGCTTCACTTCAATGGAGATAATTGAAGAACATTGAACTATCGGATCTTTTCCAGATAAGTTCACCCACTTGTAACTTTCGAAATAATGCACCTATCGACTTCAAATTACTCTCAAACAAAAGATTAAAAATTCTTTCGTTTGAGAGTAACTTGAAGTCGATACAACGTTTTAGAAATTTAGACAAATTTTTCGAAAGTGACAAGTGGGTGAACTTATATGTTGGATTAGTGGTGGGGCTTATCTGGAAAAGATCCGAACTATCTTCCAAGTAGATACTTGTGTGCGCAAAAGTGCGCGTTTCTACATGACTTTCTGTCGCTTTTGTGCGATCTGCGGAAGTCAGACGCGCACGCCCTCGTCCCGAACTTTGTATTTTTTTATTTTGAATTGTGAAGATGTATCGATTTAGAGTGTCCTCTGAGACTCCATATGGTGAGGATGTGCGTTGCGCTCGCTCCGCTCGCTCCGGAACAAAGTGCCTATTGTTAGAAAGAATGTACTTCTAGCCTGAATGGGTACCCTCTCTCGCCATGAGGATTCAAATGTGATATCAACATATAAATCATCAAACTAAGAATATAATATTCCCTCATAAAGTGTGAAGGTGTTCAACCCTCGTTTATACAAGAAAGCCAACTCTCTAAACCTACAAGATGGGAGTGAGGAAGCAACGCAACAACATCAGCAGCTGCAATAACAGCTGTGAATATCAACCAAAGTTTGGTCAATATCCTGATGTGTCTAGCCTAACGCAAGACTGCAAAGAAGTGGTATCTGTTCTAATAAAATATTTCGACTCAGTGATGACAAAATTTAATGGTGATATTGACGAAATGAAAAGTGAAATAAGCGACCTTAAAACACTATCTGAAACAATAGCAGGAAAAGAAGCAGAACAAATTATTGAAGAGCAGAATGAAAAAATACAAAGCTTGGAGTCACGTCTCGATCGCTTGGAAAAAAATGATCAGCGCCGAGACCTGGAAGATAGAAAATGTACTCTCGTCATTTCCGGGGGGGAACTACCTCATTCACACAACAACGAAAATTGCAAAGAAACAGTCTGCAAAATTCTGAAGGACATCAACATCGACCTCAGTGATGCTGACATCACGTCAGCTAACGGAATGGGAAGAAAACCACTAAGTGGAAACGAGGATCGAAGAAACATCGCTTTCGAACTGAAACATTACAACAAAAAACGTGAAATTCTCTCTGCCTGCCGAGTAAATAAACCAACGTTCTATATAAATGAATATCTAATACCTTCACGAGCCAAGATCATGTACACCTTGAGAGTAGCCAAGAGAAATTTCCCGTAAAAAATCGGAACCCCGAGGACCCAAGATGGAAACATCTTCGCATTCATCCCTGGACAACCGGACTCGAGACGTCAGATTAACACGCCAGAAGAGCTCGACCAATACCTGATGCGGCAACTGGATAAATCATCGAATCAGGTCTTGGGTGTTCACCTCAATTAGGTATCAAAACATGTACCTGTGTCAAATTATATACTCGTATGCCAATAACGCCTAGAATTCTATAACTTTACACTAGATCTTCAAACTGCATAACTTCATGTCATGAATCAGTTCCAACCTCTAAAGATATATACGGCAGTTTTACCTCAATTTTGACAATCTTATGACAGATATATATGAACATTTATGACAACTGTATTGGAAATTGCAACAGCACCATCAGCAATTTGTACCTACCAATATTATGATGGAATATTGATATCCACCTTGTTCACCTTTCCTCGTAAATTGTATGTAATTTTTAACCAACAAACTATTATTATGTGTAAAACATATTAGCTGATTAGATTATCATCGTCGCTAAATTTTTTTCTATTTATCTTTATTTTTTTTTAAACTTATTACCTGTTGTATGTGAACTTTGTAACAACGCCTTCAGCAATTTGTACGCATCAATTTTGTATATTGAACTCCAATATTAATCGCTATTGGCTGAGTATTGAGTGTACCCACGAAATCACGCTAGATTTCTTACTCTTTTCTATACTTTCTAAGCTAGTTTTTAGATAGATATATCCTTTTAATCTTGACTCTGTATTTCGTTTTAAGTTGTACAATAGTACTTACTGCCTACTGTTTACTAATTTTGAATGACTGATCACGCTGATATATTAGATGAAATCGACCCGGATCTCAATCATTTGAACAGAATATTTCCAAACCTAAACGACTCTGAAAACTGCAGATATACTAACATATCAAAATTCAACGAATCTATACGAATAACCCGGCAGGATTTTTCGCTACTATGTTGGAACTGTAGGTCCCTCTATCCAAAATTGGAAGAGATACAATGCACTATTACTGAACTTAAGTATACCTTAGATGTGATTAGCTTCACCGAAAGCTGGCTAGATGACTCGACCAAAGACATGATTAAATTTGAAAATTATCATAGTTACCATTCGCTACGAAAAAACAAGCGAGGCGGGGGCATCAGTACATACATTTCTAAGCACATGGATTCGAGAATCATAGCAAGTGCAACACTGAATCAGGATCATATAGAATCATTATTCGTAGAACTGTCTAGAGATGGCAAACGAATTGTGCTTGGAACGGTGTATAGGCCGCCTACAGCCTGTCCTATATCCTTCCTTAATGAGCTTAATCGAATTATTTCTCAGTTCAACAGGTCCTTCTACAATGACATAATAATATGCGGTGACTTCAACCATGATTTGCTGAAACATGAAAGCTATGAACCAATCTCTAATTTCTTAAATGCATTTCATTCTAAATCTTTCCTTCCGATCATCACAAAGCCAACACGAATAACCTCAGAATGTGCCACGCTGCTTGACAATATCTTTATGACAGACCCAAGTGATTTTCTTGCTGGAATAATTACTTCTGACTTATCAGATCATTTTCCAGTTTTTCTTATTAAGAAAAATGTCTATCTTGCGTGCACCAAAGCACGGGCTGAAACTTACTCATATCGTAAAATAAACGAATCAAATTTAGAAGAAATGCGCACCGTTCTAGAAGATTTAATGCCAACATTGCACATCACCCAACAAAACAATAATGCAAGGAGCATTGATGAATCAGTAGTAAAGTTGACTGAATCTATAATGAACGCATACAACCAGTGTTGCCCAATTGTAACTCGTACAGTTACCCCGAAAAATAAACAAAAGCCCTGGATTACTAGAGACATCGTGATAAATATAAAGAAACGCCAAGCGTACCTAGCCCTCCTTTGCGAAGGGCGAATATCTAGAGAAACATATAACCGATTCAGAAACTATGTGACAAACCAGATAAGAACATCAAAAAAGAGCTACTTTACCCTCAAGTTTACTCAATTCAAAGCTGACGTTAAAAAGACTTGGCGCCTCCTTAACTCTTGTTATAAACCGAATAACGCCGAAAAAAAGAAAATTGGTTATATCACTCAAGATAATGTAAAATACCATGAGAAGAATGAAATTGCTAATCTCTTCAACAACTTCTTTGTAAACGTAGGGAAAACTATAGCCAATGGTATTCCAAGTGAACCTACTGATCACCTGGAATTTATGGATCATATTCGAGAACACAACTCCTTTTTCTTTACGCCTACAAACTCCTCCGATGTAATTGCGTGCATAAACAACATGAAAAATAAATCGAGTGGGTTACAAACGTTTCCAACTAAAATACTTAAAATAATTGCTGATATTGTGGCCCCGCTGATATCCAATATTATTAACCAGTCTCTCTTACTAGGCACTTTCCCGAACTCCCTCAAAGTTGCTAGAGTAACCCCTATCTTTAAAAATGGTGAAAAAACCTGTGTAAACAATTATCGACCTATCTCCATGTTACCAATTATTAGCAAGGTATTCGAGAAAATTGTGTATAAAAAAGTGTACTCTTATTTTGAACAAAAATCATTTCTCTATGATAAACAATACGGCTTTCGCTGTAAAAAATCAACAACACAGGCAATATTAAATCATTTACAATTCCTTTATTCTAAGATAGATAACGGAAAGACTGTCTTCTCTGTATTTCTTGACTTTCGAAAGGCATTCGATTGTGTGGACCATAACATATTACTCTCGAAACTTCATTGTTATGGCATTCGTGGGGTTGCCCATGATTGGTTCAGATCATACCTAACAAATCGGAACCAATACGTTGTCATTGACAACGCAAAATCGGACCCACAAAAAATTAGCCATGGAGTTCCACAAGGATCTGTTCTTGGGCCTCTCCTTTTTCTGATTTTTATCAATGATATTATTAAATCTACATCATTTTTTAAATTCATACTTTTTGCCGATGACAGTACGCTTTCTGCGGTCCTTCCGAACGAAAATCCCACTACGATTGCGGAGAGTATAAATAATGAACTCCATAAGGTTTCACTGTGGCTTAAAGCTAATAAAATAAGCCTCAATATCGATAAAACAAATTATATTACGTTCTCATACAGGAAAAATATATCTCTACCATCCATTAAAATTGGCGAAGGTGAAATCAAAGAAACCAACTCATGTAAATTTCTGGGCATCATAATAGATAAACATCTGACCTTCAAAGAGCACATCACTCATATTAGTTCTAAATTATCAAAATCAATCGGAATCCTGAATAAAGTTAAAAATTTCCTGCCTGAAACAGCCTTACTAATGCTTTATCGAACGCTCATTTCACCATACCTGCAATACGGAATAGAAGCATGGCATGGAACTGATAAAAATAAAACTAATATAATTTTTACTCTGCAAAAAAGAGCCATCAGAGCGGTAAAGAACCTAGAATATAATGCTCACACAAATGATTCATTCAAAAATTTACAAATACTTAAACTCTCGGATCTCTACAAAATCTCCATCTGCAATTTCATCTACAAAACATTAGCTAATGATGGCGACAATAGCCTTCAACAGTTATTAACTGCGCAAACTGGTCATCACGACCATTTAACACGAAATAAAAGTAAATTCATGCTTCCTTATTATTCAAAGGCCCGCTCGCAACATAGTATACTATTCGTTGGAACTAAAACCTGGAACTCAATACCTGCGGAGATCCGTGAAAGTAATTCTTACAAGGTATTTAAAAAAAATCTTGAGTCTCACTTCTTATCAGAATACTAGTCGTGTAAGATCACCAAGTCAAATCCTGCCTCCTACATGTCTGGTCCTAATAATGCAATTTGCCATGAGTAATATCGCCGATTTTCAGTCTGCTCCCAAATCGTTATCGAATATACTGTTAAATATTGTCCATATGACCTATATTGTAAAATTAAACATCAATATCGAGTTCATTATCCTGTTGATCAGTCTAATGCGAAACTAGGCTAAGTGAATTAGGTTAAACATTATTGTACGCCCTAGAATAATGTAATGGTAGGATGCCCTAGAAGTCGCTGAACTTATTCGGGCCCACAGGTAGCTATACTCAACTCTGACCATTGTATTAGACTTAAGAAACATTCTACCTCTGTATCTCCTGTGGTAAATAAATTGTTTAAATTGTTTAAATTGTTTAAATTTACCAACATGGGCAAAATTGCCGGCGCGAGACATTGCCGGCGCGAGACCACGTTTCTACGGTCTCCATAGAAACGTGAGGTGATGTGAAATTTCAAATGAAATTGACTCACACGTTTATTTACAAAGTAGTAGGCCAACACAACACCTCTTGTAAATTTTAAATCAATCGCATTGAGCCACTCACTTCATCCTTTGCAGCTCCTCACAAAAATTAGAATATAAATTAGTCACATTTTTTTCTTAGGGACTAGTAGGTCCTTTAAATTTCACTGAAATTATCATTGAATGCACAAAAATTGCTATCTTCAGTTACAGTTGCTATCCAAAAAAATTCTACACTGCCCTCTCCCCCACTAAAAAACACACAAAATTTGCAACCGCTATTTCAACACACGTAAATACATTCATTAGGCTGAAATAAACAATAATAATTTATAGGATGAACCCTAATATAAAACTCCTTTGATTGGACAAAAATTTCGAGCCAGAAAACGGAGCGAGAGCCAACAACAATCACAGAACATAGAGAAACTTAACCCATTAACCACCACGGGTTAAACTAAAGTTCAATATTTATCTTGAATTTATCACGTTGACTGCGATACGACCCACCGGAGGGTCGTGCTTAACTTTTTCCTGCTGCGAAACGACCCATCGATGAATCGTTAGAAAAAGTTTTTTGACAATCTTTTAAAATCAATGGGGTTTAATGGACCCAGTTAATGTTTAGTTTTATAAAATTTCTAACAACTTTTGAATTTAAATTCGAATTGGATACTGAACTTCAGTTTAACCTATCACAGTCAACGTGTAAGACTGTTTGAGTAAGTAATTTTTAAAATAGCAAATTCTTACTAGACCGTGCTTTCATCTAGTTTCGATCAAGTATTTCCGAAAATTGAATTCTTTACTACTCACCGGTCAGCAGCATTATGAAAATTCCCTCCGTGTACCACCGGTGACTCACATGGCAGTTAACAAGTTGAAGACTGCAAGCATTGTAAGATGTTCAACAGTGACCTACTGACCGCCAGTAATCATGGCGTAGAAAATAGTTTTATTGAAGTATTTAGTAGAATTTTAAAGTGCAGATTGCATACCCTGGTATATGTAGAGCGATTTAATCAACCGTTACAATGAGTGCCTCTGGAAGATGGTAGACATCTGAAGAGTTGAGAGCAGGTACCTAAGACTAAGGCCCACTTCACACTGAACTAGCAAAGCAGCATCTAGCAAGCTCGCATGAGCTATCTAGCATGCGGTCTGCGAGACCGGTAGGTAGGAATAGCACTATTGCGAACCGTTGCCTTCACACTGAACTCGCACGTTTTATCCAGCATGCGAGGTGAAAATGATATGCCTACCTACCAGTCTCGCAGTCCTTCTGCTAGATAGCTCATGCGAGCTTGCTAAATGCTGCTTTGCTTGCTCAATGAAATCGGCCTTAGGCTGGAAGTCAGTTTCCAGGCACGAGCACTAATTTCTCACTCCTCCTATCGACAAAAGAAAATCACTAAACGTCTAGTTTAAAAAACATTTCTTCAGGTGGAACACACGCCACCGCAGAAATCTGCTGCAGATCGCTAGTGAACGTCTGCCGGAAGAGCTAAAGAATCCTACGTACAAAGTATGTCACAAAAACGTACTCACTCTTTGACTACCCTGTTCTTCCGAATCTTGTTCTTGTTTACTGACATAGATACAAGTAGTGCAACGAGTTAAATAGAATGAAAGAACAATAAACTTAAAAAAACAAAGTCACGAAATGAAATTTAGTTACACCTAATACATACAAAAGGAAACTTAGAAGAACCTAATACAAAAAATACGTGAGTAACCGTCAGTCATGGATGAGTGCACTTATTCCTGAATTTCTCCGAATTACGTTGCAGAACACTTCTATTCACTTCGACTTTTGAGATGTCAAAGGTGCGCAACGTGGCACGTACCCTCGCGAAACTTTATGATCTGAGATTGTTATATTTCTGCTCACTCGGAATCCATTACCTTTCTGAAGTATTTAAAGTAATCTTAATTGATTTTTTGGTGTAACAATTTCCTATAACCTCATCAAATATAACCTTTGAGGCTATTAAGATTGATTCTAGCTTAATCAAAATGTTAATTTAGCCCGGGATTTGTTCTCCCGTGTTTTAGTATCATATGTCTACACTTACGCATCTTATTCAATGATTATTTTTCTCCTCTAATAACGACACAAAATATCAGATTTTTCACGTACGCTTGCATAGAATTTACGAGTTGCAAACATAAAGTAACAAATTTCCGAAGTTCGGTCATTAAAATCATGATGCTACATCACTGACAAGTTGCATCATTAGAGATTACTTAGCGGTAACGTTGCTTTATCACGGAGTCATGGATTGACAATGTAACATACATTTCCTGCTGATAATACTATCACTTCTAGCATTTATATAAGCTGCTTTGCACAAATTTTGGTCAAAATTGAATATAATGTTGTCAACGATTTCAATAATTTCGTTGTCATATATAGGTAATATGGTACAATTGAAGACGTTTTACACAAAGGACATTGTGCTCGCAAATGCTTAGTTTTCGAGATATTTAACTTTGAAGTTATAGAAACGTCGTTTATAAAATTGAACAAACAGACACGTAAATAAGCAGAAATACGGTTTTCACGTAACGATAGGTGAGGTTAGGTTAGGTAAAGTGAGGTTAGTTAAATAAACTAATATAAACTAACCCAAGTAAACCTAAAATAACTAAACTTAACCATACAGAGGCCGATGACTCCTGCCAAAAAACTTGACGAGGCCGCGTCTGCGGAACGCCGGAAGAGCCATATCGAAACTGCAGTTAATGTTATTCTTACCAGAACGTTATTTATGCTACATCTCGAAAACTAAGGATTTGCGAGCACAATGTCATTCATGTAAAACGTTTTAAAATGTCTCCAGTTACCTATATCTTGCAACAAAATTATGAAAACCTTTGACAACATTAAATTCAATATTGACCCAAATTGTTACTTCACAAGTTTATTCCAACCAGCAACACTTTATTAAATTCATAAATACACGGTGAGATATAAGTACATTTTTAAATTAAAAGTTACAGTTATTGAACAATTCCCCACCGCAGGGTTGTACTTTCCCAGTACTTAAAAAAAAACATCGCATTCTACACGTCTAAATTTTTACTGGAATCGAAATATTGGTAAATGTGTAGCGTTGGTAAGTGATCGATTTTCCACTTTTCGGTGCCTGAAACTAATTAAATGAATCAAAATAAACAAGTTTTCTTCTATGCACTTTCCTTCTCAAATGAGTATTTTACGATTTATAGCGGTAAGTTTAGTTTCGTCTATGATTACGAATGCGCTCGAATAAACAGCTACTCATCGATTTTCGAATTTTTGTTGCTTGACTCATGGTGATAACATCGAAATAAACAACTTTTGTTCCATACACTTTTTTCGTCAAATGAGTATTTAACGAGGTATAGCGGTAGGTTTGGTTTCGTCTATGATGACGATCGGGCTAGAAGCGAGTGCGCATTGCAGTGTTGCTGTCCGACGTGCTCCTTGAATTACTTGCCGCTTCAAACACTGGAGTTGCGGTAAGTTTTTTACCGCTATAGCTAATAAAATACTCATTTGAGACGGAAAGTGCATAGAAGAAAACTTGTTTATTTCGATCTAATTAACTACGATTAGACACCGAAAACTGGAAAATCGATTACTGACCAACGCTACACATTTACCGAAATATTTTTAAGGAATTCGGAACGATTCCTTTAGCCGGGGTCTCTGCACATACCGCATCCCACCACTGATTCCCCTTTTGCAGTGAGAGACAGCACGCCTTTTGTCGTCTCACATATTCACTTTTCGTATCGTTTCAGTTTTGGAATTTTTAGTGAAGCAGGCTACAGTTTCGTAAGGTGAGCAATAACAACCGAGATTCATACAGGAAAACACTTCAACACTTGTCTAGACAGGACCCAGGACACTTCATCGCACGTCCAGACAGGACACTCAACTCCGGAGTACGTTTCGGACACATGAGCAGTACGGCGCATCGTCCGTCGAACGAAATTTCAATGACATTTTCATGAGTTTCATTGCGCCATTTTAGGTATCTGTGTGCATTTTAGAATTCTGTGTGCCATCCGAAATGCTGTTCGTCAAATTTCATAGCTGGGTTTGAATAATCAGAACGCGGACGTAAGAGCAGTCATTCTTTTTACGAAACGACCTCCGCCACCCAACCCCCCCCCCCCCCACACACACACACACACACCATCACTGAGGATTATTTTTGACCTCTGAAGACCAGAGTTATAGGCAATGACACTGGACGTATTGAGAGAATTTGAATAATTTCACTGAGAATCTGCACGGCAGTGAAGGGGCTCTCATTCGCCAAAACGTCATCAAGAACCAGAGAATATACTTTAAGTCTTTTTTTAAATGAGGCTACAGAGAGCCAATGTATTTTTTCCACATCTTCATATCGTCTCGGCATAATCTCGACACAGTTTTTGCAAGTGTAAGGCTATTTTTCTCTTTGATTTCTTGCTACGCAAGATTTCAGTGAGTTTTGACATTGAAGATGTACGTGTGCTCTACAATCGAGTCTCAAGTCTTCTATTCATTACCTTTTGAACATACAATCCATCGTTACATTTAAATCGAAATCCCGCATCATAGATCTCACATAGATTTTAGTCTTTTTCGTCACGATCCGTAATGAATTTAATTTTCATTTCCACAGACTTTGCAAGCTGGTTTCCTTTCCCAGAGACGCTGTAGAAATCTAACGACGCAAAACTTTGAAGAGTACTTTGTACAGTTCACTGCTCTGCTTTACAACCGTGAACATCAGCTGTGTTGGCTGCAAAATGATATTTTGTTGGATGTAAATGTTCATATTTAATTTATGCCCCATCCTGGACTATACTGGAAGATGTTACACAATTACACCGTACCGACATCACGTGCGTTACAAAAGTTGAAATAAATTTGCTGATGATAGACTTCAAAATATCAATAAAGCTGCTCATTAAGTCTAAGATATGATCACCCCTCGCGACGCGATAAAAAAAGACATGAAAATTACACCATCCCAGCTGCACACGGTCAACGTGACAGCAGCTGTTACGTCTGTTGTTAGGTCATCATTACATTAACATTCCCTTCACAGAAAATACCAAGCATAAAACACACAAAAAGTAAAGGTTTCGCAACACTTCATATGACAAGCACGCAAAAGTTTTCGCAATACCTTATATCCTAATTTAACAAACACTCAAATAAAGGTTTCTCGATACGCAATATGACATACACACACATAAATAAAGGTTTCTATACCTTACATGATATTCACAAGAAAAAAAAATGTTTCCCAATACCTTAAACAACATACACAAAAAAATGAGTCACCTGCATTTGGTTTCTAACTTTCTTTTAAATTGAGATATGTTTGAATACTAGCGTGGTGTGGGAGATTAGAGAGACAGGCGAACTCAGTGTCATCTTACAACCTTCACATCTGAAGTCACCTGCAAAATTCATACAGAAACGCTAACAAGAGCGAGAATCTATCGCAGGGCTTTTCAACCATTCTTTTGTCGTGCACCCACTCAGCTTAATTGTGTATCTCCAAGTACCCCAGCACAGTTAAAGGTTTAAGAAACTATAAAAATGAACTGAATGATTAATATTATCCATACTTATACGGTTGTATATAAATTTATATTGTACATTTAACATATGAAGTATGTTAAATTCTTGCAACATATGAAGTATATTAAATGTACCCCTAGGAGTACATGCACCCCCGGTTGAGAAGCCCTGGTCTATCGCAACGTGGACGAAATGATGTAATTCGAGGCATCCATACCGCAGCCGTACGAACTCAGCGCCTTTATTTATCGTCCTTGTGTAAATAAACACCAAACGCACGTGACACAAGCACTGGTGCTTTTCCTAGTCACGGCCATAATTTAATGATCATCAATGATCATCATCACGATCATAATTTAATAATTTCACAAGCACGATCATAATACGATTATAATTTTGTGCGATCACAATCTAATGCGATCATAATTTAATACGATCATAATTTAATAATTTCCTCAACACGATCATAATTTAATAATTTCACGATCATAATTTTATGCTAAATATTTCATGGTTCCCAAGCTATAACGCTAAGCTCCTAACATATGAGTGACTAGCAAACATCTTTTAAAAATGTTGTCATAACGATGTTGAGCTTGTGTAAATGATTTTTTCCTAGTGTATGTTACGTAGTTTCACTCCACACCTACTTAACTTATCTAAATTATAAGTTGTCTTGAAGTTAATGAGCTGGCCGCAAAGTATTCCACACTTCAGTCGCTAATTATTTCATTTTACCAATCCGTCCTAAGATTTAGGGCTTTTCTTCTGCACATCTGTAGGACGCTTGAAGGAACTCTTCACGAAGATAAAGTCATTGGCCCAGCCGTTGGACTTGGAGACCTCAGAGTGAACCCAGTAGCCCTTGCCTTCCATGTACTCTCGGAGCGCATCCTTGCCCAGCGCACCGTGGACAAACTCTACGGAGAGCGTCTGCAACATTTGAACAGTGTCACTAACTTCACCCACGATGATCATTTTTAAAAATATAATTACTAATTATCAGGCTTTTCGAACTCTACGGAGTGTGTGAGCAACATCATAAGAACATCATTAACATCAGCCACAATTATCAGTTTTTAGCATATAATTACCAATTTTCAGCCTCTTCGAACTCTACGGAGATGGTCAGCAATATTTAAATAACGCCACTAACTTCATCCCCTATGATTTTAATTATTCTTGAACATCTCATAATTCAGTATCGAAATAATTTATTCATTATCATGCTTCTCATTATCAGCCAATCCTGAATTTTTCTCTCATCTTCACATTTCAATCAAAAAATAACATCCGTTGAGTGTTTCTGATTTTTACACCTACGTATGGCGGAGAGAAGTACTTTTTTCAAATGCATGAGTTAAAATGTATGAAATGCTTAATTCCTGACCTTACTATCTATTGTCTTTTTCAACTATTTCTTGAAAAAAACCTAGTTACCGAGTTTTTCACCTTTATATCCACTTTGTCCCAAGGTACAGTTTGTAGAACCGTAGTTTCTACTGTATTCTTTAAGTATTTCTTGAAAAAGAACCTACTTACTCAATTTCTTACCTTAATATCTACTTTGTCCCAAGGTATGGTTTGTAGAACCATAGTATCTACCGTATTCTTCAAGTATTTCTTGAAAAAGAACCTACTTACTCAATTTCTTACCTTAATATCTACTTTGTCCCAAGGTATGGTTTGTAGAACCTCTAGCTCAACGCCTTCGACGTCGAGGCTGAAGTAGTGAACCGTGGTGACATTGAGGGCAAGCAGCAGAGAATAGATGGGCAGGCATTGTACCTCAGCCAGCCCAGCTTTATGGGTGCCAGATTCCACCTCTTGTTTGCTGATTTTGCCTAAGTTGAAACGCTGCTCGAACATTACCTGAAAAAAGTTTTATTCCAATCAAGTTTATGCAAATCCTATCATGCTCGCATGTGCATGTAACGGTAACACATGAACTAACGTCAGCACGCAATGACGGGACTTTCAAGATCAGGAATATTTACCGTAAGACTGAAGTTGTTGTAATGTATTTTGTGCACCCCCGTATCTTGGAAATAAACAGTTTTTCTTTCCTCTTCTTTCATCCCAGTAAAACGGGTACAAATATCAAACACAAAGGTCGGATAAGAGATTTTGGATAATTTTCTTCTTTTTTGAGCAAGAGAAACACTGGGCTCGCACTGCAGACCTCGGACGCTCAACTCTTTACTTGAAAGCCATCGTACTTGGGAAAAGGCTACTTTGATGCTCCATAAAGTTTGCAAGTTTCAGAAGGCATGAGGACAGGGGGGAGCTTTTTGTGCCACCTTTAATTTCAATCCTACACCGTTTGTTGTAAAGAAAATTTTGGACTGCTCGTACAGAGAAGGTACTCAGCCTTGTTTCTCAAGGAGAGTAAGAATGCTACTTTCGTGTAACATGCCTATACGATTTGTGCAATGCTCACTTCCTCGGGCCAGAAGACAAAAATACTTCTGCTTTTCAGTACAATCAGTAGAAATGTGGTTATTCGACTACGGACCTTACCTAATTTTTAAAAATATGTAGTAATGGGCAATTTCTAAGATATAGCTGTGAAACTGTTTTTTCTTCTGTTGAAAAAGAGAAGCGTAAATAGACAGAAATGTACATAAGAATATGACTCACAGCACTATGATTTTGGTTTTTTTCGACAACTGCTCCGTCAGCATTGAGTACAGGTGTATAGCTCTATGTAAGCTCAACAACGTGATAATGCAGCGCACACACTCAGCATCGACCCAGCAATGGCTCTGAACTTTACGTTAAAAAAAAATCTAAGTCTTCCTTTATCGATTTGAAGACTAATTCAACAACTGAGTGTTTCCCATTTGTATAAAACGTTCGAGTGCAGTAAAATCCAATGTTTCTTCTAGACGTTGCATTTTTCTTAGGTATTGTGATCTCAAAATTAACACTTTAAACACGTAATAAAACTGCGTTTTCAATATTTAAGGTACAGCGTTACACACCATACTTGTACCATGTTGCTGGATTGCATTTACATTGCTGTAAGATCCTCTTATGTAAAATAACAGTCATATGTTCAACAGTGAGTGTTGCAGTTGGGTGTGCCTGACCGAGCTCGCGTGACTGAGGAAGATTTCTTGTTCCAAACTCAATACACCTTCACAGCACAAGTTCCGATATACGTACTTCCTATGGCTGCAAAAACGACGGTCATCAACATCACACAAGTTGAACCATGGCTACTGAAGCACATGAGAGTGAAATGTTCTGTAGCATTCCAACACCACCGTACCAACATGCAACTCGCAGCCTCCACACAGGCATCACTCAGTCATATCGTGACCTCGCCGCATGCCACCGTGAAAATTACACTGCTCTTGCTGCTAATGAGCCGTGGCCGCATGACACGAACGTGCGTGATCGCAACACAACTGTGATCGATGCGCAGACCGACCGATGTGTGCTAATACCTGCTCATAGACACCTTTCCTATGGAACTCAATCGGAGAGCGGAGCTGATCACCATAACAGTAATCAGGATTGCATCGAAGGAGTTTACCTACGTGGAGACAATAAAATTTTGAAACAACCTGTCTGCTGGCCATTTTCACAAGCAGTTCGTGAGTCCCACTTTAGTTCCGTGTCTCAACGTTTGTTCGGCCACAGAGTTTCAATACTCTCAAATTACTACGAGTGTAAGAGCAAGCATTAGCCTTTGACGTGGTAAACAGCTGTAAAACTAAGCGAATGGTACCTATGGAACTAATGGGTCACTTGTCTTTCAATTACAGCGCTTTCAATTTTCCGGCAGCACACCTGTGGCAGACATCAATCAACTTCGCCTGTGTTGAAGTTCTAGCATGCATATGCTAGAACATATGCGGCACGCATGCATATACAGCATGTCCATGCGGACATGCATTTGAGAGAAGAACACCTGTTCGTATTTTTCTTGCCAATTAAAAAATGTGAGTACACAGTATTACACACAAACACATGCACAAATTTCCCGAGTGTCTGAGAGTGGAACTTCTGTTCGTGCTTTGCTAGCTCATCAGAAAATGACCCTGAATTTGTTAGGCTTATTTTAGGTGAGGAGTACTAGGTTGAGATTTATTGCAGGGTAAACTTTGAGATTTGCATGGCAGGAGTCACCATGTGGAAGAGGTGGCCGAGTAATTTTGTGATTCAAGGGATCTGTCGTATGAGATAAAATGGTGAATAATAAACTTTTGTAAGGAATCACTCCCGAAGTAGTTTAGGATCGCTGTTTCATCAGGTTAGCCAGCCAACACCGACAAATGTTGACCCCTTTGAATAAGCAAAAGATTTTTTAGGTTAGCACTAGACGACTTATCCATCGCATTTCGGTGAATTTACATTACAGGGTGACCGCTAAGAAATCCAGTCCCACTCACCGAGTGAGGGTAGGGCTTGGTGCTGAGGCAGGCGTTGGAAGTCCAGGCCTTCCTGCGCTTCTGGACGACCATCTCGTAGTTCTTGGGGTCGCCCTCGACCAGCAGCCCCGTCCAGCCGAGCTGCTTCTCGAACACCAGCGAGTTGGAGCGCGTCTCTCCGTCCAGCGCACCGCACTCCACGAAGAAACCGTCCCGCTGAAACAGACATTTTAATTTTTTCGAAATATTTTACTGTAGTTATTAAAGAATTAGAATGAAATTCAAGCAATTTGGTGCATTTGTAATCTTCCACACCAGTAAATACTGAATTAGAATGAAATTCAAGGAAAATTTCTCGCGGAGCCTGTGATTTCGAGTTATTGCAAACAGAAATTAACTATAGAAAAATATTATCAAGGTGAATAGTTGACGCCTGGGTTCCATATTTGCAGTTAGGTTTTTAAATAACTCTTCCAGGTTAAAATATATATTAGGCCAAGCTTTCTGGAGAATAGGAATAGGAGAGAATGGGAGAACAGCGAAGTAGCGCATTGAGGAACATACACGTTCAATTCAGTTTCGATAAATAACAAGTAACGTTTTCCAACACCAGCAAGAAACTGGTCACTAAATGAATATCGAAAATTTTAATATTTTAGCAACGGAGTCGTAAACAATGTCAAGAAAATTCATAGAAGCGTGCTACTCTAGGTAAAATTCCGCATCAATTAATAGAAGACAAGATATCCCCCCATGTTATTTCCCGATAATAAATAAATTATTACCTCCAAAATGACAGCGTATGTGCTTGGAAAGATGTCAGTACCAAGTAGAAGCCCGCTTAATAATAATTACTTTAAAAAAAAAACTGTATCATAGATACGTGTGTGTAGCCATATGCGTCCAGCTCTTGTGAATGTTTCAGCCCTGAAGACGAACTCCACTTGTGAGTTCGAAAGCTTGGCCTAATATATATTTTAACCTGGAAGAGTTATTTAAAAACCTAACTGCAAATAGAAAAATATTGTCCAGCATTATAGTAAAAATACAGAAACAACTTCCTTGTAATTAACAGACAAAGGAAACTGATTAAAAATCGGTTACATTATTAGCGAGACGACAAACATTTCCTTCATACTTCAATGATGGTAGTATGTAATTTAAGCCACAGGACACATCATGCAATATACATACATATGCAAGAGAAGATAATGACTAAAAAGCCGATTATGCCGTTCAGAGGAGGTAAAGTCTGTTTTAAAAAAATCCGTTTACGAGAGTGCACGATATTCTGAGAGGTTCACTGGCCGGAATTCGATAATTGTACTAAAAAATTTCAAATTTTATGACTTTCGTAGAAAAAGGTGCATCTAAAGACACTACCCAGAATTTTCTGCCTTGTAAATCAAATTTGTCCGTTCAGCTGATGTTCTACAGAGAAGCAGAACATATCTCAATTTTGTTCATGTTTTACTCCAGTAATTACTGAATTCGAACGAAATACAAATCAAAGCTGCGTATTTGAGTCTAACGCAAGCGTGTAGAGTTGTATAGGGCCATTTTATCAGAGATATGTTCTAATAGGGACAAGTGAATACCGCTCATTTGGTTGCATAATGCCAGCATAAAATCTAACTTAACCTCAATAATTCACAACTCAAACCTAAAAATTTCAGTCTGAATAAAACAAGAGATACAGTCAGTTACTGCTACAATCTAATATTTAAATATTGAACAGTTAAAATATTGTCTTTAGCAATGATCGTCAATGTCAAAACCCTATTAATAAAAGAATCGTCATACAAAGTTTGAGAAATTTTAGCGTCACACCAAAGTAATATTTCTGGAAGTGACCGCGTCTGTTACAATCGAGTTGTCCGGGAGCAGTCTATTTGTATCATGTGTTCGTGTCGATTTGCATTGCTTAGTCCAAGAGTTTTTGATGTTTTTACAGCTTTTCCCAGCCGATGTGATTTTAGCGACTTAAAATACCAATGCGGTTACCGAGATGCCCTTGACATTCTTTTAATCTTGCCTAAAAGAGAGAATCTTGCCAGATATACTTTTAATCTTGCCTAAAAGAAAGAATCTTGCCAGATATACTCGTACTTTTAATCTTGCCTAAGAGAAAGAATCTTGTCAGATATACTTTTAATCTTGCCTAAAAGAAAGAATCTTGCCAGATATACTCGTACTTTTAATCTTGCCTAAGAGAAAGAATCTTGTCAGATATACTTTTAATCTTCTCTAATATAAAAAGAAATGTTTTCTTTGTATTTCATTGTGTGTCGCTTAGCCATGTGTGTCTGTACGGTCTCAGTTTTTGACCATTTATCTAATCCGAACTTGTACCCTAATGTGCTAGGCTTTCATATCTTAATAGCTGAGTATTACGGTAGCTTACTCAATGTTAAAATTGCTCGTATAAAGAATTCAATTTGTGAGCGATATACTGTATATCTAGTTGAAACAATGCCATATTTTAATGCTTTAATTTTATTCATTCAATTTCTCTAAGTTGCTCAAAATACAAGTAGCTTCTAAATTCAGCAGTTCAACAAGATTGCTTATAATCTAATCTTAAAAGAAACAGGTTTTGTCAAGCAAGGTTTAGAAAGAAAAGTTGAATTTGAAAAGGAAGACGTATTTTGGGGTTTGACCGCCATTTTCAAAAATGAAGGTTGGAGCTGTAATAGCGAAGGCGCGCGGCTGCTTGCGCCTGGATGAGATCCTTCGGGGTGCGGGTGCGGGTGTAATTATGCAGAAAGACTCCCATAGGCAGGCGCCTTTCTGGAGTACAATCGACGTTAAGAGCTCAGAGGCTTCACTCGGTACCATACAGTGATTCAATTGTTGATCGACGAATAGTTTAATTGATCGGTAATTGTTTAGCTTAAAATGGCTTCGAGAATTTTCAGTCTGTTAAACTCAGGTTCGCGAAAAAAAAAATTTGTGTAGTTTCTCAGTTGTTCACGAGTTAAAATTCTAATATGGTCGAACTATGCTTGACTCTTCGAGACCTCCAGACCTCAGGTGCAGAGCTAGTCGCCATGTCAATGTATGCGTGGCAGTGAGGCTCACGGCCTTCATGATTCCAGTTGCTCTCGTGCAGAGACATTTGCACTCATCCTTTTTTGATCTTTTATTTCAACGAATGATTTGTACTTCTTGAACTGATGACGGAGCGGGACTCCGCAACGTTTTCCCATTAAATATAATCAATTTCATTGGAATTTCCACGTTTTTAAGTTCCTCGTAAACTTGTAATTCATGCAAACAACTGTACCGGTCTGATATATTCACTCACACACAACATTGGTTTGTTTTAAAGCTGAAAATTTGTGTTATCGTTATTTTCGTCGTTAGACTGGTTGAGTCGCAGGTGTTCGTTACCAGTGGCGCTTTCCGGAGTGCTTTTTATCAATTATTTGTCTGCGTAGACCGATTTTGTGCGCCAATGAATAATGACTTCGATCGTATACTGTGTGGGTTGTTTTATTCAATTCACTCAGCGAGTTACTGGTTAGTTTTTGTAAATAGTTTTTAGGATATTTTCGATTAAATTATTGGAGTAGCAGTTGTCGATGATTGCTTGCTAAAGCTTCGTAATGTTTGCAGAAAAAAGGTACTTTGTATGCACAGTAAATTACGTCTTTAATTATGCTAGCATTATACCGTTAAGAAGTTTTGCGGTTTGTATGCAGATAAATGTCAGAGTTTTTAGGTTTTGGGATATAGACGTTTCATACTTGTTGACGTAAGTTTCTACATAGACACCAACGAAGGCAATTTTATTTTGTACTTCAAGCTCTGATGTAAACTGTAATATTGAATTTGCTTCACATCGACCTTCAAATTTCGTGAGCAATTGAACGTTGTAGGTGACGACAACGCACCCGTCGACATAGCGGCGGTAGACATGTAGTTTTACGTGTGCGTAATTTATTAGGACTTTATGCTCGCATTTGCTCAAGACACTGACTTCCTGTATATGTTTCTTTAGTCATATATCATATATATGTCTTTGTGTGTACATATCTCACACATGGACATATCAGGCGCTAAAATGAGCACAGTACATGCCGTGTCGTTTTTCCTGTTAGTCAGCTAACAAAATATGCTGTTCTTGCTATCGTGCATAGTCCTCACAATTTATAAGCCTGCTAGAAGCACACATGTACCTCACGTTCGTCAGATAAATAGAGTTCCTTGATAAATTGATTTCTGTAACAATGAATCAGGGAAATTTATTATGAAACTGTACAATGCCATGGCTTTTGTAGCTAACCTCTCAATCTCTACTTTATCATTTTTAGTCAAAGTTGAACCGCTGGCATTTTCGGTCGAACATTTTACGGCCAAACTACCAAGATCAAACGGTCAAAATGTCAGCTCTTTTTTGTATCTCCACATATAAAGGATCCGTTACGCTTGCAGTCGATATGAAAAGCAGTTCTAAGCCAACATTACTCATGCTATAATACTCATGAGTATGTGCAGTAGAAGCCTTCCTAAATCGCTACAGGTCGTCCATCGTATTTATGTAGTCCACAACTGAATCTTCTCAATAAAAAGGCCTTCAACATGAGCATTTTTCACTCACCACAACACCAAAGCCAGATCAACTTGCTGCTGCATTGCAACGCTCGTTGAAAAAGCGTAAAAATGGTACCATAATTTAAACACATAAACGAGAGTTGGTTGGATAGTTGATGCATGGTATGTCTTTATAAAATCCATTCGATCACCAAATGTTAGCATCATGCGAAGCTATAGCGACAGCTATAAGCCCATCTGTACTGCACAGAACAGCATTTCTGGCATTCAACTGAGTTCGGTACTAAAGTTTGAATCCGTTTATGAATAATCAATGAAGTTAGAATTGGAGTTAACAATTTAACTTTCCAGTTAAATTAGAAAATCCTCAACAAGCTCAGGATCTTCCATCGCATTTCACTTCCCTTGGCCTTAAAATTAAATGGCTAAACGAAATGAATTAGTGACAACAATGGTGGAGGAAGCTCTAAAACGCTCTCATTCAGAGACAAAAACAGTGGAGAAACGGTCTGATTTAGAGATGACAACAGTGGAGGGAGTCCTAAAACGCTCTCATTTAGAGACAACAGCGGAGAAAGACCTAAAAAGCTCTCATTCAGAGACAACAACAGCGGAGAAAGCCCTATAACGCTCTCATTTAGAGGTAACAAGAATGGAGAAAGCCCTAAAAAGCTCTCGTTAAAGGCAACAACATCGGAGGAAGCCCTAAAACGCTCTTATTTAGACAGCCTCAGTGTAGGAAGCCTCAACAAGGAAGATTTCTTCACAGGCGTCACTGCTGAAGGAGATGAGCGAGAAACACGTATACACATCTGTCAAGAACAACGCCCAGAACAGGGTGGAAATACAGCAGGAGACTAACACAAAGGGCGGATGCTGCCGACTTTGGTAAACAAGTGTTGCTCGACTTGTTCCTCAAAATAATACTGCCATCCTCAAAAAGCTGCAGTTGAGCGTATTTGTTACATAGGAAGGATATTTTGAGAGCCAAGAGGTCATCTTTGTCCGACGAAAATTTTGGAACACTAATCTCCATGAAGAGAAATGAGTATTTATTGGACGAAATGTAGAAGAAATGAAGGGAAAATTTACTTGCATAGATCAGGTTCTCCGTTTTCTAGTTCGATTACATTATCAGTTTTTTAGTTCATAACTTTGGAATTATTCTTTGCTGTAAATTTTAAGATAATACATCTGCTAATGTTTTAATGCCTCAAGAAGAGCCAATATCGATCATTTTAAAGTTATGATGAATGTCTATGTTTCTGGTAGTTTCAGAGTAACAACTGATTGCTTTTTTTTCAATGAAAATTTACGTTAACGGATTATCGTGAACTTTCGTGACATTGGTAATGGATGAACGGATTAATTGTATCGACGTCAACTTCTTGACAAACGAATCAACGATTAACGAAGTTAACTTTTCGATTAACGATCCGCACGTGTGGCGTTCAATTTCTCATCGTAAAATAACCTGAATGCGACGACTAGTGAATCCCTCCGTTTGAATTTCTATCGTGACTCCAGGTCGCCTTTTTTGAGCTTTCGATTGTATTGACGAATAATTAAACGCGAGCGCATTAAGCGGACCATGGACAACGACCACAGCTGAGCTGTCTCAAAGAACTCGGGTTGTCAGTGGACTCGGTGTACGAAGAATACAAGTCTGACATCTATATCTGATCACAGTGACGTACTGAAAAAAGCTAGGGTACCCTTGATAAAAAAAAATGAACACGGTACAGAAAGGGATGTGTTGTGCGTAGAGTGGAGCTTCACAAGTACGTTTACACTGAGAAAAATTTTGTCGCAAAAGCGGCACACTTTTGTGTGTCAAGTTGTCGCAAAACCGGCACACAAAAGTGTGTCAACAAAATACTTGATTAGCCTATGTATTTTGACACACTTTTGTGAGTCATGGGCTTATACGACACACTTAAGTGTGCCAAACATGACACACTTAACGAAAGTCGATTTTATTTCTCATAAGTATTTCACTTTCTTAGACCAGCAACTAATTACACTGATATACAGACTATGTCCAAGAATTGGAAGAAAAATTAGCGAAGATGTAAAGTTTTTTGGGGTTGAATTGTACTCCAATCACAAAATTTAAACACAGTTCGGTTTTCTACAAAAAATATTGAGCCATTTGAAACGTGAATAAGTGTTTCAAGTCTCTTAACTGCTTTAATATGTGGTCAGAAGAAATACTTCGATGTTTATCAAAATATTTCTGAATAACCGTTCGACACACCCAGGTGTGTCAAAATTTCTCTCAGTGTAGATGCTGCAGTAACAACTGCGCCTTAACTTGTCGATATAGCAGGAATTGAAACGATGACATATTTTGTGATTTGCCCGCAGAATCAGAAGTTAAAGTATCAGTTCCACGTTGTTCAGAAAGAAAGATGAAAAATATTAACCACGTACAAGTTAAGAGTGCATTAGCTGTTATTGATGTACAATCATCCATACTTCTATGTGTTAATATTAAAACGTTCACTATTTGGTGACCCACCGGTGGTCACCAGGTTTCTAGTTGTTAGTGATGTACAATCATCGAGCATTCGTACTTTTATGTGTTAACATTAACACGTTGACAATTTGGTGATCCACCGGTGATCACCAGAAAAATTTCCATGTAGAGAGCGACCCACCCGTGGACAAAAATCAAATTGTTATTATTACCCGACCAAAGCTAGGTGACGGAACATTCCAATTGATTTTTTATCCAAATGAAACTCTAATGCTCACATTGGGTTTATTTGGAGTTTAATCTTAAATTTCAGTCTAACCCGCCGCAGTTAACGCGTAAAAGTTACACGATGCTTGGCGTAGTGCGAAATCTTATAGGCGTTCCTTGAGATCTTCGTCAACTTCTTCGAAGGCCTCATTGTTTTTCTCAAACTCAAACTTTAACTTTTACGTGCAAGTGAATACATGGAATCTGCCTTAGTCTTCCTGCGTTTTGGGTTCTTTTACGGTTGTATTTTTTACTCCAAGGATTTTATCGCACTTCCAAGATTTTTGCGCGCGGTTATCACGACAACGAAAGAGAGAGTCTGTTTCAACTACGAGACAGCACTCTGTCCAGAAATAATTGAGATTGAAACCATCACATGGCGATCCCGTATAGGAGTTGGAACAAAACTCATACGTTTGGTTCGCATCCGCGCTGTGCAAGCCACGCATCTTTCTGCGCAGGGGCTGCAGGTGTTGGTCGTAGAGAAGGATGTCAATCAATTTGGAAAGCCTCAACCTTGATGACTCCCTTTAAGTAAAATATGTTCTCCAAGGCATTGAGATATTTTTTACCTGATTTTTGGGAACTTTGCAAAAGTTCCGCTCACTCGCAGTTAAGACTCATGCACCGTAACCCAGAAATACTTTATTTTATCCCTCATTTTTGAGAGTTAATCCTTTCATGACCAAAGTTGCGTAAGATAGCATTGTGACCCAAGTCATTATGGATAGTAAATGAAGGAAAATCTTAGCCTCTATCAGACTCTGCAAGTTTGGTCGAGCAGCTGATCGAGAGGGCTCGATCTTAACGATTTATTGGGCGAAGCTGCACGCGAAGGTGACGTTTTTTGGGACCTGTCATCAGCCCTCGACACTAGGGCGTGTTCAGCACTCAGCACTTACGTTCATCAGCGCTCAGGTCTCCTGGTATTCGGTACTTATATTTTCAGCACTCAACACTAATATTTTCAGCACTGAACACAAATATTTTCAGCACTCAGCGCTCAGTGTTATCATTACTCAACAATCATGTTTCAGTACTCAATACTTATATTTTCAGCAGTCAGTATTAGTTTTATCATTACTCAACTCATATTTCAGCACTCACCACTCATATTTTTAGCACTATCACTCATATTTTCAGCACTCAGTGTATCATTACTTACCGCTCATATTAAAGCCCTCAGCACTCTATTATTATTATTCCCATTTTATTATTATTACCATTATTATTACTATAACCATTCAGCACTCAATCTCATCATAATTCAGCACTTACGTTTTCGGCATTCAGTTATGAATTTTGCAAGTTCTAACCACGCAACTCTGAGTTGGTTTTTTGCTTTCACAAAAATATAACTATTATTATTTTCAAGATGTGAAATACTTATATTTAAAACAGCCTAGCAGATGGAAAAGAATTTAGCGCTCAGCGCATTGTTAGCGCCAGCGTTTCAAAACTGACGTCATTGTTTTATCGGGAAGTGAAATACCAGAAGAGAATGCGTGCCACCACTCCAATGCAGCAGTATAGTCAAGTCCCACTTCTGAAATGTACATTTTTATACAAAATTTGGAAATGATGCGAGTTTGATCTCGACCTGCTGTCTGAAATGTAAAAATTGTTTCACAGAACGTCCCACTAACACAACGTTTTACCTACATTTAACCAAACTTTTGTACGGTACCATGGATATCACACATAACATTTCCTACATTTAAAATAAATGGATACATTATGTGCCTCTTATTGAAAATTAATTGGATAATTAGTAAGCTAGAAAAATAATTGGCACACTTTCGAACTCAGTGACAGCTGCCTGTCTCGTCGCACATACGGTACTGCTGTACTGAAAGAAACCAGTACTCGACACCAGCACTTGCTCTAGAATTTAAATAATGCATGATGTCCTCGCTCTGAGTACTGGGAGATTAAGAAGAGAAGCACCAACGAATGTTACTTTGCAAATTTCAAGCCACGCTGTAACATCTAACCCGCTTCGATGCACAACGCGCACAACTAAACTTGTGAACTAAAACAACCTGCATCCCGATAGGAAGCCTATCTTAAGAGTTGATGAGTAATCTTAGAGAACGCTGTATATCTGCTTATCTGTGGTCATGCTACCGGGTATGGCGTATCAGTTTTGAATGAAATGATCATCGCACAGACAATGCAAGTCGGTATAAAGGCTTCAAAAACATCTCAAAGGAAAGGACTTTAGTTTGCAAATTCACCGAAAGCAGACTCTGCATACACATAGAGTAGCAGGCAGAGATGCGTCTGTACAAACATCTTCTTATTCTTCATCACCGTCTCACGGTTAATGCGTCAATTTACATGCATGGAAATATTCGCGGGTCCGCTCAGTCTGCCAATATCTGAGAGAGCCGCAGGACCTCGGCATAGCGGATGACGCGAGATGCAGCATCCGCTCTTATCTCAACCGAGGAGAACTCGGCGTAAATAATCTGTCGCAAAATGCGGGTCATTATAGTTCAAAGACTCCGATGTAACTGCCGTAACCTCATTGTGGGGGTTCATGGAAGGTTTGTAGGTCATGAACGAACAGCAAGCTATTTTGAGATGGTAGTTATTTTGACTTTTTTTGAGATCGGTAGGAAAGGGAAATCTGGAGCTTCTGGTAATAGCCTCTGAACTCAGTTTAGTGGAAGGCTGCGACTACTGCGAGAGTCAGTTACAGTGAGCAGCTGGAGGTATGATAATTGGCTGGGTTTCGAAAAATGTGAAGATATTCAAAACTGATTTAAATTTCTCTACTCAATGTCCAGAATAGAAACACGGTTTCGCTCGCTCTCTCTAAAACCGTCCAACAATGCACATAATGGTGATAATATGTGCATAACAACGATTATTCTTACATGAAAAGATTATTCTTTCATAAAACAATTTTTCTTACGTAAAACGATTATTTTTACATCGAACTATTAACATTATAATCGTGCGTTAAACAAATTCTTGAAATCCGGTAAATCGAATTCTTAAAACGAGGCAAAATTTCTTGAAAAACTGTAAAAAAATTCAAACGTAGCAAATAAATTCTTGAAATACGGTGAAAAAATTCGTGAAATATTGGAAACAGACTCCTAAAATGCGATAAATAAATTCTTTAAATATTTAGAACTGGAAGAAAGAAATGCGCATTAATGTTACAGTTTTTTAGAGCTCATGCATCGGCCACAGATGCAAGTTCCCACTCCACCATCCCCCCCCCCCCCCCCCCACATCCCTAAAGATAATGAGTTCTAAGCACATACATCGGCTCTACAAAGCACCCACCCCCGTCCAAATATAAGTTCCCACCTCCACAGAGAGACAAGTCACCCCCCACCCCGACACAAATGCAAGTTTCTACCCCCACACAGATACACGTTTCTACCCCCACACACAAATACAAGTTTCTACCCTCACACAGATACAATTTTCTACCCCCACACAGATGCAAACTTCCACCCCCACACAGATACAAGTTTCTACCCCCACACAGATACAAGTTTCTACCCCCACACAGATACAAACTTCCATCCCCACACAGATACAAGTTTCCACCCCCACACAGATACAAGTTTCCACCCCCACACAGATACAAAAGTTTCCACCCCCACACAGATACTTAAGTTTCCACCCCCACACAGATACAAGTTTCCACCCCCACACAGATACAAAAGTTTCCACCCCCACACAGATACTTAAGTTTCCACCCCCACACAGATACAAGTTTCCACCCCCACACAGATACTTAAGTTTCCACCCCCACACAGATACTTAAGTTTCCACCCCCACACAGATACAAGTTTCCACCCCCACACAGAGATAAGTACCCACCCCCCAGAGATAATAATGAGTTCCCACTGGTAAACAACACAAGGGGTGTACTCACAAAGTCGCCAAGCACCTGCCTGATGGCGGCCGATTGTCCCTGGGAAGGATCATCACCGACCTTCAGATTGTAAGGCTCGGTCGACGGAGCGTCGAGGTAGTGGGACCGGATCCTCTGAAATTTACGATGAACTCTTGCTGATCCCGTGAGTAGGATGATAAAATTTGCTCAAATTTTAGCATGAAGTGCTTCACATGCAGTGCTTGTGAAGACAGTCGAGAACAACGCTACAAACTTAAGTAATAAAACTTAGGTAATCTTAATCACATTGGCCCCATTGGAAGGATTAGGTTAAAAAAACGCTCTACTAAAGACGACGGCAGCTGAAGAAAAAGACTTTTCAGTGAAAGTCGAAAAGCTGGTGAAAATTGCACTCTACAAAAATAATCGCTGGAGACAAAATTGAAAAAAGCCAGATGAGCTGATCTCGTCCTCTGGATAGAACTCAATTTGAAATGTAGCAACCACAGGTCATCATCAGAGTCAGAATTTTCCATGAAACTTTATATCCCAATGAAAATAACCTATTTATGAATAATATACTTTAAAAAAAAACACTTAGCAGGTGTGGCCAATGATTTTTGGAAAGTGAGTTTTTTATTTTCTCGTTAACTAAGTTGTAGTCTTGTGAAAGTTTTAATTGCCTGCTTACAGAATACATTATAAAAGTTAAATAAAAACACAAATTGCCTCAAACAATTTTTAAAAACCTTCAAAATTAGGAGGTAATTATTCTCAATATTTTCAATGTTGACCACGCTTCTTCAAAACTGTTTAGAGAGTTTTGGCATGCTGTTTACTAATTTTTAAATGATATGATCAAAGGGCTTCCACTGTTCTTCAATTAACGCTCCAAGTTGCGCTAAATTAGTAGGCTTCTTGTTCACTCAACTTTTGATGATCGATCATAAATTTTCGATCGGATTCAGATCAGTCGAATTTCCAGGTAAGGACCCATAATCTCCACTTCATTGTCATCGAGGAACTTTTTCACCACTCTTGCATTATGACAGGGAGAGCTATGATATTGGTAAACGACCTTTTTGTCGGGAAACTGATCAGCTATCGTTGGAAGGAGATGATCTTTTAAGACTTTCAGGTACCAGGCCGAATTCATTGCTCCGTTTTTGGGTAAAATCGTCCGTGCTCCAGTTCCCTAACCTGAAAAGCAGCCCCAGACGTAAAGAGTGGCAGGATGCTTGACCGTTGGTACGACACACTCCTTGTTAAATACGTCGCGTTTTCTTCGTCGCACGAGGCTTTTCCCGAAGGTGGTAAAAATGGGAAATGAAGATTCATCGGAGAAAATGACTTTGCCCAATTGCTCAGCAGTAAAATGCTGGTACTTCCTGCAAAAATTGAGCCGGTGTTTGATCTTAGCCGTCAAAAGAGGTTTCTTCGCAGCTCTTCTTCAAGCAAGTCCGTTGTCGAAAATTTGACGTCGAACCTCCCTCTCCCATTCTAGCGCAAGCTCTGAACTTCTGGCAGTCCTTTCCCGCAACGAGTAGCGCAATAAAGTCCTATCTTGACGAACCGATGACAATCTTTTCCCTCCAGGGGCTGTCTTCGTCCCTATGGATTTTGTCTCGTTGAATTTTTTATCAATCTATAGACAATTGATTATGCCATTTACTCAGAAACGATTTCCTCGTTTGGTAAACCACTTTGATGGAGAAGAATGATGGTTTTCTTAATTTCCTACGAAATCACCATGATTTTGAAACTGGTAAAGAAAACCTTTTTAAAAATCTGAAAAAACAAATAATGAAACAAAATATTTGAAAATAAACATGCCACTCAACTTGCAGACGATTTCTTCATCAGTTCCAATGCCCGTACCAGCTTTTAAACCAGCACAAATAGATTTTCCGTTTTGTAGGAAAAACAAAATAGGTCAATTTTTTAGAAAATCCATGTAATTTTGTTTTTAACCTTGCTCCTAAGCTATTTTTCTACATTATAGGACTTTTAACGACGATTACGCATGAGTATTATCTGAAATAAAGCCGTGAAATAAAAGAGTTTTTCCTCAAAATCATTGGCCACATCTGTACATGGTGAGTGCTAAGTGTAGCCAGCCACTGTTCTTAGTCAAGGATATAAAATGAGGCTGTAGTTCAAAATTTTCCTACGCTTAAAAATGTACAAAGGCTCTAGCACTCGTCTAACTGTGAAAAAGTAAACTTTCCTAAAATAAAATTCAGATTAATTGAAATTGAATACCCATATTTTCCACAATGCTCACGCTTGATCACAAGCTCGACGGACCTGTAAGAGCTTGGGGTGGTGCTGCGGTAGCGTATCTTTGCCATCAATATCCTGAAATTCATCCACAAGACCTACACAAAAGATTCCTAAACCCTTACAAATATCAAATCACAACATTGTTGAATTAGAAGAAGTAACGAACGCTATCCAAATACATCACAAAACCAGCATTTCATGGCTATAGAAAGTAGGACCATCCAAAGAAAAACGGACCTGTATGAGCTTGGGGTGGTGCTGCGGGAGCGTGGCTCTGCCCCTCATTACGTCGGAGATGTCGAGGGCGACCTGGTCGGCTGTGAGCGGCGGGGGACACTCCGTCGACCGCAGCGCCTCAGACCGCAGCGCCGGCAGCAGCGCGCTCACAGACACCACTGAGGAGGCAATGGGAGTGTGTTGTGTTAATAATAAGATAGTAAGATGGGACGTAAGTGTATGTGTCAGCAGCAGCGTGCTCACCGACACCACTAAGAGGGGGGCAATGGGAGTGTGTTTTGTTATTTATCTAACGGAGTGATAGCACATGAGTGTGTGTGTCAGGGGTTTACACGTACAGAGAAGTACAGGGTTGCACCATTGAGAGGGTAAATTAATAGTTATTACTTTGTTATTTAGTGCAGGTACTTCTTGGTAAATTTGCGGGACATTTATAACCATTTGATTGAATGTTGACTCACCGTGTATGCAAAATGTTGCCCTTAACAAGCTAAACAGTGGAACAAGTTGAGAAATGGAACAGATGGACACCTAGATCAGCTAGACAATGAAAGAACATAATACTATTTTATTATGCCAGAACACAAAAAGAATTTTAAACTGCATGCTAGGCTCTACTTTTTTCCCCCAACTATGTCTGTGTCTGAACTGAATTTGAACCATTGATGAGAGATTACTAAATGTGGCGGATAATTCTAATAATATAGCCAACTAACCCAGAAATCCCATGCAGAACTCAACCCTCGGAGAACACGCACATAACGCCTAGTCTGCGTAATGTGTTGAGTGCAAGGGCTAGCCAGTATGTTATTAAGGCGACATGTAGCAGCTCTCTTTTTCGCTTGCTGGTCCAGCACTTATAGATGTGTACTAAGAGAAATGTTGACTCAAAACTGACGCACTTTTGTCTGTCAAGTTATCACAAAAGCGGGTCATAAATATACATCCTCAGTCTGTATTGAGACCAACTTTTGTGTGTCTTGGACTAATATAATACTCATAATAAGGGGGCCAACCATGACAGGCATCGCACAAGTCAACATTATTTCCATAAATGTTGTACTTTTTAATACTGGCGTCTGATTACACTAATATATAGGTAACATCTGAGAATTTGAAGAAATATGCGAAGATTTGAAGGTGTCCGGGGCGAATTGTACTCCATTCACAAAATCTAAACTCAGTTCGGTTTTCTGCAGAAATTTTTGGGCTTTTGAAAGTGAATATAATTTAGCGATCTCAACCGCTTGCATATGCGGTCAAAAAAAGGCAGTACACCAATATGAATCAGTAATTCTTGAATAACTGTGTGACACACCGAACTGCGTCTAAATAACTCTATGACACACCGAAGTGCGTCTAAATTCCTCTGTGTGTATGTGTTCACCTAACGACAGGTTGCACAAAATTTTTTTAGGGAAATGAGTCACGAGTGTTTCCCTGATGTCCCAATGTACACTTCCCATTTCTCTTCATACTTAGGCATGTGTCCATTTTTATTTAAGCTGCACTGAAAACAACAGCCAATGATACAACACATGAATGGCCTCATGCTGTAGCACGCGGAAGTGTTGAGTGAATTATCGCACGCGACAAATAAGTTGTCAACATTGCAGGTGGGTCCAACAAGAGCAGCTAAAACTTATGACAAGGCTCACATCGTCAATACAAAGGGGTGTCAATATTGCTGTTAAGCGTACATTGATGGCCAAAAATGACGGTTTTTATTATCCACTTCACTCTGTTGTCAAATTATATATTACTCATTTCAAGCCTGTTCCGATAATCGATACTCCTGACACCTGCATTACGGCTTTATTTCATCGGTAACATAAGTTGTATCATAATTATTTAAGATTTTCATTGGCGCACACCTGTGATATTGAATCATTTGTTTCCTGTCATCATAAACATGAATGGCTGAATCATCGTTCGATATAACCCTTTCTACCGATGAAAATGTTCATATTTTTGAGTCATGTAATTGGCTTTAATGCACTTCATGTAGGAATTGAAATATTGCCTGACAACGAGGGGGATGCGAAATACAAGAACTGAGAACCGAAAAACACATGACTAGTTTCACTGAGAAGTCACAGCGAAGCAGCGATATCATATTTCTACTTAGATCAGGGGTTGGGCAACTTGTAAAAAAAAATTCAATGACAGGATCTCCGTGGTTTTCACCCCAGCTTCTCTACGCAACCTCAGGATTGAGCGTCGACTTTATCTCAAACACTCTTGAATTTACAGACAATTGTTCCA
The DNA here is from genome assembly GCA_030386875.1 of Morinoia aosen. Taxonomy (NCBI): domain Eukaryota; kingdom Metazoa; phylum Arthropoda; class Malacostraca; order Amphipoda; family Talitridae; genus Morinoia; species Morinoia aosen. Next base: position 50,939,277 of record CM059564.1, read on the forward strand.
CAGCAACAGTTCAGATGTGCAGCAATTGAAAGATGGCAGTAATTTGAAATATTGACAACATCATAGTTTTTCCGTTTAATATATCTAGATGAGGTAAATTGATCACACAATTCTTTTATTCATGTTTTTTTATAATTTTTACCATTTTATAGTTCTATGAGTCATATCTTGATTTCCTAATACTGCATTTTACCCCGCAGCTCAAACCACCACAGGCGTCAGTGCAAAATAATCACAAATCCCCAGCTATAATTTTAGGTTCCCTGTTTCCTGTCACGAACTTCCTTCAGGCATCAGGCTAGGGTCGCAACTCAGCAAACAGTTGCTCAAAAGCTCCTGGACTGTCCAGCACATGCTCTATCCTTTTAGATTCATAATTGATTTGGAAACTTGATTTTCAACACTTTGACCGCAACGTGGCCACGGAGGGGATTTTCATAATGCTGCTGACCGATCAGTAGTCACAAACTCAATTTTCATATTTTCATAAATACTTACTTAAAGCAAAATGAGGGCAGAGTCCAGTTAATGATTGCTATTTTCAAAATCGCTTACTACAATTGACTTTAAATTTAAGTTGAATATTGTACTTCAGTTTTACCCGCCGCAGTCAAAGTGCTAAAACGCCGGACGTCGTCTTGTGGAGAGAGGGTCATACGAAGTTTTACCGACAGCAGTCGAAGCGTTAAACTAGATAGAGGGAAATTTCGAGTCACCTCACTGCATGGGGGTGAGCCCTGCGTGTGTCCCCGCGTTGAACACCCAACTTACTCGCGCACGTTGCAGTCGAAGTGTTAAAAATCAAGTTTCCAAATCAATTTTAAATTTAAAAGAATAGAACATGTGCTGAACAATCCAGGAATTTTTCAGCAATTGCCTGCTGAGTTGCAATCCTAGCGTGACCCCTGCGTGTGTCCCCGTGGTGAACACCCGACTTACTCGAGTCTGTGGGAGCCTTCATGAGGGCCACCATGACCACCGACACCAGGAACAGCAGACACAGCCACAGGGGTAACCGCGGGCACCTGCTGCCTGCCCTGCAATGCAAAATCCCTCGGTTAGTCTAAGTTCGTCGTTTGAAGTAAGTAACGGCCTAGAGCCTCGTCTACACTATCGAACTTTTCGTCAATCACGAACACACCAAAACGCGAACAAAAACACGAACTTTTCCGAATCGTGTCCAGACGTCCAGACTACGTGTTCGTCGGTGTGAAGTTGTTCGAGTTGTTCAGTGTTCATTTTAATTAAATTAACAATTAAATCTAAGCCTCACCTATTCGGTCATAGCTCAATAACATGGAATAACAACGTTACATAGCTAATTTTGGTAAATAAATATCGATGCCGTCCTACAATTAACTACATTTGCGCCAAAAACATAACTAAATCGATAAAATAAAATAAAAACATAGAAACCAAGTAATTCAATCGCAAAACCACCTTCCACGATACATAAACAAGCGAGTGTTCGCTGTTTGAACGAAAGTTCGTGTTCGTGTTTTCCAACTCGATGGAAAACACAAACACACCGAAATCTGCGAACTTTTCATCTGTGTTCGTGTTCGCGGACTGCCGAAAAACACGAACTTCGGCCGAAAAATTAATAGTGTGGACGGGCCTTCAGCGAAAGAGCGTTGGTCGCAAACGCGCTCGCGATCGAAGATTTAAGCAGCGTAGTGAAATATTTTCTTATTTATCTCCCAATCTTTTGTTCAACCCTTCACATACGATTCCCACATATTGATTTTCTACCTAAGTGCCCTTGGGTTACCACATTTTAAAATCGGTGTTAAGTATCTCAAGTATCAACGTAGGTGTGCATTAAAATATGCATCATTCAAGAGCATATATCCCTCTACATGTAGAATAGGTGTCTTATGTTCCCATTACGCATTTCGACTCGTAAAAATATTAATTTCTATTCAAGTAGAAATTCATGGAGATATTATTTCCTACCCGATAAGATCGAAACGCTCAAACTACTTGATTATGATGAATTAGCAGCTGTGAATTTCATTTCAAATTTTACTCTACCCTAATTTCATTTTAAATTGAACAAAGCGAAATTAGTTTTACATCATTATAAGTCTATTAGCGTTCATTTTACAATACCACGCGTATTATAACGTCAAGCATAATTTATAAACGACTCAATACTCTACAGTGAAGACTGCGAAGAGCAGGAGCTTGAAGGCTGAGGAGCAATTCATGCCGCTCATAACGCAGATAGAACAAGCGAAATGAACACGTTGTGACGCTAAAGCAAAGAAGAAGTCACCCAGTTCGAGGTGATCAGTTTGTCGACCACACACACCCGAATGTCTTTTATGACATCCCAACGAGAGATGACCCTGCTCGTTGAGTTCTCTATCACAGAGAAATGTGTCGATTGTTTGTTGTGGACTTCATCCGCTTTATCACCCGCCAACGCGAGTGCTCGATAGTCTCATAGATATTTTATCCCTCGATCTGATAAGGTTATTGCCCCTATCCGGAAACCATCGGTGACTGTTAAGGTAGTTGCCTACTTACATGTAGAGGCTGTTGCCTCTACGTGTCAGAATTGTTCTTCAAACTTGGAAGGCACATTAGCTCCAGTTTCAAATTTTTCACCAGGCAAACATAAAGTAATTAAGGAAGACCACACCGTTCGTCTTAGAATATTAACCCAAAAAATCAGTAATGCCAAATTTGCTCCGAAGATAATTTTCGGTGCTACTATAGCGTGAGGTCTATCGCCATATATCGCCTTCCCAATGACATAAATAGAAAACTGAACGTTCTAATTACAACATATTAAAGGAAGAAAAGTAAAATTAAACATGTTATAAATTTTTTAGATCCTACCGCTACTAGCAAGAGATAGATCTCATGCTATTTTGTGGCAGACCTCACGCTATGGTGGCATCGAATTTTCTCCTCGCTGTTCTGAATACAGTGACTTCTGATATTAAAATGAAGCTTTAAAATGCATTCAATTAAATGAATCATTAACATTTATTAAATTGAAATGGAACATTACATTTGCATTAATTAAACTTCTGATACTAAAATGAAGCATTACATTTCGGGGCATTAAAATGCCCCGAAATTATTCGCTACTCACACTGTAATCAGTTAAATTAGGCAAATGAAGTACAGCATTGCGGGAGCAAAATAGGTTATGAGTTGTTTTATTTGAGAAAAACTAGGATCCGACAACTGAAAATGAATTGTCTGAATAAAGCTCACATATAAAAAGCATGGTATGAACGAAGGAAGCTGCCCGTAAAAAATATCCCTCAAAATCAGCATCAGCATCAAAACGATGTTCTGGATGGCGTTCAGCACAAACAAAAACCGTCTGAATAGAATTCACTCTAAAAATGAATAGTCTCCAAAGAATTTCGTTAGAAAAATTAACCATCTCGATAGAGTACGACTTGACAAAGAACAGCCAGACTGAAGCCTGTCACAAAACACATTAGTCTGGGAGCCATGCAGATGTGCAGCACGACCTGCACTTAACTCCACACAGCCCTCTGGTGTTGGACCAGCGTCCTGCTGTTCAGCTGGAGTAATGGTTTTGGATGCACAAACCTTGGTTTGTGTTGGACCAGCGTCCTGCTGTACAGACGGAGTAATGGTTTTGGATGCACAAACCTTGGTTTGTGTTGGACCAGCGTCCTGCTGTACAGACGGAGTAATGGTTTTGGATGCACAAACCTTGGTTTGTGTTGGACCAGCGTCCTGCTGTTCAGCTGGAGCTATAGTTTTGGACGCACAAACCTTGTTTTTGTGTGAGTGTGTGTCAGTACGTATGGTAGGATAATTGCATGCCTTGATCAAGTGGTCAAACACGGGATCGCTCGCGTTGAGTTCGCCATGGTTGGATACGCGCATGTCTTGACTTACATTTTGTCATGCTCGGGGTTGCCGGCGTAAGTTCGAGCTGGTCCCGGAATATCGCGTGTTGAAGTCGAGTCGCTTTAATGTTACTTAGACTCAATGATGTCAGCTGATGACAAGCGTGCGTCAGGCATGTCAGTGGCGTAAGAGGCGGTGTTGAGTTCAGCTCCGATGACGGAGTTTAACCCCTTCAGAAACACGATTTAAAAAATCATTAATCGGATGATTTATGCACACGATTTGTTGTTAAGTCATTACCAAATTTACGCATACGCATTGCAGTGAAACTCCTCTCAAATCGTTTCTAGAACGAACTGTTCTTATTTGGCTCTCTTAATGCATGCATTACAATGAAACTTATCTCAAACCTATTTTAGAAGGAACTACTCGCGTTTGACTCTCTTAAGAGACATCGACTGCTGTGAGAACACAAAACTTGATTAGCCTAACGTTGGACTAGGTTCAGTGTCCTAGGTTAAATATAAATGTGCACTTCATAAAGGCATTTTGATAGGATGATATAGAAATCGCTGTACTTATTCGGGCCCACAAGTAGCTACATTTCCGACACCACACTGCCGAGATCCCTCCTCCAGGTGACCGTTCTCACGGTAAACAGGTGACGTACACTAGGGAGAAAGAGCGGATAGATAATACGGACTCGGCAACACAACTACGTCCCAGGGCAGGCAAAAATAGAAGTTGCCGCATAAATTGCAGCTTTTGAGAAGTACTGTAAGAACGCAGCGCACAGCGAGGAAAAATAAACAACCTGAAGAAAACGAAAACAACGCCTGCAGAAAACGATTGAAAAGTTTCCAGTAAAAATTTGAGTGAGACTAGAAGGAGAAGAAGAGTGCACAAGATCGATTGGACCCGGCGATCAGCGCATTCCTCAGGCCCTACAATTTAAGGTCGATCTGAGGATGATTAAGCTTCGGCTGGGTCGGCTGTATATAAAGTAGATGCGGCGTCTCCGCGTTTCACCGATGCTGATACGCTCCCGAACTTCAGTTACTCACTTGCTATTGTAACTATCTCGGCGCGCTTCATTTGCGCATGGACTTTTATTTTAAATAAAGCATGAGTAGGCCAACACAAATGCCAATTTAGTGCGCAGTTTACTTGTTCAGCCGAGGATGAAAGGCGACCGAGGTATCCGTAATTATAAATGTAATCATAAGAGTATCTACTCATGTGTTTATACGGATAATTACTTTTTGAGTGAGTTTACACATTATTTATACAAGATCAAACACAAACACACTTCTTTCATTATTATTTGTTGCATTATCGGCACAAAATAGCCCAAAAAAGGTCGTATTTGTTTTAGAACGTCATGCACTTCATCTTGTACGTATGATATATCACATAGCTGAAAGAATACTTTCCCTTAGAAGCACACGTATTCAAACTTGGACTTGAAACAGTTCCTATATAATTTCAGGCATAATTAATAACTAACTTAGAATTGTGGGTCAACTTGAACACAAAATCAAGAATTACTGCGGTACATAGTTAAGCGAATCTGACAACTTCTCATAACAACAACACTGCCCCATCCAGCAGTGCAAAAAAAGCGGGACCTCATCAAAGTTTTTGTTTCTCTGATTTTAATTTTTAAAACGAAGCTAAGGTTCTAACCGATCGAACTCGGATCGATCGGCGAAGGTTTGAAAACAACCTCAAAACACTGGATAGTCTCAAATGTGACAGGGTAACGCGACTTCCGCAAGCGTTAGTCAGCAGCTTGCCAGTCTATGATTGGTCATGTGTTGATGGTGCGTGGTTCCGTGCGGAGTAGCAAGAACTTCTGTGAGCTCCTGTGATGTATCAAAATATGAATGGTTTCATGAGAAGGGAACTCAGAGTAGATGGGGCATTACAGGTTTGCTCTTTAAAATATTACGGCAACTCTAGATCAGTCAACTAGTTCCGTACAGAGTAGCAAGGGCCTCTGTGAGCTCCTGCGAAGTGTCAAAACATGAATGGTTGAAGAGAAGAAAACTCAGAGTGGATGGGACATTATAGGTTAACTCTGAAAATGTTGCAGCAGCCCTGGATAAGTCAATTCTTGATGTAATGAAGCCGTGAGCCTTGATCGATCATCCCGTGACTTGAGATACATCTATGCACTGTGAATGATATAAGCAGAAAACGTATTTGTTCACATTTGGTAGAAAAAAGCCACAAATAGCTTCATCTGTACTTCTACCATTGCAAACAGTTGTTGATCACATTTATAAACTTACTTGTGTGAGTTCTGACGATGTCTTGGAATTTTTTCGAATCATTCTGTATTTCAACGCTGGATATTGGCTATTCTGTTTTAGCAACTTCAACGCTTCTCTGTTGTTGATGACGTTTTGATGGAGTAAGTAGAAAAGCCGTGAATTGGTTGGCAGTAATATACTTCAAGTTGTACGCCTGAAAGCTCACTGAATTAAAAATTTGACGCGATTTTTGACAAACAAACTGGCATTAATGAAAAACTTGGCAAGGTAGTTGAGAAGTATGAGGAGTGGAAATCAATGGAATTTGCCTATTGACACTCTGACTGCGACGTGAGCCATATTTGGTCATGACTGGGAACTGAACCCTGAAACTAAAGGAAAACATGACCCAGGTAATGTTTAGTATTTTCAACGTTGTTTCAGTTTTACCTGCCGCAGTCAAAGAGTTAAAGCATAAAGCATGACTGGAAATGACTGGAAACAAAGATTCTTCTTTACACCCGCTACAACTCGTTTAAGACGATGTCACCTCAAGTCTGGTGTCTCAAATCAAAATTTTTCGTTTATACAGTCATAAGGACGCAAAATTCTACCTCATAGGTTAGTGCAGCGCAATGAAGCTGGAAAACAAACAGCGCAGCTCTCTTGAAACGATGAAAGTGAAGTGAGCAAAAGACTGATTCAAAAACGCTCATGCAAATAAATCACTTGCACCGAATGCCGTCCAGCCCTTCTGGCGGGAAGGCACGAGAAGAGCAAAATCGGTAGAAAACCAAACAACTAAGCCCACAACAGACTCTTGTAAAAAGCATTGATGATTCTTTTGCAAGTAGTTTGAGACATCGCTGAGTAGTGTTGTTTCCCCAAGATAAACTGACGACGAATGACAGACTCATCAGCATTCTTCTCTGAATGGATCGAAGCTGATACGACGTTCTCACGAACCTAAAGAAAGGCAAAATTGAGGCTGATCGGAACTTAAATTTGACTGATAAAAACGCCTTTTACCAGAAAACAGCACCATCACGCCTACTGGCAAGCATAAGTTCTTCGACAAAGGCATATCCATTGCCTTTGTTTGCCAAAACTGTTCTGGCCGAGCGTTTGGCGGCGACAAAGGTGTGCTGAATCTTTCATTAGCGTTCGACCACACTTACGTAAACTCAGCACACTTGGAGAAGCGTAAACACTTGAAAATTTCGTTCACAGAATAACGACGAGTTGCTTCGATCTGACAGAAAGCAGAGCTAGAGATGATTTTCTATTCGCGTACAGACGTTTTCAATAAAACGTTTCATTTAAACGAGAAATTAGTCAAGGGATAATGAAAAAACGAACATTTCACATATATTTACCTTGATCACTGAGGTAAGAGATTTCTTTCCACAACCAAACCTCCGACAAACGACCAGGTGAGAAACAGTTTGCTGTACACTGCAATAATCTCACCGTATGAGCGTCAACTTATGAAGAGCGGTACGCATGTGTAAATCGTAAACACACATAATTGTGCCAAATGTTTTCACCTGATTCATCCAACATGCAACGATGAATTCATGGGTCTGAAAGGTATTTTCTTCCAGACCCAGTCTAACTTTTCGCCGCCTGTATGCATGTTTTTCACCGCCCAAGTAATTAAATCGCGTAGGCGACGAAAAACATGCATGCTGCGGCGAAAAAGTCTGACTGGGGATTCACAACTAGTCATTGAAGCGCGTTTCTCTGACATGCACCAGAGGAACCTTGAAATTGAGAACGCTTCAGCATTTCGTTCTTCGCATTCAATTTCTTCTCCATTGCTTTCGTCATCAGCTTTGGTACCCCATAAATATTTGTTCAAGTTCGTCATCTGGCAGCAACCCAAAAACAAACCTTCAAAATTCGCAGGGCGGAACGAAACGAATGCAACAACCGTCAGAGATTCAATGGAATAAATCATCGCAATGCGAGGATCGCAGCGACTGCAGACGTCGAGCACCGCAGCAAGCAAGAATTCCAAGTTCCTTTAACCCTTTAACGTCAGCAGTTTTGTCCCCATGTTACCCTTGTCACAACCAGTCATTTGACGCGCACTGGGCATAGCATTAGCACTGGCATCAGGCTGTCACAGACATCAAAGGAAGGAAGGAAGGAACTGCCACTCGGCAGCAAATTTCAAAGAAGCGATTAAGGGAGAAATCGACAAGAAATACAACATATAGAAGCCATTTCCAAAAAAGGACCGTACGGTCCTAAGGGGCATTAAATGGTTAACAGCAGTACGAGCTATATATGTGAGTAGACAACAACAATAATGATGAAAGAAATGGTGTTCTGCGCTTCCGATGGTGGTTGATATTGTTTAGGAATGAATTCAAGAGCAGATCAAAAGTGTGATAATGCTTTGCTCGGTGACGCGAACAACCATCACATGGATAAGAGGTGTTAGCTGAAGGTTCTGCGAAGAAATATGCAAGCAATTTTGGAGTAAAATAATTTCAATTATATTGTATCAAAATGAGCAGTGTTCTGGTTTTTCATGCTTCTTTGTGTCTCTTCAGTCATGTAATATACATGTATTTTTAGGGTAATGAACTTGACAGGAAAGGATCACGGACATTACGCTTAACAACGCTTGTCGCTTCATAATGCTGAAGCTAAATGAAGGCGCAACCGAATTATTGTTTGATATTTTCACAATTGGTTATTACAGATGACTTCAAATTTAAGTCGAATATTGAAATTCGGTTTAACCCATCGCGGTCAAAGCGGTAACAAGTGAAGCAACTTATCGTCGTTAAAGTATCGGTACGCGGGATTTATTTCACTGTGAAGTTTCTTTGAAGCTTAAAATTCATTGTTTTTCTTCGTTATACGGCATTTTTAATAATAAAGAACACCGCATACATTACGCTGTTAATTTATTTACTTTCTTCAACTTTGCAGAACCACCGCAAGCGTTCCAGGACAAATGAACATATTCATCATTAGACTGTATTCCAATTGCCTGATTTTTCAGGTTGCATGTTCTAGATTCATATCAACTTTAACCATAGGAGGTTACTCTGAGCAAAAAGACCAGGGATCTAATCTTCAAACGTTGTAAGTTGTCATGATGGTACATCAAGCAGCGAAAGTTTTTCTGTAAACCAGGCCACGTTATGAGATTTACCAATTCTTTCCAAAATCCTAAAGTTTGAATTTTTTCAATTGATGAGGATTTTAGCCGTAAAAAAATAGCGTAGCCAGGTCGACGACAGAACTTTCGCTTCCTGCTGTATTCCTCCACCGAGGAGAATCGTTTGAAAAACCGACACGTGTCACAACAGCTCACCTGCCTTTTGTGTACGACCCATGAATTAAATCGAATAGCCCTATCTTGCAGTGAGAACTGATCTGTTCACTTCGCAGGGCAAACACCTAAGTATTCTTACTTCGACCTAATCAGAAACACTTAAGATGAAGGTATGTAATAGTAGATGAAGGAGCATTACCACTAATTACGACATCGTGAATGCATAAAGTATCCCTCGTTGAGAGCTTCATTACAAGGCAACGCATGAGGTGAACAACACGCATGTCACACCTCGCAGCCCAAGTGGCGCGCGAGTGTCAAGAGAGGACCGCTACACAGGATAAGAGATGATAAAGTGGGACACGAATTTTACTGATAAGCATCACTATAATACCAGAAGAAGACTACATAGTCATAAAAATTCAACTTAACCTGCACCATAAGGGAGATTCTTTTATTTGGTTCGTATCTAAGTACTGCTACTGGTAAGGGCTTGTTGCAATGGAAAATTAGCCATTTATTTGTCTAGAATAAGCTAGAGGCTCCATGTCTCGTTTTTAATTTCGAAGTGCAGTTCGGCAAGCGTAAAGACTGGAATTAAATATCGTCAGGGTCAATCGTTGCGATAGTAGAACTTATCGTCAGAGCCCGTCATTTTCATGCTAGAGTCCATTTCCGATCAATGATTGTAAACTTGGTCGTATGAGCAGAAACCGTACAAAAATTGACGAAAGGCACAAGACACAGCAGACGATCTCGATCGAGACAACGCACTGAATTCTCTCAGACAAGGAAAGTCTGGGGTAAATTTGTTAACATGCTCTTATTTTTAAACTATTGCCTATCAGCTATTTAACTATTTAACTATTATAGAAACGAACTGTTTAAATTTCTTTTAAATTAGAGCTCATAAGTTTTATAACGGACACGAGCAATAAAAACCTCTTTCATCCAAAGAGAGAAGTTAGAGAACAAATTTTCATGAGATCACGTATTCAGTTAACGTTAGGGAGATGCTCTCATATTTTCTTACTCTCCAACTTCTCAGCTTCAACCCGTGGACACTTCAAATTACTCTCAACTGAAAGCTGAATAAATGCTCTTGAAATAACAAACAATTGAACTTTCGATTACTGTGTTCTTCTTTCGATTGACAAAAGCTCATCGTCAAGCCAAAGCAAAAATTTTGACCCAGCCTACGAAGCCGACAACTGCTCTCATCATGTGCATGGTGAGTCGCATGCACCTGTTGACATCTACAAAACTGAATCTGAACCTTGTGGAATTAATATCTTACAGACTTACACAAATATATACTGAATACAAGTCGTACTCACCATTTAATATCCATGGTGAGTAGAACGAGTAGTTTTTATTTACGTCAGACGGTTATCTGGAAATTCCTGCAATATGAGACACATACAATTAATAGCTTTAACAATGCAAAAGATGTTCATTTATTCCAATCCAGTTGATACGTATCGCCCTGTATATTAGTTTTAGAAACATATTACTAACGCGAGGACGCCAGTCCTCATTTTAGGCACGTGAATCACAAGAGGAACTACAGTCTAGTTTCTCCTTTTTCCTTAAAACGAAGAAACACCGGGCTGGTATTGCTCGGAATCGAACCGATTACTCTTCTCGTGGTCGTCACAACGAAGTTGTTCTACACTCGGCAGGAAATTTAAGAGACTCTCAAGTGATTGTTGCAAAACATTGGAAGTTTTCCCCAGAGAATTAACTGTTGACCCTAATCGCATGGGCGGTAAAATAGGATGAACTAATGGAAAAATAGAATATTGAAATCCAGTAGAAAAAAAGAAAACTTCGAATTTGGAGAAAAAAAGTATTAGATAAACGAACGTCTGGATCCGGTCAAAAAGAGAGAGGCCTGCCAGCTGATTTCAATTTTAACCTTTCTTTTTTAGTTGAAATTTACGCCAGAGCTAAATTGAATGATTGAGAAATAAATGAAGTTTTCGGTCCAGCCTCAACGACACGCAATCTAGAGCAAGGGTCCCCAACCCGAGGCTTTGTTTTCTGAAGGAATAAATTTAATGTAAGCTGGAGAAAAGAAGACTATGTTTGTACTTTATTTATTTCCACAAAGTTATGTGTATATATTTATATCCCTGAATATATTATATGCAGACTAGTGTACAAGGCCCGTCAAGAAATGACGGGATTCGATATTTTCTTTAGAGTTTAGACAAATCTTCCAGATGTAAATGACAAACAAATATATCCATCCAACAGTACCCGCCATTAAAATATTCTTATACTTGTGCACTCGTGAAACTCGTATCACAGACACGGTCATTAAGCATCCTTGTGGGCGTCACAGAGAAGTGCACCAATCAATTTAACGGGTTCATTTTGATTACCATCGAAATAACAGGAGAAATTACGCACAAAAAATTTTGAAATATAATTATTTATTTATTTATTATTTTATTTAGTCATTTATTTATCGATTTAAGGTTCCACCTGGCGTTTTATTATATAGTATTGACCCTCAGCCTTTCTGTCGTAAAAATAAGGGGTACATGCCCATCTGTCGAAGTAATGAAGGGGTGCTAGGTTAGAGTAAGGTCGGGAACCCCTGGTCTAGTCACGACCACCATGTCCACACATCACGCACACGGCGCCTCCATCAAACGAGACAGCATTTCTTGTTGGTTGTTCCCTCGCGGGAAAATAAAATAAATGACTGGAAAAAATAAAATAAAATGAAAAATAAGTAAAAGGCGTGGAAATTCGCTGCTGCAAATCACAACTTCCGACTTGACGATGCCAAGCCAAAACGACGACTTATCTTTTTTGCATGCATTTTTTAATGTTCTAATTTTTCATGTCTTTTAAAAATGTTTTAATTTATTTTAAGTTAGTTTTAGCTGAAGGTTATAGTTTAGTTTATTCTAAATCATGGAATAAAATACATAGAATTCATATGACTTCAAAAAGCGATTTAAAAGGAACCAGGGAGACGATTTTAGCATGCGTATATAATTTTTGGACATGACGAAATCGTGGCTGCAATACTTCTACGAGGAAGCAAAGAAACGCTAAGATTTTGATGTTGTTAAAATACTCTCAAAATGGTAAACTGTATGGCTGAAAAAACAAACCCAAATATGTTACTGGTATAAATGATTATACTTTCTAGAGAATTAAACTGAAAACTTTTCTTTTATACGTGAACATGATTATTGTTTTTTAAGGCTATCAAAGCGTGAACATGATTATTGCTTTTTAAGGCTAGCAAAGCGTGAACATGATTATATCATTGTTTTAAGGCTTGCTGATGAGCGTGCACATGATTATTATTGTTTTAAGGATTGCTGATGAGCGTGAACATAATTATTATTGTTTCAAGGATTGCTGATGAGCGTGAACATGATAATTATTGTTTTAAGGCTTGCTGATGAGCGTGCACATGATTATTATTGTTTTAAGGCTTGCTGATGAGCGTGCACATGATTATTATTGTTTTAAGGATTGCTGATGAGCGTGAACATAATTATTATTGTTTCAAGGATTGCTGATGAGCGTGAACATGATAATTATTGTTTTAAGGCTTGCTGATGAGCGTGCACATGATTATTATTGTTTTAAGGATTGCTGATGAGCGTGAACATGATAATTATTGTTTTAAGGCTTGCAAATGAGCGTGAACGTGATTATTGTTTTAAGGCTTGCTAAGCGTGAGCATGATCATTGTTTCAAGGCTTGCTAAGGGTGAGCATGATTATTGTTTTAAGGCTTGCTAAGCCTCAGCATGATTTTTGTTTTAAGGCTTGCTAAACGTGAGCATGATTATTGTTTTAAGGCTTGCTAAGCGTGAGCATGATTATTGTTTTAAGGCTTGCTAAGCGTGAGCATGATTATTTTTTTAAGGCTGGCTAAGCCTGAGCATGATTTTTGTTTTAAGGCTTGCTAAGCGTGAGCATGATTATTGTTTCAAGGCTTGCTAAGCGTGAGCATGATTTTTGTTTCAAGGCTTGCTAAGCGTGAGCATGATTATTGTTTTAAGGCTTGCTAAGCGTGAGCATGATTATTGTTTTAAGGCTTGCTAAGCGTGAGCATGATTATTGTTTTAAGGCTTGCTAAGCGTGAGCATGATTATTGTTTTAAGGCTGGCTAAGCGTGAGCATGATCATCATTGTTTCAAGGCTTGCTAAGCGTGAGCATGATTATTGTTTTAAGGCTTGCTAAGCGTGAGCATGATTATTGTTTTAAGGCTTGCTAAGCGTGAGCATGATTTTTGTTTTAAGGCTTGCTAAGCGTGAGCATGATTATTGTTTTAAGGCTTGCTAAGCGTGAGCATGATTTTTGTTTTAAGGCTTGCTAAGCGTGAGCATGATTATTGTTTTAAGGCTGGCTAAGCGTGAGCATGAATATTGTTTTAAGGCTGGCTAAGCGTGAGCATGATTATTGTTTTAAGGCTGGCTAAGCGTGAGCATGATCATCATTGTTTCAAGGCTTGCTAAGCGTGAGCATGATTTTTGTTTTAAGGCTTGCTAAGCGTGAGCATGATTATTGTTTTAAGGCTTGCTAAGCGTGAGCATGATTATTGTTTCAAGGCTTGCTAAGCGTGAGCATGATTATTGTTTTAAGGCTTGCTAAGCGTGAGCATGATTATTGTTTTAAGGCTTGCTAAGCGTGAGCATGATTATTGTTTCAAGGCTTGCTAAGCGTGAGCATGATTATTGTTTTAAGGCTTGCTAAGCGTGAGCATGATTATTGTTTCAAGGCTTGCTAAGCGTGAGCATGATTATTGTTTTAAGGCTGGCTAAGCGTGAGCATGATTATTGTTTTAAGGCTTGCTAAGCGTGAGCATGATTATTGTTTTAAGGCTGGCTAAGCGTGAGCATGATTATTGTTTCAAGGCTTGCTAAGCGTGAGCATGATTATTGTTTTAAGGCTTGCTAAGCGTGAGCATGATTATTGTTTTAAGGCTGGCTAAGCGTGAGCATGATTATTGTTTTAAGGCTGGCTAAGCGTGAGCATGATTATTGTTTCAAGGCTTGCTAAGCGTGAGCATGATTATTGTTTTAAGGCTGGCTAAGCGTGAGCATGATTATTGTTTTAAGGCTGGCTAAGCGTGAGCATGATTATTGTTTTAAGGCTGGCTAAGCGTGAGCATGATTATTGTTTCAAGGCTGGCTAAGCGTGAGCATGATTATTGTTTTAAGGCTGGCTAAGCGTGAGCATGATTATTGTTTCAAGGCTGGCTAAGCGTGAGCATGATTAGAGCTGGTCGTATAGTACCCCCAATTTGGCCAAATTGGTCGCAGTTTTTGTGTAAAACTGGACAGCTACATGATAGACCGTTCGGCAAAATATATTTCACAGAAGAACAAAAACCATGCAACAAAAATTAATTGGTACATGAATTAGGCCCGAGTCTCAAACTTGGATATGGTATGGAATAGGGTTCTTAGGAATTAGAATTTGTAATTACCCTAAAACGGGTTTTATTCTCTTAATGCAGATGTTTGCTTCATTTTATCGAAAAATTTGTTGCCATTCAGAAAGATTTGTTAAGCGAGTCCCAAACATCACAAGAGTTCCCGAACTTGGATATAGCATGGAAAAGAGTCCTACGTAAACAGTTATCAGTGCCGTAGAATAAAGCTATAATTGCGCAAAAACGGGTTATATTCGCTTATTTCAATGAATAGTTTGTTGCCATTCTGAAAGGTTTGCTGGGCGAAAATATACTTAACATTTGGAAGCTGAAAATATAATTTCACTCTATATTGTAGAAGCTAAGCTTTATTTTGCCAAATTTAGTGAGCTTAAGAAAATCAAAAAAAATTATAATGATTCCGCTGGGTTAAAAATAAAAACATAAAGTAAGTCTCATGAATCATGAAACGTCAAAGCACAGGAAATAAATGGCAGGTAATAATTGAAATCAGTGATAAATGAAATGGAAGAAAATAACTGGCCGAGTGGTATGTTAGTAGTAACAGGCACAGCTGCTTATCGTAAAGAACGATTCAAACTTTGAACAGCTGCAACTACTGAAATTATCCATAGAAGCCTTGATCAGCTCTGCTAGTTTTACCAACTCTACCAGTAGCAGGACGAGCTTTACGAATGATGCTTTCATCAAATGGTATCATTTTACCACAGCTCAGCGGCACGATGTCTAAGAAAGACCAGAATTTTTCCACAGGTCTGACAGTTTTGCTATTCTTACGGCCCTGTGTAAAGCCATCGTATGATTTCTTTCAAGTGCGAAAAAATACATCAATTCTCCCAGTAACGTGATGCAAACAGTTCACCAGACATACTCGTACACTTCCGCCATTGGCAAATTTATTTGCAATTCTTTCTTACTTGAGTGTCCAATTATCAGGTAAATTATGCAACATCTCACTAACTGACACTAGGCACTTGTTGACATTTATAATTTTTAACACTTGTATGAGGAAGGGTTCATGCTACAGCTAATGAAATTGCTCAATACTGTTGCGGTGCACATAAATCTCATCCTCGACGTTTTCAGGAGAGAACAATGGACACCAACGTCAAGACATTCATTGACAATCACAGGCGTTGGTTATCTAATCAACCTTAGTTGTTTACGTACACGCGGACAAAAAAAAATGCCAACGACCACAGCAGCTATGCCATGCGGTGTGAGGCCATCAATCAGTCTAACTTTTTCGCCGCCTGCATGTATCTTTTTCGCCACCTAAGCAATCTAATCGCCTAAATCGCTTAGGCGGCAAAAAACATGCATGCAGGCGGCGAAAAAGTTAGGCCGGGTAGTGTCATAGCAAAATATCAAGCATGAAATCTAAATTGAATCAACGAGCCATGTTTTCTAAACAATACTCAATTAATTCAGTAAATTGTACTTAAAAATTATTCTATTTTGTGCCGAACACAACTGTGTGGCATTCCCGTACGGTGAAGTGAATAATTTTAAACGGCGAAACAGACGTTTAACGTAACAATAGCCGTTTAAATAATGGCAAAAATAATGTTGAGCGGTGAACCACAACTTCTGACTTCACAACTGCACGGCAAGATGACGATAATACTAATTTTTCATACTTTTTAAGTAGTTCTAATCATTCTCAATAAATATTAGCCAAGGGCAATAAATAAGTTCATTCTAACGAAAGCAGTGAAATAGAATTCACGTGAAAAGCACCTCAACAGAACTCACTTTCTCATCTGAGAAAGGAACTGTTCTAATTTGTCAAAACGTTCATTTGTACAGACTACTTAGAACCACTAGAAGTTATGAAAAATAGTTTCAAACAAACCTTGTGATAAGTTTACCTTACAGTTCAGTTATTTGTTTTCTTAAATTTAGGTTTTAGTTGAGTGCTATCAAGTCGACAGTACGAGCATTTCACGAACCTTTGCTCTAGTTTTGGATTAATGGGATAAAAATTGAATTAATGGGATTAATGGGATAAAAATTTGCTGAATTTAGTTTCCAGCTCAAGTTATCGCTTGTTGTTAAACATTAGTTGAGATACACTCATATTTACCTTCTTACCATTCTTTTTTTCTTTAAAGCTTTGAAATGTTTCATATTAAGATGAAATAAAGATGGAAATCCTACTCTGCTTAAATGAATACATTTTCCCAGAAATGAATACTAACTGTTTGACATGAATAGTTTAGTGTATAAATGAACTGTATAGTATAATGGTTTTCTCTACTACGAACTACAACGAATTTTAATTTAATTGTGTCACATACATCATTTTTACTTCTCATTACCGAGCATTTTAGTACTTTGAGTACCTAGCTTATATTCCAGCATCGAGTCTATTACTTTCTATATTATTACCAATTTACTCTCATTATTATTATATTACCTTGCAATAACTAAATAAATAAATGGCAAATGAAAACGATATCTTCCTAAATATATAGACTCAGATTTAAACCACCTAAGCCCATTAAGGTTTAAGCCTTAAACCTTATAAATTATATTGACTCAGATTTAAACCACCTAAACCCATTAAGGTTTAAACCTTAAAACCTTTTAAAAGATATTGACCCAGATTTAAACCACCTAAACCCATTAAGGTTTAAACCTTAAACCTTTTAAAATATATTGACCCAGATTTCAACGCCTCAATTTTAAGCTTCCCCACACGTAGCAATTCATAACGTTAACCATACCCTAGCGATGAATGATGAAGCGATGCATCCCCTGTGCTCGACCTGCAAGTCAATTTACTCTCAAATTGATTAAATTATTATCGCAAAGGGTAATTGTGATATTATATACTCTGCTTAACGGAAAGCTTAAATAGTGCCTCAATTATGCGAAAACATGTAGCATTTTATTCCATTCCTTACGATAAGAAGACAATATGGAGGAAAATTAAGTACATTCATCTCTAATGGCCTTAATACAACATTTAATTCAGAGTCCAGCTCCATCATCAGTTCAAAAAATACAAATCATTATGTCGGTAAAAATTGGTCAGCGTTCACTGTTCCCTATATCAATTTAACCAACATGTGTACTGGAATTCTAAACTGTGGTCCACCACACCAATTTTCTATTTTCCTTTTTCAAATCATAATGAGCCTAACTAATATGCGTACTGGAACTTTAACTTTGGATACACCAGACCCGTTTCCTATTTTTTTTGTAAAATTTTAATGAATCAAATATTTGTACTGGAATTCTAAACTGTGGTCTACCACACCAGTTTTCTATTTCTCCTTACACAGACCGATGCCATTCATGGACGAAATTCTAACTAAATTGAGGCTTTTTTCGCACCGCCGCGTACCTCTCGGACCCTGGACGACGTGCCTGAACCCGGCCCCGACATCAGCAGATCTGAGAAATCCTCATGAAACCCTTGTTGCTCATTCGACCGCAAAGCTTACGATGTTCAACCATCAGGTATTGAATATATTCTTGTGCCATATCTGTAACATTAGAAAAGCTTGTGGTGAACAAATAATTTCAAAATCTTTTGAATCTTTTAAAATAGGACGACGAACGCCTATATGAGCTGACAGCGTACTTTTTACAAGATCATTTCCCCTCATACTTTTATCTATAGATATGTGAATCACATGAACCCATAACCTATTTGATAACCCTCGAATAAAAATACAAGCCAAAGTACAAAACGAAACTGGGTCTCTTATTTTGTGTTAGTTTTAGCGATGTGAGCTTCTCAAGATAGGGGTCTCTACAGCTCAGATGACAATTTTATTCAAATCGCACATAAACGCCTGCGAAATTCCACAATTCAGCGTATAGTGCAGCGTATGCGCTTCCCAGGAACGTGTGATGCAATGTTACACAACGAAAATCCTGGAAACAGTGTGAGAAATAGGCTGAACAAACGTAAAAGATGGCATAAAATCGATAAATGCAAATACTTTTCCAAAGGCCGTCAGCAGTACAGAAGGGTTATCACTGAGTACTAATATCGCTTATTTGCTGGCGAGTCTACAAAAGAAAGAAGGATGGGAAGAAGACCAAACAGAATCATCAACACCAACTCTCACTGCGTGCCTTTACACACACCTCTCGCTACTATCTCCCAGCATCAACTGCCGCTGCGCTCGGACGATTCCGGATTCCCGAATGACGTGCCTCCATGCAACAGCTCCGGCTCCGCGTTTCTGTCTGGGACCTCACTAGTGCATTTTCTCCGCAAAAGTTTACCCTACAGATGCAGCATGTCAAAATCAAGTACAAATGAATGTGCTGTAATCAGAGCTTTACTTGATCTAGTACAACGCTTGGAAAAACGATCAATAAAACTGCACCGGGTTCGCTATACCGTACACGCTCTACACAACATCGTGCTTCTCTGCACTACCCAGCACCACGCTTCGCTGCTAAACACCAAGGGGAGAAGTTGAAAAAATAAAGCTTTGAATATTACACAAGTTATCTGTCGAAAATTGTTCTTGAAAGAAGTCATTCATGGTTAAAAGTTTGTTCTTAAATAACTAGAATTGTTTTAATTACGAAACAGTATTCCATTCTGTCCCAAAAAGCAGAAGAAATGCAACCGCAGGTGTTCTCATTTTGGTCCCATCATATCTAAAATTACTTGAACGTATGCAAATGCTTTCTTTTGCTCTGCAAAGTTCTTTATTATTACTCTAGGTCAATTGTGAATCAGCTAACACATCTTGCTCTTTTTTATTCGCTTCGTCAATTGATGAATGTTTCGAAGTAATATTAATTATTTCAAAGTTGTATAAGGGTATTGACTAGATAAATACTTTATTTTATGCTTAAATTTCGGAACCGTAATAAAAATGCTTAATTAAGTGGTTTTCTTCATCGTTTCTTGTCAGCTCTTTGGGATCGAACATTTCTTCATAGGCCTGTGAATTTTCTTTACATTTTAGTCTGCTTCTTAAGTCTCCTCTCTAACAGTCTCTGTCTCCTCTCTAATAGTCTCTGTCTCCTCTCTAATAGTCTCTGTCTCCTCTCTAATAGTCTCTGTCTCCTCTCTAATAGTCTCTGTCTCCTCTCTAATAGTCTCTGTCTCCTCTCTAATAGTCTCTGTCTCCTCTCTAATAGTCTCTGTCTCCTCTCCAATAGTCTCTGTCTCCTCTCTAATAGTCTCTGTCTCCTCTCTAATAGTCTCTGTCTCCTCTCTAATAGTCTCTGTCTCCTCTCTAATAGTCTCTGTCTCCTCTCTAATAGTCTCTGTCTCCTCTCCAATAGTCTCTGGTATCCATTTCACAATCTTTCCGTTCGAACTTACGAAGAAGTTAGAAATGTTACACTGAGTTCTTGCAGTACCAGAAAATAGTAGTGCTTCTAAACATACAAGATGATGCATGAAATGAAACTGTGACATTTTACAGAGCACGGGTGGCTTTCTGTAGATGTGAAATTTTTGTCTAAATTTCTTGTCTGAAAAAATTTGAAAACCTAAGAAAATAATCAGCTCACTGTTGTCGAAAATGTTTATTCGAAATGGCAAAAAATTGGCTTGGGATGATAGACGATGCTAATTTTGTAGTCTTCGCTCAGAATCTTTCCTCATATTTTCCGATGAAGTAAAACCGAGAATTTTTAGCATTAATCCATGCAAGAGTGGCGACATTTTATTTGGAAGTTAGTGATCATAGAAAGGTAGGTAGATATGCTATCGTAACTAAGCCACGGCTCCTCGCGGCAGTTGTCTCTCTTACACAACAATATTAGACTAGTAAACGCTTAAATAATTTTGAAACATGCAATTCAGCTTTTAAAAAATCCTCTGCAGAATTAAAATAGAGAGTCAAAATTTATGTATCAAGAAAATTAAAACTAATAATTGCATTCGTCTTTAAGTGCCTTAGTATATCTAATTTCGGACATTTATGGTTAAATTAGATACAGGCTTTTGATCACGCACACATACTCGTACATACATACATACACATACACATGGACACTATATAAAATTTTGTCAGTAGGTAATGGTGAACATTAATTTTACAGCACTTATGTATTTACTTAGAATAAGTCCGTGAAAAATTAACAAAAGGGACTCTAAAATTCTCATGTCTTGTTCACAATTTGCTGGATAGTAGGTTGAAAATTGATATTTTTAGATGCATAATTAAAATTTTCACAATTATCTCTAATTTCTGATTGAGATCGCTAGGCAAAAGCGCGCACGGTTCTATGAGAACTGTCTGTCTGAACTGTCTGTACACCTCAATAAAGTTTAAATGGACCACACGATGTGATGATTTATGAGAAAGCTAAATTTTCTATCAAAGAATTCAGATGTACACTTTTCAAAAGTATGATTGATTACTGTTAGTTAGTAGTGCAAGAAGCTTGAAGCCCTTTTATTTCATTCGTATTAACGACATGTTTCGTGCAAGCCTGACAATTAATCAACCAACTTCGAATTAAATAACAGAAAAGCATTAAAAGCCTATGAATTTTGCGATGCAAGAACACTACATTTAAAAAATCCTCTGAAGTTCTATTCCACATTTGATTGCCTCGCTTAATCATTGAAAGAAAGAAAGAAAGAGAGGAAAGAAAAACCGTTTATTTCCAAAAAAGTTGACACGTGAGATACATGCCAACATATTGGCTTTTACAAATTTTTTAAGATAAGATGTCCTTAGGCAAACGTACCATACGAGGAGTACTAATATACAAATTATACGAGGTCTCCTAATAGACAAACCATACGAGGTGTAGTTATCGACAACTGAGACGAGGTGTACTAATAGTCAAACTATATGTGGCGTGCAGATAGATTAACCCTGTCAACAACAAACAAACATCGGCATCTAAAGATGCTATATTTCTAATTCAAGCCTGATACATATCACCTAGTACATTGGATTTTCAAATGCCTTATAACTAACTCCAAGACGCCATGACGCTTTCGCCCGGTCAAGACCAGTACCCATTTCAGACACCTGGGTAGAGTGGGGTATTGTGCTTTGAATTTTTCCCCAATACCCAACGGAGAAAATCGCCCCCCAGAGCCGGGATTCGAACCCTCGATGCTTTCACAGAAAGGCAGGTCCTTAAACCACTCGGCTATGACGAGCATAAAGGCCAGTTGAATCTAAAATATTATTTCTTGCATATTTTGTATCCAAAAAGATGGCTGACAACTTGTAAATAATTTAAATACTACTAGAGAATTCTTCGGAATTCCTAAATTATTTGTTGAATCGAAGTAAAAAAAAAGTCGAAAAACGCCATACCGAAGCAGCTTGAAACACCGTCGTAAATGACTATCAAGTATTGAGAAAAGGTTAGTCACAAAGTAATTTATAAAGAACATCACGCAACGCATCTGACGTTATCTTCTTCTGTTGAGGGCTTTTTGGCTCACACCTTACATCCTCGTGCTCAAGAATTACATCTTATTTGATCTTGTACTCTACTTTGAAGTCCTGAAGAGCTGATAATGTAGATAAGTAATATGGGTGTATAGCAGTGGTACCCAAACTTTTTTATTCACCCCTCCCTTCTCATGAAATTTTATCTACCGCCTCCCTTGAGATCTTGCTGCTCCCTAGTGGTTAGTTATATAAAAATTTTATTACAAGTTATCGAAAAGATGTATTTTCTATTTATAAAAAACAATTCCAAGATGGGTTCAACGCCCCCCAGGGGGCGGTAGCACCCACTTCGGGAATCAATGGTATGTAGTAATGCTTGGCTCGTCAGATACTCTCACATTTGCGCTACTCTCACCATCTGTAAGTATGCCTCCCAATGATCCAACACGTACAGGTATGAGCTGTTGTATCGATTGCTGCTCTCCACTTGAGCTGCGAAGTCAGACGGACAAAGTTTATCGTTCGAGAACCGGTTTTCGAAGTTGAGAACAAATAACTTCCCTCCGTAGGTAAAAAGTATGAAGCACACGTGAGGAAAAGCAAAAGAATTGAGAGCTTTTCTGCGCATACGAGCTTGTTTTAGCAGAGTAAGTTGTTCTTGTAAATTTCCGTGCAAATGCCTCAGTTGATGATTTAGGTCGAGAAAATAGTGGTATTTATGGTTCTCCTGCACAAAACGGTGACGAGTAATTTCTTTAGGGGATATAATTGCAAAAAAACTAATCGATCTATTGTGTATTGAGGGCCAGTTGAAGATAGAAACTCCCTCTTGAGGAATCATTTTTCACAATGTTCGAATTATGATAAAAGTTACGATGGCTGTGGGACATCCAAAGATTACTGTTCAATTGTTAACTATAAAATTTAGTTTATTCATTTGCATAGTAACTAGACGATGAAATACTTGTTGCACAAGGGCAGCATTAATTGCTCTACTCTGCTGGTCGGGAACGTTTCGACGAAAAAGTTATAATTTTTAAGTTATCGATGCGCGCGACAGGGCACACAAGACAACGTTTTGTGTGATTCTGAAACAAAATCTCGAAAAAACATAATGACTGCGAAGCAACAGCAGGCGCAAATCGAAATTAACTGCTCTGGCGACTATATTCTTAAACATTTTAAGTCGTTGTAATATACCAGCTGGCAGCACAAATTCTTCAATTGACGTGCCTATGCTAAATCCCGATGAACAATTTGAATTGAATATAGAATACAAAATATACATGATGCTTTTTCTTGCATTGAAAATTTAAAATAATTCATTTAGAAATGTATCAGAAGTACTCTTGGTATACCTATTTTTGAAAATCTTGAAGCCTATTCACGAGAACGCCAGGGCTATACGCGCGTGTCCTCACGATAAGAAAATGACTCTATAAGTAAATAAGACAATGCAACAGCTCACACCTCACATCTTTATGCTGCTGAAAAAAGAGATATCATTTTAGCTGAAGCACTTTCACGACAGCCGCCTCGATTATCTGAGAGTAATTCCAAGTGAGCTCATGTGATTATCTGAGAGTAATTCCAAGTGACCTCATTTGAGTATGTGAGAGTAATTCCAAGTGACCTCATTTGATTATCTGAGAGTAATTCCAAGTGACCTCATTTGATTATCTGAGAGTAATTCCAAGTGACCTCATTTGATTATCTGAGAGTAATTCCAAGTGACCTCATTTGATTATATGAGATTAATTCCGAGTGACCTCATTTGGTTATCTGAGAGTAATTCCAAGTGACCTCATTTGATTATATGAAAGTAAATCCAAGTGACCTCATATGATCATCTGAGAGTGAGTTTAAATGATCTCATCCGTAGTAGAAATGAAAGCTTCGTGCAGAGTTGTACATGACACGAAAGGTTGATATATAGATAGACTTCTATGGAGACGATCTTATGCCCTGGAAAATCGTAAAAAAATGTTTTTTTATCGATGTAAATGAATGACTCATTTATATTGAGATCTTGCGAAAATATGTTCTTTTCCATTCAAGTTCATGTATGACCCATGCATCGTGCGATGTTACGAAAAGATTTGATTTTCTATTCAAGTTGATGAACAACCTATTCACCGTACATAAGCGGGGGTGTTGCATGGGACACAAGTGTTGGTGTGCTGGAGGGCTGCTGTCCACGTCACCTGGCGCAAGTGAAGCTATGTACGTCTTTACGTCTCCCGACGTCGTTGGGTATATATTGAAGGGCGACCGCGAAAGGTTATAATTCATAACCTTCCGTCGATATGATTCATAAAATTTGTGTTCAATTTTTTCATAACTTGTGAAAAATTGAGCACATATTTTAACTATAAAGGAGCACGAAGTCATTTCTATAAATTCAAGTATGAATATGAATTTATTTTGCAACAGTTGAAATAATTCTATGTTAAATTGAAATTAAATGATTAATTTTAATTTGGCATACTTTTAAGTTAATTTTAACTCATATCTTTTGTCAAGTCCGACACAGTTTCAATGTTACGCACAATTTTTATTTTCTTGGGTTACTGCAAGCTGGAACTATTTGCATTGAACTCCCGGTAAGAAGTGGAACATAATGTGTTAATCGCGAGGAGAACAATTCTGATGTATGATATTTTGTCTGAAAGGCTCTGGAAACAGTTTGTTTCTTTGACCTATCTCAGCAACAAGCAGTGACGTACATTTTCAGTCATTGATCTATAAATCAATGGCGTATTTAGAAAACGTTTTTTCTTACATTTCGTAGAAAATGAAGCTACACGAAGGATTCACTCGTTTTCGATTGACGAAGGACAATTCTCAATAATAAAAATAAATCGTTGTCTCGTTTCGAGTTGAAAATTGGGAAGGTAATCCTCAAGTCAAAATGTTCTATGAAGCTTTCAGATGAGTGATTCGATTTTGAACATATTTTCATTTCGACTTCCCTAGAAAGTCTTGAATATTTTTTCAAACAAAAGCCTTATGAAGAAGATGAAGGAAGCTTGCTTTAATTTTAAGAGAGCAATTTTTTAGTATAATTTCCAGTTTCATGGTACAAATTAGCGACCAGTAAATGAAACAACATTTGGAATATTACTGCTGGTTATGTACTGAGGCAAAACTGCCTTACGGCGGATGTTGAAGTCCTTTTCAGTTTATTTCATACAGCTTCGCCTTGCTGCCATGGTGCTGTGACCTGCGGTGCGCACGCGACTTCGATGCCGGTCTTCTGACGCAGACCGGTCACGCGAAGCCTCGGTGTTGCCAACACTGCTGCCGGTGCAAGTTAACCCTTCCATACCCGAGGCCCTGAACATGTCAAACGGTTAAACCACGCGAAGTTAATTCAAACGCGTAGGGACAGACATTTGCAAGAGCTAACCATGAGGTTTAACCAGAATTGGTTGGTTATTTTTAGTTTGTGATGCATTTTTCGTTCGTACCAAGGAAAGTACTAGAAATTGGGTACAGCGGTGTAGCGGGAGATTCGGGAACTACCGGAAAATTCAGTAGAACGGTGTGGTAGAGTTCAGCCTTGCTACAAATCAGCTGATCAGTAGGCCCAGCGATGGATGTTCGCTACAGTGCTTGTCTTTATCTCGCTGATACGAGTAATTCATCAAGTTTTTACCGAATACATTTCTGAACACGAGCGAGGAGAGTGGCTTATCGATATTCCTGCTAAGACCTATCATGGGTGAAAGTAGGTTCAGGAAAACCGATCATTGTCGTGCAATGACACACAACGCAAGGGTGCGTGCTGGCCTCTACGAAAAGTCACGGAGATTGTCCAGATAGAACTGACTTGTCCGGTTCTACGTTGGGAGAAACAAGCCTTGCAGAGTTCGATGCAGTCTCAATAACTTATGAACATGCTTTACAGCGAGAGCAAGCTGTGCGTGTTGCTGGCGATCGATGGTTCGATAGACTCCGCCTGTCACACGATTTACACTGCATGCCGATTAAATGTTTTCGTATCATTAACATTTTCCTCGATGCACTGAATTCGTTGAATGATGGTCATTGTTTCACCCTCAGTTACTTGATTTGCAATCTGGACATCTTCCTTTATAGCTCATTCATTCCATTTCTTCCCGTCACTTTTCTCAGCTATCTCTAAATCAATTTACCACGTAAATCCGTCTACTCGTGAATGGCCTGCTAAAGTTTTGTTTGCCTGTAAAGATCCGGCCATCTTAAATCACTGTATAGATCTTATAGATCACACTAGTTGAGCTGTTTATGCATTGTTCGGACGAGTGAGGTTCATTAGGCGTAATGGCCAGGGCTGTGACATTACGCAATTATAAATATGCATTATATGCACTTATGTTATGCATTATATGCACTTATGTTATGCAAATATGCGCGTATGTTGTGCGAATATGCACTTATGTTATGCAAATACATGCATTTATTATTATGCAAATATGCATTTATTATTATGCAAATATGTATTTATTATTATGCAAATATGCATTTATTATAATGCATGTATGCATGTATTTCAATTCTTTTCAACAAATTTAAAATAGATTCCTTTATTTGATTGGATATAAAGGGGAAACTCCGCATTCGTCTGCTCTATTGGCTATAACTAAGCACTGTATAGATCACTAGATTGTACTAGTTTACCGATAAACTAGCCACTGTATTGAGGAATTGGGGAGAAATAGAGGACTCAAGAGAAACAAAATTACTAATTGTAATAATAACATATATAAACAGAACAAAACTTGTTAACAAACACATCTAAATAAGACCTATTTACAGTGAAATCATATGAAAACGTAGTTTCAATCTTATTATAGCTCGTATAATGTTGGCAATAGAAGGTAGGCTAAATAACACTTAAAATGAGTATAATGTCATCTACTTTGCGAGTTACATTTGACCACTGTATGATACTTCAAATTTTCAAAGGTGAAACTTCTCCAATTGTCAGCTAAAACAGTTTTATAAACAGAAAAGACTCTCTCAACTTCACAAGATACAACTGGTGCATACTTATAGCAAAGCATATCACAGGGGGGCAGATCATTTGGAAAATCATCCGGTGCAGTAATAGATGGATCGCCCTTCTATACTGAATTAATATACTTTAAAGAGGCGAAGCCAGTATTTTTCTCTATTACATCGTCAAGTTTGCTTAGAAATTTTTTGTCATATGATGTCTTCAGGGATTCTTTAACATTGTCAATAATATCAATCGCTGAAGACAATGGAAGGCCTGTAGCCTCCAACTGTTTATTGACTTGAGCAAAATCGAGAATGTTGCAGAGATGAAACTCAATGTGGTTGATGTTTCTAGATCCTGAAGCAGAGCATTAGTCTTCAATGCTTTGACCTTGGATGCTGTCAAACGTGGATATAACTTCACAGATTTTGTCGAAGTTAGTTGCCAAGTATGTCGCTGCTTCAACCCATGTTCCCCATCTGGTCACGACAGGAGAAGGAGGAAGCGGTGCATTGGGGCAAAGGTCTCTAAACGTGTCAATTCTGTTGGGTGACCGCACGAATACATTCTTAACCGATGAAAATAAAACATTTATGTTTGGGTAATCAAAGAGAACTAGTTCAGCAACCCTATGTAATGCATGTGCTACACACGTCATGTGTATCATTTTAGGATACGTGACTTGCAGTGCATTAATAGTTTCTTCGCATAAGAAGCAGCCTCAGTAATAACTATCAGAACGTTGTTATAGTTTGCTTGCTGCGGCCAAATGCATCGCAAGAAATCGTGGAAGAATGCAGAAATAGTCGAATGGTTCACTCTGTCCTAGATCTCTACATTAGAAAGTAGCTTTTACATCGTTCTTCGCCAACTCCCAGTACGCCAAATACGAAGAAGACAACGTGTCGTTGGTCTATATCTGTGGTTTCATCTAGAGATACCCATACTTTCTGCCCTTCTGCCTTCTTCCTCAACGCGTTCATTTTATCATCATACACGCGCTGCACATAATACTTTCGGATGGTTGACTGGTCTGGGATGACCTTCTCTGTGTAGTTTTTCAAAAACTCCTTGAGTTTTACATTGCTCAATTTGTTGAAAGGTATGTCCGCTGCTAAAAATGCTTCACATAAGTCATTAGTGAATTTTTTCTGAGCAATATGGCCAGACTCAATTACGCACTTATTACAACGTATAATACCAATAAAACGTGAATTTAGTTATTTCTGCACCACACAAGAGTTGCATGTCAAACCAGATTAATATATGTCAATGCATATAAATAAATGTTGGGACATTATGTATTTATTAATGGTGCATATGCATTTCAGAAATTGCATATGCATTTTAGAAATTGCATATGCATTTTAGAAATTGCATATGCAATTGACCAATTTTTATGCAATATGCAAATATGCATTTCCATATGCATTTATGCAAGATGCATAATGTCACAGCCCTGGCAATGGCTCCTACGAATGGAGTGCCATTATTTATTCTTCAAAGGGAAGCTACAAATGAAAATCAATTGCCACTTGATGAGATTTGATGGATCATCTATGAATGATTGTGTGCAGTACAAGGAACTTTTTCTGTACCGAAGGAATGATCTAGCAAACATTTCATCCTAAGAAATACTTGAATACAAAAACCTCTTCTTATATATTGAGAAAATAAATGTCATAAATTGACCGCGAAGTGATAGGAATAGTGTTTTTTGGGTAATTCCTCTCATATAAAAACAAGGTTACACTAGCGTTTCTGAGAATTGTGGTGTTACCAAACTGAACTACTAATGCTGTACCTTTAATCTCGAGACCACT
Source organism: Morinoia aosen (assembly GCA_030386875.1). Classification (NCBI taxonomy): domain Eukaryota; kingdom Metazoa; phylum Arthropoda; class Malacostraca; order Amphipoda; family Talitridae; genus Morinoia; species Morinoia aosen. The sequence goes on from CM059564.1 coordinate 50,968,263, forward strand.
GTGAAGTTAATTACTGGAATTTGTCTTAAAGAGGAACCGAATATATTGAACAACAAATACTTGCATACACTACCGGAGTTCTTTCCAAGTTTCAAAAGACGGCGTGTTGCATAATTACTGTTTTTCCCTTAATTTCTACAACACTATTTTCAGAGTAACCCCTTCTATATAATACATGGCTTCTCAACCTTTCTATTGTAGTGTACCCCCTTAGCTTAAAGGTGTATCTTCATGTACCCCCAGCACACTTAAATGTTTGACAAATCATTAAAATACACTTAATGACTAACAATTATATATATACTTATACGTTTGTAGGTAAACATATATATATAATTTTACCATAAGAAGTATGTTAACGTACCGCTAGGGGTACATGTACCCCCGGTTGAGAAGTCCTGGACTTTCATACATACTCCTAACACTGATTATTAGAAGCAGAAATTTAAGGAGTGAAGACTTTGATAAACGTAGAATTGAGGTGATAGGGGTAGAACCAGGCTCGTTGCGTCGGTAGAGGATAGAGAGCGCGACGGTACAGCAACTACCGGGCTCCTGAGAAGCAAAATGACAGAGCACCTGTCATAGCGTCTGCCGTATATCACTAAAAACTGACTGTATTTGAAGGAAGCCGCCAGCGTACTGTTTCTTGCACGGGTTCTGAACAAAATTCCACATATCGGCTTAGTTTTTGTAGACGTTAATATTTGTTATTAGTAGAGCTGTGCCATTGCATAACTTGCATATATGCACGCCAAGAGATATGCAGACTTTTTTATGCAATGCAAAGAATTATCTTGTGCATATGCAAAATCACATATGCAATTTTGCATATGCAGTATAACAGATGTAATATGCAAAATGCATTATGCATATGCACTATATCATTGCATATATGCTGTAATACGAATGGTGTAATTTGATTTTTTAAGGTAAAACTGCAAATTTGTTCCTTGATCCAGAAATTTTGTACATTGATGGGACCTCTCGCATACACACTATCAGTTGCTTAAGCAACATCTCAAGTTTTACCAGGTGAGCTATGGTCAGTACCTGATGCCCAGGTTTCCTTCTTGACCTGTTCTTCTGTTACATTTGGTTCATAAATAAAATACAATAGAGGTATCCGAACTGAACTTAATGGAGTATGAAGGTTTTAAAAATTGCATGGTGTAATAGTTTTGTACACCTAGTGATAGTTTTCTTCTTTTGTTCTACACATAGGCCTCCCTATATGTACAAAGTGTTAAGGTGGAAATGCAGCTGTGAAGTTTGTAGAATTCCAGAAACATATGGGTTTAGTGAATTAATAATAAATATCGTTGTTGTGCTCTGCTTGTTCATAAAAAATGAGAAAAAGCTCAATAAGGTAATCCCTTGAATTCCAAATATGCCACAAATTCCCATAATTTGCATCATTATAGTGATTTAGCTTCCTGGACTTACATGAGGACAATCAAATTTGCAATTGACATTTAGTGATCATATGCTGATTTGAATATTCCTCCACTATTTGGTTGTTCAAAACCTAATGCAAATGTTTTGCATTCGTGGGATGTCCGGAATGAGGGGATAACCTAGAGGAAGATTATGAAAACTTCAAAAAAGAATTTTATTAATTTTTGCATTGAAATTTTCAGATGTACTGGATAATATGTTGATGAATGAAGAAATGAACATATTTCTTTTAGTATTCTAATGATTACCATTACTTATATTTACGCCATCCTAAAGTACCACAAAGTGTAAGGAATGATTCTTTCAAGAATGAATTCCCAGAATATGACTTTCGGGATGGAAATCTGTATTGTACTTATTGCCGGAAAACTGTAAGTTTGTCATACAATATATTATGAGAGTATACACTGTTATTGTCAAAATATCTGCTGTGACTTCATAGATATGAATAACTAAGAAAATCCTTTTGGTTCAGCATAAATTTAACCAATATTGACCCACTTTCATCTACGATAAAATCACGGAAAGCTGGAGGTTTGGGCTTCGTGTCTCATTTAACGTACGAAACCAACTTTTAGTGCTAGCCGTGGCCGAGTGGTTAAGAATGCACCCTTCCGTAAAGGTGTGAAGGGTTCGAATCCCTGCGCTGCCTGGCGATTTTCCCCGTTGGGCAAAAGGAAAACTCAAACACAATACCCCATTCTACCCAGATATCTGAAATTGGTACCGGCTCGACAGGGGAATAATAGTCCTGTGATAGTTATACGGCATTTGAAAACCAATGCACAAGATGATATTTATCCTGCTTAATTGATTGGAATAAAGCTTTTTTCTAGATTTCTAGCACGAGAAGATCTTCCCATGATTAAGAATGTAAACTCTATTTTGCATAGCTATCCTGTTGAACAAATACAAACCAACCATATTTGTTGACCAACGAAGGAGTTGGTCAACTCTTTCCATCTAACATGGAGAATTTTAAATTTCCTCACCTGGTGTCGTACGATGTAGAAAGAGTGTTTTCGCAATACAAATGTATTCTTGCCGATAAGCGAAAAAGTGTCGAATTGGAAACATTGAAAAATACATTATTATTAAATGTAACCACAATGGTTAAACCTTGTTTTACTTTGAAATCTTATGTAATCACATTTCCATGTTTTCTTCATTAGTAGCAAATGCTCGATATTCTAAATATTGAACACTATTGTATTGAATCATTACCTTAGAGTTCAACATTTACAACATCAAACAAGTTCCAGCTAACCGAAGTGTGTCATTCAGCAGTGCATGTGCAAGACTTGATCGCATATTGTTTGCATATAAATGCAAGTACTGTGCATACGACACTCCGCAACCGCATATAAGTAACCTCAAGCAGTATATTTTATGCGCGCATAATTTCATATGCGCTTGCATATATGCACGTGCATATTGGCACAGCTCTATTCATTACAAATGAGAGGACATTTGAGCACAGGGACTGGCCGCTATAATATCCTGATTTAAACACGATTGAAAATTTATAGGATGAGCTTGAGAGGAACATATATGATTCCATTACCATTTTCATCAATAGATTTATTCTTGGGAAAACGTAATTTACATATAAATAGTATGTATGTTACCTTCACTTCACAAGAGAGTTAGAATACCTGCGTTCCTATTTTGCTAAGAACTTTTACCCAATGTCTTTCATTGAGAACACATTTCGTAATAAAATCGAATCCCTTAGAAATAGAAAAATTCGAGTAGCAAGTGCTAACAAAAAGATACTTTATTTCACTCTGCCCTTCATCTCACGGTCGGAAAATCAAAAAATTTCTTGTGAAATTCGTAATTTATGTAATAAGTTCTATCCGACAATTGACATACGCATTACTTTCCGCAATTTTTTCAACATTGGCAGTTTTTTCCGGTACGGCGATAAGATGCCCACTTTGTTGCGTAGCTGCGTGGTCTATAGATATACGTGTGGCCAGTGTGGGGCCACTTATTATGGTGAGACTGCTCGCCATTTTGCAAAACGCATAGCTGAGCACAAGGGGGTGTCGGTCCGTACGGGAAATAGAGTGTCAAATCCATTGCACAGCAGTATAAGAGATCATGCATAAGAATCTAACCATCCAATCCGCACTGACAATTTCAAAATAGTCTCAACTTGTAATAAACATAGCCTTAAGTTACTAGAGAGTATCATAATTCATCAATTTAAACCAAGTCTCAATGATATGTCATCTTCTGCGCCTCTAAATATCTTGTCCTAATTTTTTCATTTAATTTCCACTAACAATTTGTATTCATGTACTGTATTTACCATGTTTCAACTTATTATTCCAGATATTGAGAATGAGTATGGATATGCTCGAAAGCTCTATTTTTAAAATACATCGTGGGATTTTGTGAAAGATGTTTTTACCCGCCTTAGTTTTACCATTTTTATCAACATTAAGGACTTTGGGTGACAGATTACTTCAATTATGTGCAAGAAAAATTGTAGAAGATTAAGAATCATGTAGAATCTTCGCCGGGTAGCATGAAAGCTGCAAGTCCAGCTAAACGTTCAATCGCCTACCAATAAATTTCTGACGCGACTTTTTTTCGTCGCTTTGTGTATGTATAGACATCACATATTTATCAACTCACAAAACTTGCTGCCGAGCTTTGAGAACTCCGGAATTCCCTTGACGATACAGACCGACTTGCGGGAGGGTCAAATTTGTCTAGCCGATGCCATCGAAGCCTGTGCAGCACGCCGGCCTTCAGCTGTCGCCAGGACAAATGGCTGGCGAGATTTCTGTGGTATTTGAATAACTCAGAGTGATAGGGAAATTATTACAAAAATCCTGAGGTTAGAGCATTTCTGAGGAGTGACGGGCCTAGAGTGAGTCTAGAAAAAAGCTCTTCAAGTCTATGAGGGCATTTTGTTCAGTCGTTTGCTTCGACACACAAGAAGACGCCACAGCCACATCGATCATTTGGTCTCGCGGTCAGATATTTTATACGAGAAAGAAAGTTTCTCTGCTTATTCGTCTTCACAGTTCTTAAACGCTTAAAATTGGGGATGAAATTACTTCATAATTTAATTATGAATTGTAGCTTACTGTGTGTGTAGTACAATTGGAGGGCAAATATGCAGCGTGTCCTAGCCCATAAATCATGGGTCAAAACTGGAGAGTGGATTTTGTGATAATTTCGCCTCATAGCGGCGTAGATGTCTTTCAGGCAAAGTGGCTTAGTTCCTTGTTCAGCTCCTAGTTAGTAACTTGGCTAGGAAAAACCAGTTTGGTAGCCCTGCGATGAACACCGCGCCTCTAACTGGAGTGTCCCAAGATTCTGTGTTTTATGGGTTAGGACACTCTGCATATTTGCCCTCCGATTCATACACTATGGATCACCAATGAGTATTTTAATGTGACTGTAGAATTATTCGAAATCATTTCATAGGGTATATAAATAAACAATTTCACATATTGCCATCGTGATATCCTTCTTTTCTCAATTGGGTAAGATTATCACTTGAAGCAGCAAGCAATAGCCGATGGAAGTGTACAATTTTCAGTGAAATTAGCTATAGAAAGGTTTAAAAATTTAGTTCATTCGACGTTCAAGCTTTACTCAGGAAAGATATTTGGAACGGACTCGTAAACAGCTGTAACGGACACAGTGTACAGGAACAGGACGAGCCGTTGGAACCGTGAGCAGTTCAACACCATGTCCGAGATCCTGCCAGGGCATCGTCCATCCTGCAAAGGCATGAGAACGCGAACCGTCAACGGGGTTTCCAGAGAACAACCAAAGTACAATTGAAATAGTTTCACCACCAAAGTTTATAGTTTATAGTTTAAAAGATTTAATACGTTTACCACCAAAGTTTACCTTGAAAGTTTATACGTCGAACGACAAGGTAAGTAAGTTTATACGTCGAACGACAAGGTAAGTAAGTTTATGCGTCGAACGACGAGGTAAGTGTTAGATATTTCGTATGGCAGTCCCTTAGTTCGGGCGCCAAATTGTTAGATATTTGGTTTTGGCAGTATCCTCTTTGGGTGCCAAATTGTAGATGGTTGTTTAGGCAGATCCGCGTTGGGTGCCAGTTAGAGATTCTGCAATTTTTGCTGGTCCTTCTTGAGAGCCAGCGAATTGATTATTTAGGTGGGCTAGTCCTGTTTCAGGCCGATTGAAAACTAGATTGGTCCTTTCCATTTTTTCAAAATTTTGGGATCAGCAAAGACAAATTTAATGTTTTGACCCAAGCTTTCGGCTAGATTAGCTCTAGCCGTCATCAGGGGAACGATGTATTTTTAAACAAAACCTCTTATGGCATCCGCGGGTATCTAGTATACAAAACATTTTATTAAATTTTTACATGCAAGCCGAAAATCATTGATCAAGGGCGACTGATGAGCAAAGGAAGAAACTGCGGGGGGACATCAAGATGACGATTAATTTTGTTAGGTTCCTAAACACTGTACATTGCTTCGACAATTTTTCGAGCGTATTAATTTTTAACATTTTATAAGATAGATACATTTTCAAAATCAAAAGAATGGTTATCTTCTTCGGAATGCCAATAGACAAGGGGTAACCTATTCTTCCTCTGCACATTCTTAGCATGCTCATCAATTCGTTGTTAAAGATTTCTACCCGTTTCCACAATGTAACATGCTTCACAATTTTTACATTATAATTTATATATAAGATTACTTTTTTCACAATTCAATCGTTTATCTTTAAGTCTGATTAGGCTGTTTTTTATTGTATTCGAAGATTTGAAAGCCAATTTAACATTGAATGGTTTTAAGATTCGCTGGACTCTTTCAGAACAACCTTTAATATACGGGACGCTAACATATTTCAGGGGGCGTTAGGAATTTTCGTTGCATTATCGAAGTATGGGGAGGTTTTGATTATTTCCACCAATCATTAGTCGTTTGCTATTACGTAGTTACGGAGGAAAATTATTCTATTTCAATAATTAATCCACTGTTGAAAGTTCTTAATTCAAATTTTGCTCACTACAAATATTAACTGCTCTCTGATAAAGGGATTTCGCGCACCGTCTCCTCACTGAGTTATTTTGCCGGTGTGGTGACCACTTGACCGCGGGACTTTGTCTCCTTACTGAAGATTGATGGTTCCTCGCATTTGTGGTGATCGACAGCAGCGGTGATCAACACCGCGCGCTGCTGGTGGCACTGCAAGAGTGAAAGTCAAGTGAGCGAGGTGTCGTCCGCGCTCCTGACAAGGCTCATTGTGTTCGCAGTAATTTTACCGCATGCCCCTCAACTTCGCCATGGGAAAGTGTAGAAAACTACTTATGCTACGCGAATGGCGAGTAAAAAGGTATAGCTCCTAATGCTTACATAAGTCAGATTTTTAGGAATTTAAAAACAAGATGATTTAATTTGACACTGCAGACAGTCTTTCTGGTGATTGTGATAAAATCTATAAATCAAAAGCAGGGCACTGAACTCATTTTCTAATAAACTTACACACACCTTAGCAATGTGCCCTGGGTTTCCATTCTACTCGCGCGTTCTATTTGGGTTGGTTGATGCACGAATACTTAGGCCGCGGCCAGACAAACAACAGTGAAGCAGGGCTGAGCAGAGCAGTTTCGGCTCGCTGGTAGCTGCTAGCTTATGCTAGCAAGTTAGGTGGCCAAACGAACAGCAGTGGCAGTCCCGAGTCCGTAGCAGTTGTAATCTTGGCGCTAAGAAGAGCAGTGCTTTGTGACTGTAGTTACCTCAAATTTAATTTGTTAAATAGCTGTAGAACTGGCAATGTTTCATCTAATTATGTTTATTTATATATATATTTCTATGCTGCGCATTATGCTCTTAGCATAACAAGTACATCCGTATTTTACTTTTGATCTCCCTACAATATTGCTAAACTCAACAAATTAAATGGTTTTAATAGTGTTTTACAATTGCTCCAGAAAATTCCTCAAGCAATTAACTGCATGACATGCAAGTTATGATTGCTGAGAGAATAATAATGCTAATAATTCACAGACGAATGACTTGAAACCTTTTAGATACTTGAATCTGAATTATTTTGCACTGCTTTACGTGTAGATACATTACAGAACAAGGAACTTATTCGTTCAAGCGTATAAAGCTAGACATTTATGGATAAAACAGCCCGAATTTCGAATTAATAAAGTAATTAACAATTTCAAAGTGTAAAAGGATCTTATGTATTTGGCTTGCGGCACGACGTTTCAATTTAATTGCTATTTTCCCACAGAACTCGAACATCACAATCGTTTTTTTGGAGAAACTAATAGTTTTTTACTTGCATGCTTTCAAAGTTATTTTTACCAATGTAATACTGATAAAACGTAAACTTGAATATTTCTGTATCGGCCGTGTGCAGCGCTTCGGGCTAAACTTTTACTAAAATACTATTAGTTGATAAATAAAAAAATATGTTTGAAGTCAATTTTAGTGCCGTGCGCCTATCACGAAAAACCTAATATAAAATGTTAGGCAGTGGTACGCTTTAAGTGTAGGTATTGACAAAGAAAATACTTGGAAAGTACCAAGTTTTCGAATTATGAGGTGGAAAGTACCTATATACTAATAATAATGAAGGCATCTACGGATGCTTTATTTCCAATCAAGCCTGATACATATCACCTTGTACATTGGATTTTCAAATGCCTTATAACTAACGCCAGGACGCCATTGCGCTTTCCCCCGGTCAAGACCGGTACCCATTTCAGACACCTGGGTAGAGTGGGGTATTGTGCTTGGAATTTTTCTCCTATACCCAACAGAGAAAATCGCCACCAGCGCCGGGACTCGAACCAGGGTCTGCCTGGACGGAGGCAAGTTCGATGGTCGCGCGGCTACGACGAGCATACGTATAAATAACAATACGAGCCCACTTAACACTAACTTCCAAGGCGTCTTCTATAAATGACCATTGTTCTTTAACATAGTTATGATCGAAATATGAGATGCATTCCCGATCGCAGGGATAGCTCGCACATAGGAGATCTGAAATTCGACATCCTCCACGTACGAACTCTAGGGTGCAGCTGACTGCTAGCTTCCGAGCAGGGCTGCCAATGAGAATTTTACCAAAACCCCAGCATACGCTAGAAAAAAACCCAGATTGCTGTTTAAAACCCCAGATTCGCGGAAAAGTGTGTTAATGAAGTAATTTGCTCACCTTTGTACTCGTATTACTCTGAATCAGTTGCTGCAGTCAAGTAAATAGCGTTGCTCCGTAATTTCTCATTCTGCCTCTCCAAATATCGGTGACTTATTGCTCCGCTTTCCATATCGCGTATTAATTCTTTTCGTGGTTGCCAAGTAGTTCAATCATTGTTGCTCCTTGAAATTAATTGTTTTGCCAAAATTCTATCTCGTACAGTTTCTGCTTTCAGAAAACTGGTTTGTTTCGTTTTAACACAATTCATGACTGAAAATTTCGTTCAACCGAAGCAGACGAATGTGGCAGAATAGTTAGACTTGTCATAAAAGCAGACAAGAGGCCAAATTTTGAATTTTGAAAACCGTCCTTGATTTCTTTTAGTTTTTCCCAGTATCTGGGAGGATTTTATACAAGAACAATTACTATGTAGGTGTTTTCAATAATCATGTGTTACATGTACCACAATAACAGGTACTGCATAAATGGTACTTGAACATTTAAATTGTTCGATATTTTTTGCTGGCAGTAAACAGACGTCAATTAGATTTCGACAGAATGCAGATGCAACAGGAATATAATAGCAAAAATGCACCCAATTTCAATTAAACGAATTTGATAATGTAATACCCTAATTTTCATTGCATCAAGCGCCGAAAACAATTATTATATATAAAAACCTTCAATTTGTTACCTCTGCATAGAAAACCCCGGATTTTTGCCAATTTTTTTATAAAAACCCCAAAACCTTAGGCCACAGCTAAAAACCCAAGATCTGGGGTTAAAACCCCAGCTTTGGCAGCCCTGCTTCCGAGCGGTGTTTTATCATCCAAACTAAAACGCCGCTGGCGATTGCTTCAGACAGCGCTGCCCTGCTCTGCTCTGTGCTACCTGTCTGGCCACCCTAATAGGAATACCACTAACATAAAACACCGTGCCGGGTCGCATCCACGTTAAAGTTGCTCCACTCTGTGTGCGTCAGCGAGTCTGTGTACGAGCATGGCTAGTCTACGTCACCAAAAACCACGCCCACTTCAACAGCTGCCACGCGTCGCTGCGTGACACAATTGGAGTACAAACATTTATTATGGTGTGCACTTTGCCATTGGAGTATAATTTGATAGTGGAAAAAAATACTCTATGTTTCATTGTACACTTGAGCGTCTCAGCCGTCTTAAACGACACATATTATATGAGTTAGATCAAATAAGAGCACAGTTACTGTGATTCTACCGTGTCATAATGTATCGTTCGTATGTCACGATGTATTGTTTACAGTGCAAATCACTTTAGTTTATATTGTAAATGTGTAGTTCATTCGAACAATTAACCCATTCTTTTTAAGTGAATAAAAGTATTTTATTCACTTAAAAAGTGAATAAAAGTATTTTAACTGGTTCATTATAATATGAATTAAATTAAAGTATTCAAGTGCTGAAGCGTTCTGTAAGATGACTTTTATGCACATTGACGCCAAATGAATTCGGTTTATTTAATTTTACAAATTCAGTGGAAAACTTGATGTGCTCATATCAGTATATTTACTAGCCAATTCCTTCTCGTTTAATACCATCCGATTTTGGTCGCAAAGTGCAGAGTAAAGGAACCTGGATACTTTCATTGGCGATAAAGAAAACTGGACGCTAACACAAGAAGTAATGAATGTCATAAATTTCATCTCAAATGTTTCACCTTTTTAGTTTCCCTCTGGAAATAGTCCTCCTTCTCCTGTCATATATGCAGTGTTGGGCCCGCAACTTTTAAAATGTTGCGGCGCAACCGTAACCGCAACACTACAAAAAAAGTTGCGACGCAACCGCAACAGTAACTTTGGAAAAACTAAAGTTGCGATCGCAACCGCAATTCGCAGCCGCAACTTTTTAATTATCAAATATAATTTCAATAAATATTATTCAATTTATTTTAGGTATATATTACTATGAATTTATATAATATTAAGATATTCAAAATAGTGCATTGTTTTACTAAAAAAAATAATAGATGGAGTAAATGTGTGGACTAGAATTGAATGAAATATCATGATACTGAAAGAAACGTTTTATTTGTAAATATAGCATGAAAAATGAAATGAATCCAACTTTCTAATAATAATAATAACGGTAAAAAGGTACCTAGCTAGTAGGTATAATTTCATTGGAGTTCCATATATATACATTGCAAAAAAATGCGAAAGAAACGTTTCATTAGTAAATATAGCATGAACAATAAAACTAATCCCATTTTCTAATAATAATGTTTAAAAGGTACCCAGCTAGTAGCTATGATTTCATTGGAGTTCCGTTTATATATTCCAAAAAAAATGAGAAAGAAAGAAACGTTTTATTTGTAAATATAGCATGAAAAATAAAATGAATCCCATTTTCTAATAATAATATTGAAAAGGTACCAAGCTAGTAGCTATATTTTCATAGGAGTTCCGTATTTATGTAGAAAGAATAGAAAACAGAAAAGCGCAGAAGATTTGTACAGCCTATTTGATGCATAAAGAAAAACCATACATATGCTTCTATAATATATGATATTCCTCTGCTTTTTGTTGTTCCTCTGTTATGATTTAATGCTGGTTCATGATCTCAATGTGACAATGTCAATGCACTGTAAAGACGATCAACGTTGCCTTTCCAAAATGTTAACATTTCGAAATGTTTGTCTGAAAGCCGAGCACGTCGTAGTCGCAAAATTTCTTTGCCTAAGAGAACAGTCGATCGACCGCAGCGCTCGATGGTATTGGCGTGTTAAATTGGATGAACTAAGCGACAAATTCACTTGAAGGAAACATCGCTCTCTGAACATCAGAGTGGCTAGTTCTGTTGATTACTGGATGTTTCAGCCAATCAATGACTTCTTTCAACGAACTTTTCTACGTTTTTTCCTTATCATCTGTTATCATTACGACGTTGAAGAAGTCATCTTCGTCATCTACGTCCTCGGCACTGCTCTCCTCAGCTGAAATTCTATTTTCCGATCTGTTATTAAGATGGGCGATTAGTTTTTTTGTTAGTAACTCCACTTTTTGTACTTCGTTTAGCCATTCTAGCTTAAAATGTGGTTGCAGAGAGGACGCCAGGATAAAATCGTCGAGTTCATTGGGAAATTGCAACATCTAGCTATGTAGATTTACCGTATAACACGTAATTTTACACTTACAACTCATACCGTTCCTAAAACCATATGTTATATAATGAGTTACATTAAATATACTTACATACTGTAAGCAAATTGTATGTGTATCACCGTATCGCCTAATGCTAATAATGAACAGTTGCCTAAACCTATTATTACCTTTCGGGCTTTCGCCCTATTATTACCTTTCGGGCTTTCGCCCTATTATTACCTTTCGGGCTTTCGCCCTATTATTACCTTTCGGGCTTTCGCCCTATTATTACCGTTCGGGCTTTCGCCCTATTATTACCGTTCGGGCTTTCGCCCTAGTATTACCGTTCGGGCTTTCGCCCTAGTATTACCGTTCGGGCTTTCGCCCTATTATTACCTTTCGGGCTTTCGCCCTATGACCAGGTTTCGTACCTATCAGTATACTAAAGCTAACATATTTTTCACTTCGCCAGGTGACGTTAAACGGCAGTTGGTGGGAGAAGACTGCGCCGCTTTGGTCTTCTCCGCAATTCGTGGCTGCCTGGAGCATTTTCACCAACGTCAGCACCTAATCTCATTTCTGTCGAAAGAAGTGTAGTGCTGTTACCTAATTAATATTAAATGCTCTCGGCCGCTCGATTTTATATTCCCCCAATTGTTCATAGTTTTTCGTAAACACTGCATATATGACAGAAGAAGGGGGACTATTTCCCGAGGGAAACTAAAAAGATGAACATTTGTGATGAAATTTATAACATTCATTAATTCTTGTGTTAGCTTCCAGTTTTCTTTATCGCCAATGAAAGTATCCAGGTTCCTTTACTTTGCACTTTACAACCAAAATCGTATGGTATTAAACGAGAAGGAAGTGGCTATTAAATATACTGATATTAGCGCATCAAGTTTACCACTGAATTTGTAAAATTAAATTAATCGAATTCATTTGGCGTCAACATGCATCAAAGGCATCTTACAGAACGGTTCAGCACTTGAATACTTTAATTTAATTCATATTATAATGAACCAGTTAAAATACTTTTGTTCACTATTTAAGTAAATGAAATACTTCATTCACTTAAATATAATGGGTTAATTGTTCGAATGAACTACGTATTTATAATACAAACTAAAGTGATTTGCATTGTAAACAATACATCGTGACATACGAACGATACATTATGACACGGTAGAATATCAGTAACTTTGCTCTTATTTGGTCTAACTCATATATGTCGTTTAAGACGGCTGAGACGTTCAAGTGTACAATGAAACATAGAGTATTGTAATCCACCATTAAATGATACTTCAATGGCAAAGTGCACACCATAATAAATGTTTGTATTGCAATTAGGTCACGTAGCGAAGCGTAGCAGCTCTTGAAGTGGGCGTGGTTTTTGGTGACGTTGACTAGCCATGCACGTACACAGACTCGCTCACGCACACAGACTGGAGCAACTTTAACGTGGGTGCCGCCGGGCGGGCGAAAACTGACACGCAAATAGAAGCAAAGAAGCAGTCAAACCCGACAGTGGCGAGTGCCGAGTAGAGAGCAAAAGAGAGCACGCATGCCCAAATATGGTGATGCGGACCGTGAGTGTCAGTGTTAACTGACGAAAAACTGATCGTGTGAAAGCCCCTTTATAAATGTCTCAACAGGTATGTACGCAGCTTCTGCTGTGCGACACTACCAGCTGAAGTACGAGCTACAAAACGACATCACGCTCATAGCTGACAAACGCGTCAACCCAACCCTCAGAACTGTGAAGAACCTCCGTGCTCGTTGGATGGAAGCACATCACGGCTGTTATGATGACATTTCTGTTGTGGAGGGCATTCGAAACGTGCAGAAACGTATGCCACAGCATAAAATTGCGTACGAACAAAACGAGAAGGGTATTGTTGTTGTACTTGTTACTGACTTTATGTTACGAGTTCAGAGAAATGAAATCATCGAGTGAAGTTATGTTTGTCGATACTACGAGTCATGTCGATCAAACAAATTGCTCGTTGACAATCCTTGTTTGCGCAAGTCCTGCTGGAGGTTTACCTTTAGGAGTAATTATTACCTCCACACAAACTAAATAGGATTATATTAAAGGTAATAAACTTGTTGTTGATGTTGTTGACAAACAAATAGACTCTACAACGAAATAGAAACCACTAATTCTATATTTACATGTTTTTAACTATATTTCGATGATCGTTGTCTGAACCATGTTAATTGAGATAGAAAAATACACATGAAATACAAATTAGATACTTTTCAATTTAAATAGTATTGCTAACATATATATTTTTTTTACTTCTAGACATCTTTTATATATAATGTCAAATCTCCAAAAAGCTTTAGAAGAAATGTAAAGCTCTTTATAACTGTTTTTTGTCAGTGACATGCACTATTACACATGTGCTGATAAACAATAACTATTCTGATTACAGGTTTTCGACTGCTGCAAGAAGAACTAGGAGCGTCAGGATTTTTTGGTAGACGCCAACCTGAGTGCATTGTTACGGATGACAGTGAAGCAGAGAGAGGAGCATTAACCCTTTAACGCCCACATTTTTATACTCATATTACCGTTATCACAACCACTATCACTAAACCGACACTGGCATTAGGTAGTCACTGTTATCAAGATGTGGAAGGAACTGCTACTCGGCAGTGAAGTTCAAAGGACACTTTAGTGAACAAATTGAATAAGAAATATAATATATTATTGTTATTTTTGAAAGAGGACCGTACAGTCCACTTGGGCGCTGAAGGGTTAAGTGAAGTATGGCCTAATGCGAAGCTGTTTCTCTGCGTGTTCCACGTCCTTCAAGCTGCGTGGCGCTGGCTTTGGCTCACCAAGCACAGTGTTAAATTGGATCAGAGAAAACCTTTGATACTCATTCTGAAGACACTGGTTTACTCTGAGTCAAAAGAAGCTTTTGACAAAACTTGGAATGAGTTTCTCAGTTCGGACCTCTCACGCAGACATCCCAAATGCACAGAGTAAGAGAATGTTTGATATGAATATACACCTATTACTATTATTTATATTTGTCTATACTTTAATGTGTTTTTATTATTTTTTTACAATTAAATATCTTTTTTAAAGGTATTTCCGAGCAGCAGTTGAAAGAAGAGAGTGCTGGAGCTTGCCATGGAGAGCAGGGTGCATATTGCGTGGACACAACACCAAGAACATCTGCGAAAGTATGATGATGGTGATCAAGGACATTGTACTACGAAGGTAAAATAATAACTGTACATTCAGAATTATTTCCTACAATTTAATACGAAATATTATATACTTAGTTATATACGTGATTCAGTACGCAGCATGTGTAAATGATGTCTATTATTGCAGGAACAAAGTCCGAAATGCATCTCACCTGTTGAGTGTCACGGCTGAGATTCACAACAGCTATCTTCGCCTTCGTTTGCTTGATGTTGTCGTAAAGAGGAACAGTTCGTCTAAAACTGCAAGTGAGATAAGCATGGATTCCATAACTCACGAGGGAGGCACTATGTTCAACGTTATATCTGAAAGTGATCGGGATGTGTCGTACAGTGTCGACCTAGCTATCGGCTTGTGCACCTGTCCCTCTGGAAATACTGGTGCGATCTGCAAACATCAAATTGGTTGTTCTCAGTTAATTTTTTCTTCGAGAATGCGTAATGTCAAAAATGCTGCACAACTTGAAACATTTTTACGGACCGCCGGCACATCTTTATTTTTGCGAAACGGTTCTCTGAGAAGAAAAATTTTGTGCCAGCCAACATCAGTATCCAGACGGCGAAATGGGAAATCGCGAGGAAGAAGTAGACTTCTAAAAGGCGGTGGAGCGAAACGCAAGCGAAACCTATCGTCTAACATTCACCAAGTTCAGCCCAATGCTAAAATTCTTTAAATAGATTTGTTAAAATAAAGCACGTCAAAAATGTTTAATTTTTTATTACGACCTACAATTATGAGAATAGAAAATTGAAATATAACTTCACATTTATTTGTAATATGTACTGATAAGTAAATCTTATATTATATATAATGTAACATTCATCTAATATTTTATACACGTATTAACGCATTGCACTACATCAAAATTTATAGAAGAGATCTTTTCCATCACTTTGTGCGGTATAAATGTAGCATTAATATGAAGAATGCAAAGAAAAATATATTTTTTCTGCGTAGGTTTACGTTTCTTTCTATCATCATGTCACAAGCATAAAGCATGAAGTCAAGATAGCTCTCCTGCTAGCATCAGCACTTGTAACACCGTTTCTGTACATAAGTTTTATCGAGCGTTTTCTCGGGGTACGCGGTGCGAGTGAATCCTTCAATACTTATATCTTTTAAGTGATTATTGGTTGTTCAGTACTCACTAAATTCCTAGAGTAGCTAGGTGGAGCGTAAAATTTTGCAAACTTCGTGAAATCAGTAAGATACTTCGTGAAAATTTGGTATGAATAAATGTATCTCATATAATTCGAAAGGTAATGAATGTAATATAGCAAGTAAAACATTATATACAGACTTATTATAATTTCCGAGAATACCGAGATGGCGTGTCGAATTTTTCAAATACCAGCATTCGTTGTAATCACTTATTATAACGATTAAAGCTGGTTAACTTTTATATTCTGCTGCAGTATCGACTATCAAAGTACTTGTATTGTTTGCAATTCAGTGATTAATAATTATTTCATTATGGACAGATAGTTTAATAAACCTGAGTAGTACAACATCATTAAGAAATTGGCGCGAATGACAATCTTCCTGGTGCAGCTACGGAGGTGGAGGGAGAGGGGTGGGCGGCGTCCAAATCCTGCGAGCTTGGACACAGTACAGTCATCGCTCATGCCGCTTTCCATGCTGTTTCGTTTGCACTGTGGTCCATCTCTATTCCAGACTTTCCCCGTCAAAGCTCTTGCCACTTTTGCTGAGGCAGCGCCAGTAGGAGGAAACGATGCGCTCGGGACACGTTTTCGCGAAACATTAGGGGCAACAGCGCCCGTGGAAAATTCAACGTTCGGAAGGCCTGGCTGCAAATTGCTCAGAGCATCAGCAAAAGAGGGTCTGGGAGCCTGCGCTGGTCTAGTGCCATGCTGTGACCCAGTCATATCAGAGCGGCCCGCAGCACGCAACGAACTCCCCGCAGCAGCACTGGGCTCTTGACTAGCCGCTCCAGAGTTTCCATCTGGTCCCGCTGGGCGCACAGTCGTCAGAACACTTGGTCTTCTCTGAGGGGCTTGCACTCTTTCAGCGTATGACGTTCCACCTGTGATGTACCTGCTGCTTACTAACCGTTTCGCTTCTCCATAGCTTAGCCTTTGAGTCGTCTGCGTGGCAAGCACCTCCTCTTCCATTTTGTAATAGAAGCAGTCCCGGGATCCAGCTGAGTGTTGCTTATCACAGTTTGAGCACATAGAAGGTCGGTCGCATGGCGGCTCGTGCTGTTCTTGAGCACAGTTAGCACATATGCTCCTCAGAGATCGGCATGTCTTTGCTCCGTGACCGTATTTCTGGCACTTAAAACATCGGCGTGGCTTTGGGACGTACTGCCGTACTCTACACCTCGTCCATCCAATATCCACCGACTGAGGGAGAGAGCAACGGTCGAAAGTGAGGATGTATATGGACGTGGGATTAGATTAGATTAGATTATTAGTTAGTTTAAGCCTCCCTATCCGCAACAAAGGCTATCCAAAGAGAGGAAGGAAGAAGGCACCATTTAGTATGGAGTTAAAGAAACGTGGAATCTATGCAGAAAGGGTACAGAAACAGAAAGCTAAGAAAGAAGTTCATGAAACAAGATCAAAGTTGAAGAAGAAAGTAGTAGGTGCTGAAAAACAGGACAGCAGTGAACCGAAAAAAGATGGTCCATAACAAAACAAAACCTATTCTATTTCAACAAAAAAGAAAGCCTACCTAACCTTTAGCTCAGGCCCTTACATAGTCCCCCTGGGAGCGCTAATTCCCATAGATACAATAGTTGTATCCCCCTGAGGGGATATGGACGTGGGAACCAATATGCCATTTTGCTGTCTCTTTATCCGGTACAGGGCCTTAACTCCACACTGCTGCAACTCTTCTAAAAGGCGCTCATCAGTGTACTGTGGGTAGTTGTCGTACCATATGGTGCCTTTGCTTTCCCTTAGGCTGCCATGTGCGGTCACCTCAACACCCACGCCAGCCAAATGGCGGATGCACAAGATGATCCGGCTCTGATCCTGGTTGCGCATCTCCACCAAGAGGCCACCTCCACGAGTCTCCGTGATCTTGGCCGGTCTTCCTCCCGGCCCTCGGCACAGATCGCGGTGGGCTACAATGACATCTATATGGGTCAAGGGTGAGCCGTCGTTAGCTTTGATGTTAAAAAATCGCTTGCATTCCGTCGGAAGAATCGGATCAAGGCTGTCAGCAGCCAGGAGGTGCAGTTTCCTGTTACGGCGGCCTCCACGGCGTGCCTGATTGCCCCATCTCCCACCAGGAACGTCGGCTGCGTTGGTTTTCATAGTTGGGCGTTGGTAGGGTTCCATTGTAAGTTCAGTGGCCTGTTGTTGTCCGCCTGCAGCACCTCCACTCGCAGGGGGAACCTGCGATGGCAGCTGCGGTAACGGCTCTTGAGAGGGAGTTTCCGTAGTAATGTCCATTTGGATCCGGGTCGTCAGTGGCGCAGTTTGAGGCGGTTCCATGAAAAAAGGTTGTTTAGATTTCGTTCGCACGTCAAGCAGGCAGTCATGTTAGGCCTCCAACAAGGGGATCCCTGGAGCCAGGCACACGCAGTCCCAGCGGGACCACTCTTTCGTGCGAATATAGCTTCAAAAGCCCAAGAATCTAAATCGGATGCTGCGCTTGACTAATGGCAGGAACGGGCGCCACTCCGCACTACCACGTTTAAACAGCCACCAACCGACCCCGGGGCTCCCTCGGCTATCCCTCGCCGCAATTGACTCAATTAAAACTGAAGAAGCCGAGACTAAGTCTCCTCCAGAGTTGTTGTCATTATAGAGGGTGGTCAAAGGAAGATCCAGTTGGGGTCCAAATCATAGCCAATTCAACCGATGCCACCCCCGTTAGTCAGGTCCCTCGGTGCAGGCCCACCTAACATGGTTGCACCTGGTCAGTTTGGCCCTGCACTTCACAGGGACGCGCAAGCCCTCCCCCCACGACAAGGACAGGGTGTACAGGGAGGGACCCCAAGCAAAGGAAGACACGGATTTTAGTAGATTAAGGTCCTTGCTGCATTTCGCTTTTACACTTCTGATGTGGGTAAACCAGTTAAGCTTCTTATCCCAGTGAAGGCCGAGGAATTTTGTACCGTCTACAACGGGAATACTTTGTTCGTCCATCCGTAATGTTGGAATTACCATTGGTTCATTTCCTCCATAAAATTGCATTGCAACAGTTTTCGTGGGTGAAAATCGGAATCCGTTATGTTTTGCCCACTGGTTGACTCGATCTATTGTCGACTGTATTGTTGTTTGAACTTCGTAGCTATTGTGACCAGCAAAAGCGATAAGAAGGTCGTCTACGAATAAGGAGCTGAAAACTTCACGAGGGATTTCCTTTGCTAATGAGTTAATTTTGATGGCAAACAGAGTGACACTAAGTGTGCTTCCCTGCGGTGTTCCAGTGGCCAGTTCTGTTAAGGGGGACAATTCGCCAGACACTCTCACTCGAAATGTTCGACCCCTGAGGAACTCCTTCACAAACCTTGGTAATCTTCCTCGCATTCCTGCCGCTGCTAGGTCTCGTAATATCCCGTACCGCCAGGTCGTGTCATAGGCCTTTTCTAAATCAAAAAATACAGCGTGGACCACTTTATTTTCCGCGAACGATCTTCTCACATAGGTGTCGAACCTCACGAGATGGTCTACAGTTGCTCGATTCTTCCTGAAACCGCACTGGATGTTAGTAAATATTTTGTTGTTTTCGAGGTATTCCATAAGTCTGCTGTTGATCATTTTTTCATAGGTCTTGCATAGACAGCTCGCCAATGATATGGGCCTGTAGTTTTTCGGATTGCTGTGATCTTTACCAGGTTTAGGGATAGGTACAATTATGGCTTCTTTCCAACGTGGGTGCACATATTCTTTAACCCATAACTTATTGTACACGTTCAGCAGGTATTGGTGAGCATTGTCCGGCATGTTTTTGATCATCAGGTTGCTGATATCATCTGCTCCTGTGTTGTAATTCTATTACTTTTGATGGCGGATGTAAGTTCCTGCATTGTGAAAAGTCTGTTATAGGGTTC
Source organism: Morinoia aosen (assembly GCA_030386875.1). Taxonomy (NCBI): domain Eukaryota; kingdom Metazoa; phylum Arthropoda; class Malacostraca; order Amphipoda; family Talitridae; genus Morinoia; species Morinoia aosen. The sequence continues at coordinate 50,988,252 of CM059564.1, forward strand.
CTCATTGCTGCTCATGAAGTTGATGGGAGTTTGTTCTGCGAGTTGCTTGTATCGTACAAATTGTTCTGAATAGTTCACGTTGCTGGATATAATAATAATAATATTAAACTCAGTTAACGACAACTTCGGTCAGTGACTATTTAGTTGTCGCTTTGGTAAGCTACCAAAGTATTTTTTCACCATCACGACTTGATATTTCCATCCAAGTTCAAACCTCAGTGCTTCCGCCAATAACCAAATTTCGTTCGTCCATGCACGGTACTCCCAATACCCTCACTTTGCTTCTCCACTCAATCCGAACCACTAGGGTTGGCGTACAGCCCAGCTAACTGAAGTCCAAATAATTGAAACATTTCGACCAGTAGAACATTCGGGGCCACGAGTTTAGTGTCACTACACAGACGAGTTCCGGAACCATGATCCCCTTGCAATGGGTTTACTCTCACAATCACCAACGTATATCGCCTTTAGGCGCCCCGAGCGCAACAGACCGATGCAGACCAGAATTACCAAGAGTCGGAGAGATTAATTGCATTTGGAATTGTGGGCGGGGCAATAACTTCTAAGTTATCTTACGGGCAGTAGTTAGAGACTCCCCTGGCAGGGGTTCCAGCTACCCACCCTCACTTTGGCCGAGCGTCTCACCCATGCTGGAACCCCCCTCTCATCAGATCAGAGAGGGTAATATCACAGGACGCTCGGCCATTGTTCTTTAATACTTTCCATCAGAGCACTTCCATCATTCAAGTTCTCGCTATTGTTCAGGTCAACTTGGAAATCAAAGTTCAGAGATAAACCAGACTTTCATCAATTATACTCACTCATATCGGTTAAGATTTACAAATTACCGAATACATTTATTTCCTTCACATATTCAAGCACTTTGTGGATAGGTCCTCCATCCGATAGCACAATCGCCACACTCATGCTTCCTCCAGCCACTGGTCGAAGTAATCTGTCTCTGGCCTGTTGTAGTGAAGTACACTCTTCCAACATGTGCTTCACCGTCAGGACTGCATCGTTACACCACCCGCATATAGGTCTCTGCCCAAGAGTTTCTGGTTCGAAGAGATAGCTGTGGGTCAACGCTGTGTGGTTTAGTCGGAGCCTATTGATGACGACTTCCTCCTGGCGGGTCAACTTGAAGATACACTTTTTCCATTTTCCAGGGCAAGTTTTGACAGCTCTGAGGCCTCTCTCAGCTTCACGCCATTCCCTGTTCCACATTTCATATGTTCTCTTTCTTATTAGCGGGAACCAATCTTTGTAAGGGGTCAATATAAATTCTGCGGGTCTCTGCGCTGCTGCTCTTGCAGCCTCGTCTGCACGCTCATTCTCCGCGACACCCACGTGCGCCGGGACCCAACTGATGGTAATGTTTTTGCCATCTTCTATGAGTTGATGCATTTCTAATAAGATCTTTTTTAGCAGTTCGTTATCTCCGGTATAGTTGTCAATTGCTTGTACCGAGCTCATTGAGTCACTGCAGATGACATAGTCAAGAGACGAAGTTTCCTTAACGATGTTTAGAGCGAGCTTGATTGCGTGTTCAGCTGTAAATATGCTTGCTACGAGCGGTAGTGAGGCCTTCCTGACGATGTTCCCCATCACAGCCGCCGCTCCAACTCCGGTTGGCGACTTGGATCCATCAGTGTAAATTACTTTACTGCTGTGGTATTTACTCATAATATCGTTATGCATATGTCTTAGGATAGATGGGATAATTTCCGCCTTTCTTAAATCTGTCATTTGCTGCTCAAACTTGGGTCTGCGGAGAGTCCATGAATATGATGCAGGGGTGAAGTACGGATGGACTGGCTGGGTCGGAATGTTGTACTCCGTGATGGTCCGGCGCAGTCTTTGGATTACTGGTGCTGAGCATTTCCGGCTAGTAAAAAACAGTTCTAGGTTTGAGTTGCAAATTGAGCTGTATGCTGGGTTGATGTAGTGACATTTGAGTTTGAAATAATATCTCAGCAGCAGGTCTTTTCTTCTGAGTTCCAGTCTCGGTTCGTTACATATTACCTGTAAGTCAGTTACTGGCGTCGTCTTGAATGCTCCAGTGCTAATACGCATTGCTTCGTTCTCCACTACGTCCAGTTCCTTTAGCGCAGTTGCGCTCGCCGAGCCATAGACCACACAGCCATAGTCAATTTTGGAGCGAATCAGGGAACGGTACAGTCTCATTAGAATTTCTTGATCCGCACCCCAAGCAAAGGAAGACACGGATTTCAGTAAATTAAGGTCTTTGCTGCATTTAGCTTTTACACTTCTGATGTGGGTAATCCAGTTCAGCTTCTTATCCCAATGAAGGCCGAGGAATTTTGTGCTGTCTACAATGGGAATACTTTGTTCGTCCATCCGTAATGTTGGAATTACCATTGGTTCATTCCCTCCATAGAATTGCATTGCAACAGTTTTCGTGGGTGAAAATCGGAATCCGTTATGTTTTGCCCACTGGTTGACTCGATCTATTGTCGACTGTATTGTTGTTTGAACTTCGTAGCTATTGTGACCAGCAAAAGCGATAAGAAGGTCGTCTACGAATAAGGAGCTGAAAACTTCACGAGGGATTTCCTTTGCTAATGAGTTAATTTTGATGGCAAACAGAGTGACACTAAGTGTGCTTCCCTGCGGTGTTCCAGTGGCCAGTTCTGTTAAGGGGGACAATTCGCCAGACACTCTCACTCGAAATGTTCGACCCCTGAGGAACTCCTTCACAAACCTTGGTAATCTTCCTCGCATTCCTGCCGCTGCTAGGTCTCGTAATATCCCGTACCGCCAGGTCGTGTCATAGGCCTTTTCTAAATCAAAAAATACAGCGTGGACCACTTTATTTTCCGCGAACGATCTTCTCACATAGGTGTCGAACCTCACGAGATGGTCTACAGTTGCTCGATTCTTCCTGAAACCGCACTGGATGTTAGTAAATATTTTGTTGTTTTCGAGGTATTCCATCAGTCTGCTGTTGATCATTTTTTCGTAGGTCTTGCATAGACAGCTCGTCAATGATATGGGCCTGTAGTTTTTCGGATTGCTGTGATTTTTACCAGGTTTAGGGATAGGTACAATTATGGCTTCTTTCCAACGTGGGTGCACATATTCTTTAACCCATAACTTATTGTACACGTTCAGCAGGTATTGGTGAGCATTGTCCGGCATGTTTTTGATCATCAGGTTGCTGATATCATCTGCTCCTGGTGTTGTAATTCTATTACTTTTGATGGTGGATGTAAGTTCCTGCATTGTGAAAAGTCTGTTATAGGGTTCCTCATTGCTGCTCATGAAGTTGATGGGAGTTTGTTCTGCGAGTTGCTTGTATCGTACAAATTGTTCTGAATAGTTCACGTTGCTGGATATGATTTCGAAGGTCTCTGCGAGCTTCTGTGCTATTTCCTTCGTGGTCGAATAATGATTTTCTCCTTCACTTAGCATTTTTATTTGCCTCTTGGCCCTTCCTCGAATTGTATTTATTGTTTCCCAAATATAACTACTGGGTGTGGTGGTTTTCAGAGTTGATACGAACTCTCTCCAGGTGTTCTGCTTAGCTTCCTTGAATGTCCTCGTTGCTATTGCTCTTGCCCTCTTCTACCGTATTTTGTCCTCCATTTCCCCAGTCCTCTTGTATACCCTGTAGCACTTAAAATGTAGTAATAACATAGGTTTGCTAGCGCTTCAGTTATTTAGACTATATCGCACCGAAGGTCACATAATTTAATCGGTCTCAGGCTTTTCCGATTTACCACGCAAGGTGAACACCAACATTATAAGAACATCAAAAATTACAGGATCATGATTTAATTACAACTCAAGATTATAATGGTCTCTCCATTGAAATTTTGTACATACGACAGTACATCCAAATCACTGGGCAGCCAGACCCCTTAGGGGGTTTCAGCTGCCCACCCATTTATGGCCGGACGCCTTACCCACGCTGAAACCCCCAAGGTTTCAACGTAGCGCGTCCGGCCATATTGCAGTATCTTGATCTACAATCTTCCAAAAGACTTCAAACATAAAAAAAACTTTTCTTAGTTTTCAGTGTACAGAGGCACTATAATTTGTTCATAAGAGACGAGTCAGAGAGATAACTAATAAGCCGCCAATGATTAAAACGCCCACGGGTCGGTTCTCCCAACATCTTGCACAGAACGAAATCAGAGTCAGCGCCCTGTAAACCAGGGTAATAACGGGAACGTACATTGGAAAAGTGGAGGCACTCAACCAATATATGCTGCACCGACAGCGGCACCAAGCAGTGATCGCAAAGAGGGGCCGGGCGACGCTCTATTAAATGACCATGAGTGAGGCGGGTGTGACCAATCCTCAGTCGACATAGGAGGACTTCTACGCGGCGGTTCCGGCATGCTGAAGAGGGCCAGGCTCGGACACTGTTCTTAATCTTGCGCAGCTTGTTGTCTAGGGTATTTTCCCACTGTCGCTGCCAGAGTTGGGTTAATGCAGCTTTAATTATAGGGTAGTAATCTCGGGCGGGTACTCTGGTATTTGTTGGGTTAGCAGCAGAGGTTGCAGCATTTCGCGCTAACTCGTCTGCCCGATCGTTGCCACGCACATCAACATGGCCAGGTACCCAACATAGAGTTACAAGTTTTGGGGAGCTTGCAAGTCGCAAAAGGCTAGACATTATTCCAGAAATTATTGGATGCGTAGAGTTGTAGGATCTCAGTGACTGGATGGCAGCTTTGGAATCGGAGAACACCACATAAGAACCCGAAGCAGGTCGCTCCTCAATCATGCGGAGTGCGGCACGGATGGCGATCAGCTCCGCAGAGTAGATTGACGTTTCAGGCAGCAGTCTTTCCTCCACCACTCCACCATCAGAAACTGCAGCACAGCCCACTGCATCATCCGCTTTAGAACCGTCAGTGTAGATATGGAAAGCTCCCTCGTGGTCACTGTGAAGGTGATCTTGGAAAATATGTCGCAGAATGGATCTTGTCATCATCTCTTTCTTTGGGTATTGCGGTCCTGGACAGAAGGTCTGAATCGGAATTTGCCAGGTTGGCTCTTCCAGAGTGGGGGCACGCTCAACTTTAAACGAAGGCAACTGCGCCATCTCCGCAAGTGCTTCGTAGTCAGTAGAGGAGGGGATATAATACGGAAACAACACCCGACCCCGTACTCCCTCCATCACGCTATTCCACGTGGCCGTGAAAGGTAGTTGTCTGAGTCGTACAACATACTGTAGAGTAAGCTGTGTTCGACGAAGTTGCAAGGCTGGCTCACCGCAATCCACCAATAAGCTCATCACCGGTGATGTCCGAAAGGCCCCCGTACACAGCCTTAGAGCAGAGTTATGGATTGGGTCCAGGAGTGATAAGCATGATGGGCTGGCACTCTGGTAGACGACGCAGCCATAATCAATCTTGGCACGAACGGTGGCTCTATAAAGTCGCAGCATGGTTGTTCGATCAGCACCCCATGTTAATCTGGACAGGCATTTCAGGAGATTCAGAGCTTTAGAACATCTTCCTTTTAAAGCCAGTATATGAGGTCTCCATGACAGTTTATTGTCGAACAACATGCCCAGAAAGGAGGCTGTGGGCGAGACGTTGACCAACCTATCACCGAGAAAGAGCTCAGGTGTAGGTTCATTAGTGCGACGGGGCTGCACGTGGAGTGCCACACTCTTTTCAACTGAAAAGGAGAAGCCTCGCTTGTCGGCCCAGGCTCCAATGCGGTTAATGGCTTCCTGTACTCGACGAGTCAGGGCGGGTAGGTATCTAGAGGATGCATACAGCATGAAATCATCCACGTACAAGGAAAACGAAACATGCCCTGGTAGGTCCTTCGTGATGGCGTCCATTGCAAGTAGGAAGAGCGTGCAGCTTATAACGCTGCCCTGAGGTACCCCTTCGTTCTGAGTCATCAGAGCAGAAAACCGTGTGCCCACTCTAACCCTAAACCGACGTTCTCTTAGAAACTCGCGTACATACATTGCCATGTGACCTCGTACACCAATCTTATGCAGTTGCTCCAATATCCCGTATCGCCAGGCAGTGTCATAAGCCTTCCGCAAATCGAAGAAGACGCATATAGTGTGTCTTCCTTGGGCACGCTCTTTAACAATATGGTTCTGCAGTCTGAGGAGGGCATCCGTGGTTCCACGAAGAGTTCTGAACCCAAACTGAACTGGAGAGAGATGATCTCCGGCCTCCAGAAAGCGCATCAATCTTACGTTGATTATCTTCTCTAGTACCTTTCCTACACAGCTTGTTAGGGCTATGGGGCGGTAACTAGATGCTTCAGTGGATGGTTTATTGGGTTTCAAGAAGGCAAGTACTGTGGCTAATTGCCATTCTGTAGGATATACATGGGTTGTCCAGATTTTATTATACAAATGAAGAAGGTAGGTGATTGCTGATGAGTGCATTTTCCTTAGCATCTTGTAGTGGATGCCATCTGGTCCAGGGGATGTATTCTTACATTGTCGAAGTGCATGATACAGTTCAAGGTACGTTATGGGTGAATTGTATGGATATTGTTCATCCGATGCAAAATTAAGGTGAGACTGTTCTTGGCGCTGTTTAATGATCTGGAAGCCGGGTGTATAGTGCCTTCCGCTACTGACGTCGGCAAAATGCTCCGCCAGCAAGGAGGCAACGCGATCCTGGTTCATGGTGATCTCTCCGTTGTCCGTGAGGCAAGGTAGGGCATGTCCGCTTCGTCCTCTCATCTTTTGAACTCTTTGCCATATTTTTGAAGTTGGCGTGTCAGCGTTTAGCGTGGATACGTACCGTTGCCATGATTGTTTCCTGGCCGTATCCTTCACTAACTGTGCTCTTGCTCTGGCTCTTTGGTAGAGTATCTTATCAGCAAGGTTGTGGCTCCGTTGGTACCGGCGTAAGGCCCTCTTTCGCTCAAAGTTAGCCTGGGCACACTCGTCACTCCACCATGGGACTCGATGATTCACTTTCCCTCCCTTCGAGCGGGGTATAGCAATAGATGCGGCAGTACGAATAGTGCTAGTAAACCTCTCTAGCGCCTCGTCCACAGTGGTCTGGTCCCCACCATCTTCTAAGGCTGTCAGAGCCTCAAATGCTTCCCAATCAGCTCGTTTAAGCAAGTAGTGAGGCTCCGAGTTGAAAGGGAGGTAGGTGGGGAAAGTCACCACCACTGGAAAGTGATCACTTCCATGGGCGTCATCCATGACAGTCCACCGAGCATCTGGGTAACAGTCCGGGGAGCACACACTGATATCTATTGCGGAAGTAGTCCCGGTTTGGACGTGGAAGTGAGTCATACTTCCCGTATTCAACAGACACAAATCTGTGCTAGCAAGGAGTCGTTCCACTTCTCTGCCCTGTTGATCGATGCTGTTGTTACCCCACGCAGCATGCTTCCCATTCCAATCACCGCCCACCACAAAAGGTTCCGGGAGTTGCCTTATGACGTCCAAAAGCTCTTCACATGTAGCTATGCGAAGAGGAGGGATGTACAGATTACATACTGTAAACGGTGCAGTAGCAGTCTCCACTCGGACAGCCATCACCTGCAAGCGTGAATTGATGGGCAGCCTGTAATATGGGAAACTCTGCCTCACAAAGATTGCCAGTCCTGTTCCAGGAAGAGGATTATTGTTTGTAGAGTAAGTTTCTACTTGGTAGTGCTTAAGTCGGGGCGGAGCACTGCCTCCGAGCATAGTTTCCTGGAGGAGTACACAAGCTGGTTGAAGTTCTAGTAGGATAGCATGGAGATCACCGTAGTTACGTCGCAAGCTGCGACAATTCCAATGAATGATGGTAAAAGCCAGTCTGATAAAAAAGTTACAGTTGTTACTTCTGAGGTGGTGCACTAGATTCGGTGATTGCTACACGTTGACTGACCAGAGTTGGGATAGGTCTCGCCTCGTCTGGTTTCCTTCTTCCCTCGCGCCACGTTCGCACCTCGACATCAGGTGGTGGTATCGAGGGAAGGCCGGGAGGAGGAGGATACTTCTTCAGCAACTCATCACTGAGTCTCTTGGGTACATGTCTAACACGGTCAAATGAATATTTTCTCTGGGCTATGCTGGGTTCGCCCGACTGGTCGCGAGCTACTTTTGAGTGAGGTGTGCTGGTAGGCGACGCTCCACTCTGGAGGCGCTTGCGTGGAATTCCCATGGCTTGAAGTTTTTCTGGCACCTTAGGCGGTGGCATCTTTGGTGGTGGTAATTTAGCAGTGGTAGATTTAGCTGAGGCAGTTGCACTAGGACCTGCAGTAGCTTTCGGTGGTTTACCTTGGACAGACGAAATCTGGCTAGTCCTACCCTCCGGAAGCGTCGTGGTGGTGGCACTGTCGGGAGGAACATCCTCACTCACAACTGGGCCTTCCACTACAGGAGCAGCCCTAGGCGGGGAGCCGGTTTCGGTACGGCCTTGGGACGTCACCAGCACCTCACCCTCGGCATGACCCTCGTCGTCTGTGCTCACCTGTCGTCTATGGCCTTTATCAAGCTCCCTCATGGTCTGTTGCACAACCATTCCTCTCGGAGGGGCAGCCTCAACAGGACCTGAGGGTTCACCTCGAACAGCGTTACTGATGCCCATGGGCCTGGCAATATCTGCGAACGTGACCCCCTCACGGACATATCGGGCTGCCACGCGCCTTCTAGCATCTCCAAAAGATAGTTTTTCCTTGCATTGTAGAGCCACAACTTCTTGTTCCTGCTTATACGTCGGGCAGTTTAGAGATGAGGCTGGGTGGGGACCTCTACAGTTCGAGCATCTGGCTGGGAGAGAACAGGGCAGCTCATGCACTTCTCCAGCACACTGGTAACAAACACCCACAGCCGCCCTGCACGACCCAGCGCCATGTCCAAAACGTTGGCATTTGTAGCATCGTCTGGGTCTGGGTACGTAATCCCGTACGGAGCACTTGGTCCAACCAATGGAGACTTCAGTTGGGAGCTGACAGGCATCAAAAGTCAAGATATAGACATTTTGATTCATCAAAACTCCGCCAATTCTTTTCTTCGTCTGATACACATCCGTTACCTTGTGCCGCTTCAAGCCTTCGAGTATCTGATCGGGAGTGAAGTTTGGAGCATTCATGTAGTGAATGGTTCCCTTAGTTTGATTGAGGGTTTTGTGAGGCTCCACAACAACTTCGTTCATGTCCAGGGTCCTCAAATTAACAATAGCCTGGCTCTGCATTCGATTCGCCACCTCCACAATCACACCTCCGGAACGAGTCTCATTAATATTCTTTGGCTGGCCCCCAATAGTTCGCACTATCTCATCGTTTGCTCGAATGACGTTGATAGTGGCCAGATTTGTATTAGATGGAGATGATATGCAGAAGAACTTTTTGTAGTCAGTCTCCTGCCACTGTTGAAGGGGAGGGTATGCAGGGGCGTCACTACCGGTTCGGACCCTCCTATTTCTCCTCCATCGCCCTCTAGATGAGGCAGGCTGGAAAGGTTCAAGCGTCTGAATCTGAGTTAGGTTTCGATTCCTGTTGTCTTCATGAGCCCGATGGCTGTCTCCACCATCATCAGGGGGAGCGGTCGATGACAGCGTGGGCGTATCTTCTGAGGCCACAGAATGTAGTACTTGTTTGAGTTCTGTTTGGTTCATACCGGACCCAGCTCCACTCTCAGCCATAAGCTGTGATGGTGCTTGTCTCGCAGGTAGAACGGCGGAATGATCAGTGGAAATTTCCATGGGAGGCTCCTCTGATGGAAGCAGAGGAGGGGCCAGGTCGTCACCAGAAAGTCGAGAAGAGGGTTCATTGGTGGAAGCAAGCGGTGGTTTAGGATTCTCTTTCAGTGAGGGTTGCCCCTCACCTATCCAGGCCCGCTCAAGCCGGAAAAGAACCCCTCGGACGATCAGCAGCATTCTGATGCATCTCTGCACTTAAGGCGGGCACACGCTGACCACTAGGAAGTAAATACCTCCTCCCACCGTCGACCCCGGCCCGTGGCAGTCTCCAAGTACGCCCGAGATAACAGAGACTTTATAACCCGTAACTGCCGGGGCCCGGTTTATATTTACATGGGAAACCTCACCCATGGTCCCCCTTTTGTCAGGCTGCTCCAGTTGAGCCAGCCTACCATGGTTGAACCTACCAGAACCGGGGCCCCGGCAGTATAGCCTCAACCTTCATGGCAGCACGCAAGCCCTCCCACCACGACAAGGTAAGGACATGGGGAGGGCCTGTAGCACTTCTCCCTCTCTCGCCAAGCTACTTTACAGTCCGCTGTCCACCATGGTTTTGCGTAGTGCCGTCTTCTCTTGTACTTAGGCACCCAATTCTCAGCTGCACTATTGAATCTTTGATAGAGTTCATCGATTGCAGCCTCTGGGTCCTCTGGTATTTCCACCTGGTGTACATTTTTCCATATGGTGTCTTCTCGGTACTGCTTCCAGTTACCTTTCTTGGAATTCCATGCTTCGGTCTCTAGTCGTCCATCTGCTTGCAGAACTGTACAGGTAAGCATTATAGGGAAGTGATCACTACTCAGGACCGAGGGTAGAACATTGAACTTTAGATCCGGTGTTATGTCTGAGGATGCGAGTGTGAGGTCTATTATAGTTCCTGATACATGAGTGGGTGAATCATCATTAATGATGTTGAGGTTTTCCACTGCCAGCATGTTTCGCATCATTCGTCCTCTCCCATCTGTTCTCTTATTCCCCCAGTCACTATGGTGAGCGTTAAAATCACCCATTATAACAACAGGTTTGGGCAATTCCCTCAAGGTGGTGAATAATTCTTCGATATTTACTTGCTCTCTGGGTGGTAAGTATATTGATGCAACAGTTATTATCTTGAATTTACTAAGGGATATTCTCGTAGCAATTATCTGAGCCGGTGATTGTGTGTTGATCTCTTGAGTGGGTATTGATGAATGTATGTATAGTGCCACTCCCCCATGAAACCTGTGGTTGTAGTGACCTTGCTTGCAGAAACTAACATATCCTGATACTGGGGACACAAAATTATCACCGTAGAACGTTTCCTGTACAGCTATCACTGCTGGCTTGTAGGTGTTAACAAGGTTTATGAGGTCCTCCTTAGAAGACGCCATTCCTTGTAAATTCCTCTGTAGGAATGTAACCTCTTGCTCTGCCATCACCTCCACCTGCGCCTGATGTCCTCAGACCTCCTCCTCTCGTCTTTGCCTCTCGGAGATCTCTTCCTGAGGCTCTCCCTCGATGTTGCACGTGAGCGTTGTCTACGCGTCTCTCCCACTTTCGGACGGTTAGCTTTTTTCAATTCTTCTTCATATTTATCTATCAATTTCTTCAGCTTCTCTTATTTCTTTTGTGTATTCATCATAAATTTTCCTGGTTTCTCTCCTTCTAGATTCCCTTTCTTTTGCAGGTGATGTTGCACCATGGTGCAGGCTTACAGTCGTTGTGAAAAGCCTTCCGGTCTTGGGGCTCTCACACACAACCTCTGTCATCCTCTCTATTTCATCTTCCTTCGCCGACATACTTCTATTCCTGGACTTATTTCTTGTTTCGACTCCTTCAACCTTTTTCTTGCTTTGTTGTGGCTCTGGTGTTGATTCTCGGTCATCTGATCGGTTTCTCTTTTTATTTTTTGTAATATCTTCTTTTATGGGGTTAGTGTGCGTCTTAATTGCCTTAGTGAAATTCATAGAGAAGTTCGGGTTGCGGCGGTTGAACATCAATCTGGCTTGCCCTTTTGAAACTCTTTCTTTACTCTGAATGGCCAAGATTTCCTCCTCCAGCACTCTCTGTCTGCAATTTCTTGATCCCGTTGGATGCTCCTCACTGCAGTGGTAGCACTTGGTTTCGCTGGAAGTGCATTCGTCAATTAGATGCCCAGTCGAGCTGCACTTCGAGCACACTTGTTCTCCCTGGCAGTGTTTAATGCCGTGGCCATATTCTTGGCATTTTTTGCAGAGCATAGGTCTGGGCTTAATTTCGTATACCTTGGTTTTAGCCTGCTCTCCAGGGACATCAATGTATTCGGGTAGCACGGGCTGCCTGAAAGACAACAGAATAGGCAGTGCCAGGTGACTTCTCGGTTTAATCCAGGTTGCTCGAACCGCATCTTGAGCTCCACACATTTCCAGTAATCCTTGCTTGAATTTTTCAAAGTCACTCAGATCGTATTCATATACATAGATAAGGCCTTTCTGCATAGCAAAATTGAGGTTCTCTTCGACAGTGATGGGCATTTGTTTCATTTTCTGGCTCTGAGCTGCGTCACTCACTTCCACTGTAAACACTGTCTTGCTCCGCGATCTTATGGCTTTGGGTTTACTGCCGAGGTGGGCGGTGATACACTTCTCGAGTACCCATGGAGATATCTTTCGTCTATTAGCTTCATTCATCCTGCAATCAAAATGAGTGATGTACTTGCTAGATGGTGGGGCTCGTACAGTTTCATCCACTCCTTCCCTTATCTGTTAAGCTCTTCTTATGGTCACTTTTTCTCTCTCCACTATTTGCAACAAGCATCTTTCTTTTATTTCTCTGTCACACTGGATGCTGCCTGCTGCGTGTGGACCTCCGCAGTGGGCACACTTCGTCTCGTCAGACGTGCAGTTCAGAGCGGAGTGGCCGACCTCAGCACACTTTCTGCACACTGCAGAGGTATTTCGGCATCGCTTAGTGGTGTGACCATACATCTGACAATTGAAACACATCATTGGTTTGTTGTTAAACGGATATACTTTGGTGTCTTGCCTTTCACCTGGGATATAGATGCTGTATGGTACGGTTTGGTGCTTGAACGTTATAAGAAAGGCTTGTGTTTCGGGATATCTTGGTTTAATGAAACTAGCTCTTGTAACTTCCTGCACATTGTACTGCTCCTGAAGGCCGGTTTTAAATTCGTTCATGCCGGTGATGTCAAAGTCATTGATGTATATCAAGCCAGTCGAGTAATTGAACCTGCTGTATTCTGCAGTCTGACAGGGTACATTTTCCACGTGCGTCAGGCTGACAATCTTCTTCGCTTGCTGCACACTTCGCACTTCGACCATCATCATTTCAGGGCCCATGCTAAACAGCCTCTTGGGTTTTGTGCCAGTTACAGCCGCGATTTGTTGGAGAACTCCAAACGGGTTAGTTTTCCTCTTTCCTCCATGTTCAAAGGTGATGGAGAAGTACCTGGGAAAGAACTCTTCGTCAGGTAGCACCAGAGGAACATATTTTATTTTCTCCTTTTTTTGCAGTTTTCCACACTTACGTGCTGGCTGTTCCTGCCCTGAAGATGAACCACTTCGGGCCGAAATCACCGCTCTCTCAATTTCTGTTAGATGCTTCACAATCTGGTCCACTTCATTGGTGCTCATATTTCTGCAACTCTCATCACTCACATCACCCGCAATTGTTGCGATGGCTTCTTCAATTCTTCTCTTGATATTTCCGATGTTGTCACGTTGGTCCACCTTCGAGGCGAGGGGGTCATCTCCAGCGTCACCTCGCTGCCGCTGCGGATCCTCCATTTCTTCCATGCTCGAAACTTGGTCACACGCATTCGAACGATTCATTATTTCAGGAGTGGGTCCCCTTGATAAATCAAGGGGGCCTCGCTTGGACACTTCTATTCTACACTCAATATTTCAAAGAAATTTAATTACACAAAACAAAAGAGAAAAGACCCAGATGTTGGTGGGCGCCCCCCACGTTGGTTCTACCCACAGATAACAATTCAATAATTAATCTTATAAACACCTTGTTATCAATTTACATATAAACTATGTAATGAATTACAAGACTCCAAATGGGTATACTGACGGTACCACCACGGGAAGGTGTGGGTGGGCTGGAATACTTGAGAAGTGCAAGTAATCCTTATCAAATCCTTGTCTGTTTAACGTTCCCTTCACAACGCACAAATAATCAATATTCAGTTCGCCACCAGTAAACGTGGTAAAGGGAACACGTAAAATTTCCCACATAGCTGTCCCCAAGGAGAAATGAAAGACCTCACTCCGTACATGATGTATTGGAGACAAAGAACCATAAATTGAATCACTCACTGCTTAAAAGTTAACGAGGAAACTACGTTAATCGAAGCGCTTCAACACCAACCATGGAGAACCCCTCAAGAGCAGAGGTTTTCATCTCGTATCGACGAGAGGTAGGGTGGCAGTAGATACTAACGGCTGCAGCCCACCTTGCAGCTATGACATGACAATGAACTTAAAATAAATCAAATTAAAGGCAGTTAACGAGCCAGCAGTGACGCAAGAAGTCGTCATCGACAGTTGCAGCATCGCAGTTGGTTCATAATTTCACGCTCCCGCCTTAATAAAAATAGAGCAAAGAATGGTTCCGACTTCCTTACTTGATGCGAACAGTCACAAGCCAGGGCAGAACCGTTCGTAGTTTAAGCGTTCTTATTTTAGTAAGAGTGTCTGATGAGCAACTCACAAAATGAAGTTCGGTTGGTCCGTTGTCTCGACTAATTGTGCAGATCCAACTGACAAACCATTCATCATCAGAAACTAAGGCTAAGAATTAATAGAAAGAATAATAGGCAGAGAGCAGAACTGGAGAAACGAACGCAGCATCTCTTCTCGTCCACCTGCCGACGAGCTCAGCTGCTGCTGCCCCCACGTGTTTGCTCTCCCTCTCTCTAGGCGTGCATGGGAAGGTCGGCCGCACGCCAGAACAATATATCAAAATCACAAAGAAAGTTTAAAAACAGAAACTTCGGGAAATCGAGCTTTCGTAAAGAAGAGTATAATCGTTAAGAAATGTTTACGGAATGCGTTAGCGACAAGGCTCAAAGACAGTCCTTGACTAAAGGAAAGCCAGTGAGTCTGATCATAGGTTTTTTCAGGGGAAGTTATTCGATAGAAAAATTGCCCATTAAGGAACTAATTTTACCTCCTGTGAACCAATCCACAAAAAAGCATAATTGATCAAAAGGATAATTTTATTTGTCATTCAGAGAGGTAATGAGCAATTATTATAACTCAAGTCAAAACCCCCAACAGTTTACTAGATATCACCATCAGTTTTCTTTTTGATGAGGATGTCCTTTACGTTAAAATTGATCTTGGGCTTCTCGCCGTCGTGGCGCGGCATGTCGTAAAGACAGAACCGTTTGAAAGCTTCCACATCTCGATCCGACGCGTCCATGTCCCCCATCATGTCTTGTGGTGTGAACACAGAATCTATGGTTGACATATCTTCGAGTCCTTTGCGTCCCTTCTTCGGCTTCTTGCCTATCACGCCTACGTTTGGGTTGGGCTGGTACATTCGGCTAACATCGTCCATGACAGATGTTGACGACATGTAAGGATTGTTCACGAGACCAGTAGTCAAGCTTGAATTTACTGGTCCACCAATGGCACCCAAGCCACTGCCTCCAAAACCTCCCACTCCATTGCCTGCGCCAATGCCCCCCAACGATCCTGAGCCATAAGAGCCGTACGGAGCGAGAGTGTTGGCGTTGGCAGCTATGTATTGAGCGAGTCGAGCGTCATGACCTTCGCCACATGCACTCGAGAAACTCAAAGGAGAAGCACTGAAGCCGCCACTGGATGAATCGACGGAACAGCTTCCATTGGACATGCGGTAACTGGCTGATGAAGTGGCAGACATTGCACTGGATACAGAAGCACTCCCTCCCAGGTAGTTTTGGCCAGGGTTGGAGTAGCCTCCAGCAGCGCTCCCCAGTCCTCCGAGACCATGGTTTGTTACAGCCGGGAATGCAGAAGTACCAAAAGCACTGCCGTTAGAAAACCCGAAAGCATTCGAGGAGTTGGAAAAAGGCCCGAACGGAGTAGTGTTTGAAAAAGCAGAAGAGGAGCTGATTAGAGGATTATATGAGCCCTGAGAAACAGAAGAATTATCAAAGACTGAGTGAAGTGATGGCAAGAGCTGTTGATTGGAGGTCACAGAGAGCCCAGAATGCTGGAGAGGTTGGGTCTGCTGCGGAACAACGCTGGGCTGACCACTGCACTGGAGGGGCTGCAGCTGAGACAAAGAGGGTAACTGTGGAGTAGGTGCAGGCAAACGCTGGAAATGCTGCTGAGGAGTTTGAGGCTGATGTTGCTGCTGATGTACAAGAGAGATACCAGGTTTTTGGTCAGCTTGGGGTTGCGTAATACCATAAGCTTGTTGCTGACTTTGAAGCAGCTGCTGAGGTTGCTGGTACTGGTGCTGAGTCAACGGGAGGCGCACCGGCCCGTTCGTAACTGTTTTGGGACCATGGACGGAAGAAACAACGCTCGATCGGCTTATCACTGCAGCCTGTTGACTGGTAGTCAGGTGCTGCGCGTGTTGCTGCTGTGGATGGTGCTGGTGAGGCTTTTGCTGCTGCACTTGCTGTACTGGAGGAGCAGAAACCTGAGCAACACTTTCAACATGAGATTGAACCAGTTGTGGCGGTGCTTGCTGTTGTTGCTGCTGCTGCTTAGGCTGCTTGTGCTGCTGGTTTTGAGGATGCTTCGTTAGGGTAGGAACAGTTTTCTCTAAGACATGCTCACTTTTCACGCAAGTTTGTTTCTGCTGTTTTTGAGCACTCTGAGGTTTTGCATTTTGGCTATCGTTCACAGTTAATGGTTTGGCCGCACTCTTAGTAGTAGAAGTTGTAAGCCCAACGTGAGAATTACTCTTGCTACCAGTTGTCATGCCATCTCCTGATGATAATTTTCCAGCTGTTAAGGAGGCAGGTTTGTTCAACGGGGCGTCCTTTATTTTAACTTTTTCAGCAGTCTTTTGAGTAACAGCGTTAGGTTTCGATGCAGTAGGGAGAGAAGATGGCGAAGACTTGGAGGCAGTTGCAGCAAATTTAGCTTGCCCAACGATATCATGAGACTTCTTGGCATCTCTTTTGTCATTTTTCTTTGTCTCAGAGGTTTTATTCAAAGCAGCATTGGCAGTACCCTGCTTGCCCTTTGAATTTTCGTTTTGATTTTTGGATGGTTTTGAGTTGCTGTTGTTAGTAACTTTCTTGGTATCCACTGATGCGCTGGCAGTCTGCTTCTTATTTGATTTCTTGGTCTGTTTGTTAGTGCTTTGCGGCACAGGGTTTGCAGGAGCTACCTCAGCAGTATTGCTTTCTTGATGTACAGGTTCTGCAACTGCTCCTTCAGGGGCCACTGTGGGTGCTGTTTCTTCTTCGTTGTTATTGTCGCGGGTGCAGTATATCGAAAGGCCAGCCACGGAGAAGTTTTTATTTTTCAGCTTCTTGCCTACAGACAAATCGTAGAGTTGGTCCATTAGATCTTCATCGTCTCCTGACTCATCGTCACTGTCCCTTAGTACAGGAGTAGCAGGTGCCTCTACAACAGCAACAGCAGGTTTCTTTTTCTCCTCAGGTGAGTGTGTTTTTGCCTTATTAGCCGATGCAGAAGACTGGGAATTTTGGCTCGAAGCTGGCTTCTTCTTAGTGGGGAGAAGTGGAGTACCATCTCCTCTCTCAACCACTTGCTTGTTGTATTTGATCCTCTGGTTTCTGCTCAAACGTTCTGGGTCCATTAGTCCATTGAGAGCTGCTTGGATCCGCTCGTCTGCAGTCATGCGCTTGTCTACAACAGAAACTTTGTCAGACTCGCTGTTTGAGCTCTCTTGCCGAACTGCAGGAGCTGCTGCCTTCGAGTTGATTTTAGTATCAGAGCGTTCAGATTTTTTGCTATTTCCTTTTTCTGGAAGAGAAGCACTGGGCGCGTTTTTCTTGTTCTTGTTTTTAGATGAAACAGTATTAGCATTCGAGTTAGAAGGGCTGAAATCATTCGCATCACTCTGCTTCTTCTTATTTCTATTACCTTTAGGTTGTTGGTCTTCCTTGGCTTTATTTGCAGCTTGCTGTTTCTTAGTGGCAGCTTTTTTATTGCCACCTTCAACAACGATGGCTTGGTCAGGTACATTCCAGTTGTCCATTGAAGTCTTCATGGAGAGGTCCGACCGGCCGCCGAGAGGCACACCCGCCGGAAACATGGTGTTGAGGTGGGACATGCCAGGCATTGAGTTGTACATGCCAGGTGCTACGGGCTGGAGCCCGGGCATCATGGAAGGTGACATGCCCCCCATGAACGTTGGGTTTGAGGAGATGTTGAGCATGCCAGGCTGCCCGGCCACGCGACTGATGCTCACTCCAGGGGGCAACTGTAGTCCTTCTGTTAGGTCTTCAATATCTCCTCCCTCTTTACGGCCGCGTTCGTTCTCCTTGCCCTTCTTCTTGCCCCCCTTACCATTGGCGTTTTGATTGTTGTTCTTTTTGCCAGAGGAGTTGTTTTGCTTGAGGAGCTGAAGGTGCTGCTGCTGTGCTCGACTTGCGTGCAGCTGCTGTAGCCTGAGCAGCTCTTCCTGCTGCCGCTGAATTTGCAGCGTCTGCAGCCGCAGCTGCTCTTCTTGTTGCTTTAGAATCTCGCGTTGCTGCTCGTATTGCTGGAGGTGGATGTCGTGCTCCCGCTCCACCTGAGGACAACACAATGTATTTCTCACGTACTCTGAAGGGTGCACAGAGTACTGGATATTTTATTAAAAGGGACAAGTTCTAGGAAAACTTTGAATAAGAAAATAAAGATGATACTCTGTAAATAAGGCAGGAAAACCTTAAAACACTAAAGATTCTTTCATGAACGAACTTGAGTTCCTCTGGCCACATAAAATGTGTTCCCAAAAGAGGAAAAATGAATGACGGCGCCAATTAGTATGGAATCAAGGGAAAGGGAACATTGAATCAGTGTACAAGAGTGTTCCCACACAGGATTCCTAGCACATAAAAACAGCAAGATCGAAAGAATTTTACGATAGAAAATAAAATGTGAAGAAGTAATGGGCGCTGAAAAAAAGGTGGAAATCAAAATAAAACAGTTATAAAGGTTTGCATCAACGAAACAAAGGCCTACCAAACCTCCAGCAAGATCTCACAACTTCCCCGAAGATCATAGATTCAATAACTGTATCCACAAGAAGGGTGTACTGCCACAGAGGTTGAGCTACGTAAAAAGCACTTAACTTTCCACTCTTAACGCATCTAATATAATACGCTTCAAATAATCGCGTCTCATTATCAAAACTCATTGAACTATTGATGGTTTGATGTTCAAATTTGCTACATTGATTAGATGAATTGTTAAGTTCATTTTATTACTATATTTGTCCATTAACCCCCACAGTAATCAATGATAATCTCATAGTATTGCTCAGTGGGTTACATCAGTCTCTACTTTTGGTTTTGATGTGTCAATAAATCAGCTTTGTTAAGTTCCACGTTGGATCTTTTGTGACCCCTGAGGGGGATAGAACTATTGTATCTATGGGAATTAGCGCTCCCAGGGGGACTATGTAAGGGCCCGAGCTAAAGGTTAGATAATCTTTCTTTTTGTTATAATAGAGTAGGTTTTTTTTTTTTGTTACGGACCATCTTTTTTCGGTTCACTGCTGTCCTGCTTTTCAGCACCTACTATTTTCTTTTTCAAATTTTTCTTGTTTCATGATTTTCTTTCTTAGCTTTCTGTTTCTGTGCCCTTTCTGCATAGATTCTGCATTTCCTTACCTCCATACTAAATGATGCCGTCTTCCTTCCTCTCTTTGGATAGTCTTTGTTGCAGATAGGGAGGCTTAAACTAACTAATAATCTAATCCAAATCTATTCTTATGTGATTTCACTCCCCGATAAAAGAGTTATCAATACTACGAATTGCCCATCAAAGGCATTTCAAAAATCATTCAAATAGTGAAACTCAGTTTTAGTTTATTGCTTATTTATTAAAGGATTAGGCACGTATATTTTTTTTAAGTATAACAAGCATGCTATGAACCAAACAATCACGTTACGCGCACTATTTTACGCCTAATAACTCACAGCATTACTCTAAAAAATATTTAAGTTCAACAAAATTAATTCAAAAGAGAACGGGTTAGCAAATTACGAGCCAAAGCAGCACCATAGTCTCATGATTACATAAAAACGAGCATCTTTCATGCGAAACATCGTTCGTTCGATCCCCGGCCCGCATTATTTTCCCATTGGCCTAAAGAAGAACTTGGAGACAACAACCCACTCAACTTAGATACCTAAAATAGGCACCAACTCAACCAGGAGGAACCATCACCTGCGTCCTGACGTTAGTTTTGCGACCTTCAAATACCCAAAGCACCACATGACAAGCACCAACTTCATGGGAACACAACACCTTGTGTTAGGTAGGCATCCTTACCGTGGTCTTTGCATTGAGCTGCTGCTGGCGCTGCCGCTCCTTCTTTTGGTTCTTCTTCCACTTTTTGAGCTCCTTTTGGCTGAGGTTAGACGGTGGCCGCTGGTGCTCCGACTGCCCGGCCTCCTTGTTAGCGGGAGCGGGCGGAGCCCCCGGGCTGCTGCCTGGGATGGCTGCACAGCACAACGTGATCATCACACAAATGTGGATAGGCATAAAATACAGGGTAGTTACAGTTACACTATAAAATTTGGGCTGTACCGTCTGTGATAACCCATCAAACTACGCCTTGAAATCTAGGTAGCAGCTTGTATTACGTCAAACTAACAGTCAAACCTGGAACTCTTGTTTGAAACCCAAAAGATATTAACTCATCACAAATAAAAGCCTTGATTTAACGAAGACCGAGTCAAAATAACAGGAAACATTGCTACAAAAGAAGTTAAAATAATAAAAGCACCAAACTTAGAGCAGAACATGTGAACTTCATACACAAAAATTAATCCAAAAGAAGTGAGAAACGGTCGCCAAGCATTACTGACCCTGACCACAGAAGAGATTATTATAACATCGGTTTAACGACCTTCAATATCGAAGAAAAGTGACCTTCAAATACAAGAAGCAACCCAATAGAAGCAAGTAAGCATTACGGACCCTGACTATTGAAGACATATATCAGTTCAACAATCACAGACATCAAAGAGAAGTAAACTTCAAATACAAAAAACAACACAAGAGACGTGAGTGAGCATTACTGACCCTGACCATTGACGAGCTTGTAGAGCACCTTCTCCTGGTTGGCCTGCTCGCCCTTGAGCGTGATCGTGACGGTGGGCTCGGAGCTGGCAGGATCCATGACGCGCCTGATGGTCACCATCTGCGAGTCTTTGGTCTCCTTGGCAGCGTCGTCCTTCTCAAGGCCTTGTATGAGGCGGCTCAGGCCCCCGTTGCCGCCGCCCGTCGTCGCCGCAGCGCCGGCAGTGAACGCGCTACCCGGGATGGTGGGGCGTAGGCCAGGGAAGCCAAAGCCTCCCCCCGGGGCAGGCTGGGGAGCGGCGAAGGCGGAAAAGGGGGACGGGGCGGGGGCGTGCAAGGGGTGTGATACACCGCTGCTGAAACGCTGCTGCTGTTGCTGTTGTTGTTGCTGCTGCTGTTGTTGTTGCTGAATTTCTTGGGACTTGGTAAGTGTAGAGCGGCCTCTAGACTGGAGAACTTGATGTTTCGCCTGGAATAAAAGGTTGAGATGAAGCAAACGGGATCTTAAATTATTTCAAAAGAATTAAAGCTGAAAAAGGAAGCTGCTTCAACAGAAACAGTTTCCCGAAACTGGGACATATAAGAATTATATATGCCTTTTCTTTAGAGGAAAAGTAACCACCTAAGAATCAGAAAAAAATTACCTTCAAATTAACAAAATAATCCTAGCAGAGAAATTCAAATAATGAAGATTCCTACGTTAGACTGGATACGTTAGTTTAAGCCTTCTTAACCACACCAAAGATTTCCCTAGGAGATGAAGGCTCCATTTAGTATAAAGATTAAACAATGGGAAATCTATGCACAATGTGTTCCCAAACAAGCTCCCAACGCATAAAAACAAGATGTTGAGAAAAAAGCTATTGGAATAAAATAAATATTGAAGAAGAAAGTAGGAGATACTGAAAAACCAGTCAACAGTGAACTAAAAAAAGATGGTCTGTAAGAAAAAACTTTTTTCAATGAAAATAAGAACCAACCAATTTTCAGCTCGGGACCTTACATTATCCCCCTAGGAGGCATCCTGTTAAAACTGATGCAAGCAAGTCTGACGCGTAAAATAACCGGCTGAGCATGACTCAGTGCTCACCACCTCACCTAGTGATGACGTTGAATTCCAAGACACCATAAATGCACCTTGACCACGCAGTGACGCAAGCACACATGTACGGTTAAGATTAAATTTTTATTGTATAATTCCATTTATTAGTTTATCGTGTTCATTTGTTTTTGTTATGTCACTGCCTTCCTGATCGTTTAACCATTATTATTGATTGGATTTGAATAAAAAATAAAATTTGATTTTGCCGTTTCTGGGTTATTTGTTGAGGATGAGCTCAAGGCTCCAAGCTTTCATTTGAACATTTTCAATGTGTTTTCTCAATTGCCTTCATTTTTAAAATTTTCTTAAAAAATGCTCCAAAATACACATATATCTGTGACCTTTATATCTTCACTACCCTTTGAATTTCCCCTGTATCAATCCTTCAGATACAGACAAATTGGAACGAGAATTCAAAGACAACTTTTACCAAGTCTACTCGTGTTGAGTATTCTCGTCTGTGATACAAGCTTTAGTGCTCTTTGAATTTTCCGTACATCAATCCTTCAGACACGGCAACTTGGAATGAGAACACAAAGATGACTTTCACCATGGAACATTCTCTCCTGGTTCTGACCTGCTGATCATCCTGCTTAACAAGAGTGACAGTCACTTCAGGAGCCCGGCGTCTTAACTCAGCAATAGCACCATCCTTGTCTTCCAGTTCATCCAAGCTGCCGGCAGGAGTGGAAGACGTAACCCTCTTCACAATGCGTTTTCCTTCCACTTCTTCTTCAGACATTTCCTCCTCTTCCTCCTCGTCACGCCACCCGTCAGACGAGCTCGTCACAAACGGGGCGCTCGACTTGGCCACGCTGGCAATGGAAGATTTGAGTTTGGTGTCCGTTGGAGCGGAGAACGCCTTAGAGCTGCTCACAACTGCACAAACAAAATAGTTCCAGGTCTACAATTCTTTTATATGATTGATTAGCATTGACATATTACTCGCATTATTTTTATTATTATTTCAGGGTTTTCCAGATTAGCATTGACATATCGAACCTCGTTGTGGTACATCTGCATGTACCATTAAGTCTTCTATGCGAAAGTGAATGACAGCTGTTTGAGTTATCATAGAACACAAGAAACACGTTGCAAATTCTTTTTTATTCAATATTATACTAACTATAAAGCAACTAAACTTGATCATCATGTCCAGGAAATCAATATTAGCGGTTATCATAATAAAATGAGATCATCAAGTAGAGATGGAGATAGTAGCTCTCTTGCTAAATTATCACTCCGAACCAATGGAGAAGAATTTTTAAGGAAAATATGCAGTCTCAGGAATTTCACCTCACTCACATGTGTACACACAACCTGAAAAAACATGCAACATACTCGTATTTACAAGGGTTCTTATGTCAGTTGTACATCAGCAGAATCCGAAACTATTTTGAGCCGAGTGAGCTTTCTACAGAGGAGAAGACCATTTCAAAAAATAGAGCAGATCTCCAATCAACATCTTCTGTGTGCTCTATCTGAATTCTAAGTAAAAAGCTTCAAATAGCAACTATTATTTCATTTAATAACCACATAATAGTTACGATACTGTAAATTAGAACTAAGCTCGCCTATTACCCGTTGATATTGACCATGGTTGGGATTCCTTTCAATTTCAAAACTCTACCAAGCCATTCAAAGAACAAACGTAAATCCAAACGCAAGCAAACGACCACCTTAATTTTCCACCTAAAGAGCACCACCACACACAACATGAAGCGTGACGAGCACAGTACCAAGACTACAGTTTACCTCGAGGTCGGTTGGTGTCCTGCTTTACGGGAGCCAAAGCTTTAGCTGAACTGCTGCTGCTGGAGTTGCTCTTGCTGGACGACGCGCTCTTGCTGTTGGCGGTGCGGCGGTTGGCAGAGGCGGCTGCTGTTGCTGCTGCGGTGGTGGTGGTCGTGTTGGCGGGCGCGGTTGTGGTGGACGCACAGTCGTTGTTAGTGGTCGAGTCGCTGACGTCGTCGTGTGCTGCAGACGCGTGCCCTCGGTTGTTCTTCTGCTTGCCCACCACCTGACATGAGTTAGGTACCGTGTGAAAACCTCAAGTTTTCACACACATAACAACCGAGTTGAGCATCAGCTGTCACATTAACACATTTGTGAATAATTAAATCAATTATAATTACACGATGAAATGCGGGAACTTTAAAACTTAAGTTATAATTTACTGACCCACTCATATTTGGGAGTGAGCACTTTGCACGCTGGAATGCTTATTACTCGAGAAAGAAAATTAATCTGACCTGACGTTAAAATTTAACTAACTCAAGTTTTGAACACTTCACTATTTGTGAAATCTGCATCAGGTCCATTAGAATGTTGTCCCACATAAAATAAGAAGAGTCATTCCTCAGCAGTCAGCACTCAAGTACAATGTTGAAGAAGTAAAACTCACACACTGCGATGTACAGCGCGTGTAACTCAAGTTATTTTCGAGGGAAAATCACATGTACAGTGGTACAAAATTCCAAAAGCAACAAATTGAACTAATACTATGGCTAGTCAACTAAAAATGATGCGAAATATGAAAAATAAATTCATTCGCAATTAAAAAATCACTTCCAATTAAGACATAAACACAAACACAATAGATACTGTCAGAAGAATAATCATACTACCAGAACGCATTCTTTCTAGCAGTTCATTGATGGGACGTTAAAACAATGAATGAAGGCTAAGCATTAGTTGTAAAATATAAACAAAAAAGCTCATTCACAAAATCAAACCTTTTTCACTCGCTGTTTTTGCTTCTTCTTGTTATTTTTGGAAGAACTCCCGTCGATGTAGTTGAGTATGGTGTCGATGTCCTTATCCCCCACGTACGGCTGTTGCTGCTGCTGCCTGGTGGACACAGACTCCTCACGCTGCTTGGCCACCGTCTTCTTCTCGTTGAGGATACGCAAGAGGCGATCTCTGCGGTCCGAGTACTTCTGACGACCGCCAGACTGTGACCAGAATGGTAACACGGTACAGTTCACATGGATTTCAAAACTCATTGCTGCTCACAGCTTTATTCTTTTCAATTGCTTCTTAAATATCTATCCAAATGTGTTCTGAAGTTCACTGTAAAACTCGCTTTTGCAAACAGCTTTATTATTTTTTTTATTTTTTATCCAATTTGAACCCAAATGTGTTCCATGAAGCTTACTGAAGCATTGTGTTTAATGCAATGGTAGCCGTTTCATTAGAACCGCACCACCACAGCACCACCAGCCTTACCTGCTTGTGGTGCACACCGTGGTAGTAGCAACAGTCGCAGTGGTTGTCCACGTGACCACTGGAGGAGTCGTCGCTTTCGTCCCCGCTGCTGCTGTTGCAGCCGCTGCTCCACTCGTCTGCTGTGCAGCTGTGGGACTCCCCACTGCCGTCATCTGCCGCCATACATCCGCGTCAATCTCTCCGGCAGAATTATGCTCTCAATTTTCAGCCACATACATAATAACTGGGCTAAATTCTAAACCGTGACCAACAAATGCAATTACCAAGGGATGGTCTTGCAGTGAACAGCCAGGTACTCAGAACGAGTTAAGTAATGAGTAACCAGGTACCCATTTAAAAATATTACAGAGCATTTCCATTTACTGAAAGTGAAGCGAGTCGCAACAATTTTACTTGTTTTTGTACCTTATAACAAGATACCTCTACGCAGACAGTGGTTGCTTTGATGGACAGCTCATTTCTAATTTGATCTTGTACGTGCAGTGTCACTTCACAAGAAATCATGACATGATTTCAACTTTCTAGTTAAAAAAATAAAACACTTTTACAATTATTTAAATCCTCAACTTTTCCATTTTGTCAACAGGCTCAACTCCGTCATTCGTACTTAACCATACTAAATCGTTTGTACGTTAATGTCATTCAGGTAAAGAATTCAGTAAATTACCTCGCTGAAATAAATAACCAATTCTTTTTACATTCATTACCTACAGACCAATCTAACCTGCGTTTTTAGAACACTACTCAAAATTTTCTGCTGGTGTTTCAAACAGGCAGCCCTGGGATCAGCCACGCTTACCTGGATAACGTGACCTCTACCAGACACAAACATCCCACTACAAGATGCATAATCATGTCATGTATGCTGCGTGCACTATGTTTTGGGCACACTATCGCAGGTATCACCAACATGCAATATCAGGATCACCACATGAGCACATATTCGCTCCCGTACATCAAGCAACGTCAACCGCACCCCCACCAATTGCTACTGTTAGGCTGTGTAAAACTGGCGCGTGCGTGCTGATCATGCCGGTGATTGTAGTTTGTGCCGGCTCAACCTAATGTGGGCGGCGCGTAGTTCGCCACGGTCTCAGTTGGCTACGAGCGGTGTTCAGGTGAGCACAAGGATCGCTACAGTGCAGTTAACAAATGGTAGCAGAGCGTAATGTCTACCGTTAGTAAATCATTCAGTAAATGTCCGCCAGTGTTTGAAGAAGAAAGTGATTATGATTCTTGGAAAAAAAGACATTGAACTATGGAAAGTGTTCACGGATTTGCCGGCGAATAAGTGTGGCATCGCAGTTCATCTCTCTTTGACGGGAAGAGCACGTGCAGCGTCATCAGAACTTAGTGTCAGCGAATTGAAGAGTGATAACGGTCTGGACAAACTACTATTGAAGTTAGATAGTGTTTTTACAAGATCCCAATTGGAAAGTGTTCAATACGTACCTGGCGTTTGAAAATTACAGTCGCCCAGCGGAATGCTCTGTGGACGAATATTTGTCCGAGTTTGATAACCGCCATTACAAGTTGAAGGAGGTTGGTGTTAGTTTGCCAGATGCGGTAGTGGCCTGCAGACTCTTGAAAAGTTGTAATCTTTCAGACATTCATTTTCAACTGGCACTGTCAACTAAAACGGAGATGACGTTTGAAAATATGCGCAAAACTTTGAAAAGATTGTTTACTGAGAACAGTAACTTGGTGATGAACAATTCAGACTTGGCAGTGAAAATTGAACCTGCAGACGCCATGTACGCCTATGGTGCATCTGGTAGGGGAAGATGGAGACCGGGAAACTTTAACAGCCGCCGAACCACCTTCAATGCTGGGAGCAAGGATTCACGTTTGAATCCAACTAATAGTGATGGATCAGTATCGATGTGCGCGGTGTGTGGATCTAAAATGCACTGGGCTAGAAAATGTCCACATGCTCATGAAAGACAGTCTAGTCTATTTGGAGAAACAACTTCCGAAGTTGAAGAAGAGGAGGAGGTGAACATCACATTACTCACTGGTGAAGTTCTTGATCCAAAAATGGATTTACTTGTGGGCGAGGCTTTAGGTCACGTGCTACTAGATTCGGGATGTTCCAAAACTGTGTGTGGTGACCTCTGGCTGAAAGAGTTTTTGTTGACCCTGAATGATGCAGAGAAGCAAAAAGTTTCGTTCCATCCCTCGAATGCAACGTACAGGTTTGGGGATGGACAGAAAACGAAAGCACTAAAAAGTGTCGTGTTTCCGTGTGTTATGGCCGGAAATAACATCAACATAAGATCTGATGTGATAGACAGTAGCATACCGCTTCTACTCAGCCGTCCTTCTATGAAAAAGGCTGGAATGGTAATCAACCTGCCTGCCGATTCAGTGGAGGTCTTTGGTCAGAGAGTAAAACTCGAGACTACAACAATGGGTCACTACACTATCCCTATATATAGACAACTAACGACAACTCGAGTGGAACACGCTTTAGTGAATACTACTTCTAATGCTAAACCGGATGAGGTTGCTCTGAAACTTCACCGGCAGTTTGCACATCCCACCTCTGAGAAATTACTTTCTCTGCTCAAGGAGGCGGGGCGCAACAACTCGAAACTGGAGGCAGCGATCAAGAGAATTAGCGAGTCTTGTGATACGTGCCGACGCTACAAGAAACCAAAGCCCCGTCCGGTGGTGGCGTTACCGATGGCCAAATCATTTAATGATTTAGTTGCCATGGATCTCAAAGTGTGGTCTCATGGACAATATTTTCTGGTTTTGGTTGATCACGCCACTAGGTTTTGCAGCGCAGCTTACATAACGAATAAACAACCGCAAACAATTGTAAAATCCCTGTTTACTAGTTGGATTATGACGTTTGGTGCGCCGAAGCAGTTTCTGTCAGATAATGGCTGTGAATTTAACAACGAATTGGTACGATCCATGGGAGAGGGTTTTGGTATTAAAATTTTGTGCACTGCTGCTGAAAGCCCTTGGAGCAACTCTATCTGTGAGAGATTGAACAGTGTTCTCACAACCAGTATTAAAAAGATAGTCGAGGACTGCTGCGCATGTGTGGCCTTGATATTGCTTTGGGTTGGGCTGTATCTGCTCGAAATGCACTGCAGAACTGCCATGGATTTTCTCCCAACCAACTCGTATTCGGACGGAACCCTGCGATTCCCACAATTTGTAGCAATTCGTTGCCTGCACTGGAAATGAAAACCTCATCACAAATGATTGCGGACAATCTTAATGCAATGCACAACGCAAGAGTCGAATTTGTGAAAAATGAATCCAGTGAACGAATAAGTCGGGCGCTTTTGCGGCAAACTCGCAACTCGGATGTAAATGACCTCGTGAACGGTGACAGTGTATACTACAAACGGAAGGACGACGATCGATGGCGTGGACCTGGTGTGGTGATCGGTAAAGATGGGAAGTAAGTATTGGTGAAAAACGGTGGAACTTATGTACGTGTGCACACATGTAGGCTGCAGCATGCTATTTCAAGTGATGACCTACATGGTAGTGATGCAGCATCAAGGAGCAACCGGCCGTCTGCAGCGGTAGTTTCACAGGAGGCTGCTGTTGTTGAGGACGATTTGGATGTGGAAACTTTGGAGTCGTCTGGTAATCAAGAGCGGCCTCCATCAGCACTTGCAGGACCGCCCAATGAGACACCCTTAATCACTCCCAGCAGGGTAAATCAGAATAATCCAAAGAGCGGGCAAAGGATTGAAGTTTATCCTAAAGATGATGAGAAGTTCACAGCAACTGTACACAGCAGGGCTGGTAAAGCTGGTGGTTTACATGGTGCGTGTTACAATATTATTAGAAATAATGGCGAGATGGAATGGATTGATTTAGCCAGACAAACTGAAAAATGGAGACTGATTCCTGACGAAGAGCAGGTCCTTTTGTGCGACAGTGATGTGAAGGGAATGGAAGCAAAGATTGCAGAGATTGAAAATTGGAAACAAAATGACGTTTATGAAATAGTCGACAATATCGGCCAGAAAACAATGTCGGTTCGATGGGTAATCACTGAAAAGGTTAAAAATGGAGAAACCGTAGTTAAAGCTCGCCTTGTAGTCAGAGGCTTCGAGGAAGATATGCACGAGCAGCGAACAGACTCTCCTACCTGCGCAAAGGACTCTCTTCGACTCGCTATGACTGCGATAGCTACCCATGGGTGGCAGTGTCAATCTATTGACATTAGAGCTGCTTATCTGCAGGGCAAAGAAATCACTAAAGATGTCTTCATTAAACCACCCATAGAGTTCTACGATGGTACATTGTGGAAGCTAAAGAAGACCGTCTATGGCCTCTGTGACGCCGCACGCGCTTGGTATTTCCGCGTCAGGGATTTCTTGTTGTCGATGGGTATGATTATGTGTTCTGTTGGCCAGGCATTGTTCTATTGGCACGATGGAGGACGATTGGCTGGTGTCATTTGTGTCCATGTCGACGATTTTTTCTGGGCTGGTAGCGATTTGTTTCAAAGAAATGTTATTGCCCAACTGGAAAAAGAATTTTTGATTGGGTCCCATGCTGATGGAGCATTTAAATTTGTTGGTGTGAATGTTTCTGGGACTGGAGATTCAATCGAAGTAGACCAACTGAGCTATATTGACACATTAAAGGAAGTTAAAATAAAATCTTGTTACACGAGTCGTTCTGATCCGCTTGATAAGTTGGATAAAGACGAATTCCGCGGTGTGGTTGGTCAATTGAATTGGGTAGCAACACAGACTCGCCCAGATATAGCGTTTGAAGTATGCCTACTCAGTTCAGTTTTGGACATTGCAACACTGGAAGATGCTTTGAGGGCCAATAAGGTCATTCGGTTGCTCAAGTTGCGGAAGGTGATAGTTAGGTTCCCAAGAGTTTGCAGTATTAGTGAATGTTCCATAGAATGCCACAGTGATGCCGCTTTTGGGAATCTGGTGGATGGAGGTTCGCAGGGAGGCTACGTGATATTTGTCGTTGACGGTGATAACAGAAGGTCTCCTATTGCGTGGCAGTCGCGACGGATCAGGCGTGTGGTAAAGTCCACGCTCGCAGCAGAGACTCTGGCCCTACTGGATGCTGCGGAGGCGGGAGTTTATTATGCCAAACTCCTTTGTGAATGCATTAATGTTCCCTGTTCCGCTGTCCAGGTGAGGTGTTGTGTGGATAATCGGTCACTTGTAGAATCCTTGCATTCTACTAAAACAGTTGCAGACAAGTGCTTGAGAATTAACTTGGCTGTTTTCAAGGATATGTTATCTCGTGGTGATGTGGCTGAGGTGTCGTGGGTTCGTACGAGTCGCATGTTGGCGAACTGCCTCACCAAGCGCGGTGCGTCTAGTGACGCACTTCTGGCTGCTGTCACCGGCAGTGCGGCGCACCCAGAATGATCCACAGATTCGTCCCCTTTTATGTAAATAGTCTTTTGTTTCTTGGTTTTGTGTTATAAATTGACGTTTCGGTTTGAAGTCTTTTTGTGAGGTTTGTTTTGTGTTCTCTTGTTTTGTAGATTAAGTTCCTTTTAAATATTTAGAGGGAGAATTGTTTGGCTGTGTAAAACTGGCGCGTGCGTGCTGATCATGCCGGTGATTGTAGTTTGTGCCGGCTCAACCTAATGTGGGCGGCGCGTAGTTCGCCACGGTCTCAGTTGGCTACGAGCGGTGTTCAGGTGAGCACAAGGATCGCTACAGTGCAGTTAACAGCTACAACTCAAAACCAGGAGTTGGCCACCAAGACCTGTTCTGTGACGAGCGCAGAAGCGACTACAAGAAGCACCTCCACACTCCATCACCCAAAAACGACTTCCACACCACCCAATAACGACTTCCACACCACGACTACACACTCCACCACCCAAAAACGACTTCCACACCACGACTCCATACTCCACTACTCAAAAATGACTTCCACACGACCCCACACTCACCAAGAGCGCCCCTGGCAGCAGCCCCGTGGCTGTGGCGGTCACAGCAGTAGATGCCCTCCCCCGCCTTGGCAGGGGGCATGGCTGCGGGGGGCGCTGCGGTGCTGCCACTGCGGGCCCCGCTCACCGTCGTCGCTACAGGAACCGCCGCGCTAGCCGGCACGGGTGCCGCTGGTGGCACGCCTTGGCTGCACACACAGAGCTCGCTCTTACTCAACAGGGTCGTCTCAATATAGCTTTGAAGTTGATGCATAATTTATGAAATAATCAAATACAGCACAGAATTAATACTAAATTTACTGGCATGTCCCTGGAACTACTAAATTTATAAGAATGTTTCTGGAATTACTCAATTCATTGGCATGTTTCTGGAATTACTCAATTTATTGGCATGTTTCTGGAATTACTCAATTTATTGGCATGTTTCTGGAATTACTCAATTTATTGGCATGTTTCTGGAATTACTCAATTTATTGGCATGTTCTTGGAATAACTTAATTCATTGACATGTTCTTGGGATTTCTAAATTTATTGACATGTTCTTGTAATTTCTAAATTTAATGGCATGTTTTTGGAATTTCTAAATTTATTGGCATGTTCTTGGGATTTCCTGAAATTACTCAACTTGTTGGCATGTTCCTGGAATTTCTAAATTTAATGGCATGTTCCTGAAATTACTCATTTAATTGGCATGTTCCTGAAATTACTCATTCAATTGGTATGTTCCTGAAATTCCTCAATTTATTGGCATGTTCCTGAAACTACTAAACTGAATAAGTAGTTTAGTTTATGGGATTGCTCATAATTAATGACTAATTTTTGAAGACCCTTTAAGTTAACGCCACGTTTGTAAGATCAATGAACCTTACACCTACCTTTCAGTTCCGCACTAAGAGCTGTACGCCTAGCAGAGATTGCTCAATTCTACCGTCCACTTCAGGTCCTACTCTAATACAGGTTTCTTACAGCATGCAATGACAGTTTTCAGTGTTCTAAAATTGAGCTTGTTGATCTATTCTTCACAGCAAAGACCTCACTGTGTGTTGGGGGTGCAAATACAGCCTACTTGGAGAGAGTAGCAAGTAATTGTAACCACTGCAGCAATTCTACGTTCTGAGGATGACAAACAGAGAGGCAGACAACTGGCTACTCTGCACTCCAAAGGCAGCTGAAAATAACAATAGTAGAAGCAATTTCATTTACATCTATTACTTCTACTATTTCCAATGTTGATGGGTACAGAGAAAGTGGCCAGTGTCTATCATCTCACTTGCTCCTCACTACACTCAACAGTCAGCTGAAGAACACACCTGCAGCACCCAAAGTTTGGCAGAGCTCACCACTGCAGCGAGCAATAGAATGGCGCATATATCAAACGACGTGAAAGAAACCCTGTTATGTTAAATTATCAGGTTATGCATCTATGAGATAGTAAAACGAATGTACTGGCACTTGATGACTGTGAATATGACTATTACAGCTCCTCCCCTAATACTCTAATGACTGAGCAGGATTTCTGACTGACGGCATGGGAGCAAGACAGCAACCCTAGATGGGTTGCAGAAGCACTAGCTCCTTGTGCTATTTTCTGCTCTTTGGCTATTTCGAGTTTCCACGCTATTTCGAGTTTTCACGCTATTTTGAGTTCTCACATTAATTTGAGTTCTCACGCTATTTTCAGTCCTCACGCTATTTTGAGTTTTCACGCTAATTTGAGTTCTATTCTGAATTGTGGCAGTAGTACACACCAGAGGTGAGTGGTTGTGGTGGTGGAGGTGCAGCACCGGGTCGTGTCCAGGCATGCCTGCGAGGGCAGGGGAGCCACACCCGGAGGAGCTAGGGTGTCTCCGTACGACTGCTCCCACTCCTTCAGTAGCTGCTCACTCAGCACATCGCTCCCCTGAGTCAATGGTTGACACTCAATTGTTATGTTTGATGCAAGTAAATGAAACTGTAAATAGGTATGGGAGATACCTTGAGGAAAAAGCCCAGAAAGGTAAGTTGTCAACCAACACAAACATCCTCCTCTCCCCCACTCTGCTGTGATATGCTCAATGTAATCACGCATGAAGCTTAAAACCACTATAAGGGATGTAAAGAATATAGAAAAAAGTATTTACCACAGCCATAGCTACACAATAAATACAGAGTTCAATGAATTTATGAAACTCATAATGAAAAAACTTTACTAGACGACAAATTACACAGCAACTATTTTAGCACTGAAGGCTTTCTGAACAACATCACGGGCACTAGAAGGTAAGACTAACCAAGTAGGGGTTGTCAAAAGGCGGGCGATTTGGGGGCGGGGCCACGGAGCCGTGGATGTGAGCGTACAGCTGTGGAGGTACGAGACATTAGGGGTCTGTGACATCAGCAGCACTTCACATTGTCATGAAACTCTCATCAGGGTACGAAACGCCAAAAGCTCGTTTTACATTGACCACAGAAGTCATAACACTATCAGTAGGTGAAGTTGCTGGTGGTCAATAATTCCCTCATGGTCAATTATTTCCCTGAGAGTTTTTAAAAGTAACTTCATAAGCAAATGCAAGCTGTGGCTAGTCAAAGGGGGAAGGAAGCCAGTCATACAAATGATGTGAAGTTCACAGAATAACAAAGACAGGAACTAATTATCGTGAACAGAAGCAGTCATGAAAAAGAAAGCTGAATCTATTCAAAGATTAGATAAGTTCAAGCCTTCCATGCCACAACTAATGTGTTCCAAAGAAAGGAAGGAAGGTTCTATTTAGTATGAAATAATGAAACTAGGAATCTATGCATTAAGAGTCAAGATTGTCCCCTCACCCTTTGCAAAGAAACAGCACTGTCATTACAACCTCATAGTATATCCACAGTCGGAGTGCATTGGCATCGCAACCAGAAACGACAAACTCACCGTGGCGTGCGGACATAACAACCAGAAACAGCCTCTAACTCACACTTCATCAGAGCGTGTTAGCATCACAACAACAAACAACTCACACCATAGCGTGTGGACATAACACCACACTCACCATAGCACGTACATCACCACCAGAAACAACAGCAGCACACTGACCCCTGAGTTGAAGTGTTTGGACACTACAACCCGCAACAACATTGCACCCACCATAGCACGTACATCACCACCAGAACCAGAGCAACAGCAGCACACTGACCCCCGGGTCGGAGTGCGGGGCCCCTGCAGCGGGCGCGTACGGCAGGGTGACGACGGCGTCAGAGGCGCGGCTGCCGCTGGTGCAGTAGTGGCACTCGCATGCATGGGGCGCCTGGGGGCCTCCCACAGAGTGGGGCGGAGGCAGGGGAGTCACCACCATCCCTGTGCACCACACACATGCATTACCGTCACTATTGTTACATACACGACCAGATTAATTTGGACCTACGTGTGACAAGTTGTGCGCTGGTACCCAGCACATAGAAACATCGTATATTGCATACCCAGGTGCAGTTTGAAATGTACAAATTGAGTGTTTATTGCTAAATTAAATGAATGGAAATCAGCAATGTCCATTAGTAACCTAACCTAACATGACCAGGGATGGAAAAAACCCAGGGTTTTTTAAAAAACCCAACCCACCTGGGTTTTTTTGGGTTAAATTGGGTTTTATGGGTTTTATTGTTTTTTGGGGGGCTTTATTGGGTTTTTGTAATACCTGTTTTTGTAAAAGAGCTATTCACACAACTCCCGTTGCCCCTATTTCAGATTTATATACATACACTTATTGAGTAAATATTGTTATTTGATTACTTTATTTCCAACATTATATTACATTATTATATGAATTATTACATTATATGAGCAATATATGAATTAAGTTTGTCCATCACAATTACCAGTTACCAATTACCATATGCATCGAGACATAGCTCTGCAGTCTGTAAAGATATAAGATGTCCAAAGAGAATTGCTATGCTCGTCAATTTATAGTAAGTTGTTTTAGCAGCAGACAGGCGCAAGTCATGTGAGAGGGAAGCACCATGCAGATCATAAGTAACCACCACAAGCAGCTTGAAGCAAGACAGCTGGACATCACTCAACAGTCATGCTGTTAACAACTTAACATGTGTATTGTGTGAGCTGGAGTGCTTAGCTGCGCAAGTAAAGTCAGTCAACCACACTGTTACATGTTACAACATGTAGTGACATGCCAAATTTTTTTTTTAAATTTGCCAAAAAATTCACTTTTCGCAGTACAGGATAGCAACAAACACTAAAATGATTGGAAGTAAATGCTCTAACTGATTCCATCGTCAAATTTGTTCCAGTGCAGCTTGAATGCTCCCCATAGGCCAGTAGTTTCTTTACTTTCTCACCCCATGATGGCTGCGGTTGTCTTGCCCCATCTGACTATAATAGTTAGACTCATTTCAATTTAAACAATTTATTTACCACAGGTGATACAGAGGTAGAATGTTTCTTAAGTCTAATACAATGGTCAAATTTGAGCATAGCTACCTGTGGGCCCGAATAAGTTCAGCGACTTCTAGGGCATCCTACCATTACATTATTCTAGGGTGTCTAATAATGTTTAACCTAATTCACTTAGCCTAGTTTCACATTAGACTGATCAACAAGATAATGAACTTGATATTGATGTTCCATTTTACAACATTTAAAGCAAAGCTCTCACAGGAGACTGATATTGAAGAGTGGTTGGCTGAGTACTATCCGGAGTTCATCGGTGCGCTTTACTCCTATAAATTGAAGGACTCCAACATCTTCCCAAAACACATGTTCAATGAGAATATCACTAAGACAATGACTCCTTGTTGATGGTGGGATATTCAAGACATGAAACAGCAGAAAATGCATATTCATGGAAAGAACACTGGCAGAGGGTTGCTGCAAGTTTATAATCAATCTTCATTCTTGCCCCGCAAGTTCAGGATCCATTGAGAGAATTTTCTCAACATTTGGAATTGTGTGGAATAAAGTGAGAAATAGATTAGGATCAAAACGCGCACAGAAATCGTCTCAGTATATCGCCACCTCACAAATGATCATGATGTGGATGACAACGATGAAATGGCAGTGGATGTAGAAAGAGAAACACAGTAGTATTGTAGTAGCAGTCTAGTCTAGAAGACAGTAAAAATTCAGAAGTCTCTATATTAAGTAGTCAAACTGCATTTGTTTCTAAATTTTTGTTTTTTTACTTTGGAAATGGAATTCATTAAAATATATTAGTCCCTCGAGTTTTTTTGTGATTAAGGTTTTTCTAATTTGATTTGTATAGGGTTGGTGTTTTGTTTTTCAATGTTTTCTTGTCATAGTCATGCACATGACTTAGATACTTATTTTGACAAGATAAATATTCAGCTCGCTTTGATTCTATAAGCTTGAAAACAAGTAAAATTTACATAATAATAAAACCCAAAAAAGCCCAAAAAAAACACTATTTAGTGGGTTTTTTAGTGTGGGTTTTTTGGGCTTTTTTGGGTGGGTTTTTTTGGGTGGGTTTTTTATGTGCCAACCCTGAACATGACGCTATAGTACAAGCTAGAGGTAGATCTCATGCCATAGTGTGGTAGACACGCTGTAGTACTGTAGTACTAGTTGAGGTAGACCTCATGCCATAGTGTAGAAGACGCGCAATAGTACTAAATAAAGTAGACCTCATGCCATAGTGTGGAAGACGCGCTATAGTACTAGTTAAGGTAGACCTCATGCTATAGAGAGGTAGACCTGACGCTACAGCAGCACCAAAACAGCTACCGTGCTCACTATCAGCAGAGGCCCAGCGCACCAAAACATCAAGAAGAGAAGCCTGCTCACCATCAGGAGAGAGGGGCAGGTCCCCAGCAGCAGCGTCCCTGAGC
This sequence comes from Morinoia aosen, assembly GCA_030386875.1. Lineage (NCBI taxonomy): Eukaryota > Metazoa > Arthropoda > Malacostraca > Amphipoda > Talitridae > Morinoia > Morinoia aosen. The sequence goes on from CM059564.1 coordinate 51,025,182, forward strand.
CTGAACTTGTGCCTGTTGTGCGGGGTGACGCGCGTGGCGTGCCCCTCCCTGGCCGCAGCGCCCGCCTCCTGGCACACCCGAGCCAGCCACGACCACCACACAAGCCCTGACGCGTCCCCCGCCTCTCCACTCTCCTCCTCACCACCTCCGCTCGACGACAGCACCTGCACACAACACTGGCGTTATGGCGTTTGTCTCACAAGTGCTGGGCATGGGAGTAATAGAAGAAATGCTGGCTAACTTTTTGGGGTGTCCAAACCACCCAGTGGTGGGCATGGGAGTAATTCAAGAATCGTGGTGAAATGCTGGTTGTGAAGAATTTTGGTGAAATACTGGCTGACTTTTCAGGGTTATAGCGTCTGTAGCACAAGGGGTGGCTATGGAGTAATTCAAGAATCGTGGTGAAATGCTGACTGACATTTGATAAGAATGCTGAAATAATGACTTTTTCAAGATATTCGTTATTTCATGATAGGGAAATGGTTTATTTCAAGTACTTGCAATAATGGGCAAAGAGGTCATAATGATACAGGGACTCCAACTTACCCTCACTAAAAAAAACAGCTGAGTGCTGCTCAACACGAACGAAAGAAGAGATAAAAATACTTCCCATGATCAAAATTACCTTCTGTATGACTGATGTACATTCATGATCTCACTGCTTATAAGTGCACTCAGTAAAGCAAACTGTGTGATGCTCCCCTAACACTGCACCAAATTATTATCATGCTTTACTGACGTCTTCATACCATTTCTGACGCATGGTAAAAAGGCGCACTTAGAGAGATCAATAAAACGAAATCACAAAACCTGCAGAAACTTTCCCTCACTTAAATGTCATGCTTAAGCACAAGAATGTACGGGGATGTAGTTTTAATTGCAGTAGTACCTAGTCGTGAAACGCAACTGTAAAATGCAATTATCTGTACGGTAAATAACTGTAAGACGCAATTATCTGTACAGTAAATAACTGTAAAATGCAATTATCTGTACAGTAAATAACTGCAAGACGCAATTATCCGTACAGTAACTGTGATAATAGAACGAATTTCATAGTGTAATACCTGTAATTGTAAAACAAAATCAACTGTGCAATAAATGTTATAGTTATAAGTGCAACTCTACAAGCAAATTATTTAATATTCTCACGTAAATCACTGGTACACTACCTCTAATGCAGACATGCATGAAAGATTACCTAAAATTACTCGACCTATGTAGAAATTCTACAGCGCAAATTTATCCACCGAGCTGACTCACAGTATCAGTCTAATCTCAATAATACTATCAAATAACCTTTCACACTGTCACCTACTTCATCTACTGCTGAAAGGGTAGCAACAGGACTCTATATAGAAGCTCTAACATAAAGAAACAGCTTGTCAAGAACCTTAAAGGAAAGTGACAAATACTTTCACATTAAAAGTTACTACAAAGGTTAAAATTCAGAATAGGGATGCTCACCTTTATCTTACACACGTTGATGTAGTTGGTGGCATCCTTATCCTCAAGTATGGTGATGTTGAAGACGTGCAAGGCAAAGGAGAACCAGTTGAGGGAGAAGCGCGTCTCCAGTGCATGCAGAGCAGGCCTCACAGCGTCCACTACACACACCACCTGCTGGTACGCCTGGCACACACCTGCCCACCACCACGCACACTTGAAACAGCAGAAGTAATTTCAATCCAAAACACTGCTCTAAAATTTATGAGCTTGAGTCAAGAAATGCAGTTCTCAAAATGTGTCCTGGAAGCAAGGAATGCTATAGTAAGGACATGCATTCCATCCTATTACATTACTCATCCAAGCTCTTTGATTCATAAAATCCATAACTAAATAGTCCCTGAATGTTTTAACGGCTATTCTAAACAGACATTGCAAACCATACAAAAGCATTAATATTGTCATTCATTGTCTTGAACAGTGGAAGTATTACCTTTAGGCTCAATATTAGTATTGGAATAGAGCATGTCAGAAATTCCACCTAATGAAGCAGCCTTCAGTCAAACTTCTCCATAGCTACAAAACTTGGTACTTAGAACCAGGCTCTTATCTGGTATTTTTATCATCATTAAATTTGTCTTGGAAATCTTATAATTGCTAAACCTAACAAAGAGCAGCATTTAGTTTGGTCAACTTACAGAGAATAAATTGTCATGCGAGTGCTAGGTACCTAGGTTTAGCAACATTAACTCAAAACTGATGGAATGGTTACAGACAACTAAATCTGAAATTAAGGTATCAATTAAATTGTAGACAAAATTTTTACATTTAGTTAGAAGGTTTCTAAGTTTCTACCTCTAAAATGAGCTCACAGTAATTCATATTCATCTAGATCAGTGCTACTGTGCTGCATTAGTGTATAATTTGTAGTCCATTTACTAAGAAAATTATGAATTAAACAAAACTGAAAACCAGGATAATCCCAACCATTCCTAAAACAACTCATTTCAAAATTATTCCAATTTTTTTATTACGTCAATAACATCTGGCACGGAATGAGTACAAAATTATAGCCGTATAAATTTGCAGATTAGATGGTAAGTTAGTTAAAGCCTCCTTAACCCAGTGAAGTAGCAACTTAACACTGTCATCCAACACCAACACAAATAACACTAGCCTCCAACTGATCTTACACTCTCCAGAGCACAATATGAAAGAGACCCTACAATAACTCATTCCTAAAATGTTCTGAAGGTTTACTGCTGCAATAAAACATCGGGTATGCAATGGCACCAAAAAACAGCTAATAAATTTGCAAGGTGACACGGAAATAACGCAAGCATCCAACTAATACAAAATGAAGTACAAATAGCACACACAGCATTCAGAGGGATGTCAGTCTCACGGGGAGCCTCTCCTTTGCAGGCAGGCATCACCTCGAATATCCGTTCAATTCATCAGAGCAGTGTGCGCTATTTCTAACACGTGCTCATAATCATCAACTTTACTTTATTCTTTAACTTCTTTACATCATCAATTGTTTTCAACCATTTTCAAAACTTTCAACATGCAATAAACTTCAAAAATTTTGGATTGCTGAAAAAATTCACAATAAGTGTTAAAATAGTTTTGCTACTATTGATCAATAGAATACCAAAGAAAATTCAGTTTTATAAAGATTCTTTTTATTTTCCACGGTCCTTCAAGAAGCTAATGAACACTGCTTGCACTGGTAATACCTACACAAGATATCAAAAGTAATAGACATGCAGTCAAAAAGTAAAATAATAATCAGTTATGGAGGACAATAGTGACTTACTTTTAGCAAAGTTGTGGGCCTGCTCTACAGAAGGAGACGGGTACACTTCAGAAAGCAGGCGGACTTTGAGCAGCTCGCACATCTCTTGCAGCAGCTGAGACAACCGCAGCACCAGCTGGTGAGGATCTGTCACCATCAGTCTGCAACAACACGCATGTCATAACAATGGTCTAACCATGGTTGAGTCACTTTTAAATTGTTCTATTAAGGATCAGAAGGCTTGTAAGGAGCAAGTGTGTTTTAACAATAGTTTAACTATGATTTGCCAATTTTTAAATCATTCTATTACCAATCAGAAGACTTGAAGTAAGCTAGTGTATTTTTGACATTAGTCTAACCCCGGTTCTCTATTTTTTAAATTGATAAAGAGGCTTAAAAGGAAGTAAGTCTGACTAGTGCCATATCAAGCTCCATGATTCACCTAGGTCCTAACACGTAAATTATGACAATTATTTATCCTATAACAACCATTAACCTTCTTGAAAGACAGAAATAATTCATAATGTACTATAACCTAAACATTTTAGGCTCTCATTGAACAATACAAGTGATAATTTACATGATATTGCAATTATTTATTCACAAGAAAATAATGTAATTGTCATTAGGCTAAAATAGCCTGATTATAATTAACTTGTTGTTAATCCATTCTGGGAATGATGAGAAGGCTCAAAACAAGCAGGTGCATGCAATCACACAAAACAGCTTCCAAGAGGAGTCTGCTCACTAATGTTGTTCCCATGTGTAGGAGCCTTTCCCAGTAAATGGCAAAGCAGAACCTAGTTTGCAGCAGGAGCAACAGGTTAGTCATTTTCCAACATCTCATTTTGACTTCTCAAGAGAATATCATAGCCCCCTCCCCCAGACACACATGAAATAAAGCATTAGCTAATAAGTTTATGCCACCTGTGCTACAACATTAGTGTCCCCAAAAGAGGAAGACACAATTAGGAATGGAATTGAGGGAACAGGAAATCTATGCAACATGTGAAGATTGTAATATGCACTATGAAAAATAATGAACCAAAAATATTTGGTCTGCAACAATACTAAAATCCTTTTCTATTTCAATAAAAGGCCTATTCAACTTTCAGCTTGGGATCTCACTATTACCCTGGGAGCACAATTCCAATAGACACAATAGTTGTATCCCCCTAAAGGGATGTACTACCAAGTAACTAAATCTACTGAAAGGAAAGATACAGTTATAGTGAAGCCATACATTTCAAGTTGTTCCATTTGAATGCTTGAGCTATGCTAAAACATTGATTTTTTGTACCAATTAACACTGATAACTTTGAATTCATAAACATCTCATTAGGGCACACAAAATTTCTCTAAAACACAAACATTATTTCACATATTACCAATTGAATACTTACTCTTCCACTAAAGTTTTGATCCTATCAATGGAAGGCCTTTGGAACACAGGACTGGAAATCTTGACAGTGTGGGTACGCGAGTTGCTGAGGTCAATCGCATTATTTGTTGAAGGTTTACTGCACTCGGGAGTTGGACAAGAAGTTGCACCTGCACAGCTGCTGGCACAAGAAACCAAGCTTTTGGGATCTTGCTTGCTTGATTGCTGCAAAGTACCATCAACTGAAGAATTACCAGCTACAACAGAAGAAGAGTCTTGCTGGGCATCAGAAGACTCGCCATTACTGTGGCATCCTGCAGGTGAGCTTCTTTCCAACAGATTTTTGTCAGTTGCTGAGCCCGTACATGCTTCTTTTCCTGCTTTGGATACAGACAGAGATTCACATCCAGCATCAGTGGCAACATTAGAAGTCGACACACTGTCGTCTGCATCATGAGAATGCTTCATCAAATTGGTAGGAGAAGAAGAACTGCCTTCTGCTGAGTCAGGCTCAGAAGAAAAAGCAACTTTATCATCTTGCAGTTGAGTAGAATCAGAGCAGGTTGCAGCAGAGGTCACAGTTTCTGAACACGCAGAAGTTCTGGAGCTGGGAGAAGAGGCACACTCGACACCAACAGCCACAGAGCAGCTGGAACCACCTGCTTCAACAATGGTGCTGTTGATCACTGTTTGATGGAGCTGCCTGATAGCTGTGCTTAATTCTTTCCACTGTGAAGATGCACCCGCACTCTCACATAAGCTGCAAATAAAAATAAATGCAAAATTAACATACAGTATATTCCATGCCAAGAACTTCTATCAAAATTTGTAACAAGAAAAAAGCAATAGAAAGCTCTCAACATATTTCATAAATTTCAATCACTAGTAAAAAGTGCAAAAAAGAAGCTATAAATAATCAAATTTATTGTTAGTAAACTCAAAGCATTAGATAAGATAAATGCTTCCTTCAAAGTGAAATAAAAATAAACTACTCTTGAATTTAATTTCAAAATTTAGGATAATCTGCAATAAAAGCAAGCTAGTCCTTCATAACTTTGAGATTTACGTACATGAACATCCAACACATGGCCTTTCTTTAGGCATCGTGGATTTTTGTTCCCCATAGAAATTAGACATAAGTTTAAGACTCTTAACTGTTACAAAAGTGTTCCAAAGAGAGGAAGCTGAGAAGTGCCATTTAGTATAAAGTTAAAGGGAATGTGGAATCTATGCATAAGGTGCACAGAAACAGTAAATTGAGTAAAAAGTTCAAGAAACAAGGGTCAATATTGAATTTGATGTCAACGATTCTCATAATTTTGTTGTGAGATCTAAGTAATTGGAGACATTTTAAAGTGGTTTACATGAATGACATTGTGCTCGCAAACGCTTTGTTTTCGAGATATAGGATAAATAACGCCTAGTAAGAACAGCATTAACGGCAGTTTTGATAAGGCTTTTCCAGCGTTTCGCGACGCGGACCACGCCAAATTTTTTGGTGGGGAGTCATCGGCCTTGGTATGGTTGAGTTAAATTAAGTTATTCTAGGCTTACTTAGGTTAGTTTATTCAACTAAATTAATTTTACCTAACCTAACCTCATCTAATATTACGTCAAAACCGTATTCGGCTTATTCATGTTTCCGTTTGTTCAATTTTATAAACGACGTTCCTATTACTTCAAAGTTAAATATCTCCAAAACTAAGCATTTGCGAGCAAAATGTCATTCAAGTAAAACGTATTCAATAATACCATATTACCCATATGTGGCAACAAAATAATTGAAAACGTTGACAACATTAAATTCAATATTGACTAAAACAAGATTCACGTTGAAAAAGAAAGTAGTAGGTGCTGAAAAACAAGACAGCAGTAGACCAAAAACAAAATCTATAAAAAAACAGGTACTTGTGGAGGAGAGGACCATAATCGATTTCCAACTTTTTGGTGCCTAAGCATAACTAATTAGATGCAAAAAACAATTTTTCTTCTATGCACTTTCCATTGGAAATGAATATTTAATGAGTTATAGCGGTAGGCTTAGTTTGAGTAGAGTACGTTTGGGTACTTCGTCATTTATTATTTGCCAGCCCCGCGGAGCCTGAACCCACTTCTAGGATCTTTTAGTTAATTACACAATAGAAATGATCACCCAAAAGTAACTAATAATAGCGGTATGTTCATTTTCGTCTTAGATGGCAGGAATGATCGATCGCGTCGGGAGGGAGAGTCCATTGTAGTGTTGCCATCCGACGCACAATTATGGTCCTCTCCTCCACATTTACCATGAAGCAGAAAACCTATTTCATTTAACAGAAGCAAGGCCTATCTAACCTTTAGCTTGGGACCTCATTTCACTGCCTAGACTGAGTAATAAGCAATATTACTTATATTATAAAATATTAAAAAGGTGTCAAATAAAACAAACGGTTAATGTTGAGGATTAACCGGGAATCAATTTCCCACATTTCAAATCCTAAACATAGTTAATTAGATCGAAATAAACAAGTTTTCTCCTATGCACTTTCCGTCATAAATGAGTATTTCACTAAGGCTCAAGTCATTCTCGCTTCGCCGCTCAGCGAGAACGAAAATATCGATTATAACTGGAATTTGATGCTGATTCCAAATATGCAATTTGTTTTGACCGCTCTCGATTTTTTCGATTTTTTTTAATTTTTTTTTGGAAAGGCGGCTAGCAACAACTGAGGTGGTGCCCAAAGAATGCCATGTCCGTACAGGTTGGGTGGAACCCGGCCCTATCCGGTACTCAGGTCTTCAAGGCACGGTCTGACCATGTTGGGTCGAGAATGGCAGAGTTCGGATCATGAGGTGGTGCAGGCCAAAGTATGCCAAGTCCGACCAGGTTGGGTCGAGAATGGCAGAGTTCGGATCATGAGGTGGTGCAGGCCAAAAAAAACGTTAAAAATGTAGGTATAAAAATTAAAAATTCCAAAAAAATCACAAAAAATCAAAAAAATTGAGAGCGGTCAAAACAAATTGCAGATTCGGAATCAGCATCAAATTCCAGTTAAAATCGATATTTTCATTCTCGCTGAGCGGCGAAGCGGTAAGTTTAGTTTCGTCTTTGATGACGAATGCGCTCGAATAAACAGCTGCTCATCGATTTTCAAATTTTTGTTGCTTGAATCATGGTAATAACATCGAAATAAACAACTTTTCTTCTATACACTTTTTTCGTCAAATGAGTATTTAACGAGGTTTAGCGATAGGTTTGGTTTTCGTCTTTGATGACGATCGCGCTGGAAGCGAGTGCGCATTGCAGTGTTGCTGTCCAACGTGCTCCTTGAATTACTTGCCGCTTCAAATACTGGAGTTGCGGTAAGTCATTTACCGCTATAACTAATAAAATACTCATTTGAGACGAAAAGTGCATAGAAGAAAACTTGTTTATTTCGATCTAATTAACTATGCTAAGGCATCAAAATTTACAAAATCGATAACTGACATATTCTTCAGATTTACCCAGAAAATTTATTGCTCTAAGATATTTATTTATTTATGACCAGATGACAGCTGGAACATTAACACATAATTTTGAAAGTTTTTATTTTTAACTAAATTTTAGAGGCCTTCACTGAAATTTATGAAGAGCAACATGAAAATAAGGTAAATCTGAAGGAGATAACAGTTGCCGATTTTCCACTTTTTGGTGCCTGAACCTAATTAATTGAATCAAAATAAACAAGTTTTTGGTAAATCTGAAGGAGATGACAGTTGTCGATTTTCCACTTTTTGATGCCTGAACCTAATTAATTGAATCAAAATAAACAAGTTTTCTTCTATTCTTTTTCGTCTCAAATGAGTATTTTACGATTTATAGCGGTAAGTTTAGTTTTGTCAATGATGACGAATGCGCTCGAATAAACAGCTACTCATCGATTTTCAAATTTTTGTTGCTTGAAACATGGTATTAACATCGAAATAAACAACTTTTATTCCATACACTTTTTTCGTCAAATGAGTATTTAACGAGGTATAGCGGTAGGTTTGGTTTTGTCTTTCAAGACAGAGCGCTGGAAGCGAGACGCCATTGCAGTATTGCCATACAACTCGATCAAAGAATTTCTTTCCACTTCAAAGACTGGAGTTGCGGTAAGTCATTTACCGCTATGACTAATAAAATACTCATTTGAGACAAAAAGTGCATAGAAGAAAACTTGTTTATTTCGATCTAATTAACTATGCTAAGGCATCAAAATTTACAAAATCGACAACTGTCATCTCCTTCAGATTTACCAAAAATAATTTCAAAAAGAATATTCAAAGCAATAGTAATGCATACCTTCATATTTCTAAACCCTACTATTTTAAATGCATACTATAATATAACTTTTGTGTCATAATTATATTGGGGTCAACTCAGCTTCTAACTACCTTGCTAAAACAGAATGATCTTAATAATGTACTACAAGATAATGCAATCTCAAGTTAACTAACCCCATCAAATACAGAGAATTTTCTTACCTGTCAAATGCAGAACACTGCTGAACTGATTCAGACTGAACTTGTGCACTAGATGAGATTAAAGATAGATCATTTAATCCAACCACCAGAGAGTTATCCAAAGGCTGCAGTGATGACATTGAAGTTGCAGCTGTGTGGACAGTTGGAACATTAGGCTCTTCAGTGTGAGCAACAAGAGGTACTCCTGAGCTCATGTTCTCTAGACCAGTCATGTTCATTTGCTGAGTCAGTGATTCCAAAAGCTGTTCTTCAGAGAAAGATGCTGGAACAGTTGGGGAATTACGATTAGCTACTACTGAATCTCGATCAGGAGACAGGGCACACACGAGAGAAGAAGCAGAAGATCCAGAAGATGATGGGCAGCTGAGAGATGAACAGGATCTTGATGAGCCACCCTCACGAGCTGTAACCATAGACTCTGAACCAGGCGAGGCCAACCGATCTTCACTAACAGAAAAGAATGAAGCACTTGAGATGTCTACGGCAGCTGAAGTTTTCAATGACTCAAGACAAGGGTTTTCATGCAACTCAGGGCTTGGAGGATGATGAGACCCATTCTGTAAGACTGGACTCTCTTCAAGATTCAAGTTTTCAGACCCATTGTGGAGAAATGATTCTCCATTTTCACAAATTTTTTCTGGGGAATTAGTATTGTCAAGACATAAATCTGGAGAACAAGAATGCAAAATCGTATCTGCGTCAGAGCAACAACGCTCACACCGATTCTCAGCTTGTCCTTCTGATGAACAAATGCCATTGGACTGATTGCCGTTTAACAGAGAGGTCTTGCTGCAGGACGCACAGTGTTCGCAACAATTCAAACCATCGCCGTCAGCACGGGCACACAAATCAACACAAACGTCCTGCTTAGCGGCAAGGCGTGAGGCTTTACCGCTGGTGTCACCAGAGCTTCTAGACGAATTATCCACATCACTTTCTTCTCGCGTAGTCATGTTGATGACTTTTTATCACTCAAATCGTTTGAAAAATTTTCCAGATCAAATTAAAGTTAACTGAGTTTTCGCAAATTCGCTCATCAACGACTTTCAACACACGCGAACGATACTAAAATGCAGTAATTGCGTTGAAGGCAGATAGAGGTCGCTGTTGCTGCTTGTTGATGCCTAAACTTTGAACTAAAATCATACATAGATGGTAAAATATGGTTATACAATGAACGATGCAACGATGTTGTAACGAAATTAAACATCAAATTGGTGGAAAGTTTCAAAATTTGATATGAATTGAAGTTCTAGTAGAGGGAAATTATTTTATCCTTTTAAAATTACTCAAGATGTATATAAGAAAAGCGTTCTGTTATTCTATTAGTTCTCTACGATCATTGATATTTTTAATGATTAAAAATACAATTTTTTCAACTTAATATATGAGGTGCTTAGGTTTTTAAAGTAATAATACACTCAGTGTGCAGAGCTAAGCAAAGAAGTTATATAGTGTTTTCAAAGGTGTCACATCAATAATGTTTATGACTCTAGAAACATATATAAGGCCCAGATACACACTGGGTATTATTTTTGAAAGACTAAGTAAGAGATGACAGATTTAAACTCAGCAAGTTCAACATATTAACGTTGTTCACAAGCCATTTTTTCGATATAAGTTTTTACATGGGTACGAAGGGTCTTTAATTCCAATCAAGCCTGATAATTCCAATCAAGTCTGATATAAATCTTCGTGCGCATTGGTTTTTCAAATGCCTTATAAGTATCACCAGGCCGACATGACGGTTACCCTCGGTCAAGCCGGTACCCATTTCTGTCCTGGGTAGAGTGGGGTATTGTGCATTGAGTATTTCCCTTATACCCAACGGGGAAAGTCGCCTCCCAGCGCCAGGATTCGAACCCTCGAAACTGTAGCATACCGCTACATAAGCGTAAAAATTATAAATTTGCCATTCTCACTGAAATAAATTAATCATTAGCATTAAAAATCTTACTATAATTTATTATTAATTATTTTCTACTTCTAATTCGTAAGCATTGAAGTTTTGTGTAAATGCATGAAATAATAAAAATAACACTTGACATTTTTCGAGAGAGAAGCCCTCTGGTGGCAACACTGCGCAGTTGCGCGTCCCTTCTTTCAAAGCCACTCTTACTTTGGCGTCCTACTTTGGCGGTGTAACAGCAAATTCTCGTGAGTTTAGAAGTGTTAGAAAATAATCGTGTTCTTTCTTCGTTCTCGTGAGTAATCAATGTTAGAATATAATCGTGTTTTTCTTCGTGTTCAGTGAGTATTAATAAGTGACAGTGCAGTGTTATTAAGTTACGTAGTCATGCGTGGGAATATTGATGTAGCATGTTTTTATTCAGTGCTTTGTTTGTCTTTTCTCAACGTGACTTAGCGTAAAATATTGCGTCAGATGTGCATTGCATTTCCGTGTCATGATTTTATTATCAAAGCATAATCATGCTCGTTCCTTTTCTTTACGATAATCTATTAATCTACGATAATCTCTGCTTGGAATGAACGCGGCGAAATATTGCCGGCGTTCGTTGCCGATAGCGTCTTTGTGTAATGGCGGAACCGCACACCGTCGTCTCTTGTTACTACTTTGTGACTTTAAGTACCATAGGCATGTGTTATAGTAACATTTATTCCTTTTCCTTATAAACCGATTCTCAGTAGTCTTAAATTACGAAAAGTATCCTGCCTATGCTTGCTGAGTTTTCGGAAATTCATTTCTTAATTCCATACTCTTGGAAAACTTTACGTAAACACCCTTATTTCAATAGAGAAACATTTAAATGAAATTTAATTTAACTCATCGCATTCTTGTGACAAAAACACCCACTACTATCTGCCTATCGTGAGTGTGTGCAAATTGCTGGCGGCTCTGGCTGAGGCCGACGCGTAAGTCGCCGGCTAAATCGCCACACTGAACCTTCGTGCTTTCGTGTTTTTCCTCCTTCGCGTATTTTCCGCCTGTGAAATCAACGTTTAGGATTTATATCCATGAACTTAGGATTTTTATGTGTTTTTTTTACTGCTTTCAAAAAAGTGCAGTCACTTGATATTTTCACCATTTTCCGTAGATCTCGTGTTTACTTGCCCGTAGTCGCTGTAAGGAATCACGATCTTTATTCTTGGAAATTCTTAAACCTAATGCTCGGGTTTTTGAAGCCAGAGGCATTAGTGATTAAACAATTTATTTATTGTTTAAAATCTGTTACAATCTGTCAACCAAAAATCTATCCTATCTCTTTCTGAGCTTGCCAAAAGTGAGAATCCTAAAGTAGCTGGTGTCAATACCTGTAGGAGTTTCTCGGATTTCTCCGTGTGGGAAGAGTTGTCATTATTATGTTGGATTGTCAGTAGTGGAATGTCTTGATGTCTCTCCTGGAATATCTCATCCAGCGTCTTGGACTCCTGTGCAGGACTTCTACATCATCGCCATACACACAACCCTCACAGTTGTGAATCTCCCTGGGTTTTCCCTGAGTGCCATGCTGATTGCTAAATGCTATTCTCACATAAGCAGTAACTTAACTTGCACCTGTTAATGTGCTAATGTGCTAATGAGCTAATGTGCCGACTTTATTCTGCTCACATGAGCCGGATTTAACTTGCTCACTCACACCCCACCTTATTTTGGAGTCATTAGTTCTACCTGAACTACGTCACTGACCATTGCTCAATTATCTCAAAATTGCCAATTCAAGTTCCCAAATACCACTCACTCACCCTGCTTACTCCACCGCGCGACGGCCTTCGTCGAAGCCAGCCTGGATCTCCGGCAAGGATTGCCCACCTAGACAAGCTCTCCGAGATCAAGATCCAAGCCAGTTTTCCTGGTTGCCTCTTCCAATAAACTCCACCTAAAAACGAGCTGAGTCCAAAACCGCTTTTCATTATCCCTCTCATAATTTTCCCAGAACGCTTCGAGAATTGATCGAGTTTTTCTTGGCCGTTCAAATTAATATTTACCTTCAACCACCTAACGGTCACGAAAACCCGACAAAACCCTCACGGAAGGAGTATTTGTATTATTATTTAAAGGAGTATTATTATTTAAAATTTTCAACCCCTCGGCTACGAAAGATGAACTGTTTTATAATTTACGTGAAATAAATTTTTCCCTCGTCTTCCTAAACATGGTATTATTTACTCGTGTGCATTCTTATATCCTTGTATTATTGGTGTCCAAGATCGAAAAATGAACTTGACACAGAAATATTTTCACCTTAGATTCCGGAAATAAAATCTAATTACCATGTTATAGATTCAAACTCAAGTTTTTAATTCAAGGTATTTTATATCACAATGGGTTTTCCACTGAATAATAACACACAGTTGTTACTTGGATGGTTTGCCCGTCTCTCTGTCACGCTCTTAAAGGATGATTAATGACCGTATCTGTGATACAAACTTTACCAATGTACTAGTAAAAGAGTATTTTAATAGTGGGATAAAAGAAAAATATTGAATCCCGTCATTTATGACAAGCCGCGTAGACTAGCGTATATCATCGCTACTATAAAAGGAGCCGCGTCCGTCCGTGTCCTCTTGATTATGGTATCCAGAATACGCAATCAGCTTATTTTTACTAATATAAATTTTCTATGGAGCTTTCTCTGCTGAAATTCATCATGTCGCTTTGATATTTTTAATTGATAATGTCGAAAGAAATGTTTTAAATTCGTTTGACCAGTAACCTGGCTACCACTTAGTATAAAGCCCAAGATTTTGGGGCTTGAGTTATCGTTTTCGAAATCGTAATTTTCTTGAAAAGCTCCGAAGAGATTGTAGACGACACTTCAGAATAAAATTCTGGAAAAAGAGGTTTTATGTTTGGTTGGTATGGATTTTTAGCGTATTACCAACTACAAAACATAAAGATCTCGAGAAGGTTTTCGATTACGTAACAGAGGACGAATGAGAACACCGGGGAACTCAGCTTTTGTGTAAGGTCTTTATTTGAAGGAGCCGGGAGGATCGCCGAGACTTGATCCTGCAGATTTTGACTAAAGATACTTCGCAGTCCTGAGGCAGTCGCTCCGGCAGGTTGACGAGGTCGTAAGTGTATTTGTGTTTAGGTTATTCAACTTACTGAGGGCAATTTTTAACCAAGCACAACAATCGGTGCGTTGCTATTTATATGGGCAAAGCCTGCTGAATTTTTGGAGCAGGTGAGTTTGATCACAGGTGCAGAGCCTGGTGGCGATGATGACTCTTCATTTGAATAGTAATTAAGATCAAGGTCCGTGAATTTGGCAGATGATGATGGTTTACTCGGGAAATGCCCGTGAATGGAGGCAGTTTAAAATCTGGCCAGTATAATAGATAATCTAAAGGCCCAGGGATTGGTGTTTGTTATGTTTGTGTGACGTCGGAGAATCTGGAAATATTCAAGGACGCTGTATGACAATATCCACGGAAAGACACAGAAGAAGACCACAAACAATGTTCACCCAGCAGCTCTATATTCACATCACGGGGATAACCCCGAGTTCCTTCTAATGATCTCCATCGCGTTTTTATTTCTCTTTTTAAGCTCAATGATAGAATAAGGACAGATTAAATATGCTAGCAATATACCCTTCTACTATGCTCTCGATTTCAATATAAGCCGGACACGAACAAGAAATTGTGCCAAAAATCGTAAATGGTTAGACATATTATTAGAAACGACAAGCGATTTCTGTACGCGATCGGGCGCATAGTTTTTAACCACGATCATCATATAAATCCTGATAAATTATAATACGTCCATATGGCGCCACAACTAATGTTTCTGGCACAATGAGTCTCACACTATTTTACGAAACCCCCAGGCAGCAATACACTGTCACTGTGCTGACTATACATGGAGATATTGAACACTGCACAAGTGTGCTGAATATAAATGGGATAATCTTTAACATTGCACAAGTGTGCTGAATATAAATAGAATAATCTTTAACACTGCACAAGTATGGTGAATATACATAGAATACTGAACACCTTAAACACACGCCTACGTCATTCACAAGAAAAGCTAAGAACTGCTAAAAATACACGTAAAAATACTTAAGAAACTAGTAAGGGCAACAGGGAAAAAACATTCACCATTGTGAGTTTAAATCTAACACTGACATCACTGCACTTATTTATACTCACGCGACGAGATCCTTTCGACACCAATTCAAAGCACAAAATGACGCTAGGGGACGCGTGGGTGGATGTTGCCACCACGCCTAGGTCTAACTCAAGCGGTTGTTTGGTGTTATTTCATCTTTGTGTGATTTACACAAAAACATTAAGAGTAATAATTATAATTAGAAAATTATTAGTAATAATTTAAAGTAAGATAGTTAATGCCAATAATTAAGTTGTTTAAATGTTAACGAGAAATTTAATGAAATGAGACATTTTTGTAGCGACTGCTACAGGGGCACCATTTATAGAAATGTGTCCAACCGCAAGAGAGAAGTAGCAAGACTCCGACAGCAAGAAAAACGCCGAAGACGATCGGATGATCAACGCGAATTGGCAAGGCGAAGCAATGCTGCTCGCCAACGAGAAGCTGGAGCTAAATTGACCCTTGACCGGCGTTTGGAAATTCTACGGAATAATGTAGAGCAACACCGAGTAGCTAGAGAGAGCTTGACACATGAAAGAAGCGAGGAAATTCTTCGGCATAGCGCTGGACAACATCGAGTGGCACGAGAGAATTCTACTCAAGAAAGAAGGGATGAAATTCTTCAGATTAATGCCGACCAGTACGTGTGCACTAGTATAAATAAGAATTCAGCTACAACAGCTGAACGAATAAAAATTTATTGACATTCGTATTGTGTTTGATGTACCTTATGTATTAGATTAGGATTTTTATTCTTCAATCTGAAAAGTTTCCCGCATATTTTCAGCTTAAAGATGATATCCGCTACATCGAAACGTCATGTTTGATAAAGGCTGCTTTGTTCCAATCAATCAAGCCTGCTACATATCATCTTGTACATCGGTTTATCAAATGCCTCATATCTAACATCGGGACGTCATAACGGTTACCCCCGGTCAAGCCGGTACCAATTTCCGACAACCTGGGTAGAGTGGGGAATTATGAGTTCACTCTATACACAACGGGGAGAAATCGCTGCGAAGTGCCGAGATTCGAACTACCGACACCTTCACGGAAGGGCGCATTCTTGACCATGCGGCCACGGTGACCAGTTCGAGGTAGTTTAAGTTATACGATTGACAGTGTTTTATTAAAAAAATGTTGAGTGAATTCCTGCTCACTTTATCTCGTAATTTTTTTATCTATTTCGGAAAGAATATCATTAAAACAGGACAATTTGTTTTATTCAGTTTCTTGTACGCTTCATTACACAGCGTGTTTTCCTATGCCTTGCAGATAATGCTAAGACACAATCACGGTTACTCCAGATCGAGCAGGTACCCGTATTCAGACGCCTGGCTTGAATGGTACATCGTGACTAACTTCTTCATTTCCAAATAGGACGAAACACCAGGCGAGCAGCTCTTATGTTAACGTCTTTTAATATTGAGTAGAACATTCTTCTTTACTTCAATTAACTGTTAAATAATTGATTTCACCTCCCGTTTTTATTTGATATCTTTTAAAATACACCTAAACAATTAGTGTTCAGGCACATTAACTTCGTAGACAAAACCTAAGTTGGCTTCGCAAAATTTCTGAAAGATAATTTATCAGCTTTAGCACGCCAAGGTGATACTTTAAATAGATAAAAGCTACCCCAATAAATTTCTTTACATTAAGTGAACTGACAAACAAATCTTCAATTGTCTTTTTAGGTTTATGTGAATATTAGTACATATTTTCCATTAAAGTAGATGCCCCACGATCATTATCTAACTTATTTTTTCTGATTGTGAATAATTTTTTCAGTTGGGACAGAAAGTTTGTCACTTGATACACAATGATCATTTTGTAACATATTTTGCCGGTATAGAAAAATAATTTTTTCTTCTGGGACACAAAAACTCTGGAGCAGCGTTGAAGTTTATTAACCTCCGTGCTGAGGGTGGACACAGAGAATTCGATCCTGTCATACAACACAGACGTCACCAGCACACGCTCTGTGTGTTATCGTCATTGAATTATTAGCAATATTGAATAGCTTGATGATGGGATGTCCTAGAAGTCGCTGACCTCATTCGGGTGGAGCTATACTCAAATATGTCCATTGTTCTAGACCTAAAATACAATCTATTGCTGTATCACTTGTGGTAAATAAATTGTTTAAATTGTTTAAATCATTCATTGCAGTCTTTCACATCAAGCTCCTAACTGCAGGGAAAAAAATTGTCTACATTTTTGCAGAAACTATCGGAGGTATCAGACGGCCTACTAACGCAGAGCTTCTCTAATTAACGAGTGTGTGGAATAAAGAACTGTGATGTGAGATGTAAAACCCTTCTGCCATTTAAGTTAATCTTCTAACCTGGTTCTAATTTATTTCAAAAGGTCAGCATATTTTTTTTTCTCTTGAACTTCCTACTCATATTAAATTAGCCTCGCATTTCTATTAAAATTTTAACTTCAGTCACCTACATTTTGTTGGACTATGCAAAAAGTTTGAGAAGAACGTTAAATAAAAACTATTCAGTAAAGGTATCTTGAAAAGCGAATATATTTATAGATTAAAGTACGGTAAATAACACAAGTCTCTTGCCCCTCACGGTGATCTCTACGCTGGCAGTTGAGGTGTTTTGCTCCTATGAAATGGCTTTATGGAATTAAAACGAGGTTTGAGCAACCGCTTATGTAATTTTGATTCTTTTCGGCAGCGAGAGAACTGGGAAAGCTCTTCGTCCCTAATTTCCGGGTGTGCATTGAAATTTTTACGTTATTTCCTCTACCGCCAGACACCTTGCTGTGCGTGACTCTACCGAATCTTGTTCAGATCATTTCAAAGTTAATCAGCACGTTGGAAATTCAACACACTTTTAGAAAATTATCTTCTGTGTTAACCTTCTGAGAATCAGACATGTCGTTTCCTGCAACATAGCGAGTGTTATATGCAATGACTTCCTCAACAGTTGTATTCAAATTATTTCGCTCCCTATGAACAACAAAGAGCCACATCCAGATTTAAATGGGTTCTTCACATTCAAACAATCACAACTCAAAACATGACTTCGACGTCCTCTTTGACTTTAATTTAGGCCTTAAATTTAACCTTGACGTTAACATTAGTAGTAGTAGTAGTAGCGAGCTTGCCAGCGCTTCAGAGGTACGACGTTAACCTTACGAGCGAAACTTCTGTCGACCTATTTTAAACTTGTTCACTTTCTCCTAAGCTGCTCATCGCTACGAAACTCAGCCTTGCCCATCCTAAATTTTTCATCAACAAAAACAAAAAACAAAAAATAAATATGGTATAAATCTCAGATAAGCTGCACGGCACTTGAATTTTGAATTAACACAATAGATTTTTCTCTTCCCGGCGTACTAAAGCTAGATGGCAATTCAAACCCAGATCATTTATCCTGGCGAATATTCTAAAGGAATATTATATCAATTATAATAAAATATTAACAATAATACCATGAGAAAAATTATGATATTGTTATTGCTATAAATCGAAAAATAATAACAATTATCTTATTCTTAAAAATATCGCTCAGATATAAGGCTCATCCCTCGCAGTGCTCAACACAACGATGATAGATTAGGTCAGGTGACAACTTTGTCATCTTATGACTCTGTACCTAGCGGTTGAGCAGTGACGTGTTTTGGTACTAAATAGATTAGTAATATATTATGATATTCCTCACCCAAATTGTGTCAAATAAAACCAAGCAGAAAGTTCCAGAATTATTTAGCAGCATCTTCATTGAAACGTCTGTATTGATTGCTCCATTAGTACAGTAAAGTTGTACATATAAATGTTTTTTTCAGCTACTTTACCTAAGGAGAGGAGTGGGAAAGTGATGAGCAAACTCAGTGAGCGGCTGAGTCCCTCACGCAGGGTGACGGTCAATTTATTGGAGCAGTGTAACTTCTCTTGATGCAGCAATAGTGAATTTTCGCAACATTAATCTGTTGGTCAGATCAGTGTAAGGCGCAATATCAGAGGCTTTAGGACCTGGAACATTCTGTTGTAAATATTCTGTCATCAGACCTGGAATATGACATCATAAAACCTCGAATTTCCTGCCATATGGCCCAGAATATCCTGTCATAGGGCCTAGAATATCCTGCCATAGGACCTAGAATATCCTGCCATAAGACATAAAACATCCTGCCATAACATCTCTGGAATGTCCTGTCATAAGACCCGGAATTTCCCGTCGCAGGGCCCAGAACCTCGTGGCTGAACACAGGGTGCACCCCACACTAGCGGCCGATGCCCGAGTGCACAAACCGCTGAGCAGAGTTGCGGAGCTCGGTGGGCCAGTGGTCGGCAACGCCTTCTTTTGTTCTGTCGTCGCCCTCGAAGTCCGCCCTGGAGACACCTGCCGCGCGAACGCAGTTATAAAGGATGTTTTATTTAAATTAATCGAGCCTGATACATATCATCTTGTACATTGTTTTTTTTTAATGCTTTATAACTAACACCAGGACGCAATGACGGTTACCCCCGGTCGAGCAGCTACCCATTTCTGACACCTCGATAGAGTTAGGTATTGTGGCTGAGTTCTCTCTTTACCCGACGGGGAAAAATCACAGCGTAGCACCGGGATTCGAACTCCCGACACCTTCTAGGAAGGCGCGTTCTTAACGACTCGGCCACATTGACCATTCAAAGGTGCTACCACAGCGTGAGGTCTACCGCCATATATCGCCTGTATTGATTTGCAGATGCAGTTTGAGATGTACAGATTGTTTATGGCTAAATTAAATGTAGGGATTGAGGGAAAAACTCGAGAATGTATTCAATTAAAACTCAAAGTTCGTTACAAAGTTATTTCTACGAATATGGAAAGCAAATTGAGTATAGAATGAATGAAGAAAGAAGGTTGAAAATGTATCCGACTCCATGAAATATTTCTTTGTGTGGGTCGAATTACGTATCATATCGAAGTGTTGCCTATGGATTACCTATATTGCCCCTAATAGATTACCTGAATTGGATGTCTATAAGTATTGCCTAGATTACCTTTAATATATTGCCCATATTTTGTGTCTGTTAGTATTGCCTAAATTGCGCATACTGGATATCTATAAGTATTGCCTATAATGTTGCCTAGATTGCTTCTAAATGTAGACTTCCAACCACTCCGCCTTTCATTGAAACCAATGCACCAACATCGACCTTCAGAAGAAAGTAACCACATTTCTCCCACATTTGGTGAACACCAACAACCCGTAAAAAGACATGCTTCCGTGTTGAATATGTTAGTACTTGCTCGTCCAATTTACATAAAAAGTCACATTTAAGTTCAAACTAAATAAGCTTAAATAATGTATATTTTAATCCAAGATGAGTCACTATAATCACCCGAATTGCAAATCTTTTTTCCAAGTGCCTTATAGCCAAATAAATTTTTTCATGTTTTTCATATATATTCAACAAAGTTGATATGAAGAAATGATAAGTCTCTCATGTCTAGCCAGGTTTATCCGATGAATGAACATCGACAATATTTAAATTTTCGTCACCCATTGATATACTTTCTGAGCATAACCAGTAGTGCAGATTCTAAAATGAGGCATGGAAGAGGGAAAATTCACCTTTAGCACTTTGTACGGCTAAATGAAAATCATAGGAACATTTAAGCTTAGAATTTTATACCCTGAAAGTCCAACGCATCGGTAAAATCCTAAGCGCTTCCTAAGAAAGTTAGCACTCGTTGAACTTGGAACACTTTGTGAAGTTAAGACGTTAGAAACGTGTACAGAACTTGGACTATTTTGCGATGTTAGCAAGTTAGAAACGAGCGCAGAACTTGGACTATTTTGTGATGCTAGCAAGTTAGAAACGAGCGCAGAACTTGGACTATTTTGCGATGCTAGCAAGTTAGAAACGAGCGCAGAACTTGGACTATTTTGCGATGTTAGCAAGTTAGAAACGAGCGCAGAACTTGGACTATTTTGCGATGCTAGCAAGTTAGAAACGAGCGCAGGACTTGGACTATTTTGTGATGCTAGCAAGTTAGAAACGAGCGCAGAACTTGGACTATTTTGCGATGCTAGCAAGTTAGAAACGAGCGCAGAACTTGGACTATTTTGTGATGCTGGCAAGTTAGAAACGAGCGCAGAACTTGGACTATTTTGCGATGCTAGCAAGTTAGAAACGAGCGCAGAACTTGGACTATTTTGCGATGCTAGCAAGTTAGAAACGAGCGTAGGACTTGGACTATTTTGCGATGCTAGCAAGTTAGAAACGAGCGCAGGACTTGGACTATTTTGCGATGTTAGCAAGTTAGAAACGAGCGCAGGACTTGGACTATTTTGCGATGCTAGCAAGTTAGAAACGAGCGCAGGACTTGGACTATTTTGCGATGCTAGCAAGTTAGAAACGAGCGCAGGACTTGGACTATTTTGCGATGCTAGCAAGTTAGAAACGAGCGCAGAACTTGGACTATTTTGCGATGCTAGCAAGTTAGAAACGAGCGCAGGACTTGGACTATTTTGCGATGCTAGCAAGTTAGAAACGAGCGCAGGACTTGGACTATTTTGCGATGTTAGCAAGTTAGAAACGAGCGCAGAACTTGGACTATTTTGTGATGCTGGCAAGTTAGAAACGAGCGCAGAACTTGGACTATTTTGCGATGCTAGCAAGTTAGAAACGAGCGCAGGACTTGGACTATTTTGCGATGCTAGCAAGTTAGAAACGAGCGCAGAACTTGGACTATTTTGCGATGCTAGCAAGTTAGAAACGAGCGCAGGACTTGGACTATTTTGCGATGCTAGCAAGTTAGAAACGAGCGCAGAACTTGGACTATTTTGCGATGCTAGCAAGTTAGAAACGAGCGCAGGACTTGGACTATTTTGCGATGCTAGCAAGTTAGAAACGAGCGCAGAACTTGGACTATTTTGCGATGCTAGCAAGTTAGAAACGAGCGCAGGACTTGGACTATTTTGCGATGCTAGCAAGTTAGAAACGAGCGCAGAACTTGGACTATTTTGCGATGCTAGCAAGTTAGAAACGAGCGCAGGATTTGGACTATTTTGCGATGCTAGCAAGTTAGAAACGAGCGCAGGACTTGGACTATTTTGCGATGCTAGCAAGTTAGAAACGAGCGCAGAACTTGGACTATTTTGCGATGCTAGCAAGTTAGAAACGAGCGCAGGACTTGGACTATTTTGCGATGCTAGCAAGTTAGAAACGAGCGCAGAACTTGGACTATTTTGCGATGCTAGCAAGTTAGAAACGAGCGCAGAACTTGGACTATTTTGCGATGCTAGCAAGTTAGAAACGAGCGCAGGACTTGGACTATTTTGCGATGTTAGCAAGTTAGAAACGAGCGCAGAACTTGGACTATTTTGCGATGCTAGCAAGTTAGAAACGAGCGCAGAACTTGGACTATTTTGCGATGCTAGCAAGTTAGAAACGAGCGCAGAACTTGGACTATTTTGCGATGCTAGCAAGTTAGAAACGAGCGCAGAACTTGGACTATTTTGCGATGCTAGCAAGTTAGAAACGAGCGCAGGACTTGGACTATTTTGCGATGCTAGCAAGTTAGAAACGAGCGCAGGACTTGGACTATTTTGCGATGCTAGCAAGTTAGAAACGAGCGCAGAACTTGGACTATTTTGCGATGCTAGCAAGTTAGAAACGAGCGCAGAACTTGGACTATTTTGCGATGCTAGCAAGTTAGAAACGAGCGCAGGACTTGGACTATTTTGCGATGCTAGCAAGTTAGAAACGAGCGCAGGACTTGGACTATTTTGCGATGCTAGCAAGTTAGAAACGAGCGCAGAACTTGGACTATTTTGCGATGCTAGCAAGTTAGAAACGAGCGCAGAACTTGGACTATTTTGCGATGCTAGCAAGTTAGAAACGAGCGCAGAACTAGGATTATTTAATTATGTTAAGACGCTAAAAACGAGCGCAGAACTTGCACTATTCAGTAAAGTTATAGAACTTGGACTATATCGTAACGCCAAAAACGGGCACAGAACTTGCACCTCTGGTAACCGAACATCACCTTTGGCAAAGGAGGCAGCCGCGTTACGGGGACGCAGGCCGGCGTAGCCCCTGAGGGCGGCGGGGCTGGAGAGCAGGTCGTGGAAAGCATACACCTCCCCGGGCCGGGGAGCGAGCTCGCGGTACTCCATGGCCGGGGGCCCCACCCCCAGCTCCGACCGCAGGTCCTGGAAGAAGTCCTGCACGTCTGACAGCACTCCTGTCCAGAAAGTGAGACTCGATCGTGGTGCATGAAATTATGCAAAATACTAAAAAAATAATTATTTTATACTTTTCACTCTAATTTTTTTACATTTTCGCTATCATTTTTTACATTTTTATTATTACTTTCCCCTTTTTCCCTTTTATTTTCCACTTTTCACCATTCCTTTTCGCTTTTTACTATTATTTTTCACTTTTAACTATTATTTTCTACATAATGAAGTTTCTTAATTGTTGAGTTGTTGTGTCAAATAAATTGAAGACCTAATCATGTGTGAATTATAAAATTAAGTGGGCCTAATGAAATAATTTCTCTGCTTTTATTTGATTTTTTATCGATTTCGTCGACATGAAACGGAATAAGTTAAGGAAATCGGTTCATTTAATTGTTGCAAAATATTGCTTTTGGCTTTACAACGGACTTTAGAGTTATGTTGAGCATTCTTTCATAGTGTCATCCAATATCAGGGAAGCATTAAATCTACCAAAAACATCAAATGTGATAGGCCAGTAGCAACATCAAATGTACCAGAAACATTAAATGCACCAGGAACATCAAATACCCAAGCAACATCAAATTTCCAAGACGCATCGAATTTCCAAGACACATTAAATTTCCAACACACATCAAATTTCCAAGACACATTAAATTTCCAAGACACATCAAATTTCCAAGACACATCAAATTTCCTAGACACATCAAATTTCCAAGACACATTAAATTTCCAAGACACATTAAATTTCCAAGACACATCAAATTTCCAAGACACATCAAATTTCCAAGACACATCAAATTTCCAAGACACGTCAAATTTCCAAGACACATCAATAATCTACGAGCATCACAAATGAGCTAGATGCACCAATGCCGTCAAGCCGGCAACGCGCATATGTAAGTACTTATTCTGAAATAACGTTCAAGGAAAAACTTCAGAGATAATTATAATTACTCTGCTACTTGTTAAAACGACGTACATTGCTTTAATCTTTTCGCTTTACCCCTTCTTTTCACACGCACGTCCTCCAAAGCTAGCATGTGTGTTTAAGTTATGGTTTTTGGGATGAAGTCCAGTTTTGTGCACTCGCACTCCAGCTTCTTTCCAGTTTTGGAATGGAGTTGCTCCAGCTGATCACGTGAGAGCTCACGTAGATATACTGAACACATGGAAGTGAACGTGGATGTGCACATGAGAAAAATAACTAGGAAATAAATTGTACAAATAATTTCTATTATTACGCAATCATGTAAAGCCTTAAATTCTATGTTAGGAATTTTCGCAATTGAACCTCAAGGGCATTTTTCGCTGAAAAGTTTACTTAAATGATTCTTCTACGATTGAAGAACAGCTTAAAAATTGCATTAGTTTGCTACTTCTAGGTTCACTACCCTGCATGTGGTCTAACTGCTCATGCCGTCCATTTCAGTTAAAAATTATACATAGTTTTTTCATAGATATGTAGTTCATAGTTTGCAGTTTGAAATGCTATATAGTTTACAGTCTTTAAATTAAAGTTATTTACTTTTGTAAAATTACTTAACCAGTCCCATGCGGACGCACAACACGACCTGCACACCAAGCCCACACGCAAGGGGCACACACGTCCCACTGACCTACAGAAATAAAGGGGAAGTGCGAGTACACTTCCTTACCGAGTCCTAGGGGCAACTTTTTCCCCGAGGACTTGGCTCCGCGACTCAGATGTTTCTTCCCCCGGGGCTCGGAACCGAAGTCTGAGCCCCGCAGAGTGAGCAACCTCCTGATGGGGAAGGCCGGGGGGACGAGGGCGGGGATTGGATGCAACTTGCGCTTCGAGAGAATGACTTCTCTCAGGTGAGGGTTGAAGGCGAGCCGACCGAAGGAATCGTCAGGACTGAACAGCAGCAGCGACAGGTCGTCACCTGTTGCAGACGCGGTCGGGCCTGGTACAGCCAGTGATGCACTCTAAATACATTGAATAGACTTGAATATCGTCGTAGTGAAGCCCTCATGCCCACTGCCTTGAACTGCTTTTGTTCATAGTGGACATTTGGTACCAAAACAGAGCCAGAAGAGAGGCAGCTAGAGAGAACGGTTAACAGGTTGACTGCGTTTGCTACGGTTAGGTTATGAGAAGCAGAATTGAAAACTCGACTGTACCACTCAAATTCATTCTTATCATTTCTAAAAAGTGTGAAAAGTACGTATAATTGCAGGATAATATTTTACTTCGTATGCTGAAATCAGTTTCGAAAAAGAAAGTGAAATAATTGAAATGCTATTAATTTATGCCGTACTCAAACGAGCAATTTAACGAGGGGTACGCGTATACCCCGATACGTAGTCAACGGGTTAAATGCCAAGGGCAGTATTTAAATACAATGTTACTAAATACTGCCAAACACTGGGTAGAGCGTGTCACAAGCCTTCAATTCAGTGCTATTTTGTTCACACCCTGACTGCTGATGCTACAACTGCGACATGCCTCCAAACTGCGGCTTTGGTTCTTCCCTCATCGTTGAGAATAAAACTTTTAAGTCTCAGTGTTATTTGTGCATTGCCTCATCGTAGAGGAAAAAAAATTTTGGCTTCAAAATTATTTCGTTACGTTTTTCAATGTCGAGTTAAAATAAACATTTTTATGTCATGGCATCTCCAGCCTTGAAGCACAAGGGAAGTCTGCAATACATTTGTAATGTTAATGTATATTTTTTCATTCATGTATGTTATTCAACATAATAACGTAATTAAGGTTGAATGCGGTTTTGTATTATCGATTCCTAAAGAAAAATCAAATAAATGAGCTAACGCTAATACTAGTTAATTACATTTTCAAAAATAGAATTGAATTTCTCAATTAACTGTTTTCTACAATACCAGAGCAGCTGCTTACACAAGCAAAGTACCGCCCACGTGCGGGATCGAACCAAGAGACCGCCTCACCCAGGTTATAACTCTCTGTCATTGTACCAAGAAAAGATTGTGAAGGAAACCAAAACATTATTACAAATTTAAGCTCATGAATGATTGATCATTTTAAATAAATCTCGGGCGAAGAAATTCTTTCGCACTGCTGATATAATTAACAAAAATACAAATAGATCAGGTGGTTCTGAAAAAGAAATTCTTTTGCACTGCTGATATAATAAACAAAAATACAAATAAATCAGGTAGTTTAGACTAAGAAATTCTATTGAACTACTGATTTAATCTACAAAGATACGAATAAATCCTAAACCTATATTCTTAAACAGTCAGTTCTCAGCTGCATCATTACACAATATGGTAAATGTCTATACAGTTATTTTGAACAACTCCTCATGTGGTTTACCCGTTGGTAAATAGCTATACAGTTATTTTGAACTACTGCTTAGGTGGCTTAGCCGTTTGTAAATATCTATACAGTTATTTTGAACTACTTCTCAGGTGTTTTACCCATTCATAAATAGCTATACAGTTATTTTGAACTACTCATCAGGTGGTTTACCCATCGGTAAATATTCATACAGTTATTTTGAAGAACTCCTCAGCTGGTTTACCATCAATGGGCGGCGTGGTGCGGCAAGGCTCTATTCGCGCCGCCAGCATCACCACCATCACCGCTGTCGTCACGGTGGACTGCGTGTTCCATGCTTTCATTCTGCGTAAAAATTTAGATGAAATGTTTCACTTTCATGAATAATCCTAGCACACATCGGGAGCAGATTTTCGAGCTCCTGTTTTATCGACGTATTCCTCGGTGAAACCTCGCGCAAAAACTGTCGAAGGAAATGTTTCACTTCTATGAATAATCCCAGCGTTCATCTGGAGCAGACTTTTACGCAACTCTTTTATCGACGAATTCCTCGGTGACACCCAATGCAGATTTTGCATTTAAATCACACTGACATAGCTTTTGTGTCTGAAGTTTTTATACCAAATTCATATTTTTTGAACTCATATATGCAGCAGGGGACACCTTCTGAAAATGCAAAAATGAAAAATGAAAGTCAGATGCTAGGTTGAAGAGTATTAGTGTTATGCGTGGATTAGTTTTAAAAATATGTTGATAAATTTACTATGTTCATGAGTTTAAAAATTACTTGAAATTTCTTTACGAGCCTGATGCTAAGAAATAACTAAGCTTTGATAGTTTTCACTTCCGAATTTTTCGTACAGTCATGATTTTGCTGCCAAAACAAACATTACTTCTGCGGCCCGCCTGGAGTTCACCAACAACCCGGGCAGTGGAGTATCTTTTACATCCACGTCGGTGTGAATAAATTAACGTACAATGGAACACGTATTTAAAAAATACATTCTGTAATTAAAGAAAGTCAATAAGTAAAGAACATGCATTTATTTATATCATTTTTTACTAAAAAGTCTATGAGTTAAAATTGTTTTATATTCGAATAATTCAGATCTGCACAAAGCAAAATATTTACGCATGTCCATAAGTGTAAAAAATTAGTCAATAAACCAAAGCTTAAAACGGTAAGGTTTATTTTACAAGTTTCCATTGAAATCTTTAAATTTGCTCTCCATTTGGTGTTCGAAATTTTAGAACAAACACTTTTTGCGCGACGAGTTTCAGCGCATTGAAAGCTTTTTACTGACGCAGTAAGCGCTGTTTGTAGTCTCCTAAACAAGAACACTTGATATATGAGTTCTTAAGATGCACTTGATACAGAAATGTTCCAGGGTTGTATAATAAAATAACTCCAAACATCTAAGAATCCCCGAAACGCATTGACTCAGTAACAAGACATCGTGACTCACATTTTAGTCGCCCGCAGCGTTGCAGCAGATCCTGTCACCAGCACAACTGACAGCCGAATGAAGCTTACTTCTGACCGACGCCGCCTTATATAGTCCCGCACCCCTCCTGCCCCGAGTTACACCTGCCAGGTGTAAATAAGGAGTCCTATCTGGTCATTCAGTTGATTGGATGCTCAATTCCTGGTTAGCTGATAAGATACTTAATCCCCAGTTATACAGTAAATAAGACGTTTAATCCCAAGTTACCTAGTGGATAGGAGGCCTAATGCCCAGTTATCTAATTAATAATGCGTTTAATCCCCGGTTAATGAGGTAATGGGATTTTTAATCCCCCGATATTCAAATACTATAATGCGTAATCCCCATTTAATCCGTTAATAGAATGCTTAATCAAATCATGAATAACTGGGCCTAATTTATATCCCAGATTTTTATCTCAGAAGATCGACTGTAGAAAAAGGAGGTGCAATTTGAGAATAATCTTAACGAGCGATAATATCTATAAATTAGGAACGATTTTATTCTTAGCAAATGTCGATAACGATTGAAAATTACCAGAAAAAATGCCCAAGAATCACGAAAGATAAAAACTGAAAGTTACGAGTGATAACAACTGAAGTCTATGACCGATTGCGACTGAATGTTCTTCAACATAACATCCGCAGATATTACATCGATCGCATGGACAAAATCTACTGCAAAATTAGCGAGGACATAGGCTGGTTTCCAGGTGATAATCGTATCCTTCTAAATACTGACGATAAAACTAAATTTGGTCCAATGAAGCATAGACACAATAAGGCGTAAGTTACATAAAACAGGGACGTGAAAATTACGTAGAATAGTGACAGTAGCCGCGTGCCCACCTAGCGGTCACCGTGGCCCAGTGGTTAACATGCTTTCCTCGTCGGGAGAAACAGTCGAGGGTTCGAGCCCAGTAGTTATAAGAAAGAAGAAGAAAGTGTATAACTACTGGGTGTAGTTATAAGAAGAACTAACACTCAAGAAAACACTACACGCTAATGTATCATGTAAGCATATGATCGACTGGGGAAACCGTCATTGGCTTGAATTATTAGGCAAGCCCTCTAAAAAAAACAATACATGTCGTCCCTAAACCAGACTGAAACAGAGCAATCTTCAAGATGATATGGGCTATGGAGTCCAAAATAAAAAACTGAATGAAGACTACATTCAATAGAGCGATCCTTGTGCTCTGAAATTACCCCTAAATAGTAGCAAAGACTACGCTATTTCTCCTGCTAGGTCCTGCTATCTCTCCAGTTAGGACGATAGAAAGATGAGCGATGAATATCAGCAGCTCGGGTTCGTCTACCTGAGCATATTTCGCCGTGGTCGCACGAGGAGCCGCCTGATTGCAAAGGATAAGTAAATCGCTTTGATCAATTCCCAGAATTGCACACATTGTCCTGTACGTGAAGTGGGCGTAGCTTTGTTATAGGTCCCCTCCTGTATGTGAATTTGTGTCCTTCACGGCACTGTGACTGTGTGGAGAACACGGCCGTGTAAGCATTACGAGCGAGAACCTAGCTTTAAAAAAAATTCACGTCGTCACTAATTCTAACAGTCGTACACCTAATGGCGTAAGTTCTACTAAGTGAACTTTGCGACGCCACATCCTGCATATACGTGCTGTAGAAGAGTTTCACGGCGCACAAAATGACAGGTTTTACAGAGCAGCTAGAATTATAAATGGTAATAACAAGTTGCACTACTAAAGCTTCGAGCTTTTTTCAAGCTCCATTTTGAATGCTAACGTTCAGCTTCATTGGACTCCACTGCATTGTGGAGTGAAAAATACTTCAACATTGAAAAAAACTTATATGCAATCACGAAGATGTATGCCCTTATTTAAATTTGCCATCGAGTTAAATTGAGATTGCCTTTAAAGTACTTCAAATAGAAAATCGATGGGATATTCTATACCTGGTGTACAATGTGTTTATTTGTTTTGTAAAGCGAGGCGAAGCTCCCTGCCACTCAGTCCGATGATCTCAAGACGGAGGCTGCGAGATTCGAAACATTTCATAGATAGAAATATTGCCTCCAATTTCCCGCATCAACTCGGTGGTCGTTAGCTCTCCATTAAGTTCTAAACGTTTCACTGCAATTATCTGAATAGAATGGGACTTCGTTCACGCACATTTTGTTTCATTTTGAGGCACAATTACTTGTTAGATTTGTTATTTTGGGGCATGATGACGTGTTAGAGTTGTTGTTTTGGGGCATGATGACGTGTTAGAGTGTTTTTTTTTGGGGCATGATGACGTGTTAGAGTTGTTATTTTGGGGCATGATGACGTGTTAGAGTTGTTATTTTGGGGCATGATGACGTGTTAGAGTTGTTATTTTGGGGCATGATGACGTGTTAGAGTTGTTTTTTGGGGGCATGATGACGTGTTAGAGTGTTTTTTTTGGGGCATGATGACGTGTTAGAGTTGTTATTTTGGGGCATGATGACGTGTTAGAGTTGTTATTTTGGGGCATGATGACGTGTTAGAGTTGTTTTTTGGGGGCATGATGACGTGTTAGAGTGTTTTTTTTGGGGGCATGATGACGTGTTAGAGTTGTTTTTTGGGGGCATGATGACGTGTTAGATTTGTTATTTTGGGGCATGATGACGTGTTAGAGTGTTTTTTTTTGGGGGCATGATGACGTGTTAGAGTTGTTTTTTGGGGGCATGATGACGTGTTAGAGTTGTTATTTTGGGGCATGATGACGTGTTAGAGTTGTTGTTTTGGGGCATGATGACGTGTTAGAGTGTTATTTTTTGGGCATGATGACGTGTTAGATTTGTTATTTTGGGGCATGATGACGTGTTAGAGTGTTTTTTTTGGGGGCATGATGACGTGTTAGAGTTGTTATTTTGGGGCATGATGACGTGTTAGAGTTGTTTTTTGGGGGCATGATGACGTGTTAGAGTTGTTATTTTGGGGCATGATGACGTGTTAGAGTTGTTATTTTAGGGCATGATGACGCGTTAGAGTTGTTATTTTGGGGCATGATGACGTGTTAGAGTTGTTATTTTGGGGCATGATGACGTGTTAGAGTTGTTTTTTGGGGGCATGATGACGTGTTAGAGTGTTTTTTTTGGGGCATGATGACGTGTTAGAGTTGTTTTTTGGGGGCATGATGACGTGTTAGATTTGTTATTTTGGGGCATGATGACGTGTTAGAGTGTTTTTTTTGGGGCATGATGACGTTTTAGAGTTGGGGCATGATGACGGGTTAGAGTTGTTTTTTGGGGGCATGATGACGTGTTAGAGTGTTTTTTGGGGGGCATGATGACGTGTTAGATTTGTCATTTTGGGGCATGATGACGTGTTAGAGTGTTTTTTTGGGGCATGATGACGTGTTAGAGTTGTTATTTTGGGGCATGATGACGTGTTAGAGTGTTTTTTTTGGGGGCATGATGACGTGTTAGAGTTGTTATTTTGGGGCATGATGACGTGTTAGAGTTATTGTTTTGGGGAATGATGACGTGTTAGAGTTGTTATTTTGGGGCATGATGACGTGTTAGAGTTATTGTTTTGGGGAATGATGACGTGTTAGAGTTTTTTTTTGGGGGCATGATGACGTGTTAGAGTTGTTTTTTTGGGGGCATGATGACGTGTTAGAGTTGTTGTTTTGGGGCATGATGACGTGTTAGAGTTGTTATTTTGGGGCATGATGACGTGTTAGAGTTGTTGTTTTGGGGCATGATGACGTGTTAGAGTTGTTTTTTTGGGGCATGATGACGTGTTAGAGTTGTTGTTTTGGGGCATGATGACGTGTTAGAGTTGTTGTTTTGGGGCATGATGACGTGTTAGAGTTGTTGTTTTGGGGCATGATGACGTGTTAGAGTTGTTATTTTGGGGTACGATGACGTGTTAGAGTTGTTATTTTGGGGCATGATGACGTGTTAGAGTTGTTTTTTGGAGCATGATGACGTGTTAGAGTTGTTATTTTGGGGCATGATGACGTGTTAGAGTTGTTATTTTGGGGCATGATGACGTGTTAGAGTTGTTATTTTGGGGCATGATGACGTGTTAGAGTTGTTATTTTGGGGCATGATGACGCGTTAGAGTTGTTATTTTGGGGCATGATGACGTGTTAGAGTTGTTGTTTTGGGGCATGATGACGTGTTAGAGTTGTTGTTTTGGGGCATGATGACGTGTTAGAGTTGTTATTTTGGGGGATGATGACGTGTTAGAGTTGTTATTTTGGGGCATGATGACGTGTTAGAGTTGTTATTTTGGGGCATGATGACGTGTTAGAGTTGTTATTGTGGGGCATGATGACGTGTTAGAGTTGTTATTTTGGGGCATGATGACGTGTTAGAGTTGTTATTTTGGGGCATGATGACGTGTTAGAGTTGTTATTTTGGGGCATGATGACGTGCTAGAGCTGTTATTCCAAGCAATATTTTCATGTCGACGTCAGTTGCCACGTTTAGTCATTTTACGTCTATATTCGCCACTGTTTATTAACGTCAAAAATTTATTTTTATCATTGATATCAGCAGCAAATCAAATAACACTTTATTTTACTCATTTAGGTTTTCAATAACAATCAATCACTTAAATCTGCTGCCATCGCGCGAATTGAGACATATTTTAACTTATATTCACTTTGCATCAAGTCATCAAAGAGAAGTTATCAATTTTTTCCAAATTTCTCCTCCACTTTTCTCATAAAAAATAGTATATTACTAACACCAAACGGATAAAATATGTAACAAACAGGTAATTTACACATCCAGAAAAATATCAAGAGATTTATTAATTAGCTCCCAACATACGATGTTGCATTAAAACCCGAAAAGAAGAACATTGTCACCTTCAAAAACATTCGGAACATTCATCCTACTCATCCATACTCATTCATCATAATCATTCATCCTATTCCATACTTCTTTGCTGAATTTACTTCACATGTACCATGGATCAACCGTCATGTTGAGGGCTCAACTTCATCAACTTCAACTTCACATTGTCAACATTGTTAACATTGTCAAATAAACTAGTTAGGGCAGATCAATTTTTTAGCCCTCCAGTTCTCTTGACATGGTGTCTTAGACTTATACTTTTGTGGACACCTAAAGAGTTAAGTATTCAAAACACCAATTGCGTCCAAAAACAAGAAAAAGAAAAAAGAGAAGACAAAATTATTTATCATTGCATTAATATTGGTTTTTGATTATTGCAAAAAATTGTTGAAACTCTTTGTGTCTCCGCACGAGTTCAGCATTCCTTCCGTCGAGGTCTCCAGGCTGCACCACAGCAAATGGACGCAATTTCGAACACCTATTGTGACTACTAACTTAACTTTAAACTCTGTGTTTCTACATAGTGAAGCTCATAATTTTTCATTCAACCGACGACACACTCTTACTTATAAATCATACTAACCATTAAACTCCCCTTTCTTGGATACCATTTTGTAGAATAAATTACGTCTACTTAACTATAGGTTTAAGTTTCTCCAAACACTTTTGAAACACCGTGCATATAGAAAAAAAAGCGCTGGTTAAACCTTAGTCGTTGTTTAGCTAAGTTGTTACCAGAATTGTGCCTAGCGGCACTAAAACTAGCGCGCGCTAGTAGCGCAGCTAATTTTTTACTAGCGCAAGCACAAGCGCCTCTAGGTTCGAGAATTCCTAGCGTCAGCTCTTGCGCTGATAGGTTTTTAGCTAATGTCAAGCGCTAGTCACTAGTCGCTAGTTTTTGCAGAGTAATTATTAATATGTCTTAAAATCTTGGTCTAAGCACGCAATTACATAACTTGAACCTGGAACGATTTTCATACAAGTTGAGTAATGTGTGCAACACGTTTTGGGATTATACAGACGCCACGGTAGTGTTTGTAAATGACGGCCGCAAACGTTGGAGCGTGTTTTAACATGTTTAGCTTAAAACAGCACCGCACCATTATAGAGCACTTTACTATTATCTAGTATATTACTTCCAGTACCTTCTAGTTATCGGGAAAATTTGTAAAACACATTTCTTTTATTTCTTTCCTTCGCAATGCAGGAATAATTCCATTTTTTTATCTTACTCTTCATATTTTTCCTAGCTCTAGAATGAATGTCTCAAGATTTTTAACACAGAGTACATATATATATGCTGAAAATAGCGTGAAAACTAGTGGTAGCGCCGCCAGGTTTTGAAATGTTTAGCGCTATCGCCGTTAGTATCTGACATGTCGTGCGCGAGCGCCACTGGTGTTTCACGAGCGTGCTCAGCTGTGGCTGTTTTCAAGTAGAGATGGAAAATACATGTATAATGACCGCTGGCTTCCAAGTTACACCCATGCAACATTCTTCCCAAAGATTTCCACCCCCACGCTGACGTGGAAACCATGAGAGTTTTCATCTAAACGATCGAAACCCAAAAATTATTTACTTCGAATGATGTAACTTTTTATTAGCGTCAAAGATTTCGCAGTTTTGACGGTAACGAGAGTTAGTTGATAACTCCAAATAATGCTTCTCACGGCACTGCCGAAAAATAATGTTAAACTCAAGGTATTTGATGAGGATATATCAAAGCACTAGGAAGGTATCGGCATCCCGGCAGCCAAAATCGAAAACGTTCTTTTTATATCAGTATAACATAAGTATTTTAATATAAGTGGTTGCCCACGACCAACTAAGACCAATTAAATTAGGATGTGCCGGTGGCGGAG
Source organism: Morinoia aosen (assembly GCA_030386875.1). NCBI lineage: Eukaryota > Metazoa > Arthropoda > Malacostraca > Amphipoda > Talitridae > Morinoia > Morinoia aosen. The sequence goes on from CM059564.1 coordinate 51,060,005, forward strand.
CCTATTTACCTACGACCCAACTTGACATTTCCGTCCCTTGCTTCATTATGGTCGAGTCAAATTGAACATCTTTTAACATTTTCTATTGTCGTTTCGTGTCCTAGTTATTTTCCAGACGGACCATAGGAAAACTTGTTCGAAAAGCCAGCTATATTTTCCATTAAATTGGGCCCGACAAAATTCAAGTGAGGTTTAAAGTTGAAGAGGTCAAGGCCTGGTCAATGCAGAGAGTTCTTGGAAGGCAATAGAGCTACCAAAACCTTCAGAGTAATGAGGGTCTCTCCAGCCACCATAATGAGAGGAGCATGGAGATATTTTGCATTATTTCCCCGGCATGACGCACGTTATGACGGTGTCTGCATCCTCTTGCTCACAGGTTCTCAAACTTTTTCTAACCAAGGACCGCTTTCATTACACAAAAATATTCTGAGTACCCCCTCACATGTGTTCCCCTCAGGATTATTCGTATATATACATTGTACGCGCTGTTTCATAACATCAACAGTCAAGGAAAGCAGTGAATAAATTCGTTAACTGCATCCACTGTTAAATTCGTTACATTTGTGGACCCCACTTTGAGAACCCCTGCTCTAGCGGACCCCACTTTGAGAACCCCTGCTCTAGCGGACCCCACTTTGAGAACCCTACTCTAACGGACCCCACTTTGAAAACCCCTGCTCTAGAGGACCCCTCTTTGAGAACCCCTGCTCTAGCAGACCCCACTTTGAGAACCCCTGCTCTAGCGGACCCCACTTTGAGAACCTTTGCTCTAGCGGACCCCGCTTTGAAAACCCCTGCTCTAGTGGACCCCACTTTGAGAACCCTACTCTAGCGGACCCCACTTTGAAAACCCCTGCTCTAGCGGACCCCACTTTGAGAACCCCTGCTCTAGCAGACCCCACTTTGAGAACCCCTGCTCTAGCGGACCCCACTTTGAGAACCCCTGCTCTAGCAGACCCCACTTTGAGAACCCCTGCTCTAGCGGACCCCACTTTGAGAACCCCTGCTCTAGCGGACCCCACTTTGAGAACCCCTGCTCTAGCGGACCCCACTTTGAGAACCCTACTCTAGCGGACCCCACTTTGAGAACCCCTGCTCTAGCGGACCCCACTTTGAGAACCCCTGCTCTAGCGGACCCCACTTTGAGAACCCCTGCTCTAGTGGACCCCACTTTGAGAACCCCTGCTCAAGCGGACCCCACTTTGAAAACCCCTGCTCTAGCGGACCCCACTTTGAGAACCCCTGCTCTAGCAGACCCCACTTTGAGAACCGCTGCTCTAGCTGCCCGAGAGGCTCATCAATTTCTCCTCGTAGGGAAATCGAAAAGAGGATTACCAGCCACAATTCCCCACTCTACCCAGGTCTCTGTAGTGGGTACCGGCTTAACCGGGGGTAACCGTCATGGCGTCCTGGTGTTGGTTATGAGGCATTTGAAAACCAATGCAACAAGATGATATGTGTATCAGGCTTGATTGATTGGAATAAAGTATCCTTTGTAGGCTTCTCCCAATGCTTTATTCTTGCGACGACGTTTTTGTGACAAATTATTCGTTCGGTTCAACATTTTTCAAGGGGGGGGGGGCAGTTTTAACTCTGGTTTGTTCTAGAACCTTGCAGCGTCTGGCAAACCTTCACCTCCTGGTAAACCTTCAGCTTCTGGCAACGTTGCAGTTTCTGGCAACTCTGGCAGCCCTGCAGCATCTAAAAACCCTGTAGTTTCCGGCAACTATGTACTAGAATCAGATAATGAAGATCATTCATTTGAAAAAATATGAACTTGATAAACTTGAAAAATATAAACGCTAAGAGGGAGTTAAATGATCCTTATCACCAGGTAGAGCAGACGAGCGCATCTTGAGCGACCTGGTGTGTAAAAACTCGGTAGCGACGCGACTGAAAAGCCTTTCCATTTGATAGAAAAATCTCGCGTGACGCACTCCATTCAATTAAGCGAAGTCATTAATTAAGTCAAATGGTAATTATTTTTGCTTCCAATTACGGTATCTGGACGTCTGTGCTATAGCACAGGCAAATGCTATTTGAGTTTTATCTTAATGTATCCGTGTTTTCTTCGAGCCTTAGAGTTTTTTCAGTGATCTAGAAACACTGAATACCAACCTTCACAGATTTAAACTTGGTATTATCGTTTATAACTCATCCAGCATGAAAAACACGAAATGAACTTACTGTACCTAAAAAGTTATCAATAATATAGGGCTGAACTGTGAGATATGTTTGCAATATGAAAGGAAAAGCATGTTCCTAAAACATGGACCCTCATTTCACCAAGATAAGTATGGCGTTGCTAGGGAGCAGCGGCTGGTTGCTAGGGACGCTTCTGGCATCTGTTTCCATGACAACGGCGGCTGGTGGCCGCCACTCGTACGGTTTGCGCTTTCATAATCGACATAAAATAGTTTTTCCAGAGATAATTCTATGGGTTAAAAGGATGATAAAAGTTGTTCAAGAATAAAGTCAAAAGCCTCGCGTTTTTGCCATTGCTGAAAAAGAATTGTCCATTTCATAAGTAGCAAGTAACAAGAACTGAGGCTGGGCTTTAATTTCTCCTCAAGGCCTCGCTCTTTCGGTGACCAGAAAGTTATTTTTTTTATAATATAACCTGAACACTCTGAGTGCGCCGTGACCCAGCGGTGGTCACTGAGAGATGTTAATATTGCTGCTGACCGACCAGTAGAAACAAAATCAATTTTCTTAGAGACTTAATCCAAACTGAATAACGGCACGATCTGTATAATGTTTATATTTTCAAAATTGATAAGTAAAACAGATTTTTATTTGTTAAGTTGAATATTGAACTTGAGTTTAACCCACGCAGTGAAAGTGTAGATGAACTGTAATCATTTTTCAAAAATTTTCAAAAATTTGCGTGGTCTTCTTAGTTCATTTAAAAACATTTTTGCCTCACGAGAGCCATTCAGAGCGCATGTGCGATTGACATACGATCGAGCAAAATTCCTTACGCATATATTATCGATTAATGTTTTTTTTACTTTGGGAATCTCATGAAGAATTTATGCAAGAAAGATACACCATGAAATTCCATTCCTCTTTCGTTGTTGGTCTCAAAGCAAGTTTATTTTAGAGTAGATTTAATTCAAATACCCTAAAAAATATTTCCGTGGCATTTTAGTTACTTTTATCTTGATTTTCAAGCCTATTTTCCTGTTGTAACTGAGAATGTTTTTTGCACCTTGAGCGCTGGTCGTGTATTCAAACTTCATTCCCATACCTATTTTATTTAATTTTTTATTTTACTAAGATTATTTGGTTGGGATCTTCTCAAATTATCGTGGTCATCATTATGTTACGAAAATTTGATTGGAATCAGCTCAAATTATCGAGGTCATCATATTGTTAAAAAAAATTATTGGAATCTTTTTTACATTTTAGTGGTCATCATTCTCTTATGAAGATTTACTTCTAGTCTGTGCACATCATGACGGGTAAAATTTAGCATTCATTGCGCATCCAAGGAAGTGTTGAAGAGTCCTGAAACCGTTATGATTAAAACTTTATTACATCATGTGCGGGATAATCACCAATAAAGAAATCTGTAGTCATATTTTAATTCTATAACACTCAAAAAGTAACTGTTACATCTCAAAACTGCCACCTCTCATTCACACACAAAGTTAGCTCGGCAACCCAAATTTTTCAGAACACACAAATTTTTTCGAATTATTTTCCTTTTACTAAAAAGCTAGGTTGCCTGAAGAGTTTCTTGAAATGCTATTGAAGATAAATCTGGTGGAACGGAAATTGAAACCTGACACTAAACTAAAAGATAAGTGAAAGAAAAATACAAGTGAGTGCATGTGGTTAGAGATCTGGCCGACACGGGGACCTACCGGCGAGTTCAAATGCATTATTTTTCTCACGCGCAAGAAAAAAAGAAAACCAACGTAAAGATATACATTTATATTTGTTTTTTTTATGCAAACGTTTCGGAATGTTAAAATTCGATCTTCAGTGCTGAAAAATGTATATTTTTACATTGGTTCTCCCTTTTATCTTGTGCGTGAGATTCCCAAAGAATCGACCAATTGGAAATATAACATTATTTTTCTTTGCAGAAAAGCGGTCGTTGACACGATGAGTTTCGCAGCATTGGTGAGTACCTGAAATAAACTTTTTAGCATTCGATTTTTCCTCTTGTGAAAGAAACTCTGAACAAAACAAGCTCAGGAATTAATTTTGCACCGGATATCAATTACATGTATACCAAAATAATATTTTCCGAAAAGCGGATATTTTGATTTTGATTGAAAAAGTTTGCTAACCCCGTGATGTTGTCAGTAGGCATCAAAATTTAAGAAGCCTAAGCCTCAGTTATATGCTTTCATTTTCCAGTCCGTTGAAAATTCTTGAATAGTTTAAAAAATTCCAAGTGGTGGACTTCGTCTAAGAAACCTGTACAATTCTCCTAATTCTTCGACCGGGTAAAGGTTTGGCTTTCGTGTAACAAAATTCACATAGTGAAATCATGCGACAATTTTCGCCTCAAAAAGTACTAGAAGGTATAAAAATCAGGCGACAACAATGACGTCCAAAGCGATTTTATAGACAACATCAAAATAAAGATTCATAAACCGACAAGCAATTCGGGCCATTGGGAAACTTCAAATCTCAATTTTTTGTGCGATTTGTTCTTAGGCAAGAGGATGGAGGCATTTTGTTGCAAGGGGAGACTATCTCTCCAACTGTACCAGAATTTCTTGTGCTTGAGGCGCATGGTGATTTAGTTTGTGCATAGGAAATCTGCATTTTGCATTGTTTGAAATCATTGCTAGGGACTCTCGAAATGTCATGGGAGAGGCGGAGCAGTGCACGAACAAATTTGCTAAAATTCACTTTTTAAATCATCCAAACTTGGTTCGAAGTATTTTCTATAACTAAATATAAAACTTTTTAGAGAATATTTAAAAAGTTTCGTTAAATTAGCTCAAACAGACTGAGATTCAGAATTGATTTAGAAGATTACTTAATAAAAGAAGACTTGTTAAGTCATATTGAAGAGTGCTTGATAAAAAGAAGACTTTTTATGTCTCATATTGAAGACTGCATGCCAATAACAAGTCTTCACTTTCGATAAAGTAAAAAGACCTCGACATGACGACCAATTAAGACTTCGACAAGACATGACGTTAGAAGATTTCGGTTGTGTAACTTGAAATGAAACTCACATGTTTAATTAACCTTGTGAATATATACTGATTATACAGGTGTTAAATTTTAATTGTTGCGCTTTATTTCTTTAAATTCCCCCACTCAAATGCTTTCTGTGTTGTGGACGTAATGCTCAAAATAAGGGTCGAGTACATGTTAAAAATAACATGATATAAAAGTTCGGTTTAATGAACCCTATTCCCGCTTTTTTAAAATAACTCATTTTATTTTTTGTGTTGCGTTGCGATTCTATTAACTAAAGCAGCATTTTGTGTCAACGCTTTTCATTTCAATAACGAGCTCTCCTTTCCGCTTTATATAATATAACTGTCTCTTCTAAAATGCTTCACGGGCTGCCAAATCAAAGAATTAAAAAAAAATTCTCTATAACGCCGTACACTTTTCAGCAACAATGTTTCTGAAATGCATACATAAATTTAAATGATTCTGTTAACATGTCTCCTTGTCCCTAAGCTGCGTAGCCGCTTTCGATGGCCATAAACCTGCCAGGTAAATCGTGTGCATGTCCATAACCTGCCAGGTAAACCGTGTGCATGTGCATAACCTGCCAGGTAAACCGTGTGCCTGTCCATAACCTGCCAGGTAAACCGTGTGCCTGTCCATAACCTGCCAGGTAAACCGTGTGCATGTTCATAACCTGCCTGGTAAACTGTGTGCATGTTCATAACCTGCCAGGTAAACCGTGTGCATGTTCATAACCTGCCAGGTAAATCGTTTGCATGTTCATAACCTGCCAGGTAAACCGTGTGCATGTTCATAACCTGCCAGGTAAATCGTTTGCATGTTCATAACCTGCCAGGAAAACCGTGTGCATGTCAATAACTAGGTTCACATAAAATTTCCCATTCTTTTAACCTCTTTTTTACTTTAAAACGTAAGCTTATTATATTACATTAGAGACCAATCCCTTTATTTAATTTCCATATGTTTTAGATCATTTTAAAAATCTATGCCATGCTTCACCCACTGTATATCTATTTCAAGTTTAGCTCTAAATTAATTGCCTGAATTTGTTGACTTCAGCGATGTTCATTTGTGAACAACTACTGCTAGGGTTTGGTTGTAGAAAATTTCACTGATCGAATTATATAATATTTAGTTTAATAACTTGAATGAAACCCGTTCTAAATTTATTTTTAATAAAATTTAATGTTTCAAATTGGCTGCTGCAACATTTTCCGTTGGAAGTAACCCTGACCTTCCCTCGGTTAATTTCGCGGATTTGAATTTTGCTTCCTGTTACCCTCGACTGCGTATTTCGTAAGACAAAATGAATATTGAACTTGCTTTGTGTTGGGGCCAAACCTACACGGCCCCACATTTACTTGCAGCCTATGACATCATTGCTTCTTCTCTATGACATCATCTCTTCTTCCCACTCAAAAAGCACACATGTACCCACCCACCTCGTCCTTATCTCACGAGGCTTTTGCAGCCTCCTTTTGCACAAGCAACAATCACAAGTAGCGTATCTCGCATCAAGGCGTTGCCAACAATAGCCCATGGAGATCATTTAAAAAGCTTTATCTGGGGTGCTCGTATCAAGGGGCTTTCAAAATCGAACAGCAGCGTCAGTACTTTTCTGTCTGATGTGAGATGGCCAATGGAATCAAACCTTCTCAAAAAACTCAAGAGTATCACTCTTTACAAAGTATTGAAGCCCGTGTACAAGCTTGGAACAGCTTTCGGCAGTAAAGTCGTGGAGATATATAGAGTATAAAATCTATGTATGGCGACTAGATTTAATCATGGATATTTTATTTTCGGCGTTGTTAAATTTAGGCAGAGGGACAGATGCAGTGTGTAAGACTTGCGCAGGTAGTATTTGTTTGTACATCGTTGTATAGCCTTGCAGCTCCCCGCACCTTCTTACACTTCTCCCTATTCCTGTCTCAACCCTTCTTTGTATCATCGCTTTTGTTATATCCCTAAGCGCTCTGAGTCAATATGTTTAACTTAGCCTGTAGCAAATTTATATTTTTTTTATCACTTTCTAGCATGGGATGAATCTCTTCTTAGTACCACAATGCTTCCTTTCACGAAAAACCTTTAGAGGCAACGAGGAGCCTCTTTCTAATACGATCATTATATATAAAAAAACGAATTGTGTCTTAAATGACACATTTATGCGTCACAACTTTTATGAGGATAATTTTGTGGTATAGAAATTGAATACTTGCAGCGAAGTTGAGATTATCTTCCATGTGTCCGTATCAGGTCTGCCTCGGTGACCAGTTTGCCGACAAAGAATTTTCATTCAATTGTGTCTTGCCTTTTTAGGGCCGCTGGTCTGAACGGCCGTCAAATGTAGGCCATGTATATACGAGGCCCCGACTAAACCATCATCATAGAAAATAGACATTAATAAAAGAGAGTTACCCTGTGTTCGTCGGAGCCTTTATTTATGATAAATTTAACATAATGTCAACTGCTGGACTAAAGTTTAGCGCGTCTACTGTCCTAAAATTTTCTAATTTTTCTAATATCGAATAACACGAACTTTTTACACACTTTTCACTATTTTAGAGAACACCAAACAGAAACGGAGATCGTCAGAAAACACCGTTCATGCGATTATATATTCATGCATGGGAGAGAACTTATAGGCCATGTTCATCGAGAAAATTATAGTACCATTTAACATCGTTGCAATGGAAACTGGTAACCGCCAGCCTTTTTAGGGCTTCTATGTTGGGCATTTTTTGACAGAAATTTTCAATTTGACGTTTTCTCGAGAACGACTAGCAAAATTCTATTCTTTACCCAGAAAAAAAAAAACAAGTAAACAGCCCTGGTCTACCTTACTAGCCTATGACAGAAAGATAAAGGATTGAGATAAGGCCTATGATGGATAGATAAAGGATTGAGATAAAGCCTATAGCGGTAAGATAAAGTATGAAAGAAAGAAAGAGAGCGAGAGAGTCTTTTGCTCATTTTCCCTGTCCGTTGCCCGGAACTGTTTCGCGCAAGTTGATCTGCATGGCAGCTGAAACATTTTATCAGCATGGCTTCTTTCCTCTTCATTAAATCTAATCTTCCTCCGTTCTTTCAAATTAATTCAAATCAAAATCTCACTTCCAAACTTATTGCAACTAAAATCTCACCAATGTTCTTTTAAACTCTCAACTAAAGTGAAGCCCTAACAAACCTTTAGATGAGGTCCCGCATCATTAGATGTACAGTGGGTCAAGCATTTTTTCAAAGTTTGCGATTCTGATTGAACACACACAGAGCATCTCAAGTTGAGAAATGAACTCCCCAGTTTTCCTTTTTCGGCGAACCATCCTTGATTTTAGCCGCCCAAAAGTAACCTGAAAACTGGGCGGCTAAAATCACAGGCGCTGCGGCGAAGAAGTTAGACCGGACACAGGCTCACAGATGTGGCGTCATATGCGCTGTGTGCTGCAGGTCAAAAGCGGCAAGCGACGGAGTCTCGGCGCCGAGGTCCCTGCAATCAAAACTAGTGACGGACAAACTCCTGGAGGCAACGAGGGAAAAAAAAGTCCTAGAGGCAACAGGGACAAGCAAAGTCCTAGAGGTAACAGAGGCAAGCAAAGCCCTAGAGGTAACGGGGACAGACAAAGTCCTAGAGGCAACAGTGACAAAAAAAGTCCTAAAGGCACTGGTGACCGACAAAGTCCTAGAGGCAGCAGTGACAGACAAAGTCCTAAAGGCTCTGGGGAACGACAAAGTCCTAAAGGCACCGGTGACAGACAAAGTCCTAAAGGCAGCAGTGACAGACAAAGTCCTAAAGGCACTGGAGACACACAAAGTCCAGGAAGCAACACAGACGGAAGGCCGAGGACGAAGACCTCCGTCTCTGCAGGTGGCGCGCACTCCATCTTCTCCCCCACCAGCAGCTGGAGGTCCGCCGCAGATTTAACAGGCTTCAGATCACCTCAAATAACATTCGGAAGTTTGGTCTCCGTCGCCAAGTTTCCAAAACTCAAGAAGCCTGTCAAGTTTGATCGCAACATGTCTGTCGTCGTCACTAAGAAGGTGTCAGAACTGAAGGTTAGTTTGAAATATAATCTTTTAAGTACACATGAATTAATTCGTTTCAACATTTTCATATTGTTATTACCAGAGTGTGGTTGTCTTATAGTCCTTGTTTTTGTTTCAGCATTTTACGTCAATGTTCTTGAATAACTCTTTGGTCGACGTTGTTCGCTTGGTCCCTCTGGGTATTTACTGCGTAGCCATCATTCAGTAGTAGCCTTTGATGTTTATGCTGGAAACTCGACATCCTTCAAAAGTCAAACGATCGCAGAAGTCTATTTCTTATTGGACCTCATAACTGATTTGAGGTTTGAAACCATAACACTTACCAACGAAATCAATGCCCAGTGATTTTTGAAATTCAATTGATCGATTGATTGGTACGATCAAAATCCTGTCGAGTTTAGCGCGGTAGCCAATCATAAACTGCTCCGTATGTGTACTAAGCTACGTCAAGAATACTCTTAAGAGTCCCATTCATTGTTTCTTCGAATTTCTTGAATTCTCAGACTTCAATTTTCCAACTATCATTGAATAAATTTTAAACTATTAACTAAAGAAATTATACGAAGAATAGATGTCACGTTAGAGACCCTATTTACTTTCTTCAACTGCCTTTTTTCCCTTTCAACTGTCTTCACATATTACCTCATTTGTTTACCAAATTACGTATAGAACTGCAAGGACTTTTAACTCTCTACCATTCTCGTACTGCAGTCTTCCAAAACATCACATCATGCGTAAGCCATTCACTCTACGAACAAAATGACTTTTTGGCCAGGGCCGGAGGGCGCTTTTCAGCTCCCCGCCCACGACGGTGATGGTGTCCATCCCACCGGACCCGGAGCTGGCCCGCCAGTTCATCATCCCTCCTACTGTAGACGTCGCCACCCAGAACGCTCCGGAGGTGGCTCTGCACCAGGTAGCTGCCGTGTCTTTATTACTCCATCGTATGTACGTTTAAAAAAATCTTTGATGTATAATATGATCCCATAATGTAATGTTACAGATACCGTTGGAACGACGTGCTTCTTGTATCACTGTTTTTTTACAGTATACCTGTAAGCAATGTTACTAAGAAATTGGGTCCAATGTGTTGTTTTATTACTGATTTTCCTACAGTATACCCTCAGGTAATGGCTACAAATGTCTCTGACCCAATGTTCTACTTTTATTACTGCTTTGTATCCAGTTTATCAGCAGGTAATGTTACTCACATAGTACAAACACTTTTCGGCCCGATGTGCTTCAAGCATTACTCCTCTTTTTCACTCGTACTAATGTTTTGTACAGATTTATGTACGCACTTCAATCCGTCAGCCGTCAAAGGTAACACAAGACTGCTTTACACAATTACAAGTGGGTTATCGGGTTTCATTAACCACTTTACTAATGTTTTCTATGCCCCCTTATTCTTCCACCTGATTAGGGTATTATTTATGAGTGAACTGTTGGGATAGAGATTTTAAATCAAATTCTGCGTAGTGTACATTTATTTTAGGGAAGAGAGACAAAAACTTCTTATATTCTTATTCACCATTCTTTTTAACAACCCGGAATATTCGTCCAAAAGATTTCTAGATCTCATTTCTTTCTGAGGTTTGGTTTTGAGCCTCAAATAGCTTATTCTGAGGAGTAAATGCTTGACAGCCACGTATAAGAGAAGGATTTCAAAAGTATCAACATAAGTTTACTAGGAATAAGAAGAACGGGGTACTTCGTGTCCAGAGACCGATATGATCGACTCAAGTCACGTAATTCCAAAAAAGATAGAGTTCTCTCACATGAGGCCATCTGTACCTGACTTTCAAACTTTCTTTAAATGATTCACACAATGTTGATAGAATACTGCACTGCCTCGTAATTTTCAGTATCAATTCATACTGAATTTGGGGTCGCTTTTTATTAGAGAAAGCACACCCAAGATCGGTACTGAGATGATCGCTTTCGTGTGTGTCGTTGGGTAGGTACCACTTAACCCTTCCCTGCATGGATTATTTTTTGGAAATTTAGAAATGCACTCGTCAGTAATGGCGTCCAAACTGAACTCGACCGCTTGAGGGGCGTACCGAACACGTATCGCACGCGTTCATTTATGTATAGTATGTCTCATTAGCGGTACAAACTCAAGAACATACAAACCATCTGACTCTGTTGATCACTGTCAAAAGCATCGAACACCTGCTCGTTTTTCTTGGTAATATGTTCGAATAACTGGTATGCAAAACATAATTGTGTAAGTATATATTTTTGGTAATTTATCCTTGATTTGCATGATATGATCTTATGCGTACCTCAACATATTGTGATAAAAATTACTCCCACTAATTCATAACTCGAACCCAGCATCTAAAGAGTTGAACAAACTATTACTAATTCACATCCTTATAAGTTGAAGATCCCAAAAGAGGATATCCCATAACTTGAGATATTACGAAAGATACAACGCCCCGACAGGTGAACACCCAGACGCAGGAGTTCGCCAATTCTGGCATGCGGCACGCAGAAGGAGGCTGGCCGAAGGATGTCAACTGCGCAGAGGGCGACCAAACTCTGCGCTACCGAAAGAAGATCGAGAAAGACGAATTTTACATCCACAGCGTGCTGCAGCTCGGCGCTGTGAGAGTCCCAACTCCACCCCAGGCTACTTTTTCGCTTGGGCGTAAACGATTTTGGTCACCCTGAGCTTGAGTTATATATACTTCGAAAATCATAGAAAAAGTTGCACTAAGATGTAGCCTAGAGTGGGAACATGTAAAGCTTCAAGAACACGCATCACATTGGTAATTTTGGTGTACAATTTATTACGTTTGGTCACGATAAAAATCGAGATGAGTTCGGGCCAGACCGCCGACATTTCCTGCCCTAATTTTAATGTTGCTGCACTGAACTGCGCTGAACTGCGCCACTCGAGGCATAGAGCGTCAATTTGCGCAAATGCCGGGGGCAATTTTTAACGGAGAAATTGTCTTGTTTTCATTCACACTCTTTGTTTCCGCATTAGTATTTGGTTGAAAACAGGGCTTAAATCACGCCATATCCTTTGGCATCGTCAGCAGAGTAAGTTATCGCTGATACAATGCAATGCTCGGTGCGTAGTGAAATTGAACACTAGTGACAAGAAGGTATGCGCTGTACTTTCTGACAGCAATGTTAAAAAGGGGGGGCATATTCAGTTATAAATAAACGTAGCTTGAAAAATTATTGCTTTGGATTTGTAGTACGCTAATTCTTTGTTGCAGGAAATGTAATGAAAGACTTGATCGAGAACACACTTGTTTTGAGCTTAAGCTTCACAAATATTGGTGTTTTGATGGTGACATGAACGAAATATAACGCAATCTAATTAACGGCTGCTGAATACGACCGATTTCTATGCCTTAATCGATGAATTACTTAGAATTTAATTTTTCGATTGAAAAAAAGTTTAAGCGCTGTCAAAAACATGTTGAAATATCACAAACATATCACAAACATTTTCAGCCAATTATTAATTATCCTAATTGAGTAGTTCGAGCAGTATTGAAAAAATTATTTATGTTTGAGGCATTTAATTTTACTTAATCCTTTCATTTCCATTGGTAGGTATTTTTAAACATGCAAACATCTTCATGAAATACAACCAAATAGGAAACATCCCCCTGTGAAATGACCAACCAAAGATTACACGCTTGCTCTTCAAAAATTCTCATTTATTACGCAAAAAAAAATAATTTCATGATCTACTTCAACATACACGTCAACTCGAAGTCAAAGTTCACATTCACTCTACTTCAGCATACAATCGAAGTCGATTTGGTTTCGGTAAGTAACAAATTTTTACGGTTGTGCAGAAAATAGAGCATTGCATCAGACAGAACAACGCGATTGACATCTACGAAGATTACTTCGAAGACGACTACGGTCCGTCACCGCTGCTGGCTGGGGAAGACCCCATCAAGACCGTGGACGTCGTCAGGGACCCTTTGGCGGGGGTTGGACTCGTCAACCCCACCGAGGCTTCCCCGAAGAAGACGTCGACTTCCACCAAAGAGTCCAGGACGGGAAAGAAAAACTGCCCTGGGATGATGAGCTCTGGTGGATCCGTCGATGAGACTCGCCACGCCAGAGACCAAAAGATGCCCAGAGACCACGCAACAGAAGGTGCTGTTGGGCTTGTTTAATGCTAGTTATCTCTATATATCGCAGTAAATTTTCTTTATTAGATTTTAATGAAGTAATCTTTGATCATGAGGCAGTTTATTTCATGATAGTTATTTCATGAGATAGTTATTTGATAGTTATTTTACGAGTAAAAACTCTGGCTGTTTTTGTTAGGTGGTTGTTAATCGTTAATGTTGTGCAATTTGATGATTCTCCCTATTTAAAATCGTTTAGAAAATTTCCAGAAACAGTACATACCATGACTCTTTTTGCTACATGGTTGTTAACTGATATTATTTAGTAATTTGATTTACATTATAATTTAAAAAAAATTATCTCGATTTTTAAGAAGATATGCTCGTCCGCTATTGTAGGAGGTACAAATTTAATAGTTGAGATCATTTTCCGCTGAGTATTTTCTCTCTTAAAATATCACCGCATATTTGAAATAAAAAATAAGAAAAATTTTGGCAAGACATGCCATTTCGCCTATGCACCCACTGTTCCGAACCGTATTTCTGCAAAGACACTTCCTCCATCGCAGACACAGCCCCGGCTGGTGAGGGCGAGAAGATCTCAAAACACGTCGCTGAGCAGCCAAAAATGGCAAGCCTATTCCGAGGCCGAGGTGTGACCAGCATCGACTTTGGGCCTGGAATGAACGCGAGGAAAATAGCGGCCGCGTACAGCTCCACGATCTTCCAGTGCCCTCTAGTTGACGTGCCTCGAACTGCCTACGTGTGGGACATCAGTAAGTCACCCGCACTCATCCTGAGCGATGTTATATATTTTAAGTTGCATCTGAACCGATGCAACTTAAAATATATGACATCGCAAAGCGAAAGCGAATCTTTGAAGCGAAAGTTATCTCGAGATTGCTTCAGTAAGTGACGCTCAGTGATGGTGAGCCATATCATGTAGCGCGTTCTAAGTTCCTCATTAGTTTGCGATTCAAGCGAACAACTGACCCGTTCACATACACTTTAAATTGTATCGGCTCCTCGCTGCGAAAGTTGCCGCAAGATTGCTTCAGCAGGTGACCCTCAGTGATGGTGAACGATACCACTTTTTTTAAATATTGTCGTTTTCTCATAGGAAAGTTTCCTCGAAATTACTTCACTGAGTGACTCTCAGTGATGGTGAGCGATTTCACATTTTTTATATAGCATCGATTTAAGTTACCTGGACATTGTTGAACTTGAATTCCGTATTTGTTTTATGAAGCACACAGACTAATTTTGACAAACACCTCACACCACGCAATTTTAACTACACCGACCTTGATGCGACATCCGTGAGAAAGGATGATGAAAAGTTAGAGCTAATGAAACTACTGTTACGAGTCTGGCGCTGATAAACTGATATTCATTTTTCGTCATAGCAAAATTTGTTGTGCGTTCTATTGAAATGCGAGCACGTTTACACATACGGCTCGAATAATTTTTCATAAGGGTTTGAGCATGAATATGCAAAATTTATCATTTGATTGAAAATATGTTAGAACAGATTGAAAATTCACTGAAGAAGATTAAATTTCCTCATCATCGACCAAGATGACGATATCGAAAAAAAATCCGATCATTTCTGAAAAAAAAAATCATTTTATTTCACAGAATTGCACAGAACATTTTCCGACAAGCAAGAGATATAGTTCATAAATCAATAAATGCTAGCGTGCGCCACGCATTCTTGACTCTTTCCTTATTTAATCTCTGATATTAATGTAGGTAAAATCCAACTAACAGCCTCATGCAGTCTTCGTGTCAGGTTTTTCAGGTGTCTCAGGCACATATTAGGAATACGGTATATTAAAAATATGGCAGAAGAAAATTTCAAGCATACTCAGTACCTTCGTACAGAGATCACGTGAAATCTCTTCTTGAAATGTGGCCAGCGTAACCCACATTACTTTTAGAAGGGAAGCAATAAACCGATTGTGACTACCTACATTGAATTATGAAAATAAGCTCGATTAACGCGCTAATTTACCTTCTACTCTAATCAACCACTTTCTCAACATAATTCTTTGGGATTTATCATAAATAACTGTTTTATTTGTCATTGGCTTGCTTTGTCTTTGAACAAAAGGACGAATAAGATTCAGTTTTAATATCCAGGCTCCACAAGCCGCATCGACGTGAGCCTGGAAGGCCCTACATGGACCCACACGCTGCGCTACAACGCCAAAGAGCCGAACATCATCGGTGCAGGTGGGGAACTTTCCTATGCGTATTGCTTTGTCATTTTTGAACGCTTTTGGTTACCATGACGTTCTGGTTAGCTGTGCTAAGTTGAGTTTCGTCGTCGTGCTCAAATTGATTTAGTTCGACGTGATTGAGAATTTAGAAAAACTGTGGTGCGTAGCGTTTTTCGAACATATGTTTTCTATCATCTATTACTTCCTTCTAAGTCACATTATGTCGAATCTCACACTCATAACGAAGATGAGTCAGCATTTTGAGCTGATGTTGAGCTAAGATTTTTTTCTAATGACGTGAGCTTTTATTGTTTCATTGAAAATGACTTGGGCAGTTGAACAACCCTAGAAAACAAACCAAATACTTAGCCTTACGTATATGTTGAAGTGTACGCTCATAAATTGAATCTTCGAACTAGGTGTCCAAGAACTTCGTTTTTCTAGTTTTTTAAGATTTTATGCCAATCCATTATCATCAAATTATGCATCTTCAACTATTTTTTTTTAAAGTCGCGAGGGCATCCATGATTTTAGCCGCCCAGAGCATAGGTTATACTTCGAAAATCATAGAGAAGTTACACTAAGACGTATAGCCTAGAGCGGGAACATTTAAAGCTTCAGGAACACTTATCACGCGGGCAGTATCGGTATACAACTTATCACGTTTGGTTTGGTGCCATGTCGGCCTTCAGGCCTGAGGAATGGCCAGGTCTGCTGGTGGGACACGCGATCGGGACCCAAACCTGCCGCTCTGTCGCCCCTGGGCGCCTCCCACAGGCAGGTTGGTGGCTCTCTTGAGTCTCTACCCGGCCACTTATGCACCACTTGAGTCGTGCACCAGCGTTATTATCCTACGGGAAGATTTTTATGTGCAGTGGAAATAAGAATAGGCTTTGTGTGAGATTTCCTAGGAGCAGATTTTCGTTTGAAGTAGAAATGAGAATTGGCTCTGTGTGACATTTGCTATGAGCAAATTTCCGTTTAAAACATTTTGTAGAGGAAATAAAAATGGGCGCTGCTGGGTGTGAGCTCTTGTGACTTGTGGCTGGATGGAATTTTGATTTCTTGTGATATGTGAGTGGATGAACGGACTTTTGGGCAATTGTGACGTGTGTATTGCTTATATGAAACATTGAGCTCTAGTAATATGTAGCAGTATAAACTTTTGGAATTTTGAGCTGTTAATCTATATGTGGCTGAATGGAGCTTTGAGCTGTTATTCTATATGTGGCTGGATGGAACTTTGAGCTGTTGTTCTATATGTGACTGGATGAAACTTTGAGCTGTTGTTCTATATGTGACTGGATGAAACTTTGAGCTACTGTGACATATAGCAGGATGGAATTTAGAACTGTTATAACATAAATCTGGACAAATATTTGAACTGTTGTTGTAAGACGGTGGACGGAATTTCAAGCAAGCAGTAATGAACAGCAGCGCGTTTGTTACAATAGTAGATACAAATGTATTGTTGAGTTCATTTTCTGCTGAGGGTTTTCTTGTTTAGACGTTTAAAAATGCAAATTTGTGAGAGAAATATCACCGCACATTTGAAATGAAAGGAAAAAATGAGATTCAGACATCGGAGTGACCTAGTGTTGAGTGCAGGTGGTGACCGGCGTGGGGTGGGTGCCGGCCAAGACGTTCTATGAGCTCATCTCCGTCGCCATGGACGGCCGGGTAAGTTTAACTACACTCAAAATAACTTTAACGACACTCAAAATAACATTAACTACACTCAAAATAATTTTAACTACACTCAAAATAACATTAATTACACTCAAAATAACTTAAACTACACTCAAAAAACCTATAACTACTCTAAAAATAATTTGAACTGCACTCAAAATAACTTAAACTACACTCAAAATAACTTAAACTACACTAAAAATAATTTTAACTACACTCAAAATAACTTTAACTACACTCAAAATAACTTAAACTACACTCAAAATAACTTTAACTACACTCAAAATCACTTTAACTACACTCAAAATAACTTTAACTACACTAAAAATAACTTTAACTACACTCAAAATAACTTTAACTACACTCAAAATAACTTTAACTACACTCAAAATAACTTTAACTACACTAAAAATAACTTTAACTACACTCAAAATAACTTTAACTACACTCAAAATAACTTTAACTACACTCAAAATAACTTTAACTACACTCAAAACAATTTTAACAAAAAAACTACCCTCAAAAGTAAGTTTAGCTGCACTTCAACTCATCGAATCTTTTACTGAACTAATTTAACGTTTTGTTCTGATAAAATGAGTAAATAATGTTAAAAAATGAATTGACTGTGTGATTTTTAGAATATAATTTTAGTGGAAACAACACATAAAATGCCAAAAAAGAATTGAACTGTTTGACTAAGAACCTAAAGTAAAATAAAGATTGAAAACCGATTTTATTCATTTACAATATGATAATGTACAATAAGCATGCATGCACCTATGAACAAACACTCTATCTATTACATAAGAGACGCCTTTTAAACAATAATCAATTTCTCCAGATCTTTTCTTTTGAGTTCAAGCTGTTGATAACTCGATACGCAGAATATGAACACGTGCAGTAATTTTAGAATAATTTTAACGGACAAGAATTTGCGTAGGTGTTGCCTGGTGTTGCCAGCGTAGGCAACACCATTTACGTAGGCAACGTAGGTGTTGCCTGGTGTTGCCAGCGTAGGCAACACCATTTGCATAAGCGACGTAGGTGTTGCCTGGTGTTGCCAGCGTAGGCAGCGTAAGTGTTGCGTAGGTGTTGCCAACTTTTTCGCAGGATGGTTTTAGCCGCCCAAGATAGGCTTCTGCACTGAGCGGCCAAAATCATAGATGCTGCAGCCAAAAAGTTACATAGGGTAGAATATTAGCTGTAAAGTTTATTCTCAAGTGTAAAGATATCTACCATCAAATAGTGAAATCTTAATAGAGAGTAAGTCGTAACAAAAATTTGCCTAATCAAAAACAACTTTAGCTGCCCCGCTCTTGACTGTCCTACATCCATTTGAATACTATCTGTCGATAAAAGATAATTTCAATTCACTGCCCTACCAGGAAAATGTCTGACAGAAGCCATACATGGTATCAGTAGAGCGATGGTTACGGGAGAATCATGGTACGGGTAATCTACCCGGCTTTATTTTTAACCTTTTGTAAGGTACAGGATCAATGGCATCAATAGGTAGGTGGAGGAGACAGCTCCTATATTTCCTCATTCTGAATGTATTTCATTTTGCATAACAGCCGCCCGTTATGTTTATCGCTCAGAAGCTGAAGAAAGAACTGTTTAAAAATACAGAACGCGAGTGTATGCACTACCGAATCGTTTCCCCGAATGCTGTCTACATAAAATCTCGGACATGGATCTAATACGGACAGGACACCGTTATCATGACATCATTTTCGAGCTCTATTCAATCTTCTCTTGTGATTTTTACGAACGAACTATTTTTGCAAATTACAAATTAAGAACTTGAAAGAGTACTTGAATGTATACTTCAAAATGAGAAGAAAGTTTGAACGAATGAAAATAGAGTACTACTATAAAAATGAAAAATACTCAAAAGTGCTCACATTGAGGTATAACTTTTTAAGAACTCAAATAAATAATGTTAAGATACAGTTCTCATAAAGATTGATAACATGAAAAGACATTTCAAGAGTTGATATGATTGTAAAGTTATGCTTAAGTATTCATCACCGAACATTTCACTATTCACGATGCGTATACTTGTGCGCTTGTGGAATTTATGAAATTTTTACCTCAGGATTTTTAATCTGTTTCACAGTTTCACCTTCATGGATGGATCTTTTAAAACCCAAAACGCTTACAACTAAATACGTTCATGATTTTGTTGTTTCTCATTTGTGTATTAATAAATGTAAGGTTGATACGTACCACACGAACCCGTTTTCTAAGAAATATGTAGGTGCGCGCGCATTGCACGCTCTGAACAACTGACAGTGTAGGCCGGACTTCTGACCTCTCTTAATATCTACACTACACATGAATCCCAGGGCCTTGACGTTTGTATTTGCACAATTCTATTTTTGCTGCTGTTCAAAAGTTTCGCGCTCTGGTTTTTGGGTTAACATATATATATATATATATATATATTTTACTCCCTATTTTTATCGAGAGTTCACAGTCTAGTAAACTCCCAGAAACAGATACTGAATCTGGTACGAGAAGCTGCTGCTTCCACAAGTTGAAACGAAATAAATGTACACAAGGAGTTCCGAGACTCGAACTCAGGACTTATAAATTACCGAGCCGGCACGCTATCGATTGCGCTACCAATCACCCTAAAAGGTGACCGAAGCCCAACGACAGCAATGCTTGGCCCAGTGCAGGTACGTGCTGTCCCGACATATATTTTACTCCCTATTTTTATCGAGAGTTCACAGTCTAGTAAACTCCCAGAAACAGATACTGAATCTGGTACGAGAAGCTGCTGCTTCCACAAGTTGAAACGAAATAAATGTACACAAGGAGTTCCGAGACTCGAACTCAGGACTTATAAATTACCGAGCCGGCACGCTATCGATTGCGCTACCAATCACCCTAAAAGGTGACCGAAGCCCAACGACAGCAATGCTTGGCCCAGTGCAGGTACGTGCTGTCCCGACATATATTTTACTCCCTATTTTTATCGAGAGTTCACAGTCTAGTAAACTCCCAGAAACAGATACTGAATCTGGTACGAGAAGCTGCTGCTTCCACAAGTTGAAACGAAATAAATGTACACAAGGAGTTCCGAGACTCGAACTCAGGACTTATAAATTACCGAGCCGGCACGCTATCGATTGCGCTACCAATCACCCTAAAAGGTGACCGAAGCCCAACGACAGCAATGCTTGGCCCAGTGCAGGTACGTGCTGTCCCGACATATATTTTACTCCCTATTTTTATCGAGAGTTCACAGTCTAGTAAACTCCCAGAAACAGATACTGAATCTGCACTGGGCCAAGCATTGCTGTCGTTGGGCTTCGGTCACCTTTTAGGGTGATTGGTAGCGCAATCGATAGCGTGCCGGCTCGGTAATTTATAAGTCCTGAGTTCGAGTCTCGGAACTCCTTGTGTACATTTATTTCGTTTCAACTTGTGGAAGCAGCAGCTTCTCGTACCAGATTCAGTATCTGTTTCTGGGAGTTTACTAGACTGTGAACTCTCGATAAAAATAGGGAGTAAAATATATGTCGGGACAGCACGTACCTGCACTGGGCCAAGCATTGCTGTCGTTGGGCTTCGGTCACCTTTTAGGGTGATTGGTAGCGCAATCGATAGCGTGCCGGCTCGGTAATTTATAAGTCCTGAGTTCGAGTCTCGGAACTCCTTGTGTACATTTATTTCGTTTCAACTTGTGGAAGCAGCAGCTTCTCGTACCAGATTCAGTATCTGTTTCTGGGAGTTTACTAGACTGTGAACTCTCGATAAAAATAGGGAGTAAAATATATGTCGGGACAGCACGTACCTGCACTGGGCCAAGCATTGCTGTCGTTGGGCTTCGGTCACCTTTTAGGGTGATTGGTAGCGCAATCGATAGCGTGCCGGCTCGGTAATTTATAAGTCCTGAGTTCGAGTCTCGGAACTCCTTGTGTACATTTATTTCGTTTCAACTTGTGGAAGCAGCAGCTTCTCGTACCAGATTCAGTATCTGTTTCTGGGAGTTTACTAGACTGTGAACTCTCGATAAAAATAGGGAGTAAAATATATGTCGGGACAGCACGTACCTGCACTGGGCCAAGCATTGCTGTCGTTGGGCTTCGGTCACCTTTTAGGGTGATTGGTAGCGCAATCGATAGCGTGCCGGCTCGGTAATTTATAAGTCCTGAGTTCGAGTCTCGGAACTCCTTGTGTACATTTATTTCGTTTCAACTTGTGGAAGCAGCAGCTTCTCGTACCAGATTCAGTATCTGTTTCTGGGAGTTTACTAGACTGTGAACTCTCGATAAAAATAGGGAGTAAAATATATGTCGGGACAGCACGTACCTGCACTGGGCCAAGCATTGCTGTCGTTGGGCTTCGGTCACCTTTTAGGGTGATTGGTAGCGCAATCGATAGCGTGCCGGCTCGGTAATTTATAAGTCCTGAGTTCGAGTCTCGGAACTCCTTGTGTATATATATATATATATGTACAGGGAGTTCATGGGAATCGAACTCGTGACTTATAAGTTACCGCGCCAACACGCTACCGACTGCGCTATCAATCACCCTAAAAAGGTGATCGAGGCGCAACGAAAGCAATGTATGGCACGGCGAAAGCGGGCTCATCCGTCCACGCATATAATTCCCTTATGCGCGGTAACTTATAAGTCACGAGTTCGATTCCCATGAACTCCCTGTACATTTATTTCATTTGGAAAAATACCTCTGCGTGGACGGAGAGCCCGCTTTACCAGACTCGTAATTGTTTCTGGGGGTGATAAGACTTCGAGCTCTTGATATATATATATATATATATATATATATATATATGTATATATATATATATATATATATATATATATATATTAGTATAAGGAGGGAACAACCCTTCTTTTATGCATACATTATTAAAAATTTGACCATAAGTTATGTTAGTAGAAGACTAACTACTAACATAACTTATGGTCAAATTTTTAATAATATATAAATATATATATATATATATATATATATAGAGGTGATGCAGAGAAAATATATTCGCAAAGCAGAACAGGCAAAAAATTATTGTCAACCAGAAAATCACACACACAAGAGAATGTCTAAGACAAAAGTACTTGGCTAAATCTGATAACAAGTTATCAGTATTTATTGCCATGTCCTTCATTTGGGATAACAGCACGGAAACGCTTGTTGCAACTGGAAATTAATTTTAGACACGCCGCTCGTGATATCTTGTTCCACTCTTGCACATGAAGATAATTCTCAATCATCAAGATCCTTTAGACTCCTTTTGTGCGCAGCAGTTTTAAGTATTCGCTATAAATTTCCGGTGGGATTGAGGTCATACGATTGGCTAGGCCACAAATGGACATTGATTTTCGTATTTGCAAACCATTCTTTTGTTCATCCCCAGCATGTTTAGGCTCATTGTCCTGCTGAAAGTTTCACTTGCGTCACCCGTAAAATTTGTGCCCAGAAGCAGCTGCCACTACAGTATCTTAAACCCTTATCTGTAACGTACATAATGCCACTTAACATAGTGTGCCTGTACATAGAACTATTTATTTTTTCATCAATGATTTGGAGTCTATTAATTTTTTTATCAATGATGTGAAGTTCCCTTGCATCATGGACAGTAAAACAGCCCCAAGCTATGATGCTGCCTCGTCCGTGCATGCTCTCCCCAAACAAACAGAGCTTTGTTTTAGCAGAAAAAAGAAGTTCTGTGTGGAATGAAGGCATGTAGAACACTGCGATGCAATTCTCTACTCACAGTTTTTCAATCGACCTAAATTTTTCCCCCTCCCCCCCTCACTTATATCTGTAATGTCTCCGTCCCTTGGCGTATATGAGATTGTCCGAATCTCTTGATTGCCCCGGTCTCTTGATTGCCCCAGTCTTTTGATTGCTCCAGTCTCTTGATTATTATTATTATTATTAAATCAAGCAAAGCAACCCCAACGGGACGGATCGTGGATCCATAGATTTCACATAGGAAACCTCGCCAGCATCAACTCCACGAATAGTGAAACAAAAGCAAAGAACAAAAAAAAACTAAAGGAAGAAAGCAGGAGAAGGAGAAGGAGAAGGAGACATCAACCACGCAACAACCTGACTATTCCACAAGCAGTTCAGAATGGAACTTTAACGCGTTCAGTAATTTGCCCGTAGGTTAATCCTTAATTAGGAAGAGCAACTGTTTGGTTCGTAATAGCTTCGGATATTTCTTTGACCTTTCGCATTGTACTGTATTCACTGAGCATGCATCCTTAACAAAATCTGGAGAGGTAATGATTGCGCCGATCATAGTTTGTTTCCTTCATGCGTACTTCGGGTTATTTCTCAAAGCTTAATAAGTAATTTGTGATAAATATATTCAAATTGTGTGCTGAAATAATGATTTAGCGTAATATTAATTTTGGCCTAATACTTTTGTCTCCTACACACCTTATTTATAACAACGAGCATCAGTCGAATCAAATCCGTCAGACCAGGCCAAGACTAAGGACTTGCAGTCAGCCAGCCTCCTGCGACAAAAGTCACTCCCCCGCAGATCTGCTGGTGGGACACCCGCCACTGACACGCATCAGTCAGACAAAGTCACACTAAGACAACACATCACACCTACAGTCAACCAACACCCAACGACATAAGTCACTTCATTGCAGATCTGCTGGTGGGACACCCGCCAGTTTGCCGCCCCCGTGGAGACGATCCAGCTGGTGCCCGGCAAGCTTCCTGCTGGGGACGCGCCGCCACCTGCGGCAGGTGGGTGCTGGTGGGTGCACGTCGAAGGTGAGGTGGGGATGCCGTAGAATTCAGAGAGAGGAACTCAAAAACTTTCTATCTTCAGTTTTGAAACGCGCGTCGCAAGAAAATTAGATTTTCGTGAACTTGAATATTGAAAGGAGCTGGAATATATACGGCTGCTTGAAAGCACATGAAAGTCGAACAAAAGATGACTGATTTCAAATTGTTTTACTTACATGGTTACCAGGGCTGAACCAGGTAGTTACCACAGCGAGAAACAGGTAGTTAACAGCGGTAGAAGCCATACAATAGTTACTAATAATAAAAATTGGTGTTCACCTAGGCAAGAATCGGATAATTACCAGGGACAGACACTGGTAATTACGGAGGACAGAATCATCTTGTCATTGCAGACAGAATCAGGTAGTTACCATAAATTTAATTTAGTGATAGTTACGACAAATTTTGCATAACATTCGTTTACTTTCCTATTGTCGTAACAGACAGCGTAACACACTTAAGCACAGAAATTTATTGAAGGCGTAACGCAGAAATTTATTGAAGGCGTAACACAGAAATTTATTGAAGGCTTAACACAGAAATTTATTGATGGCGTAACACAGAAATTTATTGATGGCGTAACACAGAAATTTATTGATGGCGTAACACAGAAACTTACGGAAGACGTGACACAGAAATTCTTTACAAGAGGCCAGCAGAACTCAACTGAAAGCGCACTACAAATATTACCTGAAGATATAGCAAAAAAATTCCATGAAAGCGTCCGAACAATTCAAAAAACGAGACCAATTCATTGACCACGACTCATTTTCTTACAATCATTTCCATAATTTTTGCGGTATATTTAAATTTATTGATGGCACCCACAGAAGGAGAGGGCGCAGCGCCCGCAGTGCGCCCGATGACGGGCAGCAGCATGGCGCCCGTGGGGGGCGCTACGGCGAAAGTGTTGGTGGGCACCGAGCAAGGCGCCGTGCTGGCTGTGAACCGACGGGCACGGAACCCGGGGGACAGAGTTGGTGAGGGGGACAGAGTTGGTGAGGGGGACAGAGTTGGTGAGGGGGGCAGAGTTGGTGAGGGGGACAGAGTTGGTGAGGGGGCAGAGTTGGTGAGGGGGACAGAGTTGGTGAGGGGGACAGAGTTGGTGAGGGGACAGAGTTGGTGAGGGGGACAGAGTTGGTGAGGGGGACAGAGTTAGGGTTTACAAATAAAGTGAGAGGGCAAAAGACTTGGGGAGATGAAGACAAAGTTCGAGTCACAGCTCTCCAGTTACCTCGAGATGCTCCCCAACCCCAGAAAGTCCCCACCACGACTCCTAGTGACCCCAAACTCCCCCCAGGCCCCCCCTACGGCGCCCACTACGCCCCCGTGTACAGCGTGCAGCGCAACCCCGCCTTCCCCAAGAACTTCCTCACCGTCGGGGACTGGACCGTGAAGCTCTGGACGGAGGACTTCTACAGCTCCCCAATCCTCAGCACTCCCCCCTCTTGTGCTAAGGTGCTCTTGTTGTTCTTTGCTCTTTGAAACCGTCAATTTGATCTATTGTACTTGTCTTTTTTTCTTCACCGCTTTCAAGGTCTCTCAATTTATCGCAGATGCTTTGATTTCTCATACATTTACTTATCCTTTTCTCTTTCATTGCTTTCAAGTTCTCTTAATCCATCTGTGGTTCTTGTCGTCATAAGAAACATGAAAATGCATTTATCCTATGGCAGGCGATGATTGGAGTAATTATTGTTTCTATTTTAAGTGAAACCTAAGTTTTCTTTCACGACATTTAATTTTCGTGTTGTTTTTGGTTTTACTTAACTCTTTACACTTGTATCTTACCAATAAACACCGACATCAAACAAAAATACATGAGTACCGAGGAGTTAAAAAGTGAATACACATTTTAGGGCACGTTCTATACTTATCAGTAGTTAATGAATGTTAATTACATACTTGAGTTTACAAGACTAGTTCTAAGCCCCATAGGTGTTATACAAAATAATTAACAGCTTGCAGTAACGTTTTACAATTCTTCAAGAACGATTTTCATCTAACTGTCCATGAATGAAAATTATCATTCATTGAACCATTGACTTGAGTGCACGAGGTGTATGTTACTGTTGCGGTATGCTTAGAACACGGTTGTCGTGAACCTGCTCTGCTAAATTTAAGACGGACACTCCTCTGAAAATTATTTATTATAACCAAGAATCTCCATTTAAAAGTTCCTTCATTTCCTAGAAAAAAAATTCGCACATTCTCCAAACAGGTGGCAGAGAAGCACCATGCATAATTTTTAGAAGCTTCATCCTTTCCCACTGAATCAGCAAAAAGCTTTAATTTATCCTACCGAATCGTCAAAAGTTTCAGTTTCCCTACTGAACCAGCAAAAACCTCCATCTTTCCTACTGAATCGGCAACAGCTTCATCTTTTTCGACTAAATCCGTAAAAGATCCCATTTCCACTAGTAGATAGGCTTAAGCTTGACTTAAAGACCCAAACACATCAAACTAATTTCCATCTTATAAAGAAATCTAAAGATTGCCGACCCACTTACGAGAGCTCACGGTAACTGGAGGTCAAACACAACCGGGACATCCTTCATCACCAGGAAGAAGTGAGAATAGAGGTTCAGTGTCAGTGTTTGTGTCAGTGCTTGAGATATCAAGACAATAACGCCATGAACCCAATCATGCATTACAGTCTACAACGGTGCCAGCTTTTCATAACTTTCCAATTGGAAAACTCACAATAGTGTGTCAGTTTAGTAGTAGTTGTTTGAATATTGAGATTATTATCGCCACATTGTATCAGTTCCCAACAACGCGACAAATGCAACATGTCAGCTTAGACCAAATTGCAACAACATTGCCATGAACATCCCCACCTTGCACCAGCCCCAACAACACTACCAGCGCACAACATGTCAGTTTAAACCAAATTAGTACAATATTTGGTATCAGTGTTCAACAAGAAGACGAGCGCAACAACATACGAGTTTGCATAAATTGCAACATCATTGCCCTGAACAATCCCACATAGCACCAGCCCCAACAACACAACAAACATACATTTGTTGCCACCCAAAAAGAAAAACGCACGTTTGTCCCTAGCTGTCGTGCGCAACCTGGTCTCCGTCGCGCTGCTCCGTGCTGCTCACGGGCCGCATGGACGGCGCCCTCGACATCTGGGACTTGTTGTGTCGGTGGGACCGGCCGCAGCACAGCTTGCAGGTGGTGTATGCTGTGTACAGGTGGTGTGTACTGTGTACAGATGATGTGTGCGGTGTACAGGTGGTATGTGCGGTGTGCAGGTGATGTGTGCGGTGTGCAGGTGATGTGTGCATGCTACAGGTGGTGTATGCTGTGTGCAGGTGGTGTGTACAGGGTGGCCCAGAAGTAACTGACCCTTTTAGCTTGCGAACTTTGTTTTATTTGAAAGAATAACATTTGTATGGTTTATTTCGGTCTCTTATTTACTCAACTAGCAAATTGAAAGGGTCAGTTACTTCTGGCCCACCCTGTACTGTGTACAGGGGGTGTGTGTGGTGTGCAGGTGGTGTATGCATGATAAAGGTGGTGTGCGCAGGCTACAGGTGGTGTACGCAGGCTACTAAGCATAGTATAAGTGGTGTATGCTGTGTACAGGTGGTGTGTGCAGGCTACAGCTGGTGTATGTATAATTCTATGTCGTGTGTTTTTATAATGATCACTTCATCACTTCAACAAAACGAAATGCATGTTGATTGATTAAATATGTAATCTTTTTAAACCGAAGACTGTTAATTACAAATTTTTTCAGCCCCAATTCCATCTAAGTTCTGTCAGTTCGCGTTTCCCCACTACAACGCAGAATATCTACGGAATTTGCCCCTAACATTTAACTATCTATTGATCATCTCACCATCTTGAAAATGAAATCTGGAGAAGGGTCACCAAAGGATTGAAACTATATGCGGCAGCCATGATTTTACTGAGCATAGGTACGAACAGCAAAAAATGAATGGAACATTAAATGTATGGCTTGGCCAGCACGGTTCGCCCCGATGACGTAGCGGTGGGCCCGGAGTTTTAGCTGCGGGCCAGCGCGGTTACCCTCCGCTCTCCTCCAGCTCGCTTCAGGAAGTCTGAGCCAGTACTCGTACCTTCAAGAGAAAATATAATTTTAAGATTCAATTTTTATACCTTGCAGGGAAACTAAATGGTCATGCTGACGCGGCTCACAAAACTTTAGGAAAAGATTTAAGATTACTCTATTTTACGAGCCTGCAGTAGCTGAACAATATTAGCCCAAACAATGGCATTTAGCTAACCAGCTAGACTGGTTGCTAGGTTACAAAAGAGTTTAAGCTTATTTGAGCCTAAGGTTTTATGTTATGTACGGCTCAGACAAAATTTAATTTATAATATCCGTTCGCACTGGCAATTATTAAAATAATCGACGCACTGAGATGGAAAGAGAACACCGCACTGGAATTGCTTTCCAACTCACCATAAAGGACGTGCTTAGAAGGCCGTTCCTCCGTGCAGTAGGGCTCAAGAGACGTGCGCCAGCCGAGGAGTGCCGCTGAGCCGCTGCAACGCCTCCACTGCGTGAGGCGAAGACAGAATGGCGCGAAGTCGCTGCAGGAACTTCTCCTTGCCGCGCCGGGCCACGAGAGCGCAGAGCTGCCCCGGCTCCAATCTTCGGTTTGGAGCTTCACGAAGAGCTTACATGGTTATGAAGAAGTTCGTATTTTCACGATAGTTGACATCCAATTTTTCTTCATAGAATAATAAACAAAAATAGAATCTTGAATGAAAATGTCTTACGTCTAGGTCCCAGGTAAACGACGATGATGTCCCGAAACCAAGGAGAGCTATTGGAGCTTCCTTTCCTGGTGACCGAGTGCTGAAGCCTGAAGCGCTGAAGTGCTTCCAGCTCTCAAGTGTTGAAGCGCCTGCAGAATCTGATAATTTTCGGTAGAGCTCGTTTGCGTTTTTAATCTGCAGGTGACTCAAGAAGAAGAGCGGTAATCAAGAACAGCAAATGTATCAGGGTTAGGCTTGTTGGTAGACAAGCCCAGCACAAGCGTTAACTCTTTCCATAGTGCGTTTAAATTTTACTATTGAAATTAGATTTGTTTATATTGGTGTCACAAAAATTAAACTTACATTTTGCCCATGGCTCGTTTTATTCTACACACCATGGCCCAAATGGAGCTAATGTCTACGGACTTTGCTCCTAATATTTAACTTACTTTCGGTAATGTGCATAAAACCGAAGTTCAAAAAGAGGATTTCAGCATTAGAAACCCGGATAAATTTCTATAACAAACTTTTAATTTTCTTGGTTTTATTCATAGCATTTAAGTGTAACTAAATAATTTCTAAATATCATCACGTATAATTCTTAACGTCTGGTCATTTGCGATTATACAAATCATGACGGTATACGATTGTTACATTTATAATTACCTGCGCTATTAAAGTAATAAATTCATATCATGATTTCATCAAGTTAAATAAATGATTCATGTCTTTGGGAGCATGATAAATGCATTTACTTTTCTGTAGGAAACCCGAGTATGACAGAACTTTTTACCTCCAACCATCACCAAGCGAGATCCTTTGTAATAATGTAGAGTAATCTGTACAGTTTTAGCACGTTTCCTGTGAAGGTGGTCACTGAGGGGATTTTCATAATGCTACTGACTGACTAGAAGTCACTACCTCAATTGTCATAAATACTTAATAGAAGTTGAATGAAGGCATAACCCAGTCCATGTTAAATATTTTCAAAATTGCCTGCTAGTATTAAGTTCAAATTGGAATTAAACATTGAAATTAATTTTATACTATCGCAGGAAACGTTTTGATACCCAGTAACGAGCGAAGTTTGAGCTCGTGAGAATTTTTATTTATTTAATTAATGACTAAAATATATTTTACATTGTATTTTAATTTTGACGCATCTTGAGAACAGGGTAATTATGCTTCACGGTGGAAGAAGCCAGGAAGGTTCAAACCAGTCTTTTTTGTCGACCGTTTGGCAATGGTGACGTCATGGCAACGAGCCAATAGCAGCGTTCATATTGCATCTCGCAACACCGCTAGCCCCAAATCTGACACCCCTATTGGCCCAACGATATTTCACATGGGTGACGTCATAAAGTTTGTTTGAAATAAAACCTTACTATTGCCTAGCCGAACAAGAGGAGGCGCATTTTCCCTCATAGAAATGTCTTAACCATGCACAACAATGCTAGCCCCAAATCTGGCACCACTATTGGCCCTACGACATGTCGCAATGGTGACGTCATAAATTTAGTTTGAAATGAAGCCATTCTATTGGCTGTCCGAGCAAGAGGAGGTGTATTTTCCCCATAGAAATGACCCTGCCTTGTTTCCTCTACTGTGTGCGCAGGTGACGGACTGCAGCATAGAGAGCGTGGGGGCCCACGACAGCGGGGAGCTGGTGGCCGTGGGGTCCCAGCAGGGGGCCATGGCCATCCTCAGGCTGCCCCCACACCTCGCCAGGCCCTTTGTGAAGGAGGACAAGGCCGAGTTCTCCTCGGTCAGTTGTGAGGCAGCTAGTTAATTGTGCGTAAGGTACTTAGTGAAGTATAAATTTATGTTACACTCAGAATCTTAATCCAAGACCATGCATATTATTCAGTTTCGATCTCGTTATGTGGTAGTACATACTTGATTATCATGGCGATTGTCTATATTTTAAAGACGAACAAGACCACAGGTCATGGTAGTGGTAATGAGTCTCATGGTAATGAGACCTGAGTTCAATTAATTTGAGATATCTCGAGTATGCCTTACTACCTGCCTACCTACAGGCATTCTTGTGTATCACGCTCTTAATAAATCTATGGGTCAAAACTTAGTCCCACTGTTGAGTTTCGTTCGCAAATAGATTATTTGTAAAAAATAAAATGGACGAAATATTATTCCTCGTTTTACACATATCCACGCAAATGGTCAATAGTTAGCCAATATCCAACAACAACTTTTAGAGATTTTATGTCGTTTTAAAAATTTATCGTCTGACAACTGCCACCTGCCTCCTGCCACCTGCCACCCGCCACGTGCCACCCACCACCTGCCATCTGCCACCTGCCACCTGCCACCCGCCACCTGCCACCTGCCACCTGTCACCTGTCACCCACCACCAGACGCTGGAGCGGGAGACGCGGCGGGAGCGGGTGTTGGAGGGTCGCCTGAAGGAGTCGCGGCTGCGGGGTCGCGTGAGGGTTCCCGCGCCTCCCCCTGTGGGGGCCGACCCCCGCACCCCCGAGGACCCCCTCCAGGTCGCTGGGGAGGCCTACCTCCTGGCTGTGGAGCAGGTGGGGTGCTGAGGGTACTGGGGGTGCTATGGTACTGGGGGTACTGGGGGTACTGGGTGTACTGAGGTACACTTAACCTAGTTGCGCACTTGACTGATCATTAAACTATTTATATGAATTTGATTTATTTATGTGAATCATTGAGTTTATTCACAAGTGAAAACTTAGATTTGCTCTAAAATTGTGGGTACACGTAGACGGCGATTCAAGCATCATAAGTTTCAAGTATGTGTTTGGTTTTCCCTCTTATATCTCATGCAATTAGTTCTTGAAGTTTTGCATTATTAAAGTATTGCAGTCATACATTTCATGCATGGGAGTGTTTGATTTTTTCTTGGTATATTTCATGAATTTAGTTTTTGAAAGCCCAAAAGATTTTAAACTTTTGCTAACTGAAAATTTTGCAGACTGTTACTGATGCCGAGTGTGTGTGTGTAGGCTCGAGCTGAGCTGGAGGCGGAGGAGGCAGCGGAGGAGGCAGAGCACTGGCAGGCAGAGGCGGAGGCGGAGGCAGAGGCGGAGGCGATAGAAGAGGAGCGAGAGGAAGATCTTGCAGTGAGTGGCTTCAGTTTGTGTAGTCTTCAGTGCAGCTTATTTTATACAATGTGTGTGGGCATGTGTTTTTAAAAAAAATCACTTCTTTAGTTTTGTCAAAAAATCTTAATCTCTTTTGTTGTTCACAGAAAGCAGATCCAAACTTCACAGATGTGTTCACTGCCAGTTTGAGATTACGAGGTCCCGTGATCGAGTTTTGAACGCTCTTGACGAGCAGCAAATTTGAAGTGCACAGTTTTTTCCTTCTACTTCAACTTTTTCCGTGAACCAAGACTCCGATAAATCACCATATACTCTGGCAGCATTGTTTATTAATGAGAGGAAAAAATTAAGACCCATAAGCATAAAAGTGAAATCTTGAGTAGATCTCCAGGGGCATAAGAGTGAAGCCTTGAGCAGATCTGATATTGAGCGCTATTGACTGGTTCTTGAGAACAACATGAAAAAAAAAACCTGTTTCATATTTTTCATCAAAAGACACATATGCAGTTCGTAAATTTGACTTATGCTTGCTTCTTATGTATAGGGGCATAAAAATTCAAAAAGAAATTGGTGTGTTCGCCCAGTGGAGGGTGTTGTAATATTTCTAAGTAGACATTATTATAGGGTTTTTGGCTGCTCACTTGAATGAATAAATTCAAGAAACACTGTTTTCTGGGCAGGACAATTTGGATGATTTTTCGTGCCTGATATTCATGTTTGAGTAACAGCGCGTATTGCTACGAAGTGAACCTTGCACTTCACAGCATCCACTACACAGTTTTTTCACCTTAGCAAGAGCCTACTCCCACTCCCTTCTTAAGCACATCATTTTGCGTGTGAGCTTACAACTTGCATTAATTAATGTATGATTAATGCCAGGTCGAGGCGGTCTCACGCTCTGAAATAGCATTTTGACACGCAGATATTTTCAATAAATTGCGTTTGGTCTCGGCCTTATATACTTGCGTGTGAATGCTGCTTTCGTTGAAGTGACTTGTTCAGAATGAGAGAATGTTCCGAAAAGTATTTCTTAATCTTATTAAGTTTCAACGTCTTATTCATAGATGAAATTTTATGTCCCTGAAATTTTTTTTAAATAATCAAGCTGAGGTTTTAAAAGTTTAAAAAACGCCTGCGTCAGGAAACTTTATGACGAGAAAACCGTAACTCTAGTAACATACTCCACGAAAGTTTTATCATTCCTGTTGTTATATTTAATTCGATTCTGTTAAACTCCTGCTAATTCTGTTGCCCACACATTACGGGCATGTGTTTGCACATTTCAGAGATGTGGTGTCCGTGCAGTTCCTTCTCGTAATGTTTCCTTCCCTTGCAGCTCTCGCCTAGTGAAGCCCTCGACGATCCCCATAGCTCCTCCAGTGCTGAACCTGAGCGTTAGGAGGCAGGTACGGTACGTGGCAGTTACCGTGACAAGCAGAAGTTACCATGATAACGACAGCTACCACGACAAGCAGCAGATACTGAAGTGTTGAGTCGACCAAGTTCATGATTTAATATTAAACTCAAAAGAATGCTGCAGCGCGTGCTGGATGATGGCTACATGTGCCCATTCTTCCAGTGTCCTTGCATCATCTCAGAAGTGTTTATTATGCTAAGTTTGTCATGGAATAATAGATATAATAATATTCAAAATAACATTTTTACCCCAACTTGTGTTTCTGTGGAGTTTTCAAACATTTGTGTTAAAAAGACGGAACCAAAAGGGTTACTCTTCTATCGAACTATAAGAGCTGTAACAATTGTCTAACATCGGTGTTGTTGATAGAATCATTCTATTGTTGTTAATAGAAGCATAATCTCGGAGTTGTTCATAGAATCATATTATTATTATTATTATTATTATATAAGAAAGTTTTAGCCTACCTTAACCACGACAAAGATGTTCTATGAGAGGAAGGAGGAAGGCACCATTTAGTATGGAGTTTAGGGAATGCGGAATCTATGCACAAGGTGCACAGAAACAGTAAGCTAGGAAAGAAGTTCATGAAACAAGAAAAAAGTTGAAGAAGAAAGTAGTAGGTGGTGAAAAACAGGACAGCAGTGAACCGAAAAAAGATGGTCCGTTACAAAACAAAAACCTATTTTATTACAACAAAAAGGAAGCCTACCTATCCTTTAGCTCGGGCCCTCAAATGGTTCCCCTGTAATAGAATCATAATAATTTTGTTCATTTAATCGTAATCTAGGTGTTGTTTATGAAAACATAATATGCAGTATTTCACAAAAAACTGGTCGACAGTAAGAGACATAATATATAATTCATAGATACTAATTGTTTATATATATTTTATATTATATATATATATATATATACAAAACACAGACCACTTTTTTGTGTGTCTCCTTGTGTTATAGAATGGCGTGTAGGAAAACTTAACGACTACGAATGAACATACTGTCACGATTGATGACGAAAATAATACTTTAACAAACCACGCCCGAATTACGGATGTAGCTGTGCAGCTATTTCGAGTGCAGGAACCCGACAGAAATACATCATCTTCATTAGAACGTCCGACTGCGCTCCTGTTTCCTTTTGCCCCAAGATCATCTCCCGCGGCCGCGCGGCTTGTTAACGTAAGTGATCCTGAGCGGACTTCAAATGAAATCATCCTCCGTTGGTTGGAGGACGAAACACAACTGGATTGTCATTTAGACCTCGAAAAAATGATGCTGGATCTTTTCTTCATTAAGAGCGACGTCTCAAAGAAGTGGAGAGCTTTTCTAATATTTTAGAGAATGTTCCAACTTCTCCATACCCAATGTTCAGCATATGTATGAACGTAAAGAATACGATAAAAATGAGTGTCTGCTGTGTTATCAATAAGAGAAATGGCGCCAGGGTCATATTAATACTACCAAAATAACAACAACTACATTATGCTAAAGTAGTTTTGCAGTGACGCATGTCTACTTCACGCAATCAAAAGCGTGCATTCACGCAAAAAAATAGAGACGCTCGCACCAAACTTGCACAGAACGCGTTTCGATCGTCTGGCCTGACTGCGTTTGTTTCATGGTTTTACAAAATAATAGTAGTAGTAGTAGTAGTAACATCAATTTGCTAGCGCTTCAGTGCCTGCACTGTGTCGTGGTAAATGGACTGGTAAATATGTCGCCTGCACTATGTCGCGGACTGGTAAATAAATCGACTAGCTTTTAATTTTCCCGTAGTGACAAACTCTTGAGTTTTGAAATTAAACGGGCTCCGAATTAAATATTTTTCCATGTAGTGCATGATCATGTGTTGAAAATATCTCGTATTTACTTTACGTGAAGAATTCGTCACCGGACTTTTCCAAATTCTAAAAGCTTATTCCAATCTAGAACTAACCTGTTTTACTTACTAGGGATACATTCCTCAAACATTAAATATCTTAACTTGGTATTGAATATGATTTGAATTATTTGAGTAAAAGTTTTGCACTCAGTCCTGTACAGTCAACGCAGCAACATGTGAGTGTGATAAACTTTCGAATAAAATAATTCAAATAGACCACCATCTCGAAACTTTCCGTCGTGCCTCCTACTGATGAATTTTGCCCAAACTTAACTTTTATTTTATGCTCGTAAATAGATTTTGCTACTAATGTCTATTTTTTAACTCATTGGCTGAAGAAATGCTTCAACATGTCGTATGAACAACTCCCTTCAAGACGATGTAGTCACATGACCCACAAAAATGTTACTGTCAATTTGTACTGAAAGCGTACATTTTCCATAAATCGACACCAAAAGTAAGCAGGTCCTGCACTGCAGATCATAACTGCCAATCAGAACTGCAGAGAGCAGTGGCTCCCAACCTGGGGTGCGAGACGATATCCCAAAGGAAACGAGAAAAATCCAGGTAAATAGTAGGATATTGCTGTATGTTGGGATTCTTATTTCAGGGGTACGAGGTTCAAATGAGTATCTTTCGGGGTGCGGGGGCGTCTATTGTACTAGGCTTAAGACACAATCTACTGCTGTATGACTCGTGCTAAATGAATTTTTGAATAAAAGATTAGGAATCTCTGGTGTAGAAAGCACACAATGCTCATCGACATTTCATGCACTCGTTCATTCAACACAAATAGCTTTCCTTTCGATTGGAATATGTTTTAAAAAAATTAAAAGCAACTTATTTACCACAAGTGATACAGAATTAAATTGTTTCATAAGTCTAGTACGATGGTCAAATTTGAGTATAGGTAACTGTGGGCCCGAATAAGTTCAGCGACTTCTGGGGCATCCTACCATCAACGTTATTCTAAGGTGTACAATAATGTTTAACCTAATTCACTTAACCTAGTTTCGCATTAGGCTGATCAATGAGATAATTGACTCGATATTTGATGCTTCATTTTACAATATAGGTCATATGGGCCATATTTAACAGTATATTCGATAAACGCTTTAAGAGCAGACTGAAGGTCGGCGATATTACTCATGGCAAATTACATCATCGGGACCAGTCATGTAGGAGGCAAGATTTGACTTGTAATCTTACACGACTAGTATTCTAATAGGAGATGAGATTAAAGATTTATTTTGAATACTTTGTAAGAATTACTTTCACGGATCTTTGCAAGGATTGAATTCCAAGTTTTAGTTCCAACGAATAGTATACTGTGTTTCGGCCGGGCCTTCGTATAATAAGGAAGCATGAATTTACTTCTATTTCGCGTTAAATGGTCGTGATGACCAGTTTGTGAAGTTGATAATTGTTTGAGGTTGTTGTCGTCATTGGTCAATGTTTTATAAATGAAATTATGCATGGAGTTTGTAGTGATTCGTAAGTTAAGTATTTGTAAACTTTTGAATGAATCATTTGTGTGAGCATTGTAATCTAGATGCTTTACCGCTCTGATGGCTCTCTCTTGTAGAGTAAAAAGTCTATTGATTTTATTTTTATCAGTTCCGTGCCATGCTTCTATTCCGTATTGCAGGTATGGTGAAATGAGCGTTAGGTGAAGCATTTGCAAAACTGTTCCAGGCAGGAAGTTTTCAACTCTTTAATAGGTTTAATATTTTAATTTTTAATAATAGGTTTAATAAAAAATCTATTTAAAAAAATAGATATACCGTAAATTCTCCTACTTTACGTTCTCAGAACTTATCTTTCTACTTGTACTTGAATGGGTAATCAAATTTAGAAAAACTTGACGTACAAATTTCTGCTTTTTTTCTGAATCACTTCTTAAGAAGCAAGAAAACGTGACAAACGAGATTGATCTGCGCTAAAGGCGTGATAATCTTTCACATTCGTAACGGTGATCTTCATTATGACTGGTTAACACATCCGCTACGTATAAAATTTGTAAATACATTTGCCAATTATTTTCACCCCAATATTATTTTGCCAATTATTTTCAGTGGTCCCCGTGGCGGAACGGTTAACAAGGCGCTTTCAAGGGAAGTTCGAATCTCGGCAGTGCCGCCTGGTGATTCTCCTCGTTGGGATAAGGGAGAACTCAGCCACAATTCTCCACTCTACCCAGGTGTCGGAAATGGGTACCGGCTTGACCGGGGGTAACCGTCATTGCGTCCTGGTGTTAGTTACGAGGCATTTGAAAACCCATGAACGAGATGATATGTATCTGGCTTGATTGGAATAAAGCGTCGTTAATAAAGTGGTATTCACTGACACATATCAGTTGCAAGATTATTTTTTCATCGGTGAAGTGAAATTTAGAGTGATGTGTACATTCCCACAAGGATGTTAGTTCAGCTGGTGACTTGTTAAATGCATTCGCTTTTAAATACAGATTTGACTAGTAAATTCCCTCCAAGCAGCGTGTTTTCACTAAGGTTTTTCACCAAGGAATACCTTCCTGCCACGTTCTGGCTCCTTAATACCTAAAGAAATTTAGCGGCAGTATTGGGACACGCTTGCAAAATCAATCGAAAAAGGGGAGAATTTACACCAGCCTAAGTTTAAGACTCCTATGTACTTTAAGCAATTTAGCGTAAGCGAGAGCAACCAAGTTTCCTTTCAGAACTCCACATGACCGTCAAGGAAAGACGCCAGAAATCTTGCCGGGCAGTCGAGAATATTTGCTCACTTGTGGTCCTGATCATGGTAGCCAGACAACAAATGCTCCACAAGAAATGTTCACCGCCACGTATCGAGCGTCTGGACAAAGTGGACCTCACTCCCAGGTTCAGTTTCCACCTCAGCTACCAAGAATTTCGTTCTCCTACGAGCACTTTTGCTCTACGTTGATTAGTAACCGCGCCAGAATGCATATGCTCGAGAGATAATCATCTCCTGCGGTGTAGGTACAACAAAAAAGGCAACTAAAGCACAGTTTTGGTGGACAAATTTACTCTCAGGTACGCGACTGGATCCATTTTTCTCACACACAAGAGCACAAAGTATTCTCGCCTACAACTAAAATACACCTCCCAGCGTTCCATCATACCACCCAGCTGTACTCGTAACCTAAAGAAAGCGATGACTAAGACGTGGTAAATGGGTGAAGAGATGAAGACCATTACTAACGAGGACGGTAATACAATTGTATAATAAAAGTTTTCAAAACCGCGGAATAAAATACAAGGAAATATGAATGAACGTAGAATCTACAGTACAAGTATCTCTAATTTAGAGACATTAGAAATCTCTGTGATAACTTGAAATTATCCACGCAGGATACTATT
Source organism: Morinoia aosen (assembly GCA_030386875.1). Lineage (NCBI taxonomy): Eukaryota > Metazoa > Arthropoda > Malacostraca > Amphipoda > Talitridae > Morinoia > Morinoia aosen. Next base: position 51,098,519 of record CM059564.1, read on the forward strand.
ATTGAGACAACTCATGAACTTCAGCAAGAAAACAGAAGTTGACCCAAACATCTAGTGATGCAGCAACTGAACTGAAAACTCTCACAAAATAGCTATGAAATTAAAAAATTTCCATTAAATGAACATAAATGATAAAACTGCGCATTGTGAAGACATAAGAGCTTCAATGAATTTGAACTTCCATTTGAGGAATGAGTAAATTTTATTCCGAGGTATTACAAGATGAAGCAATAATAGAATGCAGCATCTATCACAAGCGAGGGACGATGAGAATGTCGCGTGGGCATCACACGACACCGAGGGCTGGAAGAGAAGGGAGGCCTCAATGCCTGGGGCCGCCCCTGCCTCTCCCCCTGGGCCCGCCTCTTCCTCTGGGGCCCCCGCGCCCCCGAGGGCCACCGCGGCCACGGCCACGACCTGCACACACAAATTGCAATATTTTCACGACAGGAAAAAACACGAGCACATTCACACACAAATGTTGATACAAAAATTGTAATTTTTTCATGACGGGAGACGAACACGAGCACATTCACACACAAATATTGATACAAAAATTGAAATTTTTTCATGACGGCAGACGAACGCTAGCACTTTCACACACAAATATTGTTACAAAAATTGGAATTTTTTCATGACGGCAGACGAACGCTAGCACTTTCACACAAATATTGTTACAAAAATTGGAATTTTTTCATGACGGCAGACGAACACGAGCACTTTCACACACAAATATTGTTACAAAAATTGGAATTTTTTCATGACGGCAGACGAACGCTAGCACTTTCACACACAAATATTGTTACAAAAATTGGAATTTTTTCATGACGGCAGACGAACGCTAGCACTTTCACACAAATATTGTTACAAAAATTGGAATTTTTTCATGACGGCAGACGAACAAGAGCACTTTCACACACAAATATTGATACAAAAATTGGAATTTTTTCATGACGGCAGACGAACGCTAGCACTTTCACATACAAATATTGTTACAAAAATTGGAATTTTTTCATGACGGCAGACGAACAAGAGCACTTTCACACACAAATATTGTTACAAAAATTGGAATTTTTTCATGACGGCAGACGAACAAGAGCACTTTCACACACAAATATTGATACAAAAATTGGAATTTTTTCATGACGGCAGACGAACGCTAGCACTTTCACATTCAAATATTGTTACAAAAATTGGAATATTTTCATGATGGGAGACAACACAAGCACAAGGACACTATGATGCTAAGAAGAGGAAACTCAAAAAACCACTAAACCGACCAAATTATCATTCAACGATTATTATTCATCAAACAATCTGACATTAACAAGCAACCGTATCCTTATATAGAACTTGAATACCTAGATGAGAAAACTAGATGCACAGTACATTAACAGCTCAGCTATAGCATCAAATTCAAAATTTCTAAACATAAACAGCCCTGCTACAGCAACAAATTCCTGAACATTAATAGCTCTACTATAACAACAAATTCCTGAATGGCAACAGCCCTGCTATGGCAAATTCCTGAATACAACTGCAAAGCAATAACAACAAATTCATGAACACCAACAAAACAAAATTACACTCTGACAAGGAATAGAAAGACTGCCCTCACCTCGGCCTCTGTCACCCCGCCCCCGACGAGCCCGAGGCCCTTCATCAATAAGGAGGTTCTCCATAGGAAGAGCCTCAGGCAGGATGTAATAGCGAATGTTGTTGCCGCGAATGGTGAGGGAGTCGTAGCTGACGGGCTCGTGGTTCTTCAGGGTCATCTTGACGCTCTTCAGGTGCGTGTTCATCGCCACGTCCACACCTGCACACGTTCAGTTGGTCAGAACATATAAAACACTTCAAGCCTCTCTAACCACAACCAGTTGTTCCAGTTGTTCCAGTTTGGAACCAGTTGTTCCAAAGAAAAGAATGCACCAGCTAGCATGGAGTATAGAAAACTGGCAATCAATGCACAATTTATGTGCATAGAAACAGGATGTTAAATGTTTCTAAACCAAAATGAAATTTGAAGAAAATCAGACGTGCTGAAGACCAGACAGCAATAAAGAAGAAATAGACAATTCATAACGAAAGAAAAATCCTATTCTATGTATTTTGAGAAAAAGAGATGCATGTCTAACTCACAGCTCAGGAACTCCCTACATAACTAAAACAAATTTTCAATGGAACTTATTCAGCTCACAGATCAGCTTGTATTCTATCTTGATAACTTATTCTACACATTTCTTCACTTAGGAATTGGTGGCCATGATTCAATGCAAGCAACAACCTAGGCATGATACACTTTAGGTGAGCTATGGAGTATCATTTAACCCTTCAATGCCCTATAGGACTACATGTCCCTCTTTCAAAAACAGCCTCAATATATTCTATTTCTTAAATCTATTTCTTAATGTAATTTTTGAAGTTAACAGCCAAGTGACAATTTCTTCCTTACGTGATGTAGGTGACTACTTGTTGCCATGGCCAGCTTAGTAATAGTGATTGTAATATCTACAATATTAGTACAAATATCCTGACATTAAAGGATTAATGTATTCTAAGAAACAGAAGTGCCACAACAATTGGGTTATCTATTTACTAATACATCACAACATACTACATAATGAAATCATTTCCTGAACACTGTATAAGGGTATTATAGTTTTAATCCTAAAAAGTAGTACAATTTTAGTATAAATCATTTAGATGATTTCAAACATATTTAAGTGTTAACTTCAAACTATTTATGGTAGCATTCTAGGACCTAGCTGTAAATTATGAACAGATTAAAAACTTATAAACTGCAAAGAACTACAGCAAAATACCTTGAAATTTTGAGCACACAATTTATTTAAACAATGTTTGACTGAAGAGTAAGAATTTAGCTAGTGGATCACAGAGTAGATAGAAACTTAGAAACAAAAAATATTGGGATGCTTAATTTCACGCTGCTAGTTAGTGCAAAGAAGTAGTGCACATTGCTGCCACTTCAATGAGGGAGGTGGATTTTCAAGTGTTTAGATGTTGGCAGTCCTAACACATTCCATAGCATTTAAATTTCAGTTCAATAAAATATGTGTTAGTTCATGATACTCATATGCTACTAACTAAGAAAAATTAATAAGATATAAATTTTGATTTCAATAGACAAGATCTACCAGTTTTGGAGTAAAACAATGACCAATTAGTGACTTCACACAATATTAGCCAAAAATATTACATTATTTGAAGCTTTCTTTTTTAGATAATTACCAGTACTAAGATATTTCAATGAATCTTCTTTTCAAAGATTTACTAGAATATAGAAAAACAATTATTAGACTGGGGCATCAGTGAGCATCAAAATATGTACCAATCTCCAGCATAAGGTACCACTGAACACTACATCCCATAGATAGAATTAATGATTTTAAAATGGCAAACCCTTGCCTAGATGTGCCCTACTCATTTATAATAAAAGGCAGCTTACCTGTAATTGTTCCTTGAACCTGTGTGCCATTCTTGAGCTCAATTGTCACAGTCTCGTGACTGAGCTTCATCAAAAATCTGGAACACAATAGTCCACGTCAACAAAAAAATTATAAATAGCTGCCATCTATAACTAAATGAACAACTGGCCTATTGAACAGGAGAAACAGAGGCCAGATAAAAGGAGAAAATAATAAGACCATAGGGGAGGAGAAAAAATACCAGCTGGGAAGAGGAATATACTCGTATGACTAACGGAGACGAGAGAAAATGAAATACTAGCAGCCGAGGAGAGAGAAAATGAAATACTAGCAGCAAAGGAGGAAGAAAATAAAAGACTAGCAGCAGAGGAGAGAGAAAATAAAAGACTAGCAGCAGAGGAGAGAGAAAATAAAAAACTAGCAGCAAAGGAGAGAAAAAATAAAAGACTAGTAGCAAAGGAGAGAGAAAAAATAAAAGACAAGCAGCAAAGGAGAGAGAAAAAATAAAAGACAAGCAGCAAAGGAGAGAGAAAAAATAAAAGACAAGCAGCAAAGGAGAGAGAGAAAATAAAAGACAAGCAGCAAAGGAGAGAGTAAAAATAAAAGACAAGCAGCAAAGGAGAGAGTAAAAATAAAAGACAAGCAGCAAAGGAGAGAGTAAAAATAAAAGACAAGCAGCAAAGGAGAGAGTAAAAATAAAAGACAAGCAGCAAAGGAGAGAGAGAAAAAAAAGACAAGCAGCAAAGGAGAGAGAAAAAAAAGACAAGCAGCAAAGGAGAGAATGAATAAAAAACTAGCAGCAAAGATGAAAACAAAAAAATTAGCAGAGGACAGAAAAAAAAGACTACCTTAGGAGAGACCTAACAAGAAATATCTGAAAGAAAAGACAACCAAATAGGAGAAAAAAAGACTAAAGAAAGATCATTGTGTCTCCCTTGCAATTTTAAATAAATGAAGTGAGTACAAATACTCCAATATATGGTAAATGTGAAAGAATGGACAGTAATCAATTTTCCACTTTTTGGTGCCGGAAGTTTTCTTTTATGGTCTTTCCTAGCATTTCCAGTCAGTTATGCCCTTGACCTGGAGCTGTTAGATTACATTTGGGTACTTTGTAATTTATTATTAGCCAACCCTGCGGAGCCTGAACCCACTTCTGGGATGTTTTAGTTAATAACACAATAAAGGTTATCACCCAAAAATATAAGTGCGAATGGAATAGTGAATACTTAAATCTACAATATTCACATCTACGGTTTTGCTAATGTTCTACGGTGGCCACCATATTGAAACTGATGTCAACTGCTTATTAAATTCAATATTCACTACCCCAGTTCCATATTTTTGGGTGATAACCTTTATTGTGTTATAAACTAAAACATCCTAGAAATGGGTTCAGGCTCCACAGGATCGGCTAATAATAAAGTACGCCATAAATTGGGAAAACAATAAATTTTCCCGCCCTCCACGCAGTTGCGGCATTATTGGAACACGCTCTGCTTTAGCGCGGGAAACCTATTTCATGAGCGCCATTCCTGTAACTTCAAAGTTGAATAACTCAAATGTAATGCATCAGCAAGCAGCATGTCATTCTTGTAAAATGTTTGGTCAATGTGAAGTTTAATGCAATCACAGAAATTAATAATTATATTCCAAACAATCACTAAAGGAACGTATTTAAGAACGTTTTACAAGAACGGCATTCTGCTTGCTGATGCTTTATTTTTGAATTATTGAACTTTGAAGTGGGCCTTCCCGCGCCAAAGGAAGCGAGCGTAAATTAATTAAAAACGGAAGCTAACCCCCTTTTACAAACGTAAAGAGGTTGGGTCGTGAGGGGGAGGCACAGTTCTTCTAGTGAAAATTATAAATAAAGCTTCTAACCCACCCATTAGGGTGACGACCGCAATCTTGTTTACATCGGGTCTAACATGGCGACCACCATGGGCGCCGCCATTTTGGACCCGATGTCAACAAGATTGCGGTCGTCACCCTAATAGGTGGGTTAGAAGCTTTATTTATAATTTTCAGTAGAAGAACTGTGCCTCCCCCTCACGACCCAACCTCTTTACGTTTGTAATAGCTTCCGTTATTAATTAAATTCCGTTTCACGCGCTTGCTTCCTTTGCTGCCAAGGCCAACTTCAAAGTTCAATTATTCGAAAATAATGCATCAGCGAGCAGAATGTCATTCGTGTAAAACGTTCTGAAATGTGTTCCTTTAGTGATTCCTGGGATCGGTATTATTATTTTCCGTGATTGCATTAAACTTCACATTGACCAAATGTTTATAAATGTGTTCCTTTAGTGATTCTTTGGAACGGAATTGTTATTTTCCCTGAGTGCACTAAACTCCACATTGACCATATTTATAACCAAAGATAACAACTCATAACTTTTAGTTACATTCCTTTTCTTAACATATTTTATTCTCTTGGAATAAAGGTTAGAATGAACAACTAAACAATCATAAAAATGAACGTTTTCCATAACTGAACTAAGCAACATTAGAAAATAAGGATAAGAACACAAATTACTAAGCTTAAACTGTTTTCCACTCAAGAAAGAATTAAAATCTCACGTTCATAATTTCCTGCAACTACCAAGGCATTTTACTACTATGGGTCATATGATTTACTCCTAATATTTTACTACTATTGGTCAATAGTTAAATTTTCAAGCTTTGAAGTGTCAAGTGAATGTCAATTTGACATTCAATTGAGGTTGCTTAGTAAGCAAAATCTACGTTCTTCAATATGACACATTTTGCTTACCAGCTAAACGTTGCACGAGACATGTCTATCCTCCCCTCACTAACACCACGTGTATTACATTGTCACATTATTGTATCGTAACATTAGATTACAAATTAAAGAACTAATGCATAGAATAAAATGTTGTTGAAATACAAAAACATGCGAATTCTAAATCAAGAAATCACCAATACTTACATTACTAACTTCATGTTGAGTAACGCCTATTTTCATCAACAATCGAACGCGAATAGAACATAGATGCCGGTAATTTCCCTCCAAACAAGGTTCAGAATTATCACGAGGTTAGCGGTTTATCCATAGAACTATGGACACAATTTCCGATAAAAGTTTTAGGTGAATAACAATAAAAAATATTTTAAAAGATTGACTCAGAAATTTGGCTCTATTATCAAATTGATATATCCAAATATAATTTTTTTCCTTCATTGGAGAAGTAATAAAATCAATTCAGCATGTTTGTAGCATACCGCTACATAAGCGTAAAAATTAGAAATTTGCCATTCGCACTTAAATAAATTAATTAGTAGCATTAAAAATCTTACTCTAATTTATTATTAATTATTTTCTACTTCTAATTCGTAATCATTGAAGTTTTTGTGTAAATACATGAGACGATAAAATAACAATTTCCATTTTTCGAGAGAGAAGCCCTCTGGTGGCAATACTGCGCAATGCGCGTCTCTGTTTCAAATAGAGCACTCTTACTTTGGCGGTTGACTAGCCCGCTCACAGCATTTTTTCTCGTGAGTAATCAGTGTTAGAAAATAATCGTGTTCTTTCTTCGTTCTCGTGAGTAATCAGTGTTAGAAAATAATCGTGTTCTTTCTTCGTGTTCAGTGAGTATTAATAGTTGACAGTGCAGTGTTATTAAGATACGTAGTTATGCGTAGGAATTGATGTAGCATGTTTCCATTCAGTGTTTTGTTTTTTTTTCAACGTGACTTAGCGTAAAAATTTTGCGTCAGATGTGCATTGCATTTCCGCGTCATGATTTATTATCAAAACATAATCATGTTTCGTTCCTTTCTTCACTACAATAGTAGATACCTATAGTTTTCATTCATGATTGGATACTCGGAACGAACGCGGCGAAATTTGCCGGCGTTTGTTGTCGATAGCGTCTTTGTGTAATGGCGGAACCTCACACCGTCGTCTCTTGTCACTACTCTGTGACTATAAATACTATAGGCATGTGTTATAGTAGCATTTATTCTTTTTTTTACAAACCGACTTGCAGTAGTCTTAAATTACGAAAAATATTCCTGTCTATGCTTGCTAAGTTTTGGAATTTCATTTCTTAATTCAATACTCTTTGAAACCTTTACGTAACCGCCCTTATTTCAATATATTGCAAATGATATCTATCAGGATTTTTTTTCAGTAGGATTTATATCCATGAACTTTAGGATTTTTCTCTGTTAGTGCTTGTACAGTTATAGGGATGTTTTCTGGAGCACTGAACAAGCGTTAATTTTCATTTCTTATGCAATTTTTAGCCGTGCTCTGTCTTTTCGCTGTTTCATGAATCTTTTATGAAATCACGTGTTTCTCCAAAAACTTCCCCAATTTAACCTCCTATATTGCTGTCCTGCAGCTTCTTGCAAAAGTGGCAGTCACTTGATATTTTCACGATTTTCCGTAGATCTCGTGTTTACTTGCAGGTAGTCTCGGTAAGGAATCACGATCTTTATTACCGGAAGTTCTTAAACCTAATACTCAGATATTAAAGCCTGAGGCATTAGTGAACAGTTCTGACAGCTAAACAATTTAAACAATTTATTTATTGTTAAAAATCTGTCAACCAAAATCTGTCCTATCTCCTTGAGCTTGCCAAAAGTGAGGATCCTTAAAGTAGCTGGTGTCAAACCTGTAGGGGTTTCTCGGAGTTCTCCGTGTGGGAAGAGTTGTCATTATATGTTGGATTGCCAGTGGTGAAATGTCTTGATGTCTCTCCTGGAACGTTTCATCCAGCGCCTCTGCCCTTACAGGACCTCAACGTCATCACACACACCATTCACAACATTCTCCCTGGGCCGCTTATGGGGTCTTTTCTACTTGGATTGGATTTGGCTATGCTCTGGGCCTTTAGCCGGATATATTCTCTAATTACGGGCCTTAATTCTCAACTGCCTAAAAGTACGGGCACCATTGAATTAGCTTTGCATTCGCTGAATTCCGCGTGCCTGGATCTTAAGTACTATTCAAACCAAGAGTCATCATCGCCATCAGGCTCGGCACCTTGATCAAACTCACCTGCTCCAAAATTAAGCATGCTTTGCCCACACAAATAGCTACGCACCGATGGTTGTGCTTGTTTAAAAATTGCCCACAGTAAATTGAATATTCGGAACTCGATACACTTAAAAATCTCATCCACCGGCCGGAGCGACGCCAGCGCTCACCGAAGCTCACCACCGGCACTCCGGACCTCACTGGGATTTCCAGTCAAGCTCATCGAAGTCCTCCTGGTTCCTCTTCAAATAAAAACCACCTGAAATAAGCTGAGTCCAAATCCGTTTTTCATTATCCCTCTCATAATTTTCCCAGATCACTATCGAGAATTGTTCGAGTTTTTGGCCGTCAAGAACTAAGTTCAAACTACCCCAACGGTCAAATACCGACACTGGTGCGATGGCCGGGAAATTTAAAAATAAAAACTCAACTCGAAGTGTTTGAGAGATTGTGAGAGGATAATGTTGGCGTATCATTGTAGTGATAAATTTTCCCATGTCGTAGTAGTTTGAGAGATTCCTGTGGATTTTGACCGTGCTAATTGTTCTCTGAGCAGCTCTAAAAATTTTTATGCTGTTTACCTGTCTTTGTTTGTTTCATGTGCCTCAGTAGGTAGGGAAAATATTTTTTTCTATTTCCGTGCTTACGTTCATTCTGACTACCGTAAAATTCGCGTTTCCATTCTCCAATTTTCCTCCGTTTTCTTCAACGTTATTGATTGATTGAGTAGGTAGAAAAATAATTTTTTCTCACCTGCTTTATTTTCGTGCCTACGTTAATTGCCGCATACCGCATAAAAAATTTTTTTTCGTTTCCAATTTCATATTTCCTTCCTTCTGTTTCAACTTAATCTGAATGATTGAGTAGGTAAAGAATTAACGCAAACCCTTGCCACTTAATTCCAAGTCTTAGGCACTGATATCATTAATTGCGCATCCTCAAAGAGATTGCTAGCATGCCTGACTCAGATAATGAAGATCGAGCCCCCACAAAACCCATTAGGCTCCCTCCCTTTATCCCGGAGGACGCTCATACCTGGTTTCAACAGTGTGAAGCCGTGTTTAGGTATCATAAAATAATAAATGAGATAGACAAATTCTATGCCCTTGTGTCCGCAGCGCCCACAAAACTACTGAATGACTCAAATCAAATATTAGAAAACCCTCCAACTCTCAATCCTTACGGAATTTTGAAAGGCAAAATTTTGGCAAAGCTTCAGATGTCCGATGCGGACAAATTCCGAAGTCTTGTAGACGCCTCAGAAATTCCATCTGTCTCTAGTTCTTTCTCACCCACTTCGTTAGTTAAAGAGTTACGAAAACTCGCTACGGGTGTTGCCGTAGCTGAGGGATTTCTGAAGGAAGTTTTCATGACTAAGCTTCCTCCGAATGTGCGTCCATTTCTGTCGCTAGCAGGCCCCGAGCAAACGTTAGAAAAACTAGCGGAGTCCGCAGGGACCGTAATGCGAAACATTAATTTGTCACAAGCACCGCAGGTTGCTTCCTTGAATGTAGCAGCTCCTAATTTTAGCCCGTCAAATACGGCACAAAATCAATCATCAGCCACAATAGATAAGATGCAGCAGGACATCGCTGAAATAAAGCAAGCTCTCCAAAATTGTCAAATAGGTCAAAGTGTAGCTCACATTCAGCAAGGCCCAGGGAGATTCCAAAGCCACCAAAATGCCTACGACTATCCCTATGACTATCACTCAAACTATCCTTCTCCTCCTCCTCAACGCTTTGATAGAGGTAGATCTTATGATAGGTCAAATCAAGATCGCCGCTTCAGGTCGCGCTCTCGTGATGCTAGTAGCAATTTATGCTGGTACCACATGAAATTTGGTGACCAAGCTCGCAAATGCGCCTCTAGATACTGTCCTCGTTATACCGAAATGACTTCGGGAAACGCCAACAGCGACGCATAGTAGCGAGTACTGCGTTGCCTCATTCCCAGACTACTCGCCTCCTTACTATTCTCGATCCCGTTACCAAATATCGATTTCTCATCGACACTGGCTCAAGCGTGTCAATTATCCCAGCCACGGCAAAAGACAAAAACAACCCATTGTTGGCGACATTACGCGCCGCGAACGGCACGCCAATTCCTTGTTACGGTGAAAGAATTTTAGAGTGCGGTCTGGGATTGAGGAGAAAATTCACATTTACCTTCTTGATAGCTGAAGTCCAAGAGCCCATAATAGATGCTGATTTTTTAGCCAAGTTTGGCATAATTGTAGATATTAAGAACCGTAGAATTAGGGACGAGGAGACACAGATCTCAATTCCCGCTTGTAGCATAACTAGAGCAAATGTCTTGCATTCCTTCTCGATTGCTTTCAAGGAGGAGTGCATGTTTGAACAAGAACTTAAAAAGTTCCCAGCATTAACAAACCCTAACTTAGCTTCTAATAACATGCAAACATGCACAAAGCACTTCATAGAGACGCAAGGTCCGCCAGTTTTCTCCCGTGCTAGGCGACTGCCGCCTGATCGATTGGCGTTAGCTAAGAAAGAATTTGCGCGCATGCTCGAAAATGGCATCATCCGCACCTCCAAAAGTCCTTGGGCTAGCCCTCTTTTGCTAGTACCCAAGGCTAACGGTGAATTCAGACCGTGCGGGGATTTCCGCAGGTTGAACGCCGTTACTCTACCTGATCGCTACCCTATTCCTTACCTTCATGATTTCAGTGCAAATTTGGAGGGAGCTCAAATTTTCTCTAAGATAGACCTGCAGTCTGCCTTCCATCAAATCCCCTTGGATGAGTCTGCGATTCCTAAGACCGCGGTAATCACTCCGTTTGGTCTCTTTGAGTTCCTCAAGATGCCATATGGCTTGAGGAACGCTCCTCAAACGTTCCAAAGGCACATGGCTGAAATTTTCTCTGATCTCACTTTCGCTTATGTCTATTTAGACGACATCCTAGTGGCATCCACAACCCCGGAGTTGCACAAAGACCATCTTAGGGTCGTTTTTCAAAGATTGTCCGACAATGGACTCCTTGTAAATCCTGCAAAATGTGAGTTCGGAAAGTCATCACTGATTTACTTAGGTCATGAAATCTCTAGCCTAGGTCTAAAACCTTTGCCTTCCAAAGTAGAAGTCATCAAAAACTTTCCTCTTCCACAGACCCAGAAGGAGCTCAGAAGGTTCCTAGGTTCTGTTAACTTCTACCATCGTTTCATTCGCAACTGTGCTCAAACTTTAGCGCCCTTGTCTGACTTGCTCGAACCGAAACGAAAAGGCAAATCTATTGAGGTAAAATGGATGGAAGAAGCGCGAAAAGCTTTTGAGGAAATAAAACACAAGTTAGCTTCCGCGACGGAATTATCCTACCCCATTGCTAATGCTGATTTTAGTCTCGTTGTGGACGCATCCAGACATCCTAGTCCCAACAACAAGTAGGGACTAACATCTCTCCTCTTGCTTTCTTTTCCAAAAAGCTGTCGCCCACTGAGCGTGCTTATAGCGCGTTCGGTAGGGAACTTCTTGCTATCTACTTGTCTGTGAGACACTTTCGCTATGCTCTAGAGGCGAGGGAGTTCGTGATCTACACAGATCACAAACCTTTGACCTCAGCGATTAAGATGCCTTCTGAAAGACATTCTCCAAGAGAAGCTCGACATCTTTCCTTCATTAGTCAATTCACCACTGATATCCGATACATCAAAGGTCTCGACAATACTGTCGCCGACTGCCTCTCCCGTATCAACTCTGTCCAAACCGGTGGTGAAATCACTTTCGGCAACATTGCAAACGCGCAGAAGGAGGATCCTGAACTTCAGGACCTTCTCAAACCTTCTAACACTTCCTCTCCGAAACTAACCTTGGTTGACGGCGTGTACCGTGATGCCGAGCGACTTTCTCGTTTGGATCTTCCTGCGACGCTCCGCAGAGTAGCTGTCCTCCACTACCATTCCCTCTCTCATCCAGGTATTAACCGTACAGTGCGTTTGATTTCTGATCGTTTCGTCTGGCCAGCGATGCGTAAGGAGGTCAAGCAAATTGTGCAAAATTGCCATGCGTGTCAGAGTAGTAAAGTGGTGAAACATAATCGTGCAGCGCTGCAGAGTTGTGCATTCACAGGTCACAAGTTCGACTCTGTACACCTAGATTTGGTGGGTCCTTTGCCTTTATCGCGCGGTCATTCTTATTTGTTGACCATCATAGATAGGTTCACGCGTTGGGTTGAGGCTGTCCCTCTTCCTGATACCCAAACTGAGACTGTAGCGCGCGCTTTCTTGTCAGAATGGATCTCTAGATTTGGTGTTCCCTTAAGTGTCACACATGACCGGGGATCACAATTCACCTCCAAATTCTGGAGTGAGCTTAGCACCGCCTTAGGGTGTGCAAAACATCAACTACAGCGTATCATCCGCAGTCAAATGGACTTATTGAGAGAGTCCACAGAGACCTCAAGGTTGCATTGCGCTGCCTTAATTGCAGTCACGATTGGACTGACAGACTTCCAGTAGTACTACTTAGCATCCGAAATTTACACAGACAGGATCAGCAATGCACAGCGGCTGAAATGTTGTACGGGAAAACGCTTCGTCTCCCCGGCGACATTGTTGACCCAAAACCTTTGCCTGAATTTTCATCCGCTGACCGTTCCGCTTATGTAACCTGTCTCAAAGATTGCATGCGTAAGATCAAGTATGTGGCTCCACGAATGCCTCAGACTCAGGACAAACTGGATTCTGCCCTGCAAGACTGCACACATGTGTATGTCCGCAATGATGCTATAAAACCTACACTCACGCGCCCTTATGATGGCCCATTCAAAGTACTTAAACGCAAGCAAAAATATTTCATCCTCGAAAGATTCGGTTCACACGACCCTGTGAGCATTGATCGATTAAAAGTCGCATACACTTCTGATCATAGTGTAACTTATAACTCATCATCCTCTCCGCAGATTTCCCTTTCCACTGAGACTCGATCATATCTACCATCTCAGTTTCCTCAGTTGGCTGCCTTGTTGCCTAGTCAACTTGAGTGTAACCCTTTCTACGTGTCTGTACATTCAAACCCTATCCCTGAGCCTATCGTAGACTCTAATTCTAGCCCTCTTACTGACACAGCGACAAGTCTGGAGAGACCAGACGAGCCCGCTGCAGTAACTCCTATTCCTAGGACTCTTGCCGATCTAAACTTGCAGACCCGTTTGGTGAAACTTCCCCGCACAGTAACATTTGCCAATTGCCGAACCCGGCAGGGTCGTGTAGTTCGCCCTCCTTCCCGCTACAGATGATTGCAGCGGGTGGACCTTTCGGTCTGCGCCTTGGGGGGTAATGTAGCATACCGCTACATAAGCGTAAAAATTAGAAATTTGCCATTCGCACTTAAATAAATTAATTAGTAGCATTAAAAATCTTACTCTAATTTATTATTAATTATTTTCTACTTCTAATTCGTAATCATTGAAGTTTTTGTGTAAATACATGAGACGATAAAATAACAATTTCCATTTTTCGAGAGAGAAGCCCTCTGGTGGCAATACTGCGCAATGCGCGTCTCTGTTTCAAATAGAGCACTCTTACTTTGGCGGTTGACTAGCCCGCTCACAGCATTTTTTCTCGTGAGTAATCAGTGTTAGAAAATAATCGTGTTCTTTCTTCGTTCTCGTGAGTAATCAGTGTTAGAAAATAATCGTGTTCTTTCTTCGTGTTCAGTGAGTATTAATAGTTGACAGTGCAGTGTTATTAAGATACGTAGTTATGCGTAGGAATTGATGTAGCATGTTTCCATTCAGTGTTTTGTTTTTTTTCAACGTGACTTAGCGTAAAAATTTTGCGTCAGATGTGCATTGCATTTCCGCGTCATGATTTATTATCAAAACATAATCATGTTTCGTTCCTTTCTTCACTACAATAGTAGATACCTGCAGTTTTCATTCATGATTCGATACTCGGAACGAACGCGGCGAAATTTGCCGGCGTTCGTTGTCGATAGCGTCTTTGTGTAATGGCGGAACCTCACACCGTCGTCTCTTGTCACTACTCTGTGACTATAAATACTATAGGCATGTGTTATAGTAGCATTTATTCTTTTTTTTACAAACCGACTTGCAGTCGTCTTAAATTACGAAAAGTATTCCTGTCTATGCTTGCTAAGTTTTGGAATTTCATTTCTTAATTCCATACTCTTTGAAACCTTTACGTAACCGCCCTTATTTCAATAGATTGCAAATGATATCTATCAGGATTTTTTTTCAGTAGGATTTATATCCATGAACTTTAGGATTTTTCTCTGTTAGTGCTTGTACAGTTATAGGGATGTTTTCTGGAGCACTGAACAAGCGTTAATTTTCATTTCTTATGCAATTTTTAGCCGTGCTCTGTCTTTTCGCTGTTTCATGAATCTTTTATGAAATCACGTGTTTCTCCAAAAACTTCCCCAATTTAACCTCCTATATTGCTGTCCTGCAGCTTCTAGCAAAAGTAGCAGTCACTTGATATTTTCACGATTTTCCGTAGATCTCGTGTTTACTTGCAGGTAGTCTCGGTAAGGAATCACGATCTTTATTACCGGAAGTTCTTAAACCTAATACTCAGATATTAAAGCCTGAGGCATTAGTGAACAGTTCTGACAGCTAAACAATTTAAACAATTTATTTATTGTTAAAATCTGTCAACCAAAATCTGTCCTATCTCCTTGAGCTTGCCAAAAGTGAGGATCCTTAAAGTAGCTGGTGTCAAACCTGTAGGGGTTTCTCGGAGTTCTCCGTGTGGGAAGAGTTGTCATTATATGTTGGATTGCCAGTGGTGAAATGTCTTGATGTCTCTCCTGGAACGTTTCATCCAGCGCCTCTGCCCTTACAGGACCTCAACGTCATCACACACACCATTCACAACATTCTCCCTGGGCCGCTTATGGGGTCTTTTCTACTTGGATTGGATTTGGCTATGCTCTGGGCCTTTAGCCGGATATATTCTCTAATTACGGGCCTTAATTCTCAACTGCCTAAAAGTACGGGCACCATTGAATTAGCTTTGCATTCGCTGAATTCCGCGTGCCTGGATCTTAAGTACTATTCAAACCAAGAGTCATCATCGCCATCAGGCTCGGCACCTTGATCAAACTCACCTGCTCCAAAATTAAGCATGCTTTGCCCACACAAATAGCTACGCACCGATGGTTGTGCTTGTTTAAAAATTGCCCACAGTAAATTGAATATTCGGAACTCGATACACTTAAAAATCTCATCCACCGGCCGGAGCGACGCCAGCGCTCACCGAAGCTCACCACCGGCACTCCGGACCTCACTGGGATTTCCAGTCAAGCTCATCGAAGTCCTCCTGGTTCCTCTTCAAATAAAAACCACCTGAAATAAGCTGAGTCCAAATCCGTTTTTCATTATCCCTCTCACAATTTTCCCAGATCACTATCGAGAATTGTTCGAGTTTTTGGCCGTCAAGAACTAAGTTCAAACTACCCCAACGGTCAAATACCGACATGTTATTGGCTCAAAATTTATTTATTTTACAGCCCGGTGCATAAAAAATGTCGACGAAAGCTCTTTTCGGAACAAGTCTCTCACATTTATGAACTTGAACTTGAAGTTGAGGGCTGACAGTGTTGGGGTCTTTTTAACGGCCTACAATTCCCTCCGCAATATTCACAATATTTACACAAAAGAGTTCAGCGCCTATGTACCAGACTTGTCTAACAAACGACTCAGGATCCACCAATCCTTGTCACAAGCTGCCATTCGATGGCATCATCACTGAGATAACCAGTACGTTAAAAAACATTCTCCAGGCATGGTGGGTAATTAGAGCCCACTCTACATGATTAACTCATTCCAGTTCTGCCTCTTAAGGCCCCCTCACACGTACAAATATGTTGGCAGACAATCTGAACTGAATTTGGTATGTCGGTCTCAAGACCCCTCACACGATGCAAACAACCAAGGAGCTTTAATGGTTGAAGCTCCTTGCAAACAACACACTGCAAACTTGACAAAGACCGGCGCACGCTTGTAGCATATCGCTACAAAGCGCAAGAATTAGAAATTTTCCCATTCGCACTTAAATAAATTAATTATTAGCATTAAAAATCTTACTCTAATTTATTATTAATTATCTTCTACTTCTAATTCGTAATCCTTAAAGTTTTTGTGCAAAAAGCATAAAAATTAAAGTCACGATTGACATGTTCGTGTTTCAAGCCTCTGAATCTGGCAGCACTGTGCGTGGCGTCCTTTCGAATCACATTCTATCGTGCCTTACTAGTTCGTGCATACCGCGTTCGTGTAAGTGAAGATAATTAGTGTTTAAATAAGAAGAAGTAACCTGGTAATGTATACAAGTGTAAATTCCCTGTGTGCATGTTTGATTAACTTAAGGATCTGTTCATCGTCGTTAATTAAGAATGAACTTAAAAATAGTGTTAAAGCTCTTAGACGGGCATGTGTATTTCGAATGCTACCTCAACGTGAAATAGCGTAAACATTTGCGTGTCAATGTTTCATTTCTTGTCGAATTTTTATTATTACTATTATATTTAACTACGTTGACCTTTCGCCTCACTAACAAAGTTCGACATTTTACGCTGCCATATTATTTCAAGACCAGTTTACGAATACGGCCGTTAGAGCACGACAGAGCTGCTGGCGTCGTTGTTCGCGGTTGCCTTTTGTTTTCCAAAAATGGCGAAGCAATGCTGCCGACTCATGTCATTTAAAATTCGTACCTTTTTGTACGCGGGATTTAATTTCTTTTTCACAACATAAAGTACAGTAATTTTCTTAATTGTGTTTAGCGTGGAATTATTAATTGGAAAATGTCTTTTAATAATTTCGTACGTTTATAAATTACGAAGACTATTCATTTATATGCCTGCTAAAGTTTTTTAGTTTTATTCATTTTTATAACTCCTTAAATCCTGCGTTAATCGCATTTATTTCAATATAAATCACCATCACCAAATTAAAATCGAATTTCTCTTATTTTTGCGGCAGAAATACATATTAACCTCTGCCATCGAAACGAGTACTTCTCGCACAAAAATGCTTCGTGAACGCGCAAGGTTTATTGCAAATGGCGACGCTTGAGATCGCCGGGTTAATCGCTGCACTGATTTTCATGTTTTCGTTTTGCGCATATTTCCCTTCTGTGCAAGCAAAACGTTTAGTGTTTCCTTTTTTTATTGTGGAGATTATTCCTTGATTTTTTTTAGTATTGCAAATGATATTTATCAGTGATTTTCAGTATGATTTATATCAATGAAACCTTAGAATTTTTCTCTGTTATTTCTTGTACAGTTATAGAGACGTTCTAGAGTACTTAAAGAAGCATTAATTCTCTTTCTATGAAATTCTTAATTGCTGTAATTCTTTTCTTCTGCTTCATGAACCATGTCTTGTTAAGTCATGTGTTTTCCATGGTTCCAGGGATTTGATCCCCGATTTTGCTCTTAGATAATCACTAAAAGTATTACTAAAAATTCTTAAATTTTATGCCTTGTATTTAAAGCAAGAACAGCTGTATAAGAGTTTCTTAATTGATTCTGTCCTATCTCTCTACTTTTGAGCTTGACGAGAAAGAGAACAAATGAAATTAACTAGAGTCAAATCTGTAGGATTTCTCGAATTCTGCTGTGTGGGAGTTTTATTAATTACGATGCTGTGGGACTGTCAGTGGTGGAATTTTCCTTGATGTCTCCTTGGACTGTTCATCCAGCTATTGGACTCTTTGCAGGACTTCAACGTCATCGCCACACACCACTCGCAACAGCCTCCCCTTGGGCCTTGCTTTGCCTCAACTTAACTGAATTGGCCTTAAACTCCCCAGGCATTTCCTTAGTGGGATTCCCTTTTGTTGGACTAGTATTGGGTTTTACCTCAACCGGCATCAACTGAAACTGGCACGACCTTAACTGGACGTGACTTAACCAGAATTTACCTGGCCTTGGGCCTCATTTTGTCTCGCTGGCATGGGCTTTAATGCTACTTAACTCACCTAAGAATTGTCTCAACTTGAGCCGCCTTGCCTGGCCTCAACTCACTCAAAATCGATCACTCACAACGTCACGGTTTCCTCAAAGTCTATATACTGGGCTCTTAAATCATTTGCAGCCCACACACACACGGTCGACTCCAGCACTTCTCCAGGAGCCTCCCGACTGCCCGGACTGCAAACCCTCTTCTAGCCAAGTTCATCGGTGGTTCAAGACTCGGCGGTCCTCTCCGGCTTCCTTCCAATATATACCCAAAAAGCTGAGTCCAAAGTGCCTTATTATCCTTTCTCATGATTTTCTCCCAGATGCTTGTCGAGGTTTGTGAGGACTGGCTATACCCCACGGCCAGAGCCAAACACTGGTGACCCCCAGTTAAAATAACCCCAAAACTTTCTTTAAAAGTTGAAATCTATTCAACTCGATAAGTGTTTGGGAAGTTGTGAGAGAGGTTAATTTTGGTATATCATTGTAGTGATAAATTTCCCATGTCGTAGTCTTTGAGAATTTCTTAGATTTACCGTGTTAATGGTGATTCTCTGAGCAGCTCTAACAAAATTTTTTTTTCAGCGTTATCCTGTCCTTGTTTGTTTTATGTGCCTCAGTAGGTAGGAAAAAAATATTTTTTTTCCTATTTCTGTGCTTACGTTTATTACGTTTATTCTGACTACCGTAAAAATTCGCGTTTCCATTCTCTCTTTCCCTCCGTTTCTTCAACGTTATTGATCGATTGAGTAGGTAGGAAAATAACTTTTCTCACCTGCTTTATTTTTGTGCCTGCGCTAATTGCCGCATACCGCATAAATTTTCGTTTCCAATTTCATATTTCCTTTCCTTCTGTTTCAACTTAATTTGAATGATTGTGTAGGTAAAGAAATAACGCGAACCCTTGCCACGCAAATTCCAAGTCATGGGCATTGATATCTTAATTGTGCATCCCCAAAGAGATTGCTAGCATGACTGAATCAGATAATGAAGATCGAGCCCCCACAAAACCCATTAGGCTCCCCCCCTTCATTCCGGAGGACGCTCATACCTGGTTCCAACAGGTAGAAGCGATGTTTAGGTATCATAAAGTAACTGATAACACCGATCAATTTTACGCCCTTGTTTCCGCAGCCCCGACTAAATTGTTAAACGATTCAAATCAATTGCTCGAAAACCCTCCCGCCTTTGATCCGTACGGCACCTTGAAAAGAAAGATTCTGCAGAAGTTGCAGATGTCCGATGCGGACAAATTTAGGAATCTTGTAGACGCCTCAGCAATTCCATCTGTCTCTAGCTCTTTCTCTCCCACTTCGCTAGTTAAAGAGCTGCGCAAACTCGCTACGGGTGTTGCCGTAGCTGAGGGATTTCTGAAGGAAGTTTTCATGACTAAGCTTCCTCACAATGTGCGTCCATTTCTATCGCTAGCAGGCCCTGATCAAACTTTGGAGAAGCTTGCAGAGTCCACTGAGACGGTGATGCGCAACATTAATTTGTCACAAGCACCGCAAGTTGCTTCCTTAAATGCAACAGCTGCAAATTTTAGCCCCGCAAATACTCAGAATCAATCCTCAGCCACAATAGATAAGATGCAGCAAGACATCGCTGAGATAAAGCAAGCGTTACAGAATTGCAATATAGGTCAGAGCGTAGCTCACATTCAGCAAGGCCCAGGGAGATTCCAAAGCCACCAAAATGCCTACGACTATCCCTATGACTATCCCTCAAACTATCATCCTCTTCCTCCTCCTCAACGTTTTGATAGAGGTAGATCCTATGATAGGTCAAATCAAGACCGCCGCTTTCGGTCGCGCTCTCGTGATGCTAGTAGCAATTTATGCTGGTATCACACAAAGTATGGTGACCAAGCACGAAAGTGCGGGTCCCGCTTTTGTCCCCGTTATACCGAAATGACCTCGGGAAACGCCAACAGCGACGCATAGTAGCGAGTACTGCGTTGCCTCATTCCCAGACTACTCGCTTACTACAGATTCTCGATCCCGTCACCAAATACCGATTTTTAATAGACACTGGCTCCAGTGTGTCAATTATCCCAACCACGGTGAAAGACAAAAACAACCCATTGTTGGCGACATTACGCGCCGCAAACGGCACGCCAATTCCTTGTTACGGTGAAAGAGTATTAGAGTGCAGTCTGGGATTGAGGAGAAAATTCACATTCACTTTCTTGATAGCTGAGGTACACGAGCCCATAATAGGTGCTGATTTTCTAGCCAAGTTTGGCATACTTGTCGATGTTAAAAACCGTAGAATTAGGGACGAGGAGACACAGATCTCAATTCCCGCTTGTGGCATAACTAGAGCTAATGTCTTGCATTCCTTCTCAATCGCTTTCAAACAAGAGTGCATGTTTGAGCAGGTGCTCGCAGATTATCCTGCACTAACAAATTCTAACTTAGTTTCTACAAAAATGCAGACATGCACAAAGCACTTCATAGAGACGACTGGACCGCCGGTCTACTCCCGAGCAAGGCGACTACCGCCTGATCGATTGGCGTTAGCTAAGAAAGAATTTGCGCGCATGCAAGAAAATGGCATTATCCGCAGTTCCAAAAGTCCTTGGGCTAGCCCTCTTTTGCTAGTACCCAAGGCTAACGGTGAATTCAGACCGTGCGGGGATTTCCGCAGATTGAATGCCGTTACTCTACCTGATCGCTTCCCTATTCCTTACTTGCATGATTTCAGTGCAAATTTAGAGGGAGCTCAAATTTTCTCAAAGATAGACCTTCAGCACGCCTTTCATCAAATTCCACTTGATGAGAGTGCTATACCTAAGACCGCGGTAATCACTCCGTTTGGTCTCTTTGAATTCCTAAAAATGCCATACGGCTTGAGGAACGCTCCTCAGACGTTCCAAAGGCACATGGCGGAAATTTTCTCTGACCTCACTTTCGCTTATGTGTATCTAGACGACATCCTAGTGGCATCCACAACCCCGGAGTTGCACAAAGACCATCTTAGGGTCGTTTTTCAAAGATTGTCCGACAATGGACTCCTCGTAAATCCTGCAAAATGTGAGCTCGGAAAGCCATCACTGATTTACTTAGGTCATGAAATCTCTAGCCTAGGTCTAAAACCTTTGCCTTCCAAAGTAGAAGTGATCAAAAACTTTCCTCTTCCACAGACCCAGAAGGAACTAAGAAGGTTCCTAGGTTCTGTTAACTTCTATCATCGTTTCATACGCAACTGTGCTCAAACTTTAGCGCCCTTGTCTGACCTCCTCGAACCGAAACGAAAAGGAAAATCTATTGAGGTAAAATGGACAGAAGAAGCGCGCAAAGCTTTTGAGGAAATAAAGCACAAGTTAGCTTCCGCGACTGAATTATCCTACCCTGTTGCTAATGCTGATTTTAGCCTCGTTGTAGACGCCTCGAGTACAGCTGTAGGTGCCGTTTTGCAACAACAAGTAGGTACTAATATCTCTCCTCTTGCCTTCTTTTCCAAAAAGCTGTCGCCCACTGAGCGTGCTTATAGCGCGTTCGGTAGGGAACTTCTTGCTATCTATCTGTCTGTGAGACACTTTCGCTACGCTCTAGAGGCAAGGGAGTTTGTGATCTACACAGATCACAAACCTCTGACCTCAGCGATCAAGATGCCTTCTGAGCGGCATTCGCCAAGAGAAGCTCGACACCTGTCATATGTTAGCCAATTCACCACGGACATCCGTTTCATTAAAGGGTTGGACAATACTGTCGCTGATTGTCTA
The DNA here is from genome assembly GCA_030386875.1 of Morinoia aosen. Taxonomy (NCBI): domain Eukaryota; kingdom Metazoa; phylum Arthropoda; class Malacostraca; order Amphipoda; family Talitridae; genus Morinoia; species Morinoia aosen. The sequence continues at coordinate 51,120,645 of CM059564.1, forward strand.
TCACGCATTAATACTGTCCAAACCAGTGGTGAAATCACTTTCGTCAACATTGAAAACGCGCAGAAGGAGGATCCTGAACTTCAGGACCTTCTCAAACCTTCTAACACTTCCTCTCTGAAATTGACCTTGGTTGACGGCGTGTACCGTGATGCCGAGCGACTTTCTCGTTTGTATCTTCCTGCGACTCTCCGCAGAGTAGCTGTTCTCCACTATCATTCTCTCTCTCATCCTGGTATTAACCGTACATTGCGTTTGATTTCTGATCGTTACGTCTGGCCAGCGATGCGTAAGGAGGTCAAGCAAATTGTGCAAAATTGCCATGCATGTCAGAGTAGTAAAGTGGTGAAACACAATCGTGCAGCGCTGCAGAGTGTTGCATTCACAGGTCACAAGTTCGACTCTGTACACCTAGATTTGGTGGGTCCTTTGCCTTTATCGCGCGGTCATTCTTATTTGCTGACCATCATTGATAGGTTCACACGTTGGGTTGAGGCTGTCCCTCTTCCTGATACCCAAACTGAGACTGTAGCGCGCGCTTTCATGTCCAACTGGATCTCTAGATTTGGTGTTCCCTTAAGTGTCACACATGACCGGGGATCACAATTTACCTCCAAATTTTGGAGTGAGCTTAGCACCGCCTTAGGGTGTGCAAATACATCAACTACAGCTTATCATCCACAGTCGAATGGACTTATTGAGAGAGTCCACAGAGACCTCAAAGCTGCACTTCGCTGTCTTAATTGCAGTCACGATTGGACTGACAGACTTCCAGTAGTACTACTTAGCATCCGAAATTTACATAGACAGGATCAGCAATGCACAGCGGCTGAAATGCTATATGGTCAAACACTTCGTCTCCCCGGCGACATTGTTGACCCAAAACCTTTGCCTGAATTTTCATCTGCTGACCGTTCCGCATATGTAACCTGCCTGAAAGACTGCATGCGTCAGATCAAGTATGTTGCCCCGCGAATGCCTCAGACTAAGGACAAACTGGATCCTGCTTTGCAAGACTGCACACATGTGTACGTCCGAAACGACGCCATCAAACCTACACTCACGCGTCCTTATGATGGCCCATTCAAAATACTCAAACGCACGCCCAAATACTTCATCCTTGAAAGATCTGGTTCACGCGACCCTGTGAGCATTGATCGATTAAAAGTCGCGTACACTTCCGATCATAGTGTAACTTCTAACTCATCATTCTCTCCACAGAATTCTCTTTCCACTGAGACTCGGTCATATCTACCATCTCAGCTTCCTCAGTTGGCTGCATTGTTGCCTAGTCAACTCGAGTGTAATCCTTTCTATGTGCCTGTACATTCAAACCCCATCTCTAAGCATGTCGTAGTTTCTAATTCTAGCCCTCTTACTGAAACAGCGACAAGTCTGGATAGACCAGACGAGCCCGCTGCAGTAACTCGTGTTCCTAGAACTCTTGCCGATCTAAATTTGCAGACCCGTTTGGTGAAACTTCCCCGCTCAGTAACATTTTCCACCTGCCGAACCCGGCAGGGTCGCGTAGTTAGACCTCCTTCCCGTTACAAATGATTGCAGCGGGTGGACCTTTCGGTCTGCGCCTTGGGGGGTAATGTAGCATATCGCTACAAAGCGTAAGAATTAGAAATTTTCCCATTCGCACTTAAATAAATTAATTATTAGCATTAAAAATCTTACTCTAATTTATTATTAATTATCTTCTACTTCTAATTCGTAATCCTTAAAGTTTTTGTGCAAAAAGCATAAAAATTAAAGTCACGATTGATATGTTCGTGTTTCAAGCCTCTGAATCTGGCAGCACTGTGCGTGGCGTCCTTTCGAATCACATTCTATCGTGCCTTACTAGTTCGTGCATACCGCGTTCGTGTAAGTGAAGATAATTAGTGTTTAAATAAGAAGAAGTAACCTGGTAATGTATACAAGTGTAAATTCCCTGTGTGCATGTTTGATTAACTTAAGGATCTGTTCATCGTCGTTAATTAAGAATGAACTTAAAAATAGTGTTAAAGCTCTTAGACGGGCATGTGTATTTCGAATGCTACCTCAACGTGAAATAGCGTAAACATTTGCGTGTCAATGTTTCATTTCTTGTCGAATTTTTATTATTACTATTATATTCAACTACGTTGACCTTTCGCCTCACTAACAAAGTTCGACATTTTACGCTGCCATATTATTTCAAGACCAGTTTACGAATACGGCCGTTAGAGCACGACAGAGCTGCTGGCGTCGTTGTTCGCGGTTGCCTTTTGTTTTCCAAAAATGGCGAAGCAATGCTGCCGACTCATGTCATTTAAAATTCGTACCTTTTTGTACGCGGGATTTAATTTCTTTTTCACAACATAAAGTACAGTAATTTTCTCCATTGTGTTTAGCGTGGAATTATTAATTGGGAAATGTCTTTTAATAATTTCGTACGTTTATAAATTACGAAGACTATTCATTTATATGCCTGCTAAAGTTTTTTAGTTTTCTTCATTTTTATAACTCCTTAAATCCTGCGTTAATCGCATTTATTTCAATATAAATCACCATCACCAAATTAAAATCGAATTTCTCTTATTTTTGCGGCAGAAATACATATTAACCTCTGCCATCGAAACGAGTACTTCTCGCACAAAAATGCTTCGTGAACGCGCAAGGTTTATTGCAAATGGCGACGCTTGAGATCGCCGGGTTAATCGCTGCACTGATTTTCATGTTTTCGTTTTGCGCATATTTCCCTTCTGTGCAAGCAAAACGTTTAGTGTTTCCTTTTTTTATTGTGGAGATTATTCCTTGATTTTTTTTAGTATTGCAAATGATATTTATCAGTGATTTTCAGTAGGATTTATATCAATGAAACCTTAGAATTTTTCTCTGTTATTTCTTGTACAGTTATAGAGACGTTCTAGAGTACTTAAAGAAGCATTAATTCTCTTTCTATGAAATTCTTAATTGCTGTAATTCTTTTCTTCTGCTTCATAAACCATGTCTTGTTAAGTCATGTGTTTTCCATGGTTCCAGGGATTTGATCCCCGATTTTGCTCTTAGATAATCACTAAAAGTATTACTAAAAATTCTTAAATTTTATGCCTTGTATTTAAAGCAAGAACAGCTGTATAAGAGTTTCTTAATTGATTCTGTCCTATCTCTCTACTTTTGAGCTTGACGAGAAAGAGAACAAATGAAATTAACTAGAGTCAAATCTGTAGGATTTCTCGAATTCTGCTGTGTGGGAGTTTTATTAATTACGATGCTGTGGGACTGTCAGTGGTGGAATTTTCCTTGATGTCTCCTTGGACTGTTCATCCAGCTATTGGACTCTTTGCAGGACTTCAACGTCATCGCCACACACCACTCGCAACAGCCTCCCCTTGGGCCTTGCTTTGCCTCAACTTAACTGAATTGGCCTTAAACTCCCCAGGCATTTCCTTAGTGGGATTCCCTTTTGTTGGACTAGTATTGGGTTTTACCTCAACCGGCATCAACTGAAACTGGCACGACCTTAACTGGACGTGACTTAACCAGAATTTACCTGGCCTTGGGCCTCATTTTGTCTCGCTGGCATGGGCTTTAATGCTACTTAACTCACCTAAGAATTGTCTCAACTTGAGCCGCCTTGCCTGGCCTCAACTCACTCAAAATCGATCACTCACAACGTCACGGTTTCCTCAAAGTCTATATAATGGGCTCTTAAATCATTTGCAACCCACACACACACGGTCGACTCCAGCACTTCTCCAGGAGCCTCCCGACTGCCCGGACTGCAAACCCTCTTCTAGCCAAGTTCATCGGTGGTTCAAGACTCGGCGGTCCTCTCCGGCTTCCTTCCAATATATACCCAAAAAGCTGAGTCCAAAGTGCCTTATTATCCTTTCTCATGATTTTCTCCCAGATGCTTGTCGAGGTTTGTGAGGACTGGCTATACCCCACGGCCAGATCCTAACACGCTTCAGTAAACCAGTAGAAGCTAGGTGGAGAGTACTCACAAGAATAGCGACTCCAGACGGCGAGTTCGTACAATTGATAGGATTCGCTATAGTTGCAATGAATAAGAAATAAAAGAGATGTAAAAGCTCGCTAAAAATGGGTAAAGAATAGTTCCTAAAAAGTAGTGAACATACAAATAAGAAATTGCTTATTGAAGTGCATAAGGAGGGAGAGAGGCAGAGTACAGTCGTGCACCACACACGAAGGCTGGCGTGACACTGACGTGGTGTCAAGATTTGCAGCCGATCGCTCCAAAATTATAAAGCATGGCTCATCTGCCTCATACAGACTGTGCCAACCTGAAATGAGCGTACAAACGCACGAATTCAGCACCAGTTCAGATATGTTTGCAGATATATTTGCGCGTGTGAGGGGGCCTTTACACCAGGCACGTGCAATAAAAATTGTCGTGGTTTCAAAGATCCTCAAATTACACTCTTGATCTAATCCAGCAAAAGAGCTCATACCGCAAGCATCTTCAGCACATCTGGATACCACTAATTCTTTCCATACAGCTTAAACACCAAATTCCAGAAAATCTCCCTCTCTTGCTCACATTTACTACATTCCAGCACAAAATGTTCTTTTGTTTCCTTCCCTCCCCTATCACAGTGCCAATACCATCTATAATTTTTCTCATTTCATCGCTACGTTCGTCTATTCACACTCAAAATCTTAATTATGCCTCACAGCAAATAACTGTTGGCTTCAAAAACTACCATCAAAGAACATCTCACACTTAGGCACACGCTTTCGCCAGATACCAGATCAGTGTGTGTAGGCTTTCACGTCATGCTAAGCGTTCACTTGTTCAATCAAGATATTTTTGTTTGCCTCTCAATCTATTTTTCAAACTCCTGCAGTCCCACTCTGGTCCTTTACCTCCAACATGCATTAAAAAACAGTCATCCACAGATCATCCAATTCTAACACGAATAATCTTTTGCTTACTTAGCTTCTTGCATGCCCCCAACAAAACACACGAAGGAAGAGCAGACTGTCATTTGTAGCTGCAATTTATTTGAATCTACGCATTGCTAATTTATCTTCTTCTGGCTTCCACTATTCTGCTCAGATGTAAGTGTGGGATGTTGTTTACTTCCACAGACTATCTAGGAATTTCTACCATCGCAAAACATCCATGTCTTTTAGGTGCATCTTTACATAAAATTATAGGTCGAGCCTAGTTCTTTTGTGCATATTACGCTGTCGAGGAACTTTCCAGTCAAGCTGATGTGATGCATGCATAATTCCGTCATAGTAAAAGTAAGTTTCTGAGTTGAACCTCAATGGTCTGTAGTGTTCTCACTCAGGATACTTAACGCTCGGGGCAGACTATGAATATCTAAAGACTGTGAACATCAATGCCCAAAGCGAGTGCCTGAGGTACTAACGAATCCGAAATTGTTAAAAAGCACAACTGGAATAAATGCCGTACTATTATGTATATCATCATCAATAATGGCACACGAAGAAAATATTGCTGACGGGTAGTAATGCACCAAGAGGCGCCTTTGAGGACCGTCAGGCGATGTGTAGTGGCAGCTCGGATGGTGGTAGAAGGCCAATTGAGTGCGAAGCGGAGGTAGAGGCAGTTGAAACTATAGCTGTCAGAACGTCTTCGGTGCGTTTGTGAAGATCGGAGCCGTGGTGAGAAGGCTGGCTGAGCTCCCTCAGCACCCCATTATATAGGCCCTGGTGAGCGCGTGAAAGCGCTGAGCTCGCATCCCCGTTGGTTGGTGGTTAGGTGGCGCTTCAAAGCTTGCCGCTGCGTGGAGTGGCGCCTCAAAGCCTGCCGTTGCGCAGGTTGGCGCCTCGAAACCCGCTGTTGTGCGGGGCGGTGCCTCGAAGCTTGAGTGGTGGTGCACAAGCGAACGATTTGTTGAGACCACCACAGGTCACCTAGGCACTCAATATTTCATGTTCACTTTACTACTTTAATATGTTTTGGGCAAGGTCTGTCAGCTACCAAACAGGCACAAGATTTTCGATTAAAACAGATCGAACAGTGCTTAACGATAGGTCTTATACATGATGTATAGATTTACCTCAGCTGAATTGTGAGATGCATCGCTCTAAGTTGCAAAAATGACTCCAATGAATATACTTTTTTCATGGAGCTAGCAGGTTGTACCTCTGAATCGCTGTAGTTAAACGACTGCAATCAGTCTTTTGCTGGTTCATGGTCTTTAAATCTAGGAAGCGGGATATTGCTGACTATTTACCCTTTCACCTGAGATCCCATGACGAATATTAAATTACATCTGTTGATTACATCTGATGTTGTCTGGCAATTTCCAATCACACATATCACGCTATTCTATCACTTGTCCCCGTCCAGAGCGTGCTTGTTTCAGAAAACAAGCACCAGGTTTAGTCAAGTGAGGTTTGGCACCTATTAATTAAGCTATGTGATGACTTGATCCATGCTAGCAGGAGACCGTGAGACCGACATCGATTTACTGTGAAATTTAGGTCAACAAACTTAAAATGCGTTGTCAGGTAGCACTCGGTTGTTTTTCTATTTTGCTCGGTCTCCGTTTGTCTGAGGCGTGGGAGGTGAGTATCAGGCGGCGCACTAGAGACTTCCATAGTTAGATCCCAGTTTGGTGCCGGAGGTTAGAATAAAAAGGTAATGCGGGTTCACATAAGCCCCTCTATAACGACGTAATAACAACTCACAGATCATTCCAATGGGTAGCGTTCCTAGAACAGCCGCATTGCATTCCTTATATTTGTGCATTTCTCATCTTGAATAGTGTCTTCTTGAGTTATATCATTATTTTGAAAACCTTAGAAAAGAACGTAATGTATAAAAAAAGCGAGAAAAAAATTAAAATGAAAATCAAAAACATGTGTGTACTTTATAGGCACAGCATACAGTTATTAAATAATAACTAACTCAAACACAGAACGTACAGCTTCTCTAGAGTTTGAATACTGACCTCTAAGTATCAGTGAGAAATTTTGAGTTTCCGGGAATTGTTTAGTCCCACATTCAAGCAATGTAATGTAATGTAACGGCATAAATAATATCAATACAAGTTTGTATTACAGTATTTAATTCACTATGGGAGAAATGAAAAATAGGGTAAGGTGTTCATATTGAATGCGTGTGCTGATTTAGTTTTCTATAAGCTGGGGAAATTTGTTCTACAGCAAAACTTCTGAAACTGAGAGAACTTTTCCATGTAGCTGGTAAAGACATTATTCTTCTGGTACATTTTTTTTGAAATATGGGGTGCAAGAAATTTTATAACATAGAGATATTACTCTCGACCTCTTGAGGCCCTTTTACATTAACGGTGTCTTTGCGCTCCACACCCTCGCTCCATCCATGTTCTGCAAATTATTTTGATAGTATTGCAAGAGCAATACTGACGATTACTCTCTCGGGGGAAGGAGCGTCGAATTGAGCGGCAATGTTAAAGCAAGCCGGTGTGCTCTGACGCTCAACCTTCTCGTGGGAGGAGCTGTAGAAAGTTCACCGTCGCTCCACACCGCTGGTGTAAAATGAGCTTTAGGGAGGTTGAGAAATTAAAACACGTATTCGGTTTGTGAATAAGGAATTTTTTTGGTATAGGGGATAGTAAAATTTCTTCAAGAGATATGAGTTTTTCTTTGCTACCATATTCGTAACAAACATCTGATGAATGTGTGATGCTTATTTACCTTAAATAATTGAAAAAAATTCTAAACTGTTGTCTAAAAAATTATAAAGTTTTTTTTACCTTACAGCGTCATTTTTATACGTTTTTATTCTCGCTTAGCGTAGATCTGTAGCATTAGATTTTTTCCCGCAAATGCTATTACCTGGTGTGATTTTCACACTTTTCTCATATGTTTTTTAGTGTAATTTTATTCAATCTGAAATTCCTTTGCCAAATAACTGATTTTTTTACGATTATTGAGGCTAATATAATTAGCTTAATAATCGTTTATTCTCTGATGAGTACATTTTTCTAAATTTACGCTCACTGGTTACACTGCTAGTACAAATGGTTCCTCTAGCTGAGAGGTTGTCGCCTTGCTTTTTTGCTCTCATGTGTTAGTGTTGCGAGTTTGCTTTCTCTGCACCCTGGGCCCAACGCCCGACAACAGCTGATCCGCTTGAGTGGCTGAGATCTTCTCGGATCTCACCTTTGCCTATGTGTATCTGGATGACATTTTGGTGGCATCCGCAACCCCGGAGCTACATAAAGACCATCTTAGGGTCGTGTTTGAAAGACTGTCCGATAATGGACTCCTGGTAAATCCTGCCAAATGTGAGCTCGGAAAGCCATCACTGATTTACTTAGGTCATGAAATCTCTAGTCTAGGTCTAAAACCTTTGCCTTCCAAAGTAGAGGTAATCAAAAACTTCCCTCTTCCACAGACCCAGAAGGAACTGAGAAGGTTCCTAGGTTCTGTTAATTTCTATCATAGATTCATCCGAAACTGCGCGCAAACTTTAGCTCCCTTGTCAGATTTGCTGGAACCAAAGAGAAAAGGTAAATCTACCGATGTCAAGTGGACGGATTCAGCACGCAAAGCTTTCGACGAGATTAAGCACAAGCTAGCTACCGCGACTGAATTATCCTACCCGATTGCCAATGCTGACTTCAGTTTAGTGGTTGATGCCTCCAGTACTGCCGTAGGTGCCGTTTTGCAACAAAAAGTAGGGACTAATATCTCTCCTCTTGCCTTCTTTTCCAAAAAGCTATCGCCCACTGAGCGTGCTTACAGCGCGTTCGGTAGGGAACTCCTTGCTATCTATTTGTCTGTGAGACACTTTCGCTATGCTTTGGAGGCAAGGGAGTTCGTGATCTACACAGACCACAAACCCTTGACCTCAGCGATCAAAATGCCATCTGAGCGCCATTCCCCAAGAGAAGCTCGACAGCTCTCCTTCATTAGTCAGTTCACCACGGATATCAGGTTCATTAAAGGTCTCGACAATACAGTCGCTGACTGTCTCTCTCGAATTAATTCTGTCCAAACCAGTGGAGAAATAACTTTCGGCAATATATCAAATGCTCAAAAGGAGGATCCTGAACTCCAGGACCTTCTCAAACCTTCCAACACTACCTCTTTGAAATTAACCCTTGTTGACGGCGTGTACCGTGATGCTGAGCGACCTTCTCGTTTGTATCTGCCTGCGACTCTCCGCAGAGTAGCTATTCTTCACTATCATTCTCTCTCTCATCCTGGTATTAACCGTACATTGCGTTTGATTTCCGATCGTTTCGTCTGGCCAGCGATGCGTAAGGAGGTCAAACAAATTGTGCAAAACTGCCATGCATGTCAGAGTAGCAAAGTTGTGAAACATAATCGTGCAGCGCTACAGAGTTGTGCATTTGCAGGACACAAATTCGACTCCGTACACCTAGATTTGGTGGGTCCGTTGCCTTTGTCGCGTGGTCATTCTTATTTGTTAACAATAATTGATAGGTTCTCTAGATGGGTTGAGGCCGTGCCTCTTCCTGATACCCAAACTGAGACTGTAGCTCGCGCTTTCATGAGTAATTGGATTTCCAGATTTGGGGTTCCCTTAAGTGTCACGCATGACCGGGGATCACAATTTACCTCCAAATTCCGGAGTGAGCTTAGCGCCGCTTTAGGTTGTGCAAACACCAATACCACCGCTCATCACCCGCAGTCGAATGGACTTATTGAGAGAGTCCACAGAGATTTAAAGAGTGCATTGCGTTGCCTTAATTGCAGTCACGATTGGACCGACAGACTTCCAGTAGTATTATTGAGCATTAGGAATTTGTATCGGCAGGATCAGCAGTGCACAGCAGCAGAAATGTTGTATGGGAAGACGCTTCGCCTTCCGGGCGACATTGTTGACCCAAAACCGTTGCCTGAATTTTCATCTGCTGACCGTTCCGCATATGTAACCTGTCTCAAGGATTGCATGCGTCAGATCAAGTATGTTGCTCCACGAATGCCTCAGACAAAAGACAAACTTGATTCTGCTTTGCGACATTGCACACATGTGTACGTCCGTAACGATAGTATCAAACCAACTCTCACACGCCCTTATGATGGCCCATTCAAAGTAGTGAAACGGACGCCAAAGTATTTCGTCCTTGAAAGATCTGGTTCACCAGACCCTGTGAGCATAGATCGATAAAAGGTCGCGTATACCTCCGATAATAGTGTGATTTCTAACTCTTCATTCTCTCCACAGAACTTCCTTTCCACTGAGACTCGATCATATCGTCCACCTCAGTTTCCTCAGTTGGCTGCATTGTTGCCTAGTCAACTTGAGTGTAATCCTTTCTTTGTGCCTGTATCTTCAAACCCTGTCCCAAATCCTATCGTAGACTCTAATTCTAGCTCTCTTAGTGAAACAGCGACAAGTCTGGAGAGATCAGACGAGACCGCTGCAGTAACTCCTGTTCCTAGAACTCTTGCCGATCTAAATTTGCAGACCCGTTTGGTGAAGCTTCCCCGCTCAGTAACATTTTCCGACCGCCAAACCCGGCATGGACGCGTAGTTCGAACTCTTTCCCGGTACAAATGATTGCAGCGGGTGGACCTTTCGGTCTGCGCCTTGGGGGGTAATGTAGCACCAGCTACAGAGTGTAAAATTCTAAAATTTCTCATTAGCACTTAAATAGCATAATTATTGGCATTAAAAATCTTCCTCTAAATTATTATTAATAATTTTCTACTTATAATTAGTAATCCTTGAAGTTTTTGTGTAAATGCATGAGATATAAAATAACGGTCGATATTTTCGAGTTTGAAGCCTTTGTAATTGGCAACACCGCGCGGGACGCCTTGTTTGAGCGTCGTTCTCACGCGCGTCTTTAGCTTGTGTGTTACAGCGTTCTCGTAAGTAAAAAAATTAAGTGTTCAAATAGAGCAAATCTGGTTTTAGAAGATCGTGTTTCTTTTCTTGTGTTCATTGTGCTAAGATAAGTGATCGTGACCGTGCCGTGTCATATAAATATGTAAATAGTTGTAGAAGTCGTGAAAATAGCATGGCTTATTCCGAGTGCTATCTCAACATGACATAGCGTGAATTTTGCGTGTCATGTTCATTTCTTGTGTCAAGATTTTATTATAGATATTCAACTACGTCCTTCCTTACTACAAAAATTATATGCTTGTAGCTGTCATTATAATATTGCAATTCGCTCATTGGATACTTCGTGAGAGCGCAAGGCGGATTTGCCGGCGTTTTTGCGGAAAGATGGCGGAGCGTAAACTGCTGTGTCATGTCATTTTTATGTTCACTGTATTATGTTTTGAATATTTCTCTTTTGCTGCAAGAGATACGTTTAGTGTTTTTTTTCCCAGTGTAGTTGACATGTGAATGAATTAGGAATGCCTTTTTTTATTTTCGTACGGATATTATAGAGTACAAAATTCAGGCATGCATATTCCTGCAAATTTTTAGCTGTTTCATATTTCATTATATTCCATAAATCGTGTGCTTAATCGCATGTAGTTTTCAATATGAATAACAATTATGTCATTACCAAAAATTCTTGTAAATTTCATGCTCTTATATTTAAAGCAAGGGCAGTAGTAAAAGAGCTTGCCAGCTGTTTAAATCTATCCTATTTCATGAGCTTGACAAAAAGGAGAACAAATTCAAATAGCTCGTGTTGAACCTGTAGGAAGACTCAGTGTTTCTCTGTGATGGGAATTTACCATTTGCAGTGTAGGGATTGTCAGTTGTGGAATTTTTCCTTTATGCCTCTCCGAGAACCTTCTCATTCAGCGTCTTCGATTATTTCAGATCCTCGACGTCATTAAACGCCACAACACACATTCCCTGGGCCTGGAGCTTTACTCAAGTTGTATATTCACTTCGCATCTTACCTATAACTCAATCATCGAGTTACACCGCCTAAATTGCCCATTTTTACGTGAGACGGTTTCTGACCTTGGTTATATATATCACCTTGCAATCACCTTGGTTTGGAGCTAGTAGAGCCTAGTATATTACAACTACCGGCTAGATAATCTACCTGCTCCAACCACGACAACTTGCTTTTTCAGCGTGGAATGATCATAAATGTCTGAACCCATAAATAGTGACTCATCCACACGTCACGGCTTAAATTCATATTCCGCCAGTCACTAAAAATTAAACAGACTGTAAGCTTATCTAGAACCTCCACAAAACACACTCACTTACACCCTGCCAACGTCATCGCTCGCCGGACCTCGCCTGCACGGATTTCCCATCTAAGAGAAGCTCTTCAGAAGTCCTGCTCACCGCCAGTCCTCCCGGTTTCCTCCAATAAAATATCCAAGCTGATTCAATCCAAAGATTGTTGTCATTCCCCTCTCGTTATCGTGTTCTTAAACGCTTTCTCGAGATTATTTGCGTTCGGTGGTTCGGTATCCTCGTACAGTCTACCCCGACCATCACAAACGTAAAAGGTTTTCCCTCTCAAGATCGCTTTTTAAATCATTCGGCAATCCTGGCAAGGTCACATTCAAATCAAATGACTCAGCCAAGATGTAGCTCAAGCGACTGATTGGCTGTGTCCCGCCGGCCATAATAAATATGGATAAGTCAACTTACCAATGTCTTATTAGCCATGCGAGCCGCCATAGCCATGTGGCTAGAGGGTTCTGCCGCCGTGCGGGAGACCCGGGATCGAATCTCTGCGCTGGCAGTGGCGATTTTCTCTGTTGGGTATAGGAGAAAAATTCCAAGCACAATACCCCACTCTACCCAGGTGTCTGAAATGGGTACCGGTCTTGACCGAGGAAAAGCGTCATGGCGTCCTGGCGTTAGTTATAAGACATTTGAAAATCCAATGTACAAGGTGATATATATCAGGCTTGATTGGAAATAAAGCATCCGTAGATGCCTTCATTATTAACCCCTCATATAAGGCGGTGTGCAGTGGTCCTTGAACGCCCTAAAGATAGATAAAGTGAAACGTAATGGTCTCAACCCATAGAGGTATTCACAGATCCGTAGAAGTGCTGGAAAACTCTATAGAAGTCAAGCAATTGAAGCCCAAACACATAAAATCTCGAGATATGGTGAATATTATTAAAAAAATCGAAAAATAAATTCACCATTTCGAAAAAATTCAATATTGCTTTAGATTTTTACTACCACTATTTAATGTCTTTCTTACCGTTATAGCTTAAATACGAGTAAATTTAGCTTTGAAATATAGTCATTATTTGCAAATCTCACAGGTCGCACCTATCATCGACTCGTGTGAATTATGTTTCAGAAATTATTTAGCCTCATTTATGTAGCAATCGCTACACAAGCGTAAGAATTATAAATTTTCCCTTTCGCACTCAAATAAATTAATTATTAGCATTAAAAATCTTACTCTAATTTATTATTAATTATTTTCTACTTCTAATTCGTAATCATTGAAGTTTGTGTGTAAATACTTGAGAGATCAAATAATCAATCGACATTTCGAGTTTTAAAGCAGCCCGATTTGGCAACATCCAAGCGCGTCACTTGAACTGAGCTTTACTCACTCTGTCTTGTGGCTTGTTAGCGTGCGAACATCATCTCGTAAGTGCAAGTGAAATTTAGGGTTAGAATAGAAAAGAAACCGGGTAAAGTATATTGTGCCATGTGTTTTTTTCGCGCGTACTGTGTTTAAACGTAAAGATCTGCTCAGTGTCGGGAGTTAGGGATAAACTCTAAAGTAGCGTAAGATTCTTAGACTAGCATGCGTCGTCTAGAGTGCTCACTCGGCGATACAGAGTGAATATTGCGTGTCATTTCCAAATTCCCGTGTTGAGACTTCATACTAGATATTCAGCTAACGTCCTTGTTTTTCTTCATTACTGCAAATAATATATTGCGGTTGCCAGTATCATATCGAGAATTATTCATAAACTGACTCGTGAACGAACGCGGCTATATTGCCGGCGTTCTTTGTTGATAGTGTGTCTTTGTGTTCCAAAGGGCGGAGCATACACTGCCGTCTCCTGTCACTACTCCGTGACTATAATTGCACTATAAGCATGTGTTATAATAGTATTTTCTTTTTACAAACATACTTGCAGTAGTTTTCTTAGATATGTTTCAACGTGAAATAATAATTAAAAATGGCTCTTAATAATCTCGTATGTTTATAAATTACGAAGATTATTCAGGTCGATGCTTGCTAAAGTTTTGAGTTTCATTTTTTTATAGTTCATATTCCTTGAACCTTGCGTTTAATCGCACTTATTTCAATATAAATCATTTCAATAAAATTTAATTCAATTCTGTTCATTCTTGTGACAAAACACTCATTACCATTTGCCTTTCGTGAGTGCGTACAAATTATGCCGGTGGCTTGGCGAATGCCGACGTGTGGAGCCGCCGGGTAAATCGCCGCACTGATTTTCATGTTTTCATCTTGAGCATATTTCCTTTCGGTGCAAGCAAAACGTTTAGTGTTTCTTTTTTATATTGGAGATTATTCCTTAATTTTTTTAGTATTGCAAATGATATTTATCAGTGATTTCAGTAGGATTTATATCCATGAAACCTTAGAATTTTTTCTCTGTTATTTCTTGTACAAGTTATAGAGAAGTTCTAGAGTACTTAAAGAAGCATTAATTCTCTTTCTATGAAATTCTTAATTGCTGTAATTCCTTTCTTCTGCTTCATGAACCATGTCTTGTTAAGTCATGTGTTTTCCATGGTTCCCGGGATTTGATCCTCGATTATGCTCTTAGATAATCACTAAAAGTATTACTAAAAATTCTTACATTTTATGCCTTGTATTAAAAGCAAGAGCAGCTGTATAAGAGTTTCTTAATTGATTCTGTCCTATCTCTCTACTTTTGAGCTTGACGAGAAAGAGAACAAATGAAATTAACTAGAGTCAAATCTATGGGATTTCTCGAATTCTGCTGTGTGGGAGTTTTATTAATTACAGTGATGTGGGACTGTCAGTGGTGGAAATTTCCTTGATGTCTCTTTGGACTGTTCATCCAGCTATTGGACTCCTTGCAGGACTTCAACGTCATCGCCACACACCACTCGCAACAGCCTCCCATTGGGCCTTGCTTTGCCTCTACTTAACTGAATTGGCCTTTCAACTCCCCAGGCATTTCCTTGGTGGGATTCCCTTTTTGTTGGATTAGTATTGGGTTTTATCTCAACTGGCATCAGCTGAAACTTGCCCGACCTTAACTGGACGTGACTTAACCAGAATTTACCTGGCTTTGGGCCTCATTTTGGTCTCGCTTGTTTGGGCTTTAATGCTACTTAACTCACCTAAGAATTGCCTCTACTTGAGCCGCCCTGCCTGGCCTCAACTCAATCAAAAATCGATCACTCCCAACGTCACGGTTTTCCTCAAAGTCTATATACTGGGCTCTTAAATCCTTTGCAACACGCACACACACTGTCGACTCCAGCACTTCTCCAGGAGCCTCCCGACTGCCCGGACTGCAAACCCTCTTCTAGCCAAGTTGATCGTTGGTTCAAGACTCGGCGGTCCTCTCCGGCTTCCTTCCAATATATACCCCAAAAGCTGAGTCCAAAGTGCCTTATTATCCTTCTCATAATTTTCTCTCGGACGCTTATCGAGGTTGTTTAGGACTGGCTATACCCCGCGGTCAGATCCAAACACTGGTGACCCCAAAGATAAAAATCACTGGTGAAAACCCCAGTTAAAATAACCCCAAAACTTTCTTTAAAACTTGAAAAACTATTCAACTCGATAAGTGTTTGAGAAGTTGTGAGAGAGGTTAATTTTGGTATATCATTGTAGTGATAAATTTCCCATGTCGTAGTCTTTGAGAATTTCTTAGATTTACCGTGTTAATGGTGATTCTCTGAGCAGCTCTAACAAAAATTTTTTTTTCAGCGTATCCTGTCCTTGTTTGTTTTATGTGCCTCAGTAGGTGGGAAAAATATATTTTTTTTCCTATTTCTGTGCTTACGTTTATTACGTTTATTCTGACTACCGTAAAAATTCGCGTTTACATTCTCTCTTTCCATCCGTTTCTTCAACGTTATTGATCGTTTGAGTAGGTAGAAAAATAACTTTTCTCACCTGCTTTATTTTTGTGCCTACGCTAATTGCCGCATACCGCATAAAATTTTTTTCTCGTTTCCAATTTCATATTTCCTTTCCTTCTGTTTCAACTTAATTTGAATGATTGTGTAGGTAAAGAAGTAACGCAAACCCTTGCCACTTAATTCCAAGTCATAGGCGTTGATTACGCAAATTGAAAGAAAGCTGCTAGCATGACTGATTCAGATAATGAAGATCGAGCCCCCACAAAACCCATTAGGCTCCCCCCCCTTCATTCCGGAGGACGCTCATACCTGGTTTCAACAGGTCGAAGCTATGTTTAGGTATCATAAAGTAACTGATAACACCGATCAATTCTACGCCCTTGTTTCCGCAGCCCCCACAAAATTGTTGAATGATTCAAATCAATTGCTCGAAAACCCTCCCGCCTTTGATCCGTACGGCACCTTGAAAAGAAAGATTCTGCAGAAGTTGCAGATGTCCGATGCGGACAAATTTAGGAATCTTGTAGACGCCTCAGCAATTCCATCTGTCTCTAGCTCTTTCTCTCCCACTTCATTGGTTAAAGAGCTGCGCAAACTCGCTACGGGTGTTGCCGTAGCTGAGGGATTTCTGAAGGAAGTTTTCATGACTAAGCTTCCTCACAATGTGCGTCCATTTCTATCGCTAGCAGGCCCTGATCAGACGTTGGAAAAGCTTGCGGAGTCCACTGAGACGGTGATGCGCAACATTAATTTGTCACAAGCACCGCAAGTTGCTTCCCTGAATGCTGCTGCTGCAAATTTTAGCCCCGCAAATACTCAGAATCAATCCTCAGCCACAATAGATAAGATGCAGCAAGACATTGCTGAGATAAAGCAAGCTTTACAGAATTGCCAGTTAGGTCAGAGCTTAGGTCAGAGCGTAGCTCACATTCAGCAAGGCCCAGGGAGATTCCAAAGCCACCAAAATGCCTACGACTATCCTTATGACTATCCCTCAATCTATCATCCTTTTCCTCCTCCTCAACGTTTTGATAGAGGTAGATCTTATGATAGGTCAAATCAAGACCGTCGCTTTCGGTCGCGCTCACGTGATGCTTGTAGCAATTTATGCTGGTACCACACAAAGTATGGTGACCAAGCACGAAAGTGCGGGTCCCGCTTTTGCCCTCGTTATACCGAAATGACCTCGGGAAACGCCAACAGCGACGCATAGTAGCGAGTACTGCGTTGCCTCATTCCCAGACCACTCGCCTTTTGAACATTATCGATCCCACTACCAAGTATCGATTTTTAATAGACACTGGCTCCAGTGTGTCAATTATCCCAGCCACGGTGAAAGACAAAAACAACCCATTGTTGGCGACATTACGCGCCGCAAACGGCACGCCAATTCCTTGTTACGGTGAAAGAGTATTAGAGTGCAGTCTGGGATTGAGGCGAAACTTTCGTTTCACCTTCCTCATCGCGGAAGTCCAAGAGCCTATCATTGGCGCGGATTTCTTAGCGAAGTTCGGCATACTTGTAGATGTTAAAAACCGTAGAATTAGGGACGAGGAGACACAGATCTCAATTCCCGCTTGTAGCATAACTAGAGCTAATGTCTTGCATTCTTTCTCTATCGCCTTAAAGGAAGAGTGCATGTTTGAGCAATTACTAAAAGATTTTCCTGCATTGACAAATTCTAACTTAGCTTCTAAGAACATGCAGACCAGCACAAAGCACTTCATAGAGACGCAAGGTCCGCCGGTCTACTCCCGTGCAAGGCGATTGCCGCCTGATCGATTGGCGTTAGCCAAGAAAGAATTTGCGCGCATGCAAGAAAATGGCATTATCCGCAGTTCCAAAAGTCCTTGGGCTAGCCCTCTTTTGCTAGTACCCAAGGCTAACGGTGAATTCAGACCGTGCGGGGATTTCCGCAGGTTAAATGCCGTTACTTTACCTGATCGCTACCCTATTCCTTACTTGCATGATTTCAGTGCAAATTTAGAGGGAGCTCAAATTTTCTCAAAGATAGACCTTCAGCACGCCTTTCATCAAATTCCACTTGATGAGAGTGCTATACCTAAGACCGCGGTAATCACTCCGTTTGGTCTCTTTGAGTTCCTAAAAATGCCATACGGCTTGAGGAACGCTCCTCAGACGTTCCAAAGGCACATGGCTGAAATTTTCTCTGACCTCACTTTCGCCTATGTCTATCTAGACGACATCCTAGTGGCATCCACAACCCCGGAGTTGCACAAAGACCATCTTAGGGTCGTTTTTCAAAGATTGTCCGACAGTGGACTCCTCGTAAATCCTTGCAAAATGTGAGCTCGGAAAGCCATCACTGATTTACTTAGGTCATGAAATCTCTAGCCTAGGTCTAAAACCTTTGCCTTCCAAAGTAGAAGTGATCAAAAACTTTCCTCTTCCACAGACCCAGAAGGAACTAAGAAGGTTCCTAGGTTCTGTTAACTTCTATCATCGTTTCATACGCAACTGTGCTCAAACTTTAGCGCCCTTGTCTGACTTGCTCGAACCGAAACGAAAAGGCAAATCTATTGAGGTAAAATGGACGGAAGAAGCGCGCACGGCTTTTGAGGAAATAAAACACAAGTTAGCTTCCGCGACTGAATTATCCTACCCTATTGCTAATGCTGATTTCAGCCTCGTTGTTGATGCATCCAGTACCGCCGTAGGTGCTGTGTTGCAACAACAAGTAGGCACTAATATCTCTCCTCTTGCTTTCTTTTCAAAAAAGCTGTCGCCCACTGAGCGTGCTTATAGCGCGTTCGGGAGGGAACTTCTTGCTATCTACTTGTCTGTGAGACACTTTCGCTATGCTCTAGAGGCAAGGGAGTTTGTGATCTACACAGATCACAAACCTCTGACCTCAGCGATCAAGATGCCTTCTGAGCGACATTCGCCAAGAGAAGCTCGACACCTGTCATATATTAGCCAATTTACCACTGACATCCGTTTCATAAAAGGGTTGGACAATACTGTCGCTGATTGTCTATCAAGAATAAATACTGTCCAAACCAGTGGTGAAATCACCTTCGGCAACATTAAAAACGCGCAGAAGGAGGATCCTGAACTTCAGGACCTTCTCAAACCTTCTAACACTTCCTCTCTAAAATTGACCTTGGTTGACGGCGTGTACCGTGATGCCGAGCGACTTTCTCGTTTGTATCTTCCTACGACTCTCCGCAGAGTAGCTGTTCTCCACTATCATTCTTTTTTTCATCCTGGTATTAACCGTACATTGCGTTTGATTTCTGGTCGTTTCGTCTGGCCAGCGATGCGTAAGGAGGTCAAGCAAATTGTGCAAAATTGCCATGCATGTCAGAGTAGTAAAGTGGTGAAACATAATCGTGCAGCGCTGCAGAGTGTTGCATTCACAGGTCACAAGTTCGACTCTGTACACCTAGATTTGGTGGGTCCTTTGCCTTTATCGCGCGGTCATTCCTATTTGCTGACCATCATTGATAGGTTCACACGTTGGGTTGAGGCTGTCCCTCTTCCTGATACCCAAACTGAGACTGTAGCGCGCGCTTTCATGTCCAACTGGATCTCTAGATTTGGTGTTCCCTTAAGTGTCACACATGACCGGGGATCACAATTTACCTCCAAATTTTGGAGTGAGCTTAGCACTGCTTTAGGGTGTGAAAACGTAAACACTACTGCTTATCATCCACAGTCAAATGGACTTATTGAGAGAGTCCACAGAGATTTAAAGTCGGCATTACGTTGCCTAAACTGCAGCAATGATTGGACTGACAGACTTCCAGTAGTACTACTTAGCATCCGAAATTTACATAGACAGGATCAGCAATGCACAGCGGCTGAAATGCTATATGGTCAGACACTTCGTCTCCCCGGCGACATTGTTGACCCAAAACCTTTGCCTGAATTTTCATCCGCTGACCGTTCCGCATATGTAACCTGTCTCAAAGATTGCATGCGCCAGATCAAGTATGTGGCTCCGCGAATGCCTCAGACTGAGGACAAACTGGATCCTGCTTTGCAAGACTGCACACATGTGTACGTCCGAAACGACGCCATCGAACCTACACTCACGCGCCCTTATGATGGCCCATTCAAAATACTCAAACGCACCCCCAAATACTTCATCCTTGAACGATCTGGTTCACGCGACCCTGTGAGCATTGATCGATTAAAAGTCGCGTACACTTCCGATCATAGTGTAACTTCTAAACCTTCATTCTCTCCACAGAATTCCCTTTCCACTGAGACTCGATCATATCTACCATCTCAGCTTCCTCAGTTGGCTGCCTTGTTGCCTAGTCAACTTGAGTGTAATCCTTTCTACGTGCCTGTACATTCAAACCCTATCTCTAAGCCTGTCGTAGATTCTAATTCTAGCCCTCTTACTGAAACAGCGACAAGTCTGGATAGACCAGACGAGCCCGCTGCAGTAACTCGTGTTCCTAGAACTCTTGCCGATCTACATTTGCAGACCCGATTGGTGAAACTTCCCCGCGTAGTAAGATTTTCTGACCGCCAAACCCGGCACGGTCGCGTTGTCAAAACTCCTTCCCGCTACAAATGATTGCAGCGGGTGGACCTTTCGGTCTGCGCCTTGGGGGGTAATGTAGCAATCGCTACACAAGCGTAAGAATTATAAATTTTCACTTTCGCACTCAAATAAATTAATTATTAGCATTAAAAATCTTACTCTAATTTATTATTAATTATTTTCTACTTCTAATTCGTAATCATTGAAGTTTGTGTGTAAATACTTGAGAGATCAAATAATCAATCGACATTCCGAGTTTTAAAGCAGCCCGATTTGGCAACATCCAAGCGCGTCACTTGAACTGAGCTTTACTCACTCTGTCTTGTGGCTTGTTAGCGTGCGAACATCATCTCGTAAGTGCAAGTGAAATTTAGGGTTAGAATAGAAAAGAAACCCGGTAGAGTATATTGTGCCATGTGTTTTTTTCGCGCGTACTGTGTTTAAACGTAAAGATCTGCTCAGTGTCGGGAGTTAGGGATAAACTCTAAAGTAGCGTAAGATTCTTAGACTAGCATGCGTCGTCTAGAGTGCTCACTCGGTGATACAGAGTGAATATTGCGTGTCATTTCCAAATTCCCGTGTTGAGACTTCATACTAGATATTCAGCTAACGTCCTTGTTTTTCTTCATTACTGCAAATAACATATTGCGGTTGCCAGTATCATATCGAGAATTATTCATAAACTGACTCGTGAACGAACGCGGCTATATTGCCGGCGTTCTTTGTTGATAGTGTGTCTTTGTGTTCCAAAGGGCGGAGCATACACTGCCGTCTCCTGTCACTACTCCGTGACTATAATTGCACTATAAGCATGTGTTATAATAGTATTTTCTTTTTACAAACATACTTGCAGTAGTTTTCTTAGATATGTTTCAACGTGAAATGATAATTAAAAATGGCTCTTAATAATCTCGTATGTTTATAAATTACGAAGATTATTCAGGTCGATGCTTGCTAAAGTTTTGAGTTTCATTTTTTTATAGTTCATATTCCTTGAACCTTGCGTTTAATCGCACTTATTTCAATATAAATCATTTCAATAAAATTTAATTCAATTCTGTTCATTCTTGTGACAAAACATTCATTACCATTTGCCTTTCGTGAGTGCGTACAAATTATGCCGGCGGCTTGGCGAATGCCGACGTGTAGAGCCGCCGGGTAAATCGCCGCACTGATTTTCATGTTTTCATCTTGAGCATATTTCCTTTCGGTGCAAGCAAAGCGTTTAGTGTTTCTTTTTTTATATTGGAGATTATTCCTTAATTTTTTTAGTATTGCAAAAGATATTTATCAGTGATTTCAGTAGGATTTATATCCATGAAACCTTATAATTTTTTCTCTGTTATTTCTTGTACAAGTTATAGAGAAGTTCTAGAGTACTTAAAGAAGCGTTTTAAACAATTTGAACAATTTAAACAATTTAAACAATTTATTTACCACAGGAGATACAGAGGTAGAATGTTTCTTAAGTCTAATACAATGGTCAGAGTTGAGTATAGCTACCTGTGGGCCCGAATAAGTTCAGCGACTTCTAGGGCATCCTACCATTACATTATTCTAGGGCGTACAATAATGTTTAACCTAATTCACTTAGCCTAGTTTCGCATTAGACTGATCAACAGGATAATGAACTCGATATTGATGTTTAATTTTACAATATAGGTCATATGGACAATATTTAACAGTATATTCGATAACGATTTGGGAGCAGACTGAAAATCGGCGATATTACTCATGGCAAATTGCATTATTAGGACCAGACATGTAGGAGGCAGGATTTGATTTGGTGATCTTACACGACTAGTATTCTGGTAAGAAGTGAGACTCAAGATTTCTTTTAAATACCTTGTAAGAATTACTTTCACGGATCTCCGCAGGTACTGAGTTCCAGGTTTTAGTTCCAACGAATAGTATACTATGTTGCGAGCGGGCCTTTGAATAATAAGGAAGCATGAATTTACTTTTATTTCGTGTTAAATGGTCGTGATGACCAGTTTGCGCAGTTAATAACTGTTGAAGGCTATTGTCGCCATCATTAGCTAATGTTTTGTAGATGAAATTGCAGATGGAGATTTTGTAGAGATCCGAGAGTTTAATTATTTGTAAATTTTTGAATGAATCATTTGTGTGAGCATTATATTCTAGGTTCTTTACCGCTCTGATGGCTCTTTTTTGCAGAGTAAAAATTATATTGGTTTTATTTTTATCAGTTCCATGCCATGCTTCTATTCCGTATTGCAGGTATGGTGAAATGAGCGTTCGATAAAGCATTAGTAAGGCTGTTTCAGGCAGGAAATTTTTAACTTTATTCAGGATTCCGATGGATTTTGATAATTTAGAACTAATATGAGTGATGTGCTCTTTGAAGGTCAGATGTTTATCTATTATGATGCCCAGAAATTTACATGAGTTGGTTTCTTTGATTTCACCTTCGCCAATTTTAATGGATGGTAGAGATATATTTTTCTTGTATGAGAACGTAATATAATTTGTTTTATCGATATTGAGGCTTATTTTATTAGCTTTAAGCCACAGTGAAACCTTATGGAGTTCATTATTTATACTCTCCGCAATCGTAGTGGGATTTTCGTTCGGAAGGACCGCAGAAAGCGTACTGTCATCGGCAAAAAGTATGAATTTAAAAAATGATGTAGATTTGATAATATCATTGATAAAAATCAGAAAAAGGAGAGGCCCAAGAACAGATCCTTGTGGAACTCCATGGCTAATTTTTTGTGGGTCCGATTTTGCGTCGTCAATGACAACGTATTGCTTCCGATTTGTTAGGTATGATCTGAACCAATCATGGGCAACCCCACGAATGCCATAACAATGAAGTTTCGAGAGTAATATGTTATGGTCCACACAATCGAATGCCTTTCGAAAGTCAAGAAATACAGAGAAGACAGTCTTTCCGTTATCTATATTAGAATAAAGGAATTGTAAATGATTTAATATTGCCTGTGTTGTTGATTTTTTACAGCGAAAGCCGTATTGTTTATCATAGAGAAATGATTTTTGTTCAAAATAAGAGTACACTTTTTATACACAATTTTCTCGAATACCTTGCTAATAATTGGTAACATGGAGATAGGTCGATAATTGTTTACACAGGTTTTTTCACCATTTTTAAAGATAGGGGTTACTCTAGCAACTTTGAGGGAGTTCGGGAAAGTGCCTAGTAAGAGAGACTGGTTAATAATATTGGATATCAGCGGGGCCACAATATCAGCAATTATTTTAAGTATTTTAGTTGGAAACGTTTGTAACCCACTCGATTTATTTTTCATGTTGTTTATGCACGCAATTACATCGGAGGAGTTTGTAGGCGTAAAGAAAAAGGAGTTGTGTTCTCGAATATGATCCATAAATTCCAGGTGATCAGTAGGTTCACTTGGAATACCATTGGCTATAGTTTTCCCTACGTTTACAAAGAAGTTGTTGAAGAGATTAGCAATTTCATTCTTCTCATGGTATTTTACATTATCTTGAGTGATATAACCAATTTTCTTTTTTTCGGCGTTATTCGGTTTATAACAAGAGTTAAGGAGGCGCCAAGTCTTTTTAACGTCAGCTTTGAATTGAGTAAACTTGAGGGTAAAGTAGCTCTTTTTTGATGTTCTTATCTGGTTTGTCACATAGTTTCTGAATCGGTTATATGTTTCTCTAGATATTCGCCCTTCGCAAAGGAGGGCTAGGTACGCTTGGCGTTTCTTTATATTTATCACGATGTCTCTAGTAATCCAGGGCTTTTGTTTATTTTTCGGGGTAACTGTACGAGTTACAATTGGGCAACACTGATTGTATGCGGTCATTATAGTTTCAGTCAACTTTACTACTGATTCATCAATGCTCCTTGCATTATTGTTTTGTTGGGTGATGTGCAATGTTGGCATTAAATCTTCTAGAACGGTGCGCATTTCTTCTAAATTTGATTCGTTTATTTTACGATATGAATAAGTTTCAGCCCGTGCTTTGGTGCACGCAAGATAGACATTTTTCTTAATAAGAAAAACTGGAAAATGATCTGATAAGTCAGAAGTAATTATTCCAGCAAGAAAATCACTTGGGTCTGTCATAAAGATATTGTCAAGCAGCGTGGCACATTCTGAGGCTATTCGTGTTGGCTTTGTGATGATCGGAAGGAAAGATTTAGAATGAAATGCATTTAAGAAATTAGAGATTGGTTCATAGCTTTCATGTTTCAGCAAATCATAGTTGAAGTCACCGCATATTATTATGCCATTGTAGAAGGACCTGTTGAACTGAGAAATAATTCGATTAAGCTCATTGAGGAAGGATATAGGACAGGCTGTAGGCGGCCTATACACCGTTCCAAGCACAATTCGTTTGCCATCTCTAGACAGTTCTACGAATAATGATTCTATATGATCCTGATTCAGTGTTGCACTTGCTATGATTCTCGAATCCATGAGCTTAGAAATGTATGTACTGATGCCCCCGCCTCGCTTGTTTTTTCGTAGCGAATGGTAACTATGATAATTTTCAAATTTAATCATGTCTTTGGTCGAGTCATCTAGCCAGCTTTCGGTGAAGCTAATCACATCTAAGGTATACTTAAGTTCAGTAATAGTGCATTGTATCTCTTCCAATTTTGGATAGAGTGACCTACAGTTCCAACACAGTAGCGAAAAATCCTGCCGGGTTATTCGTATAGATTCGTTGAATTTTGATATATTAGTATATCTGCAGTTTTCAGAGTCGTTTAGGTTTGGAAATATTCTGTTCAAATGATTGAGATGAGGGTCGATTTCATCTAATATATCAGCGTGATCAGTCATTCAAAATTAGTAAACAGTAGGCAGTAAGTACTATTGTACAACTTAAAACGAAATACAGAGTCAAGATTAAAAGGATATATCTATCTAAAAACTAGCTTAGAAAGTATAGAAAAGAGTAAGAAATCTAGCGTGATTTCGTGGGTACACTCAATACTCAGCCAAGAGCGATTAATATTGGAGTTCAATATACAAAATTGATGCGTACAAATTGCTGAAGGCGTTGTTACAAAGTTCACATACAACAGGTAATAAGTTTTAATAAAAATAAAAATAAATAGAAAATAATTTAGCGACGATGATAGTCTAATCAGCTAATATGTTTTACACATAATAATAGTTTGTTGGTTAAAAATTACATACAATTTACGAGGAAAGGTGAACAAGGTGGATATCAATATTCCATCATAATATTGGTAGGTACAAATTGCTGGTGGTGTTGTTGCAATTTCCAATACAGTTGTCATAAATGTTCATATATATCTGTCATAAGATTGTCAAAATTGAGGTAAAACTGCCGTATATATCTTTAGAGGTTGGAACTGATTCATGACATGAAGTTATGCAGTTTGAAGATCTAGTGTAAAGTTATAGAATTCTAGGCGTTATTGGCATACGAGTATATAATTTGACACAGGTACATGTTTTGATACCTAATTGAGGTGAACACCCAAGACCTGATTCGATGATTTATCCAGTTGTCGCATCAGGTATTGGTCGAGCTCTTCTGGCGTGTTAATCTGACGTCTCGAGTCCGGTTGTCCAGGGATGAATGCCAAGATGTTTCCATCTTGGGTCCTCGGGGTTCCGATTTTTTCCGGGAAATTTCTCTTGGCTACTCTCAAGGTGTACATGATCTTGGCTCGTGAAGGTATTAGATATTCATTTATATAGAACGTTGGTTTATTTACTCGGCAGGCAGAGAGAATTTCACGTTTTTTGTTGTAATGTTTCAGTTCGAAAGCGATGTTTCTTCGATCCTCGTTTCCACTTAGTGGTTTTCTTCCCATTCTGTTAGCTGACGTGATGTCAGCATCACTGAGGTCGATGTTGATGTCCTTCAGAATTTTGCAGACTGTTTCTTTGCAATTTTCGTTGTTGTGTGAATGAGGTAGTTCCCCCCCCGGAAATGACGAGAGTACATTTTCTATCTTCCAGGTCTCGGCGCTGATCATTTTTTTCCAAGCGATCGAGACGTGACTCCAAGCTTTGTATTTTTTCATTCTGCTCTTCAATAATTTGTTTGTGTTCTGCTTCTTTTCCTGCTATTGTTTCAGATAGTGTTTTAAGGTCGCTTATTTCACTTTTCATTTCGTCAATATCACTATTAAATTTTGTCATCACTGAGTCGAAATATTTTATTAGAACAGATACCACTTCTTTGCATTCTTGCGTTAGGCTAGACACATCAGGATATTGACCAAACTTTGGTTGATATTCACAGCTGTTATTGCAGCTGCTGATGTTGTTGCGTTGCTTCCTCGCTCCCATCTTGTAGGTTTAGAGAGTTGGCTTTCTTGTATAAACGAGGGTTGAACACCTTCACACTCTATGAGGGAATATTATATTCTTAGTTTGATGATTAATATGTTGATATCACATTTGAATCCTCATGGCGAGAGAGGGTACCCATTCAGGCTAGAAGTACATTCTTTCTAACAATAGGCACTTTGTTTCGGAGCGAGCGGAGCGAGCGCAACGCACATCCTCCCCATATGGAGTCTCAGAGGACACTGACATTAATTCTCTTTCTATGAAATTCTTAATTGCTGTAATTCCTTTCTTCTGCTTCATGAACCATGTCTTGTTAAGTCATGTGTTTTCCATGGTTCCCGGGATTTGATCCCTGATTATGCTCTTAGATAATCACTAAAAGTATTACTAAAAATTCTTACATTTTATGCCTTGTATTAAAAGCAAGAGCCGCTGTATAAGAGTTTCTTAATTGATTCTGTCCTATCTCTCTACTTTTGAGCTTGACGAGAAAGAGAACAAATGAAATCAACTAGAGTCAAATCTATAGGATTTCTCGAATTCTGCTGTGTGGGAGTTTTATTAATTACAGTGATGTGGGACTGTCAGTGGTGGAAATTTCCTTGATGTCTCTTTGGACTGTTCATCCAGCTATTGGACTCCTTGCAGGACTTCAACGTCATCGCCACACACCACTCGCAACAGCCTCCCATTGGGCCTTGCTTTGCCTCTACTTAACTGAATTGGCCTTTCAACTCCCCAGGCATTTCCTTAGTGGGATTCCCTTTTTGTTGGATTAGTATTGGGTTTTATCTCAACCGGCATCAGCTGAAACTTGCCCGACCTTAACTGGACGTGACTTAACCAGAATTTACCTGGCTTTGGGCCTCATTTTGGTCTCGCTTGTTTGGGCTTTAATGCTACTTAACTCACCTAAGAATTGTAGCATACCGCTACATAAGCGTAAAAATTATAAATTTGCCATTCATACCTAAATAAATAAATTAGCAGCATTAAAAATATTACTCTAATTTATTATTAATTATTTTCTACTTCTAATTCGTAATCATGAAATTTTTTGTGTAAATGCATGAAATAATAGAAACAACACTTAACATTTTTCGAGAGAGAAGCCCTCTGGTGGCAATACTGCGCAATGCGCGCCTCTGGTTCAAAAAGCCACTCTTTGTTCAGGCGTCCTACCTTGCGGTGTTACAAGCAAATTCTCGTGAGTTTTTAAATGTGTTAGGAGTTATCGTGTCCTTTTCGTCGTGTCAGTGAGTATTAATAAGTGACAGTGCAGTGTTATTCAGTTGTGTAGTTATGCGTGTGAATATTGATGTAGCATGTGTCTCATTCAGTGTTTTGTTGCCTCTCCTCAAACGTGACCTAGCGTAAAGATATTGCATTTCCGTGTCATGATTTTAGTATCAAAGCAGAATCATGTTCGATGTGCATTTCATTTCCGTGTCATGAATTTCTTATCAAAGCATAATCAGGCTCGTTCTTTCTTTCTTTCGATAATCTACTAATCCACGATAATTTCTGCTTGAATGAACGCGGCGAAAATTGCCGGCGTTCGCTCGATAGCGTCTTTGTGGAATGGCGGAACCTCGCATCGCTGTCTCTTGTCATCACTCTGTGATTATAAATACTATAGGCATGTGTATAGTAGCATTTATTCTCTTCTTTGCAAGCCGACTGGCAGTAGTAAATTACGTAAAGTATTCATGCCTATGCTTGATAAATTTTGGTATTTCATTTCTTAAATTCCATACTCGCTTGGAAACCTTTACGTAAACGCCTTTATTTCAATAGAGAAACATTTCAATGAAATATAATTTAACGCATCGCATTCTTGTGACAAAACAACCATTACTATCTGCCTATCTTAAGTGTGCAAATTGCTGGCGGTTTTGGCTTAGGCCGACGCGTAAGCCGCCGGCTAAATCGCCACGCGTAACTTCGTGCTTTCGTGTTTTCTTTCTTCGCATATTTTCCGCTTGTGAAATCAACGTTTAGGTTTCCCCTTTCTTTCATCATTGGGGATACATATTATTATTTAATTCCTTTATTATTGCATATGATATCTACTAAGATTTTTTAGTAGGATTTATATCCTCGAAATTTAGGATTTTTTTATGTTTTCCTTACTGCTTTCAAAAGTGCAGTCTCTTTAGATTTTCACCATTTTTCCGTAGATCTCGTGTTTACTTGCCCGTAGTCTCTGTAAGGAATCACGATCTTTATTCTTGGAAATTCGTAAGCCATTACTCAGAATTTAAAAGCCAGAGGCATTAGTGATTAAACAACTTATCTCTTGATTAAAAATCTGTCAACCTAAAGTCTGTCCTATCTCTTTTGAGTTGCCAAAAGTGAGAATCCCAATGTAGCTGGAGCCAGACCTGTAGGAGTTTTTCAGATTCTCCGTGTGGGAAGAGTTGTCATTATAATTTGGATTGTCAGTGATTGGAATGTCTTGATGTCGCTCCTGGAATGTTTCACCCAGCATCTTGGACCCCTGTGCAGGACATCTACAGCATCGCCAGACACACAAACCATTACCCCTGGGCCTTGAGCTTTGCTTTTAACTCTGCCTAGATTTTCACGTCAACAAACGCCACCACACATCATCCTGGGTTCCTGGTTTTATCCTGATTGCCATGTAATTGCTATGCTCACATGATCTTAACTTAACTGCTCACTCACACCCCACATTATTTTGAGTCACTAGTTCTACCTGAACTAAGTCACGGACCTCGCTCAAATTATCTAAAATTGCCTAAACTCGAAATTCCCAAATACAACTCACTCACCCTGCCTACTCCATCGCGTGCTGGTCTTCGTCAACGCCAGCCTGGTCCTCCGGCACGGATTGCCCACCTAGACAAGCTCTCCGAGATCAAGATCCAAGCCAGTTCTCCTGGTTTACTCTCCACGAATAAACTCCACCAATTGGAACCGAGCTGAGTCCAAAACCGCTTTTCATTATCCCTCTCATAATTTTTCCCTTGCGCTTCGAGAAAAGATCGAGTTATTCTTGCCGTAAAAAAAATCAATATCTTTTGGCGGAAAAACCCGACAGAATTGCCTCAACTTGAGCCGCCCTGCCTGGCCTCAACTCAATCAAAAATCGATCACTCCCAACGTCACGGTTTTCCTCAAAGTCTATATACTGGGCTCTTAAATCCTTTGCAACACGCACACACACTGTCGACTCCAGCACTTCTCCAGGAGCCTTCCGACTGCCCGGACTGCAAACCCTCTTCTAGCCAAGTTCATCGTTGGTTCAAGACTCGGTGGTCCTCTCCGGCTTCCTTCCAATATATACCCCAAAAGCTGAGTCCAAAGTGCCTTATTATCCTTCTCATGATTTTCTCTCGGATGCTTATCGAGGTTGTTTAGGACTGGCTATACCCCGCGGTCAGATCCAAACATTTACATTTGAAAAACGTACCACTGATGGAATTAAGTGGTCACGTCCTCATATATTTGCTCACGTTATCAAAGCTACCGAATTAAATCTTAATTAGATGGAACATACATGAGCATACGTATATCAAAAAGTAAGTGAACTAATACGCAATAGCGCTTGTTTTCTATACGTCCATACAATGCAACAAAAGAAAAAATTTCCAATAGAGATGACATAAAGAATAGTTGTTTTTAAAATTTCTTAATCTGGAGATCTTTAATTGGTCAACATCCCATAAAGGAAATGTTGAGCTTGAAATTTTGCACTTATGGTCCAAACCCTCATAAACTTAGTTAGAGTACTTACTTTTACTTCTCAATTTTTGTTATTTTACTCAGAATTCAGTCTATTTTCTAATCTACACACATTTTTCATCCACTTTTAGGATATCATATCATAAAAGATCTGTTCAGATATTTTATGAATGTTATTCTTGTCAAAAGTTATCTAAAATTCACATTAAACGTTATAAAACCCTGTTTTGATAAACTTACTCATTGAAACTAATCACTTCAAGCAGACGTAGACGAGAGTCTATGTTCTGCATGATGTTCTGGCAGAAACTTTGCTCTGAATTAGGCGCCCACATTTCTGATATTTTTACCTTAATAACAAAAATTAACACTTGAACATCGATAACTAAGGAGAATTGAGTTTCCCAAATCGTTGGAATACAAGATTAGATTCGGTTTGTTCTTGCCTGAAAGGGTATTTGGTACCATTAGAAATATTTGTTTTTTCAAATCAAATATTGTTGTGTGAACTGTTTGTTTGGCTCAACACGTCTATAGTTTCTATCCGACATTTGCTGTTCTATGCGACCTCGTTATTCAAATTGGCCTCAGAACTTATTTGTATATTGATGAAAAATGCTTCTCTGATGATCGTCGTTGTTTTTTATCGTGGCCGTTCAATTTTGAAACCCAAAACTTGTATGAACTGTCTCCAGTTCTGCTATTTGCCTTCATGTATCTGAGCGAACTGCCTACCCTATGAAGATCAAGTGGAGAAAGATCTCTGATCAATTATTAGTGGATGACAAATCTACCTGTTTGAAAATTTTAATAAATCGTTGAATGGCTAATATGGAGTTTGACCTTGATTCTAATGGAGGACTTATGAATGTGAGTACTGAATTTGTAAAATATTTTCTCCTTGGTCATCAAACTTGCTTGAAATCTTGCTCTCAGGCCTCTCATGCAGTCGTGTTCTTGTGGAAAAAAACTATATTAGGCAACTATTCTAATAATTTTTTCAAATTTTTGAAGAAGTGAATAAAAAGAAGGTTTTGGTTGTTACATTGATGTTTACATTTTGAAAATTTAGTTTGTATATATTTACAGAGGACTATGTATGCTATATTGTATTGGACCATTTTTAAAACAAGATATGCTAAAGCCATTTGTATTCCATGAAGTTTCTTGAATTTAGTTGTTCTAAATGTATCTGAATAAAATAAACAAATAAATTGTCTATTTTTTGAATAATTTCTTAAGAATTTATGTATCCCAGGAAGAATTATGATTGAAAAATTTTTACTTGCCATTATTGACTAGATACGGTTGAATGCTAGAATTTGCTTTCTTTAAAAGTAGTTTATAGACATTTAAATTTTTTTTTGCAAATTATTGTAAAGTCATTGTGAGATTATAGAAGAGTAAGTCTCTATCCTCAAGTTGTCTTAAAGGCAATTGCCAATCTAATGTTACCAAATGAATATTCACAGTATCAAAATTCAGCAACATATTGTGAAAGAAAAAAGATCATTATTGTTTGTTGTAGCTGGATGCATCATAACAGAATAGTCTTTGCAATAGAGTTAATGTATGTTCTAATGATTACATCAATTTACAAATGGGCCAAATATGGCCTTTGATAACAAATGGGATGGCAAATACATATGTCTCAATTTTAAAAATTAACAACATGGAAAATCTTTGTTCAAACTTTCAATAGCATTTAATGGTATCATATACAACTCTGAAATATGTTAAGGATACCGTCTGGGTAGGAGAAAAGTCCGTTATTTATGGATGGATTTCTCTGAAATTTTCACAGTAGGTGTGAAATGATGGAAAGATCATTTTTTATTGCGGTCAATGTTTAGTTTACCTTCGGCAGGGAAATTAAAGATGTCCTTGCTGACAATCACTAAATGAGCACATTTAAAAACCTTTTACAAGAATGACATTATGCCTGCTGATGCGTTATTTTTGAATAATTGAACTTTGAAGTTGGCGCCGCCGCCGTAATTTAGTTAATAAGGGTAGTTAACCTGCCTATTACAAACGTTAAGAGGTTGGGTCGTGAGGGTTAGCCACAGTTCTTTTAGTGAAAATTATAAATGAAGGTTTCTAGTGATGTTTGTTTACATCGACTGGAAGATGATGGGCGCCGCCATCTTTGTGCCGATGTAAACAAGATTGCGATCGTCACCCTAACGGGTGGGTTAGAAGCTTTATTTATACTTTTCACTTCAAGAACTGTGGCTAACCCTCACGACCCAACCTCTTTACGTTTGTAATAGAGGGTTAGCTTCCATTATTAATTAAATTACGCTTGGCGCGGTCACTTCCTGTGGCGCGCGACAGCCAACTTCGAAGTTAAATAATTTGAAAATAACGCATCAGCGAGCATAATGTCATTCGTGTAAAAGGTTTTTAAATGTGCTCATTTAGTGATTGTCAGCAACGACATCTTTAATTTCCCTGCCAAAGGTATACTAAAAATTGACCGTTATTTTGACAAAATTTTTGTATCTGCACTGGATTTTTTTTTTTTTTTTGAAAATATGATAAAATAGGGTTTTTTAAAATCTATCTTCTTCTACAATTTTGAAGTTACAGAACCAGAACTTCGTTTTTAGATTGCTTATATGTCTATATAACCATAAGGGGCTACGAATTTTGATAACTTTTTTTTGTGGATTTTGGGAGTATTTTTTTTTTAAATATGTAACCTTTTTTCATTTTTTTTCATGTTGTGTAATTTTCAAAATAATTGATGTATCGAAAAATGAAACGCCCCTATTGATACACCTTGCTAAGCCCTATCGAATGGTATATAAACCATTCTTGTAGCTCTAAAATTGTGGAAGAAGTAGCATTTGAGTAATCAATTATCAAGTTCCTAGAAAAACATGTTTTTTCACAAAAACAATTGTTTTTCTTTTTATCTTTTGAACTACAGGATTTTCTACAATGAACTCTTGAGCGTTTGTAGCTCTTTTCAAGCCCTTTCGATTGATATAATTTACATTGCTGTAGCTCTGTAACTCTGGGAAAAAATATACAACAAAAAACAATACATGCAATTCTTCAAAATGACCACTTTTTTATTTTTTCATTTTTTTTCGATCAAAATACGTTTTTTTTAAAGTCAACTCCTCTGTTGTGTAGCTCTTTTCAAGCCCTTTGGATTGGTGTGCTGGCCATAGCTGTAGCTATGATACTGCAGCTGTCATTGAGCTATGAATGAAAGCTGCGGTATCATAGATATGGCACAACAGCTAAATTCTGAAATTGTCAAAATCTTATAAAAAATATTTATTCAGCGTTAGAATGATTCGTTTGAATAATGAAAACACTTTGAGTAGCTCATGAACAAACTCTATTGCCATTGCCGCAGAGAAACACGCTCAATTGACTCCCAATAATGAGGGGGGGGAGGGGTCAAGGTCACGCCACCCCCATTGCTTTCCCCCCCTCTGGTGGGCGCACTATTTGGAGTAGACGTAAACGGAAAGTACTAATGTAAGCGCAAGAAAATCCTCTATAAGATGCATATAAAAACAGAAAATCAACACTTATCTCCATTTCTACCCAGACGGTGTCCTTTATAAGTTTCTCATTCAAGCAGAAAAATAATACTGTAAAAGAATGAAATGAAATTTTTAAAGTGAAGTAAAGTTTGGAAAAAAAAGCTAACTTCTCCATGCACTTTAAAATTTATATTGTATTAACCTAATTGAGGTTTTTGCTAATTTTTGTGATCAGCAAATTATTGTAAGATGTTAGAAGTAGACAAAATGTGTTAGCTTTATCTATTCAAATATGAAACTGGCAACTTTCAGAAAGATACCATTAGATTACTTAAGCTATAGGTAGGCTATTGGGACTTTTCTCTTTTATGCCTTCTCTGATTCTTTCAGTTTTATGCAATTTTTTTTATCTTATCTTTAACTTTTATTTGTTTTATAACTTATTGTTACTGTAGGCAGGTTATTATATATGGGGAAATAACTTCTACAAAGATCTCCTATTTTTCTTAATCTATGCTTTTTTTTTTCTTCCATGAATAAATTTTTAATATAGAAATGAAACTTTAAACTAAATATTATACTACTTGTGTAATATTAGTTTTTCATTTCAATGCATGCTATAAATGGGAGCCATAGCTTTCAAGTATATTTGATTCTTAGAGTTATATGAAATGTGTCATAAATTAAAAGTAAATATTTTATTATTATCCTCAAATGCAGAGTTTATTATAATTTTCCAAAGAAATTAATTGAAAAAACATTGAATTGTAAATTTCTATCAAGAATCTTCTAGATATAAATTTGAAGTATGAAATTTTCAGTTAAAGCATATGAATTTCTGTATAAATTATCAAATAATTGATAAGTGTATGTAAAAAATCTCTTATTACTATTTTTAATGACAAGGATTACATCCCTCAGGGGGATACAACTATTGTGTCTATGAGAATTGATGCTCCCAGGAAGACTATATGAGGGCCCGATCTAAAGGTTAGGTAGGCTTTCTTTCTGTTAAAAAAAAAGGTTTTTGCACACATTTAAGTTTTGCTTTTTGCAAAGTCTAACAATAAATAAAATAGCAAGGATAGTCGCTTTATGTTTTTGTTTTGTTACAGTCCATCTTTTTTTGGTTCACTGCTGTCTTGTTTTTTCAGCACCTACTACTTTCTTCTTCAACTTTTATCTTGTTTCATGAATTTCTTTCTCATCTTACTGTTTCTATACCTTTTCTGCATAGATTTTGTGTTCCCTTAACTCCCTACTAAATAGTGCCTTCTTCCTTCCTCTCTTTGGATTGCATTTGTTGTAGATAGGGAGGCTTAAACTAACTAATAATCTAATCTAATCTCACAAGGATTACAGTGTTATGCAAAGAATGCTGAATGATGTACAGAACTCATGGCATTTATATAGTGTAAATTAATTTTTTGCTCTGTTGCCAAATTCAATTGTAAAATAAACCCAGCATTATCATGGTAGCTATTATCAGAAATTAACAATGATGAACCTTAAGGCCTTCATTAACCCTTTAACGCCCAAGTGGACTGTACGGTCCTCTTTCAAAAATAACAATAATATATTGTATTTCTTATTCAATTTGTTCACTAATATGTCCTTTGAACTTCACTGCCGAGTGGCAGTTCCTTCCCCATCTTGATAACAGTGACTACCTAATGTCAGTGTCGGTTTAGTGATAACAGTTGTTATAACGGTAATATGAGTATAAAAATGTGGGAGTTAAAGGGTTAATAGTGAAACTTGTTTACTCTGTAAGATATTAAAAAAAAATTGAAAAAATATACTTTGAGTTAGCTTTTGTTAGTTTCACTTGTTAATTCTTGAGTGTTTGCTTTGTGCTATCATTTCTTTATCTGTGCCTTTAAATCCAATGAGATGAAAGATATCCTAGAAGGGTAGATTTTCCCTAACAATTGGATAGCTGAAGTGAATGAACTGTTTGCCTATGTATTACAATAAAAATGAATACAAGGACAACTCACAATTCACAAATAGAAAAATAGAAATCAGGTTCATATATTTTATTAAATGCATTCACTATAGGAGATTTATTTTATTCAAAAAATTTGATTGCAAATATTTTTGTATAGCAACATTGTTGGTTGATATTTGCATTGCCAGTGTGCTACCTCTGGACTCACATTGCATAGCACCTCCTGATTTTATCTTGTAAAGGGAGATGTTGAGCTTTTTCTTTCAGCCTTATTGGAAATTTCAAATAAGAGCATTATCATCACATTTTAAACATAAATTTTTGAATCATCCCACCCCCACAGGCACTGTTCTGATCTAGAAATCGAGTCTTGATTGATCCACCCAACACACAATTTGATGGTTACTTTAACTTTGTTTTGCACCTCATCACATCTATTTGGCATTTGAGCTTGCTTGCTTTGGTTTTACCCTTAATTGTATCTATTTGCTGAAAGCATATTTGCTTGCAATTCCAGAAGAAATTTAAAGTCACTTTTAAATTTAAGTACTGAAGTTGAGTAGTAGAACATGAATGCTTTACCTTGACTTCCAGCAAAATTTTATGAAAGTAGAATATATTTACCAACCTTTATTATATGCTATATTCTGAGACTACATTTCCCATAGACAAATCTATTAGTGCTATTTGAATTCAGTAAGATGAAAAGATAAGAGTTCATTGTAATGCTCAAATTAACTAGTATTATCATCTAGGCTTTTTTCTTGTGATTAGTAGGTTAATTTGAATTTCCATGGTTTATTTTACTTTAAATTTTAGGTGGGGATAATATGTAGGAAAAAGATATGTATAACTAGAGGTTGTTCAATTTTAATTCCTACGTAGCAAATTATCTGGGCTCTTCATTTTTATTTCTAAATCCAATTGTTATTAATATCTCTGCCAATTTTAATTATGTGGCTGAATTATGTACTGAAAGTACTTTCTAACTAGATGTTTTCTAGATGATAACTTTTCAACTGATCCCCTCAGGGGGATACAACTATTGTATCTTTGGGAATTAGCGCTCCCAGGGGGACTATGTGTGGGCCCGAGCTAAAGGTTAGGTAGGCTTTCTTTTTGTTAAAATAGAATAGGTTTTTGTTTTGTTACGGACCATCTTTTTTCGGGTCACTGCTGTCCTGTTTTTTCAGCGCCTACTACTTTCTTCTTCAACTTTTTCTTGATCATGATCTTCTTTCTTAGCTTTCTGTTTCTGTGCCCTTTCTGCATAGATTCCGCATTTCCTGAACTCCATACTCAATGGTGCCTTCTTCCTTCCTCTCTTTGGATAGCCTTTGTTGCAGATAGGGAGGCTTAAACTAACTAATAATCTAATCTAATCTCTTCAATTGATGAATACTAGCAGTACGAGAAGTCTGATATTTTTTATAGAAAAATGAGCATTCTAACAAGAAAACACGGGATAAATGTAGAGTTGATGCATTGAGTTGATGTCTATAAAATGATTAAGTTATGTTTAGGAAAATTTGATTGGGGCCTATTTCTTCAGATGAAGAGACCACAGCTCTGGTTTCAGGCTGCAGTACTTAGCAATATTGGCTGAAGTAGGTCAAGGAAATTTAGACTTTCTGAAATAAAATGATCTAGCAGTTTATTCTGAGGCAGCAGTAGTGATTTTGGATTACTCTGTGTTGAAAAAATGAATTCTAATTGCCTGTTATGTTGCAGCAAATATTGGCCCTCACTGCTCCTCCTGGAAGTCGTGATCGCTCAGACTCATCCAATGGTGCCAGCAGCACCGCTGAACCTGTGTCAAGTCTCTCTGCTCACCCTTACTTCAAGCGGCCTGGTCGTGGCCACAACAGAGACTGCTGTGATGCTTGTGGAGAGGGAGGGGACCTCATATGCTGTGATATCTGCCCAGCTTCTTTTCATCTTATTTGCCAGTGAGCTATTTCTTTTTTCCTTTACAACTCTAAAAATACATCCTAATTGTCATATTTTCATGAGGATATTCAGGTATGCTTGTATTTATGCAGGTTAATTACTCACTGACACTTGGAGAATTTATGAATTATATCAGTATTTCTTGTTTGCTTATTGACTAAAAATTCATCCTAATTGTTATATTTTCATGAGAATATTCAGCTATGCTTGTATTTATGTAGATTAATTTCTCACTGGAACTTGAACAATGTTTGAAATATAACAACATTACATTTGATCTCAATACTGAGCTCCACTGTGGTCAGGATTTTGAGTGCATCATGTCTTGCTGTGCAGTGACCCGCCACTCTATGAAGAGGACATCCCTACGGGCGAGTGGGGGTGCTTCCAGTGCCAGGTAGCCAATGTGAGTACCCCTTACTTCAGTTCTGTCTCTCTCTTATGTTTTGTCCCTAATTATGATGTCTCTCTTGTTTTGTTCCTATTTTTGCTGTCTCTTTAGTTTTGTTCCTATTTTTGCTGTCTCTTTTGTTTTGTTCCTATTTTTGCTGTCTCTTTTGTTTTGTTCCTATTTTTGCTGTCTCTTTTGTTTTGTTCCTATTTTTGCTGTCTCTTTTGTTTTGTTCCTATTTTTGCTGTCTCTCTTGTTTTGTTCCTATTTTTGCTGTCTCTTTAGTTTTGTTCCTATTTTTGCTGTCTCTTTTGTTTTGTTCCTATTTTTGCTGTCTCTTTTGTTTTGTTCCTATTTTTGCTGTCTCTTTTGTTTTGTTCCTATTTTTGCTGTCTCTTTTGTTTTGTTCCTATTTTTGCTGTCTCTCTTGTTTTGTTCCTATTTTTGCTGTCTCTTTAGTTTTGTTCCTATTTTTGCTGTCTCTTTTGTTTTGTTCCTATTTTTGCTGTCTCTTTTGTTTTGTTCCAATTTTTGCTGTCTCTTTTGTTTTGTTCCTATTTTTGCTGTCTCTTTTGTTTTGTTCCTATTTTTGCTGTCTCTTTTGTTTTGTTCCTATTTTTGCCGTCTCTTTTGTTTTGTTCCTATTTTTGCTGTCTCTTTTGTTTTGTTCCTATTTTTGCTGTCTCTTTTGTTTTGTTCCTATTTTTGCTGTCTCTTTTGTTTTGTTCCTATTTTTGCTGTCTCTCTTGTTTTGTTCCTATTTTTGCTGTCTCTTTAGTTTTGTTCCTATTTTTGCTGTCTCTTTTGTTTTGTTCCTATTTTTGCTGTCTCTTTTGTTTTGTTCTTATTTTTGCTGTCTCTTTTGTTTTGTTCCTATTTTTGCTGTCTCTTTTGTTTTGTTCCTATTTTTGCTGTCTCTCTTGTTTTGTTCCTATTTTTGCTGTCTCTTTAGTTTTGTTCCTATTTTTGCTGTCTCTTTTGTTTTGTTCCTATTTTTGCTGTCTCTTTTGTTTTGTTCCTATTTTTGATGTCTCTTTTGTTTTGTTCCTATTTTTGCTGTCTCTTTTGTTTTGTTCCTATTTTTGCTGTCTCTTTTGTTTTGTTCCTATTTTTGCTGTCTCTTTTGTTTTGTTCCTATTTTTGCTGTCTCTTTTGTTTTGTTCCTATTTTTGCTGTCTCTTTTGTTTTGTCCCTATTTTTGCTGTCTCTTTTGTTTTGTTCCTATTTTCGCTGTCTCTTTTGTTTTGTTCCTATTTTTGCTGTCTCTTTTGTTTTGTTCCTATTTTTGCTGTCTCTTTTGTTTTGTTCCTATTTTTGCTGTCTCTTTTGTTTTGTTCCTATTTTTGCTGTCTCTTTTGTTTTGTTCCTATTTTTGCTGTCTCTTTTGTTTTGTTCCTATTTTTGCTGTCTCTTTTGTTATTTTTTTAGTTTTTTCTCATTCAATTTTCTTGATTTGTTCTAGTCTCACATGGTTTTCCTCTTTTGTTTTGCCCTTATTTTGTCTTTATCTTATGCTTTGCTCTCTATTTCTCTTTTTTTTGCTTATATTCTTTCTATATTTTCTTGTTTTGTTCCTATTTTCCAGTTTTCAATTTTTTTTTATTTGTTAATTTTAATAATACTCTATTCTTTTCTGCTTTATTCTTCAACTTGCCACTATTGCTCTGTCATGTTTGTTCACATTCCAAGAGGATGTGGCACTAGGATTTGTCCTTCATTATACTTTTTTTTTTGCCCCACAGAAAGGAAATGATTAAACTTGTTTTCTGAAATGGTTTATTGTAGAACAGTTGTTGAGTGATGCCAAATGAAGTGACAGAGCTTTGGTAACTTAAATCAGAAGTCGACTACAAATGAAGCCCTCAAAATAGGGATTGCAAAAATAACTGCAGGGAAAAATGAAATAAAACCCTCACCAAATCAACACTTTCGTCATATAGAACAATAACTTAGCGTAGAAATACCACTTAAGTATTACTGTGAACCTTACTGATGCCAAGTAAACAAAAAGCTATGTATTAGGAAATTATTCAATTGCAAAAAACATAGCAAAGTACAACCACTGAACATATGAAGAACACACATTCACAATTTTTATTACTCATCTATTTAACAAAGAAAATCATTTAAAGGGACAAGAGCACACATAAGCTGTTCCGACACTCTCGCACGCAGTCTGGATGTCAATTTCACACGTGAGACATAATGTTTGGGGCCACACCTGCAACATCCATGTCTTGAAAGTCATTGTGTTGGAATGAGAAAATAAAACAATGTGTTTCTCTTGTTCCACATTTTTGTGATGCATATCTTGCATGTTTCCTATCTCAAATTTGCATTATTTTGCAATTCAAGGTTTCCTCTGTTCTTCAAATTTTAGAGCCTATTCTATATGAAAACTCAATGTGTGTGCTAGGCAGGGCATAGGATTCATTTCTCATTTTCTTCATTGTACTTTTTGTTCAAATTTGTTCATAATTATAACTTTTATTGCCTCCACTCTTTGTTAAAATACTTCGGTGTATTTGACAGTAATTTTTCTCAATTCTCTCATTTACATTGCAAATTGTCTTTCCTCACCATCTCATTCCATGCATTATTTGTTTTTGTTATCAATTTTGGGTGAGATATTTTACTATGGTTGAATTTTTTGAAAGTGTTCTCATTTGTTATTTTGACTTAATTTACATTTTCTTTCATTGGGCCATAAATTTTAGCAACTTTCAAAGTATAAAGCTGCTAATTTGTGTGCAATATTTATGAATGAAATATGTTTAAACTGTGAACTCGGAACAATATCTGTATCAGCATTGGGTTTTATAAGTATCCATCAAAAGTGACTCAGGAATCAGATTTAAATCCAGTTAACTTTGTGTTGAAGCTGCAAGTTTTGTGTAGAGTACCTTTTCTAAAATCCCATGCCCATATCCTAGATTGATGAAGACAGAGGGTCTGCTGCTAGTCGCAATGGCATTGCTAACTTCAAGCTAAATCGGGGCATCAAAAGAAAAGAAAGAGACGACGTGTCTTCCAAAGCTCCAGGCAAAGGAGAACTTTGCCCCAAGACCAGCAAGCGCGACAAGTGTGACAGCGTTGCGTCCTCTCAGGAGAGCAGCACGAGCAACTCAAATGGTGGTGGCGTGTCCCGTGTGTTGGTCAACGGTCACGAGATGATCGTGAGCGACTCTCCCTTCAGAGTACTTGTGGGGCAGGTGGCCACCAGCAACCCTAAGCAGTTTGTGCTTCCTTACAAGCATACCGTCCCTATTGCCTTTCCTGGTGAATCAAAAAGTAAGTTCATCTTGTTTTGTTTCCTGTTCATACATTCTTTCATCTAAGGTATTTTGTTGCTG
The DNA here is from genome assembly GCA_030386875.1 of Morinoia aosen. Lineage (NCBI taxonomy): Eukaryota > Metazoa > Arthropoda > Malacostraca > Amphipoda > Talitridae > Morinoia > Morinoia aosen. The sequence goes on from CM059564.1 coordinate 51,162,247, forward strand.
GTATTTTATCATTGACATTAATCAGAAAGATCTCCAAATGAATATTGTTGATTTTCTTAGTTTTTTTCCAAATAATTTGGCTTATTTAGTTAAGTGTTTTCACTGTCTACTAGTTATCAATTTATCAGCTCTGCTATCAACTGTGTCAGTAACTCATTCAGCATACAGCTGGATGCTAATTATTATTCAACTGGACAAAACTGATAGCTGGTTTTGGCGTTGCAGGCATATTCCGGCACAACGGGCGGCGCGGTGCCCCTCTCAAGAAGAAGGCAACCCACGAAAACGGCATATCTTTACCTGCCAAGCTCTGCTTCACGTGCAATAAGTGAGATTCTGTGTTTTTGCTGTGATTAGCTTTGGTGTGACTTGGCTTTTACTTGCTGTTTTCCATACACTAAGTGGACATTATACTTGACTTGCTTTTTGACTCGGAATGCTTCCACTCTTTGGAATGCCTTTGTTACAGTAAGAGAGACTTAAACTTACATCTCAGCTAATCTCAGAATGGTCAAGTCCCTATGCTTATGCTAAGGTTATTTTTACTGTAGCATTTGTTAGTTTTGTATCTACAACAGAAAGGCTTTAGAAGCAACGCAACTAATTTGTTGATGGTCCAAAAGTTTATTGCCTCATTTCTCGGTGTAATTTTGATGTTTCAGTGCCCATCAATCATTGGTATTAAAGACTGTGCCCTCATTCTGAGAGTAAATAATTTGGGGCAAAATTAATAGCAATTCGGAACAAAATAGCTGAAGAATGTGCTGTAGGTGTTGCTTTTTATTACTATGAACATGCATAAGCTCCATGTTGATTCATATTCATATGATATGTATAATTTTCTATGCATTATTTAAGCCTTAAATAAAAGTCTACCTGCTGTCTTCAGTGCGGTCTTATCGTCCTATAGATTCCGTCTTATTGATGTGGTGAATCAAAATTGTAAAATCAATTTTATAGGTTGTCTCTGATTCAGATTTAGCTCTTATATCTTCGACAACAATGTACACTCCAGATTCGCTTAAGATAGAGCAAATGCTAAACAATACCAAGTTACTAATGGAGGGGGGGGGGGATTGTGCTGTGGATTTATCTGCTGTACTTAGGAATTACTTCTCAGTTGAGTGTCTTCTTGAGCATGTTGCTGATGGACTGTCTTATAACCTTGCCATGAGCACGTGAATCTTTTCAAAGTTTATTGTTGCTACCAATTTCATTGCTATGTTTTTCCCTAGAAAGTACAGTGAGTTTAATTCTATTCTAAAATGTTGTGTAATTTTCCTGTTTTTGCCCTTGTCACTCATGTGGAGGAGAACACGACCATGTGCTGCTAACTTCTACATTCGAGTTGTCAAGATTTGATCTGTCTATTTCATTACTCAAACATGACTGTTTCTTATTCTGTAGACTCACTTTTTGAGTAACTCTTTAGTTTGCTTTATGGTCTAGTTTAATAATTGATTCCTTTAATGTCTCTTAACTAAGAGAAATGTGATAGAAAATGGCATTTAATATATTTATCTCCAAACATCCAATCATGTTTTCTGAAGTCAATGAACCATGAGCATTTGAGAATGTGACTGAGGGGGTCTGGTGGAAATTAGTTCGTGATTATTCTAGGGATGCTAGTCAGTACTTGAGGAGTGATTGTAAATTTGTGTACTACCAGCATTACATTTTTAATAAGAACCTGATAAGACCTTTTAATTTGCCTGCTTGGAAATAGGTAAGTTTTAACAACATGGTGTAATATAAAAACCTTGACTATTGCAGGGGTCACCGTGTCGGCACCCTGCTGTGCTGCGACTACTGCCCTCTCATGTTCCACCTGGACTGCCTGGACCCTCCCCTCACCATCGCCCCCACCCACCGCTGGATGTGCCCTAACCATCCTGAACACTTCCTGGTGAGCTCATGCTACCGGTTTGGCTCCTGTTATTGCTCTCAGTGATCAGTGCTGTTCTACTATTGCCTTTCGCTGCAGTTACTTTGTTCACCATTGTTCCTTTAAAGCAGGGGTTTCCAACCTGGGGTGCAAGATGATATTCCAAGGGGGGCCGAGAAAAGTCTAGGTAAATGTTAGGATATTGGCTATTCGCTGGCATTTTTTCAGGGGGTGCAAGGTTCAAATGAAGTTTCTATAGGGGTGTGGGGCGATAAAAAGGTTATGAGCCCCTGCCTTAGAGTAATGCAACTGTTGTATCTATGGGAACTATTGCTCCCAGTAAGAGGATGTGAGCGTCTGAGCTAAAGGTTATGCAGGCTCTCTTTTTGTTAAAATAGTTCACAGACATCGTTTTAGTTGACTGCTGTGTTGTTTTCCAGTACATACTACTCTCTTATTGAACTTTTTAATTGTTTCAAAACCCCTTCCGAGGCATAGGACAGGTTTAGGTTAGTAAGGGTTGTTTATCCTTTGTTACTGAGTCTGGCACTGCCAGTAAGATACTGTCAAGTTAATTCATCTATAGAAAATTTTCGTGACTTCTGTCAAGCTTGCCCAGTTCAGTTGGTATCCCGTGTGGGAACATATCTTGTGCATAGATTCCCCGTTGTATGCAGTCTATACTAAATGGGCCCTTCTCTTTGCTACATAGATATTGCTTTTGCGCGTTTTTAAAATAACAAATATAATAATACTCTCCTTTTATTAACTCCCTTCCTACCTTGCTGATTCAATAAGCTTGAAAGCTTGTTAGGGAGCACACCTTCCGCCCATATTTCCAATTCTCTCGACTCCGTACTAAATGGTGCCTTCTTCTTTTTGCAACATCGTTTTTGTAGTGAGTGATGTTTAAATTAACTTATCTAATCTTATATTGTGCTTCGTTGTTGTTCTGTTATGACGATGAGCTGAAGTGAACTTACTTCTAGTCTCATTTCTCCATTTTGAACTGGACTGCTTACTGCTAACTTTTTATCTTCATTAGTTTAATGTAGGGGAATTCGTTCACACTTCCTATCAATTCGTACTTCTTAGATTTAACACTTATATTTTCCAACGTGTAAAATTTCAGTGATGGAAATTTTACTGACTTCAGCCACTGACTGACTTCAGCCACTGACTGACTTCAGCCACTGACTGACTTCAGCCACTGACTGACTTCAGCCACTGACTGACTTCAGCCACTGACTGACTTCAGCCACTGACTGACTTCAGCCAAGCACTGACTGACTTCAGCCAAGCACTGACTGACTTCAGCCAAGCACTGACTGACTTCAGCCAAGCACTGACTGACTTCAGCCAAGCACTGACTGACTTCAGCCAAGCACTGACTGACTTCAGCCAAGCACTGACTGACTTCAGCCAAGCACTGACTGACTTCAGCCAAGCACTGACTGAATTCTGCATTTTACTCTCATTTTTTACAAAAACGTCTTAATCGTTTTGACTGCACCGGTTTGCGATTTTAATTGACTCTCTCCAATCGTTGCGTTTTGTTATTTTTCTTTCTAGTAACTACCTACACATGTTTATTTCTTACACTTGCACTTCACTCTCACTTGCATTTCACTGCCACTTTCACTTCACTGCCACTTTCACTTCACTGCCACTTTCACTTCACTGCCACTTTCACTTCACTGCCACTTTCACTTTACTGCCACTTTCACTTTACTGCCACTTTCACTTCACTGACACTTGCAAGTGCCCAACACAACGACCGTCAATGGATGAGAATGGGACTGTGTGTCCCCTCAGGAGGTACAACCATTATATCTATGGGAATTAGCACTCCCAGGAGAATTTGTGAGAACCTGAGCTGAGAGTCAGGCAGGCCTTTTTTTTGTTGAAATAAAAGGTTTTTTGTTATGATAAGGGACCACATTTTTTGGTTCAACCAGGAGCACCTACTACTTTCTTCAACTTTCATCTTGTTTCTCAACACACTGTTTCTATGCCCCTTCTGCATAGATTTAACATTCTCTTATCTCCATACTATCATAAATGGTGCCTTGCTCTTTCTTTTCTTTAGAATGTTTTTTTTTTTTAGCAGTGAGGGAGGGTTAAACTGACATGTAATCTAATTTACAACCGTGTGAGCAGGACGAGCACCGGCTGAGCTCGTGCCGGGTGTCGGAGCGCGTGAGGCTGTGGGACCGGTGCAGGGGCCTGGTGGACCAGGTGGCGGTGCAGCGCAGCTTCTTCAACCTCGTGCACAGAAGGCGGCCCCCCTCCCGCTACAAAATAAAGAGGGCTCTCAGGAAAGCCATCAGGGTGTGTTGTGGTCAGCTTGTGACAGCGTTTAATGAGTCTCCAAAGTTCATTTTCTTTAATCAAACGATCTTCAGAAACTTGAAAACGACAAAGGAGTTAACCCTTTAACGTCCGAATTTTTGTACTCATATTACCGTTAACACAACCACCGTCACTAAGCTGGCGCTGGCATCTGGCAGTCACCGATATCAGGATGGGATAAGAACTGCCACTCGGCAGAGAACTTCAAAGAACACATTAGGGAACTAATTGAATAAGAAATAAAATATATTGAAGGGGAATTTTGAAAGAGGACACTGGTGTCCTCTGGGGCGTTAAAGGGTTAACATTGTAATCATATTTATTGAAATTTCAGGGTTTTTTATGAAATGATTACTAAGAGTTTATTCATTCTGTGGAACGTTTCAGAGACCAGCTTGAGGATGGAACTGGTCTTCGAAATGCTTCACAGAATGAGCTGATATATTTTTTGTAGTTATTTTATATTAAGAACATTAGAAAAATTAAGAAACATGATTTCAATGTCAACTGCCTTTTTTCAAGTTTTTTAACGTTTACTAGTTATTGCATAGAGTTCAGCGCAATTTGCATATGAATTGGGGTTAGTTATCTGGAGGGAGATTTTGATGAGACAAGCTGTAAGAGTTTTCTAATGTTAATTATTACTGTGTGAAATTCTGTAAAATTCTTCAGTAGATCGAGGATCAATTGCCTGGAGTGTATTAGTAAGACAAACTCAAAATTGTTGATGAAAATAGGTGCAACACTCATAATTGTCCATTAAAACTTCAAGTTTTGGCTGCATGTTGGTGACTTTTTTACTGAACTGAGGAGTGAACTGGGAGGTGGAGTGAATTTGCTGAACTGAGGTAGAGGGCTTCATTGAGGAGCGTTTGTATTGAAACTCGGATTTCAGTAGCATAAAATTGAATTAGAAATTGTTATCAGGAGTATTATGCAAGAGATGCAGGAAGAGTCATTTAAACGTTTTGCCCAATAATGGCTAACATTGGTACGTCAGTTGTGATGTACTAGAAGTTATTGATTGCAGGCTAAAGGGAACTTAATTTTGATAAAATTTCCTTTACTTTCAGGATAACACTGCATAATTCAGTATTCCCTTTATTTGATTTATGCTGTGCATTGTTTAATTTCATGATATTTGATGTCTTTTTTTTGTGCGCAGGTTCCTGAAGCAATCAAGGACGCTTACAGGAATCCAGTACCCTTATTACCAGCCCTTCCTCCTGCACACCTAAGACCTCCTCCCCTTCCTACCACCACACTCCCCCTCCAGTACGTCGCCTCCCACCTCTATGAGAGGCTCAAGCCAGAACCTTCCTATGCAACTCACCTCAGAGGGCACGAGTCCAGCAGAGAGTCGTCTCCCGCCGACGTCCGTCAGTCCAGCCCTGCGCCCTGCAGTGTTGCCACCTCTTCTGTAACAGCCAAAGACTCTTCCAAAGATTCTAGCATCTCCGTTCCAAATAATACTAATCCCACGTGCCAGTCCGAACCCAATAGTGGTGGTTCTGCTGAAGTGCACGATGAGGTCGTCTCACCCTCCGCCTCCCCAGTATCTGGTGATGGTTGCACCAAAGTTTGCCCCTCTGGTAAGGGTGACTCCAGAGACTCTAATGCTCGGAGGTTCGATGTTCCTACGTCTGTAAGTGCTCATAAAGAGCCTAGTGATCAAATAGACGATGTTGACGCCGAAACTACACTTGATAGCAGTAGTCAATTATCAGAAGATTTGGAATCACAAAAAGAAGTATCCACTGAGGAAGAAGGCGAAGACAGTCATGACTCTGAGCTTGATGTTGGCAGAGACCCAAGCAGATTACAAACTGCAGATCGTGATGTGTCTGAAAGAAAGAGTTACTCTGAAAATTATTCATCCTCTGGAAAGGGTAAGGCATTGAAGTCCAGAAGAAGGGAAGAAGAGGAAGAAGAAGACAAAGAAGAGTCTATAGAGCCTTGTTTACTTAAAGAATGCGATGATAAAGTGTTAGTGGAAAATAAATTCAAAAGGATAAAAATTGAACGAGACGTTCAAGGTATAATTCAAAGTAATGGTGATATCGATATCAATGATAGATGGGACTCAATCATTCATGGGCAGTTTGAGAATAATAATAAAATTGTATCTAAAAGAAAAAGTGATTGTAAAATAGACCATTATCGCAATAAAGTTGTACCTAAAGTAACTAAAAATTGTGGGAAAGAAGTAGGTGTATTTGCCCGATCGCGGAGTCTTCCATTAGAAACGCGTTTAAAATGTGGAGAAGAGATGGAGGTGGTGTCTGTTGCTCCAGCCGTAGATGCCAAGACCACAGAGTCTGAAAAAATCAAATCTTCTTCGTGTAGGGCCTCTCCTACTCCTATTACATCAACTTATATTTGTACCACAGATTTAATAAATTCTAAAGTCACTGATAGATCTATGAGTGTGTGTAATGTATCTACAGATATTAAGTTCACGACCTGCTCTAAAAACACCACTTCTACTACCACTCAGAGCAGCTGTGAGAACAGAGTTACCGCTGCTCACTCCGAGTCAAGTGTTGTGTTAGACGGGCTACGACCACATTCATTAATGCCACCCGAGAAAAGATCGTCGGATGCGATCATGAAACATGCAGCCTTCACATCTGCGTCGTTGGCCTCCCCCAATCCTGACTGGCCGTCGCCGATCATGGACATTTCTGACGATTCGTCCACATCAGAGCGGCCGCTGCTAGTCGATTGCACGGACGAGCTCGGCAAATCGCGTTATGAAGGCGAATGCAATTCTAGCTCTCCAGTCAAAATCTTCCCTAACAGCAAAAACTGCTTTGGGCCTAATAAATCTTATTACAACAATCACATCGTCACTTCTCAATTATCGAACACTTTTAATACGTATTCTAAGTCTTATCAAGTATTGAATAGCTATCCCTGCAAATTAAGTAGTTCGTGTAGCCCAATAGACTTGACACCCGAGCAGAAGAACTTCTTCAATTCTAGAGTGTGCCCCACACAGGCAGCAACTCTTGTTTCCAATTCTATACCTGCCCAAAGTTCGAGCTGCCAAGACCTCCAGGTGTCAGGAGACACGAGGGTTCCTTCAGCCCTCCCAAATTTCCATCCAAGTATCCCGCCACAGCTGCATGCTGATCAGGCGTCCCCTAATGTTGAGTCGATCACGGGTGTCAACGGGCGGACCTGTCCTCAATTGCTAGGTCCTGCAAAACCGACCAAAGAGGAAATCGACGTTGTGAGTAGCTGGTGATACATTATATTCGTAATGTTCCTGTAAATTACTTCTATTGAATTTGAGGTTGGCTATATGGCTATTCAAATACATATGAAAAACACATAAACCCTTGAAAGAACAGAGGAAATTCCTTAGAGGGTGTTTCCTTTTCTTGCTATTTTTTTGTGTGTGGGTTTTCCAATGCTAAATCTGTGTTGAGTATAAGTAACATTGGTATTAAGAAATTTCTGCTCTAAATGGGCGATCATTGTTGCTGTTTTTTGTGTGTAGTTCTCTCGGTAGTCAGGTTGCGTTTCAGAGCTCTGTTATTGAGAAATGTAGGGAAATTTTCGATTTGCTGAATCATTGTTGCGTGGTGAGGCAGCCTTGAGGGCAATCTGAACTGACCAGCCTGGGGTCACCAGATCCCCTTATAGAGGTATAACCACTGTATTAAATGGATGAGCGCCACCTGGAGGAAGATGTGAGGTCTCTAGCTGCAGGTTAGGTATGCCCTTTTTTTAAATGCAATGTTTTTTTTTGCCTTGTTGAAGACCTTTTTTTAGTTCCTTACTGTCCTGATTTTTAGAAGCTATAACTTTCTACTTCAACTTATATCTTATTTCTAGATTTAACTTCGATCTTGATGTTTCTATGCGCAGGGTGTGTGGACACACATTTTGTGTAGATTCCCTGTTCTCTTAATTCCATACTAAATGGTACCTTCCTCTTCCCTCTCTTGGAAACATTTATGTTGTGATTAGGATGATTTAAACTAATTCATAACCGAATTGAATGTAGCCGTGTGGAGGCTTAGTTCAGTACGTAATATAAGCTCTATTTCCTCTGTTTTTTGTTGCCTCATCTGAAGCTTTGAGAGCGCTGCTACTGACCTGAAGTACAAGTATATCTATCTGTTATTTTTCAATGTTTCGGCTTTTTGCAATCATTTTCATGTGTAGAAACTCTTCTTTGGTCTTGTAATATTTAATTTTTAAATTTTGAGCCGTGTAAACTTAGTGAGATTCGTTAAGAGCTTTTGAAAAGTTGATGAGGTAGATGTAAACTGTATTTTTAGTTGGATTTTGCGATCATATATGTTATGGAGTCGCGTTTTAAGTGTTTAGTTATAGAAATGAGTTGTTAACATGATGATCCATGTTGCAGTGGCTGAGTGGTTTGGTGAGCTTCCAGTCAAGTGTGGCGAAAATGGTGCTGCTCAAAGAGCCCTCTTCTGGGCCGACCACTTCATCATGCGTCACAACGAAAACCTCAGCAGCGAGCTGTAGTTCATGCTGCTGCTCTTCCTCGTCTAACGTCTCATCAAGTATAAGTGAAGCTCCTTCTGTGAAAGTAACATATGGAGCACCGATTAGCTCCACCATTGTTGCGTCTTCTGTACCTGCGCGAGTGGCCTTATCTGAACCATCTGTGTTGCTGGGCGCTCCATCTGACGCAACAGCGACAGCCGCACCACCTTGTCTCCCTAAGCCAAGCTCAGTGTCAGCCACTCCTCACCCCACGACCCTGCCATCCACTCCCAGGGCTGGGAGGAAGCAAGTGCTCATACCTCGTACGAGCCCCACCGGCTCATCCTCGTCTTCACTGCCCTTCTTCCTGCCGTCGTCGGCAGCCACTGAGCGCGTCAACAAACCGACCAGCGCCCCCCGCACGCCTGCCAAAACCTACATTGCAAGGTCAGACCTCAATTCTACATTTCACCGCAATCGATGCTTTTTAGTTTCTTGCATTAATTTTTTGTTATGCTTGGAGGAATTATGTGCTTCTTGCTTGTGTGGTTGGTGTTCGTGAATATTGAGGGGGCTTGTTTTAATTGATTAGGTCTTCTGCTCACTATTGTAGTGTTCAGTGTGAAAATTTCATGGCCGTGCTTCACGGTCTACTGGCTTTGGTTTGATGCAAAATATGGAAACTATGAAATTTGGATTTTGAATTTATTTTATTTGGAAAATCTAATTTAGGCTTGGCAAATATCAAATAGAACGTATTACTTTTTTATCTCTGTAGAATTAGATGAGATGTATTTATTTTTACCTTTCTGTTATAGAAAATGTTCCTATATTCAAAATTCTGTTCATTTTTAAATCTAAGTTTTCAAAGTTCATAATGTTGACTCGCCCCCTGAAGTTGTGATTTCTCGTTTTTTCCACATGAATTTCAAGAGTTGAATTTATTGTTTAACTATCAATTTTCCTTAAAAAATTGACTGTCGTACAATTGCTTCATATAACTGGGTTGAGAAATATCCTGCATCTAAAAGAAAACTGCTAAATTTAGTAAAACTTATCTTCTATGTTAAATTAAAATTTGTAAGAACTTACTTAGAAACAGCAGTAGTGAGAACATGGGAAATTAGTATCAGTCCACTACATTTTGTTTCATTTTAACTCAGTTACTAATCGGCTCTGCTACCATTACTGGTATGCTAATGCCGTTCTTAACTTTGGCCTGCCGAGACGTTGAAATCTACGCAGCTGCATGACACATGAGAGAACTTTTCTTAATTTGAGTCTCAGCTTAGTGCTAGATAAACTGGTATTTTTGACGGAAATTATCTCTGCAGTTTTGCCTCACTTGGTGTCTCTTATCACAATTTGGACGTCTCGTTTTCGCCTTTGTGGTTAATTATTATTGGCTAGGCTCTCTATGGAAGGGCATTTGTAAATATGCTTCGTCTTTCTAGGTTATGTGCCTTGCGCATGCAGCTCTGTGGGAACTGTTATCTTATGTTGGCTGGCTTGTCCAAGTTAGACACCATTCTTGCCTTCAACATACTTTGATCCATTACCAGTTACGATTCAAGCATTCAAATTTTTTAAATGCTTGACACTACAATTCATTTTTTTCATTTCCTATTTATCCAAAGAGCTTTGTTTTTGCAGAGTATCTTCCTCGGTGAGCAGCAGCAGTAACGGCAGCAGCAGCAATGGTGCGCCCGAGAGCAAGGCGCTGTGCTTATCAGACCTGCTGCACGAGACACTGCAGGCGCTGCAGACCAAGCTACACGCCGCTCATGCTGCCAAGCACAGTGAGTCTCTTGTGCTCTTCTCAACCGTGCTTCTTTTTTGAGTGTGTCTCTGGTACGAGTAAGAAACTGCTAGGCTGTACCTGTCTGTTTTCAGAAACTATACTGGGTAGTTTTCATGAATGTCGAGGTTAACTCTCTCTCTCCACAGAACTCTCAAGGTTAGCTCTCTCTCTCTCTCTCTCTCTCTACAGAACACACTTTGTTCGGTGTGGCACTGTTTCTGTGTGTAGATGTACTAAAGGAGTTTGTTGGATAGGAATCTTCGGATTTTCATTCTCTTTATCATCCAGTTGAAATTATGGGTTAGTGAACTGTGAGCAATTTTAACTGTCTTCTTCATATCAAATTTGTGACACTCGCCATCTTCAGCAGTCTAGAAACAGTGAATGAGTTGTCTAAGAATGAGTGAATGAGTTGTCCTTAGTGTACTATAAGACTAACATCGTTGACGCAAAAATCAAACCTAAACGCTCACAACAATCAATTGAAAATATTCTTGCTAGGAGGAAGAAGATTGCCTCTTGGTGGCGTTATTTTCAATGCTAACACCAAGCCAGCAAATTACTGTAGTGGCAAAATGTTGGCTATGTTACTAATACAATGCCAGCATTTAGTGAGCACCTCTAACTCCCATTATGGCACGGTTGAGCAGGTGAGCTAAGCTCGTTGGACCGTAACCTGGTGGAGCTGCTGGCGATGCAGAGACTGGAGCAGCTCCAGCAGGCACCCACGGCCCCTCCGTCGCCTCCCCTCTACACGGCCCCTGCTCTCCCTGCCCATGCCCTGCTGTGTCCCCTCATTGAACCTCCATCGGTTCAACCGGTCAGTTGCTTTACCCTCCCCATGTCCTTACCTTGTCGTGGTGGGAGGGCTTGCGTGCTGCAATGAAGGTTGAGGCTATACTGCCGGGGCCCCGGTTCTGGTAGGTTCAACCATGGTAGGCTGGCTCAACTGGAGCAGCCTGACAAAAGGGGGACCATGGGTGAGGTTTCCCATGTAAATATAAACCGGGCCCCGGCAGTTACGGGTTATAAAGTCTCTGTTACCTCGGGCATACTTGGGGACTGCCACGGGCCGGGGTCGACGGTGGGAGGGGGTTTTTACTTCCTAGTGGTCAGCGTGTGCCCGCCTTAAGTGCAGAGATGCACCAGAATGCTGCTGATCGCCCGAGGGGTTCTTTTCCGGCTTGAGCCGGCCTGGATAGGTAGGGAGAAATCCCTATCGAAAGAGAATCCTAAACCTGTGCTTGCTTCTACTACTGAAAATCCCCCTCGATCTCTTGGAAATGACCCGGCGCTCTTAACGGAAACTTCACATGATCGTCCCCCTTCTCCGCCGTTGCAACCTGTATCATCGCAGCTTGCTGCAGTGAGTGACGCTGGACCCTACGTAAAATCCGACGAGACAAATTTAGTACTTCAGCCATATATACCACCTCGAAATCAAAGGCGACCTAGTTTTCGTATTGAAAACTCATCTGGACATCGCCGCCAACGTACCAACCAAAGATATCGCACAGATGTGCCCCTCTATGAGAATACACATCCAGATTATAAGAAATTTTACACCATCAACGCGGGTGATGGTTCTAACCTAGCAGAGATGGACGTAATTGTAGCAAATAGAGAACTTGAACGAAAATTTGGTGGTAAACCTTTGAAGATAACAGAGACGCGAACGGGCTCGCTCCTTGTGGAGGTTCGAAATGAACATCAGGCAAAAACTATCTTAAGAATCCAAACCCTTGCTGGGGTGAGCATCACTGTTGCTCCTCATGGAAGGTTGAATGAAACAAAGGGGACTATTAGGTATACAAATAAACCAAATTACGGAGATGAAACTCTACTCGAAGAACTTTCCAGAAGTGGAGTAAAATCTATCTACCGGACCAAAAGAAGACAGAACGGAGCTGAAATACCCACCTCGTTGTACATATTGACCTTCGATTCTACGCGCCTACCCGAGTCCGTAAGTATAGGCTGGACGCGGTGCCCGGTGAGGCAATATATACCCAAGCCGCGTAGATGTTTCAAGTGTCAAAGTTTTGGTCACGGTGCAAGTAGCTGCCGTAAACAAGAAGCTGTCTGTTTTCACTGCTCCCGAGCAGCACATGAACTCCCTTGCACTCTACCACCTAAGTGCTCCAACTGTGAGGGGCCCCACCCCGCCAGTGACCAGTCCTGCCCTATCTATAAATTGGAACAGGAAATAGTTTCTACACAAACTACTGAGCGCGTAAGCTATGGTGAGGCAAAGCGGAAGGTTTCCGGTCGCTACGTGCGCCCTACGCATAGTTATTCATCGGCTGTGCGTCAGCCGCAATTACAGACAGCTGAGTCCGGCGGAACACGCATCAGCGAGGAGATACCGAAGAGAGTCGGAGGCGAGTTTGCTCATGCCGTAACACAGACTAGTATAGCAACCCAGACTGACGCTCCAAATGAGGAACATAAAAGACCCCGAAGTTCTTACTCTAGATCCGAAAGACCAGAAAAGCCTTCCGATGATGACTTACCACGCGCTGCCGGTACTGTGTCAGACCCTTCACCGTCCTGTGCGACTTTGGGTGATGTCTGTGTGGATGCCCGGAGCCATTTTGAAGCTGTGGCTGACCAACCTGGCTGCGATCAATCAATGCAGGTTTCGTCTGTTAGGGAGGAGGGAAAAAAGGAACAGGGCTCTCAGAGCCCGGGGTCAAAAGGAATGGATAAGGGACCTGAATCCCAGAGTAACACCTCCCCTGGAAATCCATCTACCGCAGTTGGTGCCCGAAAGCGCCTGCAAAGCGGCACTCCGTCTCCAATTGGAGGGATGACAGGGCAAGCCCCCAAAAAGCGTCCCACCTTTAAGCATATTGATAATTCAGATGACCCAACAGTTAAACCTCAAGGACTGGAATGTATACCTGTCCAAGTGTCCAGTAAACCTAGAGAGGCTCGAGAGCGAGGACGCGAGGGAAGTAACATCGTGACCCATCGTGTTCGCTCTCTGGAACGTGTTGTTGTGGTACCTGAAAGTATAGCAACTAAAATGAGAAAGAAATTCCCTATGCCAGCAGATATGCCCTCAATGCCCCCGCCTAATGTGCAGCTGCTCCCTTGGAGCTCGAGGCAGGAGAGTGGCAAAAACCCAAAAGATAATAAACAAACTTCAGAGAAAAAACTGACCCCAACTGAGAGATCTTCAAGCCGATAAACATGATGAGTCTTCTGCAATGGAACTGTCGAAGCTACCGCCGCAATTATGGTGATCTGAGGAGGTTGCTGCAAGAGCTTCAGCCGGGCTGTGTATGCCTCCAAGAGACAATGCTCGGAAGTCTGACACCTACACCACCGGCGAGTTACGTCGTAGAGACCTTCTCCCCTGTACCAAATCCGGTGCCAGGTACGGGCTTAGCTATTTTAGTGAGGCGGGATACGGGCTTCACAAGGCTTGGCCTGAACACTGCACTGCAGGCAATGGCGGTACGTCTTGGTATTGGCCCGCGCTTGCTCACAGTTTGTAATCTGTACCTACCTCCAGCTGATCCCATCACTACAGCAGATCTCCTGACCCTTTACGACCAACTACCCCGACCAGCGCTCATATTGGGGGATTTTAATGGAAAACACATAGCTTGGGGCAATCCCTCCACCGACCAGCGTGGGAGGATCATTGATGGCCTATTCACAAACTCAGACGCATGCTTATTAAATACAGGATTGCCCACCCATTTCCATGTGCAGACGGGCGTGTCATCGGCTATAGACCTCAGCTTGTGCACCGCTGATGTTGTTGCTGATCTGCACTGGAATGTTTGTGATGATCTGTGCGGTAGTGATCATTTCCCTATAGAGATACGGTTCGAGGAAAATCGTCCGACTCCCACCGAAGCCAGCTTTATTTTGAGGCGAGCCGCCTGGGGGAGCTTCGAAGCACTCACTCAAATGAGTGATGTTGACGAGACCAGGCCAGTGGAAGACTTATTGGAAGAGTTTGTGGGCTGCCTGCTGATCGCTGCTGGCGTTAGTATCCCTAAGTCGAGGGGGGGTGCCCTCCAGCACAGAGTTCCTTGGTGGACAGATGAATGCACCATCACCAATATTGAAAGAAAACATGCCCTGCGACGCTATCAGAGGACGAAAAGTATGGCAGACAAAATATCCTACAATAGAGCCAGAGCAAGAGCACTACACACAAAGAATGAAGCAAGAAAACGTTCGTGGCAAAAATATGTATCGTCCCTAAATGCTGAAACGCCCATGTCGAAGGTATGGCAGCGAGTGAAGAAGATGTCTGGGAAGCAGAGCTATAGCCCACCCTGCTTGGAGGTCAATGGTGAGAAAACCGCGGACTCACAGCGCGTTGCGGCAGCTCTAGCCCGGCACTTCGCTAACGTCAGTAGCGGTGATCATTATTCACCAGCTTTCTTGGCCTTTAAAAGACAGCAGGAGAGTCGAAGTCTGATTTTCAACACAGATGAAAATCTCCCCTATAACGAACCTATTACCATCTTAGAAATTTATAACGCTCTCAAGGAAACTAAAAACACCTCTCCTGGTCCAGACGGCATTCACTATAAAATGTTGAAGAAAATGCACCCTACAGCCCTGAAAGTGCTTTTAGCAATATATAACCAGATCTGGACCACACACCAGTACCCCGATGCCTGGCGTTTTGCCACTGTCCTAGCTTTTTTAAAACCCGGCAAACCTCCTACAAATCCTGGCAGCTATCGCCCTATCGCCCTCACGAGCTGTATCGGCAAGGTGCTTGAAAAGATAGTTAATGTTAGGCTGGTGAAGTTTTTGGAAGCTCGTGACCTCCTCTCGCCTGTACAGTACGGCTTTCGCAGAATGCGAGGTACTACGGACGCTTTAGTCCGTCTGCAGAACCACCTAGTTAAATGCAAACGTGAGCGCCGGCATACTATATGTGTGTTTTTTGACATGGCGAAAGCCTATGATACTGCCTGGAGGTACGGTATATTGCAAAACCTGCATCGTGATGGGCTGAGGGGAAATATGGCTCTTTACCTGCAGCAATTCTTGAGCAGGAGGACTTTTCGAGTGAAAGTCGGCTCTTCGGAGTCTCCGTGTGAGACGCAGTCTGAAGGAGTCCCTCAAGGAAGCGTCATCAGCTGTACGCTTTTTGCTGTGGCTATTAATGGAATCACGACAGCTGTGCCGCCTGAGATCTGCTCGTCGCTATACGTTGACGATTTTATGGTGTACGCGTCTTCATACTTTTTGCCTGCTCTGGTTCGTAGAATTCAAAACGCTATAAATAATGCAAATGGTTGGGCATCGGAGCATGGGTTCACGCTCTCTACTGAGAAAACTATGGCTCTTCTTATTCCGGGAAACCACAAAATGCGTGACCCTCCACAACTTTTCCTGGAGGGCAGACCAATAGTCTACGCAGCAAATGCTAAATTTCTTGGTATGACCATCGATAGCAAACTTACGTGGAAACCTCACCTTCAGTCACTAAAAGCAGCGTCTATAATGAGATTAAATTTGCTAAAAAGCCTCTCAGGTCAAACGTGGGGCGCCGACCGTGTGACTCTCCTGCGGCTCTATAAGGCCCTCATCAGGTCTAAATTAGACTACGGTAGTGTAATATACCAGTATGCCAAAGAAAGTACTCTCCGTATGCTGGACCCAGTACACCACGCAGCCATTAGGCTCTGCACTGGAGCTTTTCGAAGCTCCCCCGTCACCAGTCTCTGCGTGGAAAGTGGGGAGCCCCCCCTCAAGCTTAGGCGTATGCAACTGTCATTACAATACCTAGCCCGGCTACAGCAACTCCCTCTCTCTCCGACCTGGATAAGTTTTCGTACCGACGTGGATGAGCGTATACCCACTCCGTATAATTTGCCATCCTCCGTAGATTATGGTGCGCTTATGAATAACGTGCGGTTCCCCCCCATGGAGGTCCTTCCCGCACGGGTTGCAGGTGCACCAACGTGGCGCATCCCAATTACTACTTTTTGTACAGGCTGCAAGATCCCTAAGAAGGACCTGCTGCCGGCCTCGGTTTTGAGGGGTATCTTCTTGGATCATGTACTGGCGGAGCACTCTGATCAACGTAAGATATATACAGATGGTTCTAAAACGAATCAATCTGTTGGCTGTGCTGCTGTGTCTGGCGACTATGTGCGTGCTCGAAGGCTCCTGCAGGAAACTTCTGTTTTCTCGGCTGAACTACTTGCAGTTGTCGAGGCTCTAGACCTCGTGGCGCAAATACCCTACTATGATTTTGTAATTTTCACTGACTCGAAGAGTGTCTATGAAGCTGTCCAAGCATACCACAGCAATCACCCAATAATTAGTGACATTGTTGTCCGACTGTCACGCCTTGCCCGGAGCCCGAAGCATGTGCAAGTCTGCTGGGTGCCGGGCCATGTAGGGGTGGCCGGCAATGAGAGAGCTGATGCCGAGGCCCGGCGTGCTGCTGGATCTGATGACCTGCCGAACAACCCAGGTGTCCCCTGTAGGGATTACTACCCCATTATCAAGTCTACCGTGCGTGATGTGTGGCAACAATGCTGGGACATGGAATTGAATAATAAACTGAGAGTACTTAAGCCTATGGTGGGGGAATGGGCTTCAGCTGAATGTCGTAGCCGGCGTTTGGAGGTGATCCTATGTCGGCTGCGTATCGGGCACTGCCGACTTACCCACAGTCATCTAATGGAGCGTCGCCCACAGCCGCGCTGCAACACCTGTCATGTACCACTAACGGTGCTGCATGTACTTGCCGAATGTCCAAACTTTGCTGCTGCTAGAAGAGAATCCTTCCCTCATCTTCGAGATGCGGACACTTCGTCGCTACACATTGGGATGCTTCGTGAGCCCCCCCGTGCTCGTTTCAACCTCGAAGCGCTAGCGACCTTTCTTGCACGAAGCGATTTGATAGGTAAAATATAACGAGCCTTTATGCCCAGAAAACGGAAATCTGTGTGCACTCTGCAAGTGCAAACTCATGCCGAAGTTATAACTTGAGGAGAAGAAATGGCCGAGCGTACCGTGCTGCCACTCTTGTCTTTGTGAGGGGGTTCCAGCGTGGGTAAGACGCTCGGCCATAGTGTGGGCGGGTAGCTGGAGCCTCCGATTCGGGGTCCCAGCTGTTCTCGCACTCTTTACCCTGCTAAAATTTTAAAAATCTTTTTTGTTTTGTATCAACTCGCGGTATATACCGATACGTTTTGCAGGTGCGACCTGTAGAATGGATCCTGCTTATTGAGTGAGAAATCGTAATGTGCTTATGCAAACAAATATAACTGTATGTGTTGAGGCAATGGAAATTGAGTTGACCACCGAAATAATGTCCTTATAATACTACCTCGGAGGTGATGTAGAATTCAGGTATCTTTAAAACCATGAGACCTTCGGCGCGAAATAGTCGGAGCTACTGAAGCGCTAGTAAGCCTATGTTACTACTACTACTACTACTACATTGCTTAGCTCTTCGCTGTCAAAGTGGATTTCAAAGTCCACTTCTATGAACAGCTCTAATATATTTTATTCCTTGTGAAATTTGTGCCCTAATGTGTTCTTCAAAGTTCATTGTCAAGTGGAAGTCACTTTCTTGTTGGAATGACAGTGATTACATGATGCCAGTGCCAGTTTAATGATGGTGGTTGTGATAATGGTGATATAAGTACAAAATGCGGACATTAAAGGGTTCATGCCTCTTTAGAGTAAAATATTGCCTTGATATTTTTTACCTTATCAGCATCGATTTTATATTTTATTACCTGAACTCTAAATTGCTTTCCACTCACTCTTTATTCTACTTATTGTATTATGATACTAATACTCGACATCCAAAAAGACAGCATTGGCATATCAGTAATGGATTTAGTTTATCTATCTTCTATGTCTGATATTATGCGTTCTGTTTTACCCGTTTGGTAGCATAATTATAATGAATGGATTTTCATCCATCCAGTCATAGCGTGTGAGATGGTTTGTATTGAGTGAAGAATGTAGCTACAGGGTACGAGTGTTTGCTAATTCTAAGATGCTGTGGCGTGTTTTTTAAAAGTAACATTTTGTTTTATTGAATTAGCACAAGGACTGTTTGGCGATATCAAATGCACTTGATTTTTGTTTCTGATTTAGTTTATTCTTATTTTTGTTGCTTAAACTTCCTTTATGACCTGAAATTATTTTGCTAGTCGATTCTGATATGACCCTATAAGGTGTCTTACCAGTTCACCAAGAACTCTAATGTCTGTACTGTAGTGCAGCGTTTTGCACGGTCTGACTGCATGAATATATGATTTCTTCGTATTTATTAATTTTCCATGTGAACTTATTTCGGAGGAATTGCTGTGTGTGATCAGTCATCCCTGGAAATGTTTCAGAAAAAATGGGCAGGCACCACGTTGTACGAAGTTGCAGCATGATGGGTACATTTATCTCTAAGTAGCGTTCAAATGCATTTCTATCAAATCTACAGCTCCTCGTGCTACATTCTGTTTGTGCCTGAGATTACCATAGGTCATTGTTCAGAAATAGATTTTCAATATATGATTTGTGGTGAATTTGTCCTTATGTTTTATGATGTTATAGTTCTGTTTTACTCAGCATGTGTATAATAAGATATTTTAACATAGGTTTGGGTAGACGTTGAGGCTCCTCCTCCTGACAAGGCCCCTCCAGTGCCCATGCAGTACAGACTCCTCACCGTCGGTAAAGGTGAGCTGATGTGAACCTTGTGTTGTGTTCTGCGCCTCAGTCACACCTCGTTATTTCGCCAAAAAATTCTCTGATTCTTAGGGCCTCAAAACGGTCTGCTTTGGGTATTAAAAGTTGGGCATTATTTTGATTGGCTAAACTTCTGCAATTAATGGCGTTTTTTGGCTTAAATTCTGCAATTAATGGCGTGTTTTGGCTAAACTTCTGCAAATGATGGCGTGTTTTGGCTAAACTTCTGCAAATGATGGCGTGTTTTGGCTAAACTTCTGCAAATGATGGCGTGTTTTGGCTAAAGTTCTGCAAATAATGACGTGTTTTGGCTAAAATTCTGCAAATAATGGCGTGTTTTGGCTTAACTTCTGCAAATAATGGCGTGTTTTGGCTAAACTTCTGCAATTGATTGCGTTTTTTGGCTGATTTGGAAGTAGTTGATGATGCGTCTCTGTACCCCACAGGAAGCCATAACAACGTCAATTTGGAGCGTTACGGCCACTGCAACTACGTCTCCAGCAACCACGCCTGCATCATCCTTGATGAGGTACACTTGACTTCATTCCTCCACTGTTCTTACTGATAGCTATTTTTATAGATTATTGGCTGTAAGTTTTCTACCATTTAAAGTTCTACTTTATTTTGTATTTTCAGTTGTTGCTCTCGTCTCCTGTAAAAAGTTTTCCGAAATTTTTGTGACATTGTCGTATAAAGTCCAAATACTTCTTCCACTTAATCTGGTATTACACTAAACGGCTTTTCTATTCCATGGTAGTTGAACTAACAATAACTTATACATTTTCCAGCAATTTTGTTAGTAGGAACTTTATTTTTAAATTCCCTGCAGTGTCACCTATTTCATCTGATATTGTGCAGATTCTTCGTAGTTTTGCCATGTGGATCAATTGTGTCAGTCACCTCAACAGTGACTTATTTCAACCAGTACCTTCCCTCCTTCAGGGGGCATAGAGAAGGCAACAGGTTTAGGTTAATTTGGTTTGTCTATACTCGATCCTGTGCTTTGGGCAATGGCGTCCTCAGGAAGGATACCGTATAGTTACTCCAGCTATAGGTAGGCCTTAGGGAGTTTTTTCTTTCATGTCCATTTTGCTACTTTCAGTTTTCATAAGTCTTTTTTTGCTCTTCCTTCCTAACTTGTTTCTATACGCATGGTATCCTGTGTGGGAACTCACCCTGTACTTTGATTCCCCATTTTTTATTATCCATTCCAAATAGTTTTTTCTCTTCGTTCTCTTGGTCTTGCCTTTGTTGTAGCTAGGAAATCCTGAATTAACAAATAAAATAAATATTTTTTTCAGTACTCTGGGCAATACGAACTTGTGAACTATAGCAGCGATGGCAGTCACGTGGACGGAGGCATCTATCGGTGTGATCTCTCCAGTCAGAAGAGCGTTGCTGCCCAGTCTCCACCCAGCTCCTTGCAACAGCAGGTTTGTGTGCAACTTATGCCATTCACGGAGAGCTTGTTCTCAGTATTGTGTGATGTTTAACCCGCGCACGGTCGCGCATCCCTCAGAAAAGTAGTCAATTTACCCGCGTTACTCTGCTGTTCCCTGTTCACTTACCGTAATAGGCAGAGATGTAAAAATATGAAGTAATGAGTAAAAAATGTTGCTTTACACTTTGATGTTGTCAGATTTTTGATAACTTGAACCGTTTCTTTGTAATATGGAGTCAAACTCCGTAGATTTTTGCACAACATTGCTTCAAAGAGATCAATGGCCATTTTTGTGTTTTGGGAACAATGTAATGTTTTTCACTGCTATTTTATGCAGAAAATCCTTCCAAACCTGCTGATGTTTTTATTTTTCCTCTACAACAATTAGAAAAAAAGTTATGACCATTTATGTCTACTAGGTGTTATCCATTCTTCGTTTTAGTTCCTACATAAATGCATGTTTGCATGTCTGGTTATATTACTGTAAGTATAGTGTTTCGAAACTTGTAATTTTCACACAATATGAATAAAATACTGCTCTACACGCTACTGACTTCAGATTTGTCTTATTTGCCATTTTTACGAAATAAGGCGAAATAAGGCCCTGAGTAGTTTCGCTGGTAACTGAGGCTGCCACTGACTGTTCGCACGCACACCCTCTCACGGTCGCCTCATTTACCACACTGACTGTGCTTACCCCTCCCAACTTCCAAGTGGTTGGAGCTCTGCCTTAACCCCCACAATGTGGGGGTTTCTGGCTCCAGCTGTGTAGCACTCGCTGAGACGATCATTTTGGTGTATAACAACTTGGGGTTTTGCCTTACGTCTGGCAACCAGTGAGCCTGGTAAATGAGGTGACCAGTTACAGTGCGCGGGTTAAATTAGAAGTTCTGTGTGCAGGAGTCTAACCTTGTTGCGAGCCAAGAAACTAAAATATTACCTTCTTTATCTCAAAGTCTGGCGAGTAGATCTTGAGGTTAGGCAGGGTCTTTTTTACTTGAAAGCCTGGCGATTAGATCTTGAGGTAAAGTAGATCTTCATTACCTCAAAGCCTGGTGAGCTTCAGAGCGAGTTGATCCTGTAGTAGTGATTTGACAGCTAGTTCTGAATTAAAACTTTACTTATTCAAGAACTGACGAATTTTATAGTAATTGTATGTTTTGTCCCTACTGGATTCATGGGTTTTCTATCTACATGATGAAAATTTGTGGAAAATATTCCTGTCATTGATAATTATCTGCTATTGGAATGAAATATACCTATTTTAAGGAGATCATCCCAGTTGTTCAACTTTTTTCGTCCGATTCGTATGAAAATTGGCCAGTATATGTATTTTTTGAAAGTAAACACTTTTTACTCATGTCACTTTTTCGATTTAGGCCTTAGTTTTTTTTGCGAAAAATTCGTTTTTTGGTACATTTTTATGTATATTTCAAGACGTATCTCCTCATTCAGTTTTGATACTAGAACAAAACCAAAGACAGTTTTAGAATCCTTGAAGCATTTCTAACAAGAAAATGAAGGAAAAATTTAACATTTTGAAGAAATTTTTTTGTGATAAGCGATATTTTATGATTACATAAAGAAATTATTTTGGGGTTTAGAGCTATATAACTTTTTTCTTCTCAAATTTGGAAAAAAGCCTTCATTTTACTGTTAGAAATGTTCCAAGGATTCCAAAACAGTCTTTGATTTTGTTCTAGCATCTAAACTCAATGAGGAGGTTTGAATGTTGAAAGTTATTTGTTTTGGGTATAAGCCATAACAAAATTTTTTGTTGAAGTGTAATATAATGGACAATGTATGTAATTGAATGCAGTTTTAATTTTTATTTTTGATAATTTCCATACATAACTTCATATTCACACTGTGAATTGTGATTTCCAAACTAAAAATTTTTTTTTTTTTTAAATATGAATTTTTTTTATTTTCAGTCTGATTCTTATTAAATTTGAGTATGATATGTACCTTTTGAAAAGAAACACAATTTCTTCTATTCATTTTTTTGATTTAGGTTTTAGTTTTGAAAAAATTTGATATATTGGTTTTTAGGTATTGATATTTCACTGGTATCGATATTTCAAAAGAATAGAACTCATTGAGTTTTCATGCTAGAACAAAAACAAAGACAGTTTTAGAATCATTGAAACATATCTAACAAACTTATGTTCGCAAATTTTCGATTTCCCGTTTTGTTTTCTTTTTATATGGGGTCGAAATGGGGTCAAAAATTAGAAATTTTGGTCCTCTTAGAGTCCGTATCTTTTGTCCGTAGCGCCATAAAATTTTAGGACCGAATAGTCCACAACCTAAGGGTCCTTTTCCAACAAAAACGTGAAAAATGACCATCGGAGCTACAGGGGCCTGGGATGATCTCCTTAAAATGTGATGCACACTTACAATTAGAAAGCAATTGCTGTCTCATGTTGTTGGTTATTGGTTTCAATATATTTCCCTCATGTCTTCTGTCTCATTTGTAGTTACAGGAATATTTACGAAGTTGTATATTATTATCGAGCTTTTTATTTTATGATGTAGGCATGATTTTCATTACTGTTATGGTTGAATTTCAGGTTCGTGACTGCATTCAAAAGTACCGCGAGGCGTACAACAAGAACGGAGCTCCAGGTTACCGCTTCAGCCTCCCTGAGGATGGAGATGCCAAGGCTCCCTCCAGTGGTCCCAGCGTGGGGGCCAGGAGCCTGAGGAGCGAGGCCGCTGCTGTCATGACAAGTCGTTCAGACCAGGTGGGTGGCGCTTCTTACTGCTGGTGTACACAACTGAGTACAGTATGGACCCAGAACGAATCGAGTGGCCCGTTTGCTTCCTAAAGCACGTCTTGTTAAACACCAAAGCACGGGCACCAGAGTACGAATAGGAGGGAAATAACAACCCCATTCATAGGCAGAACTAAGATTTGGGACGTGCGTGTTTGAGAGCCAAAGATCAAGTTTTCAGTAGCATGTTATTTTTGTCAACCATACTACGGCGTTTAAAGGCTTAGTCCAGCTTGTTGACACACTGCTTTTATACTTGTCACTTTGTATCACCTGATCAACTCAAATGGAAAAGTTCGCCACAGAAGACAGCTCTCGTTCTTCCTACAACATTTGCTTTGAGTGCAGCTATTTCTGTTGCAACAAGAATTTTTCCTATCTTTAGAACACTTCGTTGTGGATAGGGAGGCCTGAACTAACTCGCGATCTAATCTTCAATCTGGTATGAGAATTCTGCAAAATAAGGGAAATCTTATAAGGAATTACATCATTGCTGTCGCAGCGCTTGGCTCCTATGCAACGTGGCGACTCTCTCTGCTTTTCATTCATCACTTTTCTTTAGCCAAAAATCGAACTCTCCCTCTCCAGTTCGCGTGTTTGTCAATAGATCACGGAAATAAATTTTCATAGTTATAAAAATTAATTCATCAAGTAAAGGTTTTAAAAATTAATTAATGGAAGAATTCTTGAGCTACTTCGGAAGAGTGTGTCCAGGGTGTAGTTGTGCCGTCCGTACGAGACTGCTTTGGTACTCTGAGCTGTTCACACATGGTTGACAGCGCTGGCTGATATAGTCATGTTCTGGGTTGTTTCATGTTCAGGCTAATTATTTGTCGTATTAGTCAAATTTAGTCAAATTAGTCAATATTTGACTAAAGTCAAATTTATTAGTCAATATTTGTATTAGTCAAATTTGTTATCTAATGTTGAGAATAAAATCTCTATTTTGAATGTTGTAAACTGTCATCCAAATTCTTTAAGTAATTTTCTATCTATAGAAATGTAATTGTGCAGGTCAGGTTTGGCATTATTAGATATGGCAAAATACTGGGAAAATTTCGGAAATTACTGAAGTTGAATATTCCGTATCAGGGATCTAACGATGCCTTTAAGTGGGTTTAATTCTCAAGTTAATTGATTTTGTGAGTTATCTATTTGAGTTGATATTATAGTTTTCGTGAAGTTTTTTTGCGAGTGACCTATTTGAGTTGTTATTATAGTTTCCTTGCAGTCATTTGTGAGTTATCTATTTGAGTTGATGTATAGTTTCCTTGCAGTTATTTGTGCTCATTGCCTTAGGTTATCCGGAGGTGCGGCTGCGCACGTGCTTCAGGAGACGACCGCGCGCGGGGAGGCTGGGAGGGGCCTGCTGTGCTGCACCACGGCTCCTTCATCAAGTTTGGGTGAGGCTCGCTGGTGCTTCGATATGTGTGCACTTCATTCTGCCTTCACCTTATACAGTCTAATTTTTGCACTCGTTGTAACGTTCTTGCAGCTACTAATATTAGACTGGCACTGCACAGCAGGTTGGCACCATCACGGTTAGATGAGGAAGCTGCCACTGGGCGCTGAAGTTTGAAGAACATATTCGGGTGTGCAAATTTAACGGAAAATAGAATATATATTAGAGCTGGTCATGGAAGTGGATTTTGGGTTCGACCGCTGTGATGCACGGTAAACACGTAGTTATTTTGTTACAAGTAAATTCTCATTTACTAAAACTGTCTAAAGCGTCTTGTGTATGTTTTTTTTTATATTTTAAACTGAGTATTAATGAGCATGTTTTCTGTAGTGCCAGACGTGATATTTTAATGTAATTTCAGCTTTTTATTGTGTTAGTAGATTTTTTTCTATTTGAAGTTAGCAATAAATGTGCTAAAGACAATAGTAGTTGAAATTTTTATGCAAGTTTTTATAGTAAATACGTAATTTTGGTGTTTGATATAACATTACTGATCATGGGGCATCACTTACGGAATGTATCGCGTAATGTTAGATCTCGTATATATCACGTAATGATATATTCCGATGATCAGGAGAACTTAGGTTTATTAACTGTGCCGATATTCCTAGGGTTTTGCTCTGAAACTTCTTCAAACCTACGGAACAGGCGTGACAAACCACCATGCATTTACTTCAATAAGAAATGCTAAATTTTCTAACGTACGAATTCTGTTGTGCTCGCCAGAAAAATTTTAATTGAAGACTTACCTTGTATTGTTGTTGGTCATAATTGAAACGTAAAATTATTTTTTTCATTTTGAGGAAATCAGATAGAAGGTAAGTAACCAAATATTAATGATTATTGCTACTTTTAGCTCAATCTTGTGTTTTATTATGCCGAATAATTCTTGGTGTTTTAATTTTTTTGTCACTTTATATTAGGATTATGAACCCGACTGTTCGATCGTTTTTCGGACTTGCTCACTTTTGTGACTCCAACTCTACATTCAAATGAATTTTTTGCTATCCTTCCGTATATAGAATAATTTTCTCTGATACTGTTCAAGTTATTTGTGCATAGAATTATGGGATCATTACTAATATTCCCTATGACACGTGCAGTTGCCTGAAATTCGTGTTCAGCATCGTTGAGACGGCCAGCACGGGCAACTGGCGGGCAACGACAGAGGAAGCTTATACCAAATTTTACGAGCGTGAGTGCCGGGAGCGGCGTGAAGAAGAAGAAGCGGCAGCTGCAGCAGCTCTCAAAAACAAGGAAAAAGAGACGTCCCGAGGGTCAAGCAAGCACGGCAAAGATAAGAACAAAGATAAGGACGTGATATTTGATGGTGGAAAGGAAGGTCTGCACAAAGATTCTCTTGAGAAAGAAAGAAAAAAGGAGTCCAAGAAAAGTAAAAGAGACAAGGAAGGTAAAAAAGACAGAGAGAGTAAAAACAGGTCTTGAAGCAACTTAATAATAGATCTTCAGAGCCCACTGTGGCCAGACACTGCCTACGTAGCTTGATATCTTTGAAGGCCAAGCCTTCTACTATTTGAGCTCATCGCTAAGCTGTGCGAGCATAACTTGCGTTAAAATCCCAGGTTGAGTCTCATTAATATATCCAGTCGTCACTTTAGTTGTGCTGTTGGACAACGCAAATTCTCATGAATGGTCGACGCTCAATAGAAGATGAAGGTTTAGCGTTGACTAAGCAAGAAGTAATATGAAAGAAATCCGTCTCAAATGTCTTCTAAGCTTTGTTGTACGAGGTGTTCGTTATTGCTTTATTTCTATTGTTGCTATAATTATTATAATTATTTTTGTGAGTCGTGATGAGAACTAGTTTTGTATTAATTTTTACTACGAGGACAACGCGATGCGTGGTGCGAGCGCCGTGCCCTTTTTACCCGCGCCCTGTGGTCACGTTGGCCAGGGGCGCGCAGTTGAATCTCCTGCCTCTGTGCGTCTTGACTCGATCGTTCTGGTGCTGTTGACTCCTTGCTTTACTTTCTTTGTTGGGGGATCCATACTTGCATTATGCTCGTGGCCTCTGTGGAAATATTTCCCTTCAAATTATTATTATTATATATTTTCCTGCTTAACTAAGCTATTTAAATAAATATAGGAAATGATAAGCATACGGTTCTTCCTTGACTGTATTCTTCTACTTTGTTGCATCATTATGTTTCGAGAAATCTCTTTTCTTCTTCAGAGGCTTTTTGTCAATACAATATTGTTGTTCATTTTTAAATAGTCTTTTCTTTCTTATGTGGCTGTTCGTTCTCGTTCACAAATTGGAAATAGTGCGAAACTGCTCGTTCTGCATGGATATTCTTAGTTCATTGATCTTTTATGATATTTGCTCAGTTGGGAGAGATCTTTGTTCTCAAAGTTGAGTATTTGAAGTGAATATTTTAATTAGTGTAGAAAGTATTTCACAAAAATGCTTATTTTTTCCAAATGAGTTTAGAACCCGCGTTAGAGTTCTTTGTGTACACAAAAATTCTTTTGTACGCTGCAATCGTTCATGTGCGATAATCTTAATTTTACATGAGTACTGCTCTCTCTTACTTAGTTTTTTGTACTTGTAATAAATTTGTATTGATTTTTATGGCCTTAGAGGGGCGTTACGTTTTAAAGCTCCTAGAGAGAAACCCATTTAGTATTTTTGAATTTTACTTCAATTATTACTTACGCAGATATGTTTAATCATTTGTTTTGTTTTTCAGCTAAAAGTACGGAATTACACGTCTGACTCGTGCGTTCACTGTGTCATCTTTGCCATGGAATCAATTTTTAATTCATTCCCGCAAAAATGTATTTCCATTGGCGGTATCGTAGCGCAGAATGCAATCGTTGCCGGCCCATCCTTGAGGTGTCGACTAGGAACATGTGACAGTGCACCAATTCGCGGCGTCATGTACCTTGTAAACTGTTAAGAAACGTGAAAAAAATGACTTATTACGGCTCTGACCAGAGACTTCTCTATTTTAACTGAGACTTTACCGCTAAGGCACTGCCAAATCCACCTGCAAATTCAGCAGCTGCTCTGTATTGTGTCGGCGAGTATGTGGTGATACAGTAGAATGTGGTGATGCTGTAATTTGTCTCGAGAACTTGAGAAGGCTACAAAGAGAGTTTTTGATGTACAAATCATGCAAAAATTTGCTAGTTGGCTTCTTTAGATGCCACTGTATAAGAAAGTGACTATCTTTTTAGCGATGAACCCTCGCGAATCTTTGTTCTTTCTCCTAACGAATTTTCCCATCGACCGAATGACGTGTTGCCAAGGCTTCAAATCTATTGCTTGAGTTATTTCTTGATGATGAGCTCTTTTCGGAGCAATAACCTATTGCTTCAAATCTAATTGTTAAATGGTTTCTTCCTCTTTGCGTTCTCCATATAGTTCTGCATAATTTTTTGTACTTAGATTTGTATTTGTTTGAATAGTCAGCGAATTGAAATATCACAAATCACGCTCGTAGCCGTTCGCCTAATTTATCTGGCTGTTCAAATTACGGCTACAATATTATGAGCTTCCATCAACACAAGACATCAAATACCAAGATCCTACTTTTGAGCTAATCATTGATTTATAGGTAGGCTCCTTGGAAATTAGCATGCTCAAACAGCCATGCATTTATCCAATCTAAATTGTAATTCGCTGAACGTAGTAGTTCTTAATAAATACTGTGAAATGCGTGTATGCTCGTTCATTTTGGGCTACCCAGATGCGCTGGGGTAAAGGGCATTGAAAGGCTGAGAAACCTGCGTTCATTCCAGTGCTGAACACGAGGCTATTTTTCATTCCGGTAGTGCTTCAATCTCTTCTTATAGGTGAAAGTAAATTATTATCTAGCATTTGGCTTTAATTGAATATAATGTCATTATGATATGGTTTCGTGAAATGAATTGAGATGAATATGAAAGGAAAGGGTGCGATGAACAGGTGCGACAAAGGCTCAGAATAAAACAGATCGTAGGATGTTCTGGTGTTCAGAGAATATTAAGCGAATGTATTGCCCGCACTTGCGATATAATGAAATTTCTATCTCAACCTTAGCTACAGGAAAGTTTCATTATTTCACTTACTTTTGTGCCTTCATTTCAACGAGTTAAAACAAACGATGTAAAAAAATGTGACTGAAAATCCGAATTGTAAATCCATCGAATTGAATCAAAGTTTGCGAGAACTTCACGATATGATTTTGAATGATTAATCCTCGGAAGGATACAACCTATGTCTGAGAATTAGCGCTCCCGGTGGAAGATGTTAAGATCCAAGTTGAAGAGTTGATTTTGTTGTGACCATCTTTTTTTGTGTACTGTCTTTGTAATGCCATCTTTTTTGTGTACTGTTTTTTTTTTCATCATAGTAGTTTCTTAAAATTTCAGCTTCTTTCATTATCATCTCTCGTGCTTTTCAATGCGTAGGATGTGGGGACGGACACACCTTGTTATTAGATTAAAAATTTCTTTAACTCCATACTAAACGGTGCCTTCATCATTCCTATCTTTGGAACGCGTTTGTTGCGGTTAAAAAGGCTTAACTACCCTATCTAACCTGGTTTAATTTTACGTCTTCTACTCTGTTGTGTGCAGGTTAAAATTTGTATAGAATTTCATTAATTCATGTTGTTTGCGTTCATTTTTTATGGACATTGAGATTATAGCAAATGTAGTTCAGTATTTGGGATGACCAAATATAGAAACGACTTCAGTGCTCTGAAATTGAAATGTGTGAAATAATGTGACAACAGTTGAGCGAGTTCAAATTTCTCTTCAATTTATGCATCTTCCTGTGAGCAATGCCTTTGGTAACGCTTTGTAGCTTCGTTCAAATTCTCTGTGATGAGCGGCAGTAGTAGACGTGGTCGTGATTATGAGCGAAACAAATGTTTTTATTGTAACTCAGTGTCATTGACGCGGAGTGTAATTTAACACAACAGACGCTCGAGTGCTGCTGGTTTCCTTGTGTTGTATGAAGCCTATTCCTGCGAGACCTTGCATTTTAAAGGCAGGGAAACGTGGATTTTCTCGTTTTTCGGACTGTCATTGGCAGTATTATTATGATAATTATGCTTTTACTTAACTGCAGTTTATGCATCGATTAAGTTTGTTGTAGTGAAAGCTGTATTGGATGGTGTCGTGATGGACTAGAGTCGTGCTTATCGATAATTTTAGTCGTAAATTGCCGTTAGCGCGCGCTAGGGACCTCTTCGATAGTCTTCTTATCTTGTCTTTATAGTATTGTCGTGTAGGCGAGTTCTTCGTGGCCAATCGAACTTCTTGTGCTACCAGTTACGAAGCTACGAGGCTTCGTTTCAAGTCCAAGCCAAACAAACCAACAAGTGCAAAAAAATATAAATTTCATAGCCTTGAAGGCTTATTGTTCTGCATAAATGTTGGCTAAAATTTGAAACGTAACCTCGTTAGCCTACCCGTTACCGCACTGTACAGGCCTGTCTGTGTAAATAGCGTCGTGTTAAATACGATTCTGATGTGTTGCTGTGGTCAGCCTCCTTCTCTAACTGTTTTTTTGTGACGCGTGCGCAATAAAAACTTGTACGTAGTATGTATTATTCATTCCTATTACCAGAATGTGTTTTCAGCCTGAATTTTGTAATTATGTAATAAATGATTTTATACTCTCATTTTACTCTTGTTGTTGTAGTAGCATCTGGCTTAGCAATTCTTTGGACTTGAAGTGTATTTTAACTGCCTAATATATAGTTTGAAGAGAATCAAAGTTTGTTTACCCTTTTAATTTGAAAAATTGTGGCGAGTAGCCCACCGTGTCAACTCCTACACAATTTACTAAAAATTTACCTCACAAAGTCAACATCTAATAAAAATTGGACTCGCTCGAGTGCCAATTTCACAATTTTAAGAAGACAAAAATCCGTTCCAACATGAGAAGACTACTCTAGATAAAAGCCCAAATACGACGCTCGTTCGGATGTGGAACGATGGTTGGGTGTCTACGAATCGCGAGACCTGCTTCTATCGTTAACTTATTCCATATAACAAATACAGGAATACCTGTGCACGAACTGACATTTACTAAGACCAGAATGATTACGCTTTTGTTCAAAGATCATTCCACACATCTCGTGAACGAGTACTACAATACAAACAATAGTCGAACATCTAAATAAATCTAATACCAAACGGCCAGCGGCTTTCTACGTTGCTCTTGAGGGCTGAAGTGTTCCAACATGTCGAACAAGCATGACTACTTCACCCACCGTTACAGCATTCCATACACACAAAAAAGAGGAAATTTACCCAAAGATCACGCGTTACAAATGTGATTAACCAATAATACTAGCGAGGAAGAAAGCAGTCAACGACATAAGCCTCAGTTTATTTGCTATTATCAACATAGATATTTACCTCTCCAGAGAAGCATTCAATATCAACAAGCTATTTCAAAGTACAGTATTTGGGGAAATTCAAAGCCTTGAATGTTTAATCAAAGCCTTCATGTTGACATGCGTCACCCAATCCAGGAATTTGTGCGACACTAAATCGTTACTTCAAAAACATCAGTAAAAAATATGAACATTTAAACCCACATGGGTTTAAACTTTAGCCAAAAATATTCTTCTGTTAACAAATTTCTAATTTATAACTGCAAAACGGAGTATTAAACTCCGCTATAAATAAAATTTCCTGAAAAAGTTGAATGTCTCAAGAAATTTACCAACCCAAAGATCTCCTCCACCTCGAAACAAAAATTGCCGTATTTTATTCACTGCAATTCCCTCAAATTTTCAATATCAATCCACTTAAATTTTCTTCAAAATTCTCTCAACTCCGGACTCATGTTCATTTAACCGTATTTTTAAGATAATTCACTACTCCGTTTCACTTCACACCGTTCTCATCAGCTTGCACAAGTGTAGCTAACAGCCCAATTTGCTCCCCACCGCATCTGTCTCACCACGCGAAGCATCAAGGGATAATTTTTCACATCTTGACTAAGTTACCAATTCTAATAAAGTTTTTACACCTGTGTACAAATTATTATAAACATAAGCGACGTTTGTACTGAACGAAAATGAGAATCCCGAGCACTCAACTTAAAATGCACTGAAGTCGTTGAAGCTGTAAGTTTTTGCTGACTTCTTGGCTATGCTCTTCTTCTGTTTGGCCTCCTCTTCTTCAGATTTGCTGCAACACAGACAAGAAAATGACTTTTTTGGTATTTACCTGATGAAGGGGTACTATAAATTTTTTTAAAAACTATCAGAATGACTATTGCAAGCCAATGTTTCCTTGGCGAGAATTTCTCAAGGTAGTTTGAGCCTCAAAACAAAATAACGAAATTTACAATGTTTCCCAATTGGCAAACGGTGTAAGTTTAGAATAGATGTGCGAAGAGTTGCCGTGGCCAAACATTTTGTATGCAACTAACTCTTGGAATATACAACTATTTTTTTTGTACGCCATTGCAGTCTCTCTTGGAAGCGCAGTGAGCCTGGTTATAAAACTATATAAACTAACCGAGTTTATTAGAAATTACCGAAAAAAATGTAGTCGCACAGAGTAGACCAAGAAATGAATTCATTTTTTAACTTACGTTAATCATATATCTCTGTTTCAGGTACAACTAAGTTTTAACTAATATTTATTTTTTAAATTTAACAAAATAAACGAGCACTGGGCTGTCAGAGAACGTGTACATTTTTTGGGACACCCTGAATTACACAATGTGATCAAAATGAATTGATGCTTCTTTAACTGAAAAAAAATAAGGCTACCAAAAACTAGAAGTGAAGAATATACTAGTCTTCTAACTCCTTCAGACGAGTTTCAAAGGGCTCATGATGACAAGTTTCAGTACCTGAGAGCGACCTTGTTGAGGTCGAGGAACTTGCCCACGCCGCTTCTGACTGCCTTGAGCTGCTCTTCCCCCTGAGGCCGCTTGCGTTTGGCGCCCCGCAGCTCGGCCTGCTCCACCGCCGCTGCTGCCTCCTCTGCCGCTCTCTCCTTCACTAGCTGAACACCACATAATGCGTCGTCCACATTACAAAACATCGGAGGGTTCTACATAACTAAACACCATAGAATACGTTTACATAATAGAACATGGGAGGACTCAACACAACTATTTTATTATTTAACAAAAAACTTGTTTTATTTCAACAAAAAGGTCTACCTAACTCTTAGCTCGGCACCTCACATTTCCCCCCGGGAGCGCAAATTCTCATAGATCCAATAACTGTATACCGCTGAGGAGAAATCTCAATAAAAATCTTTTCAGCACAAAGCAGAATTGAATAACTTGACACCACCCTCTCGACAGAAGCACGACTGAAACCTCAACACTGACCTGCTCATCGACCTCTTTAAAAGGGTTCACGAAGACCTTGGCAGATTTGAGCACAATGGGCGTGATGGGAGCGTCCTTGTTGTCCGTCTCGACCGCCTCCATGGCCTTCAACGTCTCGAGGCCCCCCACCACGCGACCGAATATTGTATGCTTCCCGTCCAGGTGCTGGCATGACCGGAAGGTGATGAAGCTGAAGAAAATTCAAATTAATGAAATGCTTCAAAGTAATTCTAAATAATATTTCACAAGGTTAAATATATGCTATAAGGAAACACAGTCCTAACTAGACATACGATTGATTAAACATATGTACAATTCAATCAAACTATTACAATGACTTACGACGCTTCAATGACAATGAATGACATCAGCCAACCGTTAAGTAACAAAAATAAAATAGTTGATCACACAATGGGATTCTGACTGACTATATAAGCCACTGCAGTTAATAAGTTAGGATGAAGCACGCTGCATGGTATATCTAAGAATAATTCATAGGTTTTCCATAAGCTTGACTTGTTCTTACCTCGATTTTTTAGACCAAAATTAGTTGAATTAAATTGAGAATTGAATATACTGGAAAAAAAGTGAAATTCTAAATCCTTAAAAAATAGAAAAAGTAAAACCTCACTAATTACACTTGTAAAAAATAGTTATCGTGTTTTAAATTAACGTTTCCTGTCGGATATTCACATAAACAAATTTAGTAGATATTTATTGGTGCTTTCATTTAATTTTTGAAAAAAATTACAATTTTGAAAAATTTTATAGGCTGAATTATCATTTCTAGGTAGACACAAGACACACTTGAATATTCACTACCAATTCTTTTGTCAGAATAATTTTCATTATTAATATTTAAATTTAACTCCACGACATATTTTCCCTTGATGATTATCTAACTAAGAATAAGTCGATACACAGAAGTAAATAACAATATTCAGAATAAAGGTTTAGCCTCGGTGGTTTCATAGCTTACTTAGAGCAGGTTACTAAAATCGTTATATCAGCTGATTTCACACTAATGAACAAGGTTCACACGACTGCCACGCTGACCATAACCAATTCTTTCTTTTCAGAAATAAATTTAACTTTTTGGAAGCAAATCTGAGAAACCAGTCCCGACGACTATATCAGTGATGCAGGCCAGTTTTGGTTGGACCAAATTGGTGCAGTTCTCGTCCTAGGAACTCGTAAGTTAGCAAGCAAACCAGATCCCGTGGATGTAGAAAAATATTCTACCTTAAATATAGAAGCCCGAACTTACAATTGGCTTTTATTAGTGTCAGGGCCGGAGTTAGCCATAGACAACACGCCGCGCCCTTTGTGGGAGTACTGGGGACGAAATTCATCTTTGAACGCGCCTCCCCAGCAGCACTCGCCTCCCTTGCCCGTACCCGTGGGGTCACCTCCTTGGATCTGAGTGAAGATAGCTCAATGTAACATTTCGAAAAATGTTTTCCATTGCAATAATTTTGAAAAATTGTTCGCACGGTTAAACATATGCTAAAAGGAAGTACAATCATACCTCGACATACGATTGGTTTAACATGGGAATTTTTCAACATACGTCCAATGCCATGAAATTATCGGCTCTACACCCGATGGAAAATCCAACAAACGACGTCGAAGTTTCGTGGTTAAGCCCGGTATCCGGCAACACTGATGACAGCACCGAGAGGTCAGTTCACAGTTGCGCTTCGCTCTGTAACCATCTCTGGCGATCAACTCTTACTTCTTAGTGATAATTAGGATTATTTTTCATTCTTATTCATTATTCCATTATCATGAAACCCAAGAAGGCGAGTGGTAGTAGGGGTGGAAAAAGGTAATGCTTTCATTTGAATTAAAGCAAGAAATCACAGAAAACCATGAACCTGGCGGGCGTGTAGGCGATATAGCTAAGCAATATGGCAGCAATATGTTTATGATCTCAAGATTGAGATTATAAGTTAGTTTAAGCCCCCCTAACCGCTACTAAAACAGAGCGTATCAAAGAGAGGAAGGCACCATTTAGTATGGAGATAAGAGAATGAGGAATCTATGCAGAAGGGGCATAGAAACAGTAAATTGAGAAAGAAGTTCATGAAATAAGATAAAAGTTGAAGAAAAAAGTCAGAGGTGCTGAAAAACAGGACAGCAGTGAATCGAAAAAAAGATGGTCCTTAACATAAGAAAAAAATATTTCATTTCAACAGAAAGAAGGCCTACCTAACTCTCAGCTCGGGCCCTCACACTTTCCCCCTGGGAGCACTAATTCCTATAGATATATTAGTTGTATCCCCGTGAGGGGGTTTATGATCCCAGTGATTATAAAGAAAACGGAAGGTATGTTTTTGGGCTGAGGAACGAATTAAATGGGTTTACATGTACTACTACGGGAATGCTTCATCCAACATACAAATAATATAACACGACGTAGGATCCGGAATGAGCGTATGTTGAGGTATTACTTTACTTTACTATGATTCTTTCTCTCGAACAGTATAACATGGACAACAAGTGATTTCTGAAAGAGTAAATATTTCAATCATTTTTTCACTTCATGATCTTAAATATCACGCATTAGCCATTATATTTGGCTCCGATTTCACAACCTCGGCGTTTTTTGGTAGCAAGATTCCAACAGTTTTCACTCGAAGAACTCGAAAGCAATCGTTGGAATAATTAGCTCCAAAGCGACCTTACTTTTGATGTAGTTGCTTTTTTCCCCATTTGTTTGTTCTACCCAGTTTTCTGTTCCAGTACTTCACAATACGCAAGGAACCAAAAAAACATGATCCTTAACTAAAAAAAACATTTCAACTAAAGAATGCCTACTTAACTCTTAGCTTGTGATCTTACATATTCTCCCTGAGAGTGCTAATTCCGATAAATACAATAGTTGTACCTCTCTGAGAACAGTCCGAAACAACATGTAACGCACTGGTAGTTATTGGTTGGTTACTGAATAAAGATTCTAACTGAACATTTTTGATTGAATTAAGCAGTTGATGTTAAGTATGATGTGAACGAAAGAGCGAGTCAAAGTATCTGCAACTATTATAGAAGCAGTAACAGTTTGCAAATAAATACAAGAAAACAATACTAGTATACTCGGGGGAAGAAATGTTCATTGTTTAAAGCAGCTTAGACCAGTGAACATCATCTCGTGCTATCTCCCCTCGCGGGAAGAAGCATCGATGAGTAGGTATACAAAAACAGTATAAGGAGAAAATTACTAAGTGTGAGTGTCCCAAGAGTAAGAAAAGCTGACAATCAACTATGTGCTTCATGAAAAAACGGAGTGCCATGATTTCATCTGAGAATTTGCACTAGGAAGCAAGAATAAGAGTTGTTGAAAGATGGAATGATCATGATTAGTGAACGGGATAAAGGGAAAATACACACCAAATGCAAGCATGATCAAACGTGAGATACACATTCTAAGAATGAGAACGTTGAGGGAATGAGAACATGTTTAAGGGTTTACGCTGTCTTACGTTGTAAATGAGAAATTAATTGGAAAGTAAGTATGACAAATAAAATCAATAGAGCTTGAAAATGAAGAATAAATGGAGCCAATAAACCGTCTACGTACCTTTGGAAAGCAAAAGTATCACTTCCAGATCCGCATCAGAAAGATTGAGTTGCGCGAGATGGACACCACTATAACATGGAAAGCTTATGTAACGAATACGCGAGTCTAATATACTAATCGCATGCACCTAACTTGTCCTAAACACAACTTCCAAACACGAGAAGTCATTGCAATCAATATTTTACTATGTAGTGCACCAAAATCAAAAGATTAAAAAAATGAGAATTGAACTGCGGTCTCAAGTCATACCATGAAGTGCCTGATGCACCGATGGAAGATGGTGCCATCGTAGTACCCCTTGAGACAGAGGGTTATGAAATTGTCGCTCGTTTTAGAGACGGTGTCGCAGTAGATCTCCAGGTTCAGGCTTCCCAGATTGGTTTCGAAAGACACGTAACCTGGCAAGAGGTATGAAGGATATTTTTTACCACACACACACACACGTAAATTTTGTAAGAACAACAGTCACAAAAGAGTATCGATTAACTTACAAGATTAGTCTTATTCAACTACAGAAAGCTACGCAAGACTGTATCAAAGGTAGGAACTGACAAACGACAGTTCTCGCAATCGTCACTTTCCCAACTCCACTGCTCAAGTCGTACGAGAGAGAAAAGAAAAGATCACTGAACCTACCGAATGAAATGGTACAGTATTTCTGTCATTTTCTAAATTAAGCATTTGCAATTTCACAAAGAAAAATTTTAATACTTAAACAT
Organism: Morinoia aosen; assembly: GCA_030386875.1. NCBI lineage: Eukaryota > Metazoa > Arthropoda > Malacostraca > Amphipoda > Talitridae > Morinoia > Morinoia aosen. Next base: position 51,199,742 of record CM059564.1, read on the forward strand.
GGTTTTTCCAGGCGGTACTTAATGCAAGTCTGCTGATAAGTTATTTAATGGTGATGTGTCAAACCGATTTTTTGGCCTTTACACTATTACATATTGTTTCAAGCGCAACCAAGGTAGCATAACCAAGACACCAGGAGTGTTACCTTTAGTTTTGGTGCGGGCATATCTGACGACATGGTCCTCCAGCAGCGCCGGCTGGTGCTGCGTCTCTACGGACGTGGCTGTCGAGGTGAGACTCGCCGCCACCGCCCCCGTCGAGTAATGGGCCTGCACAACCAGTGCGCAGTTAACATTTCAACCGCTGTGAGTTAAACCAAAGTTTACCTCAAATTCAAAGTGAGTTGTAGTTAGCAATTTTAAAAATTGCAACCGTTACCTGGATTAAGCTTTTCTCAAGAATTTATGAAAAAATTGAGTTCGTGACTATTGGTCTATCAGCAGCATTGTGAAAATTGCCTTTGTATACCACCAGTGGCTCACATGGCGGTTAAAGTGTTAATAAGATTTATTCCAGCAGCTCCGCCTAGTAGCAAGTCTAGCCCCTATAACACAACATTACATCATTTCCACAGCCAGTGTCGAACAGTGGAATAGGTATACGGTATATGTGTACATAAATAAAATTCGTTTTTCCTCCACAAGACTCGCACAAGACAAAATTAGCCAAATTTGTTAAATACCAGCACAATCGGGCCGTGGATTAGCATACAAATAGTAAAGCCCATTCCTATCATCCTCGTCAAATGTGCGGGGACATTTGTTTCTTACACAATATCATTTCGTATGATATTTGGAAAACAGAGAATCTCACACCTTCCCCAAGAGAGGCGTAATTCTCACAATCATAATAGTGTAATTGCATCTCTCAGATGGGTTACACGTACGCAATTAATGCAATAAATAACAACAGAGTAGCTACATGAAAGGTTGCGTATGGCTCAAAAGAACTAACCAAAGTCAGCTACTATCCAGTAATTATTAGAATGACTAACCCAGGGCCAGGGCCCAACACTTTTTTTATTACATGCTAGGCTCTCAATGCACTAAATTTGGCTGAAAAAGATTTAACAATGGCACATATCCGGAATATCGCTTTATCTTGCATATATCTTTCCCTTCACTAGTTTTTGGGTTAGTGTAGACCTCATGGAACATTGCGGCTGTGCAGTTCAGCTCAGAAACTATTCCCCCGTGCAGCACGGGGATGCATCTCACCGCATTGAATTTGTCAGGACGGCGGGCATCAGCTTCGTCGGGTGCCTCCTCAGCCTTGTAGGTGTTGTTGAAGTGATCCAGAATGTCCTGGGTGTCCTTGCTCACGTTGTTGAGGCGGTGTGAAGAGCTTTGTTTCTTCTTCTCAGTATCTGACGACAGTAACATCAAAAAATCTTATAAACATAATTCATGGACAACGGTCTTATGTCGAACTAATCGCTCAAAGTCGATCATAAAATTCACTAGTTTAGCTACATTTATATCTCTTGAAGCACTTTTCCATTCACGCAGTGTAGGGCATTAACAGTGAACCTCAAGATGGCTTTCGCATTTCAGTGCAGGCATAATTTGGGAAAATTTATTAACACGTTGCAACAATACAGAACCCAAGAGGGTTGTGAAATGAAAAGTAGAAAATAGGCGCAAAACACACACCATCTCATTTTGCTCTTCCTCGGTTAGTGTTGAAGGGAATGTGGTCATTTTCACTGAATTGAACCATGTAATAAGTCTATATTTGCTCATTCTCGGCTAGTGCAATCGTAATTTTCCCTGAATTGAACAACGTAATGAGTCATCACTGAGGACAGAGTGACCGAGACTACAGTGCATAGCCGCGCTCCTTTGATCTCCCAGTAGCGCGCGAAGCCATAACTCAACTATAGCAAGGCGTTACTGAAATCTACTCAGCAACCAACAGTTGAACAAAATTTTAAAAGTGTCATTTAAAATTTCAAACAAGTAAACAGATAATACAGAAATTTATAAACATGGTACCATTTCCTCATAAATTTCTTGTTTTAATGATGAAACAAAAAGCTTCTAAGTAACCTTAGTGAGTGCACGCTGAGAGTGGTCGGCTACAGAGATTGCATGAATTTGAAAAGTTCTAGTTGTCCCATAATTTCCTCTTATGAAATTAAGAGAAATATTCCACCGCTTCAAAAAAAAGATCACGAGCAAAGGAATGTCAAACTCACGCACAAAGATTTTGTTGTAATTTAGGTTAAGCCTGCCTAACCACAACGAATATGTTTCAAAGACAAGAAAGAGGAAGGCACTAATCAGTTTGGAGTTAAGGGAACGCAGAATGTACGCACTAATTGTTCCCACCCAGCGCATAGAAACAGTAAGTTGAGAAAGAAGTTAATGAAACAAGATAAAAGTTGGAGAAAGCAATTGGTGCTGAAAAACGACAGCAGTACACAAAAAAATGATCCCTAACAAAACAAAAAACTTATTCCATTTCAACGAAAAGGTCTACTAAATTCTCAGCTCCCCTAACTCACATTTTCCCTCTGGGAGCGCTAATTCCCATAACCGAGAATGACATGAGCTCACGAGCACAATAACTAAAATTGCACGAGTCACAGCACGCACGTGCGACTATGCAAGGTCAGCCGTGACTGACGTGCCAGAGGACTACGAACGTCGTTTGGAAATGGAGGTACAGGTTTAAATACAGACAAGATGTCATCGCTTCCATTTTTTTCTTCCAGGCTATTTAGCTTAGCAAACGTGACGAAAATCCAACTTATAGGCGCAAAGATAATGTTGTAATGCATTCTCACTTTAGGGCTTAGTTGGCGTAGTGGTCTATTACTGGTTACTTAGGCAAAGAGTTCAGACGCAAACGTTTGCTGCAGCCATTATTTATCGCTTTTTTTGCACTGTAACGAATCTCACCCTGGCCGACAAGCTTGAAATTATTTCAGACACCTAGAATTTATTGCAGACATTATTACGAATACCCTCGTCGACAAGCTTGACATAATTTCGGACACCTAGAGTAAGCTACGGCCATAGTTCGTTTCTCCTCTTTAAATGCACCGAATCTCACCCTCGTCGACAAACTTGACGTTATTGCGGACATGGTAGAAGCGAGCGATGTTGAACTTCTCGAGGTGCTGGGGATCTTGCAGCGTGATGATGTCTTCGCGTGTGAAGGGCGCGTCCGTCAGCAGCTCTCGCCAGTTGTCCGCTCGAATGTTCAGCTGCTCCACCGCCTGATCAATGGGTGCGCGTCAATTGGTAAGCAATACTCCGACGTAGGGACAAACGCTGTATACAAAATTATAGGCAATACTTCGACGTCGAGGCAATGGACGCACGTAAATTTAAAAATTGTGATGATCAGGCGATGGAAAATATCCATCGCCTGATCAATGGGTGCATGCAAATTTGGGGGGAATGCTTCACCATCCAAGGCAGTTAGTTGGTGCATGGAAAGTTCCAGGTATTGTCACCGAAATCAAATCAAAATTCGTTATCTGTAGGAGCAAGCACTTTGTTTCACAATCCATGAAATAAATTCAGACTAAAAAGTACGCAAAATACATCCAAGTGGAAAAAAACAATACAAAAAAGTGACAATGAATAAAAGATGAAATATCGTGAACAAAAAAAAACGCAAATGAAGATCATGTACATTCGATAAGCGGGTGTACGGACGGATAATGAAAGTATTCAACATGCCGAACAGAAGCCCCTTACACACCACACACCTCATAAGAAAACACGTTGCCGGTGGCTTTAATGGCGACGACGTGTGTGTTGTTGGTGAAGGGCTTGTAGAGCACAGGGCAATGGTACTCAACCACAAGCCCTCCGTCGGTCGTATAGCTGCTGCCGGCGGAGGAGGACGCGGACTCTCCTGTGCTGCGGTGGAACGTTACTCGGGTCAGCTGTTTCTCGCTCAGAGGCTGAAATAACAAATTGATATGTGGGGTTTGGCTTCGATTTCAGTTGGACAAAGTAGTATTCAACTATGGTGTAAATATAGTGTCTGATATACATACACCTTTGAATATTTTGAACTTATGTCTGATGTAAAAGCCCACCAGTTGTTTCAAAATCTGAGACAGGAAATTAGCTGAATATAAATTCGATGCATACCGGTATTTTCTCCCCGAGAGATGGCGGAAATCGAGAGCATGGATAGCGTTAATTAAGAACGACGCCATCCACATTTCTTGCTAATTCGGCCAGCGCCACACATGTACAAGCAGCAAGAAATTGAAGCGCGAAAAAAAGCCTCGAGATGCTCTCGTTGTAAAACGGTCATTTTTTAATAATAAAAGTTATGCTTGGAACATCCACCTTTGTATCGGCATGTTGCGTTGAAAATTATATGATTCAAGGGACCAGTTAAACACATGTCGCTGAACAGCAGGGGTGTTCTCAAGCATATGAAAAACTTCAAACACAAACCAAAACATCGGCATAAGGCCGCCGTTACACGGAGACCAAATGGTAATGTTCCGTCATAATTGTCTACAGTCAGCGGTACCACTCGCTCTGTCCAGCGCCACTAAACCATCAAATTTCAGCCTTAGTTTGGGACCAGTTTGGTCGCTGGACAGACGGAGTAGCACCGCTGACTGTAAACGATTATAACGAAACGTTCCCATTTGGTCTGCGTGTGACGGCGGCCTATCACATATCTTGAATTAAGAATTAGTCGCGACTAAGTGAGGTTGATAGATCACCTTTCCAGTAACTGGGCTGACTTTGAACTTCCTGAGGAAGGGAAGGATGGCCTCCAGGTCGTACACGTTGCCCTGGGGGTCGATGTATGGGTGGTTGAAAGGCACGAGGGAGAGACAGCAGTGGCTCAGGGGCAGTCTTCTGAACGAGGCTTTGGCGCCGGAATGTGACGATTTTTTGTAGCCGCCGTAGAACTGAGACCACTCCGTGGTCGTCAGGTACCTGAAAAAGTTACGCCACGGATTAGCGTAGATTACAAGGTAATTTAAGTCTCCCTAACCACAATAGGGCTATCCCAAAGATAGATAAACGGTAAGTTATTTTCAACCTCTCTTGCCATAATAAAGATGTTCAAAGAGAGGAAGGATGAAGGCACCATTTAGTAGGGAGTTGAGGGACTAGGTAGTGCGTGGAAACGCACTAGGTGAGTTTCCACGCAAGAAAGATCCCATGCGCATTGAAACAGTGAGATTAGCAGGAAGTTCATGAAACAAAATGAAATTTGAAGAAGGTCATCAGTGCTGAAAAAATACAGCAGTGAACAGAAAAAGATGGTCCGTAATAAAACAGAAATCCTATTTTAATCCAACAAAAAGAAGGCCGACCTAACCTCCGGCTATCTTCTTCAGCTCGGGACACAACTCTCGATTAGACCTTGAGAGTCGCTCTCCAGAAATACGATTTGAGGTTAGGACTAGCAATTTGCCATATGTAAAGCAGCCCATAAGTTCGAAATTTATTCCATAATTTAAATAACAAATCAAGAACTCCGAGCGATAAGCGGCATAATTTCGTAACGTTGTTAAATAGCGGACATGTATTGCTTCCATCATTCAAAACAATCTCTTGGAGTAAACATTTCATTAAGTCTGCCGTGGAAAAGCACATTGCAATCAATTGGTGTTAATATTTGTCCGGAAAATAAATAACTTTGAATTTAGAATGCGTGTGTATAATAAAATAGCAATAACAATTCTGTAACAAGTAAGACTAAATAAATATACAGTAACACTGCATCCGAACATCTCAAAAGGAAATAAGGATAGTCGCACACGCAGCACTCAAGCTACGACGTTCTAACGACGGTAGTGCACATCAAAAGCATTCACTTTCATTTCGTCTGCACTACTGGCATCGGTAAGAAAGTATAATTCCACAATTGACAGTAAATTTTGCGTCAGTTTCTGAGGAGACGGGCACTTTACTCACATTTTGTCGCTCTGGTGCTGCCGTTTGCCCATTGTGGCGGCTTTTGGCCTGCTGTGAACGATTCAATTCTCAACACCTACAGAGCTGAGACCAAGTTTCTGTTGTAAACTAGATCACGTTTGTCCAAAATTTAATTAAGTTTCTACCCCGAAAATAATATTACACCATTGAAAAAGCGTCATACTGAATTATACATGGATTAAATTACAAACATAGACAAACGAAGTAAATACAGGTGGGACTGCACACATTTTTCTTCTTCACTACGACAAAGATATCCTAAGAGTGGAAGGTTGAAGGCCCCATTTAGCTTAGAGTCGAGAGAGCGCGGAATCTATACACAAGGTGTGTTCCCGCCAAGGATCCCATGCTCATACACAGAAATTTGAGAAGAGAGGTTAGAAAACGAGATAGAAGTAGAAGAAGAAAAACCGTTGCTGAAAAACCGGAAAAAAATTAGATCGGATGTTTAGTCAAGCCTCCCCAACCGCAAAAAAGCGATCGAAAGAGAGGAAGGAGGAAGGCCCCATTTAGTATGGAGAAATGGGAATGCAGAATTTATGCAAGAGCGGTAAGTTGAGAAAGAAGTTTATGAAACAAGATAAAAGTTGAAGAAAAAAGTAGTAGGTGCTGAAAAACAGGACAGCAGTGAACCGAAAAAAGATAATCCTTCCCAAAACAAAAAACTTTTTCAACAAAAAGAAATCCTACCAAATTCTTGCTCGAGACCTCACATTTGCCTCCTGGGAGTGGTAATTCCCATAGATACAATAGTTCTATCCCTCTGAGAGGATAGAGCGAGGAACAATTTGAGAATCTAACGAGTATGCTCGAGATATCAAAGTCAAGAGCCGTGTAGCAACTAACAGATTAGAGTAGTTAGATTAGTCGTTAGTTTTAGCCTCCCTACCCGCAGCAAAGAGAGGAAGGAGGAAGGCACCATTTAGTATGGAGTTAAGGAAGCGCGGAATCTACGCTGAAAGGGCGTAGAAACAGTAAGTTGTGAAAGAAGATTAAGAAACAAGACCAAAGTTGAAGAAGAAAGTAGTAGGTGCTGAAAAACAGGACAGCAGTGAACCAAAAAAATGTTCTTTAACAGAACAAAAAATGTTATTTCAACTAAAAGAACGCCTACCTAACTCACAGCTCGGGCCTGCACACAGTTTCCCACTTGGGAGCGCTAACTCCCATATATACAAGAGTTGTATCCCTCTGAGGGGTTAGTATTCAACGTTCACTGCATTTCATTCAAGTGTTTCAGAGAGTTTTTCACGCCAAATAATGCAAATACACGTTCGAAAGAGAATGTTAAGATTCGTAGTATTACTTATATGTTTCAGCACAATATCCTGTACGTAAAGAAGTTCACAAAGACTCAGGGACCCGGGGGATCGTCTGAAGAACCCCAAGTGGGAACAAGCACCCCCACCCCTTGCGGGATGTCCCTAAAATCTATCGAGGCAGTGGCCGAACTTAAATGACGAGAATTTGAAAGGATTTAAGGCCCAGCTGTTCCTGATGATCAGAGTTTAACCACTTCTTCCACAAGATAAAATTCAACTGCGAGCTACACACAGCCTTCTCTTTCACAGCTGCAACGAACGACTCTCAAAATGTACGTTATATACAATACTTATAAGAAGCGTATTTTACACTAGTTTTTCCCGAAATGTTTTCGGGAAAAGCCCTTCGCGTTTGAAAGTCGCAGAGAATTTAGAACGAAGCAGTGGTGATGATGACGCTTAGCGCACACCGTTCAATATATTTATACAAATAACCAGTTGACAAACACAGGAGCAAATGACGTAAATGTAATCACTACATATGATCCGAGAACGATGTACTTCTGATTTAAATTCCATTTCGCACATTAGTTCCAACTTCACTTCATTGAAAAGCAACTACTTACTCGAGGAGTGCCACAGAGTAAAGCAATCATCTCCTTTTAACCTCATAAACGCTCGTTTGAGCTCTTGTTCTATAAGTAGATTGCACAAAGAAGGATAATGGAGTAGTCCCAGAGTCAGCTTCAATATATAATCTTAGAAACGGAAATAAATAGGACAAAGCTGTACAAAGATGCGAGTTGAGCGATGACATAAGGCGAACAATCGGGGGCTCTTCCACGCACGCTCACCTGAAGCCCGCCGTCACTCCTCTGGATACCAGATTAGGTCAGGTCATTCTTCAGAGCACGAAATTATTGGGGGAAAATGAACAATTTAAACACGATGTAAGCATTCGAGAAGGATGGAAGATATTCAGGTGCAATAGAAGATAATGATGCGTCTGAGCAGCAGAGTACACGAGAGGACACTGTGAGGCATCCTGGTAAAATACAAGCATACAAGGTCTGAGAGTACATTTCAAAACATCTTGGTCGAGTATGAGCTATGCAGGCACTATAGATCATTAGGGTACGAATAACGCGGTACGTTCAAGTTTTTCCGCGCGAAAGAAAAATTCAGGAATGGAATATTCGGATACAATATTGAGTAAAATTTCTTCATATATCAGGAATTCAGAAACGGAGCACTCGGCAGCGATATAAAAAACACTCGTTTGCGAATCGATCGCACGATACGTCAGTAACAACAACGAAGGACGATGATAAAAAATGCCCAGCTAACACCTACCTCAGGTGCGGAACTGAACTCATCACTAACTGATGCAACGCGCATAATCCACTTCCACCCAGAAACCTTACGGATTATGCCAGACTTTAAGCCTAAAAAATTAGCTTGTTTATCCTTCCTCGCTCGCTAAAAATGTTCAATAATTCAGAGGGCCCCCAGAGTGTGGGGGATCTTTTTATCTCGTTGACACAATTTTTGGCATCCGATCACAACAGCGGATTGAAGGTACACAAGTAACAAGAAAGTATAGAGCTGACACACCAAACAAAGTATAAGAGCACAGTACGAAATTTATTTGTAGACGTCAAAGAAACGATGAGCTTGTCAAGTTGACGACCAACATCACAAAAATCTCAGGTGCAGCGAATTACCGCGTTAACGTTACCTATTGACATAAAAATTCTTTACGGCACATCGCACCCAAGTTTGGACAGATTAGGAATAAAATGAACTTCACATGGGCATGCCGAACTCAGCGCACCTTCCACAGAGTGTGATGCTGCCATTCTAGACGATGTTTTACTGCAAAAAATTGTACTTTTACAGTCTGAAACATTCTTAGGTTTTCAGTATTCATCAATAATGAATGTTATTAAAGCGTTTATTAATGTAATACCAAAAATTGTTTAGAATGGAACACTTTTCAACTCTCGGAAATGGAGAAACAGAAACGTGGCAAGACAAGAGGGCACTTACGTCTCTTACTCATCGCAAAAACACGTGACACTAAACCATGAGGATGTACAAATGAAACAAAAACGAATACATAATTCCAGAGCTGTGTAGTCCAAAACGGCTTTGCAAGATGAGGCCGTTCTAGAGATGCATAAAAAAAAACAAGGTACAGCGGTCACAGCTAAGAGTTGCCCCACACAACACACGTAAGATTACAGGTGCGAATTCGAACACTGTGGGAACCTGGCCCTACGTTGGAGCAGGCTTGTGGAACTGAGAGGTGCAGAGTACTGGACAATACGTGCACTACAAACAAACGGCTACGACTGCTTCACACCTGTACTGCAAAGCAGGAGTGCAAAATGACGAGTATCATTGGTCTTTAGGTTAAGGCGATTCAAAAAGCGCACATCTTAGAAACGTGGTCAAGAGCTAGACAACAAAACCTGTTGGTCTTGCATTTATCCTTCAACACAACTTCCCTACTAGGTTCATAAAAACGCAGGTATCTGATATTACGATCACACTCAGAGAAAGGACGTTTGCTGTCAAAAGTGAGCTGTGTTACCCGCATGTATAATCTCATATTCAAGAAATAAAAGAGAAAAGTTGCTGCGATTGCGTGCAAGCAGAAGTCGGACTGGCAAGAGAGCGTGTCTCACTAAAGTCTTACTATCCACACGTGGCACAAAGGAGGCACTGCTGCACGCATCAGAGCATAGCTGGGCACACTACGGCCCGCGGGTCCAAAACAAAGGTAACACCAGGCTTTGATGCACTGGCAATAAAGGGTGATCGACAAGACTGCTTCCACTGAAGGCAAATTTAAGCATGACACCTAATTTTTTTTGCTGTTGATATCTCCGAGAATTTTCTATTTTTGTGAGTCATTAGGCTCTTCAGTCAAGAAGTTTGTCTAACCCAGCATTAGAGGCACAACTGAGTTGGGGTGAGTTGACAACATAACATAATGCTCATGCAGAACACACAGTACTTGATTGGGAGCTCAACACGCAGCCTACAACGCGCGTGTCTGGTGCAAGAAAACCCTCGGTTGAGCTAACACTTTGTGATCTGTATACATCGACCACGTAAGATTCTACTTCCTTTGTTCATGCAGAATATTCTTCCATTCATTTCCGAGAAGATAATCAACAAATAAATTTCAAGCCGAAGGGATCATAGACAGAAATTTCTTTGAAGAGAATACACTGAAATTAAATCAGCGAATAAAATAGCAAACGAATTTCAACGGATATGAGACGTTCTTACAATATAAATAACGAGAATTAGCTGGCTAAGACTATTTACAAACAATTCCTCCCTAACTTACACGAGGCGTCATATTCATCATTTTCTCCACTATTTATCATTTTCTCCACTATTTATCATTTTCTCCATCGCCAGCAGTCACGACTGACCTCCAACGCTATATCCCACGTCACCCATCCAGCGTGAGGCCATACATACAGTCACCGATGCCGATCAAGTACCGTTAATTCCTACGATATGCTGCCGTACAGGTCAGTACGCAGCTTCAATGTCCGTGTGATCCGTTGGCAAACAGCGCTGCGACATGACACACGGGCCAGTGTGGTGGAGGCTGTGACTTGCAATGGAAATTATAATTATTATTGCAACGGAAATAATGATCTCAATAATTCGGTGGGACGGCGTGCGAGACATAAAGGAGCATCGCTATATTATCCTGTACATAAATTAGGTTATGTTCAACTATAGGGGAGAAGTCTACAGCAAATCCGATAGAGGTAGAAGAAAGGCAAGTTGTAAGTTATAACACGAGGTTTACCGCATGCACGTTCAATACACATATGAACTATCATTTTACCTTCAACAAAAAAATTCATCTTCCTTATAAGACAAGCCTCTCTTTCCAAATGATGAGGAATATTGGTACTTGAATATATTGCATAGCGCAAAAATATTAAGACGCATTCAAACCAGATTAAATTAACGCTTAAATACTCTTCGAGTTGAAGAAATTACTCTCTCAAAAACACTAGGCGTACGACATGATGCATAATAGATCCTTCCACCTTCCATGTAAAAGAACCTACATAGATTTGGTAAAATTGTACACCTCGTGAGCCAACACAAACTCACAGTTCAACTATATCGTAAGTAATTGAAAATAGAAGTGAGAAAAGCTGTTGTAACTCAGACGGTCGCGGGCGATGTTGCTAACGCAGTATCTAACTCGTTACGTTGAAAATTTGAGACAGTCCAACGAAAATATGAAATTCCAAAAAGATCCCAGAACCAGAGTCAGATTGTGAACAAGTACCTATCAAATAAAGCAACTATGATGAGCGTAAGATTTCTACACAAACTGATGAGTACATCTGCCACGTAACTTGATGAAGTTGCGTGTAAATCTTAAACAAAATTCCAGAGTAAGCCGACAATTTCGGATATTATAGCTCTCTATGAAGAATTAAAAGTTACATTACACATTACAAAAATATCTAAAAGTATTTCATTGCATGACAAGCATTCAAAAACAGCACGTGAAGTAATAAGTAGAAATATCAAGAGACAGTTGGACGAGAATATTAAATTCCCAGAGTGTTCCTAGAAGCAGAACCAGATTGTAAACAAGTCCCAATCAATCGACTAAGACAATTATAATGCACGTTAGATTTTAACACAACTGATACTTGTTCACATTAATTCAAGTTTAAAATGTTTAAGTGTGCAGGCGTGACGAGGCGAAGGAACCTCAGCAATTTTTTTTTTTTTTTAATTTTACGGAAACGTTTCTACCGGGGTCGCCAGCGTAACGCCAATGTGGACCCCCCCAGCACTGGCCGGGAAAAACTCAGTGATTACTACTAAGGCAGATTACAGCAAGAGAAAAGAGGCTCACGCATTATGACACGTCGTACTGAACATACAAGAGGGGCAATTAGCGGGTAAATTTTGATGGTGCGTGGCTTAGGCTTGAAGAATCGTAATTTTAAGAGTTTGAACAGTTCCCCGTATCAGATCACGTCGTAAGCATTTACTTTTTTAAGGAAGGTGATCAGCTGATCTACAGGCGCATTGTGGCCAAGTATATTGCTTACTGAAGGTGGCCGGCTATTGTCGGAGAAGACATCAAAGCATTGTCGTCGCGTGCTGCGCAGCGCGGCGCAGTCGATGAGTACGTGGCGCACTGTGAGGCGCGCCCCCAGGCACAAAGGGCAGCCAGGCGGAGGCTCCTGTACCTCCCTGTTCATGAGGTAGCTGTGGGTGAGGTACGTGTGGCCGCTTCTGAGTCGATTTAGTACGACCTCCACTCGGCGTGGCAGTTTTCTTTTGGGCCATGATCCCGGTTCCAGCTGGGCCTCGTGCATGAGGCTCCTACGCTGGTGCCAGTCCTCCATCCATTTGGTGTGAATCTTTTTCTCAAGTACTGAGAACCAGTCCCTATAAAATGTTGGGACTCGCTCGGGCGGGCGAAGTGCAGCTGCTTTTGCTAGCCCATCGACGGTCTCGTTGCCCCGAATCCCCACATGGCTCGGGATCCAGCAGAATTTAATGGTTTTCCGATTCTGGGCAAGGTCGTGAATCTGATGTTGAAGAAGGCGGGCATGAGGATGGTCCGTGCGTTTGTTGAGGAGCACTCGCAAAACACTCAGGGAATCACTAAAAATAATAAACTGGCTCTCAAAACGACCACGAATGATCTGTAGTGCTAAGTCAATGGCATACAGTTCTGCAGTGAATATAGTGGATGTTTGGGGAAGTGAGATCTGTTTCTGAATGCTGCCACAGAATGCAGCCGCTCCAACGCCGTCGTTGCTTTTGGAACCATCTGTGAAGATTGCAATGCAGCCTTGGTAGTTTTCGTTTTCTAGTCGGTGGTATTCTTGGATGTATGTGGTTGGATGTGTAGTTTCCTTTTTTAGGGCTGTTAGGTCCATGTTTATGTCGACGGTGACCGTGTTCCATGTTGGGATGTCAATGTTCAGTAGCCGGTACGAGAAAGCGGGTTTGATAGAAGGGGGTTCGAGATTTAGAGATTCCATGATATTGAGGGTGCGAATGGCAAATGAAGGCATAACTTTCTTATTTATGAACAATCTTCTGTCAGTAGGTGGGATAACAGAGTTGAAAGCTGGGTTACCCAAGTGGCTCTTCATTTTAAAATAATATTTTAGGGAAAGCACCTGCCTTCGCAGGTTCAGCGGCATTTCGCCAGTTAGAACTTGGAGGCTTGCGACAGGTGTGGACTTGAAGGCTCCGGTGGCCAGACGCAGACAGTCGTTTGCGACGGGATCCAAGAGCTTAAGGGTGGTGTCGGCGGCTGATGCATAGACAATGCATCCGTAATCCATTATTGATCGGACAAAAAGTTTGTACATGTGGAGGAGAATGTGCTGGTCCCCTCCCCAATCGTGAGAGGATATTGATTTGATCATAGCGCATCCCTTCTTACATTTTGCTTTAATTTCATCTATGTGCTTTTTCCATGTGAGCTTTGTGTCCCAGGTAAGTCCAAGGAATTTGATTGCCTCTACAAACGCGATATCTTCATTTGCGATTTTTAGGGAAGGGGGCATCTGGATACCGGGCAACGTGGTGAAATGGACGGCTTTGGATTTTTCTGTTGAGAAGGTGAAACCATTCGTCTGGGTCCATCGTACTGCATGATTAATACATTCCTGGAGTTTAGTTTTGATGATATTTAGGTCACTATGTCGATAGCCGAGCTGGAAGTCGTCAACAAATAGTGAGGCATGAAATCGCGGATCCTGAGGGATCAGAGAGGCGATACCATTGATTTTGATGGCAAACAGGGTGACCGAGAGCACTGAGCCCTGCGGGACGCCTTCTTCTTGCGGGAAGGGGTCGGACAAATAATTATTTATTCGGACCCTAAAGGTCCGATCGCGCAGGAATTCTTGGATGAACGAGGGGAGTCTTCCTCGTAGTTTCATATGGTGAAGGTCTCGCATTATTCCGAATTTCCATGTTGTATCATACGCTTTTGTAAGGTCAAAGAACACACTCACAAAGTGTTCATTGTGTACGAAGGCTCTCCTGATCGTAGTTTCAAGGCGCACTAGGTGGTCGGTTGTAGATCTGCTTCGCCTACCGCCGCACTGGATGTTCGTGAGGCAGCCGTGCATGTCACAGAAGTCCACGAGTCTATTGCTGACAAGACGTTCCATTGTTTTACAGAGGCAACTGGTTAGTGCGATGGGTCTGTAATTTTGGGGCGACTGTGGAGATTTATGCGGTTTTGGAAAGGGGATTATAATGGCCTCCCGCCACCTTGGAGGGAAATATCCGTTTAGCCAAAGTTTGTTCATCATCGATAGTAGGTGCTGCTTGCCGGCTTCGGGTAGGTGCTTTAACATTTGGTAGGAGATTTGGTCGGCTCCAGGAGAGGTGTCTTTGGTGTTATACAAAGCAGCTTCTAGCTCAGCTGCTGTGAACGGTATATTGTACACTTCAGAGTTCGTGGATGAGAAATTTAAACCTTCGTTTTGGACTTTTTCTCTTTCTCGTTGAAATTCGGCAGGGTAGTTTGTGGCTCTGCTGGTATTGCTGAAGGTCATCGCTAGCTTCTTAGCTATTTGGGGTACGGTGGCATACGTGATGTTGTTTTCTTGCAAGATGGAGATTTTCCGTTGGGGCTGGCCTTTTATTTTGCGAATATTTGCATAAACTGTTGTTAGAGGTGTATTTTTAGTGAACGTATTTGCAAAACTTATCCACGCCTTCCGCTTTTCGTCACGTAACAGGTTTCTGTGGACTGCTCGTGCTCTTTTCCAACGAAGAGCATTTTGTACCGATCTGGTCTGGCGGTATTTTTGGTAGAGGCGTTCGCGGTTTCGTCGTGTTTCCGTCAATTTTGCGCTCCAATATGGCTTTGGAAAGAAGGTTTTAATTTCAATGGTCGGTATGCAATCCGCCGCTACAGCCAGTATGGCATTAATGAAGGCCTGGAGGTGTTCTTCACAGTCAGTCTCCGGCGAGATTTCCAGCTCGTTCCACTTTGCGTGGTTTTCATATGAGCACCAATCTGCTCTTTTTAGGCACCACACTCTTCTGCTAGACTCGTTTTGTTGTGCGTTCATTTGCTGGATTAAGATGGGGCAGTGATCGCTGTCCTCGGGGGAGAGACAGGTGGACCACTGCAACTCCGCGTTCAGGCGGGGAGAGGCTAGTGTTAGATCTATGGCGGATTCTGAGTTGTACGAGATTCTGGTTGGGGATCCCGTATTTAGTAGAATGAGGTTTGACTGTTCTATATATTGCTCAAGAATGCGCCCCCGAGTGTCCGTGGTTCTGCATCCCCAAATTGTGTTATAACTGTTAAAATCGCCCATAATAATACTTGGAGTAGGGAGTTGATTCTCGAGGTCATGGAGTGCCTCTAGGGTGAGGCTATGATTTCTAGACGTGTACATTGAGACGACTGTGATCGGCCGATTAAGTTGGATGGTGGCGGCGATGACTTGAAACTGGGATGTCAAAACGTGTTCTCTGAATGGGACCGAGTTATGGATGAGCAAACCCACCCCTCCATGGGGAGTGAAGTTGAAGTGGCCATGCTTGATGAGAAGAGAGTATTGGGGTATGGAGAATGTGCAATTGTGCCAGAGTTTGGTTTCCTGCAGCGCTACGACTGCTGGTCGGTGCTGGTGTATCAATTCCAGCAGTTCGTCTTTCTTGGCTCGAACTCCTTGGCAGTTCCATTGTAGAATTGAGGTTGGGTTGTTCATTGCTCAGGTATGGATAGATTTGTTTTATATTCATAGAAAATTTCTTCGGTTTCTCTTCTGACTGCAGGATTGTTCTCGCTGGTTAATTCACAATCGCTGAGAGCGGAATCGTAATTTGGGGTCATTTGAATTGATTTCGTATACAGTTCGCCGGTATCAGGATTCATACACACTGCCTCTGTTAGTTGCTTCTTTTCCGTAGGGCGCTCCTGATGTTCGGAGTTTTTCCGCTTTCTTCGCGTGCTACAGTCCGCAGGTTTGACGGGACTGTCAGCAGCAGCAGCGTTCGGGGGTTCCCTTTCCCTCGGTGGGGTTTGGCTTGACGCTGCGTTGGCGGCGGTCGTCTGCACTGCACTGACGAAGGAGCGCCGATATTGCGGACATTCTGAGTCTAATTTGGCTTTGGCTTGGGCTCTACTGAGTCTAAATTTGTGTTGTATTGTTACAATTTCTTGTTGGTATTTGAATTCAATACATTTAAGGGATCCGGTGAGATGATTTTGGCTGCAGTGGTGACATTCTACTTTTGAGCTGGTACATTCTGTGGCACTGTGGTTGGCGTTATCACACCGAGCACAAATTGGGGTGTTACGGGAGCACCACTTTTGTGTATGCCCGTATTCCAGGCATATTTTACAAAGCATCGGGCGAGGTACGTAGGCGTATACTTTGCTTTTTGATTGTTCGCCTGGCACTGTTAGATATTCTGGGAGGTCTCCACGGAAAGTTAGTAGCAATGGTTGAGCGAGTGGGTTCTTGGGTCGAATCCATGTTGCCTTGGTCACATCGTAGAGGTCATGGTCTTCTTTGAGTCCTTTGCGGAAGTTCTCAAAATCGGACAGGTCATACTCGTATATGTAAACGAGTCCTTTGGCGGCGTTGGGGTGGCAATATTCGGAAATGGTGACAGGTATGTTATTGATTGACTTAATGCTGCGGACAGAATCGCTCTGGCGTGAGTTGTCGATTTCAATTATAAAGGAATCGTTCCCCTTAGAGGAAATGCGTTTGGGTTTAGTCCCAAGTTCTAGTTGTAGGCTTTTCTCCAGGATCCACGGTGAAAGCTTGCGTTTTTCTGTTGCATCCATTTTGCAGAGAAAGTGCTTGGTGAAAGATTTTGATGTTTTTTCTGAGTATTCGTCTGAGTCGTGGTAAAGCTGTCTTGCGCGACGGATGCCCACTTTGTGCTTTGCTTGAATTTCCACTATTTTCTGTTCTTCAATATGCTTAGGACACATTTTGCTTTTCACTGGGTGGGGACCTCGGCAATGGAGACATTTGGCTTCTGCTTCCAGGCACTGATCGCTTGAGTGTCCCGCAGTGCCGCACTTTGCGCAGGTTGGTGGCCTGTTGCAGCGTTTTTTGGTGTGACCGTACAGTTGGCAGTTGGAGCAGTGCATGGGTTTATCGATGTATGGATAAACTGGCGTGTCCGTACGTTCGCCTGGAATATATATATAGCTGGGGGGTGTTTCAGAGTTGAATTCGAGAATAAGGGCGCTAGTTTGTTCACGTCTGGTTTTGATGAAGGTAGCGTCAATGACGTTGCTGATGTTGTACGCTTCCTTCAGTCCCGCTGCAAACTCGTCAAAGTCGCTCATGTTGTACTCATTGATATAGATGAGTCCTTTGGATTTGTTCAGTCTTGGGTGGAGTAGGACTTCGCAGGGCACGCTATTCACGCTAGTGATGGTCAGCATGGCTTGTCCTTGTTTGTTGTCCCTTGCTTCGACTGTGAAGCTATCTTTCCCGCTGGTGGTAATTGACTTGGGAGGAAGTCCAGTAGCATTTATGACGCTGGCCTTTATTGCATACGGATTGAGATTGCGTTTGGTTTCTGGTTTGAATTTCATGCAATAAAAGCGCATGAATGTCTCTGCGCTTGGAAGTTCCATGAGGTCCAGGGGCACATATTTTCGCTTCCTGGTAGGTCCAGGGGAACTGACAGGTTTTTGTTTTCCTTCTGGAGGGGTTGTTATTTTACCGATGATGTCCGCCAGTTTGCTCACAGCCAGTTCCACTTTTTTGATTCTCTCCTCTGTAGATGTTTCCACCGTTGCTGGGTCGCCACTCTGTACGTCCCGACCGTCGCCGCCACGTCCCATCTCGTTCAGACTCCGCATCAGCCTGCTCACACTCCTTTCCACCTCGCTCACCCGCTCGGATGTGGTTTGCTGGGCCGCTGCGTCCACGGCCGTCTCCCCGGCCGCAGCCCCACGACGCTCCGCCTGAATTCCTCCACCGTTATCGCTTGTAGACTCGAGAGTTTCCCTGTTAATTGGTGTCCTGATTGACTTGATGGGGTTTGGCAAAGTTTCTCGTTTTCCTGGATTTCCCAGGTCCGGCTTGCGCTCGCTGCCTGCGCGCTTACCTCCGGACCGCGAGCCTCTCGCTCCTCTGGGCATGATGCCTGACCCCTGAGGCCGCCGGCCTCCGGGATCAGGATTGACGTTTTTACTTTTAATTTTAGGTTCTTGAACAAAGACAAACTACAAATTCAACGCAAAATTAGAACAACAAATGATTAGGTAGGTTATACAACCTAGTTATTCACCTTACACTAACGAACGCGTAGCAAACCAAAATGAAAAAGAAATTACAACCTAGAGCACCGAGGTGCCCTAGGCGCCCCCCGCGTTGGTTCCACCCACAATAATTCTGATTGGCGATAAACTATTACAATAATCAAGTCGCTATCCCAGTACAACAGGTTGTACAAATGACGGTAGTCGCAGTGGGTGTACTAACGGCACCACCACGAGAAGGTGCGGGTGGGCTGGATACCCGCACCTGAGCACGGGTAACCTCTATCAAATCCTTGTCTGTTTTTCGTTTTTGTTCCCTAAACCACAAAAAGAAATTTGCACATCAAATAACCGTAAGAAAATACTTTGAGTTCGATGCCAGTAAAACGTGGTAAAGGGAACAGTGAAAATTCCACCTCAGCAATTCAACGTTACACGCCGACAAGGCAGCAGCTCTGAAGCAGACATTGAGCAACAGGAACGGAATTCGTAGCAGTTTTATGCCCTGAAAGCCAGCTTGCTCCGAGCTCTCAACAAATTGCAGAATAAAGCAATAAAATAATAAATAAACTTGAGTTTGCGTCAATCAAAATCGAAAAGTTTGTCAAACCTGCCTTTTATTTTCAGAAGGACGGATGAAGAAAAAAAGAATCAATAATCTCAGCAGCATGGCCAATCACATAACACTTGATGTTATTAAAGAGTCGTACCTTCCAAATGACTAGACATTTTAGTTGCAACTGAAAGGAAACGCGCCTCACACAAAGTTCAGTGAAAACGGAATTGCAAAGCGTGACTAACTTCTCGCCTGGTGTTCAATGAACTCGAATAATGATAATTCCAGTCGTAATTGACATTATAAACGACAACGTGTAGTTCTACATAGTGCGAGTTATTTTACCATGCCTTAAAGTTAATGTGCTTGTTACAAAAGTAACCGAAGAAAACTGGAAACAATGACAAAGAGGCAAGAACTAAAAAAATCAACAGAACATGACTTACTTCGGAAAACGAATCAAGTCACAAAAAGTGTAAAATTACGGGCACAGAGAAGAAGCAAAGATTTCGAAACAGATTGAGGTATTCGATTGAA
Source organism: Morinoia aosen (assembly GCA_030386875.1). Taxonomy (NCBI): domain Eukaryota; kingdom Metazoa; phylum Arthropoda; class Malacostraca; order Amphipoda; family Talitridae; genus Morinoia; species Morinoia aosen. The sequence continues at coordinate 51,219,318 of CM059564.1, forward strand.
AAAAGCAAGATTCCATACAACATAACCAAGCAGACAAGTCGTCATGTTAAAAGTTACCTACGTTTCTCAAGAACAAAAAATTCACGAACAGGTCAGATCCGTCAAATGCCTCTATCGTAACTGCAACAGGGACGACTGAAATGAAGGAATTAATAAAAATCATAAGAATCACTGCAAATGAGACTAGACCTATTAACAGCTGTCTGCGCCTCAAAGCCAGCTCCCCCAGTTCGCTCCAACATTCCAGTAGATCAACTCGTAACGACCATTAGCACCTCCAAGCCAAGGCTATGCATACGTTACCATATTTCCATAATGTGCGCACCATCAAACTATAGTCTCGAGCAAGAGTAGATAAGATACGAAGGATTCCAAACACCAGAGCTGACCTCCAGCGCCACACAACATCGCTGTGTCAGGCAAAGATCAATGAAAGTCCACGAGTTCCATACTCGAGTAAACAAAACGTTTCATAAACGCCTGAGAAGCTTACAGGAGACGGCACAATGTGGAAGGAGCCACTAACAGCTACTAAAATTCGCATGCTGGGCAACAATAGCTGTAATTCACTTTCTATAAACTCATGGTTTATGTTCTCAGTAAATTCTGCTGTTTCTAAAACTGAAAATCGAAGTTTTTTGGGTAGCTCCTCTCATCACGAGATGAGCCGCGTGCGAGAGAGGAAGTGATGTGGTACTCTACCACCGCCAAAAAAGCACCATCAGTAACGCGGATTTTTAAATGTTCCATACCGCACAAGAAGAATAAAAAAGCACTACGAAAAAGGTGCACTATTGAGAGCATGGTTAGTTGAAGCACTACTGAAACGACTTTCACGTCATGCCTTGCTTTTATTGCAAAATACCTACACTAAACTCTGATCATAGCTACTAGCCTGCAATTAACATCACCCGTACAGTTTTACTGCATGGAAGATGTGCTCCAACCCACGTAAAGGATGCATATCAATAAAAGTTATGTCATTAAAATGAAAGTGCAGAATTTAGGCTAAGCTCACGTCTAAGTTTTGTACAAATTAATTATTAGAGAGGTTGAAATATTTCCCTCCCTGTTTCTGGGGCGTTGATAAAAGATAGAAAGCGAGGTTGTATTTGTAATAATAGAAGTACAACACTCGAGGAGAAAATGCGACTTCAAAGGCAACCGTTCAGAAACACCTATAAGAACTGTAGGCAGATTGTTAGCTTTGAACGTACAGGGCTTTCACAAAGGCAGCTTCACACCGAGCGTTTCAATGCCACCATCGAGAAACATTCAATGGAATAGAATATAAAAACATATTTGAGACACGTGCGACCATTACCAGGCACCTTCACAACAGACCAGAGCATTTTCCTTGTACCATGGATGCAAGAAAGAAAATCTGGTCGTCAGAATAAGAGAATGAATGTTATAACCCCGCAACGACACCTCTAACATTCCATGATACATGAAAGAAACCTGCTACTAAGCTGCAGCATATACAGTCAGGTTTTTGATTGTAGTAAACACTGACACTGTAACGCATCGAACCGCCTTAACCGTAAAATCAGCAGTTAAGATTTTAAAGGGTCACCTTTTCTTGTTCGGGCATCGTTCCTAACTCTGGTAAATTCTCAACAGTTCAGAAGAAAATACGTGCAGGTGATCAATAACAGCAAGATGCTGCGGTTCCAGTACCTGAGTATAGAACCAACACTTCCAGCACGCGCGTGCCAGTTAATTTCACATTCACAGAAAATAAACCGTGCAATGCTTCCACGAAATTAGCCTTCACACACGTTTAGAATTTGACCAAAATGGTTCAAGCACAACGGCTGGAGGCAACTGAAAATTTGTAACACGTCAATCTACTAGTGAAAGCATCTTGCAGAGTGAAAATTGTGAAATAAGGAAACTGTCCCAAGGCCACGGAGTTTATATCAGTAATTTGAAGTATCATTCGCTAGCGTTTGCCTACTCTAGCGTTTTAGCCTCTCAAACCCTACAAGGGTTACAAATTAAAACAATGCAGAGTAATTAAATACTTCACACCACTACTTCTTGCTTGCATCTGCTTCATTACCACACATAAGTTGTCGTTAACCCTTCTAGTAGGCACTTAACTAATAGATGCAATTTCCAGTAGTAGACGTAGTATAAAGCACAACGCATGCAACTCAATAATACGAATCATATAAAATTTAAGAACTTCAAATCGGTGGGTGAAAAGTAAGAATTTTTGAATGAAGGCAACTCGGTGTTGTCGCTCGGTGAGAGCACTCATCGTAACTCTAAAATTCGTCCACAGAACTAATTCGAGCAGCCACATGTAAACCTCAATGTAACGCAGTACTTCAGCCCAACGGGCCAGCGCAAGTCACTCAACACACAACTAAGCGAACGAAGCACAAAGAGCAACGCAGACGGAAGACCACAATTTCTTCTGAAAATAGGCTTAAAGGATTCAAAAGTGCTCTGCAGGACTACAATGAGAAACGTAGCCCTGTTCACTCTAACGAGCAAATAGAAGAGGTCAGAAAGTATCATGCGTGACTAAAATCTCCAAGTTGCACAGTACAACGTTCAGATCGACAAAGCCAAACTCTGGTTAAAACTCCCCTGGTAAGTTCACGCTCGACAGAAGATAACTTTTTTCACAGCAATAATTTGGCAGCACAGTGACGAGGAAGGCCATTCCACTTTCAGGCGCCAGCTCTCACCTGCATGCAACAAAATACAGTGAAGATAAGTGAAAAACCGAACTTGGAATTCGATGCTCAGAAACACAATGTTGGAGCCAGAAGAATGTGGCTTGGTGCTGCCGCGCACGAGTAGAGCAAGGTCCCGCGAGGTAGGATTGCTCTACAACAGAGGTAGCTAGAGATACCAAGTGGCGGCTGGAAAACGGTGCGTGGTCAAGCAAGGTGGCCAGATAGGTCTCTTTTCTGGAAAAAATTCTTGAACATGGCTTTTCACAAACAAAATACAAAATACTGGCGAGTTAACTTTTTTTTTGTCAGAAAGAAGTCAATCTGGCATTCCTGTAGCTAAGTACAACGAAGAGAAGCAAGGGTAAACAGTTGTATTCCGAGACCCACAGCTCATCATCGTAACAATTTCAACAGCAGCAGCATGCACTTGATAATTTGGCCCCAATTCAACACGCTCGTTCGGGGTTTACTTATTTTTTCTTAGATTCATAATTATTGGATGGGTAGTATTTCTCATACGTGAAGCACATGATTAAAACCAACCATTCCATGAGATACACGCAGATCCTTTAAAAAAAAAACAGAAAATTTGTTCTTTCACGAGCTGACCCGTTATTCCAGATACGTCCAAATACGTAGAACATAAGAGAAAAATAGTCGTGATAACTTCTGTATTAAAATAATCCAACTCGGTCATGAATCTATACATTTTATACTGGCAATTCCGAGCTGGAAATCATTCAAGTGGAACTTCGTCCATGCTTCACTGAGCTCTAAGGGTCGTCACGGCTTTTACCTAATATGCTAATTAGGTAAAAGATATTGATTTCTTCAACCCCCGCGCAAGAAAATATATGCAACTGAACATCGCTTCCACAGTATCCGTGATACGAAATGCGCATATCTAACACAAGTAGACTGAAGTAGTTATAAATTTCTTCCTTGATTCTCCTGATACAAATGTCGAATGACATTTAAAATTCAAATGTATTTCTCCTGATATAAATGTTGAACAAGATTTAAATGTATATCATATAGTAAGTAAGTGATGGCATTCATGCTTTACCCCACATCTTTAGCAATGTGGTCATATTTGCCTATTTCTAGCCAAAAATCCCAACTTATAAAAATTTTATTAGAAAAAGTCAAACGCCATCATACAAAAATAAAAATAAAATTTGATAACCGAGATGTCATGTCAGGGTTCATAAAACTTCAATACAGCAGAGCAGCACACGTGGACATTGACTCACAAAAACATCACACAAGAAAAAAGTTACTTCAAAAATTTGTAAACACGCGGCAACCCCATGGCAACGCGGTTGAGGCCTTCAGCAGCAATTAAACAGGGAATTCAAGTTTCTAGAAACAAGAAGACATTTCCACATAACAGAGCTAACTTTACTAGGCACAAAGGAAGACGTACACCAATGTACTAACGTGAGAGATTCGCCTTCCATTCAATTCTCCGAGATAAAATAAGTTCACACCTCCTTTGTTTCAGCGTGTTAGCTTGATCTACTTGAAGAGTGTGTTTAATGCTAGACTTTATGGTCGTTTATATACGTATTCAACTACTCTATGAAAAAATATTTCATGCGTGAAAAGTTATTGTGTTTTTAAAAAACATACATGAAAATAAGAAGTTCTCTCTGGCTGAAAATTGCATCCGCTGATCAGCTTAGATCAGATGGTAATCTATAATTGCAATTTAGTGAACACTCAGTTACAAAGAAAACTGAGTTTGATCATGCATGTCATCATGCAATACTTGCATGCCTCTGCACAGGGCAACTCGAGCTGACGAAATTCAGAGTCAAGTTAAGCACTTATGACTCACCATTCTTCAGGTGTCTCCCAATAACTATTTTTCAGTCATAAAAATCTTCGAGCATCCACTACATCAGATTTGCTCACTTTCCACAAGGTGCGTCAAGACTACAAACCATTCTTTAATTTCAGCATCAAATACCAGAGTTTAGGCCCAACAGCATTGCATCCTCTTACTGCGTCAAGAGACTGTTGTCAAGTACATCAGACGGAGCATGCAGACCGAGATAGTAGTTGATAATTCAGTGACGTGCGCCAAAGAATGGTGAGGGCAGAGCAGTGCAGCAGCACACGGTGAGGTCTGTAGCAGAGAGATCACCTTCACCCACATTGAATTATAAGCCGTTACTGAAAGCGTTAAGGTAGCTGAGTATATCAAAATGGCCATTCTCTAGGAATTAGGGCAGTACAACGCACAACAACGGGAGTCTTATGCTTTTTTGAGCACAGTATTGTTGTTGAAATTAATGTTCTGAAGTGAAGAGATCACACTCCAACACACGCAACCAGGGAAATATAATTGAACGCAAGTCCTCAATACCCAACTTGTTTGCAACGCACAAGTTTCTTGCTAACATCGTCCGTGAACCAGGGGAGTTGAAGGCTTCCGCTATGAGACAGAAGGAAGTCCGTTCGTAGACAGTCAGTGGGCCCGTCCTTTGCTGACGACGGGGCCCGTGGGCCTCCCGTTAACTTTGCTGCTCTTCAAGTCCTGCTTGAGGTGCGAGGTGGCGGACGTCCGTCGAGCGGGGCTATTCTGCCCGAGAGACACGCGTCTCGTGGGGCTCTTGCAGCTCCGGCCTATGTTGGGAGTCCTCGTAGCTGGAGATTGTGCAGACCTGGCTGTGGGCCGAGTGGCAGGAGTTGAGCTGCCATGACTATTGCAGTTCTTTATGCTGTTGATGATGGCACCTTCATCTCCGCCTTCATAAGAAGACAAAGGTCTGGAGATGTTGGTGCTGCAGTTGGAGCTGTGCTCATCAGCTGAGCTGTTACCCTTATCAGAAGGACAGGAGTTGTTTTCTCGAGACGAAGAAACATCAGCAGTATTGGAGTTGCTTGCTTTGCCTGAGTATGCGTTCAAGCTAGTAGCAACAGAATTCAACGTCTTCCGTGTCGAAGACTGCGAATTACTAGTGGAGGAAGGTGGAACAGAATTGTTGGTGTGACTCGAACTCTTTATGACTCCGTGTCGGAGACGAGGGAGGCGAGATGAAGGCTCTGCTTGCCTAGGAGACATTTCAGGCTGGGTGCCGCTGAGGGTGGTCAAAGAGTTGTGCTCGTGGTCGTACTTATCTTCATCTTCTCCGTCAGTTGGGTCATCTCTGAACGGAGTCTCATCATTATCATCGTGAGTCTCTCGCTCATCATCATAAGAGTCTCTTTTATCATTGTACGGCTCAGCACCATCGGTCTGGTGATCATTGCTGCACTGAGTCTCATCATCGTACTCATCTGCATGATCATTCCGAGCGTCATTATGATCGTACAGAGCCTTACCGTAGCTGTGACAGTCGTCCTGGTCTCTACCATCCCCAAAGCTACTCGGCTCCTCATGGCCGTCATCACCGTAGCGAGGTTGAGCAGTACGGCCAGTGTAGCCGTAGCTGCCGTAGTCGCTGCAGGCGTCAGTGTCCTCCTCACGGTCGGAGGCAGGTGGCGGGGCCGTCAGGTGGGAAAATTGGTAGGCTGCGCTCTGCACGAGACATCACGTGTAAATCTTGTGTCTTGTGGCTCTAACAAACTCGCATGTTCTATTGCACAGCAATTTATCAAAGTAATTTTGTACAGTTTCTATTGTTTCTATTTGTAAAAAAAATACTACAGATAAATCTCCATTCAACTTCTTCATCTGCACAATGAAATTCACAAAGCGTCAACTTGCACAGAATCAACTTGTCCTTAAGAAACCCTACCAATGAAGTCGTACATTTGTAACATATCGTACACGGGTAAACAGGCTCTTAATTACTGAGATATTTTCATATCAACAGCTAAATTGAAACACGTCTCAGAGATATGACCAAACGTGAGCACGTAGCCGACACTACCTAATGATCAAACACAAAATGTGCAAAAACAAAGAACCACAACATTGGGGTTGACACACATGCATTAATCTACCACAGAATGGATCTCAAAAAGCATGTGACACCTCTAACATCATCAATCTACTGATAACACAAAAAATATCTGCAGTACAGACCTCATCAATGCTTTCTGATTCACTGTAGTTGCAGCTGCTCCATATTTTCCTAGTGTAATTACATGCAGCTCAATTTTCTCATACAACTCAGTGTGTGTAAGCAATGCTCATCTCATCTTTGCGGTGTACTTATCTAGTCTACCACGCCTCAGTACCACGCCACACACCAGGGCCCCTACCACGCCCCAGGACCACGCCACACACCAGGGCCCCTACCACGCTCCAGTACCACGCCACACACCAGGGCTCCTACCACGCCCCACACCAGTACCACATACCTGCTCATGGTACTCGGAGGGGTAGCCAGAGAAGTCTTGCTCGGAGTCGTCACACTCGCCCTGACGATCAGCACACAATCAAAACTTGTTTGGCACAATCACAAAAACGAGGCAAAGACTGTCAGATGATGATAATAATCCCAATTAGCATAGTGACATAAATCAAAGCGGATTTAATTGATGGAAAATGAAGTACAATCACAGAATATTGACTTCTTTAGAGAGCAAAATCATTTGAAAGCAAAATTAAACCAATGAGCAGCTTCAATATATAAAAGCTCACCATTTCAATCCAGGAAAAAATATTGTTCTTAAAACATAGCATTCACTTTCACATTTTCAGCACTAAATGTCTAATGCTCGGATCAATTAGTAACCTTAAATGGGAGGTAAATACTACACAGATATCTAAAGAAATACTAAGGATGTAGACACAAGTATAGCAGACTGCGAGCTCTCCAAAGTCTATCCTGCACACCATCAAATTGCACATTCCTATTGTACCATGTTCGAGACCACAGCCACGTTTTCTGGATCCTGATGGACGCAAGTGCTGCCTGGGCAGCTGAAGGACCTAATATGTTCCATTTAAAGCTGAGCTCATCTCTCACCATCAGTACAGCACACAAATTAAACAGAAGCAGCATCTCGCCAGAAGTCAGGAGTGCTGCAGGACCTAACATGTTCCACCTAAAGTTGAGCACATCTTCCAGCATCAATACAAGACACAAACTAAAGAGAAGCTGCATCTCACCAGCAGCACAAGACCATTAGCCTAAGATGCTGCAGGACCTTATAGGTTCCACCCGAAGCAGAGCACATTTCCCACCATCAGTGTACACGACACAACCCAAAGACTCACCAGGAGCCAGGGGTGCTGCAGAACCTGGTCGGCAGTGAAGCGAGCGGCGGGGTCCACCAAGACCATGGCGGCGATGAGGTGGCGGGGGTGGGGCGTCACGTGGTCCCAGTAGGGCGAGGGGAAGCTCAGGTGGCCTGCAAGGATCTGCTCGAATAGCTCCTCTTGGTTGTTGCTCGCCGAGATGAACGGCGGGAACCCACACAGCAGGATGTAGGCGATCACCCCTGCTGCCCAGATGTCAACCTGTGCAAAGTAAGCTTTTTTAACACGTTGACTATGTGTTGGGATACGTACGTACCACGCTGCCCAGATGTCAACTTGTGCAAATAAAGAAGCTCTTTTAACACTTCGATCGCAACGCGCGCCACCGGTGGCCACGGAGGGGATATTCATAATGCTGCTGATGACCAGAAGTCACAAACTCGACTTTCATAAATACTAAATTAAAGCTAAATGGAAACAAGATCAAATTAATGTATCCCATTTTCAAAATTGCTAACTACAATCAATTTTAAATTTGAGTTGAATATTGAACTTCAGTTAAACCAATTGCAGTCAAAGTGTTTACACGTTGACTACAAAGTAAATTGCTCTTTTACATACCAGTATATATGAATAGCATTTCAATTATTTCACTACTGTTTTCAAAATAGACTATAACATACGCACCTTTATATCTATCACACTTTCTAGAAAGGATAGAAATATATTCTAGTATGCAGTAAAGCCAATTTTTCAAATTGAACTCTATGCAGCCTACAGTTATCTCTCTCGTGCAATGCAGGCAGTGGAGTTACCTCGAGGCCATAGCCCTGCTCGGAGAGGATCTCCGGCGCGACGTAAGTGGGGGTGCCGCAGATGGTGTACAGTGGCTCGGTCAGCTGCACCGCCAGCCCGAAGTCACCCAGCTTGAGGCGCGGCATCGTGCCCGGCACCACCTGTCGTAACAGAAGCTGTACTGGGGGTGCGTGATGCCAGCCAAGTGCGTGGCACTATCAAATAAGTGCACGGTACTACCACGCTTGAGTTAAGTTTTAGTACCAGGGCTAGCAAAATTCTTCATTTCATTTTAAAAAATTAAAAGCCCTTTGGAGATTTTGTTCATGACTTAAGATTTTGTTGAGTTTGACTTGCATCTTGTGACCATCCTGAAAGTTGGATCTAGTCTTAAAAAGGCGGAATTAGTTGTTTGCTGAAGGCAGTTTACACCTCACGATGGTAAAAAAAAAAATTTACAAGTTAAGTAAGAGTTGGTCGTCTCATCGTACACTATTGCAAGTGGCCTTGGTGATGAAACGTGGAGACACCAAACAATGGAAGACACCAAAAACTACGTTGAATAGCAAATATTATCAGCATTGCATGCCACATAGAAACATAATTTGTTCTTTCAATCAACCTGATAGGCAATGCAGTCAACGCCTCGTAATTATACAACTTGATCAAACACACGAAGTAAGATCCTCATACACTAAGTCTTGAACTTCAAACACCAAGGTTATTCCAATACATCAGGAAGACCTAAGAATGTCTCCCCAGTGTTAAGGGTGCTGCTATATAGTATGAGGTTTATCACACCATAGCATGAAATCTACCTCTAGCTAGTACTATAGAATAAGTTAGGTTAGGTTACAAACGGATATTACTTATTTCCATACATTTAATTTAGCAATAAACAATAGGTACATCGCGAACTGCACCTGATTAAGCAATAAATGGCATTAGACCTCATGCTACAGTAACACCGTGTTAAGACTAAACGAACAAAGTACTGTAACGCAAGAGAAGGTTCTCAGGCTTGATGACTAAACAAACATCTGACTGCTGTAACTCACGAGAAGGTTCTCAGGCTTGACGTCGCGATGCACGATGTTCCTGTGGTGGAGGTACTGCAGGCCGGCTGCAAGGTCCCTCACCAGGTGCCCTGCCTGGCTCTCCGTGTAGTGCGTCGCTGCGGCGATCGCGTCGAACAGGTCTCCGCCCTGAGAACGTACAACATCAACCTCATCTTAAATGTACAGTATACTATACACATAAAATACCACATGCTAAATATACAATAGCATGCACGCATCCCGGTTAGAATAACATGTGTTACCTAAATTAGAGGTAATGCTTCAATTCAGTTACAACTTGCGTTTCAAACCAAATATTCAGCAGCGAACATTTCACAGTAACAGAAACGCACTTGAGATGAATGAAAGCTTATCTTTCACACTCACCATGAATGTACGTATTCTAAATTACAAGCAAGATTTGACGTTTATTGCGGAGTAATAAAAGAATTCTACAAGTTTTACAATTAAAAGCATTAATACAGCTAACTACAAGGTGAAAGATCATGAGTAAGACAAAAACTCAATAGAACTAAAGAATAATACGAAATACAAATATCCCAATGATGGCAACCCTTTCATGCCAATTGAAGCTAATGCTTTAGTTCGAGTGTGACGAGCATTTCAAAGATGAACCCCCCGGACTTCAAAACCATCAGAGGAAAGAGGCAGCAGTGAGGAGAGGCAATAGTACCGTGACGAGCTCCATGACGAGGTAGAGGTAGTCCGGACAGTGCACCTCCTCCTCCAGACGCACGATGTTCTCGTGCCGCACCTGGGCAGGTCAGAGTGTAAAGTGGGGCTAAAGCGGCCCATAGACGATCAATTCAATTGTCAATATCATTGACTCAATATATTGATGACATTTTTTTTTGCCCACAGAGTCAATTAATTGATGGTCGTCAATCAAGCCAACAGTCGATCAATTAAATTGTCAATATTCATCAATGTCAACTATATTGACAATGAAATTGATCGTCTATGGGCTGCTTTAGACTGGCCTCCAGCTTGTGGTTCTCAATTACACGTAAACGAGGCGCTACTGAATAAAATACAGATAGGGGAAACAAATGTTTCAAACTTTCAGGAATCCAAGTGATTAACAATGAATAAAATACAGATAAGGAAAAAAAGATCTTATCTCACTCAAGTTACACACGAATTCCTGTACGGCAAAAGATAACCGCACGGTAAATGATAGTTCGGCTCTGTACCATCACAAGGCAAGGACACAAGGACGACCAAAACTGTGTGGATCTTCCAAGCATTATTTGGCCAGAGCACATGTGGAACATGAAGCTTTTAAACTTTGTTACAAAATATTCGTAGTTCACTTATACCTCATGCACTGATCATTATCGAGATGACCTCCATATGGGCTTATAATGGTCTTCCCTTGATATAAGATCAAAGCAGTGGCTGCATGAGAGCACTACTACACTCAAATCTGATGGCAAATGAAAGCAAGTAATTGAATTTCGAACACAGAGGAAATCATTGAATTATCCATAAAATACATTTCTAGCTTTTCCAAAACTCACAATCAGATCCTAGGATTCGGCAGGTAGTCCTCCACCTCATGTACTTGCAACTACTTTTGGTTTCTGCCCCCAAAATATTAAATTTTAAAATTATCAAGGAAGCTTCATTCATGGTAGTCATGATAAGCAATGAAAAGTTTGCTGGAACATTTACAGAGTGATGAGAAAATCAACCATACGGCTCTAACGATAACATTATTGATCAGTGGAAGCCTCAAACGTTTTTTCTAAGCGACCATTCGTCGTTATAGTTCTTACGGACCTGCTAAGGTAGTAACGCCTAGCCAATTACCTGTACCTCCCATGCATCTTCTCCCAAAAACAGGATGCTTGTTTTCAATGTCATTCACGAAACACTTGAAGCCATCACAATATTTTGTAGCTGCTCTCATGAGACTCGTGGAACAAATCTTCCTCTAGCATGGCTAACTAGACCACCAAGGAATGGAGGCAACATTTCGTGACGCACCTTTCTGAGAATGTCAACTTCGCTCTGGATCATGTCCTCCTTGCCCTGACACTTGGACTTGTCAATAATTTTGAGCGCAAACTTGCGTTTGGGTGCGACGAGCTCCCGACATTCGCGCACCACCGCGAAGTTGCCGTCGCCCAGCACGCGCCCCACGCGGTACCTGGCGGGACACGCGCACTTCATGTCATCGTGCGCCTCATGTTCTCCATACATGGTCAACGGGTGCTAGTGGCCATGGTACTTGGTTTATGTATTAGTGTCTGGGGTTAGTTTATGTCATGCTCAATAACGCTTTAGGGTTACTAAAGTTTCAACAGAAAAATAAAATATTTCAATAAAAAACGGTGAAATTTCAATAGAAATGGACGAAATTTTAATAGAAAAGGGGGTGAAATTTTACTTGAAATAGGGCAAAATTGCAATGGAAATGAAGCAAAATTTTAATATTAATGAGACAAAATTCCAATAGAATAAGGAGAACTTTAAACAGAAAAAATTTGGGTTAAATGGAAAAAAACAAAGTTTCAACAGAATAATGCTAAGTCCAATTGAATATGGGAATAGTTCAATCGACTAAGACTAAATTTTAATATAATAAGTCAAAATTTAAATAAAATCGTCTAAATTCCTATAGCAAATTTATTTTAAACAACTATAATTGGAAAACAATCTCAAATTCCGAATTCCAACTAAAAAAAGGGTCAATCTAGCAAAGCCAGGTACTCCTGAAGGAAATGAGGCCCCCAGCAGAAGCAGAGCACCCTCACCTGGAGGAGATGGCGGCAGGCAGGAAGAGGTCCTCGCTGCTGGAGTAGGAGATGTGTGCGGAGGGCGGCGGGCGCTGGCCACCCGCCTCCCCTCGCGGCGCGCGGGACCCTCGAGGTAAGCTCCCTGACACACAAATCACAGTTTGCCTGCTTCAATTTATGCTCAATTCAACAGAATTAAGTATAATTCAACAACAGTCCTTTAAATCAATTGGATATAGACTAATTCAATAGTCCTTTAAATTAATGGAATTTAAATTAGTTATAGTCCTTTACAAGCATCCAAAGAAAACGTCTCGCCTGTTCTCTCAGAATTGACGTTCAATTTTAAAACAATATTTTTCTAAATAATCCTTTGAAAACGTTCAATGAAAACGTCTCGAGCCGTGATCTTACATGCAAGAAGTTACTTGGAAACAACAAAAGACAAATTCAAGAGCCTATTCGAAATAGATCAGTGAAAACAGAGAAGTTCTGAGTAGAAAAATGAAAACTAAAAAAATGAATGAATCAGAAATGCTAAAATTTTTACGCTATTTGATGATAAAGGTACTATTTTGAGAGGTATACAGTCACTTTGTGTTTCATCAAGATTCAAAATAAATGTACAAAGAATCTGAAATACAGAGATAAAAATCATCCTGGGTACGAGTCGAACACCATGCTTTGTAAACTTTGGCTGTGGTTCTGCTCTACAGTCTCAGAGAACTATTGAAGAACAGCAGCTCGTCCAAAACTAAGAAATCATGTAGTAATTCAACAAATGTCGATCACAACTATGACTTATACTTTCGTAAACCGCGGCGGTAAATTTAGAATGGTCTCACTTGCAGTGCAAACACTGTAAGTGACTTGTGCTCAGCATACCTAAGACCTACACTCGGACTTGAAATAGAGAGTTGAAGACAGTTAGGGCGTTAGTAACAACTCAAGATTTACTGTAATATACCTACACAACACTATTTCTACACTTTCTCCTTTTATTCACACAGACCCAAGCATGCCAGGTGAAGTCTCCTACCCATGTGTTAAACCTCAAAAAACAACAGCTAAGCTCACCAGAAAATTAGACGAGTTATTTAAAGCATCCCTAACCACAACGAAGTCTGTGCACAGAAACAATAAGTTACAAAATGAGTTTATGAAACATAAAAATTGAAGTAGAAATAGTCTGTGCTGAAAAACAGGACAGAAGTGAACCAAAAAAAAATTGTTCATAACAAAACAGAAAACCTGTTCTACTTCAACAAAAACAAAAGTAAGGCCTACCTAACCTGTAACTAGGTACCTCATATATTCATCCTGGGGGTGCTAATTCCAATAGGTACAATAGTTGTCTCCTCAGAGGGGTGTTCATAACAAAATGGAAAACCTATTCTACATTCACACCTGCCCAGCTGAGCCAGCTCTGAGGTGGGGATACACTCACCAGAATGGTCAGAGATGGGTAGAGGCGAGATGGCTCTGCCACGAGGCTTGGGTGAGGGCATGCGCCTCCGCAGCCCAGGCAGCCCGGAGCCTTTGAGCAGCGGCTGGATAGCACGGCTTTCTGTGAATAGTCCGGACACTGAATTTCTGTCACCAACTCTCAAATTAGTAGTTGCTGTAGAATTATATATATGCCGATTTGATTCGCGTGAATGATTTGAAACCATATTTAAATAAAGAAATCTTATTCTATTCAAATTTCAGGTACCTCTTCAGAAATTTGTGATATTTCTCTAACAATAAATCACAGAAGTAATTATATCCCAGGCAATTCTGGTTCAACATATAATGTGCCATGCCTAATTCAACACCATTATTCGTAGCTAAATTTTTGGAAAACTTATCAATGCAAACTATAAAATCAAAATTCTACCAGTCAATGATGAAGCTCTCAACAGCAACCAGCAGACTCGGGTTACTCAACGCGTACAAACAGGCAGTGTATCACTAGTTTATCAAGTTTAAAGTTCCAAATTAGATTGAGTACAATTATGACCGCACGTTGTGAATGACGCTTAGATGAGATGCACTAACTAAGAAGAGCATCAGGGACATCTGTAGGGAGAGTTGTAGTCAATGGGCTGTTCTTGTGTGAGAGAAGCCAACCTCTTTAAGAGATCTTAACATGAGAAGGCAGGAAAGGTCAATTCTCACTGCAGCCAATTAGGTTGCTTGTGGTTGGTATTTTTTCAGAAATAGCAGCAAACACGTGGTTTGACAGAATTACAAACAGCACTTTCGAAGAGTGGACTGTGCAAAATATTTTCTTCATTGCTTGTCTCTTGCACATGCATTACAGAAACTCATTTTGCGCAGTCTGACATCTGTATGTAATTTGATATCCACTTATCAAAATTAAAAGGTTTTTTTTACCAAATAAGCACATTTTATAGTACGAAAAACACTTCCCAAAATACAAGGTCACTGAGGCAATAAGCATGAGCAGTACCAGCGCAGCCAGCAGCAGCAAAAATGATCTCACCCTCACTGTCCAGGTTGAAGTCATCCCGGCTGCACCGCTCGTGACCACACGCAATAAACACATCATCACCCTGGAACAGTTCCTTCAGGCTCCCAACCTGCACAAGATGCAGGAATCCTTTACCCAACTCAGTCATCTTTGCAAGATTACTAAAATTAAAAGAGAGTAAATTTAATATTAATGAGGATCACCAAATGATACTTAGGAAAAGCTTTACAATTGGGACCTTACATGATAAGATACCATCTCCCAGTATTGTCATTTTTAAAAATGACCAATAAATTTCATCTTTGGACCTCAAGCTGCTCTACTTTGAAGATGCTCTCCTGATCCACTCATTATTTATAAAAATTGAAGTTTAAAAATCTAAGTCAAGTCTTGACTAGTTGGAAAGTCTTGCAGACCCTCTCAGTTTAAAATTTTAAAATCAACTTGCATCTTCATTACAATTCTGTGTATAGGCTCTTTGAATTGATACTCGTCCTGTAAGCAGGTTTATATTCTTGTCAAACATGGAAATATTAAAAGATGATCTAATGTTGCACCAGGAATTATGGCTCAGCACAAATCAATTCGGCCAAAAAAATTCGTAACCGTTTAAAACTGCTACATGAAATACACAAAATTAAATCCCATCAGATTTCAATCATAAATGATTAATGTCATAATCATGACTAGCAAACAGCATTATTTTCGAGAAATTGAGCTACTTTCACATACGGTGGCTTATTGTGGCCTGCAACCTTAGCCCTAGTTTTGCACGTTTTGTCACATTTAACTGAGAAAAAAAACAGAATGGCAAAAAATGTGATAAAAATATTCACCTGACGTCCATCAAGGGTATAAATTTTTCTAACAGCACCCGAGTCAAGCTTGAGAGAAACACTGAGGTCCTCCATGACCTGGTCGAGAGCTCTGGCAGTGCGTCGGTTTAGCAGCACCCTGACAGCTCGGCGAGGCCTCTGGCCGTTCCTTAGGACAGTGACCAGACGAGGCCTGATGGAAGGGTCATCAAGGGCCTCATGAGGGCTGGCATGGCTTGGCCTGGCAGACGCCTGTGCTGACGGAACGTGAAGAGCCTCGCGCCTTTTGGTGTGCAGTCGCCACTGAGGCAGCTGAGCTGCCCGGTAATCAATGGACTTGAATGCATCAGAGCTCGAGGCAACATACTCGCCAGAATTGTTGAGCTGGTCGAGCATCTCAATTTTAGCCCCTTCTAAAGTGAAGACAAACCGCACTCCCG
The DNA here is from genome assembly GCA_030386875.1 of Morinoia aosen. Classification (NCBI taxonomy): domain Eukaryota; kingdom Metazoa; phylum Arthropoda; class Malacostraca; order Amphipoda; family Talitridae; genus Morinoia; species Morinoia aosen. The sequence goes on from CM059564.1 coordinate 51,235,515, forward strand.
CAGCAAGGTGCAGGGGATGCTCCAACAGTCGAGTGAGGTCCATGAGCAGCGCATCCCACGTCCTATGGCGGTCTGATGACACTGCCACCACAGCCCCAGGAAACCATCTGCAGTACATCATCATTGTTAAATTTTGTCTTTTGGCATTGAAAATACAGCAAAAAATTATTATTGCATGCATTTCTTTGTAATTTTATACATCATTAAATATGCAATGCAGTATTATCATCATTATTATACATGGAATTTCATCACTGAACTTGCAGTGCGCAGTACTAAGGATGCTGAGTTGCCCACAAACTCAAAGAGCAAAAAGTAAACTTTCTTCTTTGTTATTATATTTTAGCAGGTAAAAAAAAGGGTAAGATGGATGAATGATGGTTCCAAATGAAAAAGGAAAATTGAAAAAAACATGACAAATAAGCAGCTGTAAAATAATTTATTGTTTTACACAGAGAGAAGTTTAGAACAACATGATCAAAATAAAGAATGAGTAACAAAACTACCAGTTCAAATCAAAGCTATAGAAAAAATAATAGCTAATATATTTAGAAGCAAAGGGATTAATAATTCAGCATATTCTTGAGTGATCTTGAAATGCTTGTGAGCCAATAAACATACATTCAAATGAACAAATTCTTCCAAAACCTTGGTATTAAAAAGCTTTTAACCTAATTCTCTTAAGATACTGAGAAGAAATACTTTCCAAATCACAATGCTTTTAACAGTCCCAAACTTAACAACACCTACACCTTTGCCTTCAAACTTCACAACACCTATAAATGCTAAAACTGTATAAAGCAAGAAAAGAACAGAATGATGACATACCACCAAGAAATATAATACATTTATAGAAAATTATCAACCAGGAAAGTCAACACCACATAATAGCATGACCTGCCACTCTTGCAATGAGCAATGTCTACTTCATGTAAAACATCTTAATATTCTAATAGAGCTACCCATATACATTGCCTGAGATTCAAGGTGACTAACAATGCTGCCATTACAACCAAAATGAGAAAAATAGCATCACTGATGCTTCAATCAATCTGATGTCCTGGTGTTGATTGATACTTGAACCTGCAATAATGTGTACTTGTTTAAAAACTTTCATAACAAAGCACAATAGCAGTACCAACAAAAACCATTTTTTAAAGACCAGAGTAAAAACAATAATCCGTGCAGAAAGGAAACCAAGAACTTGCCTGTCGCCATTCCTGTAGAAGCGACACCTTTTGGCTCTTCTCTCTTCACTCTGCCTGACAAGGGGCACTCTATTAACTGGAGCAGGAGAAGCTCTGCCCCTCCTGACTAAAGCAGCACTGCCAGCACCAGGTGCACTTTGAGTGGACAAGGTAGAGGATGTCATTGGAGTTGAGGGAGCAGCTGTCAAGCAGGACTCTGTCATGTTGTTAGTGGACCTGTACAAACCATCTTCCTCTGCACACTTTTGAGGACTGGCCAAGTCAACTGTAAGTGCTATGCCCCCAGTCCAGCCTCTGCTGGCCACAACTCCACACTGGGAGGAACTCATAACTTACAGCTTGGCAAGTAATGATTAACTAACTCTACAAAAGTATCTGACATCTGTGTAACATATCAAAATTGTCTAAATATAACTACTCCAGAGAAAACTAATCTGGTAATTGTCAAAATATTTTGTAATAAAATATAGGGATTACCTTCTACCATAGAAAAGCCTGTAATAAAGTAGAAATATAAGTCAAGTTAGAGTTAAAATGCGATGCTATCTTAGATTATTTTTTACTAAATTACTCATTAATAGCCAAAAATCAGTCTGTACAAACAAAACACTAGAATATCCATAATTAGTATTCCTATAGCTCAAAATGATAGATATTTTAGTCATTTCTATTTCTGATGCTATCAAATGCCAAGCAATAAAAACTTGCTATCTAACCTATAATTAGAAAAAATCGATCCCAAAGCATCCATTATCTTAACCCGCGAACTATAACTGGTCGCCTCATTTACCAGGCTCACTGGTTGCCAGACGTAAGGCATAACCCCAAGTTGTTATACACCAAAATGATCGTCTCAGCGAGTGCTACACAGCTAGAGCCAGAAACCCCCACATTGTGGGGGTTAAGGCAGAGCTCCAACCACTTGGAAGTTGGGAGGGGTAAGCACAGTCAGTGTGGTAAATGAGGCGACCGTGAGAGGGTGTGCGTGCGAACAGTCAGTGGCAGCCTCAGTTACCAGCGAAACTACTCAGGGCCTTATTTCGCCTTATTTCGCAAAAATGGCAAATAAGACAAATCTGAAGTCAGTAGCGTGTAGAGCAGTATTTTATTCATATTGTGTGAAAATTACAAGTTTCGAAACACTATACTTACAGTAATATAACCAGACATGCAAACATGCATTTATGTAGGAACTAAAACGAAGAATGGATAACACTTAGTAGACAAAAATGGTCATAACTTTTTTTCTAATTGTTGTAGAGGAAAAATAAAAACATCAGCAGGTTTGGAAGGATTTTCTGCATAAAATAGCAGTGAAAAACATTACATTGTTCCCAAAACAAAAAAATGGCCATTGATCTCTTTGAAGCAATGTTGTGCAAAAATCTACGGAGTTTGACTCCATATTACAAAGAAACGGTTCAAGTTATCAAAAATCTGACAACATCAAAGTGTAAAGCAACATTTTTTACTCATTACTTCATATTTTTACATCTCTGCCTATTACGGTGTGTGAACAGGGAACGGCAGAGTAACACGGGTAAATTGACTACTTTTCTGAGGGATGCGCGACCGTGCGCGGGTTAATAAGAATGTCTCGGTAACATACAAGACAAAATCACTAATGCCAATTTTTAAAGCACACAAAAAAAATTATCTACATGCCTTAATTATCGGTAAATCTGAAGGATATGTCAGTTATCGATTCTGCAAATTTCGATGCCTTAAAATAGTTAATTAGGTCGAAATAAACAAGTTTTCTTCTATGCAATTTCCGTCTCAAATGAGTATTTTATTATAGCGGTAAATGACTTGCCGCAACTCCAGTGTTTGAAGCGGCAAGTAATTCAAGGAGAACGTCGGACAGCAACACTGCAATGCGCACTCGCTTCCAGTGCGATCGTCATCAAAGACGAAACCAAACCTACCGCTATACCTCGTTAAATACTCATTTGACGAAAAAAGTGTATAGAAGAAAAGTTGTTTATTTTGATGTTATTAACATGATTCAAGCAACAAAAATTCGAAAATCGATGTGTAGCTGTTAATTCGAGCGCATTCGTCATCATAGACAAAACTAAACTTTCCGCTATAAATCGTAAAATACTCATTTGAGACGAAAAGTGCATAGAAGAAAACTTGTTTATTTTGATTCAAGTAATTAGCTTCAGGCATCATAAAGTGGAGTTTAGTTTAGTTTATTAGTTAGTTTAAGCCTCCCTATCCTCAACAATGAGATGTAAAGAGAGGAAGGAAGAAGGCACCATTTAGTATGGAGATAAGAAAATGAGGAATCTATGCAGAAAGGGCATAGAAACAGTAAGATGGGAAAGAAGTTCATGAAATAAGATAAAAGTTGAAGAAGAAAGTCAGAGGTGCTGAAAAACAGGACAGTAGTGAACCGAAAAAAGGTGGTCCTTAACATAACACAAAACATTTTATTTCAACAAAAAGAAGGCCTACCTAACTCTCAGCTCGGGCCCTCACATTTTTCCCCTGGGAGCGCTAATTCCCATAGATACAATAGTTGTATCCCCCTGAGGGGTCATAAAGTGGAAAATCGATAACTGACATATCCTTCAGATTTACCTAATTATCAATTGAATTATTTTAGTATTTTATACAGGATTTTTGGGATAAATTTGACAGAATAATGTTTGATTTCTTCACTGATTTTTTCAATTTATTTATACTATTTAGGCTTGAATTTACAGTTTAAGCCCTTTTTTCATTCATATCCACAATGACAGCAAGAATGGATGACTGGAAGCTACATAAATCATGGAAGAGAATAACTTGTATCATGATGGTTCCCACCTACCAATAAAATAAGGAGAATATGGTTGCTACTCAATGCTCCCTGAACACTTTAAAAACAATCAGGCATGAGCTAGAGAATTACAATGGAGACCACAAGGCTACAAAGAGACCAAATGTTCTCATTATATAATTATTATATAAGAAAGTTTTAGCCTCAAAACCTATTTAAAACTTACAAAAACCTATTCTACTTCAACAAAAAGGAAGCCTACATAAACCTTTAGCTTGGGCCCTTGCATAGTCCCCCTGGGAGTGCTAATTACCTGTTCTCAAACTGTCCTGGTACTTGAATACGCATCCTCAGAGGGTGATGTGATGCGCACAAATTTCAATGTTTGGCCTCCAAACCTCTACAATGGATTATCATGCATGAAGCGCTGTTGATAAATATACCAATTGCTGTGCCAGTACTACAAGGGACCAGTTAATTGATAGCATTAAAGTGGCTTTTGAAGGTCTTTCATGAGAAAGTGTAAAGTCAGCTAGCTGCAGGTGCCGAATCTGGATTGAGACTGCAATACACGCTAATGGCAGTAATTTTATTTTGAGTAAAGTTCTTAGACAATAGTCTAACTTTTTTGTCGATTGAATTTCTTTGAAATCAATTAAATTTTATAAATATTAAGTGTTTTTTTGCTGCTAAGACTGTCAAATTTGTCTTGCACATCCTGTAGTCTTCCAAATATAGAAAAGTATCCTATGCTAACTCACCTGACCTTAATAAAAAAATAAGATACATACCTAGGCCTAAAATTAAACTTTTAACTTTCAAAAAAAATTTGCAATTCAAAATTGATTTTGCATAATGAATTCCATCTCAGTCTTGGCAGCCAGACATGGAACTAGCAGTAGCAGAACAAAATAATCAATTAGGTTAGAACTCAATAATAGAGAACTTTAAGCAATTCATGTACATAGGCTTCTATTTTATTCTAAATGGTAAAACTTTAACGGACACTTCAACATTTTCTTTTTCACAGATACTAATTTGCCATTTTTTCAAAATCTACCTAAGAAATATTTTTACATAAAAGAAATGTTCATTGACACTGTATATTTATGACACCAACATCCAGAAGCACAGTAAATGAATATTTATAATGCTCTTTCCATTTCCATCTAATAAACACTGCAGAGAAAAATTAGGATAAACAAGTTCCAATTTTTTAGCAGTAAATTAAAAAATTAAAAAATTCAGATTACTAGGATACCCCATGACTTTCAGTCCCAGAACTTAAAACCATACAAATTGTACGAGAAGCACAAATGTATGGATTAACACTATAGCACACTTGATTCCAACATACTAAAATGATGCTATACATGTTTTCAACTGCATTTACTGAATAGGTTTAGTTGAAAAAACAGTATTTGCCAAAAGTTGGACTTTTGACATATAAAAATAGCACCTCACCCAGTGTCATCAACAGTTATAGCACTGAACTTCCATTAATTGGCCTTAAAAGCTGATTTACCAACTTTTTTAAAACCCATTTTATGAAATAAAAACTTCAATATCTTTTATGTATCAAAAAACTATTTCTACTGTGAAAATATGATTGGTAGGGCAAGCTATGAAGTGTATTCAGTGGCACTAAGCCTAAGATAAAAATATTAAGGATGTTCAAATTATGGAAAAACAGAGGTTGAACAGCTAACTGTTTACTAAACAGATTGTAAAATCACCAGCCCATATTATAGAATTTCAATACTGATGTAAGTAACAGCTTTCACAGCAAATATTTAACAACTTTTCTGCTGTCGAACAATCATGCTAACAGCTACTCAAGTCAGCTGTAGATGAAACAACTTTGTGAAAACCAAGTGTTTAACCTTCTTTATTATATTCAGTAAGAACTAAATTGCCGGTTCTTCGAAATTATGACTGCATAAACTTTATCCTGGAATAATTTCATTTGCTAAACCATATATTCACAATAGTTTGATCATATGCGTTCCTCCCTTCGTAACTAGTTATTTAAGTGTAACCGCTTTGATTGCAAACACCCGTGACGGACGAGATTCTTTGACTCATAAAGGGGAAACTCCGAACACTCGAGGCTCTCACTTCCTTAGCATGATCACGAAGTACTTAAAAGTTCACGCATCAAAGCCGTGAGCGAAAGTCATTCGTAAGGTTTACGTCGCGTTCGAGCTCACATCCCACGTAGACAGAGAGTTGATAGCTCACTGACTGAGACACACCACAACGACCAGTCGACTACTATGAGTCATTTCCCCCACCTACCTATTAACTTCAAATTGCTCTCAAACAAAAGAGCGAAACATTCTCTATCTATATCGTATAAACAACACCCTCAAGATATTCTAAAAGTTACAAAAATTCTTCGATAAACCCTGCAAACATGCGCGCACTAAAAACACTTCAGTTTCCCACTCGTAACTTTGGAAAGAATGTACCTATTACCTTCAAATTGCTCTCAAACGAAAGAGCGAAACATTTTCTATCTATATAGTACTAACAACACCCTCAAGATATTCTAAAAGTTACAAAAATTCTTCGATAAACCTTGCAAACATGCGCGCACTAAAAACACTTCAGTTTCCCACTCGTAACTTTGGAAAAAATGTACCTATTAACTTCAAATTGCTCTCAAACGAAAGAGCGAAACATTTTCTATCTATATAGTATAAACAACACCCTCAAGATATTCTAAAAGTTACAAAAATTCTTCGATAAACCTTGCAAACATGCGCGCACTAAAAACACTTCAGTTTCCCACTCGTAACTTTGGAAAGAATGTACCTATTAACTTCAAATTGCTCTCAAACGAAAGAGCGAAACATTCTCTATCTATATAGTATAAACAAGACCCTCAAGGTATTCTGAAAGTTACAAAAATTCTTCGATAAACCTTGCAAACATGCGCGCACTAAAAACACTTCAGTTTCCCACTCGTAACTTTGGAAAGAATGTACCTATTAACTTCAAATTGCTTTCAAACGAAAGAGCAAAACATTTTCTATCTAGATAGTATAAACAACACCCTCAAGGTATTCTGAAAGTTACAAAAATTCTTCGATAAACCTTGCAAACATGCGCGCACTAAAAACACTTCAGTTTCCCACTCGTAACTTTGGAAAGAATGTACCTATTACCTTCAAATTGCTCTCAAACGAAAGAGCGAAACATTTTCTATCTATATAGTACTAACAACACCCTCAAGATATTCTAAAAGTTACAAAAATTCTTCGATAAACCTTGCAAACATGCGCGCACTAAAAACACTTCAGTTTCCCACTCGTAACTTTGGAAAAAATGTACCTATTAACTTCAAATTGCTCTCAAACGAAAGAGCGAAACATTTTCTATCTATATAGTATAAACAACACCCTCAAGATATTCTAAAAGTTACAAAAATTCTTCGATAAACCTTGCAAACATGCGCGCACTAAAAACACTTCAGTTTCCCACTCGTAACTTTGGAAAGAATGTACCTATTAACTTCAAATTGCTTTCAAACGAAAGAGCGAAACATTCTCTATCTATATAGTATAAACAAGACCCTCAAGGTATTCTGAAAGTTACAAAAATTCTTCGATAAACCTTGCAAACATGCGCGCACTAAAAACACTTCAGTTTCCCACTCGTAACTTTAGAAATAATGTACCTATTGACTTCAAATTGCTCTCAAACGAAAGAGCGAAACATTCTCTATCTATATAGTATAAACAACACCCTCAAGGTATTCTGAAAGTTACACAAATTCTTCGATAAACCTTGCAAACATGCGCGCACTAAAAACACTTCAGTTTCCCACTCGTAACTTTGGAAAGAATGTACCTATTAACTTCAAATTGCTTTCAAACGAAAGAGCAAAACATTTTCTATCTAGATAGTATAAACAACACCCTCAAGGTATTCTGAAAGTTACAAAAATTCTTCGATAAACCTTGTAAACATGCGCGCACTAAAAACACCGCAGTTTCCCACTCGTAACTTTAGAAAGATTGCACCTACTGACTTCAAATTACTCTCAAACGAAAGAGCAAAACATTTTCTACAAATTTGTAATAAACACATCCAAAAAAGTTTTCTGAAATCTACAGAAATTCATCGATGAACCTGTACGACTCACGCGCCGTCGAAAGACTCAAGTTGACTCATTCGCGCTCGCGCGTCGTCAGAACATCAAACTTTCCTGTGTTCTCAGAAACGAAATAATAATATTCTTAACGTTACTTTCAATCAATAGACTATTTCATTTGCATTTGTTGTCAAATTCAATGCGAAATTAAGGTAACCCTTTCGCGCTCGCGCGTGGTCAGAACATCTAACTTTACTATGTTCTGGAAAATGAAATGATGATATCCTCAACGTTATATTCAATCAACAGGCCATTTCATTTGTATTTGTTTAAAAATTCAATGCCAAATGTCAAGGCCGGAAACACATCGAACTAGACCGTGACGTATAAAACGATGACCATGTAAATTTTTTTATACAAAATCATAGCGGAGGAGCAAAAGTTTCATTTCTGAGAATACATCCTTGAAGCGAATCAGGATATCACTATAATTTCATCATGTAATTCATCAGTTACAAAAATACATGAACAAATATTTCTAGCCTACAGCTACCAGTTGAAAAAGAATAAATGGAATAAGCCCAATACTCGTATTGACAGTGTTGCTTACAAAGTGAGCGAACAGTAAAAGTTTGTTGACCTGCAATAAAATATAAAAAAAATTATAGAGCACTGAAGCATTCTGAAAGAATGTGTTGAGACGTCGAAACAAACACATTCAGAATAACATAACCTCAAAAATAATACATTAGCCTGTACAACAAACTTACCGCGGAAATTGTCCCGTGGGAAAAAACATTAACGCATAAATGACCTGTTTCGCCGGAGAAAAAGTAAAAAAAGACATACCTCACAAATCTGAAAAAATCATATAATTTACAACGAAATAGTTTAACATAAATATCAGTAAACATACTATTAGGATTTGAACAACACCAACATAAGTGGACGAATAGGCATTTCAATGGTTGAACCTATAAACAAAAGTATAAGCAATGCAGGGTAACACACAAGCTTATTTTGAGATAATACCCATGAGCAAGAGACAAATACTCAGATTTAGCAAAAAAATAGAAAGAAAGACTGAAAGCGTATTCTAGCTTTGAAAAAATTCGTAAGCACTGGGTGAAATCAAATATCAACTAAGGCCTACAATGGCGCGGGTCGAGTTCTACATAAACCTAAGTAGAACAGGGAAAAATTAAAGCATTTTATTTCAAAAGATGTTGCTGTGATCTCCATTTATATTTAAATTTAAAGATCACACAAAAAATGCACGGTTTTACGTGAATGCTTTACGATAATAAGGAGATGACGACTTAGGGAATGTTACAAGTTGAGTGACCAGAAAAGACCATACAATTTAGGATACGACACTGAGGTTAATTATTACTGTTTTCGTTTTCCTAAGACTTATTTCAATCATTGTCAAATTCACGACGTTTTTCTGTAATAACTTGCGAAAAATTTCAGCAACAATGAAAAACTCCAAGTCGCATGCACCATGGCATTTCATGAGTCCCTAGTGGCAATTACATACTGTAATACTTCATTGTAGTGCACAAATACAGCACTTAATAATAAATTTCTCACCTCGTAAATTCCTTCTTGAACTATTACACTTCACCCACTCAAATACTGGACCTTTGTCTTCACTTCGAGGTTAATTTTATTCTCGGTTTTCGACTGTAGTCCTGAACAATGCTGCTAACCGATAGCTATACTGATCTTCACTTCGTATTTCCTAAAGTCATTACATGAGAAATTTTTCGACGTGGATATTTCCTTTTATTATCCACGTTAACAAAATCAAAACATATATTAGGGCCATTTATGGAAATATAGAAGCACGAAACTCAAAATTTTGTGTGTTTGGTATAAATCATCATTCATGCAAATATTCTATCATTAGTCTCAGTGTCATCTTTACCCACAGCAACATCTTTTGAAATAAAATGCTTTAATTTTCCCCTGTTCTACTTAAGTTTATGTAGAACTTGACCCGCACCGTTGTGGGCCTTAGTTGATATTCGATTTCACCCAGTGCTTACGAATTTTTTCAAAGCTTGAATACGCTTTCAGTCTTTTTTTCTATTTTTTTGCTAAATCTGAGTATTTGTCTTTTGCTCATGGGTACTATCTCAAAATAAGCTTGTGTGTTACCTTGCATTGCTTATACTTTCATTTATAGGTTCAACCATTGAAATGCCTATTCGTCCACTTATGTTGGTGTTGTTCAAATCCTAATAGTATGTTTACTGATATTTATGTTAAACTATTTCGTTGTAAATTATATGATTTTTTCAGATTTGTAAGGTATGTCTTTTTTTACTTTTTCTCCGGCGAAACAGGTCATTTATGCGTTAATGTATTTTCCCACGGTACAATTTCCGCGGTAAGTTTGTTGTACAGGCTAATGTATTATTTTTGAGGTTATGTCATTCTGAATGTGTTTGTTTCGACGTCTCAACACATTCTTTCAGAATGCTTCAGTGCTCTATAATTTTTTTTAAATTTTATTGCAGGTCAACAAACTTTTACTGTTCGCTCAATTTGTAAGCAACACTGTCAATACGAGTATTTACGGGCTTATTCCATTTATTCTTTTTCAACTGGTAGCTGTAGGCTAGAAATAGTTGTTCATGTATTTTTGTAACTGATGAATTACATGATGAAATTATAGTGATATCCTGATTCGCTTCAAGAATGTATTCTCAGAAATGAAACTTATGCTCCTCCGCTATGATTTTGTATAGAAAATTTACATGGTCATCGTTTTATACGTCACGGTCTAGTTCGATGTGTTTCCGGCCTTGACATTTGGCATTGAATTTTTAAACAAATACAAATGAAATGGCCTGTTTATTGAATATAACGTTGAGGATATTATCATTTCGTTTTTCAGAACAGAGTAAAGTTAGATGTTCTGAACTACGCGCGATCGCGAAAGGGTTACCTTAATTTCGCATTGAATTTGACAACAAATGCAAATGAAATAGTCTATTGATTGAAAGTAACGTTAAGAATATTATTATTTCGTTTCTGAGAACACAGGAAAGTTTGATGTTCTGACGACGCGCGAGCGCGAATGAGTCAAATTGAGTCTTTCGACGGCGCGTGAGTCGTACAGGTTCATCGAAGAATCTCTGTAGTTTTCGGAAAAATTTTTTGGATGTGTTTATTACACATTTGTAGAAAATGTTTTGCTCTTTCGTTTGAGAGTAATTTGAAGTCAATAGGTGCATTCTTTCCAAAGTTACGATTGGGAAACTTAAGTGTTTTTAGTGCGCTCATGTTTGCAAGGTTTATCGAAGAATTTTTGTAACTTTCAGAATACTTTGAGGGTGTTGCTTATACTATCTAGATAGAAAATGTTTCGCTCTTTCGTTTGAGAACAATTTTAAGTTAATAGGTACATTCTTTCCAAAGTTACGAGTGGGAATCTGAAGTGTTTTTAACGCGCGCATGTTTGCAAGGTTTATCGAAGAATTTTTGTAACTTTTAGAATATCTTGAGGGTGTTGTTTATACTATATAGATAGAGAATGTTTCGCTCTTTCGTTTGAGAGCAATTTGAAGTTAATAGGTACATTCTTTCCAAAGTTACGAGTGGAAAACTGAAGTTTTTTTAGTGCGCGCTTGTTTGCAAGGCTTATCGAAGAATTTTTGTAATTTTCAGACTACCTTGAGGGTGTTGTTTATACTATATAGATAGAGAATGTTTCGCTCTTTCGTTTGAGAACAATTTTAAGTTAATAGGTACATTCTTTCCAAAGTTACGAGTGGAAAACTGAAGTGTTTTTAGTGCGCGCTTGTTTGCAAGGCTTATCGAAGAATTTTTGTAATTTTCAGACTACCTTGAGGGTGTTGTTTATACTATATAGATAGAGAATGTTTCGCTCTTTCGTTTGAGAGCAATTTGAAGTTCATAGGTACATTCTTTCCAAAGTTACGAGTGGGAAACTGAAGTGTTTTTAGTGCGCGCATGTTGCAAGGTTTATCGAAGAATTTTTGTAACTTTTAGAATATCTTGAGGGTGTTGTTTATACTATATAAATAGAGAATGTTTCGCTCTTTCGTTTGAGAGCAATTTGAAGTTAATTGGTACATTCTTTCCAAAGTTACGAGTGGGAAACTGAAGTGTAAAATCACGCGAGGTGGACTCAAGAAATTCTCCAGAAATTCCTGTACTTCTCGCAAAGTGTTTCTTGAAATGTCTCCGCTGCGGCCTGCCGGTGCTGAAAGCTTAGTAATTACTTTTCTAATCAAATATAATTGAACTGTGCCAAACCACTTCTTATTTATTTACCCGTAAGTTAAAATACGAGCATGGAAAGTGAGCAAATATTTCACTAACTAATTCATTTAATGATTGATTACATGCATACTTATAAACAAACGAATATTTCTATTACATAAAAAAGGATAAAAAGTTAAGAAATTATAGATATTTTTGCAGCAAACGCACACAAGCAATCTCTCTCTTCAATTGCCTTGTAGTTTTATGGCACATAAAGAGAGAAAATTACATGAAACAGTCTAAAACTTGTTCCTCAATGCGAGAATGTGAAAACTAAAAATGAGTAAGGGCCGTTTACACTAAGGAACATTTCGGCCGTGAGGCGTGACACGTGTGTACGAAGCTCACCACTGAGGCTCATATTTGTGTGTGTTTATACGAAGTTTCCTATTCGCTCTGATCGAATTCGCAATACGCGACACTCATGAGCCTCGTAACTACCGTGGCGAATAGAGAACTTCGTATAAACGCACGCAAATATGAGTCTCAGTGGTGAGCCTCGTCTACACGTGTCGCGCCTCACGGCCGAAATGTCCCCTAGTGTAAACACCTCTTAACTCGCGTACTGTTCGGTGTAACAATGAAAATAAAAACGTTCTTTAAGCGCAAGAGATAGCGTTATCAGGCTGTTTCATCTGTTTTAATCAGTTTCATTGCGTCACCTAAATTAATTACTTAGCAATGCTAAGTAATCAACTTATGATAAGCAGCACACATTTTTGCTCACCTAAAACAGGAAGATACGTACAAGTCTCATGCATGCCCCGAACAGTGATCTTATGTATACATGCGACAAGATTGATCACGTATTAAGTCGACTGCTCCCGCACATGAGACGGGTAGGATTTTAATGACTTACTAGGGGCATTACTATGCAAGAATAGATTGTGTTAATAAAAAATCAGCTTTAAATAATGAATTAAAACTCTACCCTTTAATCACCAAGTACACGCACATTACGTCGTGTCGCGATCTCCACAGCACCGGCTTGTCTTTCCCCATTAACTGCGATTGTTAAACAAAAGTTCAATATTCAACTAATATCTAAGGCAATTTTGTAAGCAATTTTAAAAATAGCAAATGTTTACTGATTTGTGCCTTGGTTCAGCCTTCAGTTCGTCTTGATTAAGTTTTCATGAAAATTGAGTGACTGAGGTTATCAGCATTATTAAAATTCCTCCGTAATCACAAGTGGATGACGTTGCGGTCAGTGTTGAAAAACAGGCCAGCACTAAGCCTGTGTGAAAGGTTTGTGTAAAAATAAATAACTGCTTTTTAAAAGAATGGAACGCCCACCTAAATTCAACTCAGGGGGCTCACATTTCCTTCTGGGGGTTCTAATGCCCTCAGATTCAATATTTCTATCCTCCTGATTTACTTATACTATATTTTACATTTTCAGATATAACTAATGAATTTTACTAAATTTTCCAAACAATTAAGTTGATTGCCAAATTTACTACATATGGTTCTCAGTTGAACGAATTTGTATCGTAAAGAAGTTTGAACGCCAGGCAAACAAAGTTAACGTTGTACAAGAGCAGTTTATTAGGAATTATTTAAACTATCACAAAGGTCTCACTGTCATTATATTAAAAAAATTTAATGATTAATTCTAGGCTCTTGGATTCAACGCTTCAAAATTTCAAGCGTCTTCTGTTGATATCTCCCCACACATGCAACGATTGTCATTGCTTATTGTTGCTGTGAGGGATAATTGCTTGCATTAATAAGTAATGAGAATTTCACTCTACTGAAATGAAGCACCTAAAACCCAGTTAACAAATTTTCGAGAGACAACACTGTCCTTCGTTTGCCAAGATAGGGAAGCAATCATTGGTTCACTTAAAAAGTTTTTAAAAAATCCATTTATCTATTACTACAACATAGCGACATAATTTAGCGACTAGTTAACAACCTCTGCATTTCGTGTGAAACGTTCATGGATCCGAAACTTCGCCGTGAGGGCTCAATGTGTTACTGTGATTTTTTTCATTTTTTACCACTAAAGTTTTTTTTATTACGCGTAAACCATATTAGCTGATTATATCATTGTCATTAGGTGATCCCCTAAATTCCCTAGACTAGGTGATCCCCTAAATTAGTCAATTTCATTTTCATCCCCTAAATATGTCAATTTCGTATTAATTTAACCTCAATTAGGTATCATGTCAGTAAACCTCAACGTGATGCTCGTCCAACCTGAATCTATACAAGTGTATAACAGATGTGCTTGTAAACATTTATGACAGCTGTGTGTGAACTTTTGAAACAACGCAATCAGCAATTTTTTACCTCCCAATGTTACTGTGAATTTTTTCTCTTCTTAACCACTTAAGTATTATTACGCGTAAACCATATTAGCTGATTATATCATTGTCGTTGTAATCTTCTTATAATCTGATAATCGCTTCTGCCCTCCACTGCCATCGTACAACCATATTAGCTGATTATATCATTGTCGTTGTAATCTTCTTATAATCTGATTATATCATTGTCGTTGTAATCTTCTTATAATCTGATTATATCATTGTCATTATAATCTATCAGCAATTTTTCACTTACCAATATTACTGTGAATTCTTCCTTATTTACCACTACAGTTATTATTACGCGTAAACCATATTAGCTGATTGTATCATTGTCATCATAATCTTTAAAACTTATTCCCTCTTGTATGTGAACTTATGAAAACGCCCTCAGCAATCTGTTTGCACCAATGTAGTGATATCGAACTCCAATATTATAACAAATAAATAATAGATGTGTGTGTAAACATCTATGACAACTGTGTGTCACATTTTGTAACATCGCAATTAGTAATTTTTCACCAACCAATGTTACTGTGAATTCTTCTCTATTTACCACTACAGTTATTATTACGCGTAAACCATATTAGCTGATTGTATCATTGTCGTCATAATCTTTAGAAATTTATTACCTGTTGTATGTGAACTTGCGAAAACGCCCTTAGCAATCTGTTTGCACCAATGTTGTGATATTGAACTCCATTATCACTCGCTCATGGACTGAGTTTGTGTGTACTCACGAAATCGCGCTAGATTTTTCTTTTTTACTCTATTCTCTCTTACTTAATAAGCTACTTTTTAGACTGAAATATCCCTTTAAGCTTGACTCTGTATTTCGTCTTAAGCTCTATAGTACCTAATTCTTACTTTTACTTATTTTAAATGACTGATCACCCTGTAATATTTGAGGAAATCGATCCAGATTTCAATCATTTGAACAGAATATATCCAAACCTAAACGACTCTCAAGAGTGTAGGTATACTAATATATCAGAATTCAACGAAACTATACGAATAACTGACCGAGATTTCTCACTCCTGTGTTGGAACTGTAGGTCACTCTATCCAAAATTGGAAGAGATACAATGTACTATTACTGAACTTAAATATAACCTAGACGTGATTAGCTTCACCGAAAGCTGGCTAGATGACTCGACTAAAGACATGATTCGATTTGAAAATTATCATAGTTACCATTCGCTAAGAAAAAACCAGCGGGGCGGAGGCATCAGCACATATATATCTAACCACATAGACTCGAGAACCATAGCAAGTGCAACCATGAATCAGGATCATATAGAATCACTCTTCGTTGAACTTTTTAGAGATGGTAAACGCATTGTGCTTGGAACGGTGTATAGGCCTCCTACAGCCTGTCCTATATCCTTCCTGAATGAATTGAATCGTATTATTTCTCAGTTCAACAGGCCCTTATACAATGACATAATAATATGCGGTGACTTCAATTATGATCTACTGAAACATGAAAGCCATGAACCAATCTCTAATTTCCTAACTACCTTTCAGTCTCAATCCTTCCTTCCGATCATTACAAAGCCTACACGAATAACCTCAGAGTGTGCTACGCTGCTTGACAATATCTTTATGACAGACCCTAGTGATTTTCTTGCTGGAATAATTACTTCTGACTTATCAGATCACTTCCCAGTTTTTCTTATTAAGAAAAATGTCTATATTGCTTGCACCAAGGCACGGGCTGAAACTTACTCATATCGTAAAATAAACGAATCAAATCTTGAAGAAATGCGCACCGTTCTAGAAGAATCAATGCCTACATTGCACATCTCTCAACAAAACAATAATACTACGAGCATTGATGAAGCAGTAGTAAAGTTGACTGAAACTATAATGACCGCATACAATCAGTGTTGCCCAATTGTAACTCGTACAGTTACCCCGAAAAATAAACATAAGCCCTGGATTACCAGAGACATCGTGATAAATATAAAGAAACGTCAAGCGTACCTAGCCCTCCTTTGCGAAGGACGAATATCTAGAGAAACATATAACCGATTTAGAAACTATGTAACAAACCAGATAAGAACATCAAAAAAGAACTACTTTACGCTCAAGTTTACTCAATTCAAAACTGACGTTAAAAAGATTTGGCATCTCCTTAACTCC
Organism: Morinoia aosen; assembly: GCA_030386875.1. NCBI lineage: Eukaryota > Metazoa > Arthropoda > Malacostraca > Amphipoda > Talitridae > Morinoia > Morinoia aosen. The sequence continues at coordinate 51,252,345 of CM059564.1, forward strand.
TGCTGTAAACCGAATAATGCCGATAAAAAGAAAATTGAATATGTTGTTCAAGATAATGTAAAATATCATGAGAAGAAAGAAATTGCTAATCTCTTTAACAACTTCTTCGTAAACGTAGGGAAAACAATAGCTGATGGTATTCCAAGTGAACCTACTGATCACCTGGAATTTATGGATCATATTCGAGAACCCAACTCCTTTTTCTTTACGCCTACAAACTCCTCCGATGTAATTACGTGCATAAACAACATGAAAAATAAATCGAGTGGGTTACAAACGTTTCCGACTAAAGTACTTAAAGTTATTGCTGACATTGTAGCCCCACTGATATCAAATATTATTATTAACCAGTCTCTCTTACTAGGCACTTTCCCGAACTCCCTCAAAGTTGCTAGAGTAACCCCTATCTTTAAAAGTGGTGAAAAAACCTGTGTAAACAATTATCGACCTATCTCCATTCTACCAATTATTAGCAAAGTATTCGAAAAGATTGTGTATAAAAAAGTGTACTCTTATTTTGAACAAAAATCATTTCTTTACGATAAACAATACGGTTTTCGCTCTAAAAAATCAACAACACAGGCTATATTAAATCATTTACAATTCCTCTATTCTAATATAGATGAAGGAAAGCCTGTCTTCTCTGTATTTCTTGACTTCCGAAAAGCATTTGATTGTGTGGACCATAAAATACTATTATCGAAACTACACTGTTATGGCATTCGAGGGATTGCCCATGATTGGTTCAGATCATACCTAATAAATCGGAAGCAATACGTTGTCATTGACGACGCAAAATCAGACCCACAGACAATTAGCCATGGAGTTCCACAAGGATCTGTTCTCGGGCCTCTCTTGTTTCTGATTTTTATCAATGATATTGTAAAATCTACATCATTCTTCAAATTCATACTTTTTGCCGATGACAGTACGCTTTCTGCGGTCCTTCCGAACCAAAATCCTGCTATGATTGTGGAGAGTATAAATACTGAACTTCACAAGGTTTCATCGTGGCTCAAAGCTAATAAAATAAGCCTAAATATCGATAAAACAAATTATATTACTTTCTCATACAAGAAAGATGTATCTCTCCCATGCATTAAAATTGGCGAAGGTGAAATCGAAGAAACCAACTCATGTAAGTTTCTGGGCATCATAATAGATAAACATCTGACCTTCAAAGAGCACATCACTCATACTAGTTCTAAATTATCAAAATCCATCGGAATCCTAAATAAAGTTAAAAATTTTCTGCCTGAAACAGCTTTACAAATGCTCTACCGAACGCTCATTTCTCCATACTTGCAATACGGAATAGAAGCATGGCACGGAACTGATAGAAATAAAACCAACAAAATTTTTACTCTGCAGAAAAGGGCTGTCAGAGCGGTAAAGAACCTAGAATATAATGCTCACACAAATGATTCTTTCAAAAATTTACAAATACTTAAACTTTCGGATCTATACAAAATCTCCATCTGTAATTTCATTTACAAAACATTAAGAAATGATGGCGACAATAGCCTAAGACAATTATTGACTGCGCAAACTGGTCATCACGACCATTTAATCCGAAATAGAAGTAAATTCATGCTTCCTTATTATTCAAAGGCCAGGTCGCAACACAGTATTCTCTTCGTTGGAACCAAAACTTGGAACTCTATACCTGCAGAGATCCGTGAATGTAATTCGTACAAAGTATTCAAAAGACATCTTGAGTCTCACTTCCTATCAGAATACTAGTAGTGTAAGATCACCGTGTCGAAATCTTGCCTCCTACATGTAACTAATGATAATGTCATAATGTAACTTGCCTTGTGTACCATAACCAATCTTCTCTCTGCTCTTGAATCGTTTTATCGATCATACTGTTAAATATAGCCGACTTGTAAAATATCGAGTTAATCATCTCAATGATCAGTCTAATGCGAAACTAGGTTAAGTGAACTAGGTTAAACTTTTGTACACCCTAGAATAGCGTGATGGTAGGATGCCCTAGAAGTCGCTGAACTTATTCGGGCCCACAGGTAGCTATACTCAAATTTGACCATTGTACTAGACTTAAGTAAAACTCTACCTCTGTATCTCCTGTGGTAAATAAATTGTTTAAATTGTTTAAAATTGTTTAAATTGTTTAAATGTCTCATCATCATGAAAAAACGGACTTTGCAATAATTCTCCACTCAATCTAAGTGTATGAAGTGGGTACCAACTTGACTGGGATAAACCGTCATGGTTATAATTATAAACTATTTAATGAACCAACACGTTTAAACAATCGAGGAATTACGCATTCCTTTAAAATTTTAACTAAATTTTGTTTTGCAAGAACAATCAAATTCAAGAAAATAGCTGAAGACAGTAATAGGTTTGCAAAAAAGAAAGAAATAAACATAAAGAAAAACATGGTCCTTACAGAAGCCAGATTCATACATATTCTACTTTAAGATACGAAAGGTCTACCTAACCTTCAGCTCGGGACTTCTCATCTTTCCTCGTGGCAAGAGCAAATTACGAACAATACTTATTAGGTATATCTTAAAAAAGAATTTCACTGTCCTACGAAAGCGGTCAGCAGCATTCATTTTATGCAATCGAAGTATGTCAACTCTGGATACCCACCCATATTTCGAGGCGAAAGCTGTACATCCGATTGCTGAACTGTAACAAAATAATAACCTTTCAAGCTTATTTTTTTCATTAACTTTTACAACTCCCCATCAAATTTTTTTCGTTAATTTGAAATTATATTTTTAGCTTTTTATAAATGGGAAGGAAATCCAAGCTTATCGAGTTTAATGATTAATTGTGAATACTTTTCTCTCATTTTTTTCAAAGTTTTCCTTATTCCTGTTTTTATCAATTTCCCATGTTTCAAAATTACCTAAACATCTGTTTACGCTCTTACATTTACACCCGCAAGATGCTAGATCAAGCCAAGAACCTCTTTATCAATCGGGCGTGTATATCGGCGCCCCCAAGGAGTCACGAAGACAGTTAAATTCGTTCACGAGATAAAACGATCCGCTAACTCCAAGCATGAACCCAAGAACGGGAAAAATGAACGTAGCTCCAAGAAAAAGGTAAGAAACGCACTGAGAGATCCATTTGTTTGAGAATGGTGTGTATGATGAATTAAGCCAGGTTATTATAACCCCGAAATTCACAAATGTTATGTACCTTTTCATGAGCCAAAGCGAAGGGTTTCTGCTTTTACGGAAAAATCATCGTTGCCATGATTGTGTACTAAAACACCCCATCAAACATCCCGCGCCAATGACAGAAAATGTAGAACTTGCATTCGATGTTATCCTCGCAGCAACCCTTACAATTTCCAACATTAGTCGTAACCAATTAGTATCAACGTTCCGTTATTACAGACCGAACGCAATTAAATCTAATCTGCGTATTGGCGTGGCTCGCTCGTAATCTCTGAACAGTTGGTACAGCTCGATTAGAAATGTTGAGGCGTTATCACTAATCTGCCGAAAGCGATATCTCCGCTAAATTTAGATATCATACCAGGCAATAATCAGGCTATATAAATCTTTCTTCCGCAAGCCTTTTCCCCATCTAAGTCGTGGATAGGAAGATATTTATTACTTTTAGGCTAAATATTTCAAGTGAAAGAATAATAAGATTGCTGATAATGTCTGGATTATTCTGTTCAGTGAAAATTTGGGGTCACAATTTATGGACTGCTCTCAAGGTTAACCGCTTAGCTGCTACGTCAATTATCACGAAGCCAGTAAAATAAAATGCTGAAGTTGGCGCAGCTTGCTTCGATGATGAAAGAAGCGGTATGCATCTGTATTACACATTAAAGGTGAAGTGATAATGAATACATGGCTAGGGCTAATCAAGAGTTCTTGTTTTTTGATGTACACCGACGAGCAGACACGATCAGCCATCGCTTTATTGGTAGGATCCCTGCATCATTGCAAGACTGTCGTAACTCAAATTTCGTGATCTTTCAGAAGCATTTCAAAGTATCTAAGTCATATAACTTGAATAATTTTTCGTATATCGACAAAACTTATCGGGTTTAGGTAAATAGGGCTCCACTTGATTAATAAACAAAACAGATGCAGAATTAATTCAGCATTCTTAATATAAGCATTGTAATTCTATTATTGAAATTTTTGAGTTTTGAGTCTTGCAACGATGCAGCGTTATCTTCGAGATACGCTGAAGGACAATCCCACAACAACACATCTTCATCGAGAGAAATTAGTCAATTTCAGGGGTTCTATATCACTTAAAACCTACATATTCTCTGCACACCTGGACGCCGTACTATGCTTTCCTCTCACTCAATCAACCTTTAACCCGTCTCCACATGGTCGACCTACCAAGAGGTTTGAAGAAAATGGGTCAACTGTGCAACTTACTGTACATTCATTAATCATGTTAGAAGTTTCATTGGGGGTTCATTGTAAAGAGAGAGAGTTGCTCTTTCTGTCAATGGGGAAAAAAATACTGCTACCCCAATGAAAATCTACGAAATTCGAGTTTTTATTTCTGTAAAATACAAAAAACAGAAATCAGAAAATCACTGGCCATTTTTTATTTATTCCACTTTTATGGTTTTTTATGATGCATTTTCATAGATTCAGAGTTGCTGAATCTTGTGGTATGTGAATTTTTTTTCAGGTCCAATAGTTCCGGAGTTATGTGCACTATATGTAAAACACAGTTTTTATTTTTAGTTCATTTTATGTACAGGCTGTTATCAAGCAGTTTCATTGTTTGTAAAGAGTTTGATATGCACAGAGCTTTTCCTCCTGAATACAATGGTGGTATTATTTTTTGAGTAGGAGTAAATCTGCGGATTTGGACTCCCATTTTTGGAACAAAAAACATACGAAAATAAAAATGATGGCTACCTTCTTAGAAGCAGAGTGTGTGCTGGTATGCCTCAGCTACACTGCTGGCCTTCTAAGAGGTTGTGCAGCGCCGGTAGCTACACTCCAGACTGAGCAGAAGAATTCATACAGATTTGAGCTTGATACCTCTCCTTCCCTGTTCCTTCCACCTAATTTTACCTTACACCAATGAATAGCGCTCAACGAGACGCTTAAGACCATATATGGCAACCCTAGGTTTGCTGATGTGAAACATGTGCTAGCTTTGCCGACCTTCTAAGAGTCCAGGACGTGGCGACGGGTTAAGTCAATCTTAGACAAACACGCTCAGCTTCCTAGAACAGAACTCGTACAACCAGACGTAGCCCGTGTATTCTTTTCGCATACCAAGCCGCCACTCTCACCGTCGGTGACATCTAGCGTAGATTTGTCTGTCGTACTAGTATAGTAGTTAGTTCAAGGCTCCATTTGCATTGTAATATTTACACAGAAGAAAGAGAAGGCAGCATCAAGCTGAACTGAGGAAAGAATATTATCTGCGTACAAGAAGTTCCCACTTAGGATACGCTGAGCTAAGGAACAAGTTAGGAAGGAAAAGGAGATAGCAAAGAATACACGAAAACTGATAGAAACAGAGTGGACATGAAGTCTCGGAGGCCCATCTATAGCACAGCTAACCTAACAGTACCTCTCCGTAACACTTTGACTGCAAGTCTGCGACTACTAAATATTAAGTTTAATACCGAACTAATATTTAAAGTCAATTGTAGTTAACTATTTTGAAAAAACCAAACATGAACTGGATCGTGCCTTCATTTACCTTCGATTAAGGATTTATGAAATTTGAATTTGCGACTACTGGTCGGTTAGCGGCATTATGAAAATTACCTCCGTGTACCACCTGTGGCGCACGTCGCAGTCAAAGTGTTAAGGTGCAATCCCCTATAAGATGGGATAGACCAACCTTAATGACCAAAATCTCTCGTATATCTTAGGAGTCGTACACATTCCTTCATTCCCTCATTTGAATGATACACCAAGACGACATTCAGAACATTTCACCATCTCCATGTTGCGTTTTATTCTTTCTATGAATACTAGATGTTAGTTTAAGCCTCCTCAACCGCAACGAAGGCGTTCCAAAGAGAGGAAGGCACCAGTAAGTATGGACTAGAGGAAACGTAGAATCTATACACAAAACTCATGGAAAAAATATATTGAAAAAGGAGTTTATGAAAGAAGATAAAAATTGAAGTAAGTAGCAGGTGTTGAAAACAGGAAAGCAGTGAACCGAAAAAAGATGGTCTGTAACAAAACAAAAACCTATTTCATTTCAACAATAGGAAGGCCTAATTAATCTTTAGCTTAGGACCTCATATTCCCTCTAGGAGTGATAATGATACACTAGTTTTATCCCTCCAAGGGATTATGCGTATATTAAAACTTACCATATATACTGCATTCAGTTCAAATTTAATTTCATTATCTCAAAATTCTTTACGTCAAGATTACAGCAACTATCACAAATGGATGAAAAGTAATTCTGATAGCCTCTCAAAAAAAAAAAAAAATGGCTACCCGAGTAATGCAGTAAAATTACAATTGTCCAGAAATACTACTCTAACTGTTTTCTGGGAACTACAGAAATTCATCAATAAGCCTTTCCGACTCCGCTCAGTAAAAACTTGAGTTGACCCGGTTTTAACTTTTGAAAGAATGCACCCAACGACTTCAAATTACTCTCAAATGAAAGAATGAAACATTTCACTTTCCATATTGTACACACGACTCTAACTGTTTTTTGGGAACTACAGAAATTCATCAAAAAGCCTTTCCGACTCCGCTCAGTAAAAACTTAAGTTGACCCGGTTTTAATTTTTGAAAGAATGCACCCAACGACTTCAAATTACTCTCAAATGAAAGAATGAAACATTTCACTTTCCATATTGTACACACGGCTCTAACTGTATTGTCCAGAGATACTACTCTCATATTAAGATTTTTGGGAATTATTAAGATTTTGGGAAAATGCTTCACTTTAGGAAAAGTCAAAAACCTGCAGTGAAATATCTTATATACTAGTAGTGAAATATTTATATCTTATATAATACGATGTGTTGCGAGGCCAGTTATAGGTAAAAGCGCGAAAAACTGCGATAGACGTTGGAATGTATAAGCCGTTAAGCCGGCCGTCGCTTGGGCATGGGAACAGGCCTCGCACGAAGGCGCGATACGAGGGTTGGCCTTAAACAAAAGCCGCAACATCTACACCAATGAACGCTTGCCAAGCGATCACACGAGAAGGTGTGGCACAAGAAAGCGGGCACCTAGCCAATGAAATTTCGAGACGTCAGGACAAGGAAGAATTCCTCCAATCAGCTGTAAAATGCTGTCATTGTAACTGCGAATATTCGTGAACATTCGAGAAGGATCCGAGACGCGCATATATAAGGAGGGTAGATGAAGACTCGAGAGGGATTTTTGAACGCACGAGAGAGCACTGCGCACGACGTCTGAGGGTGCACTACACAGCAGGTCGGCATAGCCGACTTGCCTTCTACCAAGCTGCAATTTGAAAGTTAATAATTCGAAGTGCAAGAAACAAAGTTGGACGTCGGCAACCGGTGAACACCGTCTCCCAAAAGAAACCTGATCGAAGTAAACCGGCCTCGCAGCGGTGATTCAAATACCTTTGCATCGGGGACCGAGCTCACAGACAACTGCAGCATCAAGATTTGGAGCCACGCAAGCGCCAACATTGCGAGTATCAACAGTCAAGTTCGTTCACCAACGATGCGAAAATCAGCGCACAAAACTACAGTGAATTGGCTCACCAACGCCTCAAGGAATCCTGGGCTGAACGAAACTCTAAAGCGATTCCAGGCATCATGGCAGCAGTGAATACGAGTTATAATACCGGCATCCCAAGATGGAGCGGTGGAAGGTACCACTGCAGCACGTTCACGAGACATCAGCACAGGACAGCAGCCATTCTAAGCTACGACGTGGAACATCAGCAGTGAGCAATGGCATCGGCAGTGAATATCCATCAGTGAATCATTTATTATCAAAAGGGCGAGTGTTGTATAGTTGCGAGAGCTCTTTTAGGTGGTGATTGAAGTTCAATTTCAGATGTAGATCAGCACACAGAAAAGTGCTTCTCAAAGTATCGCGAAGAATCATCTAATTTATAGGCAATCGATTTCCTGTGTTTGTTGAGTCGAGAATCGACTTCCTGTTGTATGATTCGACACCGTGTCACAAATTCCAGGTTAAATCGTGATGTGTTATTCTCGCAAATATTATGATTTGTGTTACTGTGGAGCCGGCAGTCTGTGTATGCGTAAATCGTTGTCTACGATGGAGTATTGGTAACTTGAATTCCCGGTAAGCATCACATTATATCGTGTCATGTTTAGAGTCTTAAAAACGGTAGAAATGTGTGTGCCTTTCATTAATGCAGTTGTGCCCTTTCAAATCATTTTGTTTCAATGCCTTGTATGACTTGATCCACGTGTTTTTCCCAAAATAAATTCATGTAAATCTTCAATCCTTTTATTCTCCATGTCTGGTATGCAGGTGTACGCAAGCATAAAGGATAATACTATAACATGTGTGGGGGTTGCAATTCCCTCAGCGTATGGGCAAGGGGAGGGTCCTAAACCCAACCCCTTCTCCGTATCGCAACACAATGCATAACGAAGACCATGATGCTCAAACTTCTTTCTTATTGTTTCTTTTAAATAGAGTTCGTCGAAGGCTGGAAGCAAGCAAGATTGAATCACAATTCAAGGAAAACCAAGACGGTGTGAAATAACAATTTACTTCATCAAAACGTTAACTCATCCCGTTGCATTCAGAAAAAAATAAGATCAAGAAACGGAGTCGGCGGAGAATATTCCAAAGCACAAATGGACTTGCGCGAGTATAGCAGCTCGGGAAAGCGAGCAGCGCCATCATGAAGCACACGACATTTAGCAAAATGTACACAACTATTTAAACAACTAAAGGCTACATGTGTTAACCTTCCATGAATTAATTTAGTTGAACTCCGACATCAATGAAAAAGACATGGTACGAAAAGTGGTACGTACAGGGTAGGCCAGAAGTGACTGACCTTTTTAATTTGGTAGCTGAGTAAATAGTATACCGAAATTACCCATAAAAAATTAAATCTTTGAAATAAAACGAAGTTTTCCTTTTATTGCTACATTTTAAAAAGGTCAGTTACTTCTGGCCCACCATGTATGACAATAATCGCAAATTAATTTCACATGAAATTAAGATAGAACACGAAATGAATGGAATTTTAATGAGTTTGGATTGAACCGGATGCGATAACTTGCTGAGTATCATATTTGTTAACATGAGAATGAGAGGGTCTATTTCATTATTCTTTGGCTAATTCAAGTTCACATTCAAGGAAAAGCATGCCAAGTGTTTTAACTCCATATTGTGAAGTATACACTAACAATTTTACAAAATTTTGAACTCCCTGACCTAGAATTTGACCGTGCGACTTAGAAAAGTTTAAAAATCTGACTACCAAGATTTTGATGAGAATTTGACACGAATGACTCGTTTGAAGGGAGATAATTCTACCCCTGTATCCACTCCGTAGCGCACGAGTCCACGATATGGAGCAGTTTGAATGTCTAATTTTTACTGGGACAGAACGTTGAACGGTGGCAAGAGCATGCCCAGCCCATCAATCCTGAAAGTTGTTTTGATAATTAAGTTTTTGGAAGCAAGCGCTCTCGCTTCAAACCGGACTAGAGGAGACTCCAACGTCCTCGGGCTAATGATAACCAATACAATAAATAATGTGTAGATGTTGGCTAGCCTTGACACCAAGACATGGCTCACGTTTCCCAGTTGGTTCCTCTGACATCGGCGCAACCGAAGAATTGGCATCTGTACAGTAAGGCTCTTAAAGTTAAATATAAGGATAGCATTCAATTGTTTTGTACGTCTACCATAGTAAACATAGCTTACAGTCGAAGCCTAGTTAGTCAAAAATAAGAGCTCTTCTACATATTTCCTTCGGGTGAAGTATATTGCCCCTTGCTTTGCTAGATATTTACATTATTCATTACACCTTAAAATTTCTGAACATGGGATTAGTCCCTACATTTAAAACCTTCAACATATGAAGTGTTAAGGACATGGCTTATAAGCTACAGGCAACGTAAGCAGCCGTTCGAGCAAGGGATGAGCATTGGTCAACCTACAGTTCAGGACTCGGCAGCCTTTGACCTGATATTCAAATGACTGGTCACTGTTAGCTATCAGAGTAACTTCCTCTGGCTCACTTGGCTACTCAACGTGTTGTTTCTTTCAAGTCAAAATCCCCAGTTTTAAAGTTTTTCTGTCCATTCAAATATGAGGATTTGGGCAGTAAAATACAACACATATTGTAGTGAAGTACTATTGGGAGAACGTACCCGGTGAGCTGCACAGATTCGTCGCGTCACATCAGTTGATCATAAAGTCGACTTCTGACAAATCCCACAGAACAGTAAACCAATAATTATTAACCCCACTTCCTGGATTACAAAATTAACTAGTTTTTGCTGATCCTACAAAAAGAAAATCGCAAAAAAGTGAAATTTCACAACTGATGATACAATAAATTTCTGCTTCACGGCATAAGGTGAAAAAACCAAGGAGGGACGTTACATGGAGGGCTGTAACACCACGCGCGGTACAGATAATGAACAGTCACAATCTGACAAGTTAGCAGCAATTGAAATGAAGCTAACCATTTCAAATTGTAATTGTTCACGAGAATCAAGCGCCGCGCGTGATGTTACAGCCCTCCACACAACATCCCTTCTTGGTTTCTTCACCTTATGCCGCGAAGAAGACATTTTTTTGCATCATCAGTGGGGGGATTTTACATTTTAGCGATCTTCTCTCTGGATGATCAGCGAAGTACTAGTTATTTCAGCAAACCTAATTATCATTAATGCTGAATCTAAATGAAATGCAACCCAGAGCACAATTAGCCACGCTTGGTGTACATAGCAATTTCTCCTCTGCGCATTTACAAAATTATGAATGAACATACAGGAGAAGACCTGAAAAACGATAAAAGGACTAATGATATAACAAGGAATTTACAACTTAAGCAGAGTAAATATTTTCGAAGGAAGGTAACTAGAAGAATGAAATGGACGACACTCACTCAGCGGTACATAACAATTCCCGTTTTGCATTATACTGATGCGTATGAACGCACCTGTTTGTATGTCCGCTCCTCCGAAAACCAAAGCACATCCGAAAGCACGAAACTAAAATTAATAGTACCATTAAAATTGGTGATATGAACAGTAAAAATTCTCTGCAAGTAAAATAGTCGAAAAACTGTCGATGAAGGGAGTTGAGCTGTCGACGAATTTCGCATTAAAAACGTGAGTACCTTTATTATTGAACTATATATGATGTAATTATTATTTTCCATTGAATCTTGGGTTTTTTTATTTCCTTATTTTCCTGCCGGTGCCGACATGGCAGGCGTTGACCATGGAGGCGAAGTGCAGGGAGTTGAAGGTCTCATTTATGCAGGCGTCGAGGGGACATATGTTCACCAGCCTCAGGGTCTTCGAGTTGCCTCCCAGTGACGGCTGCAGCACGTGCGTCAACTTCGGGTTGCGGTAAGGCACGTGATGTTGCTGTAATGCGATGAGTGCGTCACCAAAACGAATCAATTGACACAGCCTCAAATTAAATACTTAACATTGAATTTTTCATGCTTCACCAAAACATCTCCAACAAATAAACAGCCTCAAGTGAAAAATTCTGATTAACTTTGAATTTTTCCCATTTGAGAACGATGAAAATATTAAGCGCGCAAACTGCTTGCTTACTGTAGAAGGGAAAAATAACGTACACGCGGGTCGCGGTCCTTTGTCAAAAGGTATAATTTCTCTGCCATTTAGACCGTCATTACAAACTCAGTCTGAGTGCATGACGAGGAGCGAAAAATATCCAACGGTAACACGACCCGTAATGGGAACGGTAAGCATAAATGGGTCAAATGCACATGGGAGGCTATATGGACATGTAGTAACATAAATAGGGAAAAAAGATAAAATTACAATGGGAAGAAAAGATAGAAACCTGAATAGGAAGAAAAGATAGAAATCAAAACAGGAAGAAGACATGGAAACCACAATAGGAAGAATAAAAAGAAACTAAAATAGGAAAAAGAAACTAAAATAGGAAGAAGAGATAGAAACAAAAGTAGGAAGAAGAGATAGAAACATAAAAAGGAAGGAGAGATAGAAGCCAAAAGTGGAAGAAGAGATAGAAACCAACATAGGAAGAAAAGAAATAAGCCAAAATAGGAAAAAGAGATAAAAAATAAGACTGGAGTACAAAATTAGCAAAGGAATAGTAACATACAGCAGCTCTAGAGACCACCCCACCTTTTGGCCGAGCGCCATGATGACGTTGCCGAGGTTGCTAAGGCTTTTATTTATGTTTTGCGTCTCTGTGAGACGCGCACTCGGCAACCCGGACTCCTTCTGGCGCTCCGAACCCAGCCAGGTCAACCAGGTTGAGGCTCCCTGCAAATACGCAGTAACTACTAAGCAAAGTGGGAATGTTACACAAGGGTCACACTCCCTGTAAATCCATAATTTACAATAACTAATAAGCAAAGTAGGAAGGTTACTCACTGCAATCTAATGGCTAAGAGTGCTCGTCTTCTTGTGCAGAAGGTCGTCGGTTCAAAATACTCCGCATTACAGACATGATGTATTTTCCCATTGGGTAAAGGAAGAGAGTTAGCCCCACTCATGAATATGAAGTGGACATCTAGTCCGAGAATAACCGTCAGTGTGTCCTGATATATATTACATGGCTATAATTAAGATTATTATTATTATATAAGAAAGTTTTAGCCTTCCTTAACCACGACAAAGATGTTCCAAGAGAGGAAAGAGGAAGGCACCATTTAGTGTGGAGTTGAGGGAATGCGGAATCTATGCACAAGGTGCACAGCAACAGTAAGCTAGGAAAGAAGTTCATGAAACAAGAAAAAAAATGAAGAAGAAAGTAGTAGGTGCTGAAAAACAGGAGAGCATTGAACCGAAAAAGATGGTCCGTAACAAAACAAAAACCTATTCTATTTCAACAAAAGGAAGCCTACCTAACCTTTAGCTCAGGCCCTCACATAGTCCCCCTGGGAGCGCTAATTCCCATAGATACAATACCTGCATCCCCCTGAGGGGGCTATAATTAAGAAGAAAACCCTATTAATATTTTACGAACTACATTAGTTTAAAATATCTTTCAAAAAGTCTTTGGATTCTAGCATAACCAGAAGAAATATTAGCACTTCAAGCCCGCTTACATTTGAGATCTGGTCTGCGATAGTTTATTGAATAGCACTTACTCACAGCACAAGAACAGCACTACACTACCATTAGCAACGCGAAGTAATGCGTTAAATTACCTCGCACCTTCCATGGGTATTTTACAACTAATTCAACACCGGATGTAGGTAGCAAACAAGAAGTTACACTATAACGCCAACCGCAATAAGTGTTAACTTCACCTAAAAATGTGGGGAACGCAAGAGTAATTTAGATTTTCAACACTCTGTTGGTGCATTTTTCTCAGCAGCGTTGTCACAAAAAAAAATATTTTCCTCATCATGGTGATCACAAACTTCAATCCATTTAAATATGGTGAAAAACACCCACCGACGCTATCACTGGAAGCAAAAATAGAAGTGGTAACTAGCAAGTTCTAAAATTAAATATCGGCCATCAGAATGTCCTACAGCTACCTTGCAGTGAACACTAGAAAATTGTTAAATTGAGCTAAATCAACCATGTAAATTCCCTAGAACCATCCTGGACCGGGCAGAAGCAGTAGTCACCCATCACACAGATTAGTCTAGATTAGTCGTTAGTTTTAGCCTCCCTACCCAGCAACAATTGCGATCCAAAGAGAGGAAGGAGGAAGGCACCATTTAGTATGGAGTTAAGGAAACGCGGAATCTACGCAGAAAGGCATAGAAACAGTAAGTTGGGAAAGAAGATTATGAAACAAGATCAAAGTTGAAGAAGAAAGTAGTAGGAGCTGAAGAACAGGACAGCAGTGAACCGAAAAAAGGTGGTCCTTAACATAATAAAAACATTTTATTTCAACAAAAAGAAGGCCTACCTAACTCTCAGCTCGGGCCCTCACATTGCCCATCACACAGAACAAAGTGTCAAGGTTTCGAGAACTGACTCGGTGCCACATTTGCCTCACAGCAGGATAACCTCCCGGTTTTGACGGACACACACATGCCACACCCACCCTGCGTGACGGTGCCCGTGTTGGCATGGGAGCCAGAGAGCACCATCCTGAAGATTGAATGCGACCTGGAACTTGCTTCGTTCCTGCTGGTGGCCGCCACCGCCCGGTGCTGCTGGGCTGTGCGCAGCAGCACGTAAATCTCACTACGCTCCCTCACGCCCACAACCTCAATGGATAAATCACATTAGTTAGATTCAAAATCCCTAACCACAACAAAGGTGTTACAAAGAGAGGAAGAATGAAGGCACCATTTTGTTTGGAGATAAAGGGACGCAGAATATATGCGTGACTTGTATCGCCACGTATGATTTCCAGGGCATAGAAACCTCAAGTTTAGATGGTTCTAAGACCAAAATGTTTTAATGAATTGATACTATTTTAAGTTCTCTCTAACTATAACTTAGACAAACGGCCCATCATCTAGAACAGATGATGAAAACAGTAAGACGAAACATTGTGTCGTGAAATACGAATGTAAAAAAGAAATATTTCCACTTTTGCCACTCGTAACTCGGACAACTTTTTAAAATCGTTCAAAAGATGACACAAAAATATTAAATTAAAAGCAATATTCGATGAAGTTTTAGGTCAAGTTTTGAAGAAACAACCAAGCCTGTTCTTGAAGAAGCAACCAAGGAAGAGGCTCACTTTAAGACTGTCATAACCGTTCAATAGAGGACATCAATACCTGAAATTAAAGAGGTTTTCATAGGATTTTAACCTTGTAGGATATAGAAGAAGAAAGCAAGCAAGAACAGATTTTTGGAATCGTTCAGAAAAAGACATTAAACCATGGAATTGCAGCCACATTCCGTGGCGTATTATTACCCTTTTCTTCAATATATATTTTCAGATAAAGTTTTGTAGAACAACGCAAGCAAGCGAGTGAGTGAGAAAGAAAAAGAGGCAGCTCACTTTGAGGTTGGTGACGTGAGTGTGCGGAGATTTGGGGTCCGTGAACTTGACTTCGTAAGTCAGGTTCTTGGCCTCCTCGGGTGTCGCCAACCCGGGTGGCCTCCTCGGGTGCGGCCAACTTTGATCGATTCGTTATATACTTCCAGGAAGCTCGCCTCCATCTTGAACTCCCAGCCCTGCTCGCATGACATGCCTAGTGAATATCTACTCGAATTGTCCCCAGCTTGCACGACATGCCTAGTGAAAAGCTACTCAAATTGTCCCCTGCTCGCACGACATGCCTAGTGAAAAGCACTCAAAATTTTCTTCACATTTTTGTTCCTTATATTTTTTTAGCTTACAATTTAATACATGTGACGACTATCTTCCTTCTGACGTTCTGCAATATCCAGCTAATCATTTGCAGTGCAACTTTAACCCGTTGTGAACCTTCTTAATGAGCTACATCTTTATGGGAAAATATTAATTTTGCATTAAATAAAATTACATCATGTTTGCTTTGCACTGGACTAGATAGACCAGCCGAAGGATGCATTTTATGTCTTTCCTCTCCGTTTTTGTGCAAGCATCAAACTAGACCGTCATGGTACCTATGTGTGTGTGTGTATCAATTGCATACATTCTGCACCATATTACAAAAATAATGTGATTTTTTTCTAATATGAAACCCTTATAGAGCACTCATGTCTTCTTTCTTATTCACGTCCACAAATGTTCTTGTTAAGCTAGTGTAGTGCACATTATCATACCAACTCTTACGCTCTAGAGTATATTACAACAACCTCACCTACGATTTTCTGTACTTGGGAACCGTTGTATAAAAATAGTTTTCATGTTTCTGACTCAGGTAGACTGTTTCGTGCCACTATTTTTAGGACTGAAATTTCATGAAATTCACGCCGTGACAAAAGATATTTTCTCCGAGTTCCTTGATTGGGATGCTGGTTTATACCGACTGGTGTATGCTGATATTTGCGCACATGCTTACTTGTGTATGAGTGCGCATGCATGCTGTGTGCGTAGATGGGTGAATGTGTCACTACGTAATACTTCGTTTCTCTTCTTTATTGTAAAGCATTTATAAACAAGATGTGTATGCATAAATTTGTTGCACGATCACCCACATATGATAAATAAGACGCTTATCAACCAATGATCTTTTCGCTACAATATTTAATTAAACATCGCTTCGATATTCCCGTAGAAATTGTGAGCGGCAACACCTACTGAAAAAGTTGTCACGAACTTCCTTTGGTCATTATCCTATATATCAGTATATCGCACATCATTTTGTAGAACGTAGATGTATTGCGATTGCCTAGATGAATAGGTATGTATTCATGTATGTGTGCGTGTTGGACGTATGTATACGCGTAGGTATGTATGTGTATGCATATGCGTATGTATTTACATGTACATATGCACATATATGTGTAACGCGTTGACAACTGACAATTTAACTGAAGATACTGGTCCTTTTTTGTTTCACTCTCAACTTGTGACAATACCTAACTCGTCGTCTCTTTATTATTGTAGAGCATCCATGTAAAAAAAACAAATTCGTTGTGTGATCATCCAATTATATTCAAATAAAACGCTCATCAACTAGTGACCGTTATGTTCAAATTGTCTAATTAGAAATACAAAACTAGTAATTTTCGTGGTCCTCATGCGTATTCATATATATATAAATGTTTTTTCTCGTGCTTCCTTGAAATGAGATTTTTGAACAATCGGCCATAACAAGCGATTGATATGTTATTTCCTGGCGTCAAGAATTGCGTAGTTTTATGTCGTAAACTTTCAAAAGTTTCTCACCCCACTATGAAAATGCATCATCCATGAAATTGTGTTCTCTTACAATTATCATTGCCAGTATTGTTGGCGTGGCCCCAAATACGGTTTTTGTTTTGTCTGTAATATCCAGCATGCATTAGCCTGAATGCATTTTGTTCTCTTCTATCTTTTCCAGTGATTCTTAATGTTAAGTATAGAGATAAGAGTTAAATGTATGTTTTTACGTGTTCATTGGTTGTTCTGTATTCATTTTGCTGTATTTTTTGTGTCTGAATTGTCTCTTAATGCACTGTCTTTCCTTTACTTTCAGTCACTCAGATTTACAGTAAAAATAGTGTAATTATTTCTTGGCAGAGCTATTTCATCACCTTATAAAACCAAGTGTTGATCTGGTGAGTGGTTCTTATTGCAGTTTGCTGTGCTTGTATATATTTTTTGTTGCTTTAGGCTAAGATTTAGTTTATGTTGAGCATGATGTCTTCTTTTGGCATATTGGTTCTTTCATTTCTTTTTTGTTGCAAGATTAAGTTTTCAGTTTGCTAGATTTCAAGACCATTTTTGTAATAAGATTCTTTTCCCGAGTTACTCCTTTGAATTTGTTGTTGAATGATTTCATTTGAGTTCAATTTCATTTATATTCATTTCATAGTATATTTTTTTCAGTTGCTTTGTTTCATTTTTAGTTAGTCCATTTACTTTATTCAGCATGAATACATTCTGAGCATGGTTTATTTTGTTCTGCTTCTTACTTTTCTTTGAAGTTTGATTTTGAGGAATCCAAAAGGACTGGTATGGTATATTTTCTTTTTTCTTGCATTTTTATTTTTGTTTTATTTCTGTTTCCATGGCTTTTTTTTGTTATACAGGCTTCTGATTTATCTTCACTGTTTCTGAGCCCTGTCACTTGTTGTTGCATGTACCATCATCTGTTCCACAATAAACTATCATTTGTCTAAACCAGTTTCATTACTCCCTCACTATGTGGTTCACAAACAGCTACGTGTAACGATGGGTAAACGTTAGTACCCCTAGTACCCCATCCTCTTACAGTATCATCAAATGTAGATTAAACAAGATTATGAGTACCTTACCCTCAATCATTTCTTTCTGACTAGTTACATGGGTATTACAATACTCGTGTGTGTGTATCATCCAAGTGTATTAGCTTTGAGATATTTCAAAAACCAATGATGGTACTTCTGTACCATCAATATTGGAAATAAACTGTTTTTCTTCTTTTTTTCTTAACTTTCTTGAATTTACCTACCCCTTGCCAAATTACTACCCCAAGATAATTTTTTGAGGAATTATCCGTGATCAAATATTTTGTACTGTAGAAATTGCACGTGTTGAGTTGCTTAGCTAACTTTCTTGCATATTGTCAAGGCTCATTCAACAGGCCTAGCTATTCAAGTTTAAACAATTTAAACAATTTAAACAGTTTATTTACTACAGGTGATACAGAGATAGAATGTTTCTTAAGTCTCGTACAATGGTCAAATTTGAGTA
This sequence comes from Morinoia aosen, assembly GCA_030386875.1. NCBI lineage: Eukaryota > Metazoa > Arthropoda > Malacostraca > Amphipoda > Talitridae > Morinoia > Morinoia aosen. The sequence continues at coordinate 51,270,746 of CM059564.1, forward strand.
TAGCTACCTGTGGGCCCGAAAAAGTTCAGTGACTTCTAGGGCATCCTACCATCAACGTCAGTCTAAGGAGTACAATAATGTTTAACATAATTCACTTCAACTAGAGATGCATTAGACTGATCAATGAGATAATTCACTCAAAATTAGATGCTTCATTTTACAATATATTTCATATGGACTAGATTTAACAGTGTATTTGACAAACGATTACAGAACAGACTGAAGATCGGCGAAATTAACCATGGCAAATTACATTATTAGGATCAATTATGTAGGGGACAAGGTTTGACTTTGTGATCTTACACGATTAGTAATCTGATAGGAAGTGAGACTCAAGATTTCTTTTGAATACCTTATAAGAATTAATTTCACGGATGTCCGCAGGTATTGAGTTCCAAGTTTTAGTTCCAACAAAGAGGATACTGTGTTGTGACAGAGCCTCTGAGTAATAAGGAAGCATGAATTTACTTCTATTTCGGGTTAAATGGTCGTGATGACCAGTTTGCACAGTTAATAATTGTTTTAGGCTATTGTCGCCATCATTTGTTAATGTTTTGTAAATGAAATTGCAAATGGAGATTTTGTAGATATCTGAAAGCTCAAGTATTCGTAAATTTTTGAATGAATCATTTGCGTGAGCATTATATTCTAGATTCTTTGCCGCTGTGATGGCTCTTATTTGCAGGGTAGAAATTTTGTTGGTTTTGTTTTAATCAGTTCCGTGCCATGCTTCTATTCCGTATTGCAAGTATGGTGAAATGAGCGTTCGGTAGAGCATTTGTAAGGCTGTTTCAGGCAGGAAATTTTCAACTTTATTTAGGATTCCGATAGATTTTGATAATTTAGCACTAATATGTGCGATGTGCTCTTTGAAGGTTAGATGTTTGTCTATTATAATGCCAAGGAATTTACTTGAGTTGGTTTCTTCGATTTCACCTTTGCCAATTTTAATGCGTGGGAGATATATTTTTCTCGTATGTGAATGTAATATATTTTGTTTCATCGATATAAAGGCTTATTTTATTAGCTGTAAGCCACAATGAAACCTTACGAAGTTCATTATTTATACGCTCCGCCATCCTAGCGGGATTTTGGTTTGGAAGGACCGCAGAAAGGGTACTGTCATCGGCAAAAAGTATGAATTTGAAGAATGATATAGATTTCATGATATCATTGATAAAAATTAGAAATAGGGGAGGCCCAAGGACAGATCCTTGTGGAACTCCATGGCTAATTGTCTGTGGATTTGATTTTGCGTCGTCAATGATAACGTATTGTTTCCGATTTGCTAAGTATGATCTGAACCAATCATGAGCAGCCCCTCGAATGCCATATCAGTGTAGTTTCGGTAGTAATACGTTATGGTCCACACAATCGAATGCTTTTCGAAAGTCAAGAAATACGGAGAAAACAAGCTATCCTTCATCTATATTAGAATAAAGGTATTGCAAATGATTTAATACAGCTTGTGTCGTAGATTTCTTAGAATGAAAACCGTATTGTTTGTCGTAGAGGAAAGATTTTTGTTCAAAATACGAATAAACTTTTTTATACACAATTTTCTTGAATATTTTGCTAATAATTGGTAGTACACAGATAGGTCTATCATTATTAATGCATTTTTCATCACCATTTTTAAAAATAGGGTTCAATCTCGCAATTTTGAAAGAGTTGGGGAAGATACCTTGAGAAAGGGATTGGTTGATAATATAAGATATGCACGGTGATATTATATCAGCTATAGCCTTAAGAACTTTAGCCGAAAATTTTTTCAATCCACTTGATTTATTTTTCAAGTTGTTTATGCACGTAATTACATCGTAGGGATTAGTTGGCGTGGAAAAGAAAGAGTTAGGTTCACGGACATGGTCCATGTATTGCAAGTGGTCTGTGGGTTCACTGAAGACACTATCGGCTATATTTTTTCCTATGTTTACGAAAAAGTTGTTTAACACAGTTGCAATATCTTTTTTCTCGTGGTTTTTACATTTTCGTGAACGACGGACTCAATTGTTTTCGTAGTATTATTATTCGGTTTATAGCTTGAATTAAGCTGGCGCCAAGTTTTTTTTTAATATTAGTTTTGTACACAGTTAATTTGCGTGTGAAGTAATTTTGTTTTGAGGTTCGTATTTGATTTGTCACACGATTCCTGAATGTTATACGTTACTTTGGATATTCGCCCTTCGTATAGTAAGGCTAGGTACGCTTGACGTTTCTTTATATTGATCATGATGTCTTCAGTAATCTAGGGCTTTTGTCTATTTTTTGGCGTAATTGTGCGGGTGATTATTGGACAACACTGGTTATATGCGGTCGTTATAATTTCAGTTAAATTTAGTATTGCTTCATCAATGTTAATCGCATTATTGTCCCGTTCATAGATGTCTAATGATGGCATTAGTTCTTCTAGAACAGTTCGCATTGTTCCCAAGTTGTATTCGTTTACACAACGAAATGAATAAGTACCAGCCTGTGGGCTGGTACAAGGACTATAGACATTTTTCTTGATGAGAAACACCGGGAAATGGTCAGATAAGTCAGAAATTATTATTCCGGTAAGAAAATCAGTCGGATCTAACATAAAAATATTATCGAGTAACGTAGCCGATTCAGAAGCAACACGTATAGGTTTCGTGATGATTGGAAGGAAGGAGTTAGACTGAAAAGTATTTATGAAGTTTGAGATTTGCTCGCAGCTATCATATTGTAGAAGATCGTAGTTGAAATCCCCGCAGATTATTATGTCATTATATAGAGACTTGTTGAACTGAGATATTATGCTTTGAAGCTCGTTCAGGAGAGACGTTACAAGCTGTTGGGGGCCTATATACTGTCCCAAGTATTTCAAATTTACTGTATTATTTATCATTTTTCGCTAGTTCTTTAAATAAAGTCTCAATATGTTCACGATTAATAGTTGCACTTAAAATGATTCTCGAAGATTTGTGTTTAGATATGTAAGTACTGATGCCACCACCACGTTTGTTACTTCGGAGTGAATGATGGCTATAATAGTTTTGAATTTGAATCAGGTCTTTAGATGAGTGATCTAGCTAACTTTCGGTGAAACTGAGAACATCAAAATTGCTGCTAAGCTCAGTGATAGTACAAGATATTTCATCTATTTTCGGATAAATGGAACTACAGTTCCAACATAATAGAGAAAAATCGCTACAGGTCTTTCTCATCGATTCATTGAATTTTTTAATATTTAGGTATTTACAGTTTCCAGTTTCATTCAGGTTTGGATGCAGTCTATTCAAATGATTGAGATCTGGATCAATATTGTCGAATATATCAACAAGGTCAGTCATTAGAATTAAGAAACAGTAAGTAAATCATTATTATTATTATTATTATATAAGAAAGTTTTAGCCTCCCTTAACCACGACAAAGATGTTCCAAGAGAGGAAAGAGGAAGGCACCATTTAGTATGGAGTTGAGGGAACGCGGCATCTATGCACAAGGTGCATAGAAACAGTAAGCTAGGAAAGAAGTTCATGAAATTAGAAAAAAGTTGAAGAAGAAAGTAGAAGGTGCTGAAAAACAGGACAGCAGTGAACCGAAAACAGATGGTCTGTACCAAAACAAAAACCTATTTTATTACAACAAAAAGGAAGCCTACCTAACCTTTAGCTCGGGCCCTCACATGGTTCCCCTGGGAGCGCTAATTCCCATAGATACAATAGTTGTATCCCCCTGAGGGGAACAGTAAGTAAAATGTGACGTAAAAATAAAAAATGATACAAACTACAGGATCAAGGTAAAAATAAGGACATTCCTACTTATAATTAAATTGAAAAAAAAAGAAACTAAAACACACAGAGATTATTAGTCTAAATTGTCTAAAGCCTAGTATGATTTCATAATGAGAGCGCAAAATCAGTCCATGAGCAGGAACATTAGGGATCATAAATGGCAAATAATGTAGTTACAAGGCTGTCATACCAGTGGTATCCGCATATAACACATAAGATGTAGCAAGGACGAAATGGATTAAAACGAAGTGACAGCGAAGTCATTTACGGAATTTAAAAATCTTGACTATCTAAATTGTTTTCAGATTTAGAAACATATGTAGTAATACATGAGTTAAGTCTGAGCAGCAAGTTCGGTATGAGCATTCGATAAAAAAGAAAAGAAATTGGTAAACAATTTAGTACGCAGCGAAACACAGCTGCAAGGTCGAGGTGGATGCCTTGAAGAGGTAAAGGTAATTCAATCAAAAATCAAGAAGAAAACATGTGGACAGATATCAAAATAATATTAAACTCAATACGTCAGTCCAAAAAAATACTAATTACGAATAATTTCCTCTGAGGACTTGCCGACATGTTGCAACAAGTACTTGTCTAGTTCTTCAGGCGTATTGATGGTTGGAGAAGTTGGGATGCTCAAGTGTCTTCCTCCCAGTTCCATAGTTTAGTGCGGTTGAAATAACGCACACAAATAAAAATCAATGCAATACGTGTATGAGAAGTGCACACACACTATAAACGTAGTTGCTGTGCAACCTAATAATGGGTTTGCCTTTTTTATAAATAGACAATTGAAATGCACAAGTATAAGATTAAATGTCTATTTATCCCTACTTACTTGCTACCACCTACCCAGTCACATCGTCAGTAAGCACGTTTTCAGACAGGCTACATGACTATTGACTTTTTTACAGTCGTTTGTTTCTTCAACGCAGCATGGGCGCAGAGATATTATGTTACAAATAATTTACTACAACTCACTAGTAAGCCAACACTATCAAGTTAAGAGGTGTATCTGCATTTTTATTGACATGATTTTCATTTTTCTCCTATTTTTAACTAGTTTTTCAACCCCCTTCCATCATAACATATGTAATCATTCTCATCATGAATATCCACCCCCCTTCCCGCCCCGCTCCCCATAAAAACTAAGATTTCGTCCACGATTCATTAACTTTTCCAGCGCACTTTTTTCATGACCAGATGTGATAGGCCACAAACGCAAATATATTCTAGTGAAAGAGCAGTCCTGTTTCAAAGTAACAGTTTTCAAAACTCAGCTACACTGAAACTGCTAATTTTTCAGAAGAGATGAAACTTCTTTTCAACACTTCACTTGCCTTCTTACGATAAGCCATCTATCAAATGGAATTCCGAAGGTCACACACACGCATATACCACATAACTCAATGCTCTAACCACAATTCTATAAAAAATACCTCAGTATTAATACATCACTCTCGCAGTAAAACATTAAATTAGATGTTAGTGTAAGCCCACACAACTAAAGCTAAGAAATTACAAGAGATGAAGGAACCATTTGGCTCGATATTATGAGAATCATGAATCAATGCACAAGGTGTGTCCCCAAACCCTATGCATAGAAAGAGCAAAATTGAAAGAAGTCTATGAAACAAGTTAAAAGTCAAAGAAAAAAAGTAAAAAGGTGTTGATATTGAAAGACAGCAATGACCCTAAAAAATTCCATAACTGATAAAAAAAAAAATACTTCATTTCAACACTAGGAAGTCCTACCTAATTTTCAGCTCCAGAATTCATTTCTAACGACGGACGGCGCAAATTTCAATACATAAAATAGTTCTATTCCCCTGAGGAATCCCTCATCACAAAAAATCTCGTTTTAAGCCTCTGCTTGGAAATTCCGTCTACATGCATTCCATTATATGTTCTGTTTCGTGATATATCAGAGCTCTGACTTACTAGAACAGCCATTCTCAACCTTTTTTACATCATTGCCCAGCTCGGCTTAGTGAATTGTTCTGCTCCCATACAAAACACACACACTTTCTTCAATTCTCTCATTTTACAAACCTAAATTAAATTGAATGATTAGTTAAATTCTCAGGTGCTTCAATTTTTTACCCCCAAGGGTAAATTTACCCCTGGTTGAGAACCTCTACACTAGAAAATGTTTCAGAGCTGTGACTATACAATGCTACCCCCGTTACCTGGTCAGCCAGTCTCGAGACCTCCCCGAGGATGTGGTCCACAGTCCTGGGGATGATCCCTGCCGTTTCTCCTTCTCCGCCCTCCATAGTGTGCGTCTTTCCTGAGCCTGTTTGCCCGTATGCAAACACGCACACGTTAAAGCCGTCCACCGCGGACTGGATCAGCTGCTTGACCTCCTCGAAAACCTGCACCAGATTACATTCGATGTTAGTTTAAGAAGAGGAAGGCACCATTTAGTATGGAGGTAGATTAGATTAGATGTTAGCTTAAGCCTCACTAAATGCTAAAAAAATGCGTCCCATAGAGAGGAAGAACGAAGGCACCATTTAGTATAGAGATAAGGAAACGCAGAATCTACGCAGAAGGTTCTGTTCTGTCAACTGTTCTCCCCCAAATTACAAACTCCTCTGAATGGTGAGAAATGTTCTCCCCCATATTGTAAACTATGAACGGTGAAAAAATGTTCTCCCCATATTGTAAGGTCCTGAGAACGCTCAGAAAATGTTTACAATATGGACGCTGAGAAAATGAAAGTACCCAATTATCGGGCAGCAGCTTAGACATTCATTGAACGCAAAGCATTCTTATTCTTAAAGCGCAATGCTTCAGAATGTAATCAAGCCGGTAAGATGGGTTTTCTAGTCTGGTTCTTCCAACCTAACCAAACGAACCGTAGCAACCAAGGAAATGTAGAGTCCCTGCTAAGTTACCAGTCTGTCCACTAATTGAATGCAAAATAATGCAAATAGTTGACTTTATCATAGAACATTAGGCAACTCACGTCCACTTGAGAGTCCTTGGGACCGAATACGCGATCGAACGTGAACTGAGTTCCATTATTTCCGCGCGGGCGTGGCCCTGTCATGGAGCTGCTCTCCGCACCTGCTCAAAATAATTATATAAATACACAAATAAATAAACAAATAAAGAGAGAACTAAGTAGAACTTTTGAATACTTGAAAGAAAAAACATAGATAAGTATACAAATAATAACAAATAAATAAGCAAATGAATAAATGAAAAATAAATAGAACAATTGAATACTTTTTTTACCACACGCTCTTGTAAGGGAAACACAATTTAAACAATTTATTTACCACAGGTGATGATAGAGAGGTAGAATTTTTCTCAAGTCTTGTACAATGGCCAAATTTGAGTATAGCTACCTGTGGGCCCGAACAAGTTCAGCGATTTCTAGGGCATCCTACCCTCACGTTATTCTAGGGTGTACAAAAATGTTTACCCTAGTTTCACATTAGACTGATCATTGAGATAATTAACTCGATAATTTATGCTGTATTTTACAATATAGGTCAAATCGGCTATATTTAACAATAAGTTTGATAAAACGATTCAAGAGCAGACAGAAGATTGGTTATGGTACCCAAGGCAAGTTACATTATGACATCATTAGTTACATGTAGGAGGCAAGATTTTGACACGGTGATCTTCCACGACTAGTATCCTGATAGAAAGTGAGACTCAATATGTCTTTTGAATACTTTGTATGAATTACACTCACGGATCTCTGCAGGTATAGAATAGAGTTCCAAGTTTTGGTTCCAACGAAGAGGATACTGTGTTGCGACCGGGCCTTTGAATAATAAGGAAGCATGAATTTACTTCTATTTTGGGTTAAGGGAAGCATTTTGACAAAATGGTCAACTTTGGTTCTATTGGACGTACGTCTATGAAAATTTGCAGACTACTAGATCTCCACATTTGTAACAACTTATCTTAAACAAAAATTTTTCATAAGGCCATAGAAAATTTTTTATTTGAAAAAAAAAAAATTATATATATACATATATTATTTGCTAAGGCTTTTTAATTTACAAAGCTAGAGCAATGCGGTTTGTTGCATTTGAAAGTCAAACGTGCGCTCTATCCATAAAACTGGGGGAATTTTTGATTTATTTCATTCCGAATTTATATGAATTTTTTTGTCAGAGTCTCAATGCAAAAGTTATAATTTTAGGGTAAAAAGTCTATGGAAAGCTTTACAGAAACAATTTGGAAAATCCACCTGTATTATAGGTAGAGCACACATTTCACTTTCAAATGCAACAAACCGCATTGCTCTAGCTTTGTAAACCTCGGAGTAGTGTTGACAAACGTCTTGAAAACTTAGTTTCTTTATAAGACCTATTTTTAATAAAAAAAATGCTTCTCCTCCTACAGTTTTAGAGCTACAGTGATGATTTTGGTATCATTGGATGCAAAAAAACAAGGGCTTTACAATGTATTGAGAAGTTTTTCAAAATTCATTCTTGTTTCAAAGTTATGACGTCATAAATTTGAATTTTCTTGAGAATATTTCAATTTTTTTTCTTTTTAATTTTTTAAATTTTTATATTGGAAATTTGAGGAAAAGCATTCAAGTTTTTGGAATGTCCACGTTATTCTGCATCCAATGATACCAAAATCATTACTGTAGCTCAAAAACTATCAGAGAAAAAGCATTTAGAAACCCCCCCCCCAAATGTCGTTTTCTATGATTTCCCATTTTCTTTTCAAGAAAATCGCATTTTGTCATGAAAGATAAATGATTCTAAATTGTATTTCCTATCAGTATACCAAATTTCAATGCTCTAAATTCAATAATAAAAAAAATATTCGGATGGGGATGAGGAATATGAATGATGAAATATATAAAAAAATGAAATGGAAAAAATTTAAAATTTCAGATTTTTTTTTTTTTTATTGTCCACGTTATTCTGCATTCAATGATACCAAAATCATTACTGTAGCTCAAAAACTGTAGGAGGAGAAGCATTTAGAAAAACCCCCCAAAAGTGTCGTTTTCTATGATTTCCCGTTTTCTTTTCAAGAAAATCGCATTTTGTCATTGATGATAAATGATTCAAAATTGCATTTCCTATCAGTATACCAAATTTCATTGCTTTAGGTTCAAAAATGAAAAAAAAGGTCCGTAAGAGGGATGCCCTCCCCCCCCCGGGAGGGACGTTAGCTCTGGGGTAGGTTCCTGATATTTTTACAGACATTCGGGGACATGTCTCTAACTCATTTAAAGCAATAAAAAAAAAATCGGGAGAATCAACTTTTGGACTGCAGATGCCCCAAAATGCTTCCCTTAAATGGTCGTGATGACCAGTTTGGGCAGTCAATAATTGTCTTAAGCTATTGTCACCATCATTTCTTAATGTTTTGAAATGAAATTACATTTGGAGATTTTGTAGAGATCCGAAAGTTCAAGTATTGTAAAATTTTTGAAAGAATCATTTGTGTGAGCATTATATTCTAGGTTCTTTACTGCTCTGACAGCTCTTTTCTGCAGAGTAAAAATTTGATTGGTTTTATTTTTATCAGTTCCGTGCCATGCTTCTATTCTGTATTGCAAGTATGGAGAAATGAGCGTTCGGTAGAGCATTTGTAAAGCTGTTTCAGGCAGAAAATTTTTAACTTTATTCAGGATTCCGATAGATTTTGATAATTCAGAACTAATATGAGTGATGTGCTCTTTGTAGGTCAGATGTTTATCTAGTATGATGCCCAGAAACTTACATGAGTTGGTTTCTTTAATTTCACCTTCGCCAATTTTAATGCATGGGAGAGATACATCTTTCTTGTATGAGAATGTAATATAATTTGTTTTATCAATATTAAGGCTTATTTTATTAGCTTTGAGCCACGATGAAGATTATAAGTTAGTTTAAGCCTCCCTAACCGCTGCAAAAATAGAGAGTTTTGAAGAGAGGAAGGAGGAAGGCACCATTTAGTATGGAGATAAGAAAATGAGGAATCTATGCAGAAAGGGCATAGAAACAGTAAGATGGGAAAGAAGTTCATGAAATAAGATAAAAGTTGAAGAAGAAAGTCAGAGGTGCTGAAAAACAGGACAGTAGTGAACCAAAAAAAGGTGGTCCTTAACATAACAAAAAACATTTTATTTCAACAAAATGAAGGCCTACCTAACTCTCAGCTCGGGCCCTCACATTTTTCCCCTGGGAGCGCTAATTCCCATAGATACAATAGTTGTATCCCCCTGAGGGGTGAGCCACGATGAAACCTTGTGAAGTTCAGTATTTATACTCTCCACAATCATACCAGGATTTTGGTTCGGAAGGACCGCAGAAAGCGTACTGTCATCGGCAAAATGTATGAATTTGAAGAATGATGTAGATTTTACAATATCATTGATAAAAATCAGAAACATGAGAGGCCCAAAAACAGATCCTTGTGGAACTCCATGGCTAATTGTCTGTGGGTCTGATTTTGTGTCATCAATGACAACGTATTGCTTGAGATTTGTTAGGTATGACCTGAACCAATCATGGGCAATCCCTCGAATGCCATAACAATGTAGTTTCGATAGTATTTTATGGTCCACACAATCAAATGCTTTTCGAAGGTCAAGAAATACAGAGAAGACAGGCTTTCCTTCATCTATATTAGAATAGAGGAATTGTAAATTATTTAATATAGCCTGTGTTGTTGATTTTTTCGAGCGAAAGCCGTATTGTTTATCGTAAAGAAATAATTTTTGTTCAAAATAAGAGTACACTTTTTTATACACAATCTTTTCGAATAGTTTGCTAATAATTGGTAGTACGGAGATAAGTTGATAATTGTTTACACAGGTTTTTTCACCACTTTTAAAGATAGGGGTTACTCAAGCAACTTTGAGGGAGTTTGGGAAAGTACCTAGTAAGAGAGACTGGTTAATAATATTTGATATCAGCGGGGCTACAATGTCAGCAATAAATTCAAGTACTTTAGTCGGAAACGTTTGTATCCCACTCGATTTATTTTTCATGTTGTTTATGCACGTAATTGCATCGGAGGAGTTTGTAGGCATAAAGAAAAAGGAGTTGGGTTCTCGAATATGATCCATAAATTCCAGGTGATCAGTAGGTTCACTGCCATCAGCTATATTTTTCCCTACGTTTACGAAGAAGTTGTTAAAAAGATTAGCAATTTCTTTCATTATCTTGAATAACATATTCAATTTTCTTTTTATCAGCATAATTTGGTTTACAGCAAGAGTTAAGGAGATGCCAAGTCTTTTTAACGTCAGTTTTGAATTGAGTAGACTTGAGCGTAAAGTAGTTATTTATTGATGTTCTTATCTGGTTTGTTACATAGTTTCTGAATCGGTTACTTGTTTCTCTAGATATTTGCCCTTTGCAAAGGAGGGCTAACGTGAACAATTCAGTGATTCAAAGAAATCATTAAAAAGAAAAGCCTCCGGTTTTGGACAAGAAGGGCCAAAACATAAATGTGCTAAGTTGAACGACGTGGGGCACGAAGTGCAGTATTCCCACAATGACAGCTTGGAGCATGTCGATACCGCTAATTTGGATGAGAATGCCAGCTCCCCTAGCAATGACCTTGGTGATGATACCTCAGATATAGGTCAGTTTGAGCATGCAATGCTCGAAGGGGATGCAGAAGGCAACTCAAGCGAGGATGGCTTCCCTATAATGGGTGAGATTTCTGAACCAAAATGGCTCCCACCTAAAAAAGCGTACGGCTGGTACCTCAAGGTGTCTGATATTTCCTTCAAAGACGAGGAGTTGAAGAAAATACAAGAACGATTTACTCCACCAGAGGAATGTTCTTCACATTTTACTCCCCCAAAGTTGCCTGAAAGCATTTGGCAAACTTTGAAACCTACTCCAACGATGGGCTTTCAGCAGAGAGTAGTATATAAGGCACAATCATGCGTGTACTCTGCCATCATGCCTTTACTGTCTGTTCTGGAGACTGAAAAAGACGAAGACAAAAAATCTAAATTGACATCAGCCATCCAACTGCAATGTTCATCGAACTTACAACTGAATAGGTTCAGGCGTGCTCTGGTGTCCCCTCTTGTTAAAAAACCAATGCGCAATTCTTTCCTGGCGTTACCGGTAACGCATAATTCCCTTTTTGGCGAAGATGATTTCGATAAATCTACCGATAGAGTCATAAAGGAGCAGTCATCCCTTTCAAAACTTTTCGTCGTACCAAATCCAACTTTCAATCAACGACCTGCTTTCCAAAATCCTAGTAATTTTCAACGTTAAGGCCAGGCCTCTCAGACATTTCGTGGCCAACAACTCCGCCAATTCCGCGGCCGGGGTCGCTACAGGGGCAAGCGTCAATCACAATAAAACATCATCCATCGTGGTTGCAGGAAATATTCACAGGTATTTCGAAAATTGGAGTACATTAATTTCTAATAGTTTCATTTCACAGATGGTGAAAGAGGGTTACAAACTTCAGTTTTCCTCAGCTCCAGAGTTATATACAATTATTGATTCTACCCCAAAGAATTTAGAAAAAATTTGCTATGCTACAATCAGAAATAAACAATTTATGCTCCATTGGGGCTATAAGCCCTATAGAAGAAAGTAAAGACCAAGTTGTTTCTCGCATTTTCATAGTCAAAAAACCGTCAGGAGACAATCGTCTCATTATTGATCTGTCCACACTCAATAATCATCTGAACAAGGTTCATTTCAGAATGGAGGATTCTTCTCTAATAAGCTCTTTAATATCACAAATGATTTTCTAGCCTCTATTGTTCTATCTGAAGCCTTTTTCTCTATTCCCTTGCATCCATTGAGTAGAAGATTTGTAGTGTTTTCCTTTAATAACCAAAGATTTCGTTTTAATGCACTTCCATTTGGGTGCACTGTTTCTCCAAGAATTTTCACTAAAATATTGAGACCTGTCATTACCTTCCTCCGTAGCAGAGGATTTAAGGGGACCGTACTCCCAAAAAAAAAAAACCTAAACTATTCGACCGATCTTCATGAAACTTGGTGTAGGTATGTAAAATTGAACAAGGATTAAGATTGGACTCGTGTGTTTTTGCTTTTTTCCCCATAGAAAACGTGTTATTCAAAGAAAACGTACACATAACATATATACGTACATTTTAACCAAGCCCCCTTTTGACCCACTTCCTGTGGTCTTCTGGGTGTAAAACGTCACCAATATGTCCGCTACATATATACGTACATTTTAATGAATGAAAACGAAATTCGACGTCTCGATTTTTTGGGAGTACGGTTCCCTTAAAATCTCGGCTTATTTGGATGACTTCTTTCTTTGTGCTCCTTCAGAGTATGAACTCTCAGAACAGATCAAGTTCACACTAAGCCTTCTCAGTTCCTTAGGCTTCCAACCAAATTTAATAAAATCTCATCTAAACCCTTCTAACTCTTTGCTTCATTTAGGTTTCCTATGGAATTCAAAGAACATGTCAGTGTCAGTACCTTCAGAGAAAGTTTTGAAAGCTAGAACTTTTGCTAATAATCTATTAGGAGAATCTTCTGTATCTCTTAGAAAGGCCTCTTCTATGCTGGGATTCCTGGTTAGTCTTTCACCAGGATTTCCCCAGGCCCCTTTACACTATCGTTCATTTCAAATGCAGATCACAAAATTGGTCTCATCTGGTAAAGTTTGGGATTCAATATTTCAATTAAACGATTACTCCCGTGCAGATCTCTCTTGGTGGAGTTCATGCCCAAATAATCTGAGTTCGCGTTCTTTACTGCCCTTTGCAGCAAACTGGTCCTTGCATACAGATGCCTCCAAGATAGGTTGGGGTGCAACTCTCTCCAACGGAGATGAAGCCTCAGGAAGATGGACTGAATCAGAAAGCAACCTTCACATTAATTTTTTAGAGCTCAAAGCTGTCCAATTTGCTATCAAATGTTTCGTATCAAAACTGATCAATTTTAAGGTGGTAATCCATTCAGACAATAGTACAGTAGTTTATTATTTAAACCATTTTGGGGGGAATCACTCCTGTAATCTCTGCTTACTTTCAATAGATATGTGAAATTTTTGTATTGAATTTAACATTGAAATAACCAAATTTATTCCAGGAGCTTCAAATTCTAAAGCAGATTCTTTGTCCAGAAACATGAGTCCCTCTGTTCATGAATATTCCTTGTCCCCAGAAGCATTTTCAAAATTGCTTAGCAAGGTATCATTTGTGCCAAATATTGATCTTTTTGCCACCAAACTGAATTGTAAAATGAAAAAATTTGTATCTAAAAACCACGATCCTTTGGCCTTTGCAACTGATGCATTTTCCATTCCCTGGAAAGAAAGTATTTATATGTTTCCCCCTATTCCTATGCTGAAAAAATGTATTGATAAAGTTCTCCAAGATATGACCCCATATGCTCTCTTGATTACTCCAGCTTGGCCTGGTAATCCAGTAATCCCGGCAGTTATCCCTCTCCTCATAGCTGATCCTTATTTCATATCAGCTTATCTTCTAGGACCAACTCCAACTCGCCGCCCCTTCCATCTAGTGGCTTGGAGTATTTCCAGCAACGGTGCAAAAGTGCAGGCTTTTCAGAAAATACTTCACGGTCGCTTTTCAAGAGCATATCTCCCCAAACCCTGGCCACATATGAACGATTCTGGAAATATTTTCTTGATTGGCTTAAGAACAAAGGATATTCAACTCACCCCACTATTCCCCTAATTTGCGTTCATCTTATCTCTCTCTTTGATAAAGGCTTTAAATCCCCTACAATTAATACTGCCCGTAGTGCTTTAAGTTTATTTTGTTTTGATTTAAATATTAAGGAGAATAATCAAATAAATCGGCTCTTTCGATATTTCTTTCGAGCCAGGCCTCTTAGGCCAAAACACTTTACCTTTTGGCCAGTAAACATCCTTTTGGATTATTTAAAAACCCTGCACCCTCCTGCTTCACTTTCCGTCAAGTTGCTTACATTAAAAACCCTTGCCCTGGTAGCTCTAACTTCATCAGACCGGGGTCAGACTCTCCACTTATTGGACAATGAGAAAGCAGATCTCTCAGAGAACGATGTATCGTTTGTGATTTATGAACCCCTTAAAACAACAAGAAGAATTTTGGGTCAATGTGAAGTTTAATGCAATCACGGAAAATAAGAATTCCGATCTAAGGAATCACTATAGGAACCCATCTAAGAACATTTCACATGAATGACATTCTGCTCGCTGATGCGTTATTTTCGAATAATTGAACTTTGAAGTTGGCCTTGGCACCAAAGGAAGCGAGCGCGTGAAACGGAATTTAATTAATAACGGAAGCTATTACAAACGTAAAGAGGTTGGGTCGTAAGGGGAAGGCACAGTTCTTCTAGTGAAAATTATAAATAAAGCTTCTAACCCACCCATTAGGGTGACGACCGCAATCTTGTTGACATCGGGTCCAAGATGGCGGCGCCCATGGTGGTCGCCACGTTAGACCCGATGTAAACAAGATTGCGATCGTCACCCTAATGGGTGGTTTAGAAGCTTTATTTATACTTTTCACTAAAAGAACTGTGGCTACCCCTCACGACCCAACCTCTTTACGTTTGTAATAGGGGGTTAGCTTCCGTTTTCAATTAAATTACGCTCGCTTCCTTGGGCGCGCGACGGCTAACTTCAAAGTTCAATAATTTGAAAATAACGCATCAGCGAGCAGAATTTCGTTCCTGAAAAACGTTCTTAAATGGGTTCCTTTAGTGATTGTTTGGAATATAATTATAAATTTCCGTGATTGCATTAAACTTCACATTGACCGAATTTTGAAACCAAAGGTGGTGCGGTGAGTCTCAACACCATCGCTGCCAGAGCTTGATACCAGTCATTATGTTTATGCGTATTTGAACAGAACTCTTTCCTTGAGATCCCAGTGATGCTTAAAAGGGGAGCCTAAGCCTACAAGACTTTTCCTCTCTTGGTCATCAAAAGCACAGTAACTCGACAAACTCAAGCAAGATGGCTAACCCAAGTTTTGAAACTTGCGGGTATAGATACCAATCAATTCACCGCACATTCCTACCGAGGCGCCGGTTTGTCTGCTGCACATGCTCGAGGAGCCTCAATTCACCAGATTATCGCGGTGGGAGATTGGAAGAGTGTCAATACCTTTGAAAACTATTATCAGGCCCCTACCACTGACTCTTCAGTTGGCAAAATAATTTTAGGTCTGGATTCTCCCTAACTCATTGAGTAAGTACCAATAAAATGATGAAAGAACTTACTTTGATACCTAAACTCTAGTATTCCTTGTGTTCATCCTAGAATTTATATGGGTAATTTTTTTTTATATTCCTCTTCTACTAATAGAAAGCACTAGATATGATTCAATAAACATGTTTTGATTTCCAGGTGTAAAAGTGTATATATATATATATATATATTTACATAGGTCAATATTTCGCATTTTTAACTAGAAAATATAGTTATTTATAATGCAAGGTTAAAAATAATGTTATCATTTCTTCTTGTATTTACTGCTTTCAAATTATATTGAACAAACATGGTCAACACAACTTACAACTTTCCTGAATTACAAATTTAAAACACTGCTTGTCATTCTGTGCTCCTCTGGCAACGAAAGAGGAGAAGAATCTAACTTTCTGCTAGGTTATGACTTACCTCTGACGCAGAACGAAGATTCTTTTTCCTGGCGTTGCCAAAGACATTTCTTTCCCACCCTCCTCCCTGTCTTAAATTCGTCTCAGATTTAAGTATCGGTAAATATTAAATCTAGCCTATATATCTTTATGAAGATAAAAAAAATATAGATGGCTCATGGTTCGTGACCGGAACGAGGTAGACTTCCGGTGCTCTCTAAACAACAATCACATTTTTGAAAAATGTTAATTTTATATTTATATTCCAATAGGAATATTTGACGCACTCAGAAGCAACTTCAGCCCTGTCGGTCTTAAGTGCTCCTCTGGCAACGCCAGGAAAAAGACCGGCAGGCCGCAGCGGAGACATTTCAAGAAACACTTTGCGAGAAGTACAGGAATTTCTTGAGAATTTCTTGAGTCCACCTCGCGCGACTTTAGACTTAAGTTTTCCACTTGTAACTTTTGAAAGAATGCACCAATTGCCTTCAAACTACTCTCAAACAAAAGAGAAAAACATTTTCTATCTTCTTAGTATAAACAAAACCCTATCGGTTGTCAAAAAGTTATGAAAATTTCTCGATCAACATTGCCCACTCGCGCACAGCCAAAACACTTCAGTTTTCCAATCGTAACTTTTGAAAGAATGCACCAATCGCCTTCCAACTACTCTCAAACAAAAGAAAAAAACATTTTCTATCTTTTTAGTATAAACAAAACCCTATCGGTTGTCAAAAAGTTATGAAAATTTCTCGATAAACATTGCCCACTCGCGCACAGCCAAAACACTTCAGTTTTCCAATCGTAACTTTTGAAAGAATGCACCAATTGCCTTCAAATTACTCTCAAACAAAAGAGAAAAACATTTTCTATCTTCTTAGTGTAAACAAAACCCTATCGGTTGTCAAAAAGTTATAAAAATTTATTGATAAACATTGCCCACTCGCGCGCAGCCAAAACACTTCAGTTTTCCAATCGTAACTTTTGAAAGAATGCACAAATTGCCTTCAAATTACTCTCAAACGAAAGAGAAAAACATTTTCTATCTTCTTAGTGTAAACAAAACCCTATCGGTTGTCAAAAAGTTATAAAAATTTATTGATAAACATTGCCCACTCGCGCGCCGCCAAAACACTTCAGTTTTCCAATCGTAACTTTTGAAAGAATGCACCAATTGCCTTCAAATTACTCTCAAACAAAAGAGAAAAACATTTTCTATCTTCTTAGACTAAAAACAAAACCCTATCGATTGCCTAAAAGTTATTAAAAGTTCTCGATAAACATTGCCCACTCGCGCGCAGTCAAAACACTTAAGTTTTCCAATCCATTTTGACCATTTCCCCTGTGTCTCTGCTGCAGTGAATATGTAACTGTTGTGCAATATTAGCCAGTCTGCTGGTATTCGATATTTTATGGGAATTACTCATATCTAGTCGTTTTACAATGTATTTCTTGTGTTTTTACTGGGTCTGCTTGTGCTTGAGCAGTTGATGGACATTTCTATCGATGTGACTATAAATATATGATCTATTTGCTTTTTTCAGCCTGAAGATAATAGTTTCATCAAAATGTTGAATTTTGTAGCATGACAGAGGTACAGAATTTTAACGATGGACATAGTGCAGGAAAAAATTGTGAGAGGTTTCCTTTGTATATGAACACGTGAAGAAATTTAAATATTTCGTAGAGTTGAGAAGTTGGAAAAGAGGATGAGAAAGAAAAAATATTGACCAGATGGTCGCCAAATATTTGGGATAATCTTTTTTCTTTCCATTTACTGCGCTAATTTCGCTCGGAAATAATTGGCCGAAAAACATTTCTTCACCACTTTTATTTAGACAGGTGATAATTGATTAGAAGAACTCACCTTTGCGCACTTCCCCGTAGATACTGCGACGTTTTCTTCGTGAAAATTTTCATTCAAACGAACGCCTCCGGTAGGAGGTCGTTTGCTTGTGTCGCCTTTCAACTGTTGAACGTAAAAGAAAAAACGAACATAGGTGAGTATAAGACCACCTAATTATCGCATCTTGAGATTACTATATGTGTAAAAACTTACGTTGAATTTGCGATAGTCATTAGCTTTTCTCCAGTCTTATGTATTTCGATATTAGATTATCCTATTCCAAAACGCTTTTCCCAATAGACAATATTATCGTTAAAATTTTGCGCTTAGAGCGTTCATTTTTCATTATAATTAATCTTTCTATCTATACTATAATAAAAGCCGCGTCCGTCCGTCGGTCGGTCTGTCCGAAGCCAGCCTGCAGTGTGTGATGAGCGTATCTGTGATACAGGCTCCAGCGCCATACATTTTGACGGGCCGTGTTCAAGCGGCCTCATTAACTCTCGAGAGATTGTATTTATTAATTTCTTACGGCCTTTTTCTCATTTCGCCCTTTTTTTAATTTCATATAAAGGGGTTGGATAAGTAAAAATAAAACTTAAACCGTCCCTTTGCTACCTCGAAAATAGCAGTCGAGCTCAGTATAATCGTATGAAAATACCCGAAGAAAAAGTAAGTAAAACGGAAATAAGTCTAAGAAAAACGGAAAAATGTACTAGCTTTTTGTTTTCTACGGAAATTTGAAGGGAAATCAAGTTACAGTCTAGGAACAACAACAAAAACCATCTCAGGCTTCACAGGCTTTCGGTATTCTTTTCAACATTATGCGTACATGGGTACAAGTGACAAATTGAAGATACTGTGATATCACATATGAGTAGCAAATATGCACAAAATTTTTGCACTTAGGAGTAAAGGGAACAGTAGCCTAGTATGCTAATTTTATTTACTGAAATTTAGAGTTATTTCTGATTGTAAGTTCAGAGATAACATTGCGCAGAGAAAGAAAGATAAAAAAACGCATATTTCCCCCATACGAGCAATACAGGAGTGTAACCAAACGAGGCGTACAAAGGCCCTGTCAGGGGTTAATTATGTCAATAAGAGGCACTAAAGAAATATATTATCTGGGATATTTCATGCTTGGTAAGATGATTTAAAACTCATAAAAACTACAAGAAAAAGAATGCCTCGGAAGTCCTCCACTCTAAGTGAACAAAATGAAAGAAGAAAAGACACGAATACGCTCTATCCGAACTCGACTGAAACACCGTCTTAAATTATTTCTAAGTAGTGAGAGAACGTTTTCCATAAATAATTTTTAAGAAATATAGCACAACACTCGCATCTAGGAACATATAGACTAATATACACACAAAAATGCATTTCAAAACTTTTTCATGTACGGATGGTACATATAAATACAGAGAATAGGAAATAAAAGTGATGATAAAAACGAATTTCGTCCTGCTACGTAGAGCTGACGGCTGTGTTGTACTACAATCCTGTTGTACTACAATTTGACTCAGATGAACTCTTTGAGCCAGTACTATTAGCGTAAATAATAAATAGCATACAAATTTTTTGTTTTGTTATAATGTATTACATTCTTTCCGAGCTCACCACTTAGTATACTAGATGATGCGTCTGTGTGAAAAATTATCCCAAATCCCGACTGTCGACCTCATAGTTCTAGACGCAAAATGAATCAAATCTGCTCATTTTACCCCTAACATCAATCCCTCACTCTCGTATCATTATTTCCTATGTTCTTATGCTCATATTTCAATTCTAGTACGCACTAACGAGAGGGTTTTTTCAGCAATGCGTCACATGAATTATGTTTTCTTAGAAGCTTGTTTTAAATGCATTACCAAAATCCGACGACCGCAACAAAGAGAAACGCTTTTTTTCGTGCTTTTCTCCGAATCATGTTTCGACAATTATTATGGGTATTACGATAACCATGTATGAATAGCAATTGAGGATCTCAAGGTAAAGATATTTGAATGCGTTTTTCGCTTTTATTTCAATACACGTGCGCACTAACGAGAATGTTTTCAACTAAGCGTTACGAGGGTTATGTTTTCTAAGTTACTTTTATTTAAATGCACTCTTGAAAGCAGATTAAGCAACGAAAGGAACTCTTTTTGTTGTGGTTTTCTGTTAATTTAAGACGGTGTTGCAGTCGAGTTCGGATAGAGCGTATTCGTGTCTTTTCTTCTTTCATTTTGTTCACTTAGAGTGGAGGACTTCCGAGGCATTCTTTTTTTTATGAGTTTTAAATCATCTTACCAAGCATGAAATATCCTAGATAAAATAGTTGTCTTTGGTGCCTCTCATTGACATAATTAACCCCTGACAGGGCCTTTGTACGCCTCGTTTGGTTACACTCCTGTATTCCTCGTATGGGGGAAATGTGCGTTTTTTTATCTTTCTTTCTCTGCGCAATGTTATCTCTGAACTTACAATCAGAAATAACTCTAAATTTCAGTAAATAAAATTAGCATACTAGGCTACTGTTCCCTTTACTCCTAAGTGCAAAAATTTTGTGCATATTTGCTACTCATATGTGATATCACAGTATCTTCAATTTGTCACTTGTACCCATGTACGCATAATGTTGAAAAGAATACCGAAAGCCTGTGAAGCCTGAGATGGTTTTTGTTGTTGTTCCTAGACTGTAACTTGATTTCCCTTCAAATTTCCGTAGAAAACAAAAAGCTAGTACATTTTTCCGTTTTTCTTAGACTTATTTCCGTTTTACTTACTTTTTCTTCGGGTATTTTCATACGATTATACTGAGCTCGACTGCTATTTTCGAGGTAGCAAAGGGACGGTTTAAGTTTTATTTTTACTTATCCAACCCCTTTATATGAAATTAAAAAAAGGGCGAAATGAGAAAAAGGCCGTAAGAAATTAATAAATACAATCTCTCGAGAGTTAATGAGGCCGCGTGAACACGGCCCGTCAAAATGTATGGCGCTGGAGCCTGTATCACAGATACGCTCATCACACACTGCAGGCTGGCTTCGGACAGACCGACCGACGGACGGACGCGGCTTTTATTATAGTATAGATAGAAAGATTAATTATAATGAAAAATGAACGCTCTAAGCGCAAAATTTTAACGATAATATTGTCTATTGGGAAAAGCGTTTTGGAATAGGATAATCTAATATCGAAATACATAAGACTGAAGAAAAGCTAATGACTATTGCAAATTCAACGTAAGTTTTTACACATATAGTAATCTCAAGATGCGATAATTAGGTGGTCTTATACTCACCTATGTTCGTTTTTTCTTTTACGTTCAACAGTTGAAAGGCGACACAAGCAAACGACCTCCTACCGGAGGCGTTCGTTTGAATGAAAATTTTCACGAAGAAAACGTCGCAGTATCTACGGGGAAGTGCGCAAAGGTGAGTTCTTCTAATCAATTATCACCTGTCTAAATAAAAGTGGTGAAGAAATGTTTTTCGGCCAATTATTTCCGAGCAAAATTAGCGCAGTAAATGGAAAGAAAAAAGATTATCCCAAATATTTGGCGACCATCTGGTCAATATTTTTTCTTTCTCATCCTCTTTTCCAACTTCTCAACTCTACGAAATATTTAAATTTCTTCACGTGTTCATATACAAAGGAAACCTCTCACAATTTTTTCCTGCACTATGTCCATCGTTAAAATTCTGTACCTCTGTCATGCTACAAAATTCAACATTTTGATGAAACTATTATCTTCAGGCTGAAAAAAGCAAATAGATCATATATTTATAGTCACATCGATAGAAATGTCCATCAACTGCTCAAGCACAAGCAGACCCAGTAAAAACACAAGAAATACATTGTAAAACGACTAGATATGAGTAATTCCCATAAAATATCGAATACCAGCAGACTGGCTAATATTGCACAGCAGTTACATATTCACTCCAGCAGAGACACAGGGGAAATGGTCAAAATGGATTGGAAAACTTAAGTGTTTTGACTGCGCGCGAGTGGGCAATGTTTATCGATAAATTTTTATAACTTTTTGACAACCGATAGGGTTTTGTTTATGCTAAGAAGATAGAAAATGTTTTTCTCTTTTGTTTGAGAGTAATTTGAAGGCAATTGGTGCATTCTTTCAAAAGTTACGATTGGAAAACTTAAGTGTTTTGACTGCGCGCGAGTGGGCAATGTTTATCGATGAATTTTTATAATTTTTTGACAACCGATAGGGTTTTATTTATACTAAGAAGATAGAAAATGTTTTTCACTTTTGTTTGAGAGTAATTTGAAGGCAATTGGTGCATTCTTCCAAAAGTTACGATTGGAAAACTGAAGTGTTTTGGCTGTGCGCGAGTGGGCAATGTTTATCGAGAATTTTTCATAACTTTTTGACAACCGATAGGGTTTTGTTTATACTAAGAAGATAGAAAACGTTTTTTTTCTTTTGTTTGAGAGTAGTTTGGAGGCAATTGGTGCATTCTTTCAAAAGTTACGATTGGAAAACTGAAGTGTTTTGGCTGTGCGCGAGTGGGCAATGTTTATCGAGAAATTTTCATAAATTTTTGACAACCGATAGGGTTTTGTTTATACTAAGAAGATAGAAAATGTTTTTTTCTTTTGTTTGAGAGTAGTTTGAAGGCAATTGATGCATTCTTTCAAAAGTTACGATTGGAAAACTGAAGTGTTTTGGCTGTGCGCGAGTGGGCAATGTTTATCGAGAAATTTTCATAACTTTTTGACAACCGATAGGGTTTTGTTTATACTAAGAAGATAGAAAATGTTTTTCTCTTTTGTTTGAGAGTAGTTTGAAGGCAATTGGTGCATTCTTTCAAAAGTTACGATTGGAAAACTGAAGTGTTTTGGCTCTGCGCGAGTGGGCAATGTTTATCGAGAAATTTTCATAACTTTTTGACAACCGATAGGGTTTTGTTTATACTAAGAAGATAGAAAATGTTTTTCTCTTTTGTTTGAGAGTAGTTTGAAGGCAATTTGAGCATTCTTTCAAAAGTTACGATTGGAAAACTGAAGTGTTTTGGCTGTGCGCGAGTGGGCAATGTTTATCGAGAAATTTTCATAACTTTTTGACAACCGATAGGGTTTTGTTTATACTAAGAAGATAGAAAATGTTTTTCTCTTTTGTTTGAGAGTAGTTTGAAGGCAATTGGTGCATTCTTTCAAAAGTTACGATTGGAAAACTGAAGTGTTTTGGCTCTGCGCGAGTGGGCAATGTTTATCGAGAAATTTTCATAACTTTTTGACAACCGATAGGGTTTTGTTTATACTAAGAAGATAGAAAATGTTTTTCTCTTTTGTTTGAGAGTAGTTTGAAGGCAATTTGAGCATTCTTTCAAAAGTTACGATTGGAAAACTGAAGTGTTTTGGCTGTGCGCGAGTGGGCAATGTTTATCGAGAAATTTTCATAACTTTTTGACAACCGATAGGGTTTTGTTTATACTAAGAAGATAGAAAATGTTTTTCTCTTTTGTTTGAGAGTAGTTTGAAGGCAATTGGTGCATTCTTTCAAAAGTTACAAGTGGAAAACTTAAGTCTAAAGTCGCGCGAGGTGGACTCAAGAAATTCTCAAGAAATTCCTGTACTTCTCGCAAAGTGTTTCTTGAAATGTCTCCGCTGCGGCCTGCCGGTAGGAAAAAGAATCTTCTTTCTGCGTCAGAGGTAAGTCATAACCTAGCAGAAAGTTAGATTACTTAAGTCAGAAGAAAAGAAAAAGAAAAAAGAAAAAATGTTTATTTCCAAGTTGTCAAATCAGATACATGCCAACATATTGGCTTTTAAAAGTTTCTTAAAATATAGGGCATCCTAAAACAAATGTTCCCTACGAGGAGTACCATAGCCATGTGGTAGAGGTTCTGCCGCCGTGCGGCAAGGACCCGGGATCGAATCTCGGCGCAGGCAGTGGCGATTTTCTCTGTTGGGTATAGGAGAAAAATTCCAAGCACAATACCCCACTCTACCCAGGTGTCTGAAATGGGTACCGGTCTCGACCGGGGGAAAGCGTCATGGCGTCCTGGCGTTAGTTATAAAGCATTTGAAAATCCAATGTACAAGGTGATATGTATCAGGCTTGATTGGAAATAAAGCATCCGTAGATGCCTTCGTTATTATGACAAACCATCCGAGGTGTACAAGTAGATAAGCCATACGAGGCATAATAATTGATAAACTATACGAGGTGTACTAATAGACAAACTATCAGAGGTGTACAAGTAGATAGACCATACGAGGCATATTAATTGACAAAATATACGAGGCGTACTAATAGACAAATCATTCGTGGTGTGCTAGTAGTCTAACAAAAGTTCTATACTAGGAGCACTAATTGACAAACCATCCGAGGTGTACAAATAGATAAGCCATAGGAGGCATAATAATAATAGGCAAACTATACGAGGTGTACTAATAGACAATCTATTCGAGGTGTACAAAATAGATAGACCATACGAGGCATATTAATAGACAAAATATACGAGGCGCACTAATAGACAAACCATACGTGGCGTGCCAATAGTCTATCTCTGTCAAGGGTAGTTGAATGAGAAATGAAAAATATGTCCTAAAAGTATGCAAAGCCCTATCACCGCCAAAAACATATTTCATATCTTCTCGATATTCACATCATGCGGACATGGGTACATGGGATAAAATAGAGATACAGTGTAAGCCGGTTACCACTCATGATTGACAAATATCTACAAAATGTTGGTAGAAATGGGTAAACAAACATATATTCAATATCAACATTCATAGCTTGTACAACATACGGCCAGAAAAATAATTTTACTACGATCCATATGCTCAAATTGCACTTTATTTCATTAATTATATATGACATTAATCCGATTCACAGAAACGCCATATGAGGAAGTGATAGATCTATTTTTGAATCATTTCGCTATTGCAATAAAATTTGTTAACGAATGGTTTTTGCGTAAAGAAATGAGATAGAAACATGTATATCTATTTATGTAGATACATATATATACCTACACACGTACACACACATATTAATATATATACATATTGAAAATGAAATATTAGAAAAAAATACATATATAGGATAAAAGATAGAAGCAACCTACCATCTACTACACAGAAAATGACAGTTGAGCTCACTGTAATCCTAAGAAATTTTTCGCAAAAAAAAATAACTTAAAGGAAGAGAAGACTTCGAAAAACATAAAAATGAGCTGGTTTTTAATTTCTTCACAGAAATTTCTAAGAAAAATCAGGTTATAGTCAAGAAGCAACACAACTCTTCAGCATTATACGGACATGTGTACGTGGGATAAAATGAAGTAACATTGTGGCCGGATATCACATCTGAGTGGAGAATATTCACAAAATTGGCACATATAGGAAGATTAGGCCTTGATCCAAAGTGATAATTTTAATTACAGAAGTTTAGAGTTTTTCCAATTTGAGAGTTTAGTGCTAGTGTGCGCTGAACGCACGGGGAAAAAAATAAAAAGACTAAATGCAATGCTTAAATTACCCCCTTCCCCATAGCTCAGCCGAAAATCGATTGAAAACATCTTCGAGAATGATTTTGAAATAGCGAGACAACGTTAGCCAAAATTTAATTCATTATAAACTTTGCACAACCCTCCCATCTATAAACCTGTATATTGGTGTATACACAAAATGTATTTCATGGTATATTTGTCATACGGACGTTAAATATTAATACAGAAAAGAGAAAGAAATAACAAAATAAAGATGAGGAAATACTCCTAATTATGGAAAGAACGTTCGTTCTGCTGCACTGAACTGACGGCTGTGGTGCTCATTGTTGTCGACAGAAATAAGTAAAAAAAAATGAAGGCATCTACGGATGCTTTATTTCCAATCAAGACTGATACATATCACCTTTTACATTGGATTTTCAAATGCCTTATAACTAACGCCAGGACGCCATGACGCTTTCCCCCGGTCGAGACCGGTACCCATTTCAGACACCTGGGTGGAGTGGGGTATTGTGCTTGGAATTTTTCTCCTATACCCAACAGAGAAAATCGCCACTGCCTGCTCCGAGATTCGATCCCGGGTCCTTGCCGCATGGCGGCAGAACCTATACCACAGGGCTATGGCGGCACAGTAAGATGAATATTCGAATCGCTTAACAAACGTAAAATGAAATAGTTTCTAAATTTCTAACAGTAATTTCAGGAAAAATTAAAATTTCTGATAGATGGGAAGTTCACACCGAAATGCTGCAGGCCCTATGACAGAGATGCAAAATGACGTGACACATTTACTCTAAATTCTTTTCCAGTTTTTGATATGCTGGGGAAGCTTGTTCCACAAAAAAGCTCCAGAAACTGAGAGAGCTTTTTGTCCCATTTTAGATGAACGGTAACTGACTAAAACATCGTTCCTACGGTTTGGTCTTTCGTTTGGGATATTAGATGGAAAAAATTTTACCACCTCTGCATTACTTTGGGGGAGGTACAGAGAGGAGAATACTCGTCGAGCTTTCTGGATCATGAATCTGTTCGGTATTGGGATCCAGTCGAGTTTTCTTAAAAGAGGGGTGACATGATCGTATTTATTGAAATTTCCTTTGCATACCACTTTGGTGGCGAAGTTTACACATTTTTGCAACTCTTCCTGACGACATTGAGGTAAATCTCCCCACACAAGACTGCAGTAGTCCAGACGCGATAAAACTAAAGACTGAATCACTAATAATCTAGATTTTTCGTCAAGTGTGTTCTTTATACGATGAAAGAACATTAAGGTTCCGTTAATTTTGTTGCACATTGTTTCGACGTGTGAATTGAAAGTCATATTTTTGTCAAACCAAACACCCAGCTTTTTAACCTTATCGACTGGTTTAATTGTATCGTCTCCAAATTTTAGCTTGAATGGTGGTAAATTTTCAGTCGCATTCTGTGATCCAAAAATATTGCATTGCGTTTTACTTGCGTTAAGTTTGAGGCCATTATGGTCATACCACAATTTCAGATTTCTCAGAAGGTTTTCAGCGTTGGCTTGTGTTTCTGTTAAATCCGCTGTTGAGCTTGTCATGGCAATTTGTACGTCATCAGCATACATTGAGATTTTTGTGTTTGCCGGCATGGTGGGGAAATCGTTGATGAAAATTGAAAATAGGAGTGGGCCGATGATTGAACCTTGAGGAACGTCAAAATTATTTGGTATGAATGATGACATTTTGTTATTCAAGCACACTGCATGAGAGCGGTTTAGTAGGTAGTTTTCAAACCACTGAGTGTCTATTCTGAGGTTTGAAATTTTTTGTAGAAGTTTCTTATGCTCAACACTGTCGAAAGCTTTGGAGAGATCAAGCAATAGTAAGAGAGTTAATTTCTTTTGGTCAATATCATTGTAAATTTTTTCTGTTATGTTGAACAGGGCGTCCTGAGTACTGGTATTCCTCCTGTAAGCATATTGATTGCGATGCAGTAGATGTGACTCGTCTATGTAAGACGAGAGCTGGTTTGTTATTACTTTTTCTAATATTTTGGACATAACAGGCAGGAGACTGATTGGTCTGTAGTTTGACGCTATGTCGATATCACCAGATTTATGTAATGGCTTAATTATGGATAGTTTCCATTGATCGGGAAACTTGTTTGTGACTATAGATGTATTTATTATTAAGCGAATAAATGGTGCTGTGACAGGGAAGCTGTCTTTTATATGTTGGAGGCTTATGCCATCATGTCCAGTCGCTTTAGTATTCTTTAGTGAGTATAAGATTTTTCGTATCTCTATGACGCTAACTGGCGTTGGTCTCCACTTGTTGCTACTATTTGGGGATGAAACATCGCTCAGATTTGCCTCTGTAGATGTGTCTGAAACTGTCCTGGATACTT
Source organism: Morinoia aosen (assembly GCA_030386875.1). Lineage (NCBI taxonomy): Eukaryota > Metazoa > Arthropoda > Malacostraca > Amphipoda > Talitridae > Morinoia > Morinoia aosen. The sequence goes on from CM059564.1 coordinate 51,298,752, forward strand.
CATTGAAAACATCTTCGCCAACTTTTGAGAAGAAAGTGTTAAAGTCATTCGCCATTTCTGAGGGGTTGTCAAAAGTGCTTTTGCAGTCTGAATTTTTATACTGAGCAGCTTCTCTAATGATTTCCCAAGTTCTTTTAGGGTTTTGTTTTGCCGCCAAGAGTTCTTTGTGGAAGTAGTCCCGTTTTGCTTCATTTACTTTTCTTCGTAGGATCTTCTCATGATCTTTATATAATTTTCGACGCGTACTGTCTGATTTATTCAGTTTGTACTCACGCTGCAAATTTCTTTTAGCTCTGCTCAACTGTTTTATCTCATCTGTTATCCATTTAGAAATTCTTGGCTTAACTTTCTTCGTAGTGAAAGGTGCGCATTCGTTAAGAGCTGATACGAAATTTTCGTTGAAAAGAGAAACTTGTAGATTGACATCATCGGTGTTTTCCATGCCTTGAAATTCACTCCATCTGTCTAATAGCTTTTCTTGAAATATTTCAGGGGAGTAGTGGTTTTTCATGCGATATGTAATGTAACTAGATTTCTGTTTCTCTTTTGCAATATTGATTTGGCATTCTACCGAATGGTGATCAGAAAAGGACGGTAAGATTTCTGTGCTGAGTACTGCTTGGGAATTGTTTGTAATTGCTAGGTCAAGAAGAGTTTTAGAAGTGTTGGTAATTCGCGTTGGTTCTTGGACCATTTGAGAAAGATTAAGTCTGTGCAGCATCTTGCTTAGCTGATTGTTTTTATTTGTCAGATCCCCGTTAAAATCTCCGAAAACATAGAAAGACTTTTTGGCTGCAGAGATTGATCTAAGCGTATTTTCAATGAAATCTAATGTTGGACGAAGAGATGCTGACGGATGTCTGTAAAGACTGCCGATAATGAAAGACTTGTGTTTGTTTACTTGAACATTGAGCCAAACCATTTCTATGTCTTCGCATTTTTCTTTGATCGGAACTAAGGATGTAGAGTAGACATCTTTGATGAAAATGCATGAACCGCTACCTCTCTTACTCTTGACTCCGTCATAACGGTACAATTCGTATCCGGTAATGCTGAGATATGAGCTTTCGACTCGTGAATCGAACCATGTTTCAGATACGCATAAAATATCGATATCGTTAGTGATCAACATTACTCGTACGTCATCCATTTTACCATTGAGGCTGCGAGCATTTATGTGCAATTTTTTGATATTATTTACCTCAATAGGCAGATCTTTAGTGGAGTTATTGCATTTTTTAGGTCTAGCAGGGCATTTAGTATTCGTCTCTAGGTCTTTATTGCCGCGTTCATTGTTTGTGATTTCAGCGTCATATTCAATTTGATCACTGTTATTTAGTCACAAAATGTGGGAGGGAGCCGCTGTAGATGAAGCAACCTTGTGAAAACCAAGTGTTTTAATCTCCTTTATTATATTCAATAAGAACTAAATTGCCGGTTGTCCGAAATTATGGCTGCATAAACTTTATTCTGGAATAATTTCATTCGTTAAACCATGTATTTATAATAGTTTGATCATATGCGTTCCTCACTCAGTAGTTAAGTGTAACCGCTTAAATTGCGAACACCCGTGGCGGACGAGATTCTTTGAGTCACAAAGGGGAAACTCCAGAACCCTAGAGGCTCTCACTTCCTTAGCCTGATCACGAAGCACTTAAAAGTTCACGCATCAAAGCCGTAAGCGAAAGTCGTTCTTTAGGTTAGCGTCGCGTTCGAGCTTACAGCCCACGTAATCTGAGAGTTGATAGCTCACTGACTGGGACTCACCACAACGACCAGTCGACCACTATGAGTCATTTCCCCCACATCCACCTTTTATGCTCTAAAGAGGCATCTGAATAATAAAGCTTAGGTACAACACTATACAATTATTCTCCATTTTACCGGTGCACACACGGGTTATAAATTGGCAGGTTTAAATCTTCCCTTAGCTGCCAGAGAAATTCTAAAACGGCAGTTAGCACACAAATTCTGCTGAAAGCTTAGTAATTGCTTTTCTATTAAATTTCTAACCAAAAATAATTGAAGTGTGCCAAACCACTTCTTATTTATTTACCCGTAAGATAAATTACGAGCCTAGAAAGTGAGCAAATATTTCACTACCTAATTCATTTAATGATTGATTACCTGCAAACTTATAAGTAAACGAGTATTTCTATTACATGAACAGGATAGAAAATTAGAAAATTATAGATATTTTTGCAGCAAACGCACACAATCAATCTCTCTCTTTAATTTCCCTGTAGTTTTATGACATATAAAGAGAGAAAATTACATGAAACAGTCTAAAACTTTGTGCCGCCCTCGGATATTTGGCGGCTGAAGGATTGAACAAAGAGACGAGTAGACTTTTAAACGTGTACTTGGCGTAGTGAGACAGGAGATCCAAATGCGCCCCAAGGGCTCCGCACTAGCTTTATATACTCAATATTTGCTGAGGTCAGCATACGCACTGCGGTACCCGCACAGGGCGTCGACCTAAACACGTACGTACAGATGCACAGAGGGAGTACGCACTTGTGACGGCATACACCTCCCCCCATGCCCTGGTTATTTACCAATATAAGAATTAATCAATTGAAGTTTTAAGAATCGTAACTTACAATTTTAACACATGAAGCTAAAAACATCACAGGTAAAATATTCCCAAATGAAAATTACTGTGTAGCAAAACAACTATTATATTAGGAAAAGAAACAACGCATCGAATTAAAATTGACTGGACATCGTAAAATGAAATCATCCACACCCCCACCGCCAAGAAAACGGAAGAGCCGCTGCTCAAATACACATTTTGAACGCAAAATCCTAAGTTAAGAACAGAATACACGTCTCGAAACACAGGCGTGAACAACGCAACACAATAAGTCCGTTAACTAAAAACTATAATCGGCATCCAAAAACGGTAAAAGAACTCCACGGTTTTCGGAGCCAGGATTCAACTAACTTCCTAGTGTAGGAACACGTCAGCAACCTAACGAAAACAAAACGATAATCAACAACGTTGAACATGAAAAAATAAACTTTCTAAGAAAAATTCGTTAAGGAATAAGGCAAAAAGGCAATATTTATTCAAAAAAATATTTCGTTTCGTACGCAGGAGAAGTTACGAAACAAATGGCAATCGTTACACATAAAAATTAAACGCCGCATAAATTTGCTACGGACAACTTCGTTGACAACCATATAATTTGCTGATTATGAAAACATCATCACTATTAGGGAAAAAAATATATACGTATGGAAATTTGTATCGAAACTGCTATCAATTTAAATTATCATCATTGTCGTTGAAATAAATCTAATTGAACGAAATTGAAAGAATACAGACAGTATACTTGAACATCGTATATTCTTGAACGTCGATCCGAACAAGAGAAAAAAATCAATACCAAACTCATCAATGTAGAAAATTAACTGACTATCTTAAGAGTACTTCCTGAGTAAATGTTAAAGTAAATAATACTACATCCGTTTACAATGCATGAGAGCTAATAGCGCCTAATAGGCGACACGGAAAAATTCAAGTACCACACATGCTTCACTGACACCTAAACTTCGCTATTTGCTTGCAGGTGACGCAGCGGTTGGTCGGCATTGCTCGACCTGAGCTGCTGGCGTCGGAGTAACGCATCCTCAGCGCGAAGGCGATCCGCCAATAAATTAATTTCACGACGAAGATAGAAGAAGGAAACTCCTAATCCCAAAGTTAAAGGAAAGAGAAGAAGAATACCTAAATCAGCTACCCTGTCTGGGAGGATGTCGACGAGTGCATTGGCTTTCACCCAATCGTTGGACACCCTTCCCTGATGTTGCTCCAGGGCATTTGTTAGTGCCTCCACCGACACATGGGTCATCCTGTTTCCCATTGTGGAAGACAGGAACGGTAGCGTGCTCGGTCTGAAATTGAAACAAATACAGTTCAATTAGCATGGCCACACAATTAAGAAAAATGTAAGCAGTATTATTTCGTCAAATCAATGAAAGAAACCAATGGTGATAGCTGGTGACAGCTGCAAGGAAAGGAGCAAACAGCATATCGGCACGCTGCAGATCCCACACGGTCTCGACAGCTGCACACCTAATTGCAAAACAAATCGGGCGACGGCACTCCAAAACAACTCGGGAGCTAGCACCTCGCTCCCACAGCAGTGAGGTGCCTCGTTTGTAAACACCGGAGGTTATTGAACCGTTCAAGGCTCTCGGGCAGATGCAAACCTTGGTGGTAAAACGAAATGCGTACATTCTCAATCACGCACGTAAAAACTACGGTACACCAAAAACGAAGGAAAAAAAATATAAGGCAAATACATATGGTTATATAAGGAAAGTTCCAATTAAAATTATACGTAAAATTAACATCGAAGCAAGAATCACACAATAGTATTATGTGAACATAGTAACATAGTCAGTCGTACGTCGCATACTTTTCATTTAGCACTTTTTACGTAAAGGTAGTACATGATTTTTATTACTCCTGAATGTTTTATTACCAATTTTGATTTCTACGTAATTTCGGTTAATTTTTGTGATAATTCCCGGCCCATTCCAGGCCAGATCAAGCTTATGCTTCCGCAAATGATTTCGCAATAATACTCGGTCGTTGAGTTCGAAATTTTTATTTTTTCGACGAAGGTTTCGGTACATCGTTCTTTCACTGGTGTTGTTAATTATTACAGCTCTAACGTTTTCAACAGTACGGGCAGCTTCTTGAGCTCGAAATTTTATTATATCCACGTTCGTGTCGTGACTGTAATTAGGTTCGAAAGTTACGGCGCTAAAGCTCGGACACGTATCGCGATTGAAAACAATGAACGAGGGTGTATCCCCCAATGTGGTATTTAAACTATTGTTTATCGCGTTCTCTGTGCTGTTGAGACACTGATCCCATTCGGTATGCGCTAAAGAGTTAATATATAATTTTAATAAATTCGTAATCTTGCGATTATTTCGTTCAACAATAGCGTTACTGTGAGGACTCCAAGGGAGGACTTCTTTTTTCGCAATACAATGAATTTGGGAGAATTTTTTAACTGCCGCAGATTTAAATTCAAGAGCTTGGTCACTTAGAAGTGTTTTAGGATAGCCAAAGGTTGAGAAGCAGCTGTCTATACAAGAGACAACTGTATCTGCTAATCGATCTGCCGTCGCGTAAAGCTTACAGTAACGCGAGAATAAGTCAATGATGATTAGAATGTATTTATTCTGCTGACCTGTGATAGGGAGAGGGCCAAGAAAATCCATTGAAACTACCTCGAAAGGTTCATTAGCAATAGGTGCATCCAATATCTTAATAGGTACAGTACTGCTGGCTATAAGAATTTTACATACATCACACATTTTTACAAATTTACGTATGATACTCTTCTCTAATAAATGAAAATAACGCAACTTAAATTTAAACAATGTATGCGTCGCATCACTATGATACAAGGAGTGTATACTAAGCACCGCCTTGTTCATTAGCGATGTCGGTATAACCGAAGTTAGAATAGTACTTTCCCTATAGTCTATTTGTCGTCGTCTATAAAGTATGTCGTTCAGAATTAAGTATTTTTGTAAGTCAGGGATCGTAGATTTACTACTAGTTAGTAATGCGTCCTTGACCTCAGAACAGAAGGGGTCTAGCTGTTGCTCAGTTCGAAATTCGTCTAAAGTCCACGATACGTCTTTTAACTGAGGAACGTAGTCAATCAGTCGGGGTTTTGCAGTCGCCTCTGGCGCCACTTGATTAGAGTGCGTCGCGTCTGTTTTGTCTACGTCTGAGTGCAGAGCTCCACTTCGTGTAGTCACTGCGAAAGCGTCGACCTCACTGAACTCTGAACACTCTTCAAGATCAGAAATAGTTAAATGCTCGGGCAATCTACTTAGACAATCTGCAATTAGATTTTGTTTCCCGTGGAAATATTTTACAGTGGGTTCGAAAGATTGAACTGATAGACACCACCGTGCCATCGCGGAATCCTCAGGGAGCTTTTTGAAAAACAAGGGCTGTAAGGGTTTATGATCAGTGTAGAGATAGATCGGATATCCAAGAATGAGATATTTAAATGCTTTCAGTGCGCTTACAATGGCGAAGAACTCTTTTTTCGTCGTTGAATAGCGCTTTTGTGTGGAATTTAAACTTTTACTGTAGTAAGCAATAGCCTTCATCGATTTATTTGAATCATTATCGTTTTGCAAAAGCACCGCACCTATACCAAAATTTGAAGCATCTGTAAATACATGGAAAGGCTTAGTAAAATCAGGATGCCGTAAAACGGTATCAGATGTTAAAACAGATTTGATTTTTTCAAAAGCTTGCTGACATTCAGGATTCCAGATAAACTCAACATTTTTACGTAACAATTGATACAGAGGGTATGAGATCGATCCAAACATTGGTATGTGATTGCGGAAATAGTTCGCTACTCCTAGAAAACTTTGCAGTTCCTTCACATTTTTTGGAATCGGAAAGTTTTGTAGCTTTTCTGATTCTTTGCAGCGAATTCCGTCTGCCGACACGATGTGTCCAAGATATTCTATTGAGTTTTTTAGGAAATGACATTTTTCAAGTTTAAGTGATAGATTTCCACCACGTAGCTTCTCAAAAACACTATGTAAATCTTTCAGATGTTGGTTCATGGATTTGGAAAATACTAGTATATCATCAAGGAACACAAAACATAATTTACCGATGATATTGGCAAGAACAGAAGAAATGATTCTTTGGAAAACTGATGGACTCGAGGACAACCCGAATGGCAACCTCTTGAACTGAAATTTCTCATAACCGATACTGAACGCGGTATATTTACGGCTACTTTCCTCTAATTCGACCTGATGAAAGGCCGAGCGTAGATCTAGACTTGAAAAAATGCTGTTCCCCCCAACCGTGTAAAGGATTTCGTCTATGCGGGGAATGGGATAACTCTCTTTTATCACTATTTTGTTCAGTTCTCGGAAATCAATCACGGGACGGATCTCGCCCGAATGCTTTTTAACAACAATTAAAGGAAAATTAAATTCCGAGCTGGAAGGTTCAATAATGCCTTGGTTTAACATCTGCTTATTCGCTTGCAACAATTCGTTTTGATATTTATGAGGAATTCGATATGGTGGGATATTAAGTACTGGTGCATTAGGTTTTATTTCAATCTTATGCTTCATAACGTTCGTAACGGCAATAGTTTCGCCTTCGAGAGTAATTACGTCTCTAAAGTCGTTTAATAAATTTAACAGTAATGGTTTAGCTTCTTCATCATCACAATTGACATCGTTACTAGTCAGAAAGCGTCTTTCGTTACTACCTTCCTCTGGTACATCAATTTTCTGTGCATTAATTCCTAGTTCATCAACACGAAGATCGTTACAACAATGCCTCGATTCTACAGATACCACCCCAACGTCTTTACCAGAGATGGCATTGAAAGTTCCACCATTAACACTGTTGACTTCGGTTAGATCCGCATTACCGTGGGCATCGCACAAATTTGCATCTCGCACAGCTTCGTGCACGGTAGACATGTAAATCTCATGTTCAATTTCCATGTCGTCAATTTCCTCAATCGTACTTAACATCGTATTGTCGCTTATATATACCACGTCTTCCGAGACGTTCAAAAGCATTACAGGGACAAAACCATTTGACTTGATATCTACTACTGACTCGGCGACAAAGATTCCATTCGCGAGAATTGTCTTATTCATAATATACTTTCCGGGCTTAGCCTTTTTGACATACCCATTAATAACACGTAAACAATTTCTTGGCATTTCCACTGCTCCACAATGAACAACTATTTCTCGTCTTTTACTATTTTTTAAACTTCTCGCATGTTCCTTAGTTTCTCTTATTTTGTTCGCATGCTGTTCAGTTATTCTCACATTATTCGCTGGTTTCTCAGAATTTTTAACCTTTTTCCCTGCGTATTTCCCTGGGAATTTAGTTACTTTCCCATTTTTTTCTCGCCCTGGCGTTGGGCTTGGGGTACCCCTCTGTTCTGCAGTATTTATCTCTAGGTTATTTTTATCGCCACTTTCTTGGCTCGCCATTTTTGATTCCCTCTGCTTCAGCAGATATTTTCTTATATTCCTCCTATTGGCAAGCATGTCAGCCATTAGACATTCTGGATTACTTATAGTATTGAAGAACATCTCCTTCCTACTTTGCTCGTGCAATTCCTGCACATCATGAAACGGTACTTTTACTCCGTCGAGAACTATGAATCCTTCTTTAAAATTAATCACCGCATCTTGTAGAATATCCCTACCGAGGATTACATCATATTTAAATTCGCCATCTTTCAAAATCAAAGCGCTAGTATTGATTTCTTTATTATTAGGCAGCGTAATACAAAGATCAAGTTCGCCTGATACCTGGCTTTTAGAATTTACACCCCTGATACTCAAAGCACTAGGCTTAATTCGCTCGTTTATGCCTTTTAAATTCCGGTAACTCACCAGACACCGGTCACTACCGCTGTCGATGAGAGCGCTCATCAATTTGTTATCATTACGTAATATAATTGTAGGCTTCTTAGAACGCCGTAATGAAAATAAACCGTCGCTTTCCTTCCTTAAACGACCTTCCTTCATAATCGTCGCTGACAAACAAACTTCTACAGGTAGTTCAGAAATTGCACCTACATCAAGTTCTTGTTCACCTAGTAATTCGAACTTATTAGTACAAGTAAATAACGGATCCACCACATCAGTCGACATAGTTTTAGTATCTGGTTTCAACGCCACATGTTTGGTAACGGGGACTGTAGCTGTATCCTCGGGCACTGGCAACTCCTTCTCTACTCCAAGACTCTTTGCTTTTTTTGATTCCTCTCTATCTACTCTAAAAAATCGTCACCCTCGGAAGATGCAGCGTAAAACGCTTCACCACGACCTCGACCGCGACCACGCGAATGACATTCACGTGCATAATGGCCCACCTTTCCACATTTATAGCAAGCATGACCACGGAAATTGATTTGCTTTGGCCTCTCTTATTCGTGCACATACTTTGAACATGACCTGTGCTATTGCACAACGAACAAAACGATTTGGATCTATCATTACTAGTCTGTTTTGGGTTTTCTATCTGAGCTTCGTTGCACTCCAAAGAACCTAAAGGTCGATCTCCAAAATATGAATACTGTCTTCCCCTTTGAAATCTAGCAGGTCTCCAATTGCTTCTGAAAAATGGTCTCCGACCTTGAAAACGTCGGCTGTTGTTTTGAGATGCATAGTAAACCTCGGGAAACGATTCCTTCTCGTCCCACTCACTCTCTTCAGGCACAACCGCAAGGTAAGTCTCTCTGGTTTGATACGTGGACTGGGTATTGTTTTTGCGCGCAAGTATTTCTCTGCCCTCAGGATTATTACGCACAGCGGAATCTAGACGAGCTAACAACTCTTCAGAGGTATGAAACTGCCTCGAGAAGATTTTTTTACAAAAGTTCTCCTCTAAAAGAGGTCCGAGAACTGCTATAGCTAGACTGAAAACTACTAAGTCACCAGAGAATTTTTTTAAATCGTTCGTGTTCGTACTAGCAATTACAAATGGATGTCTTTGTAATGCTACTTCTGTACTATTTAGAATGTGATCACTTAAATTTCTTATTTTCGATATTGCCGTAACCAATTGGGCTGCCAACCCTTCATTACGTAACAACCGTAACTGATTTAAATCGCACGCTAACGCATGAACTGAGCGCTCACCCTTAGACACGTAGATGTCATCTAAAATGTCGATAACCTGATCGAAGGAATAGTGAACATCAGGGTTTACTAATTTTGTAACTACTCCATTAAAATCGCCAACACTTTTGTGTGCGCTACGCACAAGTAACTCTTTTTTGGCGTCATCGGAAGTTAGGTCGGGTAACAAGTCTATGTACGATTTTAGATTTGCGACATGCGTCCGAAAAGTCTTTGTTTCACAAAAGATTGGGTCAGTGACCCTCTGCCGGCCCCTAAACAGAGGTAGCTCTGCACTGGACAGTATAGTACTGCCCCTTTGTAAAGTTGTTGTTACACTACCACCCGTCATCGGTCCACTAGAGGACGTCATTGTAGTCACTCTTGGCGTACTGAACGTCACAGTCTGTGTACTAACAGTGGTCGTCACTACCGTCGTGGTCTGTGGTCCAGACATAATCACACTTGTTGGAGTATGTGCGCACGTACCAGGTAACGTACCACTAAATGCCGGCACAGAAACTCTACCGCTACTTGTCGTCGTTGCTGTCGAACGAATAAATTCAGAGTCGGAATCAGAATCTCCCATAATGAATCACAGCAACCAACCAATTTGTCTCACAACGCAAAAAAAAACTCACAATTTTAATAATCCCATAGCCCAACGCAAAAATCCTACGCCACAAAAAAATAACACCGCAGAACCCTTAAAATTTACCTTTCAAAAAAATAATCACATAACAGAACGCTAAAAACCCACGTTACTAAAATGGATGAAGCACACGGTTAGAACTTCATTAATAATCACTAAAAAATTTAAATACTAAAAATTCTTCCTGCGACCTTCAAACGAACTTAACCCAATTACTAAACAGGAAAACTCTTTACACGAATTCAATGATATCTATCCCAACAATCTTTTAAAGTACAGGAAGTAACAAAAATAACAAATCGACGATGTCACAGAAATTATCTAATTATCCCATACAATAGTATTATAGTTTACAGAATACTCAACTTGGAATCAGCACACGGCAGGCAGTGCAGCTACGGCCAGTCAGGCGTCGCGGCTGGTGTCAAGGACGAACGTCGAGACTGCTCGGCAACCGCAGAGCAGGTTGCTAGCAGCTGTTCCGAAGGTCGTCTGCGATGCTCAGCTACAGCACAAGCAGACGTCTAGACTCCCGGTCTCAAGGTCACACACTCAGCGCTGCCAGACAGCGGAGTAGCAATGTTAGCTCGAGCACGTCTTGGTGGTGTTCACGTATGATCACGGTTGCACACTGCGCGTAATCGCACAGCTCACTGTTTATGTGTACGTATTAATTACGTGAACACAGCTTCTGTAGAAATTTGAAACAACACGGTTCGGTATGTAAATTCCTATAACATACACTGTACACAATTGTTCTCGTAGAATTAGAAACACTGCAACTGTTCGTAGAAGTGTTCAGAACACAGCCACTATTGCATACAACTGTTAACCGACCACGTCACTATTGGCGATGGAAATTTACGCACAACTTCATGACGCAATGGTCACCATCCTTTTCCAGGTCAACACGAGCTGTGTAATGTACTCCCAGAGGCACGTTAAGTTCTAGACCATAAGGAGAGTTCATCAGAGTTTCTTCAGGAATACGCTTAACGCTGAAACGGAAAACGTTGTTATATACTTTCGGTGCTTCTTCAACTTCTCTTCCCGTTGCTGTAGATTTCTCCATAGTAGTGTTGTCGATATTACCAAAAATATTCTCTGCTCACGAAGCGAAGCGTAGACCACTACACGTAGAATCTTCACGAATTTCCGTAGACCTCAAATATCACCGTCGAAAATCCAGACTTAATCCCGATTTCTTCAATCACAGTAGTCGTTGAAATCACATCACAGCACAAGCATCAAGTACAATCTCACGTCGTGGGAACGAACTTACTGCGCCACCAGATGTGCCGCCCTCGGATATTTGGCGGCTGAAGGATTGAACAAAGAGACGAGTAGACTTTTAAACGTGTACTTGGCGTAGTGAGACAGGAGATCCAAATACGCCCCAAGGGCTCCGCACTAGCTTTATATACTCAATATTTGCTGAGGTCAGCATACGCACTGCGGTACCCGCACAGGGCGTCGACCTAAACACGTACGTACAGATGCACAGAGGGAGTACGCACTTCTGACGGCATAACTTGTTCCTCAATCCGAGAATGTAAAAACTGAAAAAAACTCGCGTACTGTTCAGAGTAACAATGAGAATAAAAACGCGCAAGTGATAGCGTTATCAGGCTGTTTCATCTATTTTAATCAGTTTCATTGCGTTACCTGAATTAATTACTTAGCAATGCTAAGTAATCAACTTATGATAAGCAGCACACACTTTTGCTCACCTGAAACAGGAGGATACGTACAAGTCTCATGCATGCCCCGAACAGTGATTCTATGTACTCGTATACATGCGACAAGATTGATCACGTATTAAGTCGACTGATCCCGCACATATGAGACGGGTAGGATTTTGATGACTTACTAAGGGTAATACTATGTTAAAATAGATTGTGTAAATAAAAAATTGGTTTTAAACAATGAATTAAAACTCTACCCTTTAATCACCACTAATAATAATGAATAAAAATGAAGGCATCTACGGATGCTTCATTTCCAATCAAGCCTGATACATATCCCCTTCTACATTGGATTTTCAAATGCCTTATAACTAACACCAGGACGCCATGACGCTTTCCCCCGGTCAAGACCGGTACCCATTTCAGACACCTGGGTAGAGTGGGGTACAGTGCTTGGAATTTTTCTCCTTTACCCAACAGAGAAAATCGCCACCTCCAGCGCCGAGTTTCGAACCCGGGTCTGCCGCACGGCGGCAGAACCTCTAGCCACATGGCTATGGCGTGTCACATTACGTCGTGTCGCGATCTCCACAGCACCAGCTTGTCTTTCCACATTAACTGCGATTGTTTAACAAAAGTTCAATATTCAACTAAAATCCTAGGCATTTTTGCGTGCAATTTTAAATATAGGAAATGTTTACTGATTTTTGCCTTGGTTCAGCTTTCAGTTCGTCTGATTAAGTATTCATGAAAATTGAGCGACTCCTGAGGTTAACAGCATTATTAAAATCCCTCCGTAATCACCAGCGGCTTCAGTCACAGTCAGTGGTGAAAAACAGGCCAGCACTAAGCCTGTGTAAAAGGTTTGTGTAAAAATATAAAACTGCTTTTTCAAAGAATGGAACGCCTACCTAAGTTCAACGCAGGGGCTCACATTTCCTCCTGGGAGTTTTAATGCCCTCAGATTCAATAGTTGTATCCCCCTGATTTACGTATACTATATTTTACATTTTCAGATATAACTAATGAATTTAACTAAATTTTCCAAAAAATTAAGTTGATTGCCAAATTTACTACATATGGTTCTCAATTGAACGAATTTGTATCCTGAAAAAGTTTGACAAACAAACTTAACGTTGTACAAGAATAGTTTATAAGGAATTATTTAAACAATCACAATGGTCACGCTGTCATTATATTAAAAAAGTTTAATGATTAATTCTAAGTTCTTAGATTCTACGCTTCAAAATTTCAAGCGTCTTCTATTGATGCCTCTTCACACATGCAACGATTGTCATTGCTTATCGTTGTTGTGAGGGATAATTGCTTGCATTAATAAGTAATGAGAATTTCACTCTACTGAAACGAAACGCCTAAAACCAGTTAACAAACATTCGAGAGACAACACTGTCCTTCGTTTGGCAAGATAGGGAAGCAATCATTGGTTCACTTAAAAAGTTTTTAAAAAATCCATTTATCTATTACTACAACATAGCGACATAAGTTAGCGACTAGTTAACAACCTCTGCATTTCGTGTGAAACGTTCATGGATCCGAAACTCCGCAGTGAGGGCTCAATGTCTCATCATCATGAAAAAACGGACTTTGCAATAATTCTCCACTCAATCTAAGTGTATGAAGTGGGTACCAACTTGACTGGGATAAACCGTCATGGTCATAATTATAAACTATTTAATGAACCAACACGTTTAAACAATCGAGGAATTATGCATTCCTTCAGAATTTTAATCTAAATTTTGTTTTGCAAGAACAATCAAACTCAAGAAAATAGCTGAAGAAAGTAATAGGTTCACAAAAAAGAAAGAAATAAACCGAAAGAAAAACATGGTCCTTACAGAAGCCAGATACATACATAGTCTACTTTAAGATACGAAAGGTCTACCTAACCTTCAGCTCGGGACTTCTCATCTTTCCTCGTGGCACGAGCAAATTACGAACAATACTTATTAGGTCTATCTTAAAAAAGAATTTCACTGTCCTACGAAAGCGGTCAGCAGCATTCCTTTTATGCAATCGACGTATGGCAACTCTGGATACCCATATTTCGAGGCGAAAGCTGTACATCCGATTGCTGAACTGTAACAAAATAATAAACCGTTCCGATAACCTTTCAAGCTTATTTTGTTCACTAACTTTTACAACTCCCCATCAAATTTTTTTCGTTAAATTGAAATTAAGTTTTCAGCTTTTATAAATGGGAAGGAAATCCAAGCTCATTACGTTTAATGATTAATTGTGAATACTTTTCTCTCATTTTTGTTCAAAGTTTTCCTTATTCCTGTTTTTATCAATTTCCCATGTTTCAAAATTACCTAAACATCAGTTTACGCTCTTACATTTACACCGGCAAGATGCTAGATCAAGCCAAGAACCTCTTTATCAATCGGGCGTGTATATCGGCGCCGCCAAGGAGTCACGAAGACAGTTAAATTCGTTCACGAGATAAAACGATCCGCTAACTCCAAGCATGAACTCAAGAACGGGAAAAATGAACGTAGCTCTAAGAAGCAGGTAAGAAACACACTGAGAGATCCATTTGTTTGAGAATGATGTGTAAGATGAATTAAGCCAGGTTATTATAACCCCCAAATTCACATATGTCATGTACCGAGTTTTCATGAGCCCAAGCGAAGGGTCTCGGCTTTTACGGAAAAATCATCGTTGCCATGATTGTGTACTAGAACACCCCATCAAACATCCCGCGCCAATGACAGAAAATGTAGAACTTGCATTCAATTTTATTCTCGCAGCAACCCTTACAATTTCCCACATTAGTCGTAACCAATTAATATCAACGTTCCATTATGACAGACCAAACGCAATGAAATCTAATCTGCGTATTGACGTGCTCACTAGGAATCTTTGAACAGTTGGTACAGCTCGATTAGAAATGTTGAGGTGTTATCACTAATCTGCCGAAAGCGATATCTCCGCTAAATTTAGATATCATATCAGGTAATAATCATGCTATATAAATCTTCCTTCCGCAAGCCTTTCCCCGCCTAAGTCGTGGATAGGAAGACTTGTATTGCTTCTTGACTAAATGTTAGTTCAAGTCAGTAGCGCAGCCAAGGGAGGGTGGGGGACATGTCCCCCTCCCCCCGAAATGTTGAGCTGGAGGCCAGTTTCAGTCGCTATTTCATGTAAAAGAATAATAAGATTGCTGATAATTATTGTCTGAACCCCCGAAATTACTTCTCTGGGATCTTGGCCTTCCCGGAATTTTCGGCTGGCTGCGCCACTGGTTTAAGCCTCCCTATCATCAACAAAGGCGATCCTAAGCGATAAAGGCCCCATTTAGTATGAAGATAAGGAAACGCGGAATCTATGCACAGTGTGCATAAAAACAGTGAGTTCAGAAAGAAGTTCATGAACCAAGATAAACGTTGAAGAAACTACGCGTTTGCTTATGACGCAGCACCAGCACTCGAGTCCAGCCAACTTCTGGGTCAGGACACTATTTCATATGCTGATGCAGAAAGGCTAAGCGATTTTTAATGCAGCATACCGACATGTCTGCGAACTATGCTGTTCTCGGTAAAAATTTATGGTCAAAATCCGTGGATTGCTCACAAGTTTGACCGCTTAGCTACGTCAATTACCTGCCACAGTCTGTACAATAAAGTGTTGAAGTTGGCGCAGCTTGCTACGATGATGAAAGAAAAGATTGGTATCTAAATTGTACACTAAGGTGAAGTGATAATGAAGAATACATAGCCAAGGTGACCAAACAAGAGTTCTTGTTTCTTGATGTACACCGACGAGCAGACACGATCAGCAACCGCTTTATTGGTAGGATCCCTACATCATTGCATGACTGCCGTACCTTAAATTTCGTGATTTTTCAGTAGCATTTAAAGTATCTAAGTCATATAACTTTAATAATTTTTCGCATATCAACAAACTTATCGTGTTTAGGTAAATAGGGCTTCACTTGATTAATAAATAAAACAGACGCAGAATTAATTTAACATTCTTAATACAAACATTGTCATTCTATACTTGACAGTTTTAAGTTTTGAGTCATGCAATGATGCAGCGTTATCTTCGAGATACGCTGAAGGACAACCCTACAACAGCACATCTTCCTCGAGAGAAATTAGCCAATTTCAGGGGTTCTATACCTCTCTTAAAACCCACATATTCTCTGCACACCTGCACGCCGTACTATGCCTTCCTCTCACTCTATCAACCTTCAGTCAATCTCAGACAAACGCGTTCAGCTTCCTAGAAAAGAACTCGTACAACCAGACGTAGCTCGTGTATTCTTTTGGCAATCTAAGCCGCCATTCTCACCGTCGGTGACACCTAGCGTAGACTTGTCTGTTGTGCTAGTATAGTAGTTAGTTCAAGGCTTCATTTGCATTGTAATATTTACACAGAAGAAAGAGAAAGAAGCATCAAGCTGAACCGAGGAAAGTGTATTATCTGCGTACAAGAAGTTCCCACTTAGGATACCCTGCACTAGATAGATTAGATTATAGATTATAAGTTAGTTGAAGCCTCCCTAACCGCAACAAAAAAGAGAGTATCGAAGAGAGGAAGGCACCATTTAGTATGGATATTAGGAAATGTGGAATCTATGCAGAAGGGGCATAGAAACAGTAAGTTAGGAAAGAAGTTCATGAAACAAGAAAAAAGTTGAAGAAGAAAGTAGTAGGTGCTGAAAAACAGGACAGCAGTGAACCGAAAAAGGTGGTCCTTAACTTAGCAAAAAAATTATTTTATTTCAACAAAAAGAAGGCCTACCTATCTCTCAGAGATAGGTAGGCTTATCGCCCTTACATTTTTCCCCTGGGAGCGCTAATTCCCATAGATACACTAGTTGTATCCCCCGGAGGGGATACCCTGCGCTAACGAACAAGTTAGGAAGGAAGAGGAGATCGCAAAGAATGCATGAAAACTGATAGAAACAGAGTGGGTATGAAATATAGAAGTCACGGAGACCCATCTATAGCAGAGCTAACCTAACAGTACCTCTTTAAGGTGCAATCCCCTACAAGATGGGATAGACCAACCTTAATGACCAAAATCTCTCGTATGTCATGAGAGTCGTACACATTCCTTCATTTGTATGATACACCAAGACATTTAAAATATTTCACTATCTCCACGTTGCGTTTCATTCATTCTATGAATTTTAAATGTCTTGGTGTATCATACAAATGAAGGAATGTGTACGACTCTCATGACATATACGAGAGATTTTGGTCATTAAGGTTGGTCTATCCCATCTTGTAGGGGATTGCACCTTGAAGAGGTACTGTTAGGATATATTCATAGAATGAATGAAACGCAACGTGGAGATAGTGAAATATTTTAAATGTCTTGGTGTAAAAAATTCAAGCAGCACAACTAGATGTCAATTAAAGCCTCCTCAACCGCAACGAAGGCGTTCCAAAGAGAGGAAGGCACCAGTAAGTATGGACTGGAGGAAACGTAGAATCTATACACTAAACTCATGGAAACAATAAATTGAAAAAGGAGTTTATGAAAGAAGATAAAAATTGAAGGAAGTAGTAGGTGTTGAAAAACAGGACAGCAGTGAACCGAAAAAAAGGGCTGTAACAAAACAAAAACCTATTTAATTTCAACAATAGGAAGGCCTAGTTAGTCTTTAGCTTGAGACCTCATATTCCCTCTAGGAGTGCTAATGATACGCTAGTTGTATCCCCCTAAGGGGTTATGCGTATATTAAAACTTACCATATATACTGCATTCAGTTCGATGTTTAATTTTATTATCTCAAAATTCTTAAAGTCTTGGATAAGCAATTATCACAAATGGATGAAGAGTAATTTTGATGGCCTCTCAAAAAAAAAAAAAAAAAGGTAACCCGAGTAATGGAGTAAAAATTACCATGCATAACGAAGACTATGATGCTCACACTTCTTCCGTAATTCGTTTCTTTTAAAAAGAGTTCGAAGGATGGAAGCAAGCAAGATTGAATCACAAATGAAGGGAAACCAAGACGGTGTGAAATAACAATTTACTTCATCAAAACGTTAACGCATCCCGTTGTGCACAGAAAAAATAAAATCAAGAAACGAAGTCGGCGGGCAAATGTTCAAAAAGCATACAGACTTGCACGAGTATAGCAGCTCGGGAACGCGAGCAGCGCCATCCTGAAGCACACGACACTTAGCAAAATGTACACAACTATTTAAAACTAAAGGCAACATGTGTTAACCCTCTCTTTCCATGAATTAATTTAGTTGAACTTCAACATCAATGAACATGACATGGTACGAAAAGCGGTACGTACAGGGTGGGCCAGAAGTAACTGACGTTTTTAATTTGCTAGCTGAGTAGATAGGATACCCAAATAAACCATAAAAATGTTGCTCTTTGAAATGAAACAATGTTTCCCTTTTATTGCTAAACTTTAAAAAGGTCAGTTACTTCTGGCCCACCATGTAAAAGACAGTACAAATTAATTTCACATTTAATAAAGATAGAACATGAAATGAATGAAATTTTAACGAGTTTGGATTGAGCCGGATGTATTTGTTAACATAATGAGAGGGTTTATTTCATTATTCTTTTGCAAATTCAAGTTCACACTCAAGGATA
Source organism: Morinoia aosen (assembly GCA_030386875.1). Classification (NCBI taxonomy): domain Eukaryota; kingdom Metazoa; phylum Arthropoda; class Malacostraca; order Amphipoda; family Talitridae; genus Morinoia; species Morinoia aosen. The sequence goes on from CM059564.1 coordinate 51,317,355, forward strand.
AGCATGCAAACTGTTTGAACTCCATATTGTGAAGTATACACTAGCATTTTAACAATGTTATGAGCTCCCTGACGTAGAATCTGAATGTGTGATAGTTTAAAAATTTAAACCGTCAAGATTTCAATAAGAATGCGCCACGAATGACTCGTTTGAAGGGAGATAATTCTACCCCAGTGTCTACTCCGTAGCGCATGAGTTGCACGATATGGAGCAGATTAAATGTCTAATTTTTACTGGGACACAGCGTTGAGCGGTGGCAAGCACATGCCCAGCCCATCAATCCTGAAAGTTGTTTTGATAAGTAGGTTTTTGGAAGCCAGCGCGCTCGCTTCGAACCGGACTTAAGAGACTCCAACGTCCTCGAGCTAAGTAGTAGTAGTATTAGCATCGATTTGCTAGCGCTTCAGTAATTCGTACTATTTCGCGCCGTAGGTCTCACAGTTCAAAAAATACAACATTCACATCATTTCAGCAAACGAGCTAACGATAACCAATACAACAAATGTGTAAATGTTGGCTAGCCTTGACACCAGAGCATGGCGCACGTTTCCCAGTTGGTTCCTCTGACATCGGCGCAACCGAAGAATTGGCATCTGTACAGTAAGGCTCTTAAAGTTAAATATAAGGATAGCATTCAATTGTTTTGTACGTCTACCATAGTAAACATAGCTTACAGTCGAAGCCTAGTTAGTCAAAAATAAGAGCTCTTCTACATATTTCCTTCGGGTGAAGTATATTGCCCCTTGCTTTGCTAGATATTTACATTATTCATTACACCTTAAAATTTCTGAACATGGGATTAGTCCCTACATTTAAAACCTTCAACATATGAAGTGTTAAGGACATGGCTTATAAGCTACAGGCAACGTAAGCAGCCGTTCGATGCAAGGGATGAGCATTGGTCAACCTACAGTTCAGGACTCGGCAGCCTTTGACCTGATATTCAAATGACTGGTCACTGTTAGCTATCAGAGTAACTTCCTCTGGCTCACTTGGCTACTCTACGTGTTGTTTCTTTCTAGTCAAAATCCCCAGTTTTGAAGTTTTTCTGTCCATTCAAATATGAGGATTTGGGCAGTAAAATACAACACATATTGTAGTGAAGTACTATTGGAAGAACGTACCCGGTGAGCTGCACAGATTCGTCGCGTCACATCAGTTGATCATAAAGTCGACTTCTGACAAATCCCACAGAACAGTAAACCAATAATTATCAACCTTACTTCCTGGATTACAAAATTAACTAGTTTTTGCTGATCCTACAAAAAGAAAATCGCAAAAAAGTGAAATTTTACAACTGATGATACAATAAATTTCTGCTTCACGGCATAAGGTGAAAAAACCAAGGAGGGACGTTACATGGAGGGCTGTAACACCACGCGCGGTACAGATAATGAACAGTCACAATCTGACAAGTTAGCAGCAATTGAAATGAAGCTAACCATTTCAAATTGTAATTGTTCACGAGAATCAAGCGCCGCGCGTGATGTTACAGCCCTCCATGTAACATCCCTTCTTGGTTTCTTCACCTTATGCCGCGAAGAAGACATTTTTTTGCATCATCAGTGGGGGGATTTTACATTTTAGCGATCTTCTCTCTGGATGATCAGCGAAGTACTAGTTATTTCAGCAAACCTAATTATCATTAATGCTGAATCTAAATTAAATGCAACCCAGAGCACAATTAGCCACGCTTGGTGTACATAGCAATTTCTCCTCTGCGCATTTACAAAATTATGAATGAACATACAGGAGAAGACCTGAAAAACGATAAAAGGACTAATGATATAACAAGGACTTTACAACTTAAGCAGAGTAAATATTTTCGAAGGAAGGTAACTAGAAGAATGAAATGGACGACACTCACTCAGCGGTACATAACAATTCCCGTTTTGCATTATACTGATGCGTATGAACGCACCTGTTTGTATGTCCGCTCCTCCGAAAACCAAAGCACATCCGAAAGCACGAAACTAAAATTAATAGTACCATTAAAATTGGTGATATGAACAGTAAAAATTCTCTGCAAGTAAAATAGTCGAAAAACTGTCGATGAAGGGAGTTGAGCTGTCGACGAATTTCGCATTAAAAACGTGAGTACCTTTATTATTGAACTATATATGATGTAATTATTATTTTCCTTTGAATCTTGGGTTTTTTTATTTCCTTATTTTCCTGGCGGTGCCGACATGGCAGGCTTTGACCATGGAGGCGAAGTGCAGGGAGTTGAAGGTCTCATTTATGCAGGCGTCGAGGGGACATATGTTCACCAGCATCAGGGTCTTCGAGTTGCCTCCCAGTGACGGCTGCAGCACGTGCGTCAACTTCGGGTTGCGGTAAGGCACGTGATGTTGCTGTAATGCGATGAGTGCGTCACCAAAACGAATCAATTGACACAGCCTCAAATTAAATACTTAACATTGAATTTTTCATGCTTCACCAAAACATCTCCAACAAATAAACAGCCTCAAGTGAAAAATTTTGATTAACTTTGAATTTTTCCCATTTGAGAACGATGAAAATATTAAGCGCGCAAACTGCTTGCTTACTGTAGAAGAGAAAAATAACGTACACGCGGGTCGCGTTCCTTTGTCAAAAGGTATAATTTCTCTGCCATTTAGACCGTCATTACAAACTCAGTCTGAGTGCATGACGAGGAGCGAAAAATATCCAACGGTAACACGACCCGTAATGGGAACGGTAAGCATAAATGGGTCAAATGCACATGGGAGGCTATATGGACATGTAGTAACATAAATAGGGAAAAAAGATAAAATTACAATGGGAAGAAAAGATAGAAACCTGAATAGGAAGAAAAGATAGAAATCAAAACAGGAAGAAGACATGGAAACCACAATAGGAAGAATAAAAAGAAACTAAAATAGGAAAAATAAACTAAAATAGGAAGGAGAGATAGAAACAAAAGTAGGAAGAAGAGATAGAAACATAAATAGGAAGGAGAGATAGAAGCCAAAAGTGGAAGAAGAGATAGAAACCAACATAGGAAGAAAAGAAATAAGCCAAAATAGGAAAAAGAGATAAAAAATAAGACTAGAGTACAAAATCAGCAAAGGAATAGTAACATACAGCAGCTCTAGAGACCACCCCACCTTTTGGCCGAGCGCCATGATGACGTTGCCGAGGTTGCTAAGGCTTTTATTTATGTTTTGCGTCTCTGTGAGACGCGCACTCAGCAACCCGGACTCCTTCTGGCGCTCCGAACCCAGCCAGGTCAACCAGGTTGAGGCTCCCTGCAAATACGCAGTAACTACTAAGCAAAGTGGGAATGTTACACATGGGTCACACTCCCTGTAAATCCATAATTTACAATAACTAATAAGCAAAGTAGGAAGGTTACTCACTGCAATCTAATGGCTAAGAGTGCTCGTCTTCTTGTGCAGAAGGTCGTCGGTTCAAAATACTCCGCATTACAGACATGATGTACTTTCCCATTGGGTAATGGGTAAAGGAAGAGAGTTAGCCCCACTCATGAATATGAAGTGGACATCTAGTCCGAGAATAACCGTCAGTGTGTCCTGATATATATTACATGGCTATAATTAAGATTATTATTATTATATAAGAAAGTTTTAGCCTTCCTTAACCACGACAAAGATGTTCCAAGAGAGGAAAGAGGAAGGCACCATTTAGTGTGGAGTTGAGGGAATGCGGAATCTATGCACAAGGTGCACAGCAACAGTAAGCTAGGAAAGAAGTTCATGAAACAAGAAAAAAAATGAAGAAGAAAGTAGTAGGTGCTGAAAAACAGGAGAGCATTGAACCGAAAAAGATGGTCCGTAACAAAACAAAAACCTATTCTATTTCAACAAAAGGAAGCCTACCTAACCTTTAGCTCAGGCCCTCACATAGTCCCCCTGGGAGCGCTAATTCCCATAGATCCAATACCTGCATCCCCCTGAGGGGGCTATAATTAAGAAGAAAACCCTATTAATATTTTACGAACTACATTAGTTTAAAATATCTTTCAAAAAGTCTTTGGATTCTAGCATAACCAGAAGAAATATTAGCACTTCAAGCCCGCTTACATTTGAGATCTGGTCTGCGATAGTTTATTGAATAGCACTTACTCACAGCACAAGAACAGCACTACACTACCATTAGCAACGCGAAGTAATGCGTTAAATTACCTCGCACCTTCCATGGGTATTTTACAACTAATTCAACACCGGATGTAGGTAGCAAACAAGAAGTTACACTATAACGCCAACCGCAATAAGTGTTAACTTCACCTAAAAATGTGGGGAACGCAAGAGTAATTTAGATTTTCAACACTCTGTTGGTGCATTTTTCTCAGCAGCGTTGTCACAAAAAAAAATATTTTCCTCATCATGGTGATCACAAACTTCAATCCATTTAAATATGGTGAAAAACACCCACCGACGCTATCACTGGAAGCAAAAATAGAAGTGGTAACTAGCAAGTTCTAAAATTAAATATCGGCCATCAGAATGTCCTACAGCTACCTTGCAGTGAACACTAGAAAATTGTTAAATTGAGCTAAATCAACCATGTAAATTCCCTAGAACCATCCTGGACCGGGCAGAAGCAGTAGTCACCCATCACACAGATTAGTCTAGATTAGTCGTTAGTTTTAGCCTCCCTACCCAGCAACAATTGCGATCCAAAGAGAGGAAGGAGGAAGGCACCATTTAGTATGGAGTTAAGGAAACGCGGAATCTACGCAGAAAGGCATAGAAACAGTAAGTTGGGAAAGAAGATTATGAAACAAGATCAAAGTTGAAGAAGAAAGTAGTAGGAGCTGAAGAACAGGACAGCAGTGAACCGAAAAAAGGTGGTCCTTAACATAATAAAAACATTTTATTTCAACAAAAAGAAGGCCTACCTAACTCTCAGCTCGGGCCCTCACATTGCCCATCACACAGAACAAAGTGTCAAGGTTTCGAGAACTGACTCGGTGCCACATTTGCCTCACAGCAGGATAACCTCCCGGTTTTTGACGGACACACACATGCCACACCCACCCTGCGTGACGGTGCCCGTGTTGGCATGGGAGCCAGAGAGCACCATCCTGAAGATTGAATGCGACCTGGAACTTGCTTCGTTCCTGCTGGTGGCCGCCACCGCCCGGTGCTGCTGGGCTGTGCGCAGCAGCACGTAAATCTCACTACGCTCCCTCACGCCCACAACCTCAATGGATAAATCACATTAGTTAGATTCAAAATCCCTAACCACAACAAAGGTGTTACAAAGAGAGGAAGAATGAAGGCACCATTTTGTTTGGAGATAAAGGGACGCAGAATATATGCGTGACTTGTATCGCCACGTATGATTTCCAGGGCATAGAAACCTCAAGTTTAGATGGTTCTAAGACCAAAATGTTTCAATGAATTGATACTATTTTAAGTTCTCTCTAACTATAACTTAGACAAACGGCCCATCATCTAGAACAGATGATGAAAACAGTAAGACGAAACATTGTGTCGTGAAATACGAATGTAAAAAAGAAATATTTCCACTTTTGCCACTCGTAACTCGGACAACTTTTTAAAATCGTTCAAAAGATGACACAAAAATATTAAATTAAAAGCAATATTCGATGAAGTTTTAGGTCAAGTTTTGAAGAAACAACCAAGCCTGTTCTTGAAGAAGCAACCAAGGAAGAGGCTCACTTTAAGACTGTCATAACCGTTCAATAGAGGACATCAATACCTGAAATTAAAGAGGTTTTCATAGGATTTTAACCTTGTAGGATATAGAAGAAGAAAGCAAGCAAGAACAGATTTTTGGAATCGTTCAGAAAAAGACATTAAACCATGGAATTGCAGCCACATTCCGTGGCGTATTATTACCCTTTTCTTCAATATATATTTTCAGATAAAGTTTTGTAGAACAACGCAAGCAAGCGAGTGAGTGAGAAAGAAAAAGAGGCAGCTCACTTTGAGGTTGGTGACGTGAGTGTGCGGAGATTTGGGGTCCGTGAACTTGACTTCGTAAGTCAGGTTCTTGGCCTCCTCGGGTGTCGCCAACCCGGGTGGCCTCCTCGGGTGCGGTCAACTTTGATCGATTCGTTATATACTTCCAGGAAGCTCGCCTCCATCTTGAACTCCCAGCCCTGCTCGCATGACATGCCTAGTGAATATCTACTCGAATTGTCCCCAGCTTGCACGACATGCCTAGTGAAAAGCTACTCAAATTGTCCCCTGCTCGCACGACATGCCTAGTGAAAAGCACTCAAAATTTTCTTCACATTTTTGTTCCTTATATTTTTTTAGCTTACAATTTAATACATGTGACGACTATCTTCCTTCTGACGTTCTGCAATATCCAGCTAATCATTTGCAGTGCAACTTTAACCCGTTGTGAACCTTCTTAATGAGCTACATCTTTATGGGAAAATATTAATTTTGCATTAAATAAAATTACATCATGTTTGCTTTGCACTGGACTAGATAGACCAGCCGAAGGATGCATTTCATGTCTTTCCTCTCCGTTTTTGTGCAAGCATCAAACTAGACCGTCATGGTACCTATGTGTGTGTGTGTATCAATTGCATACATTCTGCACCATATTACAAAAATAATGTGATTTTTTTCTAATATGAAACCCTTATAGAGCACTCATGTCTTCTTTCTTATTCACGTCCACAAATGTTCTTGTTAAGCTAGTGTAGTGCACATTATCATACCAACTCTTACGCTCTAGAGTATATTACAACAACCTCACCTACGATTTTCTGTACTTGGGAACCGTTGTATAAAAATAGTTTTCATGTTTCTGACTCAGGTAGACTGTTTCGTGCCACTATTTTTAGGACTGAAATTTCATGAAATTCACGCCGTGACAAAAGATATTTTCTCCGAGTTCCTTGATTGGGATGCTGGTTTATACCGACTGGTGTATGCTGATATTTGCGCACATGCTTACTTGTGTATGAGTGCGCATGCATGCTGTGTGCGTAGATGGGTGAATGTGTCACTACGTAATACTTCGTTTCTCTTCTTTATTGTAAAGCATTTATAAACAAGATGTGTATGCATAAATTTGTTGCACGATCACCCACATATGATAAATAAGACGCTTATCAACCAATGATCTTTTCGCTACAATATTTAATTAAACATCGCTTCGATATTCCCGTAGAAATTGTGAGCGGCAACACCTACTGAAAAAGTTGTCACGAACTTCCTTTGGTCATTATCCTATATATCAGTATATCGCACATCATTTTGTAGAACGTAGATGTATTGCGATTGCCTAGATGAATAGGTATGTATTCATGTATGTGTGCGTGTTGGACGTATGTATACGCGTAGGTATGTATGTGTATGCATATGCGTATGTATTTACATGTACATATGCACATATATGTGTAACGCGTTGACAACTGACAATTTAACTGAAGATACTGGTCCTTTTTTGTTTCACTCTCAACTTGTGACAATACCTAACTCGTCGTCTCTTTATTATTGTAGAGCATCCATGTAAAAAAAACAAATTCGTTGTGTGATCATCCAATTATATTCAAATAAAACGCTCATCAACTAGTGACCGTTATGTTCAAATTGTCTAATTAGAAATACAAAACTAGTAATTTTCGTGGTCCTCATGCGTATTCATATATATATAAATGTTTTTTCTCGTGCTTCCTTGAAATGAGATTTTTGAACAATCGGCCATAACAAGCGATTGATATGTTATTTCCTGGCGTCAAGAATTGCGTAGTTTTATGTCGTAAACTTTCAAAAGTTTCTCACCCCACTATGAAAATGCATCATCCATGAAATTGTGTTCTCTTACAATTATCATTGCCAGTATTGTTGGCGTGGCCCCAAATACGGTTTTTGTTTTGTCTGTAATATCCAGCATGCATTAGCCTGAATGCATTTTGTTCTCTTCTATCTTTTCCAGTGATTCTTAATGTTAAGTATAGAGATAAGAGTTAAATGTATGTTTTTACGTGTTCATTGGTTGTTCTGTATTCATTTTGCTGTATTTTTTGTGTCTGAATTGTCTCTTAATGCACTGTCTTTCCTTTACTTTCAGTCACTCAGATTTACAGTAAAAATAGTGTAATTATTTCTTGGCAGAGCTATTTCATCACCTTATAAAACCAAGTGTTGATCTGGTGAGTGGTTCTTATTGCAGTTTGCTGTGCTTGTATATATTTTTTGTTGCTTTAGGCTAAGATTTAGTTTATGTTGAGCATGATGTCTTCTTTTGGCATATTGGTTCTTTCATTTCTTTTTTGTTGCAAGATTAAGTTTTCAGTTTGCTAGATTTCAAGACCATTTTTGTAATAAGATTCTTTTCCCGAGTTACTCCTTTGAATTTGTTGTTGAATGATTTCATTTGAGTTCAATTTCATTTATATTCATTTCATAGTCCATTTTTTTCAGTTGCTTTGTTTCATTTTTAGTTAGTCCATTTACTTTATTCAGCATGAATACATTCTGAGCATGGTTTATTTTGTTCTGCTTCTTACTTTTCTTTGAAGTTTGATTTTGAGGAATCCAAAAGGACTGGTATGGTATATTTTCTTTTTTCTTGCATTTTTATTTTTGTTTTATTTCTGTTTCCATGGCTTTTTTTTGTTATACAGGCTTCTGATTTATCTTCACTGTTTCTGAGCCCTGTCACTTGTTGTTGCATGTACCATCATCTGTTCCACAATAAACTATCATTTGTCTAAACCAGTTTCATTACTCCCTCACTATGTGGTTCACAAACAGCTACGTGTAACGATGGGTAAACGTTAGTACCCCTAGTACCCCATCCTCTTACAGTATCATCAAATGTAGATTAAACAAGATTATGAGTACCTTACCCTCAATCATTTCTTTCTGACTAGTTACATGGGTATTACAATACTCGTGTGTGTGTATCATCCAAGTGTATTAGCTTTGAGATATTTCAAAAACCAATGATGGTACTTCTGTACCATCAATATTGGAAATAAACTGTTTTTCTTCTTTTTTTCTTAACTTTCTTGAATTTACCTACCCCTTGCCAAATTACTACCCCAAGATAATTTTTTGAGGAATTATCCGTGATCAAATATTTTGTACTGTAGAAATTGCACGTGTTGAGTTGCTTAGCTAACTTTCTTGCATATTGTCAAGGCTCATTCAACAGGCCTAGCTATTCAAGTTTAAACAATTTAAACAATTTAAACAGTTTATTTACTACAGGTGATACAGAGATAGAATGTTTCTTAAGTCTCGTACAATGGTCAAATTTGAGTATAGCTACCTGTGGGCCCGAAAAAGTTCAGTGACTTCTAGGGCATCCTACCATCAACGTCAGTCTAAGGAGTACAATAATGTTTAACATAATTCACTTCAACTAGAGATGCATTAGACTGATCAATGAGATAATTCACTCAAAATTAGATGCTTCATTTTACAATATATTTCATATGGACTAGATTTAACAGTGTATTTGACAAACGATTACAGAACAGACTGAAGATCGGCGAAATTAACCATGGCAAATTACATTATTAGGATCAATTATGTAGGGGACAAGGTTTGACTTTGTGATCTTACACGATTAGTAATCTGATAGGAAGTGAGACTCAAGATTTCTTTTGAATACCTTATAAGAATTAATTTCACGGATGTCCGCAGGTATTGAGTTCCAAGTTTTAGTTCCAACAAAGAGGATACTGTGTTGTGACAGAGCCTCTGAGTAATAAGGAAGCATGAATTTACTTCTATTTCGGGTTAAATGGTCGTGATGACCAGTTTGCACAGTTAATAATTGTTTTAGGCTATTGTCGCCATCATTTGTTAATGTTTTGTAAATGAAATTGCAAATGGAGATTTTGTAGATATCTGAAAGCTCAAGTATTCGTAAATTTTTGAATGAATCATTTGCGTGAGCATTATATTCTAGATTCTTTGCCGCTGTGATGGCTCTTATTTGCAGGGTAGAAATTTTGTTGGTTTTGTTTTAATCAGTTCCGTGCCATGCTTCTATTCCGTATTGCAAGTATGGTGAAATGAGCGTTCGGTAGAGCATTTGTAAGGCTGTTTCAGGCAGGAAATTTTCAACTTTATTTAGGATTCAGATAGATTTTGATAATTTAGCACTAATATGTGCGATGTGCTCTTTGAAGGTTAGATGTTTGTCTATTATAATGCCAAGGAATTTACTTGAGTTGGTTTCTTCGATTTCACCTTTGCCAATTTTAATGCGTGGGAGATATATTTTTCTCGTATGTGAATGTAATATATTTTGTTTCATCGATATAAAGGCTTATTTTATTAGCTGTAAGCCACAATGAAACCTTACGAAGTTCATTATTTATACGCTCCGCCATCCTAGCGGGATTTTGGTTTGGAAGGACCGCAGAAAGGGTACTGTCATCGGCAAAAAGTATGAATTTGAAGAATGATATAGATTTCATGATATCATTGATAAAAATTAGAAATAGGGGAGGCCCAAGGACAGATCCTTGTGGAACTCCATGGCTAATTGTCTGTGGATTTGATTTTGCGTCGTCAATGATAACGTATTGTTTCCGATTTGCTAAGTATGATCTGAACCAATCATGAGCAGCCCCTCGAATGCCATATCAGTGTAGTTTCGGTAGTAATACGTTATGGTCCACACAATCGAATGCTTTTCGAAAGTCAAGAAATACGGAGAAAACAAGCTATCCTTCATCTATATTAGAATAAAGGTATTGCAAATGATTTAATACAGCTTGTGTCGTAGATTTCTTAGAATGAAAACCGTATTGTTTGTCGTAGAGGAAAGATTTTTGTTCAAAATACGAATAAACTTTTTTATACACAATTTTCTTGAATATTTTGCTAATAATTGGTAGTACACAGATAGGTCTATCATTATTAATGCATTTTTCATCACCATTTTTAAAAATAGGGTTCAATCTCGCAATTTTGAAAGAGTTGGGGAAGATACCTTGAGAAAGGGATTGGTTGATAATATAAGATATGCACGGTGATATTATATCAGCTATAGCCTTAAGAACTTTAGCCGAAAATTTTTTCAATCCACTTGATTTATTTTTCAAGTTGTTTATGCACGTAATTACATCGTAGGGATTAGTTGGCGTGGAAAAGAAAGAGTTAGGTTCACGGACATGGTCCATGTATTGCAAGTGGTCTGTGGGTTCACTGAAGACACTATCGGCTATATTTTTTCCTATGTTTACGAAAAAGTTGTTTAACACAGTTGCAATATCTTTTTTCTCGTGGTTTTTACATTTTCGTGAACGACGGACTCAATTGTTTTCGTAGTATTATTATTCGGTTTATAGCTTGAATTAAGCTGGCGCCAAGTTTTTTTTTAATATTAGTTTTGTACACAGTAAATTTGCGTGTGAAGTAATTTTGTTTTGAGGTTCGTATTTGATTTGTCACACGATTCCTGAATGTTATACGTTACTTTGGATATTCGCCCTTCGTATAGTAAGGCTAGGTACGCTTGACGTTTCTTTATATTGATCATGATGTCTTCAGTAATCTAGGGCTTTTGTCTATTTTTTGGCGTAATTGTGCGGGTGATTATTGGACAACACTGGTTATATGCGGTCGTTATAATTTCAGTTAAATTTAGTATTGCTTCATCAATGTTAATCGCATTATTGTCCCGTTCATAGATGTCTAATGATGGCATTAGTTCTTCTAGAACAGTTCGCATTGTTCCCAAGTTGTATTCGTTTACACAACGAAATGAATAAGTACCAGCCTGTGGGCTGGTACAAGGACTATAGACATTTTTCTTGATGAGAAACACCGGGAAATGGTCAGATAAGTCAGAAATTATTATTCCGGTAAGAAAATCAGTCGGATCTAACATAAAAATATTATCGAGTAACGTAGCCGATTCAGAAGCAACACGTATAGGTTTCGTGATGATTGGAAGGAAGTATGCAGTCATCTATCTGGGTATTAGTACTAAACAGAGGTGATATAAGCCGATCATGTCGAGGCATAGCCGCTCACTCCTGTTCATTAGTGTTGATCTTGCAGACTTAGTAAATTTGTTGATCTCCTATGAAGAGTATGAAGGATCATGGCGAGTCCTAATGTCGACAACAGGATGAGGATCGCTATCAGCGCGATCTCCATGTTATTGAACTTCTGGTCAAACGCCATTGACGTGCAGATGACCAAAAATTCGTCATTTCCAGCGAAGGTCGTCGCCGCACCCGCGACAGCCTCGCCCTCAAACGCCTCAGCCATGGTTGACTCGTCCCGCGCATGCGCTGCAAAGAACGAATACAGAAAGATTAGCACGGCCGTTTAAATAAAATAATTACAACATACAATTTGGTATCAACTCTCGGTTGTCTGAGTTAGACTGAAAAGTATTTATGAAGTTTGAGATTTGCTCGCAGCTATCATATTGTAGAAGATCGTAGTTGAAATCCCCGCAGATTATTATGTCATTATATAGAGACTTGTTGAACTGAGATATTATGCTTTGAAGCTCGTTCAGGAGAGACGTTACAAGCTGTTGGGGGCCTATATACTGTCCCAAGTATTTCAAATTTACTGTATTATTTATCATTTTTCGCTAGTTCTTTAAATAAAGTCTCAATATGTTCACGATTAATAGTTGCACTTAAAATGATTCTCGAAGATTTGTGTTTAGATATGTAAGTACTGATGCCACCACCACGTTTGTTACTTCGGAGTGAATGATGGCTATAATAGTTTTGAATTTGAATCAGGTCTTTAGATGAGTGATCTAGCTAACTTTCGGTGAAACTGAGAACATCAAAATTGCTGCTAAGCTCAGTGATAGTACAAGATATTTCATCTATTTTCGGATAAATGGAACTACAGTTCCAACATAATAGAGAAAAATCGCTACAGGTCTTTCTCATCGATTCATTGAATTTTTTAATATTTAGGTATTTACAGTTTCCAGTTTCATTCAGGTTTGGATGCAGTCTATTCAAATGATTGAGATCTGGATCAATATTGTCGAATATATCAACAAGGTCAGTCATTAGAATTAAGAAACAGTAAGTAAATCATTATTATTATTATTATATAAGTTTTAGCCTCCCTTAACCACGACAAAGATGTTCCAAGAGAGGAAAGAGGAAGGCACCATTTAGTATGGAGTTGAGGGAACGCGGCATCTATGCACAAGGTGCATAGAAACAGTAAGCTAGGAAAGAAGTTCATGAAATTAGAAAAAAGTTGAAGAAGAAAGTAGAAGGTGCTGAAAAACAGGACAGCAGTGAACCGAAAACAGATGGTCTGTACCAAAACAAAAACCTATTTTATTACAACAAAAAGGAAGCCTACCTAACCTTTAGCTCGGGCCCTCACATGGTTCCCCTGGGAGCGCTAATTCCCATAGATACAATAGTTGTATCCCCCTGAGGGGAACAGTAAGTAAAATGTGACGTAAAAATAAAAAATGATACAAACTACAGGATCAAGGTAAAAATAAGGACATTCCTACTTATAATTAAATTGAAAAAAAAAAGAAACTAAAACACACAGAGATTATTAGTCTAAATTGTCTAAAGCCTAGTATGATTTCATAATGAGAGCGCAAAATCAGTCCATGAGCAGGAACATTAGGGATCATAAATGGCAAATAATGTAGTTACAAGGCTGTCATACCAGTGGTATCCGCATATAACACATAAGATGTAGCAAGGACGAAATGGATTAAAACGAAGTGACAGCGAAGTCATTTACGGAATTTAAAAATCTTGACTATCTAAATTGTTTTCAGATTTAGAAACATATGTAGTAATACATGAGTTAAGTCTGAGCAGCAAGTTCGGTATGAGCATTCGATAAAAAAGAAAAGAAATTGGTAAACAATTTAGTACGCAGCGAAACACAGCTGCAAGGTCGAGGTGGATGCCTTGAAGAGGTAAAGGTAATTCAATCAAAAATCAAGAAGAAAACATGTGGACAGATATCAAAATAATATTAAACTCAATACGTCAGTCCAAAAAAATACTAATTACGAATAATTTCCTCTGAGGACTTGCCGACATGTTGCAACAAGTACTTGTCTAGTTCTTCAGGCGTATTGATGGTTGGAGAAGTTGGGATGCTCAAGTGTCTTCCACCCAGTTCCATAGTTTAGTGCGGTTGAAATAACGCACACAAATAAAAATCAATGCAATACGTGTATGAGAAGTGCACACACACTATAAACGTAGTTGCTGTGCAACCTAATAATGGGTTTGCCTTTTTTATAAATAGACAATTGAAATGCACAAGTATAAGATTAAATGTCTATTTATCCCTACTTACTTGCTACCACCTACCCAGTCACATCGTCAGTAAGCACGTTTTCAGACAGGCTACATGACTATTGACTTTTTTACAGTCGTTTGTTTCTTCAACGCAGCATGGGCGCAGAGATATTATGTTACAAATAATTTACTACAACTCACTAGTAAGCCAACACTATCAAGTTAAGAGGTGTATCTGCATTTTTATTGACATGATTTTCATTTTTCTCCTATTTTTAACTAGTTTTTCAACCCCCTTCCATCATAACATATGTAATCATTCTCATCATGAATATCCACCCCCCTTCCCGCCCCGCTCCCCATAAAAACTAAGATTTCGTCCACGATTCATTAACTTTTCCAGCGCACTTTTTTCATGACCAGATGTGATAGGCCACAAACGCAAATATATTCTAGTGAAAGAGCAGTCCTGTTTCAAAGTAACAGTTTTCAAAACTCAGCTACACTGAAACTGCTAATTTTTCAGAAGAGATGAAACTTCTTTTCAACACTTCACTTGCCTTCTTACGATAAGCCATCTATCAAATGGAATTCCGAAGGTCACACACACGCATATACCACATAACTCAATGCTCTAACCACAATTCTATAAAAAATACCTCAGTATTAATACATCACTCTCGCAGTAAAACATTAAATTAGATGTTAGTGTAAGCCCACACAACTAAAGCTAAGAAATTACAAGAGATGAAGGAACCATTTGGCTCGATATTATGAGAATCATGAATCAATGCACAAGGTGTGTCCCCAAACCCTATGCATAGAAAGAGCAAAATTGAAAGAAGTCTATGAAACAAGTTAAAAGTCAAAGAAAAAAAGTAAAAAGGTGTTGATATTGAAAGACAGCAATGACCCTAAAAAATTCCATAACTGATAAAAAAAAAAATACTTCATTTCAACACTAGGAAGTCCTACCTAATTTTCAGCTCCAGAATTCATTTCTAACGACGGACGGCGCAAATTTCAATACATAAAATAGTTCTATTCCCCTGAGGAATCCCTCATCACAAAAAATCTCGTTTTAAGCCTCTGCTTGGAAATTCCGTCTACATGCATTCCATTATATGTTCTGTTTCGTGATATATCAGAGCTCTGACTTACTAGAACAGCCATTCTCAACCTTTTTTACATCATTGCCCAGCTCGGCTTAGTGAATTGTTCTGCTCCCATAAAAAACACACACACACTTTCTTCAATTCTCTCATTTTACAAACCTAAATTAAATTGAATGATTAGTTAAATTCTCAGGTGCTTCAATTTTTTACCCCCAAGGGTAAATTTACCCCTGGTTGAGAACCTCTACACTAGAAAATGTTTCAGAGCTGTGACTATACAATGCTACCCCCGTTACCTGGTCAGCCAGTCTCGAGACCTCCCCGAGGATGTGGTCCACAGTCCTGGGGATGATCCCTGCCGTTTCTCCTTCTCCGCCCTCCATAGTGTGCGTCTTTCCTGAGCCTGTTTGCCCGTATGCAAACACGCACACGTTAAAGCCGTCCACCGCGGACTGGATCAGCTGCTTGACCTCCTCGAAAACCTGCACCAGATTACATTTGATGTTAGTTTAAGAAGAGGAAGGCACCATTTAGTATGGAGGTAGATTAGATTAGATGTTAGCTTAAGCCTCACTAAATGCTAAAAAAATGCGTCCCATAGAGAGGAAGAACGAAGGCACCATTTAGTATAGAGATAAGGAAACGCAGAATCTACGCAGAAGGTTCTGTTCTGTCAACTGTTCTTCCCCAAATTACAAACTCCTCTGAATGGTGAGAAATGTTCTCCCCCATATTATAAACTATGAACGGTGAAAAAATGTTCTCCCCATATTGTAAGGTCCTGAGAACGCTCAGAAAATGTTTACAATATGGACGCTGAGAAAATGAAAGTACCCAATTATCGGGCAGCAGCTTAGACATTCATTGAACGCAAAGCATTCTTATTCTTAAAGCGCAATGCTTCAGAATGTAATCAAGCCGGTAAGATGGGTTTTCTAGTCTGGTTCTTCCAACCTAACCAAACGAACCGTAGCAACCAAGGAAATGTAGAGTCCCTGCTAAGTTACCAGTCTGTCCACTAATTGAATGCAAAATAATGCAAATAGTTGACTTTATCATAGAACATTAGGCAACTCACGTCCACTTGAGAGTCCTTGGGACCGAATACGCGATCGAACGTGAACTGAGTTCCATTATTTCCGCGCGGGCGTGGCCCTGTCATGGAGCTGCTCTCCGCACCTGCTCAAAATAATTATATAAATACACAAATAAATAAACAAATAAAGAGAGAACTAAGTAGAACTTTTGAATACTTGAAAGAAAAAACATAGATAAGTATACAAATAATAACAAATAAATAAGCAAATGAATAAATGAAAAATAAATAGAACAATTGAATACTTTTTTTACCACACGCTCTTGTAAGGGAAACACAATTTAAACAATTTATTTACCACAGGTGATGATAGAGAGGTAGAATTTTTCTCAAGTCTTGTACAATGGCCAAATTTGAGTATAGCTACCTGTGGGCCCGAACAAGTTCAGCGATTTCTAGGGCATCCTACCCTCACGTTATTCTAGGGTGTACAAAAATGTTTACCCTAGTTTCACATTAGACTGATCATTGAGATAATTAACTCGATAATTTATGCTGTATTTTACAATATAGGTCAAATCGGCTATATTTAACAATAAGTTTGATAAAACGATTCAAGAGCAGACAGAAGATTGGTTATGGTACCCAAGGCAAGTTACATTATGACATCATTAGTTACATGTAGGAGGCAAGATTTTGACACGGTGATCTTCCACGACTAGTATCCTGATAGAAAGTGAGACTCAATATGTCTTTTGAATACTTTGTATGAATTACACTCACGGATCTCTGCAGGTATAGAATAGAGTTCCAAGTTTTGGTTCCAACGAAGAGGATACTGTGTTGCGACCGGGCCTTTGAATAATAAGGAAGCATGAATTTACTTCTATTTTGGGTTAAATGGTCGTGATGACCAGTTTGGGCAGTCAATAATTGTCTTAAGCTATTGTCACCATCATTTCTTAATGTTTTGAAATGAAATTACATTTGGAGATTTTGTAGAGATCCGAAAGTTCAAGTATTGTAAAATTTTTGAAAGAATCATTTGTGTGAGCATTATATTCTAGGTTCTTTACTGCTCTGACAGCTCTTTTCTGCAGAGTAAAAATTTGATTGGTTTTATTTTTATCAGTTCCGTGCCATGCTTCTATTCTGTATTGCAAGTATGGAGAAATGAGCGTTCGGTAGAGCATTTGTAAAGCTGTTTCAGGCAGAAAATTTTTAACTTTATTCAGGATTCCGATAGATTTTGATAATTCAGAACTAATATGAGTGATGTGCTCTTTGTAGGTCAGATGTTTATCTAGTATGATGCCCAGAAACTTACATGAGTTGGTTTCTTTAATTTCACCTTCGCCAATTTTAATGCATGGGAGAGATACATCTTTCTTGTATGAGAATGTAATATAATTTGTTTTATCAATATTAAGGCTTATTTTATTAGCTTTGAGCCACGATGAAGATTATAAGTTAGTTTAAGCCTCCCTAACCGCTGCAAAAATAGAGAGTTTTGAAGAGAGGAAGGAGGAAGGCACCATTTAGTATGGAGATAAGAAAATGAGGAATCTATGCAGAAAGGGCATAGAAACAGTAAGATGGGAAAGAAGTTCATGAAATAAGATAAAAGTTGAAGAAGAAAGTCAGAGGTGCTGAAAAACAGGACAGTAGTGAACCAAAAAAAGGTGGTCCTTAACATAACAAAAAACATTTTATTTCAACAAAATGAAGGCCTACCTAACTCTCAGCTCGGGCCCTCACATTTTTCCCCTGGGAGCGCTAATTCCCATAGATACAATAGTTGTATCCCCCTGAGGGGTGAGCCACGATGAAACCTTGTGAAGTTCAGTATTTATACTCTCCACAATCATACCAGGATTTTGGTTCGGAAGGACCGCAGAAAGCGTACTGTCATCGGCAAAATGTATGAATTTGAAGAATGATGTAGATTTTACAATATCATTGATAAAAATCAGAAACATGAGAGGCCCAAAAACAGATCCTTGTGGAACTCCATGGCTAATTGTCTGTGGGTCTGATTTTGTGTCATCAATGACAACGTATTGCTTGAGATTTGTTAGGTATGACCTGAACCAATCATGGGCAATCCCTCGAATGCCATAACAATGTAGTTTCGATAGTATTTTATGGTCCACACAATCAAATGCTTTTCGAAGGTCAAGAAATACAGAGAAGACAGGCTTTCCTTCATCTATATTAGAATAGAGGAATTGTAAATTATTTAATATAGCCTGTGTTGTTGATTTTTTCGAGCGAAAGCCGTATTGTTTATCGTAAAGAAATAATTTTTGTTCAAAATAAGAGTACACTTTTTTATACACAATCTTTTCGAATAGTTTGCTAATAATTGGTAGTACGGAGATAAGTTGATAATTGTTTACACAGGTTTTTTCACCACTTTTAAAGATAGGGGTTACTCAAGCAACTTTGAGGGAGTTTGGGAAAGTACCTAGTAAGAGAGGCTGGTTAATAATATTTGATATCAGCGGGGCTACAATGTCAGCAATAAATTCAAGTACTTTAGTCGGAAACGTTTGTATCCCACTCGATTTATTTTTCATGTTGTTTATGCACGTAATTGCATCGGAGGAGTTTGTAGGCATAAAGAAAAAGGAGTTGGGTTCTTGAATATGATCCATAAATTCCAGGTGATCAGTAGGTTCACTGCCATCAGCTATATTTTTCCCTACGTTTACGAAGAAGTTGTTAAAAAGATTAGCAATTTCTTTCATTATCTTGAATAACATATTCAATTTTCTTTTTATCAGCATAATTTGGTTTACAGCAAGAGTTAAGGAGATGCCAAGTCTTTTTAACGTCAGTTTTGAATTGAGTAGACTTGAGCGTAAAGTAGTTATTTATTGATGTTCTTATCTGGTTTGTTACATAGTTTCTGAATCGGTTACTTGTTTCTCTAGATATTTGCCCTTTGCAAAGGAGGGCTAACGTGAACAATTCAGTGATTCAAAGAAATCATTAAAAAGAAAAGCCTCCGGTTTTGGACAAGAAGGGCCAAAACATAAATGTGCTAAGTTGAACGACGTGGGGCACGAAGTGCAGTATTCCCACAATGACAGCTTGGAGCATGTCGATACCGCTAATTTGGATGAGAATGCCAGCTCCCCTAGCAATGACCTTGGTGATGATACCTCAGATATAGGTCAGTTTGAGCATGCAATGCTCGAAGGGGATGCAGAAGGCAACTCAAGCGAGGATGGCTTCCCTATAATGGGTGAGATTTCTGAACCAAAATGGCTCCCACCTAAAAAAGCGTACGGCTGGTACCTCAAGGTGTCTGATATTTCCTTCAAAGACGAGGAGTTGAAGAAAATACAAGAACGATTTACTCCACCAGAGGAATGTTCTTCACATTTTACTCCCCCAAAGTTGCCTGAAAGCATTTGGCAAACTTTGAAACCTACTTCAACGATGGGCTTTCAGCAGAGAGTAGTATATAAGGCACAATCATGCGTGTACTCTGCCATCATGCCTTTACTGTCTGTTCTGGAGACTGAAAAAGACGAAGACAAAAAATCTAAATTGACATCAGCCATCCAACTGCAATGTTCATCGAACTTACAACTGAATAGGTTCAGGCGTGCTCTGGTGTCCCCTCTTGTTAAAAAACCAATGCGCAATTCTTTCCTGGCGTTACCGGTAACGCATAATTCCCTTTTTGGCGAAGATGATTTCGATAAATCTACCGATAGAGTCATAAAGGAGCAGTCATCCCTTTCAAAACTTTTCGTCGTACCAAATCCAACTTTCAATCAACGACCTGCTTTCCAAAATCCTAGTAATTTTCAACGTTAAG
Source organism: Morinoia aosen (assembly GCA_030386875.1). Classification (NCBI taxonomy): domain Eukaryota; kingdom Metazoa; phylum Arthropoda; class Malacostraca; order Amphipoda; family Talitridae; genus Morinoia; species Morinoia aosen. The sequence continues at coordinate 51,337,523 of CM059564.1, forward strand.
GCCAGGCCTCTCAGACATTTCGTGGCCAACAACTCCGCCAATTCCGCGGCCGGGGTCGCTACAGGGGCAAGCGTCAATCACAATAAAACATCATCCATCGTGGTTGCAGGAAATATTCACAGGTATTTCGAAAATTGGAGTACATTAATTTCTAATAGTTTCATTTCACAGATGGTGAAAGAGGGTTACAAACTTCAGTTTTCCTCAGCTCCAGAGTTATATACAATTATTGATTCTACCCCAAAGAATTTAGAAAAAATTTGCTATGCTACAATCAGAAATAAACAATTTATGCTCCATTGGGGCTATAAGCCCTATAGAAGAAAGTAAAGACCAAGTTGTTTCTCGCATTTTCATAGTCAAAAAACCGTCAGGAGACAATCGTCTCATTATTGATCTGTCCACACTCAATAATCATCTGAACAAGGTTCATTTCAGAATGGAGGATTCTTCTCTAATAAGCTCTTTAATATCACAAATGATTTTCTAGCCTCTATTGTTCTATCTGAAGCCTTTTTCTCTATTCCCTTGCATCCATTGAGTAGAAGATTTGTAGTGTTTTCCTTTAATAACCAAAGATTTTGTTTTAATGCACTTCCATTTGGGTGCACTGTTTCTCCAAGAATTTTCACTAAAATATTGAGACCTGTCATTACCTTCCTCCGTAGCAGAGGATTTAAGGGGACCGTACTCCCAAAAAAAAAAAACCTAAACTATTCGACCGATCTTCATGAAACTTGGTGTAGGTATGTAAAATTGAACAAGGATTAAGATTGGACTCGTGTGTTTTTGCTTTTTTCCCCATAGAAAACGTGTTATTCAAAGAAAACGTACACATAACATATATACGTACATTTTAACCAAGCCCCCTTTTGACCCACTTCCTGTGGTCTTCTGGGTGTAAAACGTCACCAATATGTCCGCTACATATATACGTACATTTTAATGAATGAAAACAAAATTCGACGTCTCGATTTTTTGGGAGTACGGTTCCCTTAAAATCTCGGCTTATTTGGATGACTTCTTTCTTTGTGCTCCTTCAGAGTATGAACTCTCAGAACAGATCAAGTTCACACTAAGCCTTCTCAGTTCCTTAGGCTTCCAACCAAATTTAATAAAATCTCATCTAAACCCTTCTAACTCTTTGCTTCATTTAGGTTTCCTATGGAATTCAAAGAACATGTCAGTGTCAGTACCTTCAGAGAAAGTTTTGAAAGCTAGAACTTTTGCTAATAATCTATTAGGAGAATCTTCTGTATCTCTTAGAAAGGCCTCTTCTATGCTGGGATTCCTGGTTAGTCTTTCACCAGGATTTCCCCAGGCCCCTTTACACTATCGTTCATTTCAAATGCAGATCACAAAATTGGTCTCATCTGGTAAAGTTTGGGATTCAATATTTCAATTAAACGATTACTCCCGTGCAGATCTCTCTTGGTGGAGTTCATGCCCAAATAATCTGAGTTCGCGTTCTTTACTGCCCTTTGCAGCAAACTGGTCCTTGCATACAGATGCCTCCAAGATAGGTTGGGGTGCAACTCTCTCCAACGGAGATGAAGCCTCAGGAAGATGGACTGAATCAGAAAGCAACCTTCACATTAATTTTTTAGAGCTCAAAGCTGTCCAATTTGCTATCAAATGTTTCGTATCAAAACTGATCAATTTTAAGGTGGTAATCCATTCAGACAATAGTACAGTAGTTTATTATTTAAACCATTTTGGGGGGAATCACTCCTGTAATCTCTGCTTACTTTCAATAGATATGTGAAATTTTTGTATTGAATTTAACATTGAAATAACCAAATTTATTCCAGGAGCTTCAAATTCTAAAGCAGATTCTTTGTCCAGAAACATGAGTCCCTCTGTTCATGAATATTCCTTGTCCCCAGAAGCATTTTCAAAATTGCTTAGCAAGGTATCATTTGTGCCAAATATTGATCTTTTTGCCACCAAACTGAATTGTAAAATGAAAAAATTTGTATCTAAAAACCACGATCCTTTGGCCTTTGCAACTGATGCATTTTCCATTCCCTGGAAAGAAAGTATTTATATGTTTCCCCCTATTCCTATGCTGAAAAAATGTATTGATAAAGTTCTCCAAGATATGACCCCATATGCTCTCTTGATTACTCCAGCTTGGCCTGGTAATCCAGTAATCCCGGCAGTTATCCCTCTCCTCATAGCTGATCCTTATTTCATATCAGCTTATCTTCTAGGACCAACTCCAACTCGCCGCCCCTTCCATCTAGTGGCTTGGAGTATTTCCAGCAACGGTGCAAAAGTGCAGGCTTTTCAGAAAATACTTCACGGTCGCTTTTCAAGAGCATATCTCCCCAAACCCTGGCCACATATGAACGATTCTGGAAATATTTTCTTGATTGGCTTAAGAACAAAGGATATTCAACTCACCCCACTATTCCCCTAATTTGCGTTCATCTTATCTCTCTCTTTGATAAAGGCTTTAAATCCCCTACAATTAATACTGCCCGTAGTGCTTTAAGTTTATTTTGTTTTGATTTAAATATTAAGGAGAATAATCAAATAAATCGGCTCTTTCGATATTTCTTTCGAGCCAGGCCTCTTAGGCCAAAACACTTTACCTTTTGGCCAGTAAACATCCTTTTGGATTATTTAAAAACCCTGCACCCTCCTGCTTCACTTTCCGTCAAGTTGCTTGCATTAAAAACCCTTGCCCTGGTAGCTCTAACTTCATCAGACCGGGGTCAGACTCTCCACTTATTGGACAATGAGAAAGCAGATCTCTCAGAGAACGATGTATCGTTTGTGATTTATGAACCCCTTAAAACAACAAGAAGAATTTTGGGTCAATGTGAAGTTTAATGCAATCACGGAAAATAAGAATTCCGATCTAAGGAATCACTATAGGAACCCATTTAAGAACATTTCACATGAATGACATTCTGCTCGCTGATGCGTTATTTTCGAATAATTGAACTTTGAAGTTGGCCTTGGCGCCAAAGGAAGCGAGCGCGTGAAACGGAATTTAATTAATAACGGAAGCTATTACAAACGTAAAGAGGTTGGGTCGTAAGGGGAAGGCACAGTTCTTCTAGTGAAAATTATAAATAAAGCTTCTAACCCACCCATTAGGGTGACGACCGCAATCTTGTTGACATCGGGTCCAAGATGGCGGCGCCCATGGTGGTCGCCACGTTAGACCCGATGTAAACAAGATTGCGATCGTCACCCTAATGGGTGGTTTAGAAGCTTTATTTATACTTTTCACTAAAAGAACTGTGGCTACCCCTCACGACCCAACCTCTTTACGTTTGTAATAGGGGGTTAGCTTCCGTTTTCAATTAAATTACGCTCGCTTCCTTGGGCGCGCGACGGCTAACTTCAAAGTTCAATAATTTGAAAATAACGCATCAGCGAGCAGAATTTCGTTCCTGAAAAACGTTCTTAAATGGGTTCCTTTAGTGATTGTTTGGAATATAATTATAAATTTCCGTGATTGCATTAAACTTCACATTGACCGAATTTTGAAACCAAAGGTGGTGCGGTGAGTCTCAACACCATCGCTGCCAGAGCTTGATACCAGTCATTATGTTTATGCGTATTTGAACAGAACTCTTTCCTTGAGATCCCAGTGCTGCTTAAAAGGGGAGCCTAAGCCTACAAGACTTTTCCTCTCTTGGTCATCAAAAGCACAGTAACTCGACAAACTCAAGCAAGATGGCTAACCCAAGTTTTGAAACTTGCGGGTATAGATACCAATCAATTCACCGCACATTCCTACCGAGGCGCCGGTTTGTCTGCTGCACATGCTCGAGGAGCCTCAATTCACCAGATTATCGCGGTGGGAGATTGGAAGAGTGTCAATACCTTTGAAAACTATTATCAGGCCCCTACCACTGACTCTTCAGTTGGCAAAATAATTTTAGGTCTGGATTCTCCCTAACTCATTGAGTAAGTACCAATAAAATGATGAAAGAACTTACTTTGATACCTAAACTCTAGTATTCCTTGTGTTCATCCTAGAATTTATATGGGTAATTTTTTTTTATATTCCTCTTCTACTAATAGAAAGCACTAGATATGATTCAATAAACATGTTTTGATTTCCAGGTGTAAAAGTGTATATAGATATATATATATATATTTACATAGGTCAATATTTCGCATTTTTAACTAGAAAATATAGTTATTTATAATGCAAGGTTAAAAATAATGTTATCATTTCTTCTTGTATTTACTGCTTTCAAATTATATTGAACAAACATGGTCAACACAACTTACAACTTTCCTGAATTACAAATTTAAAACACTGCTTGTCATTCTGTGCTCCTCTGGCAACGAAAGAGGAGAAGAATCTAACTTTCTGCTAGGTTATGACTTACCTCTGACGCAGAACGAAGATTCTTTTTCCTGGCGTTGCCAAAGACATTTCTTTCCCACCCTCCTCCCTGTCTTAAATTCGTCTCAGATTTAAGTATCGGTAAATATTAAATCTAGCCTATATATCTTTATGAAGAAAAAAAAAATATAGATGGCTCATGGTTCGTGACCGGAACGAGGTAGACTTCCGGTGCTCTCTAAACAACAATCACATTTTTGAAAAATGTTAATTTTATATTTATATTCCAATAGGAATATTTGACGCACTCAGAAGCAACTTCAGCCCTGTCGGTCTTAAGTGCTCCTCTGGCAACGCCAGGAAAAAGAATCTTCTTTCTGCGTCAGAGGTAAAGCTGGGTTTACACGGAGGGTGACTTCCCCGGGGTAACGCCCTCTCTCCCTCCCCGCCTCTTCAAAAAACCCTCAATCCCCCGGTCTAACGCCTCCCACTACTACCCCATGCGTGTCGACGCTGCTGCCCCATATGCTGGGACTGCCTCAGAGCACCAGAGCGACAGTGCGCTCTAGACAGTCTTGAAGGCAGGATGTATGTCTTTGCTGCTCTGTCGTCATGTTCTCATGCGTAAACTTAATGCTAAAAGTCTCTCCTGATCTGAAAAAGTGGCTGAAGGCTAAAGTTTTCACATTGATAGATTTATTGAGAGCATAGCGTCAGTCTGATTGTATTTATTTCGGCTGTAAATATATTTTTTTATCATGTACTATCACTGAAATGATTTTCGAACTAATTCAAAAGTAATTACCTCTAACAATAGTAACACAAATTGTTCGCTATCATGCTATTATTAACACAAGATGGCTCGTGATAGGACTTATACTGATATAATTTTTGTTACTTATTTCTATATCCTGTAATCAGACTCTATCGCGCATATTTCATTCATTTTTATCTCTATATACATTTGCTGGGCAAGTTATATTTCGTTATTCCTTAGTTTGGACATTAAATTCATATGTATAAGAAGCTATATACGCGCTAAGTTTTATTGATTCGCCTCCATCCCTTATTAATCTAATTGACACATTCGTTTCTGCCAAGGCACTTGGCCTTCGTTTAAGAAGTAATTCTTGAATTCTTCACGAATACGTTGATCTTATGCCGGCCTCTGTGAAATATTTTACAGGTTAAAAATAGTATCTTCTTTTCTGCACGTACCTTGAATTACATTTCGACATCCTCACTCAGTCACTGTTATCTCCAGGGTTGCCGATTTTTTTTATGATGATCGTACAAAACCTTCATGAAAACGTACCAAAAATTGTTAGAGCGCACCAAATCTATTTTACTAGCAATAAAACGAAAATTTTAAGGCTTTACCTACTTTTCCTGCTAGAATGAACTTTTTTCCTCCTCTTCTTCCTTCATCTGCCAATGTTTTTTATTTAATTTGTTGACTAAGCTACCGTGGTGGTTCCAATTTTTGCAGTCTGTGTTCTCTAACGTAGATTTTGATCTCATTCAAGTATTTAGTCTCGCTCTTTTTAACGAAATCCTGTTTTTTGCTATTATGTAGTTAGGGTCGAAAAATTTTTCTAGCTGCTGCAAAATATTGCGGTATTGACAAAAGCTGCATCATGAACTCGGGAAGCAGCGAGTAACAAAGCTGCGTACCAGAATTTTTCAGTCATAATTTTTGTCTTGAAAGGAACATCTTGACCAAACAGTTCTCGCCACTTCATATTGATATTTTCATGCTGCTCCTTTTTCGCAAAATTGGAGAAATGCATTGAATATGGTATTATTGAATTACATTTATTAAGATCTTTCAATCCAAACTCTTCTAGTTTTTTGGTACATATTTTGTTGACATTTCTCAGGAGAATGCTTTCTGCAGCAGCACCAAAATAAATCTCATTTATATTGACATAGTTTGAGGGGTTGCCTACATTTATTTTGCAATTATTGTCATTCGAAATCAATAGATCCCTTTTTATGAAGTTGCCCATAGTAAAATTCTCACTCCAGAGAAATTAAAATACATTTTTCTAAGGGAAACTCGTATATTTGCTGAACGCACCAATTTCGGCAGCCCTGGGCATCTCACCCTCCGTCTAAACGCAAGTGGGAAAGCTTGAGCGGGTGAGAGGGGTAGGGTAGGGGCGTCACCCTGGGGAAGACACCCTCCGTGTAAACCCAGCTTAAGTCATAACCTAGCAGAAAGTTAGATTACTTAAGTCAGAAGAAAAGAAAAAGAAAAAAGAAAAAATGTTTATTTCCAAGTTGTCAAATCAGATACATGCCAACATATTGGCTTTTAAAAGTTTCTTAAAATATAGGGCATCCTAAAACAAATGTTCCCTACGAGGAGTACCATAGCCATGTGGTAGAGGTTCTGCCGCCGTGCGGCAAGGACCCGGGATCGAATCTCGGCGCAGGCAGTGGCGATTTTCTCTGTTGGGTATAGGAGAAAAATTCCAAGCACAATACCCCACTCTACCCAGGTGTCTGAAATGGGTACCGGTCTCGACCGGGGGAAAGCGTCATGGCGTCCTGGCGTTAGTTATAAAGCATTTGAAAATCCAATGTACAAGGTGATATGTATCAGGCTTGATTGGAAATAAAGCATCCGTAGATGCCTTCGTTATTATGACAAACCATCCGAGGTGTACAAGTAGATAAGCCATACGAGGCATAATAATTGATAAACTATACGAGGTGTACTAATAGACAAACTATCAGAGGTGTACAAGTAGATAGACCATACGAGGCATATTAATTGACAAAATATACGAGGCGTACTAATAGACAAATCATTCGTGGTGTGCTAGTAGTCTAACAAAAGTTCTATACTAGGAGCACTAATTGACAAACCATCCGAGGTGTACAAATAGATAAGCCATAGGAGGCATAATAATAATAGGCAAACTATACGAGGTGTACTAATAGACAATCTATTCGAGGTGTACAAAATAGATAGACCATACGAGGCATATTAATAGACAAAATATACGAGGCGCACTAATAGACAAACCATACGTGGCGTGCCAATAGTCTATCTCTGTCAAGGGTAGTTGAATGAGAAATGAAAAATATGTCCTAAAAATATGCAAAGCCCTATCACCGCCAAAAACATATTTCATATCTTCTCGATATTCACATCATGCGGACATGGGTACATGGGATAAAATAGAGATACAGTGTAAGCCGGTTACCACTCATGATTGACAAATATCTACAAAATGTTGGTATAAATGGGTAAACAAACATATATTCAATATCAACATTCATAGCTTGTACAACATACGGCCAGAAAAATAATTTTACTACGATCCATATGCTCAAATTGCACTTTATTTCATTAATTATATATGACATTAATCCGATTCACAGAAACGCCATATGAGGAAGTGATAGATCTATTTTTGAATCATTTCGCTATTGCAATAAAATTTGTTACCGAATGGTTTTTGCGTAAAGAAATGAGATAGAAACATGTATATCTATTTATGTAGATACATATATATACCTACACACGTACACACACATATTAATATATATACATATTGAAAATGAAATATTAGAAAAAAATACATATATAGGATAAAAGATAGAAGCAACCTACCATCTACTACACAGAAAATGACAGTTGAGCTCACTGTAATCCTAAGAAATTTTTCGCAAAAAAAAATAACTTAAAGGAAGAGAAGACTTCGAAAAACATAAAAATGAGCTGGTTTTTAATTTCTTCACAGAAATTTTTAAGAAAAATCAGGTTATAGTCAAGAAGCAACACAACTCTTCAGCATTATACGGACATGTGTACGTGGGATAAAATGAAGTAACATTGTGGCCGGATATCACATCTGAGTGGAGAATATTCACAAAATTGGCACATATAGGAAGATTAGGCCTTGATCCAAAGTGATAATTTTAATTACAGAAGTTTAGAGTTTTTCCAATTTGAGAGTTTAGTGCTAGTGTGCGCTGAGCGCACGGAAAAAAAATAAAAAGACTAAATGCAATGCTTAAATTACCCCCTTCCCCCCAGCTCAGCCGAAAATCGATTGAAAACATCTTCGAGAATGATTTTGAAATAGCGAGACAACGTTAGCCAAAATTTAATTCATTATAAACTTTGCACAACCCTCACATCTATAAACCTGTATATTGGTGTATACACAAAATGTATTTCATGGTATATTTGTCATACGGACGTTAAATATTAATTCAGAAAAGAGAAAGAAATACCAAAATAAAGATGAGGAAATACTCCTAATTATGGAAAGAACGTTCGTTCTGCTGCACTGAACTGACGGCTGTGGTGCTCATTGTTGTCGACAGAAATAAGTAAAAAAAAATGAAGGCATCTACGGATGCTTTATTTCCAATCAAGACTGATACATATCACCTTTTACATTGGATTTTCAAATGCCTTATAACTAACGCCAGGACGCCATGACGCTTTCCCCCGGTCGAGACCGGTACCCATTTCAGACACCTGGGTGGAGTGGGGTATTGTGCTTGGAATTTTTCTCCTATACCCAACAGAGAAAATCGCCACTGCCTGCTCCGAGATTCGATCCCGGGTCCTTGCCGCACGGCGGCAGAACCTATACCACAGGGCTATGGCGGCACAGTAAGATGAATATTCGAATCGCTTAACAAACGTAAAATGAAATAGTTTCTAAATTTCTAACAGTAATTTCAGGAAAAATTAAAATTTCTAATAGATGGGAAGTTCACACCGAAATGCTGCAGGCCCTATGACAGAGATGCAAAATGACGTGACACATTTACTCTAAATTCTTTTCCAGTTTTTGATATGCTGGGGAAGCTTGTTCCACAAAAAAGCTCCAGAAACTGAGAGAGCTTTTTGTCCCATTTTAGATGAACGGTAACTGACTAAAACATCGTTCCTACGGTTTGGTCTTTCGTTTGGGATATTAGATGGGAAAAATTTTACCACCTCTGCATTACTTTGGGGGAGGTACAGAGAGGAGAATACTCGTCGAGCTTTCTGGATCATGAATCTGTTCGGTATTGGGATCCAGTCGAGTTTTCTTAAAAGAGGGGTGACATGATCGTATTTATTGAAATTTCCTTTGCATACCACTTTGGTGGCGAAGTTTACACATTTTTGCAACTCTTCCTGACGACATTGAGGTAAATCTCCCCACACAAGACTGCAGTAGTCCAGACGCGATAAAACTAAAGACTGAATCACTAATAATCTAGATTTTTCGTCAAGTGTGTTCTTTATACGATGAAAGAACATTAAGGTTCCGTTAATTTTGTTGCACATTGTTTCGACGTGTGAATTGAAAGTCATATTTTTGTCAAACCAAACACCCAGATTTTTAACCTTATCGACTGGTTTAATTGTATCGTCTCCAAATTTTAGCTTGAATGGTGGTAAATTTTCAGTCGCATTCTGTGATCCAAAAATATTGCATTGCGTTTTACTTGCGTTAAGTTTGAGGCCATTATGGTCATACCACAATTTCAGATTTCTCAGAAGGTTTTCAGCGTTGGCTTGTGTTTCTGTTAAATCCGCTGTTGAGCTTGTCATGGCAATTTGTACGTCATCAGCATACATTGAGATTTTTGTGTTTGCCGGCATGGTGGGGAAATCGTTGATGAAAATTGAAAATAGGAGTGGGCCGATGATTGAACCTTGAGGAACGTCAAAATTATTTGGTATGAATGATGACATTTTGTTATTCAAGCACACTGCATGAGAGCGGTTTAGTAGGTAGCTTTCAAACCACTGAGTGTCTATTCTGAGGTTTGAAATTTTTTGTAGAAGTTTCTTATGCTCAACACTGTCGAAAGCTTTGGAGAGATCAAGCAATAGTAAGAGAGTTAATTTCTTTTGGTCAATATCATTGTAAATTTTTTCTGTTATGTTGAACAGGGCGTCCTGAGTACTGGTATTCCTCCTGTAAGCATATTGATTGCGATGCAGTAGATGTGACTCGTCTATGTAAGACGAGAGCTGGTTTGTTATTACTTTTTCTAATATTTTGGACATAACAGGCAGGAGACTGATTGGTCTGTAGTTTGACGCTATGTCGATATCACCAGATTTATGTAATGGCTTAATTATGGATAGTTTCCATTGATCGGGAAACTTGTTTGTGACTATAGATGTATTTATTATTAAGTGAATAAAGGGTGCTGTGACAGGGAAGCTGTCTTTTATATGTTGGAGGCTTATGCCATCATGTCCAGTCGCTTTAGTATTCTTTAGTGAGTATAAAATTTTTCGTATCTCTATGACACTAACTGGCGTTAGTCTCCACTTGTTGCTACTATTTGGGGATGAAACATCGCTCAGATTTGCCTCTGTAGATGTGTCTGAAACTGTCCTGGATACTTCATTGAAAACATCTTCGCCAACTTTTGAGAAGAAAGTGTTAAAGTCATTCGCCATTTCTGAGGGGTTGTCAAAAGTGCTTTTGCAGTCTGAATTTTTATACTGAGCAGCTTCTCTAATGATTTCCCAAGTTCTTTTAGGGTTTTGTTTTGCCGCCAAGAGTTCTTTGTGGAAGTAGCCCCGTTTTGCTTCCTTTACTTTTCTTCGTAGGATCTTCTCATGATCTTTATATAATTTTCGACGCGTACTGTCTGATTTATTCAGTTTGTACTCACGCTGCAAATTTCTTTTAGCTCTGCTCAACTGTTTTATCTCATCTGTTATCCATTTAGAAATTCTTGGCTTAACTTTCTTCGTAGTGAAAGGTGCGCATTCGTTAAGAGCTGATACGAAATTTTCGTTGAAAAGAGAAACTTGTAGATTGACATCATCGGTGTTTTCCATGCCTTGAAATTCACTCCATCTGTCTAATAGCTTTTCTTGAAATATTTCAGGGGAGTAGTGGTTTTTCATGCGATATGTAATGTAACTAGATTTCTGTTTCTCTTTTGCAATATTGATTTGGCATTCTACCGAATGGTGATCAGAAAAGGACGGTAAGATTTCTGTGCTGAGTACTGCTTGGGAATTGTTTGTAATTGCTAGGCCAAGAAGAGTTTTAGAAGTGTTGGTAATTCGCGTTGGTTCTTGGACCATTTGAGAAAGATTAAGTCTGTGCAGCATCTTGCTTAGCTGATTGTTTTTATTTGTCAGATCCCCGTTAAAATCTCCGAAAACATAGAAAGACTTTTTGGCTGCAGAGATTGATCTAAGCGTATTTTCAATGAAATCTAATGTTGGACGAAGAGATGCTGACGGATGTCTGTAAAGACTGCCGATAATGAAAGACTTGTGTTTGTTTACTTGAACATTGAGCCAAACCATTTCTATGTCTTCGCATTTTTCTTTGATCGGAACTAAGGATGTAGAGTAGACATCTTTGATGAAAATGCATGAACCGCTACCTCTCTTACTCTTGACTCCGTCATAACGGTACAATTCGTATCCGGTAATGCTGAGATATGAGCTTTCGACTCGTGAATCGAACCATGTTTCAGATACGCATAAAATATCGATATCGTTAGTGATCAACATTACTCGTACGTCATCCATTTTACCATTGAGGCTGCGAGCATTTATGTGCAATTTTTTGATATTATTTACCTCAATAGGCAGATCTTTAGTGGAGTTATTGCATTTTTTAGGTCTAGCAGGGCATTTAGTATTCGTCTCTAGGTCTTTATTGCCGCGTTCATTGTTTGTGATTTCAGCGTCATATTCAATTTGATCACTGTTATTTAGTCACAAAATGTGGGAGGGAGCCGCTGTAGATGAAGCAACCTTGTGAAAACCAAGTGTTTTAATCTCCTTTATTATATTCAATAAGAACTAAATTGCCGGTTGTCCGAAATTATGGCTGCATAAACTTTATTCTGGAATAATTTCATTCGTTAAACCATGTATTTATAATAGTTTGATCATATGCGTTCCTCACTCAGTAGTTAAGTGTAACCGCTTAAATTGCGAACACCCGTGGCGGACGAGATTCTTTGAGTCACAAAGGGGAAACTCCAGAACCCTAGAGGCTCTCACTTCCTTAGCCTGATCACGAAGCACTTAAAAGTTCACGCATCAAAGCCGTAAGCGAAAGTCGTTCTTTAGGTTAGCGTCGCGTTCGAGCTTACAGCCCACGTAATCTGAGAGTTGATAGCTCACTGACTGGGACACACCACAACGACCAGTCGACCACTATGAGTCATTTCCCCCACATCCACCTTTTATGCTCTAAAGAGGCATCTGAATAATAAAGCTTAGGTACAACACTATACAATTATTCTCCATTTTACCGGTGCACACACGGGTTATAAATTGGCAGGTTTAAATCTTCCCTTAGCTGCCAGAGAAATTCTAAAACGGCAGTTAGCACACAAATTCTGCTGAAAGCTTAGTAATTGCTTTTCTATTAAATTTCTAACCAAAAATAATTGAAGTGTGCCAAACCACTTCTTATTTATTTACCCGTAAGATAAATTACGAGCCTAGAAAGTGAGCAAATATTTCACTACCTAATTCATTTAATGATTGATTACCTGCAAACTTATAAGTAAACGAGTATTTCTATTACATGAACAGGATAGAAAATTAGAAAATTATAGATATTTTTGCAGCAAACGCACACAATCAATCTCTCTCTTTAATTTCCCTGTAGTTTTATGACATATAAAGAGAGAAAATTACATGAAACAGTCTAAAACTTTGTGCCGCCCTCGGATATTTGGCGGCTGAAGGATTGAACAAAGAGACGAGTAGACTTTTAAACGTGTACTTGGCGTAGTGAGACAGGAGATCCAAATGCGCCCCAAGGGCTCCGCACTAGCTTTATATACTCAATATTTGCTGAGGTCAGCATACGCACTGCGGTACCCGCACAGGGCGTCGACCTAAACACGTACGTACAGATGCACAGAGGGAGTACGCACTTGTGACGGCATACACCTCCCCCCATGCCCTGGTTATTTACCAATATAAGAATTAATCAATTGAAGTTTTAAGAATCGTAACTTACAATTTTAACACATGAAGCTAAAAACATCACAGGTAAAATATTCCCAAATGAAAATTACTGTGTAGCAAAACAACTATTATATTAGGAAAAGAAACAACGCATCGAATTAAAATTGACTGGACATCGTAAAATGAAATCATCCACACCCCCACCGCCAAGAAAACGGAAGAGCCGCTGCTCAAATACACATTTTGAACGCAAAATCCTAAGTTAAGAACAGAATACACGTCTCGAAACACAGGCGTGAACAACGCAACACAATAAGTCCGTTAACTAAAAACTATAATCGGCATCCAAAAACGGTAAAAGAACTCCACGGTTTTCGGAGCCAGGATTCAACTAACTTCCTAGTGTAGGAACACGTCAGCAACCTAACGAAAACAAAACGATAATCAACAACGTTGAACATGAAAAAATAAACTTTCTAAGAAAAATTCGTTAAGGAATAAGGCAAAAAGGCAATATTTATTCAAAAAAATATTTCGTTTCGTACGCAGGAGAAGTTACGAAACAAATGGCAATCGTTACACATAAAAATTAAACGCCGCATAAATTTGCTACGGACAACTTCGTTGACAACCATATAATTTGCTGATTATGAAAACATCATCACTATTAGGGAAAAAAATATATACGTATGGAAATTTGTATCGAAACTGCTATCAATTTAAATTATCATCATTGTCGTTGAAATAAATCTAATTGAACGAAATTGAAAGAATACAGACAGTATACTTGAACATCGTATATTCTTGAACGTCGATCCGAACAAGAGAAAAAAATCAATACCAAACTCATCAATGTAGAAAATTAACTGACTATCTTAAGAGTACTTCCTGAGTAAATGTTAAAGTAAATAATACTACATCCGTTTACAATGCATGAGAGCTAATAGCGCCTAATAGGCGACACGGAAAAATTCAAGTACCACACATGCTTCACTGACACCTAAACTTCGCTATTTGCTTGCAGGTGACGCAGCGGTTGGTCGGCATTGCTCGACCTGAGCTGCTGGCGTCGGAGTAACGCATCCTCAGCGCGAAGGCGATCCGCCAATAAATTAATTTCACGACGAAGATAGAAGAAGGAAACTCCTAATCCCAAAGTTAAAGGAAAGAGAAGAAGAATACCTAAATCAGCTACCCTGTCTGGGAGGATGTCGACGAGTGCATTGGCTTTCACCCAATCGTTGGACACCCTTCCCTGATGTTGCTCCAGGGCATTTGTTAGTGCCTCCACCGACACATGGGTCATCCTGTTTCCCATTGTGGAAGACAGGAACGGTAGCGTGCTCGGTCTGAAATTGAAACAAATACAGTTCAATTAGCATGGCCACACAATTAAGAAAAATGTAAGCAGTATTATTTCGTCAAATCAATGAAAGAAACCAATGGTGATAGCTGGTGACAGCTGCAAGGAAAGGAGCAAACAGCATATCGGCACGCTGCAGATCCCACACGGTCTCGACAGCTGCACACCTAATTGCAAAACAAATCGGGCGACGGCACTCCAAAACAACTCGGGAGCTAGCACCTCGCTCCCACAGCAGTGAGGTGCCTCGTTTGTAAACACCGGAGGTTATTGAACCGTTCAAGGCTCTCGGGCAGATGCAAACCTTGGTGGTAAAACGAAATGCGTACATTCTCAATCACGCACGTAAAAACTACGGTACACCAAAAACGAAGGAAAAAAAATATAAGGCAAATACATATGGTTATATAAGGAAAGTTCCAATTAAAATTATACGTAAAATTAACATCGAAGCAAGAATCACACAATAGTATTATGTGAACATAGTAACATAGTCAGTCGTACGTCGCATACTTTTCATTTAGCACTTTTTACGTAAAGGTAGTACATGATTTTTATTACTCCTGAATGTTTTATTACCAATTTTGATTTCTACGTAATTTCGGTTAATTTTTGTGATAATTCCCGGCCCATTCCAGGCCAGATCAAGCTTATGCTTCCGCAAATGATTTCGCAATAATACTCGGTCGTTGAGTTCGAAATTTTTATTTTTTCGACGAAGGTTTCGGTACATCGTTCTTTCACTGGTGTTGTTAATTATTACAGCTCTAACGTTTTCAACAGTACGGGCAGCTTCTTGAGCTCGAAATTTTATTATATCCACGTTCGTGTCGTGACTGTAATTAGGTTCGAAAGTTACGGCGCTAAAGCTCGGACACGTATCGCGATTGAAAACAATGAACGAGGGTGTATCCCCCAATGTGGTATTTAAACTATTGTTTATCGCGTTCTCTGTGCTGTTGAGACACTGATCCCATTCGGTATGCGCTAAAGAGTTAATATATAATTTTAATAAATTCGTAATCTTGCGATTATTTCGTTCAACAATAGCGTTACTGTGAGGACTCCAAGGGAGGACTTCTTTTTTCGCAATACAATGAATTTGGGAGAATTTTTTAACTGCCGCAGATTTAAATTCAAGAGCTTGGTCACTTAGAAGTGTTTTAGGATAGCCAAAGGTTGAGAAGCAGCTGTCTATACAAGAGACAACTGTATCTGCTAATCGATCTGCCGTCGCGTAAAGCTTACAGTAACGCGAGAATAAGTCAATGATGATTAGAATGTATTTATTCTGCTGACCTGTGATAGGGAGAGGGCCAAGAAAATCCATTGAAACTACCTCGAAAGGTTCATTAGCAATAGGTGCATCCAATATCTTAATAGGTACAGTACTGCTGGCTATAAGAATTTTACATACATCACACATTTTTACAAATTTACGTATGATACTCTTCTCTAATAAATGAAAATAACGCAACTTAAATTTAAACAATGTATGCGTCGCATCACTATGATACAAGGAGTGTATACTAAGCACCGCCTTGTTCATTAGCGATGTCGGTATAACCGAAGTTAGAATAGTACTTTCCCTATAGTCTATTTGTCGTCGTCTATAAAGTATGTCGTTCAGAATTAAGTATTTTTGTAAGTCAGGGATCGTAGATTTACTACTAGTTAGTAATGCGTCCTTGACCTCAGAACAGAAGGGGTCTAGCTGTTGCTCAGTTCGAAATTCGTCTAAAGTCCACGATACGTCTTTTAACTGAGGAACGTAGTCAATCAGTCGGGGTTTTGCAGTCGCCTCTGGCGCCACTTGATTAGAGTGCGTCGCGTCTGTTTTGTCTACGTCTGAGTGCAGAGCTCCACTTCGTGTAGTCACTGCGAAAGCGTCGACCTCACTGAACTCTGAACACTCTTCAAGATCAGAAATAGTTAAATGCTCGGGCAATCTACTTAGACAATCTGCAATTAGATTTTGTTTCCCGTGGAAATATTTTACAGTGGGTTCGAAAGATTGAACTGATAGACACCACCGTGCCATCGCGGAATCCTCAGGGAGCTTTTTGAAAAACAAGGGCTGTAAGGGTTTATGATCAGTGTAGAGATAGATCGGATATCCAAGAATGAGATATTTAAATGCTTTCAGTGCGCTTACAATGGCGAAGAACTCTTTTTTCGTCGTTGAATAGCGCTTTTGTGTGGAATTTAAACTTTTACTGTAGTAAGCAATAGCCTTCATCGATTTATTTGAATCATTATCGTTTTGCAAAAGCACCGCACCTATACCAAAATTTGAAGCATCTGTAAATACATGGAAAGGCTTAGTAAAATCAGGATGCCGTAAAACGGTATCAGATGTTAAAACAGATTTGATTTTTTCAAAAGCTTGCTGACATTCAGGATTCCAGATAAACTCAACATTTTTACGTAACAATTGATACAGAGGGTATGAGATCGATCCAAACATTGGTATGTGATTGCGGAAATAGTTCGCTACTCCTAGAAAACTTTGCAGTTCCTTCACATTTTTTGGAATCGGAAAGTTTTGTAGCTTTTCTGATTCTTTGCAGCGAATTCCGTCTGCCGACACGATGTGTCCAAGATATTCTATTGAGTTTTTTAGGAAATGACATTTTTCAAGTTTAAGTGATAGATTTCCACCACGTAGCTTCTCAAAAACACTATGTAAATCTTTCAGATGTTGGTTCATGGATTTGGAAAATACTAGTATATCATCAAGGAACACAAAACATAATTTACCGATGATATTGGCAAGAACAGAAGAAATGATTCTTTGGAAAACTGATGGACTCGAGGACAACCCGAATGGCAACCTCTTGAACTGAAATTTCTCATAACCGATACTGAACGCGGTATATTTACGGCTACTTTCCTCTAATTCGACCTGATGAAAGGCCGAGCGTAGATCTAGACTTGAAAAAATGCTGTTCCCCCCAACCGTGTAAAGGATTTCGTCTATGCGGGGAATGGGATAACTCTCTTTTATCACTATTTTGTTCAGTTCTCGGAAATCAATCACGGGACGGATCTCGCCCGAATGCTTTTTAACAACAATTAAAGGAAAATTAAATTCCGAGCTGGAAGGTTCAATAATGCCTTGGTTTAACATCTGCTTATTCGCTTGCAACAATTCGTTTTGATATTTATGAGGAATTCGATATGGTGGGATATTAAGTACTGGTGCATTAGGTTTTATTTCAATCTTATGCTTCATAACGTTCGTAACGGCAATAGTTTCGCCTTCGAGAGTAATTACGTCTCTAAAGTCGTTTAATAAATTTAACAGTAATGGTTTAGCTTCTTCATCATCACAATTGACATCGTTACTAGTCAGAAAGCGTCTTTCGTTACTACCTTCCTCTGGTACATCAATTTTCTGTGCATTAATTCCTAGTTCATCAACACGAAGATCGTTACAACAATGCCTCGATTCTACAGATACCACCCCAACGTCTTTACCAGAGATGGCATTGAAAGTTCCACCATTAACACTGTTGACTTCGGTTAGATCCGCATTACCGTGGGCATCGCACAAATTTGCATCTCGCACAGCTTCGTGCACGGTAGACATGTAAATCTCATGTTCAATTTCCATGTCGTCAATTTCCTCAATCGTACTTAACATCGTATTGTCGCTTATATATACCACGTCTTCCGAGACGTTCAAAAGCATTACAGGGACAAAACCATTTGACTTGATATCTACTACTGACTCGGCGACAAAGATTCCATTCGCGAGAATTGTCTTATTCATAATATACTTTCCGGGCTTAGCCTTTTTGACATACCCATTAATAACACGTAAACAATTTCTTGGCATTTCCACTGCTCCACAATGAACAACTATTTCTCGTCTTTTACTATTTTTTAAACTTCTCGCATGTTCCTTAGTTTCTCTTATTTTGTTCGCATGCTGTTCAGTTATTCTCACATTATTCGCTGGTTTCTCAGAATTTTTAACCTTTTTCCCTGCGTATTTCCCTGGGAATTTAGTTACTTTCCCATTTTTTTCTCGCCCTGGCGTTGGGCTTGGGGTACCCCTCTGTTCTGCAGTATTTATCTCTAGGTTATTTTTATCGCCACTTTCTTGGCTCGCCATTTTTGATTCCCTCTGCTTCAGCAGATATTTTCTTATATTCCTCCTATTGGCAAGCATGTCAGCCATTAGACATTCTGGATTACTTATAGTATTGAAGAACATCTCCTTCCTACTTTGCTCGTGCAATTCCTGCACATCATGAAACGGTACTTTTACTCCGTCGAGAACTATGAATCCTTCTTTAAAATTAATCACCGCATCTTGTAGAATATCCCTACCGAGGATTACATCATATTTAAATTCGCCATCTTTCAAAATCAAAGCGCTAGTATTGATTTCTTTATTATTAGGCAGCGTAATACAAAGATCAAGTTCGCCTGATACCTGGCTTTTAGAATTTACACCCCTGATACTCAAAGCACTAGGCTTAATTCGCTCGTTTATGCCTTTTAAATTCCGGTAACTCACCAGACACCGGTCACTACCGCTGTCGATGAGAGCGCTCATCAATTTGTTATCATTACGTAATATAATTGTAGGCTTCTTAGAACGCCGTAATGAAAATAAACCGTCGCTTTCCTTCCTTAAACGACCTTCCTTCATAATCGTCGCTGACAAACAAACTTCTACAGGTAGTTCAGAAATTGCACCTACATCAAGTTCTTGTTCACCTAGTAATTCGAACTTATTAGTACAAGTAAATAACGGATCCACCACATCAGTCGACATAGTTTTAGTATCTGGTTTCAACGCCACATGTTTGGTAACGGGGACTGTAGCTGTATCCTCGGGCACTGGCAACTCCTTCTCTACTCCAAGACTCTTTGCTTTTTTTGATTCCTCTCTATCTACTCTAAAAAATCGTCACCCTCGGAAGATGCAGCGTAAAACGCTTCACCACGACCTCGACCGCGACCACGCGAATGACATTCACGTGCATAATGGCCCACCTTTCCACATTTATAGCAAGCATGACCACGGAAATTGATTTGCTTTGGCCTCTCTTATTCGTGCACATACTTTGAACATGACCTGTGCTATTGCACAACGAACAAAACGATTTGGATCTATCATTACTAGTCTGTTTTGGGTTTTCTATCTGAGCTTCGTTGCACTCCAAAGAACCTAAAGGTCGATCTCCAAAATATGAATACTGTCTTCCCCTTTGAAATCTAGCAGGTCTCCAATTGCTTCTGAAAAATGGTCTCCAACCTTGAAAACGTCGGCTGTTGTTTTGAGATGCATAGTAAACCTCGGGAAACGATTCCTTCTCGTCCCACTCACTCTCTTCAGGCACAACCGCAAGGTAAGTCTCTCTGGTTTGATACGTGGACTGGGTATTGTTTTTGCGCGCAAGTATTTCTCTGCCCTCAGGATTATTACGCACAGCGGAATCTAGACGAGCTAACAACTCTTCAGAGGTATGAAACTGCCTCGAGAAGATTTTTTTACAAAAGTTCTCCTCTAAAAGAGGTCCGAGAACTGCTATAGCTAGACTAAAAACTACTAAGTCACCAGAGAATTTTTTTAAATCGTTCGTGTTCGTACTAGCAATTACAAATGGATGTCTTTGTAATGCTACTTCTGTACTATTTAGAATGTGATCACTTAAATTTCTTATTTTCGATATTGCCGTAACCAATTGGGCTGCCAACCCTTCATTACGTAACAACCGTAACTGATTTAAATCGCACGCTAACGCATGAACTGAGCGCTCACCCTTAGACACGTAGATGTCATCTAAAATGTCGATAACCTGATCGAAGGAATAGTGAACATCAGGGTTTACTAATTTTGTAACTACTCCATTAAAATCGCCAACACTTTTGTGTGCGCTACGCACAAGTAACTCTTTTTTAGCGTCATCGGAAGTTAGGTCGGGTAACAAGTCTATGTACGATTTTAGATTTGCGACATGCGTCCGAAAAGTCTTTGTTTCACAAAAGATTGGGTCAGTGACCCTCTGCCGGCCCCTAAACAGAGGTAGCTCTGCACTGGACAGTATAGTACTGCCCCTTTGTAAAGTTGTTGTTACACTACCACCCGTCATCGGTCCACTAGAGGACGTCATTGTAGTCACTCTTGGCGTACTGAACGTCACAGTCTGTGTACTAACAGTGGTCGTCACTACCGTCGTGGTCTGTGGTCCAGACATAATCACACTTGTTGGAGTATGTGCGCACGTACCAGGTAACGTACCACTAAATGCCGGCACAGAAACTCTACCGCTACTTGTCGTCGTTGCTGTCGAACGAATAAATTCAGAGTCGGAATCAGAATCTCCCATAATGAATCACAGCAACCAACCAATTTGTCTCACAACGCAAAAAAAAACTCACAATTTTAATAATCCCATAGCCCAACGCAAAAATCCTACGCCACAAAAAAATAACACCGCAGAACCCTTAAAATTTACCTTTCAAAAAAATAATCACATAACAGAACGCTAAAAACCCACGTTACTAAAATGGATGAAGCACACGGTTAGAACTTCATTAATAATCACTAAAAAATTTAAATACTAAAAATTCTTCCTGCGACCTTCAAACGAACTTAACCCAATTACTAAACAGGAAAACTCTTTACACGAATTCAATGATATCTATCCCAACAATCTTTTAAAGTACACGAAGTAACAAAAATAACAAATCGACGATGTCACAGAAATTATCTAATTATCCCATACAATAGTATTATAGTTTACAGAATACTCAACTTGGAATCAGCACACGGCAGGCAGTGCAGCTACGGCCAGTCAGGCGTCGCGGCTGGTGTCAAGGACGAACGTCGAGACTGCTCGGCAACCGCAGAGCAGGTTGCTAGCAGCTGTTCCGAAGGTCGTCTGCGATGCTCAGCTACAGCACAAGCAGACGTCTAGACTCCCGGTCTCAAGGTCACACACTCAGCGCTGCCAGACAGCGGAGTAGCAATGTTAGCTCGAGCACGTCTTGGTGGTGTTCACGTATGATCACGGTTGCACACTGCGCGTAATCGCACAGCTCACTGTTTATGTGTACGTATTAATTACGTGAACACAGCTTCTGTAGAAATTTGAAACAACACGGTTCGGTATGTAAATTCCTATAACATACACTGTACACAATTGTTCTCGTAGAATTAGAAACACTGCAACTGTTCGTAGAAGTGTTCAGAACACAGCCACTATTGCATACAACTGTTAACCGACCACGTCACTATTGGCGATGGAAATTTACGCACAACTTCATGACGCAATGGTCACCATCCTTTTCCAGGTCAACACGAGCTGTGTAATGTACTCCCAGAGGCACGTTAAGTTCTAGACCATAAGGAGAGTTCATCAGAGTTTCTTCAGGAATACGCTTAACGCTGAAACGGAAAACGTTGTTATATACTTTCGGTGCTTCTTCAACTTCTCTTCCCGTTGCTGTAGATTTCTCCATAGTAGTGTTGTCGATATTACCAAAAATATTCTCTGCTCACGAAGCGAAGCGTAGACCACTACACGTAGAATCTTCACGAATTTCCGTAGACCTCAAATATCACCGTCGAAAATCCAGACTTAATCCCGATTTCTTCAATCACAGTAGTCGTTGAAATCACATCACAGCACAAGCATCAAGTACAATCTCACGTCGTGGGAACGAACTTACTGCGCCACCAGATGTGCCGCCCTCGGATATTTGGCGGCTGAAGGATTGAACAAAGAGACGAGTAGACTTTTAAACGTGTACTTGGCGTAGTGAGACAGGAGATCCAAATGCGCCCCAAGGGCTCCGCACTAGCTTTATATACTCAAT
Source organism: Morinoia aosen (assembly GCA_030386875.1). Lineage (NCBI taxonomy): Eukaryota > Metazoa > Arthropoda > Malacostraca > Amphipoda > Talitridae > Morinoia > Morinoia aosen. Next base: position 51,359,972 of record CM059564.1, read on the forward strand.
ATTTGCTGAGGTCAGCATACGCACTGCGGTACCCGCACAGGGCGTCGACCTAAACACGTACGTACAGATGCACAGAGGGAGTACGCACTTCTGACGGCATAACTTGTTCCTCAATCCGAGAATGTAAAAACTGAAAAAAACTCGCGTACTGTTCAGAGTAACAATGAGAATAAAAACGCGCAAGTGATAGCGTTATCAGGCTGTTTCATCTATTTTAATCAGTTTCATTGCGTTACCTGAATTAATTACTTAGCAATGCTAAGTAATCAACTTATGATAAGCAGCACACACTTTTGCTCACCTGAAACAGGAGGATACGTACAAGTCTCATGCATGCCCCGAACAGTGATTCTATGTACTCGTATACATGCGACAAGATTGATCACGTATTAAGTCGACTGATCCCGCACATATGAGACGGGTAGGATTTTGATGACTTACTAAGGGTAATACTATGTTAAAATAGATTGTGTAAATAAAAAATTGGTTTTAAACAATGAATTAAAACTCTACCCTTTAATCACCACTAATAATAATGAATAAAAATGAAGGCATCTACGGATGTTTCATTTCCAATCAAGCCTGATACATATCCCCTTCTACATTGGATTTTCAAATGCCTTATAACTAACACCAGGACGCCATGACGCTTTCCCCCGGTCAAGACCGGTACCCATTTCAGACACCTGGGTAGAGTGGGGTACAGTGCTTGGAATTTTTCTCCTTTACCCAACAGAGAAAATCGCCACCTCCAGCGCCGAGTTTCGAACCCGGGTCTGCCGCACGGCGGCAGAACCTCTAGCCACATGGCTATGGCGTGTCACATTACGTCGTGTCGCGATCTCCACAGCACCAGCTTGTCTTTCCACATTAACTGCGATTGTTTAACAAAAGTTCAATATTCAACTAAAATCCAAGGCATTTTTGCGTGCAATTTTAAATATAGGAAATGTTTACTGATTTTTGCCTTGGTTCAGCTTTCAGTTCGTCTGATTAAGTATTCATGAAAATTGAGCGACTCCTGAGGTTAACAGCATTATTAAAATCCCTCCGTAATCACCAGCGGCTTCAGTCACAGTCAGTGGTGAAAAACAGGCCAGCACTAAGCCTGTGTAAAAGGTTTGTGTAAAAATATAAAACTGCTTTTTCAAAGAATGGAACGCCTACCTAAGTTCAACGCAGGGGCTCACATTTCCTCCTGGGAGTTTTAATGCCCTCAGATTCAATAGTTGTATCCCCCTGATTTACGTATACTATATTTTACATTTTCAGATATAACTAATGAATTTAACTAAATTTTCCAAAAAATTAAGTTGATTGCCAAATTTACTACATATGGTTCTCAATTGAACGAATTTGTATCCTGAAAAAGTTTGACAAACAAACTTAACGTTGTACAAGAATAGTTTATAAGGAATTATTTAAACAATCACAATGGTCACGCTGTCATTATATTAAAAAAGTTTAATGATTAATTCTAAGTTCTTAGATTCTACGCTTCAAAATTTCAAGCGTCTTCTATTGATGCCTCTTCACACATGCAACGATTGTCATTGCTTATCGTTGTTGTGAGGGATAATTGCTTGCATTAATAAGTAATGAGAATTTCACTCTACTGAAACGAAACGCCTAAAACCAGTTAACAAACATTCGAGAGACAACACTGTCCTTCGTTTGGCAAGATAGGGAAGCAATCATTGGTTCACTTAAAAAGTTTTTAAAAAATCCATTTATCTATTACTACAACATAGCGACATAAGTTAGCGACTAGTTAACAACCTCTGCATTTCGTGTGAAACGTTCATGGATCCGAAACTCCGCAGTGAGGGCTCAATGTCTCATCATCATGAAAAAACGGACTTTGCAATAATTCTCCACTCAATCTAAGTGTATGAAGTGGGTACCAACTTGACTGGGATAAACCGTCATGGTCATAATTATAAACTATTTAATGAACCAACACGTTTAAACAATCGAGGAATTATGCATTCCTTCAGAATTTTAATCTAAATTTTGTTTTGCAAGAACAATCAAACTCAAGAAAATAGCTGAAGAAAGTAATAGGTTCACAAAAAAGAAAGAAATAAACCGAAAGAAAAACATGGTCCTTACAGAAGCCAGATACATACATAGTCTACTTTAAGATACGAAAGGTCTACCTAACCTTCAGCTCGGGACTTCTCATCTTTCCTCGTGGCACGAGCAAATTACGAACAATACTTATTAGGTCTATCTTAAAAAAGAATTTCACTGTCCTACGAAAGCGGTCAGCAGCATTCCTTTTATGCAATCGACGTATGGCAACTCTGGATACCCATATTTCGAGGCGAAAGCTGTACATCCGATTGCTGAACTGTAACAAAATAATAAACCGTTCCGATAACCTTTCAAGCTTATTTTGTTCACTAACTTTTACAACTCCCCATCAAATTTTTTTCGTTAAATTGAAATTAAGTTTTCAGCTTTTATAAATGGGAAGGAAATCCAAGCTCATTACGTTTAATGATTAATTGTGAATACTTTTCTCTCATTTTTGTTCAAAGTTTTCCTTATTCCTGTTTTTATCAATTTCCCATGTTTCAAAATTACCTAAACATCAGTTTACGCTCTTACATTTACACCGGCAAGATGCTAGATCAAGCCAAGAACCTCTTTATCAATCGGGCGTGTATATCGGCGCCGCCAAGGAGTCACGAAGACAGTTAAATTCGTTCACGAGATAAAACGATCCGCTAACTCCAAGCATGAACTCAAGAACGGGAAAAATGAACGTAGCTCTAAGAAGCAGGTAAGAAACACACTGAGAGATCCATTTGTTTGAGAATGATGTGTAAGATGAATTAAGCCAGGTTATTATAACCCCCAAATTCACATATGTCATGTACCGAGTTTTCATGAGCCCAAGCGAAGGGTCTCGGCTTTTACGGAAAAATCATCGTTGCCATGATTGTGTACTAGAACACCCCATCAAACATCCCGCGCCAATGACAGAAAATGTAGAACTTGCATTCAATTTTATTCTCGCAGCAACCCTTACAATTTCCCACATTAGTCGTAACCAATTAATATCAACGTTCCATTATGACAGACCAAACGCAATGAAATCTAATCTGCGTATTGACGTGCTCACTAGGAATCTTTGAACAGTTGGTACAGCTCGATTAGAAATGTTGAGGTGTTATCACTAATCTGCCGAAAGCGATATCTCCGCTAAATTTAGATATCATATCAGGTAATAATCATGCTATATAAATCTTCCTTCCGCAAGCCTTTCCCCGCCTAAGTCGTGGATAGGAAGACTTGTATTGCTTCTTGACTAAATGTTAGTTCAAGTCAGTAGCGCAGCCAAGGGAGGGTGGGGGACATGTCCCCCTCCCCCCGAAATGTTGAGCTGGAGGCCAGTTTCAGTCGCTATTTCATGTAAAAGAATAATAAGATTGCTGATAATTATTGTCTGAACCCCCGAAATTACTTCTCTGGGATCTTGGCCTTCCCGGAATTTTCGGCTGGCTGCGCCACTGGTTTAAGCCTCCCTATCATCAACAAAGGCGATCCTAAGCGATAAAGGCCCCATTTAGTATGAAGATAAGGAAACGCGGAATCTATGCACAGTGTGCATAAAAACAGTGAGTTCAGAAAGAAGTTCATGAACCAAGATAAACGTTGAAGAAACTACGCGTTTGCTTATGACGCAGCACCAGCACTCGAGTCCAGCCAACTTCTGGGTCAGGACACTATTTCATATGCTGATGCAGAAAGGCTAAGCGATTTTTATTTAATCACTGGGCCCATTTAATGCAGCATACCGACATGTCTGCGAACTATGCTGTTCTCGGTAAAAATTTATGGTCAAAATCCGTGGATTGCTCACAAGTTTGACCGCTTAGCTACGTCAATTACCTGCCACAGTCTGTACAATAAAGTGTTGAAGTTGGCGCAGCTTGCTACGATGATGAAAGAAAAGATTGGTATCTAAATTGTACACTAAGGTGAAGTGATAATGAAGAATACATAGCCAAGGTGACCAAACAAGAGTTCTTGTTTCTTGATGTACACCGACGAGCAGACACGATCAGCAACCGCTTTATTGGTAGGATCCCTACATCATTGCATGACTGCCGTACCTTAAATTTCGTGATTTTTCAGTAGCATTTAAAGTATCTAAGTCATATAACTTTAATAATTTTTCGCATATCAACAAACTTATCGTGTTTAGGTAAATAGGGCTTCACTTGATTAATAAATAAAACAGACGCAGAATTAATTTAACATTCTTAATACAAACATTGTCATTCTATACTTGACAGTTTTAAGTTTTGAGTCATGCAATGATGCAGCGTTATCTTCGAGATACGCTGAAGGACAACCCTACAACAGCACATCTTCCTCGAGAGAAATTAGCCAATTTCAGGGGTTCTATACCTCTCTTAAAACCCACATATTCTCTGCACACCTGCACGCCGTACTATGCCTTCCTCTCACTCTATCAACCTTCAGTCAATCTCAGACAAACGCGTTCAGCTTCCTAGAAAAGAACTCGTACAACCAGACGTAGCTCGTGTATTCTTTTGGCAATCTAAGCCGCCATTCTCACCGTCGGTGACACCTAGCGTAGACTTGTCTGTTGTGCTAGTATAGTAGTTAGTTCAAGGCTTCATTTGCATTGTAATATTTACACAGAAGAAAGAGAAAGAAGCATCAAGCTGAACCGAGGAAAGTGTATTATCTGCGTACAAGAAGTTCCCACTTAGGATACCCTGCACTAGATAGATTAGATTATAGATTATAAGTTAGTTGAAGCCTCCCTAACCGCAACAAAAAAGAGAGTATCGAAGAGAGGAAGGCACCATTTAGTATGGATATTAGGAAATGTGGAATCTATGCAGAAGGGGCATAGAAACAGTAAGTTAGGAAAGAAGTTCATGAAACAAGAAAAAAGTTGAAGAAGAAAGTAGTAGGTGCTGAAAAACAGGACAGCAGTGAACCGAAAAAGGTGGTCCTTAACTTAGCAAAAAAATTATTTTATTTCAACAAAAAGAAGGCCTACCTATCTCTCAGAGATAGGTAGGCTTATCGCCCTTACATTTTTCCCCTGGGAGCGCTAATTCCCATAGATACACTAGTTGTATCCCCCGGAGGGGATACCCTGCGCTAACGAACAAGTTAGGAAGGAAGAGGAGATCGCAAAGAATGCATGAAAACTGATAGAAACAGAGTGGGTATGAAATATAGAAGTCACGGAGACCCATCTATAGCAGAGCTAACCTAACAGTACCTCTTTAAGGTGCAATCCCCTACAAGATGGGATAGACCAACCTTAATGACCAAAATCTCTCGTATGTCATGAGAGTCGTACACATTCCTTCATTTGTATGATACACCAAGACATTTAAAATATTTCACTATCTCCACGTTGCGTTTCATTCATTCTATGAATTTTAAATGTCTTGGTGTATCATACAAATGAAGGAATGTGTACGACTCTCATGACATATACGAGAGATTTTGGTCATTAAGGTTGGTCTATCCCATCTTGTAGGGGATTGCACCTTGAAGAGGTACTGTTAGGATATATTCATAGAATGAATGAAACGCAACGTGGAGATAGTGAAATATTTTAAATGTCTTGGTGTAAAAAATTCAAGCAGCACAACTAGATGTCAATTAAAGCCTCCTCAACCGCAACGAAGGCGTTCCAAAGAGAGGAAGGCACCAGTAAGTATGGACTGGAGGAAACGTAGAATCTATACACTAAACTCATGGAAACAATAAATTGAAAAAGGAGTTTATGAAAGAAGATAAAAATTGAAGGAAGTAGTAGGTGTTGAAAAACAGGACAGCAGTGAACCGAAAAAAAGGGCTGTAACAAAACAAAAACCTATTTAATTTCAACAATAGGAAGGCCTAGTTAGTCTTTAGCTTGAGACCTCATATTCCCTCTAGGAGTGCTAATGATACGCTAGTTGTATCCCCCTAAGGGGTTATGCGTATATTAAAACTTACCATATATACTGCATTCAGTTCGATGTTTAATTTTATTATCTCAAAATTCTTAAAGTCTTGGATAAGCAATTATCACAAATGGATGAAGAGTAATTTTGATGGCCTCTCAAAAAAAAAAAAAAAAAGGTAACCCGAGTAATGGAGTAAAAATTACCATGCATAACGAAGACTATGATGCTCACACTTCTTCCGTAATTCGTTTCTTTTAAAAAGAGTTCGAAGGATGGAAGCAAGCAAGATTGAATCACAAATGAAGGGAAACCAAGACGGTGTGAAATAACAATTTACTTCATCAAAACGTTAACGCATCCCGTTGTGCACAGAAAAAATAAAATCAAGAAACGAAGTCGGCGGGCAAATGTTCAAAAAGCATACAGACTTGCACGAGTATAGCAGCTCGGGAACGCGAGCAGCGCCATCCTGAAGCACACGACACTTAGCAAAATGTACACAACTATTTAAAACTAAAGGCAACATGTGTTAACCCTCTCTTTCCATGAATTAATTTAGTTGAACTTCAACATCAATGAACAAGACATGGTACGAAAAGCGGTACGTACAGGGTGGGCCAGAAGTAACTGACGTTTTTAATTTGCTAGCTGAGTAGATAGGATACCCAAATAAACCATAAAAATGTTGCTCTTTGAAATGAAACAATGTTTCCCTTTTATTGCTAAACTTTAAAAAGGTCAGTTACTTCTGGCCCACCATGTAAAAGACAGTACAAATTAATTTCACATTTAATAAAGATAGAACACGAAATGAATGAAATTTTAACGAGTTTGGATTGAGCCGGATGTATTTGTTAACATAATGAGAGGGTTTATTTCATTATTCTTTTGCAAATTCAAGTTCACACTCAAGGATAAGCATGCAAACTGTTTGAACTCCATATTGTGAAGTATACACTAGCATTTTAACAATGTTATGAGCTCCCTGACGTAGAATCTGAATGTGTGATAGTTTAAAAATTTAAACCGTCAAGATTTCAATAAGAATGCGCCACGAATGACTCGTTTGAAGGGAGATAATTCTACCCCAGTGTCTACTCCGTAGCGCATGAGTTGCACGATATGGAGCAGATTAAATGTCTAATTTTTACTGGGACACAGCGTTGAGCGGTGGCAAGCACATGCCCAGCCCATCAATCCTGAAAGTTGTTTTGATAAGTAGGTTTTTGGAAGCCAGCGCGCTCGCTTCGAACCGGACTTAAGAGACTCCAACGTCCTCGAGCTAAGTAGTAGTAGTATTAGCATCGATTTGCTAGCGCTTCAGTAATTCGTACTATTTCGCGCCGTAGGTCTCACAGTTCAAAAAATACAACATTCACATCATTTCAGCAAACGAGCTAACGATAACCAATACAACAAATGTGTAAATGTTGGCTAGCCTTGACACCAGAGCATGGCGCACGTTTCCCAGTTGGTTCCTCTGACATCGGCGCAACCGAAGAATTGGCATCTGTACAGTAAGGCTCTTAAAGTTAAATATAAGGATAGCATTCAATTGTTTTGTACGTCTACCATAGTAAACATAGCTTACAGTCGAAGCCTAGTTAGTCAAAAATAAGAGCTCTTCTACATATTTCCTTCGGGTGAAGTATATTGCCCCTTGCTTTGCTAGATATTTACATTATTCATTACACCTTAAAATTTCTGAACATGGGATTAGTCCCTACATTTAAAACCTTCAACATATGAAGTGTTAAGGACATGGCTTATAAGCTACAGGCAACGTAAGCAGCCGTTCGATGCAAGGGATGAGCATTGGTCAACCTACAGTTCAGGACTCGGCAGCCTTTGACCTGATATTCAAATGACTGGTCACTGTTAGCTATCAGAGTAACTTCCTCTGGCTCACTTGGCTACTCTACGTGTTGTTTCTTTCTAGTCAAAATCCCCAGTTTTGAAGTTTTTCTGTCCATTCAAATATGAGGATTTGGGCAGTAAAATACAACACATATTGTAGTGAAGTACTATTGGAAGAACGTACCCGGTGAGCTGCACAGATTCGTCGCGTCACATCAGTTGATCATAAAGTCGACTTCTGACAAATCCCACAGAACAGTAAACCAATAATTATCAACCTTACTTCCTGGATTACAAAATTAACTAGTTTTTGCTGATCCTACAAAAAGAAAATCGCAAAAAAGTGAAATTTTACAACTGATGATACAATAAATTTCTGCTTCACGGCATAAGGTGAAAAAACCAAGGAGGGACGTTACATGGAGGGCTGTAACACCACGCGCGGTACAGATAATGAACAGTCGCAATCTGACAAGTTAGCAGCAATTGAAATGAAGCTAACCATTTCAAATTGTAATTGTTCACGAGAATCAAGCGCCGCGCGTGATGTTACAGCCCTCCATGTAACATCCCTTCTTGGTTTCTTCACCTTATGCCGCGAAGAAGACATTTTTTTGCATCATCAGTGGGGGGATTTTACATTTTAGCGATCTTCTCTCTGGATGATCAGCGAAGTACTAGTTATTTCAGCAAACCTAATTATCATTAATGCTGAATCTAAATTAAATGCAACCCAGAGCACAATTAGCCACGCTTGGTGTACATAGCAATTTCTCCTCTGCGCATTTACAAAATTATGAATGAACATACAGGAGAAGACCTGAAAAACGATAAAAGGACTAATGATATAACAAGGACTTTACAACTTAAGCAGAGTAAATATTTTCGAAGGAAGGTAACTAGAAGAATGAAATGGACGACACTCACTCAGCGGTACATAACAATTCCCGTTTTGCATTATACTGATGCGTATGAACGCACCTGTTTGTATGTCCGCTCCTCCGAAAACCAAAGCACATCCGAAAGCACGAAACTAAAATTAATAGTACCATTAAAATTGGTGATATGAACAGTAAAAATTCTCTGCAAGTAAAATAGTCGAAAAACTGTCGATGAAGGGAGTTGAGCTGTCGACGAATTTCGCATTAAAAACGTGAGTACCTTTATTATTGAACTATATATGATGTAATTATTATTTTCCTTTGAATCTTGGGTTTTTTTATTTCCTTATTTTCCTGGCGGTGCCGACATGGCAGGCTTTGACCATGGAGGCGAAGTGCAGGGAGTTGAAGGTCTCATTTATGCAGGCGTCGAGGGGACATATGTTCACCAGCATCAGGGTCTTCGAGTTGCCTCCCAGTGACGGCTGCAGCACGTGCGTCAACTTCGGGTTGCGGTAAGGCACGTGATGTTGCTGTAATGCGATGAGTGCGTCACCAAAACGAATCAATTGACACAGCCTCAAATTAAATACTTAACATTGAATTTTTCATGCTTCACCAAAACATCTCCAACAAATAAACAGCCTCAAGTGAAAAATTTTGATTAACTTTGAATTTTTCCCATTTGAGAACGATGAAAATATTAAGCGCGCAAACTGCTTGCTTACTGTAGAAGAGAAAAATAACGTACACGCGGGTCGCGTTCCTTTGTCAAAAGGTATAATTTCTCTGCCATTTAGACCGTCATTACAAACTCAGTCTGAGTGCATGACGAGGAGCGAAAAATATCCAACGGTAACACGACCCGTAATGGGAACGGTAAGCATAAATGGGTCAAATGCACATGGGAGGCTATATGGACATGTAGTAACATAAATAGGGAAAAAAGATAAAATTACAATGGGAAGAAAAGATAGAAACCTGAATAGGAAGAAAAGATAGAAATCAAAACAGGAAGAAGACATGGAAACCACAATAGGAAGAATAAAAAGAAACTAAAATAGGAAAAATAAACTAAAATAGGAAGAAGAGATAGAAACAAAAGTAGGAAGAAGAGATAGAAACATAAATAGGAAGGAGAGATAGAAGCCAAAAGTGGAAGAAGAGATAGAAACCAACATAGGAAGAAAAGAAATAAGCCAAAATAGGAAAAAGAGATAAAAAATAAGACTAGAGTACAAAATCAGCAAAGGAATAGTAACATACAGCAGCTCTAGAGACCACCCCACCTTTTGGCCGAGCGCCATGATGACGTTGCCGAGGTTGCTAAGGCTTTTATTTATGTTTTGCGTCTCTGTGAGACGCGCACTCAGCAACCCGGACTCCTTCTGGCGCTCCGAACCCAGCCAGGTCAACCAGGTTGAGGCTCCCTGCAAATACGCAGTAACTACTAAGCAAAGTGGGAATGTTACACAAAGGTCACACTCCCTGTAAATCCATAATTTACAATAACTAATAAGCAAAGTAGGAAGGTTACTCACTGCAATCTAATGGCTAAGAGTGCTCGTCTTCTTGTGCAGAAGGTCGTCGGTTCAAAATACTCCGCATTACAGACATGATGTACTTTCCCATTGGGTAATGGGTAAAGGAAGAGAGTTAGCCCCACTCATGAATATGAAGTGGACATCTAGTCCGAGAATAACCGTCAGTGTGTCCTGATATATATTACATGGCTATAATTAAGATTATTATTATTATATAAGAAAGTTTTAGCCTTCCTTAACCACGACAAAGATGTTCCAAGAGAGGAAAGAGGAAGGCACCATTTAGTGTGGAGTTGAGGGAATGCGGAATCTATGCACAAGGTGCACAGCAACAGTAAGCTAGGAAAGAAGTTCATGAAACAAGAAAAAAAATGAAGAAGAAAGTAGTAGGTGCTGAAAAACAGGAGAGCATTGAACCGAAAAAGATGGTCCGTAACAAAACAAAAACCTATTCTATTTCAACAAAAGGAAGCCTACCTAACCTTTAGCTCAGGCCCTCACATAGTCCCCCTGGGAGCGCTAATTCCCATAGATACAATACCTGCATCCCCCTGAGGGGGCTATAATTAAGAAGAAAACCCTATTAATATTTTACGAACTTCATTAGTTTAAAATATCTTTCAAAAAGTCTTTGGATTCTAGCATAACCAGAAGAAATATTAGCACTTCAAGCCCGCTTACATTTGAGATCTGGTCTGCGATAGTTTATTGAATAGCACTTACTCACAGCACAAGAACAGCACTACACTACCATTAGCAACGCGAAGTAATGCGTTAAATTACCTCGCACCTTCCATGGGTATTTTACAACTAATTCAACACCGGATGTTGGTAGCAAACAAGAAGTTACACTATAACGCCAACCGCAATAAGTGTTAACTTCACCTAAAAATGTGGGGAACGCAAGAGTAATTTAGATTTTCAACACTCTGTTGGTGCATTTTTCTCAGCAGCGTTGTCACAAAAAAAAAATATTTTCCTCATCATGGTGATCACAAACTTCAATCCATTTAAATATGGTGAAAAACACCCACCGACGCTATCACTGGAAGCAAAAATAGAAGTGGTAACTAGCAAGTTCTAAAATTAAATATCGGCCATCAGAATGTCCTACAGCTACCTTGCAGTGAACACTAGAAAATTGTAAAATTGAGCTAAATCAACCATGTAAATTCCCTAGAACCATCCTGGACCGGGCAGAAGCAGTAGTCACCCATCACACAGAACAAAGTGTCAAGGTTTCGAGAACTGACTCGGTGCCACATTTGCCTCACAGCAGGATAACCTCCCGGTTTTGACGGACACACACATGCCACACCCACCCTGCGTGACGGTGCCCGTGTTGGCATGGGAGCCAGAGAGCACCATCCTGAAGATTGAATGCGACCTGGAACTTGCTTCGTTCCTGCTGGTGGCCGCCACCGCCCGGTGCTGCTGGGCTGTGCGCAGCAGCACGTAAATCTCACTACGCTCCCTCACGCCCACAACCTCAATGGATAAATCACATTAGTTAGATTCAAAATCCCTAACCACAACAAAGGTGTTACAAAGAGAGGAAGAATGAAGGCACCATTTTGTTTGGAGATAATGGGACGCAGAATATATGCGTGACTTGTATCGCCACGTATGATTTCCAGGGCATAGAAACCTCAAGTTTAGATGGTTCTAAGGCCAAAATGTTTTAATGAATTGATACTATTTTAAGTTCTCTCTAACTATAACTTAGACAAACGGCCCATCATCTAGAACAGATGATGAAAACAGTAAGACGAAACATTGTGTCGTGAAATACGAATGTAAAAAAGAAATATTTCCACTTTTGCCACTCGTAACTCGGACAACTTTTTAAAATCGTTCAAAAGATGACACAAAAATATTAAATTAAAAGCAATATTCGATGAAGTTTTAGGTCAAGTTTTGAAGAAACAACCAAGCCTGTTCTTGAAGAAGCAACCAAGGCAGAGGCTCACTTTAAGACTGTCAAAACCGTTTAATAGAGGACATCAATACCTGAAATTAAAGAGGTTTTCATAGGATTTTAACCTTGTAGGATATAGAAGAAGAAAGCAAGCAAGAACAGATTTTTGGAATCGTTCAGAAAAAGACATTAAACCATGGAATTGCAGCCACATTCCGTGGCGTATTATTACCCTTTTCTTCAATATATATTTTCAGATAAAGTTTTGTAGAACAACGCAAGCAAGCGAGTGAGTGAGAAACAAAAAGAGGCAGCTCACTTTGAGGTTGGTGACGTGAGTGTGCGGAGATTTGGGGTCCGTGAACTTGACTTCGTAAGTCAGGTTCATGGCCTCCTCGGGTGTCGCCAACCCGGGTGGCCTCCTCGGGTGCGGCCAACTTTGATCGATTCGTTATATATTTCCAGGAAGCTCGCCTCCATCTTGAACTCCCAGCCCTGCTCGCATGACATGCCTAGTGAATATCTACTCGAATTGTCCCCAGCTTGCACGACATGCCTAGTGAAAAGCTACTCAAATTGTCCCCTGCTCGCACGACATGCCTAGTGAAAAGCACTCAAAATTTTCTTCACATTTTTGTTCCTTATATTTTTACAGCTTACAATTTAATACATGTGACGACTATCTTCCTTCTGACGTTCTGCAATATCCAGCTAATCATTTGCAGTGCAACTTTAACCCGTTGTGAACCTTCTTAATGAGCTACATCTTTATGGGAAAATATTAATTTTGCATTAAATAAAATTACATCATGTTTGCTTTGCACTGGACTAGATAGACCAGCCGAAGGATGCATTTTATGTCTTTCCTCTCCGTTTTTGTGCAAGTATCAAACTAGACCGTCATGGTACCTATGTGTGTGTGTATCAATTGCATACATTCTGCACCATATTACAAAAATAATGTGATTTTTTTCTAATATGAAACCCTTATAGAGCACTCATGTCTTCTTTCTTATTCACGTCCACAAATGTTCTTGTTAAGCTAGTGTAGTGCACATTATCATACCAACTCTTACGCTCTAGAGTATATTACAACAACCTCACCAACGATTTTCTGTACTTGGGAACCGTTGTATAAAAATAGTTTTCATGTTTCTGACTCAGGTAGACTGTTTCGTGCCACTATTTTTAAGACTGAAATTTCATGAAATTCACGCCGTGACAAAAGATATTTTCTCCGAGTTCCTTGATTGGGATGCTGGTTTATACCGACTGGTGTATGCTGATATTTGCGCACATGCTTACTTGTGTATGAGTGCGCATGCATGCTGTGTGCGTAGATGGGTGAATGTGTCACTACGTAATACTTCGTTTCTCTTCTTTATTGTAAAGCATTTATAAACAAGATGTGTATGCATAAATTTGTTGCACGATCACCCACATATGATAAATAAGACGCTTATCAACCAATGATCTTTTCGCTACAATATTTAATTAAACATCGCTTCGATATTCCCGTAGAAATTGTAAGCGGCAACACCTACTGAAAAAGTTGTCACGAACTTCCTTTGGTCATTATCCTATATATCAGTATATCGCACATCATTTTGTAGAACTTAGATGTATTGCGATTGCCTAGATGAATAGGTATGTATTCATGTATGTGTGCGTGTTGGACGTATGTATACGCGTAGGTATGTATGTGTATGCATATGCGTATGTATTTACATGTACATATGCACATATGTGTAACGCGTTGACAACTGACAATTTAACTGAAGATACTGGTCCTTTTTTGTTTCACTCTCAACTTGTGACAATACCTAACTCGTCGTCTCTTTATTATTGTAGAGCATCCATGTAAAAAAAACAAATTCGTTGTGTGATCATCCAATTATATTTAAATAAAACGCTCATCAACTAGTGACCGTTATGTTCAAATTGTCTAATTAGAAATACAAAACTAGTAATTTTCGTGGTCCTCATGCGTATTCATATATATATAAATGTTTTTTCTCGTGCTTCCTTGAAATGAGATTTTTGAACAATCGGCCATAACAAGCGATTGATATGTTATTTCCTGGCGTCAAGAATTGCATAGTTTTATGTCGTAAACTTTCAAAAGTTTCTCACCCCACTATGAAAATGCATCGTCCATGAAATTGTGTTCTCTTACAATTATCATTGCCAGTATTGTTGGCGTGGCCCCAAATACGGTTTTTGTTTTGTCTGTAATAACCAGCATGCATTAGCCTGAATGCATTTTGTTCTCTTCTATCTTTTCCAGTGATTCTTAATGTTAAGTATAGAGATAAGAGTTAAATGTATGTTTTTACGTGTTCATTGGTTGTTCTGTATTCATTTTGCTGTATTTTTTGTGTCTGAATTGTCTCTTAATGCACTGTCTTTCCTTTACTTTAAGTCACTCAGATTTACAGTAAAAATAGTGTAATTATTTCTTGGCAGAGCTATGTCATCACCTTATAAAACCAAGTGTTGATCTGGTGAGTGGTTCTTATTGCAGTTTGCTGTGCTTGTATATATTTTTTGTTGCTTTAGGCTAAGATTTAGTTTATGTTGAGCATGATGTCTTCTTTTGGCATATTGGTTCTTTCATTTCTTTTTTGTTGCAAGATTAAGTTTTCAGTTTGCTAGATTTCAAGACCATTTTTGTAATAAGATTCTTTTCCCGAGTTACTCCTTTGAATTTGTTGAATGATTTCATTTGAGTTCAATTTCATTTATATTCATTTCATAGTCCATTTTTTTCAGTTGCTTTGTTTCATTTTTAGTTAGTCCATTTACTTTATTCAGCATGAATACATTCTGAGCATGGTTTATTTTGTTCTGCTTCTTACTTTTCTTTGAAGTTTGATTTTGAGGAATCCAAAAGGACTGGTATGGTATATTTTCTTTTTTCTTGCATTTTTATTTTTGTTTTATTTCTGTTTTCAGGGCTTTTTTTGTTATACAGGCTTCTGATTTATCTTCACTGTTTCTGAGCCCTGTCACTTGTTGTTGCATGTACCATCATCTGTTCCACAATAAACTATCATTTGTCTAAACCAGTTTCATTACTCCCTCACTATGTGGTTCACAAACAGCTACGTGTAACGATGGGTAAACGTTAGTACCCCTAGTACCCCATCCTCTTACAGTATCATCAAATGTAGATTAAACAAGATTATGAGTACCTTACCCTCAATCATTTCTTTCTGACTAGTTACATGGGTATTACAATACTCGTGTGTGTGTATCATCCAAGTGTATTAGCTTTGAGATATTTCAAAAACCAATGATGGTACTTCTGTACCATCAATATTGGAAATAAACTGTTTTTCTTCTTTTTTCTTAACTTTCTTGAATTTACCTACCCCTTGCCAAATTACTACCCCAAGATAATTTTTTGAGGAATTATCCGTGATCAAATATTTTGTACTGTAGAAATTGCACGTGTTGAGTTGCTTAGCTAACTTTCTTGCATATTGTCAAGGCTCATTCAACAGGCCTAGCTATTCAAGTTTAAACAATTTGAACAATTTATTTACTACAGGTGATACAGAGATAGAATGTTTCTTAAGTCTAGTACAATGGTCAAATTTGAGTATAGCTACCTGTGGGCCCGAAAAAGTTCAGTGACTTCTAGGGCATCCTACCATCAACGTCAGTCTAAGGAGTACAATAATGTTTAACATAATTCACTTCAACTAGAGATGCATTAGACTGATCAATGAGATAATTCACTCAAAATTAGATGCTTCATTTTACAATATATTTCATATGGACTAGATTTAACAGTGTATTTGACAAACGATTACAGAACAGACTGAAGATCGGCGAAATTAACCATGGCAAATTACATTATTAGGATCAATTATGTAGGGGACAAGGTTTGACTTTGTGATCTTACACGATTAGTAATCTGATAGGAAGTGAGACTCAAGATTTCTTTTGAATACCTTATAAGAATTAATTTCACGGATGTCCGCAGGTATTGAGTTCCAAGTTTTAGTTCCAACAAAGAGGATACTGTGTTGTGACAGAGCCTCTGAGTAATAAGGAAGCATGAATTTACTTCTATTTCGGGTTAAATGGTCGTGATGACCAGTTTGCACAGTTAATAATTGTTTTAGGCTATTGTCGCCATCATTTGTTTAATGTTTTGTAAATGAAATTGCAAATGGAGATTTTGTAGATATCTGAAAGCTCAAGTATTCGTAAATTTTTGAATGAATCATTTGCGTGAGCATTATATTCTAGATTCTTTGCCGCTGTGATGGCTCTTATTTGCAGGGTAAAAATTTTGTTGGTTTTGTTTCAATCAGTTCCGTGCCATGCTTCTATTCCGTATTGCAAGTATGGTGAAATGAGCGTTCGGTAGAGCATTTGTAAGGCTGTTTCAGGCAGGAAATTTTCAACTTTATTTAGGATTCCGATAGATTTTGATAATTTAGCACTAATATGTGCGATGTGCTCTTTGAAGGTTAGATGTTTGTCTATTATAATGCCAAGGAATTTACTTGAGTTGGTTTCTTCGATTTCACCTTTGCCAATTTTAATGCGTGGGAGATATATTTTTCTCGTATGTGAATGTAATATATTTTGTTTCATCGATATAAAGGCTTATTTTATTAGCTGTAAGCCACAATGAAACCTTACGAAGTTCATTATTTATACGCTCCGCCATCCTAGCGGGATTTTGGTTTGGAAGGACCGCAGAAAGGGTACTGTCATCGGCAAAAAGTATGAATTTGAAGAATGATATAGATTTCATGATATCATTGATAAAAATTAGAAATAGGGGAGGCCCAAGGACAGATCCTTGTGGAACTCCATAGCTAATTGTCTGTGGATTTGATTTTGCGTCGTCAATGATAACGTATTGTTTCCGATTTGCTAAGTATGATCTGAACCAATCATGAGCAGCCCCTCGAATGCCATATCAGTGTAGTTTCGGTAGTAATACGTTATGGTCCACACAATCGAATGCTTTTCGAAAGTCAAGAAATACGGAGAAAACAAGCTATCCTTCATCTATATTAGAATAAAGGTATTGCAAATGATTTAATACAGCTTGTGTCGTAGATTTCTTAGAATGAAAACCGTATTGTTTGTCGTAGAGGAAAGATTTTTGTTCAAAATACGAATAAACTTTTTTATACACAATTTTCTTGAATATTTTGCTAATAATTGGTAGTACAGAGATAGGTCTATCATTATTAATGCATTTTTCATCACCATTTTTAAAAATAGGGTTCAATCTCGCAATTTTGAAAGAGTTGGGGAAGATACCTTGAGAAAGGGATTGGTTGATAATATAAGATATGCACGGTGATATTATATCAGCTATAGCCTTAAGAACTTTAGCCGAAAATTTTTTCAATCCACTTGATTTATTTTTCAAGTTGTTTATGCACGTAATTACATCGTAGGGATTAGTTGGCGTGGAAAAGAAAGAGTTAGGTTCACGGACATGGTCCATGTATTGCAAGTGGTCTGTGGGTTCACTGAAGACACTATCGGCTATATTTTTTCCTATGTTTACGAAAAAGTTGTTTAACACAGTTGCAATATCTTTTTTCTCGTGGTTTTTACATTTTCGTGAACGACGGACTCAATTGTTTTCGTAGTATTATTATTCGGTTTATAGCTTGAATTAAGCTGGCGCCAAGTTTTTTTTTAATATTAGTTTTGTACACAGTAAATTTGCGTGTGAAGTAATTTTGTTTTGAGGTTCGTATTTGATTTGTCACACGATTCCTGAATGTTATACGTTACTTTGGATATTCGCCCTTCGTATAGTAAGGCTAGGTACGCTTGACGTTTCTTTATATTGATCATGATGTCTTCAGTAATCTAGGGCTTTTGTCTATTTTTTGGCGTAATTGTGCGGGTGATTATTGGACAACACTGGTTATATGCGGTCGTTATAATTTCAGTTAAATTTAGTATTGCTTCATCAATGTTAATCGCATTATTGTCCCGTTCATAGATGTCTAATGATGGCATTAGTTCTTCTAGAACAGTTCGCATTGTTCCCAAGTTGTATTCGTTTACACAACGAAATGAATAAGTACCAGCCTGTGGGCTGGTACAAGGACTATAGACATTTTTCTTGATGAGAAACACCGGGAAATGGTCAGATAAGTCAGAAATTATTATTCCGGTAAGAAAATCAGTCGGATCTAACATAAAAATATTATCGAGTAACGTAGCCGATTCAGAAGCAACACGTATAGGTTTCGTGATGATTGGAAGGAAGGAGTTAGACTGAAAAGTATTTATGAAGTTTGAGATTTGCTCGCAGCTATCATATTGTAGAAGATCGTAGTTGAAATCCCCGCAGATTATTATGTCATTATATAGAGACTTGTTGAACTGAGATATTATGCTTTGAAGCTCGTTCAGGAGAGACGTTACAAGCTGTTGGGGGCCTATATACTGTCCCAAGTATTTCAAATTTACTGTATTATTTATCATTTTTCGCTAGTTCTTTAAATAAAGTCTCAATATGTTCACGATTAATAGTTGCACTTAAAATGATTCTCGAAGATTTGTGTTTAGATATGTAAGTACTGATGCCACCACCACGTTTGTTACTTCGGAGTGAATGATGGCTATAATAGTTTTGAATTTGAATCACGTCTTTAGATGAGTCATCTAGCTAACTTTCGGTGAAACTGAGAACATCAAAATTGCTGCTAAGCTCAGTGATAGTACAAGATATTTCATCTATTTTCGGATAAATGGAACTACAGTTCCAACATAATAGAGAAAAATCGCTACAGGTCTTTCTCATCGATTCATTGAATTTTTTAATATTTAGGTATTTACAGTTTCCAGTTTCATTTAGGTTTGGATGCAGTCTATTCAAATGATTGAGATCTGGATCAATATTGTCGAATATATCAACATGGTCAGTCATTAGAATTAAGAAACAGTAGGTAAATCATTATTATTATTATTATTATATAAGAAAGTTTTAGCCTCCCTTAACCACGACAAAGATGTTCCAAGAGAGGAAAGAGGAAGGCACCATTTAGTATGGAGTTGAGGGAACGCGGCATCTATGCACAAGGTGCATAGAAACAGTAAGCTAGGAAAGAAGTTCATGAAATTAGAAAAAAGTTGAAGAAGAAAGTAGTAGGTGCTGAAAAACAGGACAGCAGTGAACCGAAAAAAGATGGTCTGTACCAAAACAAAAACCTATTTTATTACAACAAAAAGGAAGCCTACCTAACCTTTAGCTCGGGCCCTCACATGGTTCCCCTGGGAGCGCTAATTCCCATAGATACAATAGTTGTATCCCCCTGAGGGGAACAGTAAGTAAAATGTGACGTAAAAATAAAAAATGATACAAACTACAGGATCAAGGTAAAAATAAGGACATTCCTACTTATAATTAAATTGAAAAAAAAGAAACTAAAACACACAGAGATTATTAGTCTAAATTGTCTAAAGCCTAGTATGATTTCATAATGAGAGCGCAAAATCAGTCCATGAGCAGGAACATTAGGGATCATAAATGGCAAATAATGTAGTTACAAGGCTGTCATACCAGTGGTATCCGCATATAACACATAAGATGTAGCAAGGACGAAATGGATTAAAACGAAGTGACAGCGAAGTCATTTACGGAATTTAAAAATCTTGACTATCTAAATTGTTTTCAGATTTAGAAACATATGTAGTAATACATGAGTTAAGTCTGAGCAGCAAGTTCGGTATGAGCATTCGATAAAAAAGAAAAGAAATTGGTAAACAATTTAGTATGCAGCGAAACACAGCTGCAAGGTCGAGGTGGATGCCTTGAAGAGGTAAAGGTAATTCAATCAAAAATCAAGAAGAAAACATGTGGACAGATATCAAAATAATATTAAACTCAATACGTCAGTCCAAAAAAATACTAATTACGAATAATTTCCTCTGAGGACTTGCCGACATGTTGCAACAAGTACTTGTCTAGTTCTTCAGGCGTATTGATGGTTGGAGAAGTTGGGATGCTCAAGTGTCTTCCTCCCAGTTCCATAGTTTAGTGCGGTTGAAATAACGCACACAAATAAAAATCAATGCAATACGTGTATGAGAAGTGCACACACACTATAAACGTAGTTGCTGTGCAACCTAATAATGGGTTTGCCTTTTTTATAAATAGACAATTGAAATGCACAAGTATAAGATTAAATGTCTATTTATCCCTACTTACTTGCTACCACCTACCCAGTCACATCGTCAGTAAGCACGTTTTCAGACAGGCTACATGACTATTGACTTTTTTACAGTCGTTTGTTTCTTCAACGCAGCATGGGCGCAGAGATATTATGTTACAAATAATTTACTACAACTCACTAGTAAGCCAACACTATCAAGTTAAGAGGTGTATCTGCATTTTTATTGACATGATTTTCATTTTTCTCCTATTTTTAACTAGTTTTTCAACCCCCTTCCATCATAACATATGTAATCATTCTCATCATGAATATCCACCCCCCTTCCCGCCCCGCTCCCCATAAAAACTAAGATTTCGTCCACGATTCATAAACTTTTCCAGCGCACTTTTTTCATGACCAGATGTGATAGGCCACAAACGCAAATATATTCTAGTGAAAGAGCAGTCCTGTTTCAAAGTAACAGTTTTCAAAACTCAGCTACACTGAAACTGCTAATTTTTCAGAAGAGATGAAACTTCTTTTCAACACTTCACTTGCCTTCTTACGATAAGCCATCTATCAAATGGAATTCCGAAGGTCACACACACGCATATACCACATAACTCAATGCTCTAACCACAATTCTATAAAAAATACCTCAGTATTAATACACCACTCTCGCAGTAAAACATTAAATTAGATGTTAGTGTAAGCCCACACAACTAAAGCTAAGAAATTACAAGAGATGAAGGAACCATTTGGCTCGATATTATGAGAATCATGAATCAATGCACAAGGTGTGTCCCCAAACCCTATGCATAGAAAGAGCAAAATTGAAAGAAGTCTATGAAACAAGTTAAAAGTCAAAGAAAAAAAGTAAAAAGGTGTTGATATTGAAAGACAGCAATGACCCAAAAAAATTCCATAACTGATAAAAAAAAAAATACTTAATTTCAACACTAGGAAGTCCTACCTAATTTTCAGCTCCAGAATTCATTTCTGACGACGGACGGCGCAAATTTCAATACATAAAATAGTTCTATTCCCCTGAGGAATCCCTCATCACAAAAAATCTCGTTTTAAGCCTCTGCTTGGAAATTCCGTCTACATGCATTCCATTATATGTTCTGTTTCGTGATATATCAGAGCTCTGACTTACTAGAACAGCCATTCTCAACCTTTTTTACATCATTGCCCAGCTCGGCTTAGTGAATTGTTCTGCTCCCATACAAAACACACACACACTTTCTTCAATTCTCTCATTTTACAAACCTAAATTAAATTGAATGATTAGTTAAATTCTCAGGTGCTTCAATTTTTTACCCCCAAGGGTAAATTTACCCCTGGTTGAGAACCTCTACACTAGAAAATGTTTCAGAGCTGTGACTATACAATGCTACCCCCGTTACCTGGTCAGCCAGTCTCGAGACCTCCCCGAGGATGTGGTCCACAGTCCTGGGGATGATCCCTGCCGTTTCTCCTTCTCCGCCCTCCATAGTGTGCGTCTTTCCTGAGCCTGTTTGCCCGTAGGCAAACACGCACACGTTAAAGCCGTCCACCGCGGACTGGATCAGCTGCTTGACCTCCTCGAAAACCTGCACCAGATTACATTCGATGTTAGTTTAAGAAGAGGAAGGCACCATTTAGTATGGAGGTAGATTAGATTAGATGTTAGCTTAAGCCTCACTAAATGCTAAAAAATGCGTCCCATAGAGAGGAAGAACGAAGGCACCATTTAGTATAGAGATAAGGAAACGCAGAATCTACGCAGAAGGTTGTTCTGTCAACTGTTCTCCCCCAAATTACAAACTCCTCTGAATGGTGAGAAATGTTCTCCCCCATATTGTAAACTATGAACGGTGAAAAAATGTTCTCCCCATATTGTAAGGTCCTGAGAACGCTCAGAAAATGTTTACAATATGGACGCTGAGAAAATGAAAGTACCCAGTTATCGGGCAGCAGCTTAGACATTCATTGAACGCAAAGCATTCTTATTCTTAAAGCGCAATGCTTCAGAATGTAATCAAGCCGGTAAGATGGGTTTTCTAGTCTGGTTCTTCCAACCTAACCAAACGAACCGTAGCAACCAAGGAAATGTAGAGTCCCTGCTAAGTTACCAGTCTGTCCACTAAGTGAATGCAAAATAATGCAAATAGTTGACTTTATCATAGAACATTAGGCAACTCACGTCCACTTGAGAGTCCTTGGGACCGAATACGCGATCGAACGTGAACTGAGTTCCATTATTTCCGCGCGGGCGTGGCCCTGTCATGGAGCTGCTCTCCGCACCTGCTCAAAATAATTATATAAATACACAAATAAATAAACAAATAAAGAGAGAACTAAGTAGAACTTTTGAATACTTGAAAGAAAAAACATAGATAAGTATACAAATAATAACATAAATAAATAAGCAAATGAATAAATGAAAAATAAATAGAACAATTGAATACTTTTTTTACCACACGCTCTCGTAAGGGAAACACAATTTAAACACCATTTATTTACCACAGGTGATGATAGAGAGGTAGAATTTTTCTCAAGTCTTGTACAATGGCCAAATTTGAGTATAGCTACCTGTGGGCCCGAACAAGTTCAGCGATTTCTAGGGCATCCTACCCTCACGTTATTCTAGGGTGTACAAAAATGTTTACCCTAGTTTCACATTAGACTGATCATTGAGATGATTAACTTGATAATTTATGCTGTATTTCACAATATAGGTCAAATCGGCTATATTTAACAATAAGTTTGATAAAACAATTCAAGAGCAGACAGAAGATTGGTTATGGTACCCAAGGCAAGTTACATTATGACATCATTAGTTACATGTAGGAGGCAAGATTTTGACACGGTGATCTTCCACAACTAGTATCCTGATAGAAAGTGAGACTCAATATGTCTTTTGAATACTTTGTATGAATTACACTCACGGATCTCTGCAGGTATAGAATAGAGTTCCAAGTTTTGGTTCCAACGAAGAGGATACTGTGTTGCGACCGGGCCTTTGAATAATAAGGAAGCATGAATTTACTTCTATTTTGGGTTAAATGGTCGTGATGACCAGTTTGGGCAGTCAATAATTGTCTTGAGCTATTGTCACCATCATTTCTTAATGTTTTGAAATGAAATTACATTTGGAGATTTTGTAGAGATCCGAAAGTTCAAGTATTTTAAAATTTTTGAAAGAATCATTTGTGTGAGCATTATATTCTAGGTTCTTTACTGCTCTGACAGCTCTTTTCTGCAGAGTAAAAATTTGATTGGTTTTATTTTTATCAGTTCCGTGCCATGCTTCTATTCTGTATTGCAAGTATGGAGAAATGAGCGTTCGGTAGAGCATTTGTAAAGCTGTTTCAGGCAGAAAATTTCTAACTTTATTCAGGATTCCGATAGATTTTGATAATTCAGAACTAATATGAGTGATGTGCTCTTTGTAGGTCAGATGTTTATCTAGTAAGATGCCCAGAAACTTACATGAGTTGGTTTCTTCAATTTCACCTTCGCCAATTTTAATGCATGGGAGAGATACATCTTTCTTGTATGGGAATGTAATATAATTTGTTTTATCAATATTAAGGCTTATTTTATTAGCTTTGAGCCACGATGAAGATTATAAGTTAGTTTAAGCCTCCCTAACCGCTGCAAAAATAGAGAGTTTTGAAGAGAGGAAGGAGGAAGGCACCATTTAGTATGGAGATAAGAAAATGAGGAATCTATGCAGAAAGGGCATAGAAACAGTAAGATGGGAAAGAAGTTCATGAAATAAGATAAAAGTTGAAGAAGAAAGTCAGAGGTGCTGAAAAACAGGACAGTAGTGAACCAAAAAAAGGTGGTCCTTAACATAACAAAAAACATTTTATTTCAACAAAATGAAGGCCTACCTAACTCTCAGCTCGCGCCCTCACATTTTTCCCCTGGGAGCGCTAATTCCCATAGATACAATAGTTGTATCCCCCTGAGGGGTGAGCCACGATGAAACCTTGTGAAGTTCAGTATTTATACTCTCCACAATCATACCAGGATTTTGGTTCGGAAGGACCGCAGAAAGCGTACTGTCATCGGCAAAATGTATGAATTTGAAGAATGATGTAGATTTTACAATATCATTGATAAAAATCAGAAACATGAGAGGCCCAAGAACAGATCCTTGTGGAACTCCATGGCTAATTGTCTGTGGGTCTGATTTTGTGTCATCAATGACAACGTATTGCTTGAGATTTGTTAGGTATGACCTGAACCAATCATGGGCAATCCCTCGAATGCCATAGCAATGTAGTTTCGATAGTATTTTATGGTCCACACAATCAAATGCTTTTCGAAGGTCAAGAAATACAGAGAAGACAGGCTTTCCTTCATCTATATTAGAATAGAGGAATTGTAAATTATTTAATATAGCCTGTGTTGTTGATTTTTTCGAGCGAAAGCCGTATTGTTTATCGTAAAGAAATAATTTTTGTTCAAAATAAGAGTACACTTTTTTATACACAATCTTTTTGAATAGTTTGCTAATAATTGGTAGTACGGAGATAAGTTGATAATTGTTTACACAGGTTTTTTCACCACTTTTAAAGATAGGGGTTACTCAAGCAACTTTGAGGGAGTTTGGGAAAGTACCTAGTAAGAGAGACTGGTTAATAATATTTGATATCAGCGGGGCTACAATGTCAGCAATAAATTCAAGTACTTTAGTCGGAAACGTTTGTATCCCACTCGATTTATTTTTCATGTTGTTTATGCACGTAATTGCATCGGAGGAGTTTGTAGGCATAAAGAAAAAGGAGTTGGGTTCTCGAATATGATCCATAAATTCCAGGTGATCAGTAGGTTCACTGCCATCAGCTATATTTTTCCCTACGTTTACGAAGAAGTTGTTAAAAAGATTAGCAATTTCTTTCATTATCTTGAATAACATTCAATTTTCTTTTTATCAGCATAATTTGGTTTACAGCAAGAGTTAAGGAGATGCCAAGTCTTTTTAACGTCAGTTTTGAATTGAGTAGACTTGAGCGTAAAGTAGTTATTTATTGATGTTCTTATCTGGTTTGTTACATAGTTTCTGAATCGGTTACTTGTTTCTCTAGATATTTGCCCTTTGCAAAGGAGGGCTAACGTGAACAATTCAGTGATTCAAAGAAATCATTAAAAAGAAAAGCCTCCGGTTTTGGACAAGAAGGGCCAAAACATAAATGTGCTAAGTTGAACGACGTGGGGCACGAAGTGCAGTATTCCCACAATGTCAGCTTGGAGCATGTCGATACCGCTAATTTGGATGAGAATGCCAGCTCCCCTAGCAATGACCTTGGTGATGATACCTCAGATATAGGTCAGTTTGAGCATGCAATGCTCGAAGGGGATGCAGAAGGCAACTCAAGCGAGGATGGCTTCCCTATAATGGGTGAGATTTCTAAACCAAAATGGCTCCCACCTAAAAAAGCGTACGGCTGGTACCTCAAGGTGTCTGATATTTCCTTCAAAGACGAGGAGTTGAAGAAAATACAAGAACGATTTACTCCACCAGAGGAATGTTCTTCACATTTTACTCCCCCAAAGTTGCCTGAAAGCATTTGGCAAACTTTGAAACCTACTCCAACGATGGGCTTTCAGCAGAGAGTAGTATATAAGGCACAATCATGCGTGTACACTGCCATCATGCCTTTACTGTCTGTTCTGGAGACTGAAAAAGACGAAGACAAAAAATCTAAATTGACATCAGCCATCCAACTGCAATGTTCATCGAACTTACAACTGAATAGGTTCAGGCGTGCTCTGGTGTCCCCTCTTGTTAAAAAACCAATGCGCAATTCTTTCCTGGCGTTACCGGTAACGCATAATTCCCTTTTTGGCGAAGATGATTTCGATAAATCTACCGATAGAGTCATAAAGGAGCAGTCATCCCTTTCAAAACTTTTCGTCGTACCAAATCCAACTTTCAATCAACGACCTGCTTTCCAAAATCCTAGTAATTTTCAACGTAAAGGCCAGGCCTCTCAGACATTTCGTGGCCAACAACTCCGCCAATTCCGTGCCCGGGGTCGCTACAGGGGCAAGCGTCAATCACAATAAAACATCATCCATCGTGGTTGCAGGAAATATTCACAGGTATTTCGAAAATTGGAGTACATTAATTTCTAATAGTTTCATTTCACAGATGGTGAAAGAGGGTTACAAACTTCAGTTTTCCTCAGCTCCAGAGTTATATACAATTATTGATTCTACCCCAAAGAATTTAGAAAAATTTGCTATGCTACAATCAGAAATAAACAATTTATGCTCCATTGGGGCTATAAGCCCTATAGAAGAAAGTAAAGACCAAGTTGTTTCTCGCATTTTCATAGTCAAAAAACCGTCAGGAGACAATCGTCTCATTATTGATCTGTCCACACTCAATAATCATCTGAACAAGGTTCATTTCAGAATGGAGGATTCTTCTCTAATAAGCTCTTTAATATCACAAATGATTTTCTAGCCTCTATTGATCTATCTGAAGCCTTTTTCTCTATTCCCTTGCATCCATTGAGTAGAAGATTTGTAGTGTTTTCCTTTAATAACCAAAGATTTCGTTTTAATGCACTTCCATTTGGGTGCACTGTTTCTCCAAGAATTTTCACTAAAATATTGAGACCTGTCATTACCTTCCTCCGTAGCAGAGGATTTAAGGGGACCGTACTCCCAAAAAAAAAAAATCCTAAACTATTCGACCGATCTTCATGAAACTTGGTGTAGGTATGTAAAATTGAACAAGGATTAAGATTGGACTCGTGTGTTTTTGCTTTTTTCCCCATAGAAAACGTGTTATTCAAAGAAAACGTACACATAACATATATACGTACATTTTAACCAACCCCCCTTTTGACCCACTTCCTGTGGTCTTCTGGGTGTAAAACGTCACCAATATGTCCGCTACATATATACGTACATTTTAATGAATGAAAACGAAATTCGACGTCTCGATTTTTTGGGAGTACGGTTCCCTTAAAATCTCGGCTTATTTGGATGACTTCTTTCTTTGTGCTCCTTCAGAGTGTGAACTCTCAGAACAGATCAAGTTCACACTAAGCCTTCTCAGTTCCTTAGGCTTCCAACCAAATTTAATAAAATCTCATCTAAACCCTTCTAACTCTTTGCTTCATTTAGGTTTCCTATGGAATTCAAAGAACATGTCAGTGTCAGTACCTTCAGAGAAAGTTTTGAAAGCTAGAACTTTTGCTAATAATCTATTAGGAGAATCTTCTGTATCTCTTAGAAAGGCCTCTTCTATGCTGGGATTCCTGGTTAGTCTTTCATCAGGATTTCCCCAGGCCCCTTTACACTATCGTTCATTTCAAATGCAGATCACAAAATTGGTCTCATCTGGTAAAGTTTGGGATTCAATATTTCAATTAAACGATTACTCCCGTGCAGATCTCTCTTGGTGGAGTTCATGCCCAAATAATTTGAGTTCGCGTTCTTTACTGCCCTTTGCAGCAAACTGGTCCTTGCATACAGATGCCTCCAAGATAGGTTGGGGTGCAACTCTCTCCAACGGAGATGAAGCCTCAGGAAGATGGACTGAATCAGAAAGCAACCTTCACATTAATTTTTTAGAGCTCAAAGCTGTCCAATTTGCTATCAAATGTTTCGTATCAAAACTGATCAATTTTAAGGTAGTAATCCATTCAGACAATAGTACAGTAGTTCATTATTCAAACCATTTTGGGGGGAATCACTCCCGTAATCTCTGCTTACTTTCAATAGATTTGTGAAATTTTTGTATTGAATTTAACATTGAAATAACAACCAAATTTATTCCAGGAGCTTCAAATTCTAAAGCAGATTCTTTGTCCAGAAACATGAGTCCCTCTGTTCATGAATATTCCTTGTCCCCAGAAGCATTTTCAAAATTGCTTAGCAAGGTATCATTTGTGCCAAATATTGATCTTTTTGCCACCAAACTGAATTGTAAAATGAAAAAATTTGTATCTAAAAACCACGATCCTTTGGCCTTTGCAACTGATGCATTTTCCATTCCCTGGAAAGAAAGTATTTATATGTTTCCCCCTATTCCTATGCTGAAAAAATGTATTGATAAAGTTCTCCAAGATATGACCCCATATGCTCTCTTGATTACTCCAGCTTGGCCTGGTAATCCAGTAATCCCCGCAGTTATCCCTCTCCTCATAGCTGCTCCTTATTTCATATCAGCTTATCTTCTAGGACCAACTCCAACTTGCCGCCCCTTCCATCTACTGGCTTGGAGTATGGTAAATGTTGAGGACTTGACCATAAACGATTTTCCACTTTTTGATCAAAAAAGATTGTTGAGACCAAAATAAACAAGTTTTCTTCAATGCACTTTCCGGCGGAAATGAGGGTCAATGTGAAGTTTCATGCAATCACGGAAATTAATAATGATATTGCAAACAATCACTAAAGGAACCCATTTAAGAACGTTTTTCAAGAACGACATTCTGCTCTCTGATGCGTTATTTTCGAGTTATTGAACTTTGAAATTGGCCGTCGCGTGCCCAAGGAAACGAGCGTAATTGAATTAAAAACGGAAGCTAACCCCCTATTACAAACGTAAAGAGGTTGGGTCGTGAGGGGTAGCCACAGTTCTTTTAGTGAAAAGTATAAATAAAGCTTCTAAACCACCCATTAGGGTGACGACCGCACAACGGCCAACTAACATGGCGACCACCATGGGCGCCGCCATTTTGGACCCGATGTCAACAAGGTTGCGGTTGTCACCCTAATGGGTGGGTTAGAAGCTTTATTTATCATTTTCACTAGAAGAACTGTGCCTCCCCCTCACGACCCAACCTCTTTACGTTTGTAATAGGGGGTTAGCTTCCGTTTTTAATTAAATTACGCTCGCTTCCTTGGGCGCGCGACGGCCAACTTCAAAGTTCAATAATTCGAAAATAACGCATCAGAGAGCAGAATGTCATTCTTGTAAAACGTTCTGAAATGTGTTCCTTTAGTGATTACTGGGGTCGGCATTATTATGTTCCGTGATTGCATGAAACTTCACATTGACCGAAATGAATATTTTAAAAGTTATGGCGTTAAATGAGTTACCGGAACTCCAGTGTGCATCACCCTATTACAAACGTAAAGAGGTTGGGTCGTGAGGGGCAGCCACAGTTCTTTTAGTTTTATAATTTTCACTAAAAGAACTGTTGCTACCCCTCACGACCCAACCTCTTTACGTTTGTAATAGGGGGTTTGCTTCTCTTCGTCGGCTTGGCTGGCGCGCGGGAACGCCTGTTAACTTTCACGTCGGACCGCGCGGTATATTTTTCCCGCCTCAAACACTGGAGTTACGGTAACTCATTTCATGACATAACTTTTAAAATACTCATTTCCGCCGGAAAGTGCATTGAAGAAAACTTGTTTATTTTGGTCTCATCAACAATCTTTATTGATCAAAAAGTGGAAAATCGATTATGGTCAAGTCCTCAACATTTACCTGGAGTATTTCCAGCAACGGTGCAAAAGTGCAGGCTTTTCAGAAAATACTTCACGGTCGCTTTTCAAGAGCATATCTCCCCAAACCCTGGCCACATATGAACGATTCTGGAAATATTTTCTCGATTGGCTTAAGAACAAAGGATATTCAACTCACCCCACTATTCCCCTAATTTGCGATTATCTTATCTCTCTCTTTGATAAAGGCTTTAAATCCCCTACAATTAATACTGCCCGTAGTGCTTTAACCCGTCGCCACGTCCTGGACTCTTAGAAGGTCGGCAAAGCTAGCACATGTTTCACATCAGCAAACCTAGGGTTGCCATATATGGTCTTAAGCGTCTCGTTGAGCGCTATTCAATATTGTTAGGTAAAATTAGGTGGGAGGAACAGGGAAGGAGAGGTATCAAGCTCAAATCTGTATGAATTCTTCTGCTCAGTCTGGAGTGTAGCTACCGGCACTGCACAACCTCTTAGAAGGCCAGGAGTGTAGCTGAGGCATACCAGCACACACTCTGCCTCTAAGAAGGTCGCCATCATTTTTATTTTCTTATGTTTTTTGTTCCAAAAATGGGAGTCCAAATCCACAGATTTACTCCTACACAAAAAATAATACCACCATTGTATTCGGGAGGAAAAGCTCTATGCATATCAAACTCTTTACAAACAATGAAACTGCTTGATAACAGCCTACACACAAAATGAACTAAAAAATAAAAACTGTGTTTTACATATAGTGCACATAACTCCGGAACTATTGGACCTGAAAAAAAATTCACATACCACAAGATTCAGCAACTCAGAATCTATGAAAATGCATCATAAAAAAACATAAAAGTGCAATAAATAAAAAATGGCCAGTGATTTTCTGATTTTTGTATTTTACCGAAATAAAAACTCGAATTTCGTAGATTTTCATTGGGGTAGCAGTATTTTGTTACCCACTGACAGAAAGAGCAACTCTCTCTCTTTACAATGAACCCCCAATGAAACTTCTAACATGATTAATGAATGTACAGTAAGTTGCACAGTTGACCCATTTTCTTCAAACCTCTTGGTAGGTCGACCATGTGGAGACGGGTTAAGTTTATTTTGTTTTGATTTAAATATTAAGGAGAATAATCAAATAAATCGGTTCTTTCGATATTTCTTTCGAGCCAGGCCTCTTAGGCCAAAACACTTTACCTTTTGGCCAGTAAACATCCTTTTGGATTATTTAAAAACCCTGCACCCTCCTGCTTCACTTTCCGTCAAGTTGCTTACATTAAAAACCCTTGCCCTGGTAGCTCTAACTTCATCAGACCGGGGTCAGACTCTCCACTTATTGGACAATGAGAAAGCAGATCTCTCAGAGAACGATGTATCGTTTGTGATTTATGAACCCCTTAAAACAACAAGAAGAATTTTGAAACCAAAGGTGGTGCGGTGAGTCTCAACACCATCGCTGCCAGAGCTTGATACCAGTCATTATGTTTATGCGTATATGAACAGAACTCTTTCCTTGAGATCCCAGTGCTGCTTAAAAGGGGAGCCTAAGCCTACAAGACTTTTCCTCTCTTGGTCATCAAAAAGCACAGTAACTCTACAAACTCAAGCAAGATGGCTAACCCAAGTTTTGAAACTTGCGGGTATAGATACCAATCAATTCACCGCACATTCCTATTGAGGCGCCGGTTTGTCTGCTGCACATGCTCGAGGAGCCTCAATTCACCAGATTATCGCGGCGGGAGATTGGAAGAGTGTCAATACCTTTGAAAACTATTATCAGGCCCCTACTACTGACTCTTCAGTTGGCAAAATAATTTGAGGCCTGGATTCTCCCTAACTCATTGAGTAAGTACCAATAAAATGATGAAAGAACTTACTTTGATACCTAAACTCTAGTATTCCTTGTGTTCATCCTAGAATTTATACGGGTAATTTTTTTTAAATTCCTCTTCTACTAATAGAAAGCACTAGATATGATTCAATAAACATGTTTTGATTTCCAGGTTTAAAAGTGTATATATATATATATATATATTTACATAGGTCAATATTTTGCATTTTTAACTAGAAAATATAGTTATTTATAATGCAAGGTTAAAAATAATGTTATCATTTCTTCTTGTACTTACTGCTTTCGGTAAATGTTGAGGACTTGACCATAATTGATTTTCGAATTTTCGATGCCGAAATATGGTTAATGAGATCAAAAGAAACAAGTTTTCTTCAATGCACTTTCCGGTGGAAACGAGTATTTTAAAAGTTATGACGTTAAATGAGTTACCGGAACTCCAGTGTGCATCACCCTATTACAAACGTATAGAGGTTGGGTCGTGAGGGGTAGCCACAGTTCTTTTAGTTTTATAGTTTTCACTAAAAGAACTGTTGCTACCCCTCACGACCCAACCTCTTTGCGTTTGTAAATTGTAATAGGGGGTTTGCTCTTCGTCGGCTTGGTTGGCGCGCGGGAACGCCTGTTTACTTTCACGTCGGACCGCGCGGTGTATTTTTCCCCGCCTCAAACACTGGAGTTACGGTAACTCATTCAATGCCATAACTTTTAAAATACTTATTTCCACCGGAAAGTGCATTGAAGAAAACTTGTTTATTTTCGTCTCGTCAACAATCTTTATTGATCAAAGAGTGGAAAATCGATTATGGTCAAGTCCTCAACATTTACCCTGCTTTCAAATTATATTGAACAAACATGGTCAACACAACTTACAACTTTCCTGACTTACAAATTTAAAACACTGCTTGTCATTCTGTGCTCCTCTTGCAACGCAAGAGGAGAAGAATCTAACTTTCTGCTAGGTTATGACTTACCTCTGACGCAGAACGAAGATTATTTTTCCTGGCGTTGCCAGAGACATTTCTTTCCCACCCTCCTCCCTGTCTTAAATTCGTCTCAGATTTAAGTATCGGTAAATACTAAATCTAGCCTATGTATCTTTATAGTTGAAGAAAAAAAATAAAGATGGCTCATGGTTCGTTACCGGAACGAGGTAGACTTCCGGTGCTCTCTAAACAACAATCACATTTTTGAAAAATGTTAATTTTATATTCCAATAGGAATATTTGACGCACTCAGAAGCAACTTCAGCCCTGTCGGTCTTAAGTGCTCCTCTGGCAACGCCAGGAAAAAGAATCTTCTTTCTGCGTCAGAGGTAAGTCATAACCTAGCAGAAAGTTAGATTACTTAAGTCAGAAGAAAAGAAAAAGAAAAAAGAAAAAATGTTTATTTCCAAGTTGTCAAATGAGATACATGCCAACATATTGGCTTTTAAAAGTTTCTTAAAATATAGGGCATCCTAAAACAAATGTTCCCTACGAGGAGTACCATAGCCATGTGGTAGAGGTTCTGCTGCCGTGCGGCAAGGACCCGGGATCGAATCTCGGCGCAGGCAGTGGCGATTTTCTCTGTTGGGTATAGGAGAAAAATTCCAAGCACAATACCCCACTCTACCCAGGTGTCTGAAATGGGTACCGGTCTCGACCGGGGGAAAGCGTCATGGCGTCCTGGCGTTAGTTATAAAGCATTTGAAAATCCAATGTACAAGGTGATATGTATCAGGCTTGATTGGAAATAAAGCATCCGTAGATGCCTTCGTTATTATGACAAACCATCCGAGGTGTACAAGTAGATAAGCCATACGAGGCATAATAATTGATAAACTATACGAGGTGTACTAATAGACAAACTATCAGAGGTGTACAAGTAGATAGACCATACGAGGCATATTAATTGACAAAATATACGAGGCGTACTAATAGACAAATCATTCGTGGTGTGCTAGTAGTCTAACAAAAGTTCTATACTAGGAGTACTAATTGACAAACCATCCGAGGTGTACAAATAGATAAGCCATAGGAGGCATAATAATAATAGGCAAACTATACGAGGTGTACTAATAGACAATCTATTCGAGGTGTATAAAATAGATAGACCATACGAGGCATATTAATAGACAAAATATACGAGGCGCACTAATAGACAAACCATACGTGGCGTGCCAATAGTCTATCTCTGTCAAGGGTAGTTGAATGAGAAATGAAAAATATGTCCTAAAAGTATGCAAAGCCCTATCACCGCCAAAAACATATTTCATATCTTCTCGATATTCACATCATGCGGACATGGGTACATGGGATAAAATAGAGATACAGTGTAAGCCGGTTACCACTCATGATTGACAAATATCTACAAAATGTTGGTAGAAATGGGTAAACAAACATATATTCAATATCAACATTCATAGCTTGTACAACATACGGCCAGAAAGATAATTTTACTACGATTCGTATGCTCAAATTGCACTTTATTTCATTAATTATATATGACAATAATCCGATTCACAGAAACGCCATATGAGGAAGTGATAGATCTATTTTTGAATCATTTCGCTATTGCAATAAAATTTGTTAACGAATGGTTTTTGCGTAAAGAAATGAGATAGAAACATGTATATCTATTTATGTAGATACATATATATACCTACACACGTACACACACATATTAATATATATACTTATTGAAAATGAAATATTAGAAAAAAATACATATGTAGGATAAAAGATAGAAGCAACCTACCATCTACTACACAGAAAATGACAGTTGAGCTCACTGTAATCCTAAGAAATTTTTCGCAAAAAAATAACTTAAAGGAAGAGAAGACTTCGAAAAACATAAAAATGAGCTGGTTTTTAATTTCTTCACAGAAATTTCTAAGAAAAATCAGGTTATAGTCAAGAAGCAACCCAACTCTTCAGCATTATACGGACATGTGTACGTGGGATAAAATGGAATAACATTGTGGCCGGATATCACATCTGAGTGGAGAATATTCACAAAATTGGCACATATAGGAAGATTAGGCCTTGATCCAAAGTGATAATTTTAATTACAGAAGTTTAGAGTTTTTCCAATTTGAGAGTTTAGTGCTAGTGTGCGCTGAACGCACGGGAAAAAAAATAAAAAGACTAAATGCAATGCTTAAATTACCCCCTTCCCCATAGCTCAGCCGAAAATCGATTGAAAACATCTTCGAGAATGATTTTGAAATAGCGAGACAACGTTAGCCAAAATTTAATTCATTATAAACTTTGCACAACCCTCCCATCTATAAACCTGTATATTGGTGTATACACAAAATGTATTTCATGGTATATTTGTCATACGGACGTTAAATATTAATACAGAAAAGAGAAAGAAATAACAAAATAAAGATGAGGAAATACTCCTAATTATGGAAAGAACGTTCGTTCTGCTGCACTGAACTGACGGCTGTGGTGCTCATTGTTGTCGACAGAAATAAGTAAAAAAAAATGAAGGCATCTACGGATGCTTTATTTCCAATCAAGACTGATACATATCACCTTTTACATTGGATTTTCAAATGCCTTATAACTAACGCCAGGACGCCATGACGCTTTCCCCCGGTCGAGACCGGTACCCATTTCAGACACCTGGGTGGAGTGGGGTATTGTGCTTGGAATTTTTCTCCTATACCCAACAGAGAAAATCGCCACTGCCTGCTCCGAGATTCGATCCCGGGTCCTTGCCGCATGGCGGCAGAACCTATACCACAGGGCTATGGCGGCACAGTAAGATGAATATTCGAATCGCTTAACAAACGTAAAATGAAATAGTTTCTAAATTTCTAACAGTAATTTCAGGAAAAATTAAAATTTCTGATAGATGGGAAGTTCACACCGAAATGCTGCAGGCCCTATGACAGAGATGCAAAATGACGTGACACATTTACTCTAAATTCTTTTCCAGTTTTACAGTTTTTGATATGCTGGGGAAGCTTGTTCCACAAAAAAGCTCCAGAAACTGAGAGAGCTTTTTGTCCCATTTTAGATGAACGGTAACTGACTAAAACATCGTTCCTACGGTTTGGTCTTTCGTTTGGGATATTAGATGGAAAAAATTTTACCACCTCTGCATTACTTTGGGGGAGGTACAGAGAGGAGAATACTCGTCGAGCTTTCTGGATCATGAATCTGTTCGGTATTGGGATCCAGTCGAGTTTTCTTAAAAGAGGGGTGACATGATCGTATTTATTGAAATTTCCTTTGCATACCACTTTGGTGGCGAAGTTTACACATTTTTGCAACTCTTCCTGACGACATTGAGGTAAATCTCCCCACACAAGACTGCAGTAGTCCAGACGCGATAAAACTAAAGACTGAATCACTAATAATCTAGATTTTTCGTCAAGTGTGTTCTTTATACGATGAAAGAACATTAAGGTTCCGTTAATTTTGTTGCACATTGTTTCGACGTGTGAATTGAAAGTCATATTTTTGTCAAACCAAACACCCAGATTTTTAACCTTATCGACTGGTTTAATTGTATCGTCTCCAAATGTTAGCTTGAATGGTGGTAAATTTTCAGTCGCATTCTGTGATCCAAAAATTATGCATTGCGTTTTACTTGCGTTAAGTTTGAGGCCATTATGGTCATACCACAATTTCAGATTTCTCAGAAGGTTTTCAGCGTTGGCTTTTGTTTCTGTTAAATCCGCTGTTGAGCTTGTCATGGCAATTTGTACGTCAGCAGCATACATTGAGATTTTTGTGTTTGCCGGCATGGTGGGGAAATCGTTGATGAAAATTGAAAATAGGAGTGGGCCGATGATTGAACCTTGAGGAACGCCAAAATTATTTGGTATGAATGATGACATTTTGTTATTCAAGCACACTGCATGAGAGCGGTTTAGTAGGTAACTTTCAAACCACTGAGTGTCTATTCTGAGGTTTGAATTTTTTTGTAGAAGTTTCTTATGCTCAACACTGTCGAAAGCTTTGGAGAGATCAAGCAATAGTAAGAGAGTTAATTTCTTTTGGTCAATATCATTGTAAATTTTTTCTGTTATGTTTAACAGGGCGTCCTGAGTACTGGTATTCCTCCTGTAAGCATATTGATTGCGATGCAGTAGATGTGACTCGTCTATGTAAGACGAGAGCTGGTTTGTTATTACTTTTTCTAATATTTTGGACATAACAGGCAGGAGACTGATTGGTCTGTAGTTTGACGCTATGTCGATATCACCAGATTTATGTAATGGCTTAATTATGGATAGTTTCCATTGATCGGGAAACTTGTTTGTGACTATAGATGTATTTATTATCAAGCGAATAAATGGTGCTGTGACAGGGA
Organism: Morinoia aosen; assembly: GCA_030386875.1. Classification (NCBI taxonomy): domain Eukaryota; kingdom Metazoa; phylum Arthropoda; class Malacostraca; order Amphipoda; family Talitridae; genus Morinoia; species Morinoia aosen. The sequence goes on from CM059564.1 coordinate 51,396,876, forward strand.
AGCTGTCTTTTATATGTTGGAGGCTTATGCCATCATGTCCAGTCGCTTTAGTATTCTTTAGTGAGTATAAGATTTTTCGTATCTCTATGACGCTAACTGGCGTTGGTCTCCACTTGTTGCTACTATTTGGGGATGAAACATCGCTCAGATTTGCCTCTGTAGATGTGTCTGAAACTGTCCTGGATACTTCATTGCAAACATCTTCGCCAACTTTTGAGAAGAAAGTGTTAAAGTCATTCGCCATTTCTGAGGGGTTGTCAAAAGTGCTTTTGCAGTCTGAATTTTTATACTGAGCAGCTTCTCTAATGATTTCCCAAGTTCTTTTAGGGTTTTGTTTTGCCGCCAAGAGTTCTTTGTGGAAGTAGTCCCGTTTTGCTTCATTTACTTTTCTTCGTAGGATCTTCTCATGATCTTTATATAATTTTCGACGCGTACTGTCTGATTTATTCAGTTTGTACTCACGCTGCAAATTTCTTTTAGCTCTGCTCAACTGTTTTATCTCATCTGTTATCCATTTAGAAATTCTTGGCTTAACTTTCTTCGTAGTGAAAGGTGCGCATTCGTTAAGAGCTGATACGAAATTTTCGTTGAAAAGAGAAACTTGTAGATTGACATCATCGGTGTTTTCCATGCCTTGAAATTCACTCCATCTGTCTAATAGCTTTTCTTGAAATATTTCAGGGGAGTAGTGGTTTTTCATGCGATATGTAATGTAACTAGATTTCTGTTTCTCTTTTGCAATATTGATTTGGCATTCTACCGAATGGTGATCAGAAAAGGACGGTAAGATTTCTGTGCTGAGTACTGCTTGGGAATTGTTTGTAATTGCTAGGTCAAGAAGAGTTTTAGAAGTGTTGGTAATTCGCGTTGGTTCTTGGACCATTTGAGAAAGATTAAGTCTGTGCAGCATCTTGCTTAGCTGATTGTTTTTATTTGTCAGATCCCCGTTAAAATCTCCGAAAACATAGAAAGACTTTTTGGCTGCAGAGATTGATCTAAGCGTATTTTCAATGAAATCTAATGTTGGACGAAGAGATGCTGACGGATGTCTGTAAAGACTGCCGATAATGAAAGACTTGTGTTTGTTTACTTGAACATTGAGCCAAACCATTTCTATGTCTTCGCATTTTTCTTTGATCGGAACTAAGGATGTAGAGTAGACATCTTTGATGAAAATGCATGAACCGCTACCTCTCTTACTCTTGACTCCGTCATAACGGTACAATTCGTATCCGGTAATGCTGAGATATGAGCTTTCGACTCGTGAATCGAACCATGTTTCAGATACGCATAAAATATCGATATCGTTAGTGATCAACATTACTCGTACGTCATCCATTTTACCATTGAGGCTGCGAGCATTTATGTGCAATTTTTTGATATTATTTACCTCAATAGGCAGATCTTTAGTGGAGTTATTGCATTTTTTAGGTCTAGCAGGGCATTTAGTATTCGTCTCTAGGTCTTTATTGCCGCGTTCATTGTTTGTGATTTCAGCGTCATATTCAATTTGATCACTGTTATTTAGTCACAAAATGTGGGAGGGAGCCGCTGTAGATGAAGCAACCTTGTGAAAACCAAGTGTTTTAATCTCCTTTATTATATTCAATAAGAACTAAATTGCCGGTTGTCCGAAATTATGGCTGCATAAACTTTATTCTGGAATAATTTCATTCGTTAAACCATGTATTTATAATAGTTTGATCATATGCGTTCCTCACTCAGTAGTTAAGTGTAACCGCTTAAATTGCGAACACCCGTGGCGGACGAGATTCTTTGAGTCACAAAGGGGAAACTCCAGAACCCTAGAGGCTCTCACTTCCTTAGCCTGATCACGAAGCACTTAAAAGTTCACGCATCAAAGCCGTAAGCGAAAGTCGTTCTTTAGGTTAGCGTCGCGTTCGAGCTTACAGCCCACGTAATCTGAGAGTTGATAGCTCACTGACTGGGACACACCACAACGACCAGTCGACCACTATGAGTCATTTCCCCCACATCCACCTTTTATGCTCTAAAGAGGCATCTGAATAATAAAGCTTAGGTACAACACTATACAATTATTCTCCATTTTACCGGTGCACACACGGGTTATAAATTGGCAGGTTTAAATCTTCCCTTAGCTGCCAGAGAAATTCTAAAACGGCAGTTAGCACACAAATTCTGCTGAAAGCTTAGTAATTGCTTTTCTATTAAATTTCTAACCAAAAATAATTGAAGTGTGCCAAACCACTTCTTATTTATTTACCCGTAAGATAAATTACGAGCCTAGAAAGTGAGCAAATATTTCACTACCTAATTCATTTAATGATTGATTACCTGCAAACTTATAAGTAAACGAGTATTTCTATTACATGAACAGGATAGAAAATTAGAAAATTATAGATATTTTTGCAGCAAACGCACACAATCAATCTCTCTCTTTAATTTCCCTGTAGTTTTATGACATATAAAGAGAGAAAATTACATGAAACAGTCTAAAACTTTGTGCCGCCCTCGGATATTTGGCGGCTGAAGGATTGAACAAAGAGACGAGTAGACTTTTAAACGTGTACTTGGCGTAGTGAGACAGGAGATCCAAATGCGCCCCAAGGGCTCCGCACTAGCTTTATATACTCAATATTTGCTGAGGTCAGCATACGCACTGCGGTACCCGCACAGGGCGTCGACCTAAACACGTACGTACAGATGCACAGAGGGAGTACGCACTTGTGACGGCATACACCTCCCCCCATGCCCTGGTTATTTACCAATATAAGAATTAATCAATTGAAGTTTTAAGAATCGTAACTTACAATTTTAACACATGAAGCTAAAAACATCACAGGTAAAATATTCCCAAATGAAAATTACTGTGTAGCAAAACAACTATTATATTAGGAAAAGAAACAACGCATCGAATTAAAATTGACTGGACATCGTAAAATGAAATCATCCACACCCCCACCGCCAAGAAAACGGAAGAGCCGCTGCTCAAATACACATTTTGAACGCAAAATCCTAAGTTAAGAACAGAATACACGTCTCGAAACACAGGCGTGAACAACGCAACACAATAAGTCCGTTAACTAAAAACTATAATCGGCATCCAAAAACGGTAAAAGAACTCCACGGTTTTCGGAGCCAGGATTCAACTAACTTCCTAGTGTAGGAACACGTCAGCAACCTAACGAAAACAAAACGATAATCAACAACGTTGAACATGAAAAAATAAACTTTCTAAGAAAAATTCGTTAAGGAATAAGGCAAAAAGGCAATATTTATTCAAAAAAATATTTCGTTTCGTACGCAGGAGAAGTTACGAAACAAATGGCAATCGTTACACATAAAAATTAAACGCCGCATAAATTTGCTACGGACAACTTCGTTGACAACCATATAATTTGCTGATTATGAAAACATCATCACTATTAGGGAAAAAAATATATACGTATGGAAATTTGTATCGAAACTGCTATCAATTTAAATTATCATCATTGTCGTTGAAATAAATCTAATTGAACGAAATTGAAAGAATACAGACAGTATACTTGAACATCGTATATTCTTGAACGTCGATCCGAACAAGAGAAAAAAATCAATACCAAACTCATCAATGTAGAAAATTAACTGACTATCTTAAGAGTACTTCCTGAGTAAATGTTAAAGTAAATAATACTACATCCGTTTACAATGCATGAGAGCTAATAGCGCCTAATAGGCGACACGGAAAAATTCAAGTACCACACATGCTTCACTGACACCTAAACTTCGCTATTTGCTTGCAGGTGACGCAGCGGTTGGTCGGCATTGCTCGACCTGAGCTGCTGGCGTCGGAGTAACGCATCCTCAGCGCGAAGGCGATCCGCCAATAAATTAATTTCACGACGAAGATAGAAGAAGGAAACTCCTAATCCCAAAGTTAAAGGAAAGAGAAGAAGAATACCTAAATCAGCTACCCTGTCTGGGAGGATGTCGACGAGTGCATTGGCTTTCACCCAATCGTTGGACACCCTTCCCTGATGTTGCTCCAGGGCATTTGTTAGTGCCTCCACCGACACATGGGTCATCCTGTTTCCCATTGTGGAAGACAGGAACGGTAGCGTGCTCGGTCTGAAATTGAAACAAATACAGTTCAATTAGCATGGCCACACAATTAAGAAAAATGTAAGCAGTATTATTTCGTCAAATCAATGAAAGAAACCAATGGTGATAGCTGGTGACAGCTGCAAGGAAAGGAGCAAACAGCATATCGGCACGCTGCAGATCCCACACGGTCTCGACAGCTGCACACCTAATTGCAAAACAAATCGGGCGACGGCACTCCAAAACAACTCGGGAGCTAGCACCTCGCTCCCACAGCAGTGAGGTGCCTCGTTTGTAAACACCGGAGGTTATTGAACCGTTCAAGGCTCTCGGGCAGATGCAAACCTTGGTGGTAAAACGAAATGCGTACATTCTCAATCACGCACGTAAAAACTACGGTACACCAAAAACGAAGAAAAAAAAATATAAGGCAAATACATATGGTTATATAAGGAAAGTTCCAATTAAAATTATACGTAAAATTAACATCGAAGCAAGAATCACACAATAGTATTATGTGAACATAGTAACATAGTCAGTCGTACGTCGCATACTTTTCATTTAGCACTTTTTACGTAAAGGTAGTACATGATTTTTATTACTCCTGAATGTTTTATTACCAATTTTGATTTCTACGTAATTTCGGTTAATTTTTGTGATAATTCCCGGCCCATTCCAGGCCAGATCAAGCTTATGCTTCCGCAAATGATTTCGCAATAATACTCGGTCGTTGAGTTCGAAATTTTTATTTTTTCGACGAAGGTTTCGGTAAATCGTTCTTTCACTGGTGTTGTTAATTATTACAGCTCTAACGTTTTCAACAGTACGGGCAGCTTCTTGAGCTCGAAATTTTATTATATCCACGTTCGTGTCGTGACTGTAATTAGGTTCGAAAGTTACGGCGCTAAAGCTTGGACACGTATCGCGATTGAAAACAATGAACGAGGGTGTATCCCCCAATGTGGTATTTAAACTATTGTTTATCGCGTTCTCTGTGCTGTTGAGACACTGATCCCATTCGGTATGCGCTAAAGAGTTAATATATAATTTTAATAAATTCGTAATCTTGCGATTATTTCGTTCAACAATAGCGTTACTGTGAGGACTCCAAGGGAGGACTTCTTTTTTCGCAATACAATGAATTTGGGAGAATTTTTTAACTGCCGCAGATTTAAATTCAAGAGCTTGGTCACTTAGAAGTGTTTTAGGATAGCCAAAGGTTGAGAAGCAGCTGTCTATACAAGAGACAACTGTATCTGCTAATCGATCTGCCGTCGCGTAAAGCTTACAGTAACGCGAGAATAAGTCAATGATGATTAGAATGTATTTATTCTGCTGACCTGTGATAGGGAGAGGGCCAAGAAAATCCATTGAAACTACCTCGAAAGGTTCATTAGCAATAGGTGCATCCAATATCTTAATAGGTACAGTACTGCTGGCTATAAGAATTTTACATACATCACACATTTTTACAAATTTACGTATGATACTATTCTCTAATAAATGAAAATAACGCAACTTAAATTTAAACAATGTATGCGTCGCATCACTATGATACAAGGAGTGTATACTAAGCACCGCCTTGTTCATTAGCGATGTCGGTATAACCGAAGTTAGAATAGTACTTTCCCTATAGTCTATTTGTCGTCGTCTATAAAGTATGTCGTTCAGAATTAAGTATTTTTGTAAGTCAGGGATCGTAGATTTACTACTAGTTAGTAATGCGTCCTTGACCTCAGAACAGAAGGGGTCTAGCTGTTGCTCAGTTCGAAATTCGTCTAAAGTCCACGATACGTCTTTTAACTGAGGAACGTAGTCAATCAGTCGGGGTTTTGCAGTCGCCTCTGGCGCCACTTGATTAGAGTGCGTCGCGTCTGTTTTGTCTACGTCTGAGTGCAGAGCTCCACGTCGTGTAGTCACTGCGAAAGCGTCGACCTCACTGAACTCTGAACACTCTTCAAGATCAGAAATAGTTAAATGCTCGGGCAATCTACTTAGACAATCTGCAATTAGATTTTGTTTCCCGTGGAAATATTTTACAGTGGGTTCGAAAGATTGAACTGATAGACACCACCGTGCCATCGCGGAATCCTCAGGGAGCTTTTTGAAAAACAAGGGCTGTAAGGGTTTATGATCAGTGTAGAGATAGATCGGATATCCAAGAATGAGATATTTAAATGCTTTCAGTGCGCTTACAATGGCGAAGAACTCTTTTTTCGTCGTTGAATAGCGCTTTTGTGTGGAATTTAAACTTTTACTGTAGTAAGCAATAGCCTTCATCGATTTATTTGAATCATTATCGTTTTGCAAAAGCACCGCACCTATACCAAAATTTGAAGCATCTGTAAATACATGGAAAGGCTTAGTAAAATCAGGATGCCGTAAAACGGTATCAGATGTTAAAACAGATTTGATTTTTTCAAAAGCTTGCTGACATTCAGGATTCCAGATAAACTCAACATTTTTACGTAACAATTGATACAGAGGGTATGAGATCGATCCAAACATTGGTATGTGATTGCGGAAATAGTTCGCTACTCCTAGAAAACTTTGCAGTTCCTTCACATTTTTTGGAATCGGAAAGTTTTGTAGCTTTTCTGATTCTTTGCAGCGAATTCCGTCTGCCGACACGATGTGTCCAAGATATTCTATTGAGTTTTTTAGGAAATGACATTTTTCAAGTTTAAGTGATAGATTTCCACCACGTAGCTTCTCAAAAACACTATGTAAATCTTTCAGATGTTGGTTCATGGATTTGGAAAATACTAGTATATCATCAAGGAACACAAAACATAATTTACCGATGATATTGGCAAGAACAGAAGAAATGATTCTTTGGAAAACTGATGGACTCGAGGACAACCCGAATGGCAACCTCTTGAACTGAAATTTCTCATAACCGATACTGAACGCGGTATATTTACGGCTACTTTCCTCTAATTCGACCTGATGAAAGGCCGAGCGTAGATCTAGACTTGAAAAAATGCTGTTCCCCCCAACCGTGTAAAGGATTTCGTCTATGCGGGGAATGGGATAACTCTCTTTTATCACTATTTTGTTCAGTTCTCGGAAATCAATCACGGGACGGATCTCGCCCGAATGCTTTTTAACAACAATTAAAGGAAAATTAAATTCCGAGCTGGAAGGTTCAATAATGCCTTGGTTTAACATCTGCTTATTCGCTTGCAACAATTCGTTTTGATATTTATGAGGAATTCGATATGGTGGGATATTAAGTACTGGTGCATTAGGTTTTATTTCAATCTTATGCTTCATAACGTTCGTAACGGCAATAGTTTCGCCTTCGAGAGTAATTACGTCTCTAAAGTCGTTTAATAAATTTAACAGTAATGGTTTAGCTTCTTCATCATCACAATTGACATCGTTACTAGTCAGAAAGCGTCTTTCGTTACTACCTTCCTCTGGTACATCAATTTTCTGTGCATTAATTCCTAGTTCATCAACACGAAGATCGTTACAACAATGCCTCGATTCTACAGATACCACCCCAACGTCTTTACCAGAGATGGCATTGAAAGTTCCACCATTAACACTGTTGACTTCGGTTAGATCCGCATTACCGTGGGCATCGCACAAATTTGCATCTCGCACAGCTTCGTGCACGGTAGACATGTAAATCTCATGTTCAATTTCCATGTCGTCAATTTCCTCAATCGTACTTAACATCGTATTGTCGCTTATATATACCACGTCTTCCGAGACGTTCAAAAGCATTACAGGGACAAAACCATTTGACTTGATATCTACTACTGACTCGGCGACAAAGATTCCATTCGCGAGAATTGTCTTATTCATAATATACTTTCCGGGCTTAGCCTTTTTGACATACCCATTAATAACACGTAAACAATTTCTTGGCATTTCCACTGCTCCACAATGAACAACTATTTCTCGTCTTTTACTATTTTTTAAACTTCTCGCATGTTCCTTAGTTTCTCTTATTTTGTTCGCATGCTGTTCAGTTATTCTCACATTATTCGCTGGTTTCTCAGAATTTTTAACCTTTTTCCCTGCGTATTTCCCTGGGAATTTAGTTACTTTCCCATTTTTTTCTCGCCCTGGCGTTGGGCTTGGGGTACCCCTCTGTTCTGCAGTATTTATCTCTAGGTTATTTTTATCGCCACTTTCTTGGCTCGCCATTTTTGATTCCCTCTGCTTCAGCAGATATTTTCTTATATTCCTCCTATTGGCAAGCATGTCAGCCATTAGACATTCTGGATTACTTATAGTATTGAAGAACATCTCCTTCCTACTTTGCTCGTGCAATTCCTGCACATCATGAAACGGTACTTTTACTCCGTCGAGAACTATGAATCCTTCTTTAAAATTAATCACCGCATCTTGTAGAATATCCCTACCGAGGATTACATCATATTTAAATTCGCCATCTTTCAAAATCAAAGCGCTAGTATTGATTTCTTTATTATTAGGCAGCGTAATACAAAGATCAAGTTCGCCTGATACCTGGCTTTTAGAATTTACACCCCTGATACTCAAAGCACTAGGCTTAATTCGCTCGTTTATGCCTTTTAAATTCCGGTAACTCACCAGACACCGGTCACTACCGCTGTCGATGAGAGCGCTCATCAATTTGTTATCATTACGTAATATAATTGTAGGCTTCTTAGAACGCCGTAATGAAAATAAACCGTCGCTTTCCTTCCTTAAACGACCTTCCTTCATAATCGTCGCTGACAAACAAACTTCTACAGGTAGTTCAGAAATTGCACCTACATCAAGTTCTTGTTCACCTAGTAATTCGAACTTATTAGTACAAGTAAATAACGGATCCACCACATCAGTCGGCATAGTTTTAGTATCTGGTTTCAACGCCACATGTTTGGTAACGGGGACTGTAGCTGTATCCTCGGGCACTGGCAACTCCTTCTCTACTCCAAGACTCTTTGCTTTTTTTGATTCCTCTCTATCTACTCTAAAAAATCGTCACCCTCGGAAGATGCAGCGTAAAACGCTTCACCACGACCTCGACCGCGACCACGCGAATGACATTCACGTGCATAATGGCCCACCTTTCCACATTTATAGCAAGCATGACCACGGAAATTGATTTGCTTTGGCCTCTCTTATTCGTGCACATACTTTGAACATGACCTGTGCTATTGCACAACGAACAAAACGATTTGGATCTATCATTACTAGTCTGTTTTGGGTTTTCTATCTGAGCTTCGTTGCACTCCAAAGAACCTAAAGGTCGATCTCCAAAATATGAATACTGTCTTCCCCTTTGAAATCTAGCAGGTCTCCAATTGCTTCTGAAAAATGGTCTCCGACCTTGAAAACGTCGGCTGTTGTTTTGAGATGCATAGTAAACCTCGGGAAACGATTCCTTCTCGTCCCACTCACTCTCTTCAGGCACAACCGCAAGGTAAGTCTCTCTGGTTTGATACGTGGACTGGGTATTGTTTTTGCGCGCAAGTATTTCTCTGCCCTCAGGATTATTACGCACAGCGGAATCTAGACGAGCTAACAACTCTTCAGAGGTATGAAACTGCCTCGAGAAGATTTTTTTACAAAAGTTCTCCTCTAAAAGAGGTCCGAGAACTGCTATAGCTAGACTGAAAACTACTAAGTCACCAGAGAATTTTTTTAAATCGTTCGTGTTCGTACTAGCAATTACAAATGGATGTCTTTGTAATGCTACTTCTGTACTATTTAGAATGTGATCACTTAAATTTCTTATTTTCGATATTGCCGTAACCAATTGGGCTGCCAACCCTTCATTACGTAACAACCGTAACTGATTTAAATCGCACGCTAACGCATGAACTGAGCGCTCACCCTTAGACACGTAGATGTCATCTAAAATGTCGATAACCTGATCGAAGGAATAGTGAACATCAGGGTTTACTAATTTTGTAACTACTCCATTAAAATCGCCAACACTTTTGTGTGCGCTACGCACAAGTAACTCTTTTTTGGCGTCATCGGAAGTTAGGTCGGGTAACAAGTCTATGTACGATTTTAGATTTGCGACATGCGTCCGAAAAGTCTTTGTTTCACAAAAGATTGGGTCAGTGCCCCTCTGCCGGCCCCTAAACAGAGGTAGCTCTGCACTGGACAGTATAGTACTGCCCCTTTGTAAAGTTGTTGTTACACTACCACCCGTCATCGGTCCACTAGAGGACGTCATTGTAGTCACTCTTGGCGTACTGAACGTCACAGTCTGTGTACTAACAGTGGTCGTCACTACCGTCGTGGTCTGTGGTCCAGACATAATCACACTTGTTGGAGTATGTGCGCACGTACCAGGTAACGTACCACTAAATGCCGGCACAGAAACTCTACCGCTACTTGTCGTCGTTGCTGTCGAACGAATAAATTCAGAGTCGGAATCAGAATCTCCCATAATGAATCACAGCAACCAACCAATTTGTCTCACAACGCAAAAAAAAAACTCACAATTTTAATAATCCCATAGCCCAACGCAAAAATCCTACGCCACAAAAAAATAACACCGCAGAACCCTTAAAATTTACCTTTCAAAAAAATAATCACATAACAGAACGCTAAAAACCCACGTTACTAAAATGGATGAAGCACACGGTTAGAACTTCATTAATAATCACTAAAAAATTTAAATACTAAAAATTCTTCCTGCGACCTTCAAACGAACTTAACCCAATTACTAAACAGGAAAACTCTTTACACGAATTCAATGATATCTATCCCAACAATCTTTTAAAGAAAAAGAAAAAAACAGTATATTTCCAATATAGATGGTACAAAAGTACCATCATTGGTTTTTAAAATCTCTTAAAATTAATACATTTAGATGATACACACACACGAGTATTGTAAAACTCGTGTCACTAGTCGAAAAGAAAGATTGAGGGCAATGTACTCCTAATCTTGCTTAATCTACATTTGATAATACATGTAATGATAATTATAAGAGACAACACAATTTCATGGACGATGCATTTTCATTGTGAGGTGAAAACAAAGTACACGAAGTAACAAAAATAACAAATCGACGATGTCACAGAAATTATCTAATTATCCCATACAATAGTATTATAGTTTACAGAATACTCAACTTGGAATCAGCACACGGCAGGCAGTGCAGCTACGGCCAGTCAGGCGTCGCGGCTGGTGTCAAGGACGAACGTCGAGACTGCTCGGCAACCGCAGAGCAGGTTGCTAGCAGCTGTTCCGAAGGTCGTCTGCGATGCTCAGCTACAGCACAAGCAGACGTCTAGACTCCCGGTCTCAAGGTCACACACTCAGCGCTGCCAGACAGCGGAGTAGCAATGTTAGCTCGAGCACGTCTTGGTGGTGTTCACGTATGATCACGGTTGCACACTGCGCGTAATCGCACAGCTCACTGTTTATGTGTACGTATTAATTACGTGAACACAGCTTCTGTAGAAATTTGAAACAACACGGTTCGGTATGTAAATTCCTATAACATACACTGTACACAATTGTTCTCGTAGAATTAGAAACACTGCAACTGTTCGTAGAAGTGTTCAGAACACAGCCACTATTGCATACAACTGTTAACCGACCACGTCACTATTGGCGATGGAAATTTACGCACAACTTCATGACGCAATGGTCACCATCCTTTTCCAGGTCAACACGAGCTGTGTAATGTACTCCCAGAGGCACGTTAAGTTCTAGACCATAAGGAGAGTTCATCAGAGTTTCTTCAGGAATACGCTTAACGCTGAAACGGAAAACGTTGTTATATACTTTCGGTGCTTCTTCAACTTCTCTTCCCGTTGCTGTAGATTTCTCCATAGTAGTGTTGTCGATATTACCAAAAATATTCTCTGCTCACGAAGCGAAGCGTAGACCACTACACGTAGAATCTTCACGAATTTCCGTAGACCTCAAATATCACCGTCGAAAATCCAGACTTAATCCCGATTTCTTCAATCACAGTAGTCGTTGAAATCACATCACAGCACAAGCATCAAGTACAATCTCACGTCGTGGGAACGAACTTACTGCGCCACCAGATGTGCCGCCCTCGGATATTTGGCGGCTGAAGGATTGAACAAAGAGACGAGTAGACTTTTAAACGTGTACTTGGCGTAGTGAGACAGGAGATCCAAATGCGCCCCAAGGGCTCCGCACTAGCTTTATATACTCAATATTTGCTGAGGTCAGCATACGCACTGCGGTACCCGCACAGGGCGTCGACCTAAACACGTACGTACAGATGCACAGAGGGAGTACGCACTTCTGACGGCATAACTTGTTCCTCAATCCGAGAATGTAAAAACTGAAAAAAACTCGCGTACTGTTCAGAGTAACAATGAGAATAAAAACGCGCAAGTGATAGCGTTATCAGGCTGTTTCATCTATTTTAATCAGTTTCATTGCGTTACCTGAATTAATTACTTAGCAATGCTAAGTAATCAACTTATGATAAGCAGCACACACTTTTGCTCACCTGAAACAGGAGGATACGTACAAGTCTCATGCATGCCCCGAACAGTGATTCTATGTACTCGTATACATGCGACAAGATTGATCACGTATTAAGTCGACTGATCCCGCACATATGAGACGGGTAGGATTTTGATGACTTACTAAGGGTAATACTATGTTAAAATAGATTGTGTAAATAAAAAATTGGTTTTAAACAATGAATTAAAACTCTACCCTTTAATCACCACTAATAATAATGAATAAAAATGAAGGCATCTACGGATGCTTCATTTCCAATCAAGCCTGATACATATCCCCTTGTACATTGGATTTTCAAATGCCTTATAACTAACACCAGGACGCCATGACGCTTTCCCCCGGTCAAGACCGGTACCCATTTCAGACACCTGGGTAGAGTGGGGTACAGTGCTTGGAATTTTTCTCCTTTACCCAACAGAGAAAATCGCCACCTCCAGCGCCGAGTTTCGAACCCGGGTCTGCCGCACGGCGGCAGAACCTCTAGCCACATGGCTATGGCGTGTCACATTACGTCGTGTCGCGATCTCCACAGCACCAGCTTGTCTTTCCACATTAACTGCGATTGTTTAACAAAAGTTCAATATTCAACTAAAATCCAAGGCATTTTTGCGTGCAATTTTAAATATAGGAAATGTTTACTGATTTTTGCCTTGGTTCAGCTTTCAGTTCGTCTGATTAAGTATTCATGAAAATTGAGCGACTCCTGAGGTTAACAGCATTATTAAAATCCCTCCGTAATCACCAGCGGCTTCAGTCACAGTCAGTGGTGAAAAACAGGCCAGCACTAAGCCTGTGTAAAAGGTTTGTGTAAAAATATAAAACTGCTTTTTCAAAGAATGGAACGCCTACCTAAGTTCAACGCAGGGGCTCACATTTCCTCCTGGGAGTTTTAATGCCCTCAGATTCAATAGTTGTATCCCCCTGATTTACGTATACTATATTTTACATTTTCAGATATAACTAATGAATTTAACTAAATTTTCCAAAAAATTAAGTTGATTGCCAAATTTACTACATATGGTTCTCAATTGAACGAATTTGTATCCTGAAAAAGTTTGACAAACAAACTTAACGTTGTACAAGAATAGTTTATAAGGAATTATTTAAACAATCACAATGGTCACGCTGTCATTATATTAAAAAAGTTTAATGATTAATTCTAAGTTCTTAGATTCTACGCTTCAAAATTTCAAGCGTCTTCTATTGATGCCTCTTCACACATGCAACGATTGTCATTGCTTATCGTTGTTGTGAGGGATAATTGCTTGCATTAATAAGTAATGAGAATTTCACTCTACTGAAACGAAACGCCTAAAACCAGTTAACAAACATTCGAGAGACAACACTGTCCTTCGTTTGGCAAGATAGGGAAGCAATCATTGGTTCACTTAAAAAGTTTTTAAAAAATCCATTTATCTATTACTACAACATAGCGACATAAGTTAGCGACTAGTTAACAACCTCTGCATTTCGTGTGAAACGTTCATGGATCCGAAACTCCGCAGTGAGGGCTCAATGTCTCATCATCATGAAAAAACGGACTTTGCAATAATTCTCCACTCAATCTAAGTGTATGAAGTGGGTACCAACTTGACTGGGATAAACCGTCATGGTCATAATTATAAACTATTTAATGAACCAACACGTTTAAACAATCGAGGAATTATGCATTCCTTCAGAATTTTAATCTAAATTTTGTTTTGCAAGAACAATCAAACTCAAGAAAATAGCTGAAGAAAGTAATAGGTTCACAAAAAAGAAAGAAATAAACCGAAAGAAAAACATGGTCCTTACAGAAGCCAGATACATACATAGTCTACTTTAAGATACGAAAGGTCTACCTAACCTTCAGCTCGGGACTTCTCATCTTTCCTCGTGGCACGAGCAAATTACGAACAATACTTATTAGGTCTATCTTAAAAAAGAATTTCACTGTCCTACGAAAGCGGTCAGCAGCATTCCTTTTATGCAATCGACGTATGGCAACTCTGGATACCCATATTTCGAGGCGAAAGCTGTACATCCGATTGCTGAACTGTAACAAAATAATAAACCGTTCCGATAACCTTTCAAGCTTATTTTGTTCACTAACTTTTACAACTCCCCATCAAATTTTTTTCGTTAAATTGAAATTAAGTTTTCAGCTTTTATAAATGGGAAGGAAATCCAAGCTCATTACGTTTAATGATTAATTGTGAATACTTTTCTCTCATTTTTGTTCAAAGTTTTCCTTATTCCTGTTTTTATCAATTTCCCATGTTTCAAAATTACCTAAACATCAGTTTACGCTCTTACATTTACACCGGCAAGATGCTAGATCAAGCCAAGAACCTCTTTATCAATCGGGCGTGTATATCGGCGCCGCCAAGGAGTCACGAAGACAGTTAAATTCGTTCACGAGATAAAACGATCCGCTAACTCCAAGCATGAACTCAAGAACGGGAAAAATGAACGTAGCTCTAAGAAGCAGGTAAGAAACACACTGAGAGATCCATTTGTTTGAGAATGATGTGTAAGATGAATTAAGCCAGGTTATTATAACCCCCAAATTCACATATGTCATGTACCGAGTTTTCATGAGCCCAAGCGAAGGGTCTCGGCTTTTACGGAAAAATCATCGTTGCCATGATTGTGTACTAGAACACCCCATCAAACATCCCGCGCCAATGACAGAAAATGTAGAACTTGCATTCAATTTTATTCTCGCAGCAACCCTTACAATTTCCCACATTAGTCGTAACCAATTAATATCAACGTTCCATTATGACAGACCAAACGCAATGAAATCTAATCTGCGTATTGACGTGCTCACTAGGAATCTTTGAACAGTTGGTACAGCTCGATTAGAAATGTTGAGGTGTTATCACTAATCTGCCGAAAGCGATATCTCCGCTAAATTTAGATATCATATCAGGTAATAATCATGCTATATAAATCTTCCTTCCGCAAGCCTTTCCCCGCCTAAGTCGTGGATAGGAAGACTTGTATTGCTTCTTGACTAAATGTTAGTTCAAGTCAGTAGCGCAGCCAAGGGAGGGTGGGGGACATGTCCCCCTCCCCCCGAAATGTTGAGCTGGAGGCCAGTTTCAGTCGCTATTTCATGTAAAAGAATAATAAGATTGCTGATAATTATTGTCTGAACCCCCGAAATTACTTCTCTGGGATCTTGGCCTTCCCGGAATTTTCGGCTGGCTGCGCCACTGGTTTAAGCCTCCCTATCATCAACAAAGGCGATCCTAAGCGATAAAGGCCCCATTTAGTATGAAGATAAGGAAACGCGGAATCTATGCACAGTGTGCATAAAAACAGTGAGTTCAGAAAGAAGTTCATGAAACAAGATAAACGTTGAAGAAACTACGCGTTTGCTTATGACGCAGCACCAGCACTCGAGTCCAGCCAACTTCTGGGTCAGGACACTATTTCATATGCTGATGCAGAAAGGCTAAGCGATTTTTATTTAATCACTGGGCCCATTTAATGCAGCATACCGACATGTCTGCGAACTATGCTGTTCTCGGTAAAAATTTATGGTCAAAATCCGTGGATTGCTCACAAGTTTGACCGCTTAGCTACGTCAATTACCTGCCACAGTCTGTACAATAAAGTGTTGAAGTTGGCGCAGCTTGCTACGATGATGAAAGAAAAGATTGGTATCTAAATTGTACACTAAGGTGAAGTGATAATGAAGAATACATAGCCAAGGTGACCAAACAAGAGTTCTTGTTTCTTGATGTACACCGACGAGCAGACACGATCAGCAACCGCTTTATTGGTAGGATCCCTACATCATTGCATGACTGCCGTACCTTAAATTTCGTGATTTTTCAGTAGCATTTAAAGTATCTAAGTCATATAACTTTAATAATTTTTCGCATATCAACAAACTTATCGTGTTTAGGTAAATAGGGCTTCACTTGATTAATAAATAAAACAGACGCAGAATTAATTTAACATTCTCAATACAAACATTGTCATTCTATACTTGACAGTTTTAAGTTTTTAGTCATGCAATGATGCAGCGTTATCTTCGAGATACGCTGAAGGACAACCCTACAACAGCACATCTTCCTCGAGAGAAATTAGCCAATTTCAGGGGTTCTATACCTCTCTTAAAACCCACATATTCTCTGCACACCTGCACGCCGTACTATGCCTTCCTCTCACTCTATCAACCTTCAGTCAATCTCAGACAAACGCGTTCAGCTTCCTAGAAAAGAACTCGTACAACCAGACGTAGCTCGTGTATTCTTTTGGCAATCTAAGCCGCCATTCTCACCGTCGGTGACACCTAGCGTAGACTTGTCTGTTGTGCTAGTATAGTAGTTAGTTCAAGGCTTCATTTGCATTGTAATATTTACACAGAAGAAAGAGAAAGAAGCATCAAGCTGAACCGAGGAAAGTGTATTATCTGCGTACAAGAAGTTCCCACTTAGGATACCCTGCACTAGATAGATTAGATTATAGATTATAAGTTAGTTGAAGCCTCCCTAACCGCAACAAAAAAGAGAGTATCGAAGAGAGGAAGGCACCATTTAGTATGGATATTAGGAAATGTGGAATCTATGCAGAAGGGGCATAGAAACAGTAAGTTAGGAAAGAAGTTCATGAAACAAGAAAAAAGTTGAAGAAGAAAGTAGTAGGTGCTGAAAAACAGGACAGCAGTGAACCGAAAAAGGTGGTCCTTAACTTAGCAAAAAAATTATTTTATTTCAACAAAAAGAAGGCCTACCTATCTCTCAGAGATAGGTAGGCTTATCGCCCTTACATTTTTCCCCTGGGAGCGCTAATTCCCATAGATACACTAGTTGTATCCCCCGGAGGGGATACCCTGCGCTAACGAACAAGTTAGGAAGGAAGAGGAGATCGCAAAGAATGCATGAAAACTGATAGAAACAGAGTGGGTATGAAATATAGAAGTCACGGAGACCCATCTATAGCAGAGCTAACCTAACAGTACCTCTTTAAGGTGCAATCCCCTACAAGATGGGATAGACCAACCTTAATGACCAAAATCTCTCGTATGTCATGAGAGTCGTACACATTCCTTCATTTGTATGATACACCAAGACATTTAAAATATTTCACTATCTCCACGTTGCGTTTCATTCATTCTATGAATTTTAAATGTCTTGGTGTATCATACAAATGAAGGAATGTGTACGACTCTCATGACATATACGAGAGATTTTGGTCATTAAGGTTGGTCTATCCCATCTTGTAGGGGATTGCACCTTGAAGAGGTACTGTTAGGATATATTCATAGAATGAATGAAACGCAACGTGGAGATAGTGAAATATTTTAAATGTCTTGGTGTAAAAAATTCAAGCAGCACAACTAGATGTCAATTAAAGCCTCCTCAACCGCAACGAAGGCGTTCCAAAGAGAGGAAGGCACCAGTAAGTATGGACTGGAGGAAACGTAGAATCTATACACTAAACTCATGGAAACAATAAATTGAAAAAGGAGTTTATGAAAGAAGATAAAAATTGAAGGAAGTAGTAGGTGTTGAAAAACAGGACAGCAGTGAACCGAAAAAAAGGGCTGTAACAAAACAAAAACCTATTTAATTTCAACAATAGGAAGGCCTAGTTAGTCTTTAGCTTGAGACCTCATATTCCCTCTAGGAGTGCTAATGATACGCTAGTTGTATCCCCCTAAGGGGTTATGCGTATATTAAAACTTACCATATATACTGCATTCAGTTCGATGTTTAATTTTATTATCTCAAAATTCTTAAAGTCTTGGATAAGCAATTATCACAAATGGATGAAGAGTAATTTTGATGGCCTCTCAAAAAAAAAAAAAAAAAGGTAACCCGAGTAATGGAGTAAAAATTACCATGCATAACGAAGACTATGATGCTCACACTTCTTCCGTAATTCGTTTCTTTTAAAAAGAGTTCGAAGGATGGAAGCAAGCAAGATTGAATCACAAATGAAGGGAAACCAAGACGGTGTGAAATAACAATTTACTTCATCAAAACGTTAACGCATCCCGTTGTGCACAGAAAAAATAAAATCAAGAAACGAAGTCGGCGGGCAAATGTTCAAAAAGCATACAGACTTGCACGAGTATAGCAGCTCGGGAACGCGAGCAGCGCCATCCTGAAGCACACGACACTTAGCAAAATGTACACAACTATTTAAAACTAAAGGCAACATGTGTTAACCCTCTCTTTCCATGAATTAATTTAGTTGAACTTCAACATCAATGAACAAGACATGGTACGAAAAGCGGTACGTACAGGGTGGGCCAGAAGTAACTGACGTTTTTAATTTGCTAGCTGAGTAGATAGGATACCCAAATAAACCATAAAAATGTTGCTCTTTGAAATGAAACAATGTTTCCCTTTTATTGCTAAACTTTAAAAAGGTCAGTTACTTCTGGCCCACCATGTAAAAGACAGTACAAATTAATTTCACATTTAATAAAGATAGAACACGAAATGAATGAAATTTTAACGAGTTTGGATTGAGCCGGATGTATTTGTTAACATAATGAGAGGGTTTATTTCATTATTCTTTTGCAAATTCAAGTTCACACTCAAGGATAAGCATGCAAACTGTTTGAACTCCATATTGTGAAGTATACACTAGCATTTTAACAATGTTATGAGCTCCCTGACGTAGAATCTGAATGTGTGATAGTTTAAAAATTTAAACCGTCAAGATTTCAATAAGAATGCGCCACGAATGACTCGTTTGAAGGGAGATAATTCTACCCCAGTGTCTACTCCGTAGCGCATGAGTTGCACGATATGGAGCAGATTAAATGTCTAATTTTTACTGGGACACAGCGTTGAGCGGTGGCAAGCACATGCCCAGCCCATCAATCCTGAAAGTTGTTTTGATAAGTAGGTTTTTGGAAGCCAGCGCGCTCGCTTCGAACCGGACTTAAGAGACTCCAACGTCCTCGAGCTAAGTAGTAGTAGTATTAGCATCGATTTGCTAGCGCTTCAGTAATTCGTACTATTTCGCGCCGTAGGTCTCACAGTTCAAAAAATACAACATTCACATCATTTCAGCAAACGAGCTAACGATAACCAATACAACAAATGTGTAAATGTTGGCTAGCCTTGACACCAGAGCATGGCGCACGTTTCCCAGTTGGTTCCTCTGACATCGGCGCAACCGAAGAATTGGCATCTGTACAGTAAGGCTCTTAAAGTTAAATATAAGGATAGCATTCAATTGTTTTGTACGTCTACCATAGTAAACATAGCTTACAGTCGAAGCCTAGTTAGTCAAAAATAAGAGCTCTTCTACATATTTCCTTCGGGTGAAGTATATTGCCCCTTGCTTTGCTAGATATTTACATTATTCATTACACCTTAAAATTTCTGAACATGGGATTAGTCCCTACATTTAAAACCTTCAACATATGAAGTGTTAAGGACATGGCTTATAAGCTACAGGCAACGTAAGCAGCCGTTCGATGCAAGGGATGAGCATTGGTCAACCTACAGTTCAGGACTCGGCAGCCTTTGACCTGATATTCAAATGACTGGTCACTGTTAGCTATCAGAGTAACTTCCTCTGGCTCACTTGGCTACTCTACGTGTTGTTTCTTTCTAGTCAAAATCCCCAGTTTTGAAGTTTTTCTGTCCATTCAAATATGAGGATTTGGGCAGTAAAATACAACACATATTGTAGTGAAGTACTATTGGAAGAACGTACCCGGTGAGCTGCACAGATTCGTCGCGTCACATCAGTTGATCATAAAGTCGACTTCTGACAAATCCCACAGAACAGTAAACCAATAATTATCAACCTTACTTCCTGGATTACAAAATTAACTAGTTTTTGCTGATCCTACAAAAAGAAAATCGCAAAAAAGTGAAATTTTACAACTGATGATACAATAAATTTCTGCTTCACGGCATAAGGTGAAAAAACCAAGGAGGGACGTTACATGGAGGGCTGTAACACCACGCGCGGTACAGATAATGAACAGTCACAATCTGACAAGTTAGCAGCAATTGAAATGAAGCTAACCATTTCAAATTGTAATTGTTCACGAGAATCAAGCGCCGCGCGTGATGTTACAGCCCTCCATGTAACATCCCTTCTTGGTTTCTTCACCTTATGCCGCGAAGAAGACATTTTTTTGCATCATCAGTGGGGGGATTTTACATTTTAGCGATCTTCTCTCTGGATGATCAGCGAAGTACTAGTTATTTCAGCAAACCTAATTATCATTAATGCTGAATCTAAATTAAATGCAACCCAGAGCACAATTAGCCACGCTTGGTGTACATAGCAATTTCTCCTCTGCGCATTTACAAAATTATGAATGAACATACAGGAGAAGACCTGAAAAACGATAAAAGGACTAATGATATAACAAGGACTTTACAACTTAAGCAGAGTAAATATTTTCGAAGGAAGGTAACTAGAAGAATGAAATGGACGACACTCACTCAGCGGTACATAACAATTCCCGTTTTGCATTATACTGATGCGTATGAACGCACCTGTTTGTATGTCCGCTCCTCCGAAAACCAAAGCACATCCGAAAGCACGAAACTAAAATTAATAGTACCATTAAAATTGGTGATATGAACAGTAAAAATTCTCTGCAAGTAAAATAGTCGAAAAACTGTCGATGAAGGGAGTTGAGCTGTCGACGAATTTCGCATTAAAAACGTGAGTACCTTTATTATTGAACTATATATGATGTAATTATTATTTTCCTTTGAATCTTGGGTTTTTTTATTTCCTTATTTTCCTGGCGGTGCCGACATGGCAGGCTTTGACCATGGAGGCGAAGTGCAGGGAGTTGAAGGTCTCATTTATGCAGGCGTCGAGGGGACATATGTTCACCAGCATCAGGGTCTTCGAGTTGCCTCCCAGTGACGGCTGCAGCACGTGCGTCAACTTCGGGTTGCGGTAAGGCACGTGATGTTGCTGTAATGCGATGAGTGCGTCACCAAAACGAATCAATTGACACAGCCTCAAATTAAATACTTAACATTGAATTTTTCATGCTTCACCAAAACATCTCCAACAAATAAACAGCCTCAAGTGAAAAATTTTGATTAACTTTGAATTTTTCCCATTTGAGAACGATGAAAATATTAAGCGCGCAAACTGCTTGCTTACTGTAGAAGAGAAAAATAACGTACACGCGGGTCGCGTTCCTTTGTCAAAAGGTATAATTTCTCTGCCATTTAGACCGTCATTACAAACTCAGTCTGAGTGCATGACGAGGAGCGAAAAATATCCAACGGTAACACGACCCGTAATGGGAACGGTAAGCATAAATGGGTCAAATGCACATGGGAGGCTATATGGACATGTAGTAACATAAATAGGGAAAAAAGATAAAATTACAATGGGAAGAAAAGATAGAAACCTGAATAGGAAGAAAAGATAGAAATCAAAACAGGAAGAAGACATGGAAACCACAATAGGAAGAATAAAAAGAAACTAAAATAGGAAAAATAAACTAAAATAGGAAGAAGAGATAGAAACAAAAGTAGGAAGAAGAGATAGAAACATAAATAGGAAGGAGAGATAGAAGCCAAAAGTGGAAGAAGAGATAGAAACCAACATAGGAAGAAAAGAAATAAGCCAAAATAGGAAAAAGAGATAAAAAATAAGACTAGAGTACAAAATCAGCAAAGGAATAGTAACATACAGCAGCTCTAGAGACCACCCCACCTTTTGGCCGAGCGCCATGATGACGTTGCCGAGGTTGCTAAGGCTTTTATTTATGTTTTGCGTCTCTGTGAGACGCGCACTCAGCAACCCGGACTCCTTCTGGCGCTCCGAACCCAGCCAGGTCAACCAGGTTGAGGCTCCCTGCAAATACGCAGTAACTACTAAGCAAAGTGGGAATGTTACACAAGGGTCACACTCCCTGTAAATCCATAATTTACAATAACTAATAAGCAAAGTAGGAAGGTTACTCACTGCAATCTAATGGCTAAGAGTGCTCGTCTTCTTGTGCAGAAGGTCGTCGGTTCAAAATACTCCGCATTACAGACATGATGTATTTTCCCATTGGGTAATGGGTAAAGGAAGAGAGTTAGCCCCACTCATGAATATGAAGTGGACATCTAGTCCGAGAATAACCGTCAGTGTGTCCTGATATATATTACATGGCTATAATTAAGATTATTATTATTATATAAGAAAGTTTTAGCCTTCCTTAACCACGACAAAGATGTTCCAAGAGAGGAAAGAGGAAGGCACCATTTAGTGTGGAGTTGAGGGAATGCGGAATCTATGCACAAGGTGCACAGCAACAGTAAGCTAGGAAAGAAGTTCATGAAACAAGAAAAAAAATGAAGAAGAAAGTAGTAGGTGCTGAAAAACAGGAGAGCATTGAACCGAAAAAGATGGTCCGTAACAAAACAAAAACCTATTCTATTTCAACAAAAGGAAGCCTACCTAACCTTTAGCTCAGGCCCTCACATAGTCCCCCTGGGAGCGCTAATTCCCATAGATACAATACCTGCATCCCCCTGAGGGGGCTATAATTAAGAAGAAAACCCTATTAATATTTTACGAACTTCATTAGTTTAAAATATCTTTCAAAAAGTCTTTGGATTCTAGCATAACCAGAAGAAATATTAGCACTTCAAGCCCGCTTACATTTGAGATCTGGTCTGCGATAGTTTATTGAATAGCACTTACTCACAGCACAAGAACAGCACTACACTACCATTAGCAACGCGAAGTAATGCGTTAAATTACCTCGCACCTTCCATGGGTATTTTACAACTAATTCAACACCGGATGTTGGTAGCAAACAAGAAGTTACACTATAACGCCAACCGCAATAAGTGTTAACTTCACCTAAAAATGTGGGGAACGCAAGAGTAATTTAGATTTTCAACACTCTGTTGGTGCATTTTTCTCAGCAGCGTTGTCACAAAAAAAAAATATTTTCCTCATCATGGTGATCACAAACTTCAATCCATTTAAATATGGTGAAAAACACCCACCGACGCTATCACTGGAAGCAAAAATAGAAGTGGTAACTAGCAAGTTCTAAAATTAAATATCGGCCATCAGAATGTCCTACAGCTACCTTGCAGTGAACACTAGAAAATTGTAAAATTGAGCTAAATCAACCATGTAAATTCCCTAGAACCATCCTGGACCGGGCAGAAGCAGTAGTCACCCATCACACAGAACAAAGTGTCAAGGTTTCGAGAACTGACTCGGTGCCACATTTGCCTCACAGCAGGATAACCTCCCGGTTTTGACGGACACACACATGCCACACCCACCCTGCGTGACGGTGCCCGTGTTGGCATGGGAGCCAGAGAGCACCATCCTGAAGATTGAATGCGACCTGGAACTTGCTTCGTTCCTGCTGGTGGCCGCCACCGCCCGGTGCTGCTGGGCTGTGCGCAGCAGCACGTAAATCTCACTACGCTCCCTCACGCCCACAACCTCAATGGATAAATCACATTAGTTAGATTCAAAATCCCTAACCACAACAAAGGTGTTACAAAGAGAGGAAGAATGAAGGCACCATTTTGTTTGGAGATAAAGGGACGCAGAATATATGCGTGACTTGTATCGCCACGTATGATTTCCAGGGCATAGAAACCTCAAGTTTAGATGGTTCTAAGGCCAAAATGTTTTAATGAATTGATACTATTTTAAGTTCTCTCTAACTATAACTTAGACAAACGGCCCATCATCTAGAACAGATGATGAAAACAGTAAGACGAAACATTGTGTCGTGAAATACGAATGTAAAAAAGAAATATTTCCACTTTTGCCACTCGTAACTCGGACAACTTTTTAAAATCGTTCAAAAGATGACACAAAAATATTCAGGGTGCGTACAGGCTCTGAGGTTCAAAATTCCACTACTTTTTCATGACTTTTTATGCCAACCAAATCACATTTTCACTACCTCTCTCTGCCCAAAATAATATCACACAAAGTTAAATTGCAGCACAATAAATGTATTTCAGTCATAAACTTCACAGAACATTCATCATTACTTGCAGGTCTTGTTTTCATAAATGTGTAAATGATCATCACAACACCAAACAGTCATGCTGGACAGTTCAATAGCATCTGCTATGCATTTGCCAGTGCATTAAGTTTGTCATTAATTTCCGCATTCAGCCCCTTGAGTTGTTCTTGCTTGTCTTTGGCTGATTTCCTCAATGCATTTGACTTTGCCAGTAGGCGCAAATCATTCTTGTCCTCTGCCTTCCGTGCAAAGCTGTCAGCATCCTCCACCAGCGCTTGCAGACTCTCCTCCATCCTCTTCCGTTTTGTCTTCAGGTTCTCCACTTCATCCAGTTCTCTCTTCCTCTTCTCTCCCTTCTTCTGCTTCTCTGCCTCTTCCTTCTTTTGATCCAGGTAGTGTTGATAGCGCTGTCTGCCCTGTGAAGCTGAAAAGAGGAGTTTCTTGGAAATGTCAACCTTGGAGATACCTCCTACATGTTTGATGTGGTCCATGACCACTCTCTGCGCCACGATGGTGTTCTCACCCATGTTGACTTCCATGAGCTGCTTGCTCACAGAAAAGCCCCTTTCCACTGAAGCCTGGCCATGTGACAGGACCAGTAGCATCTTCACAACCAGCCACAGTTTCTTGAGGGAGGATGTGGCCAGCTGGCTGCTCCAGAAGACATCTAGCCAATCAGTGTCTTGCTGAAAACTGTTGAAAGTGCTGATCTTCCTCTGTGCCTCATCAAAGAACTCTGAAAACTGGCTCATCACCTCATCGATGTCGCCCTGTGGTAGCCTCTTAGCATCGCTGAGCAGCTGCAGACAGTTTTTCAGCATGGACTTGGTCTTCTCTCTCTTTGTGCGATCCACAAAGACACTTGGCACCAGCCAGCCCATGTTTCGGGCCAACCCGAACTTCAAAGGTGACTTCTCAACAATCTTCTTGATGACAGCAACAAGGAAATTCTTCACATCATCCCTGAAGGAGAAAGCAAGCCTCTCATTCACTTTCTTTGCAGCCATCTGATCTTTCAAAATACTTGCAGCAACAAAGCCAGGGTCAATCTTGCTATTTTGCAGGTAGATGGTCTTGTCATTGAAGTCAAGGGCAGCATACTTAGCTGGTGTGGTCAGTTTTTCCAGCACCTCTGCTTTCACACACCTCTCCAACAGAACCTTCAAAATCTTGATGATGTCATTGCACATGAAAGGCAGGAGTGGCGCGTCTCCTTGAAACTTTTTGAGAAAGGGGTTCAAGATCTTCGCAACTGACAGGAACGCTTGCACCTTGGCCTCGAAGAGGGGGTCCAGTGAGAGTCCTTCAATTGTCTTGTACGACTTCCCTTTCGGCTGTGGAATGTTACCAGACTTGACAGCCTGGACTTTCATGACTTTCAATGACCATTTTAAAAATTCCACTGCTTTCGAGGCCTTGAATTTTATTTTCGAAATTCAACTACTTTCCATGCTTCTCCATGCCTGTACGCACCCTGAATATTAAATTAAAAGCAATATTCGATGAAGTTTTAGGTCAAGTTTTGAAGAAACAACCAAGCCTGTTCTTGAAGAAGCAACCAAGGCAGAGGCTCACTTTAAGACTGTCAAAACCGTTCAATAGAGGACATCAATACCTGAAATTAAAGAGGTTTTCATAGGATTTTAACCTTGTAGGATATAGAAGAAGAAAGCAAGCAAGAACAGATTTTTGGAATCGTTCAGAAAAAGACATTAAACCATGGAATTGCAGCCACATTCCGTGGCGTATTATTACCCTTTTCTTCAATATATATTTTCAGATAAAGTTTTGTAGAACAACGCAAGCAAGCGAGTGAGTGAGAAACAAAAAGAGGCAGCTCACTTTGAGGTTGGTGACGTGAGTGTGCGGAGATTTGGGGTCCGTGAACTTGACTTCGTAAGTCAGGTTCATGGCCTCCTCGGGTGTCGCCAACCCGGGTGGCCTCCTCGGGTGCGGCCAACTTTGATAGATTCGTTATATATTTCCAGGAAGCTCGCCTCCATCTTGAACTCCCAGCCCTGCTCGCATGACATGCCTAGTGAATATCTACTCAAATTGTCCCCTGCTCGCACGACATGCCTAGTGAAAAGCACTCAAAATTTTCTTCACATTTTTGTTCCTTATATTTTTACAGCTTACAATTTAATACATGTGACGACTATCTTCCTTCTGACGTTCTGCAATATCCAGCTAATCATTTGCAGTGCAACTTTAACCCGTTGTGAACCTTCTTAATGAGCTACATCTTTATGGGAAAATATTAATTTTGCATTAAATAAAATTACATCATGTTTGCTTTGCACTGGACTAGATAGACCAGCCGAAGGATGCATTTTATGTCTTTCCTCTCCGTTTTTGTGCAAGTATCAAACTAGACCGTCATGGTACCTATGTGTGTGTGTATCAATTGCATACATTCTGCACCATATTAAAAAAATAATGTGATTTTTTTCTAATATGAAACCCTTATAGAGCACTCATGTCTTCTTTCTTATTCACGTCCACAAATGTTCTTGTTAAGCTAGTGTAGTGCACATTATCATACCAACTCTTACGCTCTAGAGTATATTACAACAACCTCACCTACGATTTTCTGTACTTGGGAACCGTTGTATAAAAATAGTTTTCATGTTTCTGACTCAGGTAGACTGTTTCGTGCCACTATTTTTAAGACTGAAATTTCATGAAATTCACGCCGTGACAAAAGATATTTTCTCCGAGTTCCTTGATTGGGATGCTGGTTTATACCGACTGGTGTATGCTGATATTTGCGCACATGCTTACTTGTGTATGAGTGCGCATGCATGCTGTGTGCGTAGATGGGTGAATGTGTCACTACGTAATACTTCGTTTCTCTTCTTTATTGTAAAGCATTTATAAACAAGATGTGTATGCATAAATTTGTTGCACGATCACCCACATATGATAAATAAGACGCTTATCAACCAATGATCTTTTCGCTACAATATTTAATTAAACATCGCTTCGATATTCCCGTAGAAATTGTAAGCGGCAACACCTACTGAAAAAGTTGTCACGAACTTCCTTTGGTCATTATCCTATATATCAGTATATCGCACATCATTTTGTAGAACTTAGATGTATTGCGATTGCCTAGATGAATAGGTATGTATTCATGTATGTGTGCGTGTTGGACGTATGTATACGCGTAGGTATGTATGTGTATGCATATGCGTATGTATTTACATGTACATATGCACATATGTGTAACGCGTTGACAACTGACAATTTAACTGAAGATACTGGTCCTTTTTTGTTTCACTCTCAACTTGTGACAATACCTAACTCGTCGTCTCTTTATTATTGTAGAGCATCCATGTAAAAAAAACAAATTCGTTGTGTGATCATCCAATTATATTTAAATAAAACGCTCATCAACTAGTGACCGTTATGTTCAAATTGTCTAATTAGAAATACAAAACTAGTAATTTTCGTGGTCCTCATGCGTATTCATATATATATAAATGTTTTTTCTCGTGCTTCCTTGAAATGAGATTTTTGAACAATCGGCCATAACAAGCGATTGATATGTTATTTCCTGGCGTCAAGAATTGCATAGTTTTATGTCGTAAACTTTCAAAAGTTTCTCACCCCACTATGAAAATGCATCGTCCATGAAATTGTGTTCTCTTACAATTATCATTGCCAGTATTGTTGGCGTGGCCCCAAATACGGTTTTTGTTTTGTCTGTAATAACCAGCATGCATTAGCCTGAATGCATTTTGTTCTCTTCTATCTTTTCCAGTGATTCTTAATGTTAAGTATAGAGATAAGAGTTAAATGTATGTTTTTACGTGTTCATTGGTTGTTCTGTATTCATTTTGCTGTATTTTTTGTGTCTGAATTGTCTCTTAATGCACTGTCTTTCCTTTACTTTAAGTCACTCAGATTTACAGTAAAAATAGTGTAATTATTTCTTGGCAGAGCTATGTCATCACCTTATAAAACCAAGTGTTGATCTGGTGAGTGGTTCTTATTGCAGTTTGCTGTGCTTGTATATATTTTTTGTTGCTTTAGGCTAAGATTTAGTTTATGTTGAGCATGATGTCTTCTTTTGGCATATTGGTTCTTTAATTTCTTTTTTGTTGCAAGATTAAGTTTTCAGTTTGCTAGATTTCAAGACCATTTTTGTAATAAGATTCTTTTCCCGAGTTACTCCTTTGAATTTGTTGAATGATTTCATTTGAGTTCAATTTCATTTATATTCATTTCATAGTCCATTTTTTTCAGTTGCTTTGTTTCATTTTTAGTTAGTCCATTTACTTTATTCAGCATGAATACATTCTGAGCATGGTTTATTTTGTTCTGCTTCTTACTTTTCTTTGAAGTTTGATTTTGAGGAATCCAAAAGGACTGGTATGGTATATTTTCTTTTTTCTTGCATTTTTATTTTTGTTTTATTTCTGTTTTCAGGGCTTTTTTTGTTATACAGGCTTCTGATTTATCTTCACTGTTTCTGAGCCCTGTCACTTGTTGTTGCATGTACCATCATCTGTTCCACAATAAACTATCATTTGTCTAAACCAGTTTCATTACTCCCTCACTATGTGGTTCACAAACAGCTACGTGTAACGATGGGTAAACGTTAGTACCCCTAGTACCCCATCCTCTTACAGTATCATCAAATGTAGATTAAACAAGATTATGAGTACCTTACCCTCAATCATTTCTTTCTGACTAGTTACATGGGTATTACAATACTCGTGTGTGTGTATCATCCAAGTGTATTAGCTTTGAGATATTTCAAAAACCAATGATGGTACTTCTGTACCATCAATATTGGAAATAAACTGTTTTTCTTCTTTTTTCTTAACTTTCTTGAATTTACCTACCCCTTGCCAAATTACTACCCCAAGATAATTTTTTGAGGAATTATCCGTGATCAAATATTTTGTACTGTAGAAATTGCACGTGTTGAGTTGCTTAGCTAACTTTCTTGCATATTGTCAAGGCTCATTCAACAGGCCTAGCTATTCAAGTTTAAACAATTTGAACAATTTATTTACTACAGGTGATACAGAGATAGAATGTTTCTTAAGTCTAGAACAATGGTCAAATTTGAGTATAGCTACCTGTGGGCCCGAAAAAGTTCAGTGACTTCTAGGGCATCCTACCATCAACGTCAGTCTAAGGAGTACAATAATGTTTAACATAATTCACTTCAACTAGAGATGCATTAGACTGATCAATGAGATAATTCACTCAAAATTAGATGCTTCATTTTACAATATATTTCATATGGACTAGATTTAACAGTGTATTTGACAAACGATTACAGAACAGACTGAAGATCGGCGAAATTAACCATGGCAAATTACATTATTAGGATCAATTATGTAGGGGACAAGGTTTGACTTTGTGATCTTACACGATTAGTAATCTGATAGGAAGTGAGACTCAAGATTTCTTTTGAATACCTTATAAGAATTAATTTCACGGATGTCCGCAGGTATTGAGTTCCAAGTTTTAGTTCCAACAAAGAGGATACTGTGTTGTGACAGAGCCTCTGAGTAATAAGGAAGCATGAATTTACTTCTATTTCGGGTTAAATGGTCGTGATGACCAGTTTGCACAGTTAATAATTGTTTTAGGCTATTGTCGCCATCATTTGTTTAATGTTTTGTAAATGAAATTGCAAATGGAGATTTTGTAGATATCTGAAAGCTCAAGTATTCGTAAATTTTTGAATGAATCATTTGCGTGAGCATTATATTCTAGATTCTTTGCCGCTGTGATGGCTCTTATTTGCAGGGTAAAAATTTTGTTGGTTTTGTTTTAATCAGTTCCGTGCCATGCTTCTATTCCGTATTGCAAGTATGGTGAAATGAGCGTTCGGTAGAGCATTTGTAAGGCTGTTTCAGGCAGGAAATTTTCAACTTTATTTAGGATTCCGATAGATTTTGATAATTTAGCACTAATATGTGCGATGTGCTCTTTGAAGGTTAGATGTTTGTCTATTATAATGCCAAGGAATTTACTTGAGTTGGTTTCTTCGATTTCACCTTTGCCAATTTTAATGCGTGGGAGATATATTTTTCTCGTATGTGAATGTAATATATTTTGTTTCATCGATATAAAGGCTTATTTTATTAGCTGTAAGCCACAATGAAACCTTACGAAGTTCATTATTTATACGCTCCGCCATCCTAGCGGGATTTTGGTTTGGAAGGACCGCAGAAAGGGTACTGTCATCGGCAAAAAGTATGAATTTGAAGAATGATATAGATTTCATGATATCATTGATAAAAATTAGAAATAGGGGAGGCCCAAGGACAGATCCTTGTGGAACTCCATAGCTAATTGTCTGTGGATTTGATTTTGCGTCGTCAATGATAACGTATTGTTTCCGATTTGCTAAGTATGATCTGAACCAATCATGAGCAGCCCCTCGAATGCCATATCAGTGTAGTTTCGGTAGTAATACGTTATGGTCCACACAATCGAATGCTTTTCGAAAGTCAAGAAATACGGAGAAAACAAGCTATCCTTCATCTATATTAGAATAAAGGTATTGCAAATGATTTAATACAGCTTGTGTCGTAGATTTCTTAGAATGAAAACCGTATTGTTTGTCGTAGAGGAAAGATTTTTGTTCAAAATACGAATAAACTTTTTTATACACAATTTTCTTGAATATTTTGCTAATAATTGGTAGTACAGAGATAGGTCTATCATTATTAATGCATTTTTCATCACCATTTTTAAAAATAGGGTTCAATCTCGCAATTTTGAAAGAGTTGGGGAAGATACCTTGAGAAAGGGATTGGTTGATAATATAAGATATGCACGGTGATATTATATCAGCTATAGCCTTAAGAACTTTAGCCGAAAATTTTTTCAATCCACTTGATTTATTTTTCAAGTTGTTTATGCACGTAATTACATCGTAGGGATTAGTTGGCGTGGAAAAGAAAGAGTTAGGTTCACGGACATGGTCCATGTATTGCAAGTGGTCTGTGGGTTCACTGAAGACACTATCGGCTATATTTTTTCCTATGTTTACGAAAAAGTTGTTTAACACAGTTGCAATATCTTTTTTCTCGTGGTTTTTACATTTTCGTGAACGACGGACTCAATTGTTTTCGTAGTATTATTATTCGGTTTATAGCTTGAATTAAGCTGGCGCCAAGTTTTTTTTTAATATTAGTTTTGTACACAGTAAATTTGCGTGTGAAGTAATTTTGTTTTGAGGTTCGTATTTGATTTGTCACACGATTCCTGAATGTTATACGTTACTTTGGATATTCGCCCTTCGTATAGTAAGGCTAGGTACGCTTGACGTTTCTTTATATTGATCATGATGTCTTCAGTAATCTAGGGCTTTTGTCTATTTTTTGGCGTAATTGTGCGGGTGATTATTGGACAACACTGGTTATATGCGGTCGTTATAATTTCAGTTAAATTTAGTGCTTCATCAATGTTAATCGCATTATTGTCCCGTTCATAGATGTCTAATGATGGCATTAGTTCTTCTAGAACAGTTCGCATTGTTCCCAAGTTGTATTCGTTTACACAACGAAATGAATAAGTACCAGCCTGTGGGCTGGTACAAGGACTATAGACATTTTTCTTGATGAGAAACACCGGGAAATGGTCAGATAAGTCAGAAATTATTATTCCGGTAAGAAAATCAGTCGGATCTAACATAAAAATATTATCGAGTAACGTAGCCGATTCAGAAGCAACACGTATAGGTTTCGTGATGATTGGAAGGATTCTTAGGAAGGAGTTAGACTGAAAAGTATTTATGAAGTTTGAGATTTGCTCGCAGCTATCATATTGTAGAAGATCGTAGTTGAAATCCCCGCAGATTATTATGTCATTATATAGAGACTTGTTGAACTGAGATATTATGCTTTGAAGCTCGTTCAGGAGAGACGTTACAAGCTGTTTGGGGCCTATATACTGTCCCAAGTATTTCAAATTTACTGTATTATTTATCATTTTTCGCTAGTTCTTTAAATAAAGTCTCAATATGTTCACGATTAATAGTTGCACTTAAAATGATTCTCGAAGATTTGTGTTTAGATATGTAAGTACTGATGCCACCACCACGTTTGTTACTTCGGAGTGAATGATGGCTATAATAGTTTTGAATTTGAATCACGTCTTTAGATGAGTCATCTAGCTAACTTTCGGTGAAACTGAGAACATCAAAATTGCTGCTAAGCTCAGTGATAGTACAAGATATTTCATCTATTTTCGGATAAATGGAACTACAGTTCCAACATAATAGAGAAAAATCGCTACAGGTCTTTCTCATCGATTCATTGAATTTTTTAATATTTAGGTATTTACAGTTTCCAGTTTCATTTAGGTTTGGATGCAGTCTATTCAAATGATTGAGATCTGGATCAATATTGTCGAATATATCAACATGGTCAGTCATTAGAATTAAGAAACAGTAAGTAAATCATTATTATTATTATTATATAAGAAAGTTTTAGCCTCCCTTAACCACGACAAAGATGTTCCAAGAGAGGAAAGAGGAAGGCACCATTTAGTATGGAGTTGAGGGAACGCGGCATCTATGCACAAGGTGCATAGAAACAGTAAGCTAGGAAAGAAGTTCATGAAATTAGAAAAAAGTTGAAGAAGAAAGTAGTAGGTGCTGAAAAACAGGACAGCAGTGAACCGAAAAAAGATGGTCTGTACCAAAACAAAAACCTATTTTATTACAACAAAAAGGAAGCCTACCTAACCTTTAGCTCGGGCCCTCACATGGTTCCCCTGGGAGCGCTAATTCCCATAGATACAATAGTTGTATCCCCCTGAGGGGAACAGTAAGTAAAATGTGACGTAAAAATAAAAAATGATACAAACTACAGGATCAAGGTAAAAATAAGGACATTCCTACTTATAATTAAATTGAAAAAAAAGAAACTAAAACACACAGAGATTATTAGTCTAAATTGTCTAAAGCCTAGTATGATTTCATAATGAGAGCGCAAAATCAGTCCATGAGCAGGAACATTAGGGATCATAAATGGCAAATAATGTAGTTACAAGGCTGTCATACCAGTGGTATCCGCATATAACACATAAGATGTAGCAAGGACGAAATGGATTAAAACGAAGTGACAGCGAAGTCATTTACGGAATTTAAAAATCTTGACTATCTAAATTGTTTTCAGATTTAGAAACATATGTAGTAATACATGAGTTAAGTCTGAGCAGCAAGTTCGGTATGAGCATTCGATAAAAAAGAAAAGAAATTGGTAAACAATTTAGTATGCAGCGAAACACAGCTGCAAGGTCGAGGTGGATGCCTTGAAGAGGTAAAGGTAATTCAATCAAAAATCAAGAAGAAAACATGTGGACAGATATCAAAATAATATTAAACTCAATACGTCAGTCCAAAAAAATACTAATTACGAATAATTTCCTCTGAGGACTTTCCGACATGTTGCAACAAGTACTTGTCTAGTTCTTCAGGCGTATTGATGGTTGGAGAAGTTGGGATGCTCAAGTGTCTTCCTCCCAGTTCCATAGTTTAGTGCGGTTGAAATAACGCACACAAATAAAAATCAATGCAATACGTGTATGAGAAGTGCACACACACTATAAACGTAGTTGCTGTGCAACCTAATAATGGGTTTGCCTTTTTTATAAATAGACAATTGAAATGCACAAGTATAAGATTAAATGTCTATTTATCCCTACTTACTTGCTACCACCTACCCAGTCACATCGTCAGTAAGCACGTTTTCAGACAGGCTACATGACTATTGACTTTTTTACAGTCGTTTGTTTCTTCAACGCAGCATGGGCGCAGAGATATTATGTTACAAATAATTTACTACAACTCACTAGTAAGCCAACACTATCAAGTTAAGAGGTGTATCTGCATTTTTATTGACATGATTTTCATTTTTCTCCTATTTTTAACTAGTTTTTCAACCCCCTTCCATCATAACATATGTAATCATTCTCATCATGAATGTCACGAAACAATGCTGGTTAAGCACGTAACGTAGGAGGACTTGCAACCTCCGTAAAATAAATAAAATGTACACCTTTCTGCTCGCCAGCTACCCACATAATTAGTCATGGAGAATAATGGTCATCAAAGATTAGCACATTTATTTTGAGTGAACACATGGAGCTGACACAGGGAAATTATGTTATCGCAACACTCATATCCGCACCAGAGCCCTCAGGCAAGATGCTAATGATTTGCGACATGGCACTTTAAAAATTTAGACACACGAAATGAATATTCTAGTCAGTTCACACATAAATGCATGGTCACGTCAAACATGGGTTAGAACCTCGACTATTAAACACCACGGGCTGCCTAATTCATATTACACACAGCGCGCCAAATGGATTTGCACTGTTCAGCGTGCTTGCGTTGTTGCCAACCTCGGCTATCAAGCATCCCCTGCTGCCTAACTCATATCACACACTGCGCGCCAAAATGGATTTGCACTGTTCAGCGTGCTTGCGTTGTTGCCAACCTCGGCTATCAAGCATCCTTGGGAAAAATTTTACTGCTGAATATCGGGCCGACGTGGAAACGCTGCGAGGTTAAAGAACGCCCAGCATCAGCTCCTGCATCACGGTTGTGTGGAGCCACCGGCCGCGACACTACGCCTGCCGCGTTGGCCAGTTCCCCAACCTCCCCTGCGAACAATGTGCATCATGATTATATAGCTCTATTTGAGTCTTTGTTCCCTGCAGTGTGCCTACTTCACATTGTATTAATTGAACTAATGCTTTACTCCCCTTTAATTCTCACAATCAATCATAATTTATTTCCCTCTGAAATCAATCCGGATGAGCATTTTGCCCCGCTTCACAAAACAAATCACTAAGTACTTTGTTACATAAAAACATAAAGCCTGCACTTCAATAATAAATGCCGTCTCAACACAATTCCCCGTTGAAAAATTATCATTTTACCCTCATACAAAAAGTTAAACTCAAGGCATCCTGTTTGAGATAATAAATGTAATCAACAATGCAAATGACTATACTTGGCAAAATCACTGCGTCCAGAAGTTAGACGTACTACGTTTCGATGACTCCACATGAACTATCACTAAATTAAACCACGTATTCTCACCTTCCCTCTGGCCGTCAGAAAACCTACATCTTGTCACTGCACCGGTAAAATAGGCCGGTCCCCGCGCTTGCTCTGCTTAAATACCCCCGCCGCACAATGGACGCTCATTGTAGCTGGTGCGGGCTACCCGCCTAAATTGTTAGTGACGTGGCATCGCGCGATTGGTGCTTCTAACGCGTCACATCTGACGTGTCCCCTGCGTCAAGCTGAACGTGACGTATCCTCTCGTGATAGGCTACCCTCAAGCGTCACCTCACCCCTTCGAAGTTCCCCTTCGCATCTGCGGCGCTGGCTCCCACGCTTCGGCTTAACGGTCTACATTCCTCAGCGTCACGGGATTTAGCCCAAAAATAAAATGTGCCATGAACATATCACCTAATGTTTTACGTGATTTTTATTTTTTTTTTTAAATGTGTATGCCTAATATAACTTTATCACGA
The DNA here is from genome assembly GCA_030386875.1 of Morinoia aosen. Taxonomy (NCBI): domain Eukaryota; kingdom Metazoa; phylum Arthropoda; class Malacostraca; order Amphipoda; family Talitridae; genus Morinoia; species Morinoia aosen. The sequence goes on from CM059564.1 coordinate 51,432,871, forward strand.
CATGAATATCCACCCCCCTTCCCGCCCCGCTCCCCATAAAAACTAAGATTTCGTCCACGATTCATTAACTTTTCCAGCGCACTTTTTTCATGACCAGATGTGATAGGCCACAAACGCAAATATATTCTAGTGAAAGAGCAGTCCTGTTTCAAAGTACCAGTTTTCAAAACTCAGCTACACTGAAATTGCTAATTTTTCAGAAGAGATGAAACTTCTTTTCAACACTTCACTTGCCTTCTTACGATAAGCCATCTATCAAATGGAATTCCGAAGGTCACACACACGCATATACCACATAACTCAATGCTCTAACCACAATTCTATAAAAAATACCTCAGTATTAATACATCACTCTCGCAGTAAAACATTAAATTAGATGTTAGTGTAAGCCCACACAACTAAAGCTAAGAAATTACAAGAGATGAAGGAACCATTTGGCTCGATATTATGAGAATCATGAATCAATGCACAAGGTGTGTCCCCAAACCCTATGCATAGAAAGAGCAAAATTGAAAGAAGTCTATGAAACAAGTTAAAAGTCAAAGAAAAAAAGTAAAAAGGTGTTGATATTGAAAGACAGCAATGACCCAAAAAAATTCCATAACTGATAAAAAAAAAAATACTTAATTTCAACACTAGGAAGTCCTACCTAATTTTCAGCTCCAGAATTCATTTCTGACGACGGACGGCGCAAATTTCAATACATAAAATAGTTCTATTCCCCTGAGGAATCCCTCATCACAAAAAATCTCGTTTTAAGCCTCTGCTTGGAAATTCCGTCTACATGCATTCCATTATATGTTCTGTTTCGTGATATATCAGAGCTCTGACTTACTAGAACAGCCATTCTCAACCTTTTTTACATCATTGCCCAGCTCGGCTTAGTGAATTGTTCTGCTCCCATACAAAACACACACACACTTTCTTCAATTCTCTCATTTTACAAACCTAAATTAAATTGAATGATTAGTTAAATTCTCAGGTGCTTCAATTTTTTACCCCCAAGGGTAAATTTACCCCTGGTTGAGAACCTCTACACTAGAAAATGTTTCAGAGCTGTGACTATACAATGCTACCCCCGTTACCTGGTCAGCCAGTCTCGAGACCTCCCCGAGGATGTGGTCCACAGTCCTGGGGATGATCCCTGCCGTTTCTCCTTCTCCGCCCTCCATAGTGTGCGTCTTTCCTGAGCCTGTTTGCCCGTAGGCAAACACGCACACGTTAAAGCCGTCCACCGCGGACTGGATCAGCTGCTTGACCTCCTCGAAAACCTGCACCAGATTACATTCGATGTTAGTTTAAGAAGAGGAAGGCACCATTTAGTATGGAGGTAGATTAGATTAGATGTTAGCTTAAGCCTCACTAAATGCTAAAAAAATGCGTCCCATAGAGAGGAAGAACGAAGGCACCATTTAGTATAGAGATAAGGAAACGCAGAATCTACGCAGAAGGTTCTGTTCTGTCAACTGTTCTCCCCCAAATTACAAACTCCTCTGAATGGTGAGAAATGTTCTCCCCCATATTGTAAACTATGAACGGTGAAAAAATGTTCTCCCCATATTGTAAGGTCCTGAGAACGCTCAGAAAATGTTTACAATATGGACGCTGAGAAAATGAAAGTACCCAGTTATCGGGCAGCAGCTTAGACATTCATTGAACGCAAAGCATTCTTATTCTTAAAGCGCAATGCTTCAGAATGTAATCAAGCCGGTAAGATGGGTTTTCTAGTCTGGTTCTTCCAACCTAACCAAACGAACCGTAGCAACCAAGGAAATGTAGAGTCCCTGCTAAGTTACCAGTCTGTCCACTAAGTGAATGCAAAATAATGCAAATAGTTGACTTTATCATAGAACATTAGGCAACTCACGTCCACTTGAGAGTCCTTGGAACCGAATACGCGATCGAACGTGAACTGAGTTCCATTATTTCCGCGCGGGCGTGGCCCTGTCATGGAGCTGCTCTCCGCACCTGCTCAAAATAATTATATAAATACACAAATAAATAAACAAATAAAGAGAGAACTAAGTAGAACTTTTGAATACTTGAAAGAAAAAACATAGATAAGTATACAAATAATAACATAAATAAATAAGCAAATGAATAAATGAAAAATAAATAGAACAATTGAATACTTTTTTTACCACACGCTCTCGTAAGGGAAACACAATTTAAACACAATTTATTTACCACAGGTGATGATAGAGAGGTAGAATTTTTCTCAAGTCTTGTACAATGGCCAAATTTGAGTATAGCTACCTGTGGGCCCGAACAAGTTCAGCGATTTCTAGGGCATCCTACCCTCACGTTATTCTAGGGTGTACAAAAATGTTTACCCTAGTTTCACATTAGACTGATCATTGAGATGATTAACTCGATAATTTATGCTGTATTTTACAATATAGGTCAAATCGGCTATATTTAACAATAAGTTTGATAAAACGATTCAAGAGCAGACAGAAGATTGGTTATGGTACCCAAGGCAAGTTACATTATGACATCATTAGTTACATGTAGGAGGCAAGATTTTGACACGGTGATCTTCCACGACTAGTATCCTGATAGAAAGTGAGACTCAATATGTCTTTTGAATACTTTGTATGAATTACACTCACGGATCTCTGCAGGTATAGAATAGAGTTCCAAGTTTTGGTTCCAACGAAGAGGATACTGTGTTGCGACCGGGCCTTTGAATAATAAGGAAGCATGAATTTACTTCTATTTTGGGTTAAATGGTCGTGATGACCAGTTTGGGCAGTCAATAATTGTCTTGAGCTATTGTCACCATCATTTCTTAATGTTTTGAAATGAAATTACATTTGGAGATTTTGTAGAGATCCGAAAGTTCAAGTATTTTAAAATTTTTGAAAGAATCATTTGTGTGAGCATTATATTCTAGGTTCTTTACTGCTCTGACAGCTCTTTTCTGCAGAGTAAAAATTTGATTGGTTTTATTTTTATCAGTTCCGTGCCATGCTTCTATTCTGTATTGCAAGTATGGAGAAATGAGCGTTCGGTAGAGCATTTGTAAAGCTGTTTCAGGCAGAAAATTTTTAACTTTATTCAGGATTCCGATAGATTTTGATAATTCAGAACTAATATGAGTGATGTGCTCTTTGTAGGTCAGATGTTTATCTAGTATGATGCCCAGAAACTTACATGAGTTGGTTTCTTCAATTTCACCTTCGCCAATTTTAATGCATGGGAGAGATACATCTTTCTTGTATGAGAATGTAATATAATTTGTTTTATCAATATTAAGGCTTATTTTATTAGCTTTGAGCCACGATGAAGATTATAAGTTAGTTTAAGCCTCCCAAACCGCATCAAAAATAGAGCGTTTTGAAGAGAGGAAGGAGGAAGGCACCATTTAGTATGGAGATAAGAAAATGAGGAATCTATGCAGAAAGGGCATAGAAACAGTAAGATGGGAAAGAAGTTCATGAAATAAGATAAAAGTTGAAGAAGAAAGTCAGAGGTGCTGAAAAACAGGACAGTAGTGAACCAAAAAAAGGTGGTCCTTAACATAACAAAAAACATTTTATTTCAACAAAATGAAGGCCTACCTAACTCTCAGCGCGGGCCCTCACATTTTTCCCCTGGGAGCGCTAATTCCCATAGATACAATAGTTGTATCCCCCTGAGGGGTGAGCCACGATGAAACCTTGTGAAGTTCAGTATTTATACTCTCCACAATCATACCAGGATTTTGGTTCGGAAGGACCGCAGAAAGCGTACTGTCATCGGCAAAATGTATGAATTTGAAGAATGATGTAGATTTTACAATATCATTGATAAAAATCAGAAACATGAGAGGCCCAAGAACAGATCCTTGTGGAACTCCATGGCTAATTGTATGTGGGTCTGATTTTGTGTCATCAATGACAACGTATTGCTTGAGATTTGTTAGGTATGACCTGAACCAATCATGGGCAATCCCTCGAATGCCATAACAATGTAGTTTCGATAGTATTTTATGGTCCACACAATCAAATGCTTTTCGAAGGTCAAGAAATACAGAGAAGACAGGCTTTCCTTCATCTATATTAGAATAGAGGAATTGTAAATTATTTATTATAGCCTGTGTTGTTGATTTTTTCGAGCGAAAGCCGTATTGTTTATCGTAAAGAAATAATTTTTGTTCAAAATAAGAGTACACTTTTTTATACACAATCTTTTCGAATAGTTTGCTAATAATTGGTAGTACGGAGATAAGTTGATAATTGTTTACACAGGTTTTTTCACCACTTTTAAAGATAGGGGTTACTCAAGCAACTTTGAGGGAGTTTGGGAAAGTACCTAGTAAGAGAGACTGGTTAATAATATTTGATATCAGCGGGGCTACAATGTCAGCAATAAATTCAAGTACTTTAGTCGGAAACGTTTGTATCCCACTCGATTTATTTTTCATGTTGTTTATGCACGTAATTGCATCGGAGGAGTTTGTAGGCATAAAGAAAAAAAAGTTGGGTTCTCGAATATGATCCATAAATTCCAGGTGATCAGTAGGTTCACTGCCATCAGCTATATTTTTCCCTACGTTTACGAAGAAGTTGTTAAAAAGATTAGCAATTTCATTCATTATCTTGAATAACATATTCAATTTTCTTTTTATCAGCATAATTTGGTTTACAGCAAGAGTTAAGGAGATGCCAAGTCTTTTTAACGTCAGTTTTGAATTGAGTAGACTTGAGCGTAAAGTAGTTATTTATTGATGTTCTTATCTGGTTTGTTACATAGTTTCTGAATCGGTTACTTGTTTCTCTAGATATTTGCCCTTTGCAAAGGAGGGCTAACGTGAACAATTCAGTGATTCAAAGAAATCATTAAAAAGAAAAGCCTCCGGTTTTGGACAAGAAGGGCCAAAACATAAATGTGCTAAGTTGAACGACGTGGGGCACGAAGTGCAGTATTCCCACAATGTCAGCTTGGAGCATGTCGATACCGCTAATTTGGATGAGAATGCCAGCTCCCCTAGCAATGACCTTGGTGATGATACCTCAGATATAGGTCAGTTTGAGCATGCAATGCTCGAAGGGGATGCAGAAGGCAACTCAAGCGAGGATGGCTTCCCTATAATGGGTGAGATTTCTAAACCAAAATGGCTCCCACCTAAAAAAGCGTACGGCTGGTACCTCAAGGTGTCTGATATTTCCTTCAAAGACGAGGAGTTGAAGAAAATACAAGAACGATTTACTCCACCAGAGGAATGTTCTTCACATTTTACTCCCCCAAAGTTGCCTGAAAGCATTTGGCAAACTTTGAAACCTACTCCAACGATGGGCTTTCAGCAGAGAGTAGTATATAAGGCACAATCATGCGTGTACTCTGCCATCATGCCTTTACTGTCTGTTCTGGAGACTGAAAAAGACGAAGACAAAAAATCTAAATTGACATCAGCCATCCAACTGCAATGTTCATCGAACTTACAACTGAATAGGTTCAGGCGTGCTCTGGTGTCCCCTCTTGTTAAAAAACCAATGCGCAATTCTTTCCTGGCGTTACCGGTAACGCATAATTCCCTTTTTGGCGAAGATGATTTCGATAAATCTACCGATAGAGTCATAAAGGAGCAGTCATCCCTTTCAAAACTTTTCGTCGTACCAAATCCAACTTTCAATCAACGACCTGCTTTCCAAAATCCTAGTAATTTTCAACGTAAAGGCCAGGCCTCTCAGACATTTCGTGGCCAACAACTTCGCCAATTCCGCGGCCGGGGTCGCTACAGGGGCAAGCGTCAATCACAATAAAACATCATCCATCGTGGTTGCAGGAAATATTCACAGGTATTTCGAAAATTGGAGTACATTAATTTCTAATAGTTTCATTTCACAGATGGTGAAAGAGGGTTACAAACTTCAGTTTTCCTCAGCTCCAGAGTTATATACAATTATTGATTCTACCCCAAAGAATTTAGAAAAATTTGCTATGCTACAATCAGAAATAAACAATTTATGCTCCATTGGGGCTATAAGCCCTATAGAAGAAAGTAAAGACCAAGTTGTTTCTCGCATTTTCATAGTCAAAAAACCGTCAGGAGACAATCGTCTCATTATTGATCTGTCCACACTCAATAATCATCTGAACAAGGTTCATTTCAGAATGGAAGATTCTTCTCTAATAAGCTCTTTAATATCACAAATGATTTTCTAGCCTCTATTGATCTATCTGAAGCCTTTTTCTCTATTTCCTTGCATCCATTGAGTAGAAGATTTGTAGTGTTTTCCTTTAATAACCAAAGATTTCGTTTTGATGCACTTCCATTTGGGTGCACTGTTTCTCCAAGAATTTTCACTAAAATATTGAGACCTGTCATTACCTTCCTCCGTAGCAGAGGATTTAAGGGGACCGTACTCCCAAAAAAAAAAATCCTAAACTATTCGACCGATCTTCATGAAACTTGGTGTAGGTATGTAAAATTGAACAAGGATTAAGATTGGACTCGTGTGTTTTTGCTTTTTTCCCCATAGAAAACGTGTTATTCAAAGAAAACGTACACATAACATATATACGTACATTTTAACCAACCCCCCTTTTGACCCACTTCCTGTGGTCTTCTGGGTGTAAAACGTCACCAATATGTCCGCTACATATATACGTACATTTTATTGAATGAAAACGAAATTCGAAGTCTCGATTTTTTGGGAGTACGGTTCCCTTAAAATCTCGGCTTATTTGGATGACTTCTTTCTTTGTGCTCCTTCAGAGTGTGAACTCTCAGAACAGATCAAGTTCACACTAAGCCTTCTCAGTTCCTTAGGCTTCCAACCAAATTTAATAAAATCTCATCTAAACCCTTTTAACTCTTTGCTTCATTTAGGTTTCCTATGGAATTCAAAGAACATGTCAGTGTCAGTACCTTCAGAGAAAGTTTTGAAAGCTAGAACTTTTGCTAATAATCTATTAGGAGAATCTTCTGTATCTCTTAGAAAGGCCTCTTCTATGCTGGGATTCCTGGTTAGTCTTTCACCAGGATTTCCCCAGGCCCCTTTACACTATCGTTCATTTCAAATGCAGATCACAAAATTGGTCTCATCTGGTAAAGTTTGGGATTCAATATTTCAATTAAACGATTACTCCCGTGCAGATCTCTCTTGGTGGAGTTCATGCCCAAATAATTTGAGTTCGCGTTCTTTACTGCCCTTTGCAGCAAACTGGTCCTTGCATACAGATGCCTCCAAGATAGGTTGGGGTGCAACTCTCTCCAACGGAGATGAAGCCTCAGGAAGATGGACTGAATCAGAAAGCAACCTTCACATTAATTTTTTAGAGCTCAAAGCTGTCCAATTTGCTATCAAATGTTTCGTATCAAAACTGATCAATTTTAAGGTAGTAATCCATTCAGACAATAGTACAGTAGTTCATTATTCAAACCATTTTGGGGGGAATCACTCCCGTAATCTCTGCTTACTTTCAATAGATATGTGAAATTTTTGTATTGAATTTAACATTGAAATAACAACCAAATTTATTCCAGGAGCTTCAAATTCTAAAGCAGATTCTTTGTCCAGAAACATGAGTCCCTCTGTTCATGAATATTCCTTGTCCCCAGAAGCATTTTCAAAATTGCTTAGCAAGGTATCATTTGTGCCAAATATTGATCTTTTTGCCACCAAACTGAATTGTAAAATGAAAAAATTTGTATCTAAAAACCACGATCCTTTGGCCTTTGCAACTGATGCATTTTCCATTCCCTGGAAAGAAAGTATTTATATGTTTCCCCCTATTCCTATGCTGAAAAAATGTATTGATAAAGTTCTCCAAGATATGACCCAATATGCTCTCTTGATTACTCCAGCTTGGCCTGGTAATCCAGTAATCCCCGCAGTTATCCCTCTCCTCATAGCTGCTCCTTATTTCATATCAGCTTATCTTCTAGGACCAACTCCAACTTGCCGCCCCTTCCATCTACTGGCTTGGAGTATGGTAAATGTTGAGGACTTGACCATGATCGATTTTCCACTTTTTGATCAAAAAAGATTGTTGATGAGACCAAAATAAACAAGTTTTCTTCAATGCACTTTCCGGCGGAAATGAGGGTCAATGTGAAGTTTCATGCAATCACGGAAATTAATAATGATATTGCAAACAATCACTAAAGGAACCCATTTAAGAACGTTTTTCAAGAACGACATTCTGCTCTCTGATGCGTTATTTTTGAGTTATTGAACTTTGAAATTGGCCGTCGCGTGCCCAAGGAAACGAGCGTAATTGAATTAAAAACGGAAGCTAACCCCCTATTACAAACGTAAAGAGGTTGGGTCGTGAGGGGTAGCCACAGTTCTTTTAGTGAAAAGTATAAATAAAGCTTCTAAACCACCCATTAGGGTGACGACCGCACAACGGCCAACTAACATGGCGACCACCATGGGCGCCGCCATTTTGGACCCGATGTCAACAAGGTTGCGGTCATCACCCTAATGGGTGGGTTAGAAGCTTTATTTATCATTTTCACTAGAAGAACTGTGCCTCCCCCTCACGACCCAACCTCTTTACGTTTGTAATAGGGGGTTAGCTTCCGTTTTTAATTAAATTACGCTCGCTTCCTTGGGCGCGCGACGGCCAACTTCAAAGTTCAATAATTCGAAAATAACGCATCAGAGAGCAGAATGTCATTCTTGTAAAACGTTCTGAAATGTGTTCCTTTAGTGATTACTGGGGTCGGCATTATTATGTTCCGTGATTGCATGAAACTTCACATTGACCGAAATGAGTATTTTAAAAGTTATGGCGTTGAATGAGTTACCGGAACTCCAGTGTGCATCACCCTATTACAAACGTAAAGAGGTTGGGTCGTGAGGGGTAGCCACAGTTCTTTCAGTTTTATAATTTTCACTAAAAGAACTGTTGCTACCCCTCACGACCCAACCTCTTTACGTTTGTAATAGGGGGTTTGCTTCTCTTCGTCGGCTTGGCTGGCGCGCGGGAACGCCTGTTTACTTTCACGTCGGACCGCGCGGTATATTTTTCCCGCCTCAAACACTGGAGTTACGGTAACTCATTTCATGACATAACTTTTAAAATACTCATTTCCGCCGGAAAGTGCATTGAAGAAAACTTGTTTATTTTGGTCTCATCAACAATCTTTATTGATCAAAAAGTGGAAAATCGATTATGGTCAAGTCCTCAACATTTACCTGGAGTATTTCCAGCAACGGTGCAAAAGTGCAGGCTTTTCAGAAAATACTTCACGGTCGCTTTTCAAGAGCATATCTCCCCAAACCCTGGCCACATATGAACGATTCTGGAAATATTTTCTCGATTGGCTTAAGAACAAAGGATATTCAACTCACCCCACTATTCCCCTAATTTGCGATTATCTTATCTCTCTCTTTGATAAAGGCTTTAAATCCCCTACAATTAATACTGCCCGTAGTGCTTTAACCCGTCGCCACGTCCTGGACTCTTAGAAGGTCGGCAAAGCTAGCACATGTTTCACATCAGCAAACCTAGGGTTGCCATATATGGTCTTAAGCGTCTCGTTGAGCGCTATTCAATATTGTTAGGTAAAATTAGGTGGGAGGAACAGGGAAGGAGAGGTATCAAGCTCAAATCTGTATGAATTCTTCTGCTCAGTCTGGAGTGTAGCTACCGGCGCTGCACAACCTCTTAGAAGGCCAGGAGTGTAGCTGAGGCATACCAGCACACACTCTGCCTCTAAGAAGGTCGCCATCATTTTTATTTTCTTATGTTTTTTGTTCCAAAAATGTGAGTCCAAATCCACAGATTTACTCCTACACAAAAAATAATACCACCATTGTATTCGGGAGGAAAAGCTCTATGCATATCAAACTCTTTACAAACAATGAAACTGCTTGATAACAGCCTACACACAAAATGAACTAAAAAATAAAAACTGTGTTTTACATATAGTGCACATAACTCCGGAACTATTGGACCTGAAAAAAAATTCACATACCACAAGATTCAGCAACTCAGAATCTATGAAAATGCATCATAAAAAAACATAAAAGTGCAATAAATAAAAAATGGCCAGTGATTTTCTGATTTCTGTTTTTTGTATTTTACCGAAATAAAAACTCGAATTTCGTAGATTTTCATTGGGGTAGCAGTATTTTGTTACCCACTGACAGAAAGAGCAACTCTCTCTCTTTACAATGAACCCCCAATGAAACTTCTAACATGATTAATGAATGTACAGTAAGTTGCACAGTTGACCCATTTTCTTCAAACCTCTTGGTAGGTCGACCATGTGGAGACGGGTTAAGTTTATTTTGTTTTGATTTAAATATTAAGGAGAATAATCAAATAAATCGGTTCTTTCAATATTTCTTTCGAGCCAGGCCTCTTAGGCCAAAACACTTTACCTTTTGGCCAGTATGCGATTATCTTATCTCTCTCTTTGATAAAGGCTTCAAATCCCCTACAATTAATACTGCCCGTAGTGCTTTAAGTTTATTTTGTTTTGATTGAAATATTAAGGAGAATAATCAAATAAATCGGATCTTTCGATATTTCTTTCGAGCCAGGCCTCTTAGGCCAAAACACTTTACCTTTTGGCCAGTAAACATCCTTTTGGATTATTTAAAAACCCTGCACCCTCCTGCTTCACTTTCCGTCAAGTTGCTTACATTAAAAACCCTTGCCCTGGTAGCTCTAACTTCATCAGACCGGGGTCAGACTCTCCACTTATTGGACAATGAGAAAGCAGATCTCTCAGAGAACGATGTATCGTTTGTGATTTATGAACCCCTTAAAACAACAAGAAGAATTTTGAAACCAAAGGTGGTGCGGTGAGTCTCAACACCATCGCTGCCAGAGCTTGATACCAGTCATTATGTTTATGCGTATATGAACAGAACTCTTTCCTTGAGATCCCAGTGCTGCTTAAAAGGGGAGCCTAAGCCTACAAGACTTTTCCTCTCTTGGTCATCAAAAAGCACAGTAACTCGACAAACTCAAGCAAGATGACTAACCCAAGTTTTGAAACTTGCGGGTATAGATACCAATCAATTCACCGCACATTCCTATTGAGGCGCCGGTTTGTCTGCTGCACATGCTCGAGGAGCCTCAATTCACCAGATTATCGCGGCGGGAGATTGGAAGAGTGTCAATACCTTTGAAAACTATTATCAGGCCCCTACTACTGACTCTTCAGTTGGCAAAATAATTTGAGGCCTGGATTCTCCCTAACTCATTGAGTAAGTACCAATAAAATGATGAAAGAACTTACTTTGATACCTAAACTCTAGTATTCCTTGTGTTCATCCTAGAATTTATACGGGTAATTTTTTTTAAATTCCTCTTCTACTAATAGAAAGCACTAGATATGATTCAATAAACATGTTTTGATTTCCAGGTGTAAAAGTGTATATATATATATATATATATATATACATAGGTCAATATTTTGCATTTTTAACTAGAAAATATAGTTATTTATAATGCAAGGTTAAAAATAATGTTATCATTTCTTCTTGTACTTACTGCTTTCGGTAAATGTTGAGGACTTGACCATAATTGATTTTCGAATTTTCGATGCCGAAATATGGTTAATGAGATCAAAAGAAACAAGTTTTCTTCAATGCACTTTCCGGTGGAAACGAGTATTTTAAAAGTTATGGCGTTAAATGAGTTACCGGAACTCCAGTGTGCATCACCCTATTACAAACGTATAGAGGTTGGGTCGTGAGGGGTAGCCACAGTTCTTTCAGTTTTATAGTTTTCACTAAAAGAACTGTTGCTACCCCTCACGACCCAACCTCTTTACGTTTGTAAATTGTAATAGGGGGTTTGCTCTTCGTCGGCTTGGTTGGCGCGCGGGAACGCCTGTTTACTTTCACGTCGGACCGCGCGGTGTATTTTTTCCCGCCTCAAACACTGGAGTTACGGTAACTCATTTAATGCCATAACTTTTAAAATACTTATTTCCACCGGAAAGTGCATTGAAGAAAACTTGTTTATTTTCGTCTCGTCAACAATCTTTATTGATCAAAGAGTGGAAAATCGATTATGGTCAAGTCCTCAACATTTACCCTGCTTTCAAATTATATTGAACAAACATGGTCAACACAACTTACAACTTTCCTGACTTACAAATTTAAAACACTGCTTGTCATTCTGTGCTCCTCTTGCAACGCAAGAGGAGAAGAATCTAACTTTCTGCTAGGTTATGACTTACCTCTGACGCAGAACGAAGATTCTTTTTCCTGGCGTTGCCAGAGACATTTCTTTCCCACCCTCCTCCCTGTCTTAAATTCGTCTCAGATTTAAGTATCGGTAAATACTAAATCTAGCCTATGTATCTTTATAGTTAAAGAAAAAAAAATAAAGATGGCTCATGGTTCGTTACCGGAACGAGGTAGACTTCCGGTGCTCTCTAAACAACAATCACATTTTTGAAAAATGTTAATTTTATATTCCAATAGGAATATTTGACGCACTCAGAAGCAACTTCAGCCCTGTCGGTCTTAAGTGCTCCTCTGGCAACGCCAGGAAAAAGAATCTTCTTTCTGCGTCAGAGGTAAGTCATAACCTAGCAGAAAGTTTGATTACTTAAGTCAGAAGAAAAGAAAAAGAAAAAAGAAAAAATGTTTATTTCCAAGTTGTCAAATGAGATACATGCCAACATATTGGCTTTTAAAAGTTTCTTAAAATATAGGGCATCCTAAAACAAATGTTCCCTACGAGGAGTACCATAGCCATGTGGTAGAGGTTCTGCCGCCGTGCGGCAAGGACCCGGGATCGAATCTCGGCGCAGGCAGTGGCGATTTTCTCTGTTGGGTATAGGAGAAAAATTCCAAGCACAATACCCCACTCTACCCAGGTGTCTGAAATGGGTACCGGTCTCGACCGGGGGAAAGCGTCATGGCGTCCTGGCGTTAGTTATAAAGCATTTGAAAATCCAATGTACAAGGTGATATGTATCAGGCTTGATTGGAAATAAAGCATCCGTAGATGCCTTCGTTATTATGACAAACCATCCGAGGTGTACAAGTAGATAAGCCATACGAGGCATAATAATTGATAAACTATACGAGGTGTACTAATAGACAAACTATCAGAGGTGTACAAGTAGATAGACCATACGAGGCATATTAATTGACAAAATATACGAGGCGTACTAATAGACAAATCATTCGTGGTGTGCTAGTAGTCTAACAAAAGTTCTATACTAGGAGTACTAATTGACAAACCATCCGAGGTGTACAAATAGATAAGCCATAGGAGGCATAATAATAATAGGCAAACTATACGAGGTGTACTAATAGACAATCTATTCGAGGTGTACAAAATAGATAGACCATACGAGGCATATTAATAGACAAAATATACGAGGCGCACTAATAGACAAACCATACGTGGCGTGCCAATAGTCTATCGCTGTCAAGGGTAGTTGAATGAGAAATGAAAAATATGTCCTAAAAGTATGCAAAGCCCTATCACCGCCAAAAACATATTTCATATCTTCTCGATATTCACATCATGCGGACATGGGTACATGGGATAAAATAGAGATACAGTGTAAGCCGGTTACCACTCATGATTGACAAATATCTACAAAATGTTGGTAGAAATGGGTAAACAAACATATATTCAATATCAACATTCATAGCTTGTACAACATACGGCCAGAAAGATAATTTTACTACGATTCGTATGCTCAAATTGCACTTTATTTCATTAATTATATATGACATTAATCCGATTCACAGAAACGCCATATGAGGAAGTGATAGATCTATTTTTGAATCATTTCGCTATTGCAATAAAATTTGTTAACGAATGGTTTTTGCGTAAAGAAATGAGATAGAAACATGTATATCTATTTATGTAGATACATATATATACCTACACACGTACACACACATATTAATATATATACTTATTGAAAATGAAATATTAGAAAAAAATACATATGTAGGATAAAAGATAGAAGCAACCTACCATCTACTACACAGAAAATGACAGTTGAGCTCACTGTAATCCTAAGAAATTTTTCGCAAAAAAAATAACTTAAAGGAAGAGAAGACTTCGAAAAACATAAAAATGAGCTGGTTTTTAATTTCTTCACAGAAATTTCTAAGAAAAATCAGGTTATAGTCAAGAAGCAACACAACTCTTCAGCATTATACGGACATGTGTACGTGGGATAAAATGGAATAACATTGTGGCCGGATATCACATCTGAGTGGAGAATATTCACAAAATTGGCACATATAGGAAGATTAGGCCTTGATCCAAAGTGATAATTTTAATTACAGAAGTTTAGAGTTTTTCCAATTTGAGAGTTTAGTGCTAGTGTGCGCTGAACGCACGGGAAAAAAAATAAAAAGACTAAATGCAATGCTTAAATTACCCCCTTCCCCATAGCTCAGCCGAAAATCGATTGAAAACATCTTCGAGAATGATTTTGAAATAGCGAGACAACGTTAGCCAAAATTTAATTCATTATAAACTTTGCACAACCCTCCCATCTATAAACCTGTATATTGGTGTATACACAAAATGTATTTCATGGTATATTTGTCATACGGACGTTAAATATTAATACAGAAAAGAGAAAGAAATAACAAAATAAAGATGAGGAAATACTCCTAATTATGGAAAGAACGTTCGTTCTGCTGCACTGAACTGACGGCTGTGGTGCTCATTGTTGTCGACAGAAATAAGTAAAAAAAAATGAAGGCATCTACGGATGCTTTATTTCCAATCAAGACTGATACATATCACCTTTTACATTGGATTTTCAAATGCCTTATAACTAACGCCAGGACGCCATGACGCTTTCCCCCGGTCGAGACCGGTACCCATTTCAGACACCTGGGTGGAGTGGGGTTATGTGCTTGGAATTTTTCTCCTATACCCAACAGAGAAAATCGCCACTGCCTGCTCCGAGATTCGATCCCGGGTCCTTGCCGCATGGCGGCAGAACCTATACCACAAGGCTATGGCGGCACAGTAAGATGAATATTCGAATCGCTTAACAAACGTAAAATGAAATAGTTTCTAAATTTCTAACAGTAATTTCAGGAAAAATTAAAATTTCTGATAGATGGGAAGTTCACACCGAAATGCTGCAGACCCTATGACAGAGATGCAAAATGACGTGACACATTTACTCTAAATTCTTTTCCAGTTTTACAGTTTTTGATATGCTGGGGAAGCTTGTTCCACAAAAAAGCTCCAGAAACTTAGAGAGCTTTTTGTCCCATTTTAGATGAACGGTAACTGACTAAAACATCGTTCCTACGGTTTGGTCTTTCGTTTGGGATATTAGATGGAAAAAATTTTACCACCTCTGCATTACTTTGGGGGAGGTACAGAGAGGAGAATACTCGTCGAGCTTTCTGGATCATGAATCTGTTCGGTATTGGGATCCAGTCGAGTTTTCTTAAAAGAGGGGTGACATGATCGTATTTATTGAAATTTCCTTTGCATACCACTTTGATGGCGAAGTTTACACATTTTTGCAACTCTTCCTGACGACATTGAGGTAAATCTCCCCACACAAGACTGCAGTAGTCCAGACGCGATAAAACTAAAGACTGAATCACTAATAATCTAGATTTTTCGTCAAGTGTGTTCTTTATACGATGAAAGAACATTAAGGTTCCGTTAATTTTGTTGCACATTGTTTCGACGTGTGAACTGAAAGTCATATTTTTGTCAAACCAAACACCCAGATTTTTAACCTTATCGACTGGTTTAATTGTATCGTCTCCAAATGTTAGCTTGAATGGTGGTAAATTTTCAGTCGCATTCTGTGATCCAAAAATAATGCATTGCGTTTTACTTGCGTTAAGTTTGAGGCCATTATGGTCATACCACAATTTCAGATTTCTCAGAAGGTTTTCAGCGTTGGCTTGTGTTTCTGTTAAATCCGCTGTTGAGCTTGTCATGGCAATTTGTACGTCAGCAGCATACATTGAGATTTTTGTGTTTGCCGGCATGGTGGGGAAATCGTTGATGAAAATTGAAAATAGGAGTGGGCCGATGATTGAACCTTGAGGAACGCCAAAATTATTTGGTATGAATGATGACATTTTGTTATTCAAGCACACTGCATGAGAGCGGTTTAGTAGGTAACTTTCAAACCACTGAGTGTCTATTCTGAGGTTTGAATTTTTTTGTAGAAGTTTCTTATGCTCAACACTGTCGAAAGCTTTGGAGAGATCAAGCAATAGTAAGAGAGTTAATTTCTTTTGGTCAATATCATTGTAAATTTTTTCTGTTATGTTGAACAGGGCGTCCTGAGTACTGGTATTCCTCCTGTAAGCATATTGATTGCGATGCAGTAGATGTGACTCGTCTATGTAAGACGAGAGCTGGTTTGTTATTACTTTTTCTAATATTTTGGACATAACAGGCAGGAGACTGATTGGTCTGTAGTTTGACGCTATGTCGATATCACCAGATTTATGTAATGGCTTAATTATGGATAGTTTCCATTGATCGGGAAACTTGTTTGTGACTATAGATGTATTTATTATTAAGCGAATAAAGGGTGCTGTGACAGGGAAGCTGTCTTTTATATGTTGGAGGCTTATGCCATCATGTCCAGTCGCTTTAGTATTCTTTAGTGAGTATAAAATTTTTCGTATCTCTATGACGCTAACTGGCGTTAGTCTCCACTTGTTGCTACTATTTGGGGATGAAACATCGCTCAGATTTGCCTCTGTAGATGTGTCTGAAACTGTCCTGGATACTTCATTGAAAACATCTTCGCCAACTTTTGAGAAGAAAGTGTTAAAGTCATTCGCCATTTCTGAGGGGTTGTCAAAAGTGCTTTTGCAGTCTGAATTTTTATACTGAGCAGCTTCTCTAATGATTTCCCAAGTTCTTTTAGGGTTTTGTTTTGCCGCCAAGAGTTCTTTGTGGAAGTAGCCCCGTTTTGCTTCCTTTACTTTTCTTCGTAGGATCTTCTCATGATCTTTATATAATTTTCGACGCGTACTGTCTGATTTATTCAGTTTGTACTCACGCTGCAAATTTCTTTTAGCTCTGCTCAACTGTTTTATCTCATCTGTTATCCATTTAGAAATTCTTGGCTTAACTTTCTTCGTAGTGAAAGGTGCGCATTCGTTAAGAGCTGATACGAAATTTTCGTTGAAAAGAGAAACTTGTAGATTGACATCATCGGTGTTTTCCATGCCTTGAAATTCACTCCATCTGTCTAATAGCTTTTCTTGAAATATTTCAGGGGAGTAGTGGTTTTTCATGCGATATGTAATGTAACTAGATTTCTGTTTCTCTTTTGCAATATTGATTTGGCATTCTACCGAATGGTGATCAGAAAAGGACGGTAAGATTTCTGTGCTGAGTACTGCTTGGGAATTGTTTGTAATTGCTAGGTCAAGAAGAGTTTTAGAAGTGTTGGTAATTCGCGTTGGTTCTTGGACCATTTGAGAAAGATTAAGTCTGTGCAGCATTTTGCTTAGCTCATTGTTTTTATTTGTCAGATCCACGTTAAAATCTCCGAAAACATAGAAAGAATTTTTGGCTGCAGAGATTGATCTAAGCGTATTTTCAATGAAATCTAATGTTGGACGAAGAGATGCTGACGGATGTCTGTAAAGACTGCCGATAATGAAAGACTTGTGTTTGTTTACTTGAACATTGAGCCAAACCATTTCTATGTCTTCGCATTTTTCTTTGAACTGACTAAGAATGTAGAGTAGACATCTTTGATGAAAATGCATGAACCGCTACCTCTCTTACTCTTGACTCCGTCATAACGGTACAATTCGTATCCGGTAATGCTGAGATATGAGCTTTCGACTCGTGAATCGAACCATGTTTCAGATACGCATAAAATATCGATATCGTTAGTGATCAACATTACTCGTACGTCATCCATTCTACCATTGAGACGGCGAGCATTTATGTGCAATATTTTGATATTATTTACCTCAATAGGCAGATCTTTAGTGGAGTTATTGCATTTTTTAGGTCTAGCAGGGCATTTAGTATTCGTCTCTAGGTCTTTATTGCCGCGTTCATTGTTTGTGATTTCAGCGTCATATTCAATTTGATCACTGTTATTTAGTCACAAAATGCGGGAGGGAGCCGCTGTAGATGAAGCAACCTTGTGAAAACCAAGTGTTTTAATCTCCTTTACTATATTCAATAAGAACTAAATTGCCGGTTGTCCGAAATTATGGCTGCATAAACTTTATTCTGGAATAATTTCATTCGTTAAACCATGTATTTACAATAGTTTGATCATATGCGTTCCTCACTCAGTAGTTAATTGTAACCGCTTAAATTGCGAACACCCGTGGCGGACGAGATTCTTTGAGTCACAAAGGGGAAACTCCAGAACCCTAGAGGCTCTCACTTCCTTAGCCTGATCACGAAGCACTTAAAAGTTCACGCATCAAAGCCGTAAGCGAAAGTCGTTCTTTAGGTTAGCGTCGCGTTCGAGCTTACAGCCCACGTAATCTGAGAGTTGATAGCTCACTGACTGGGACACACCACAACGACCAGTCGACCACTATGAGTCATTTCCCCCACATCCACCTTTTATGCTCTAAAGAGGCATCTGAATAATAAAGCTTAGGTACAACACTATACAATTATTCTCCATTTTACCGGTGCACACACGGGTTATAAATTGGCAGGTTTAAATCTTCCCTTAGCTGCCAGAGAAATTCTAAAACGGCAGTTAGCACACAAATTCTGCTGAAAGCTTAGTAATTGCTTTTCTATTAAATTTCTAACCAAAAATAATTGAAGTGTGCCAAACCACTTCTTATTTATTTACCCGTAAGATAAATTACGAGCCTAGAAAGTGAGCAAATATTTCACTACCTAATTCATTTAATGATTGATTACCTGCAAACTTATAAGTAAACGAGTATTTCTATTACATGAACAGGATAGAAAATTAGAAAATTATAGATATTTTTGCAGCAAACGCACACAATCAATCTCTCTCTTTAATTTCCCTGTAGTTTTATGACATATAAAGAGAGAAAATTACATGAAACAGTCTAAAACTTTGTGCCGCCCTCGGATATTTGGCGGCTGAAGGATTGAACAAAGAGACGAGTAGACTTTCAAACGTGTACTTGGCGTAGTGAGACAGGAGATCCAAATGCGCCCCAAGGGCTCCGCACTAGCTTTATATACTCAATATTTGCTGAGGTCAGCATACGCACTGCGGTACCCGCACAGGGCGTCGACCTAAACACGTACGTACAGATGCACAGAGGGAGTACGCACTTGTGACGGCATACACCTCCCCCCATGCCCTGGTTATTTACCAATATAAGAATTAATCAATTGAAGTTTTAAGAATCGTAACTTACAATTTTAACACATGAAGCTAAAAACATCATAGGTAAAATATTCCCAAATGAAAATTACTGTGTAGCAAAACAACTATTATATTAGGAAAAGAAACAACGCATCGAATTAAAATTGACTGGACATCGTAAAATGAAATCATCCACACCCCCACCGCCAAGAAAACGGAAGAGCCGCTGCTCAAATACACATTTTGAACGCAAAATCCTAAGTTAAGAACAGAATACACGTCTCGAAACACAGGCGTGAACAACGCAACACAATAAGTCCGTTAACTAAAAACTATAATCAGCACCCAAAAACGGTAAAAGAACTCCACGGTTTTCGGAACCAGGATTCAACTAACTTCCTAGTGTAGGAACACGTCATCAACCTAACGAAAACAAAACGATAATCAACAACGTTGAACATGAAAAAATAAACTTTCTAAGAAAAATTCGTTAAGGAATAAGGCAAAAAGGCAATATTTATTCAAAAAAATATTTCGTTTCGTACGCAGGAGAAGTTACGAAACAAATGGCAATCGTTACACATAAAAATTAAACGCCGCATAAATTTGCTACGGACAACTTCGTTGACAACCATATAATTTGCTGATTATGAAAACATCATCACTATTAGGGAAAAAAATATATACGTATGGAAATTTGTATCGAAACTGCTATCAATTTAAATTATCATCATTGTCGTTGAAATAAATCTAATTGAACGAAATTGAAAGAATACAGACAGTATACTTGAACATCGTATATTCTTGAACGTCGATCCGAACAAGAGAAAAAAATCAATACCAAACTCATCAATGTAGAAAATTAACTGACTATCTTAAGAGTACTTCCTGAGTAAATGTTAAAGTAAATAATACTACATCCGTTTACAATGCATGAGAGCTAATAGCGCTTAATAGGCGACACGGAAAAATTCAAGTACCACACATGCTTCACTGACACCTAAACTTCGCTATTTACTTGCAGGTGACGCAGCGGTTGGTCGGCATTGCTCGACCTGAGCTGCTGGCGTCGGAGTAACGCATCCTCAGCGCGAAGGCGATCCGCCAATAAATTAATTTCACGACGAAGATAGAAGAAGGAAACTCCTAATCCCAAAGTTAAAGGAAAGAGAAGAAGAATACCTAAATCAGCTACCCTGTCTGGGAGGATGTCGACGAGTGCATTGGCTTTCACCCAATCGTTGGACACCCTTCCCTGATGTTGCTCCAGGGCATTTGTTAGTGCCTCCACCGACACATGGGTCATCCTGTTTCCCATTGTGGAAGACAGGAACGGTAGCGTGCTCGGTCTGAAATTGAAACAAATACAGTTCAATTAGCATGGCCACACAATTAAGAAAAATGTAAGCAGTATTATTTCGTCAAATCAATGAAAGAAACCAATGGTGATAGCTGGTGACAGCTGCAAGGAAAGGAGCAAACAGCATATCGGCACGCTGCAGATCCCACACGGTCTCGACAGCTGCACACCTAATTGCAAAACAAATCGGGCGACGGCACTCCAAAACAACTCGGGAGCTAGCACCTCGCTCCCACAGCCTCGTTTGTAAACACCGGAGGTTATTGAACCGTTCAAGGCTCTCGGGCAGATGCAAACCTTGGTGGTAAAACGAAATGCGTACATTCTCAATCACGCACGTAAAAACTACGGTACACCAAAAACGAAGAAAAAAAAATATAAGGCAAATACATATGGTTATATAAGGAAAGTTCCAATTAAAATTATACGTAAAATTAACATCGAAGCAAGAATCACACAATAGTATTATGTGAACATAGTAACATAGTCAGTCGTACGTCGCATACTTTTCATTTAGCACTTTTTACGTAAAGGTAGTACATGATTTTTATTACTCCTGAATGTTTTATTACCAATTTTGATTTCTACGTAATTTCGGTTAATTTTTGTGATAATTCCCGGCCCATTCCAGGCCAGATCAAGCTTATGCTTCCGCAAATGATTTCGCAATAATACTCGGTCGTTGAGTTCGAAATTTTTATTTTTTCGACGAAGGTTTCGGTACATCGTTCTTTCACTGGTGTTGTTAATTATTACAGCTCTAACGTTTTCAACAGTACGGGCAGCTTCTTGAGCTCGAAATTTTATTATATCCACGTTCGTGTCGTGACTGTAATTAGGTTCGAAAGTTACGGCGCTAAAGCTCGGACACGTATCGCGATTGAAAACAATGAACGAGGGTGTATCCCCCAATGTGGTATTTAAACTATTGTTTATCGCGTTCTCTGTGCTGTTGAGACACTGATCCCATTCGGTATGCGCTAAAGAGTTAATATATAATTTTAATAAATTCGTAATCTTGCGATTATTTCGTTCAACAATAGCGTTACTGTGAGGACTCCAAGGGAGGACTTCTTTTTTCGCAATACAATGAATTTGGGAGAATTTTTTAACTGCCGCAGATTTAAATTCAAGAGCTTGGTCACTTAGAAGTGTTTTAGGATAGCCAAAGGTTGAGAAGCAGCTGTCTATACAAGAGACAACTGTATCTGCTAATCGATCTGCCGTCGCATAAAGCTTACAGTAACGCGAGAATAAGTCAATGATGATTAGAATGTATTTATTCTGCTGACCTGTGATAGGGAGAGGGCCAAGAAAATCCATTGAAACTACCTCGAAAGGTTCATTAGCAATAGGTGCATCCAATATCTTAATAGGTACAGTACTGCTGGCTTTAAGAATTTTACATACATCACACATTTTTACAAATTTACGTATGATACTCTTCTCTAATAAATGAAAATAACGCAACTTAAATTTGAACAATGTATGCGTCGCATCACTATGATACAAGGAGTGTATACTAAGCACCGCCTTGTTCATTAGCGATGTCGGTATAACCGAAGTTAGAATAGTACTTTCCCTATAGTCTATTTGTCGTCGTCTATAAAGTATGTCGTTCAGAATTAAGTATTTTTGTAAGTCAGGGATCGTAGATTTACTACTAGTTAGTAATGCGTCCTTGACCTCAGAACAGAAGGGGTCTAGCTGTTGCTCAGTTCGAAATTCGTCTAAAGTCCACGATACGTCTTTTAACTGAGGAACGTAGTCAATCAGTCGGGGTTTTGCAGTCGCCTCTGGCGCCACTTGATTAGAGTGCGTCGCGTCTGTTTTGTCTACGTCTGAGTGCAGAGCTCCACTTCGTGTAGTCACTGCGAAAGCGTCGACCTCACTGAACTCTGAACACTCTTCAAGATCAGAAATAGTTAAATGCTCGGGCAATCTACTTAGACAATCTGCAATTAGATTTTGTTTCCCGGGGAAATATTTTACAGTGGGTTCGAAAGATTGAACTGATAGACACCACCGTGCCATCGCGGAATCCTCAGGGAGCTTTTTGAAAAACAAGGGCTGTAAGGGTTTATGATCAGTGTAGAGATAGATCGGATATCCAAGAATGAGATATTTAAATGCTTTCAGTGCGCTTACAATGGCGAAGAACTCTTTTTTCGTCGTTGAATAGCGCTTTTGTGTGGAATTTAAACTTTTACTGTAGTAAGCAATAGCCTTCATCGATTTATTTGAATCATTATCGTTTTGCAAAAGCACCGCACCTATACCAAAATTTGAAGCATCTGTAAATACATGGAAAGGCTTAGTAAAATCAGGATGCCGTAAAACGGTATCAGATGTTAAAACAGATTTGATTTTTTCAAAAGCTTGCTGACATTCAGGATTCCAGATAAACTCAACATTTTTACGTAACAATTGATACAGAGGGTATGAGATCGATCCAAACATTGGTATGTGATTGCGGAAATAGTTCGCTACTCCTAGAAAACTTTGCAGTTCCTTCACATTTTTTTGGAATCGGAAAGTTTTGTAGCTTTTCTGATTCTTTGCAGCGAATTCCGTCTGCCGACACGATGTGTCCAAGATATTCTATTGAGTTTTTTAGGAAATGACATTTTTCAAGTTTAAGTGATAGATTTCCACCACGTAGCTTCTCAAAAACACTATGTAAATCTTTCAGATGTTGGTTCATGGATTTGGAAAATACTAGTATATCATCAAGGAACACAAAACATAATTTACCGATGATATTGGCAAGAACAGAAGAAATGATTCTTTGGAAAACTGATGGACTCGAGGACAACCCGAATGGCAACCTCTTGAACTGAAATTTCTCATAACCGATACTGAACGCGATATATTTACGGCTACTTTCCTCTAATTCGACCTGATGAAAGGCCGAGCGTAGATCTAGACTTGAAAAAATGCTGTTCCCCCCAACCGTGTAAAGGATTTCGTCTATGCGGGGAATGGGATAACTCTCTTTTATCACTATTTTGTTCAGTTCTCGGAAATCAATCACGGGACGGATCTCGCCCGAATGCTTTTTAACAACAATTAAAGGAAAATTAAATTCCGAGCTGGAAGGTTCAATAATGCCTTGGTTTAACATCTGCTTTTCGCTTGCAACAATTCGTTTTGATATTTATGAGGAATTCGATATGGTGGGATATTAAGTACTGGTGCATTAGGTTTTATTTCAATCTTATGCTTCATAACGTTCGTAACGGCAATAGTTTCGTCTTCGAGAGTAATTACGTCTCTAAAGTCGTTTAATAAATTTAACAGTAATGGTTTAGCTTCTTCATCATCACAATTGACATCGTTACTAGTCAGAAAGCGTCTTTCGTTACTACCTTCCTCTGGTACATCAATTTTCTGTGCATTAATTCCTAGTTCATCAACACGAAGATCGTTACAACAATGCCTCGATTCTACAGATACCACCCCAACGTCTTTACCAGAGATGGCATTGAAAGTTCCACCATTAACACTGTTGACTTCGGGTAGATCCGCATTACCGTGGGCATCGCACAAATTTGCATCTCGCACAGCTTCGTGCACGGTAGACATGTAAATCTCATGTTCAATTTCCATGTCGTCAATTTCCTCAATCGTACTTAACTTCGTATTGTCGCTTATATATACCACGTCTTCCGAGACGTTCAAAAGCATTACAGGGACAAAACCATTTGACTTGATATCTACTACTGACTCGGCGACAAAGATTCCATTCGCGAGAATTGTCTTATTCATAATATACTTTCCGGGCTTAGCCTTTTTGACATACCCATTAATAACACGTAAACAATTTCTTGGCATTTCCACTGCTCCACAATGAACAACTATTTCTCGTCTTTTACTATTTTTTAAACTTCTCGCATGTTCCTTAGTTTCTCTTATTTTGTTCGCATGCTGTTCAGTTATTCTCACATTATTCGCTGGTTTCTCAGAATTTTTAACCTTTTTCCCTGCGTATTTCCCTGGGAATTTAGTTACTTTCCCATTTTTTTCTCGCCCTGGCGTTGGGCTTGGGGTACCCCTCTGTTCTGCAGTATTTATCTCTAGGTTATTTTTATCGCCACTTTCTTGGCTCGCCATTTTTGATTCCCTCTGCTTCAGCAGATATTTTCTTATATTCCTCCTATTGGCAAGCATGTCAGCCATTAGACATTCTGGATTACTTATAGTATTGAAGAACATCTCCTTCCTACTTTGCTCGTGCAATTCCTGCACATCATGAAACGGTACTTTTACTCCGTCGAGAACTATGAATCCTTCTTTAAAATTAATCACCGCATCTTGTAGAATATCCCTACCGAGGATTACATCATATTTAAATTCGCCATCTTTCAAAATCAAAGCGCTAGTATTTATTTCTTTATTATTAGGCAGCGTAATACAAAGATCAAGTTCGCCTGATACCTGGCTTTTAGAATTTACACCCCTGATACTCAAAGCACTAGGCTTAATTCGCTCGTTTATGCCTTTTAAATTCCGGTAACTCACCAGACACCGGTCACTACCGCTGTCGATGAGAGCGCTCATCAATTTGTTATCATTACGTAATATAATTGTAGGCTTCTTAGAACGCCGTAATGAAAATAAACCGTCGCTTTCCTTCCTTAAACGACCTTCCTTCATAATCGTCGCTGACAAACAAACTTCTACAGGTAGTTCAGAAATTGCACCTACATCAAGTTCTTGTTCACCTAGTAATTCGAACTTATTAGTACAAGTAAATAACGGATCCACCACATCAGTCGACATAGTTTTAGTATCTGGTTTCAACGCCACATGTTTGGTAACGGGGACTGTAGCTGTATCCTCGGGCACTGGCAACTCCTTCTCTACTCCAAGACTCTTTGCTTTTTTTGATTCCTCTCTATCTACTCTAAAAAATCGTCACCCTCGGAAGATGCAGCGTAAAACGCTTCACCACGACCTCGACCGCGACCACGCGAATGACATTCACGTGCATAATGGCCCACCTTTCCACATTTATAGCAAGCATGACCACGGAAATTGATTTGCTTTGGCCTCTCTTATTCGTGCACATACTTTGAACATGACCTGTGCTATTGCACAACGAACAAAACGATTTGGATCTATCATTACTAGTCTGTTTTGGGTTTTCTATCTGAGCTTCGTTGCACTCCAAAGAACCTAAAGGTCGATCTTCAAAATATGAATACTGTCTTCCCCTTTGAAATCTAGCAGGTCTCCAATTGCTTCTGAAAAATGGTCTCCGACCTTGAAAACGTCGGCTGTTGTTTTGAGATGCATAGTAAACCTCGGGAAACGATTCCTTCTCGTCCCACTCACTCTCTTCAGGCACAACCGCAAGGTAAGTCTCTCTGGTTTGATACGTGGACTGGGTATTGTTTTTGCGCGCAAGTATTTCTCTGCCCTCAGGATTATTACGCACAGCGGAAACTAGACGAGCTAACAACTCTTCAGAGGTATGAAACTGCCTCGAGAAGATTTTTTTACAAAAGTTCTCCTCTAAAAGAGGTCCGAGAACTGCTATAGCTAGACTGAAAACTACTAAGTCACCAGAGAATTTTTTTAAATCGTTCGTGTTCGTACTAGCAATTACAAATGGATGTCTTTGTAATGCTACTTCTGTACTATTTAGAATGTGATCACTTAAATTTCTTATTTTCGATATTGCCGTAACCAATTGGGCTGCCAACCCTTCATTACGTAACAACCGTAACTGATTTAAATCGCACGCTAACGCATGAACTGAGCGCTCACCCTTAGACTCGTAGATGTCATCTAAAATGTCGATAACCTGATCGAAGGAATAGTGAACATCAGGGTTTACTAATTTTGTAACTACTCCATTAAAATCGCCAACACTTTTGTGTGCGCTACGCACAAGTAACTCTTTTTTGGCGTCATCGGAAGTTAGGTCGGGTAACAAGTCTATGTACGATTTTAGATTTGCGACATGCGTCCGAAAAGTCTTTGTTTCACAAAAGATTGGGTCAGTGACCCTCTGCCGGCCCCTAAACAGAGGTAGCTCTGCACTGGACAGTATAGTACTGCCCCTTTGTAAAGTTGTTGTTACACTACCACCCGTCATCGGTCCACTAGAGGACGTCATTGTAGTCACACTTGGCGTACTGAACGTCACAGTCTGTGTACTAACAGTGGTCGTCACTACCGTCGTGGTCTGTGGTCCAGACATAATCACACTTGTTGGAGTATGTGCGCACGTACCAGGTAACGTACCACTAAATGCCGGCACAGAAACTCTACCGCTACTTGTCGTCGTTGCTGTCGAACGAATAAATTCAGAGTCGGAATCAGAATCTCCCATAATGAATCACAGCAACCAACCAATTTGTCTCACAACGCAAAAAAAACTCACAATTTTAATAATCCCATAGCCCAACGCAAAAATCCTACGGTACAAAAAAATAACACCGCAGAACCCTTAAAATTTACCTTTCAAAAAAATAATCACATAACAGAACGCTAAAAACCCACGTTACTAAAATGGATGAAGCACACGGTTAGAACTTCATTAATAATCACTAAAAAATTTAAATACTAAAAATTCTTCCTGCGACCTTCAAACGAACTTAACCCAATTACTAAACAGGAAAACTCTTTACACGAATTCAATGATATCTATCCCAACAATCTTTTAAAGTACACGAAGTAACAAAAATAACAAATAGACGATGTCACAGAAATTATCTAATTATCCCATACAATAGTATTATAGTTTACAGAATACTCAACTTGGAATCAGCACACGGCAGGCAGTGCAGCTACGGCCAGTCAGGCGTCGCGGCTGGTGTCAAGGACGAACGTCGAGACTGCTCGGCAACCGCAGAGCAGGTTGCTAGCAGCTGTTCCGAAGGTCGTCTGCGATGCTCAGCTACAGCACAAGCAGACGTCTAGACTCCCGGTCTCAAGGTCACACACTCAGCGCTGCCAGACAGCGGAGTAGCAATGTTAGCTCGAGCACGTCTTGGTGGTGTTCACGTATGATCACGGTTGCACACTGCGCGTAATCGCACAGCTCACTGTTTATGTGTACGTATTAATTACGTGAACACAGCTTCTGTAGAAATTTGAAACAACACGGTTCGGTATGTAAATTCCTATAACATACACTGTACACAATTGTTCTCGTAGAATTAGAAACACTGCAACTGTTCGTAGAAGTGTTCAGAACACAGCCACTATTGCATACAACTGTTAACCGACCACGTCACTATTGGCGATGGAAATTTACGCACAACTTCATGACGCAATGGTCACCATCCTTTTCCAGGTCAACACGAGCTGTGTAATGTACTCCCAGAGGCACGTTAAGTTCTAGACCATAAGGAGAGTTCATCAGAGTTTCTTCAGGAATACGCTTAACGCTGAAACGGAAAACGTTGTTATATACTTTCGGTGCTTCTTCAACTTCTCTTCCCGTTGCTGTAGATTTCTCCATAGTAGTGTTGTCGATATTACCAAAAATATTCTCTGCTCACGAAGCGAAGCGTAGACCACTACACGTAGAATCTTCACGAATTTCCGTAGACCTCAAATATCACCGTCGAAAATCCAGACTTAATCCCGATATCTTCAATCACAGTAGTCGTTGAAATCACATCACAGCACAAGCATCAAGTACAATCTCACGTCGTGGGAACGAACTTACTGCGCCACCAGATGTGCCGCCCTCGGATATTTGGCGGCTGAAGGATTGAACAAAGAGACGAGTAGACTTTTAAACGTGTACTTGGCGTAGTGAGACAGGAGATCCAAATGCGCCCCAAGGGCTCCGCACTAGCTTTATATACTCAATATTTGCTGAGGTCAGCATACGCACTGCGGTACCCGCACAGGGCGTCGACCTAAACACGTACGTACAGATGCACAGAGGGAGTACGCACTTGTGACGGCACAACTTGTTCCTCAATCCGAGAATGTAAAAACTGAAAAAAACTCGCGTACTGTTCAGAGTAACAATGAGAATAAAAACGCGCAAGTGATAGCGTTATCAGGCTGTTTCATCTATTTTAATCAGTTTCATTGCGTTACCTGAATTAATTACTTAGCAATGCTAAGTAATCAACTTATGATAAGCAGCACACACTTTTGCTCACCTGAAACAGGAGGATACGTACAAGTCTCATGCATGCCCCGAACAGTGATTCTATGTACTCGTATACATGCGACAAGATTGATCACGTATTAAGTCGACTGATCCCGCACATATGAGACGGGTAGGATTTTGATGACTTACTAAGGGTAATACTATGTTAAAATAGATTGTGTAAATAAAAAATTGGTTTTAAACAATGAATTAAAACTCTACCCTTTAATCACCACTAATAATAATGAATAAAAATGAAGGCATCTACGGATGCTTCATTTCCAATCAAGCCTGATACATATCCCCTTGTACATTGGATTTTCAAATGCCTTATAACTAACACCAGGACGCCATGACGCTTTCCCCCGGTCAAGACCGGTACCCATTTCAGACACCTGGGTAGAGTGGGGTACAGTGCTTGGAATTTTTCTCCTTTACCCAACAGAGAAAATCGCCACCTCCAGCGCCGAGTTTCGAACCCGGGTCTGCCGCACGGCGGCAGAACCTCTAGCCACATGGCTATGGCGTGTCACATTACGTCGTGTCGCGATCTCCACAGCACCAGCTTGTCTTTCCACATTAACTGCGATTGTTTAACAAAAGTTCAATATTCAACTAAAATCCAAGGCATTTTTGCGTGCAATTTTAAATATAGGAAATGTTTACTGATTTTTGCCTTGGTTCAGCTTTCAGTTCGTCTGATTAAGTATTCATGAAAATTGAGCGACTCCTGAGGTTAACAGCATTATTAAAATCCCTCCGTAATCACCAGCGGCTTCAGTCACAGTCAGTGGTGAAAAACAGGCCAGCACTAAGCCTGTGTAAAAGGTTTGTGTAAAAATATAAAACTGCTTTTTCAAAGAATGGAACGCCTACCTAAGTTCAACGCAGGGGCTCACATTTCCTCCTGGGAGTTTTAATGCCCTCAGATTCAATAGTTGTATCCCCCTGATTTACGTATACTATATTTTACATTTTCAGATATAACTAATGAATTTAACTAAATTTTCCAAAAAATTAAGTTGATTGCCAAATTTACTACATATGGTTCTCAATTGAACGAATTTGTATCCTGAAAAAGTTTGAAAAACAAACTTAACGTTGTACAAGAATAGTTTATAAGGAATTATTTAAACAATCACAATGGTCACGCTGTCATTATATTAAAAAAGTTTAATGATTAATTCTAAGTTCTTAGATTCTACGCTTCAAAATTTCAAGCGTCTTCTATTGATGCCTCTTCACACATGCAACGATTGTCATTGCTTATCGTTATTGTGAGGGATAATTGCTTGCATTAATAAGTAATGAGAATTTCACTCTACTGAAACGAAACGCCTAAAACCAGTTAACAAACATTCGAGAGACAACACTGTCCTTCGTTTGGCAAGATAGGGAAGCAATCATTGGTTCACTTAAAAAGTTTTTAAAAAATCCATTTATCTATTACTACAACATAGCGACATAAGTTAGCGACTAGTTAACAACCTCTGCATTTCGTGTGAAACGTTCATGGATCCGAAACTCCGCAGTGAGGGCTCAATGTCTCATCATCATGAAAAAACGGACTTTGCAATAATTCTCCACTCAATCTAAGTGTATGAAGTGGGTACCAACTTGACTGGGATAAACCGTCATGGTCATAATTATAAACTATTTAATGAACCAACACGTTTAAACAATCGAGGAATTATGCATTCCTTCAGAATTTTAATCTAAATTTTGTTTTGCAAGAACAATCAAACTCAAGAAAATAGCTGAAGAAAGTAATAGGTTCACAAAAAAGAAAGAAATAAACCGAAAGAAAAACATGGTCCTTACAGAAGCCAGATACATACATAGTCTACTTTAAGATACGAAAGGTCTACCTAACCTTCAGCTCGGGACTTCTCATCTTTCCTCGTGGCACGAGCAAATTACGAACAATACTTATTAGGTCTATCTTAAAAAAGAATTTCACTGTCCTACGAAAGCGGTCAGCAGCATTCCTTTTATGCAATCGACGTATGGCAACTCTGGATACCCATATTTCGAGGCGAAAGCTGTACATCCGATTGCTGAACTGTAACAAAATAATAAACCGTTCCGATAACCTTTCAAGCTTATTTTGTTCACTAACTTTTACAACTCCCCATCAAATTTTTTTCGTTAAATTGAAATTAAGTTTTCAGCTTTTATAAATGGGAAGGAAATCCAAGCTCATTAAGTTTAATGATTAATTGTGAATACTTTTCTCTCATTTTTGTTCAAAGTTTTCCTTATTCCTGTTTTTATCAATTTCCCATGTTTCAAAATTACCTAAACATCAGTTTACGCTCTTACATTTACACCGGCAAGATGCTAGATCAAGCCAAGAACCTCTTTATCAATCGGGCGTGTATATCGGCGCCGCCAAGGAGTCACGAAGACAGTTAAATTCGTTCACGAGATAAAACGATCCGCTAACTCCAAGCATGAACTCAAGAACGGGAAAAATGAACGTAGCTCTAAGAAGCAGGTAAGAAACACACTGAGAGATCCATTTGTTTGAGAATGATGTGTAAGATGAATTAAGCCAGGTTATTATAACCCCCAAATTCACATATGTCATGTACCGAGTTTTCATGAGCCCAAGCGAAGGGTCTCGGCTTTTACGGAAAAATCATCGTTGCCATGATTGTGTACTAGAACACCCCATCAAACATCCCGCGCCAATGACAGAAAATGTAGAACTTGCATTCAATTTTATTCTCGCAGCAACCCTTACAATTTCCCACATTAGTCGTAACCAATTAATATCAACGTTCCATTATGACAGACCAAACGCAATGAAATCTAATCTACGTATTGACGTGCTCACTAGGAATCTTTGAACAGTTGGTACAGCTCGATTAGAAATGTTGAGGTGTTATCACTAATCTGCCGAAAGCGATATCTCCGCTAAATTTAGATATCATATCAGGTAATAATCATGCTATATAAATCTTCCTTCCGCAAGCCTTTCCCCGCCTAAGTCGTGGATAGGAAGACTTGTATTGCTTCTTGACTAAATGTTAGTTCAAGTCAGTAGCGCAGCCAAGGGAGGGTGGGGGACATGTCCCCCTCCCCCCGAAATGTTGAGCTGGAGGCCAGTTTCAGTCGCTATTTCATGTAAAAGAATAATAAGATTGCTGATAATTATTGTCTGAACCCCCGAAATTACTTCTCTGGGATCTTGGCCTTCCCGGAATTTTCGGCTGGCTGCGCCACTGGTTTAAGCCTCCCTATCATCAACAAAGGCGATCCTAAGCGATAAAGGCCCCATTTAGTATGAAGATAAGGAAACGCGGAATCTATGCACAGTGTGCATAAAAACAGTGAGTTCAGAAAGAAGTTCATGAAACAAGATAAACGTTGAAGAAACTACGCGTTTGCTTATGACGCAGCACCAGCACTCGAGTCCAGCCAACTTCTGGGTCAGGACACTATTTCATATGCTGATGCAGAAAGGCTAAGCGATTTTTATTTAATCACTGGGCCCATTTAATGCAGCATACCGACATGTCTGCGAACTATGCTGTTCTCGGTAAAAATTTATGGTCAAAATCCGTGGATTGCTCACAAGTTTGACCGCTTAGCTACGTCAATTACCTGCCACAGTCTGTACAATAAAGTGTTGAAGTTGGCGCAGCTTGCTACGATGATGAAAGAAAAGATTGGTATCTAAATTGTACACTAAGGTGAAGTGATAATGAAGAATACATAGCCAAGGTGACCAAACAAGAGTTCTTGTTTCTTGATGTACACCGACGAGCAGACACGATCAGCAACCGCTTTATTGGTAGGATCCCTACATCATTGCATGACTGCCGTACCTTAAATTTCGTGATTTTTCAAGCATTTAAAGTATCTAAGTCATATAACTTTAATAATTTTTCGCATATCAACAAACTTATCGTGTTTAGGTAAATAGGGCTTCACTTGATTAATAAATAAAACAGACGCAGAATTAATTCAACATTCTTAATACAAACATTGTCATTCTATACTTGACAGTTTTAAGTTTTGAGTCATGCAATGATGCAGCGTTATCTTCGAGATACGCTGAAGGACAACCCTACAACAGCACATCTTCCTCGAGAGAAATTAGCCAATTTCAGGGGTTCTATACCTCTCTTAAAACCCACATATTCTCTGCACACCTGCACGCCGTACTATGCCTTCCTCTCACTCTATCAACCTTCAGTCAATCTCAGACAAACGCGTTCAGCTTCCTAGAAAAGAACTCGTACAACCAGACGTAGCTCGTGTATTCTTTTGGCAATCTAAGCCGCCATTCTCACCGTCGGTGACACCTAGCGTAGACTTGTCTGTTGTGCTAGTATAGTAGTTAGTTCAAGGCTTCATTTGCATTGTAATATTTACACAGAAGAAAGAGAAAGAAGCATCAAGCTGAACCGAGGAAAGTGTATTATCTGCGTACAAGAAGTTCCCACTTAGGATACCCTGTACTAGATAGATTAGATTATAGATTATAAGTTAGTTTAAGCCTCCCTAACCGCAACAAAAAAGAGAGTATCGAAGAGAGGAAGGCACCATTTAGTATGGATATTAGGAAATGTGGAATCTATGCAGAAGGGGCATAGAAACAGTAAGTTAGGAAAGAAGTTCATGAAACAAGAAAAAAGTTGAAGAAGAAAGTAGTAGGTGCTGAAAAACAGGACAGCAGTGAACCGAAAAAGGTGGTCCTTAACTTAGCAAAAAAATTATTTTATTTCAACAAAAAGAAGGCCTACCTATCTCTCAGAGATAGGTAGGCTTATCGCCCTTACATTTTTCCCCTGGGAGCGCTAATTCCCATAGATACACTAGTTGTATCCCCCGGAGGGGATACCCTGCGCTAACGAACAAGTTAGGAAGGAAGAGGAGATCGCAAAGAATGCATGAAAACTGATAGAAACAGAGTGGGTGTGAAATATAGAAGTCACGGAGACCCATCTATAGCAGAGCTAACCTAACAGTACCTCTTTAAGGTGCAATCCCCTACAAGATGGGATAGACCAACCTTAATGACCAAAATCTCTCGTATGTCATGAGAGTCGTACACATTCCTTCATTTGTATGATACACCAAGACATTTAAAATATTTCACTATCTCCACGTTGCGTTTCATTCATTCTATGAATTTTAAATGTCTTGGTGTATCATACAAATGAAGGAATGTGTACGACTCTCATGACATATACGAGAGATTTTGGTCATTAAGGTTGGTCTATCCCATCTTGTAGGGGATTGCACCTTAAAGAGGTACTGTTAGGATATATTCATAGAATGAATGAAACGCAACGTGGAGATAGTGAAATATTTTAAATGTCTTGGTGTAAAAAATTCAAGCAGCACAACTAGATGTCAATTAAAGCCTCCTCAACCGCAACGAAGGCGTTCCAAAGAGAGGAAGGCACCAGTAAGTATGGACTGGAGGAAACGTAGAATCTATACACTAAACTCATGGAAACAATAAATTGAAAAAGGAGTTTATGAAAGAAGATAAATATTGAAGGAAGTAGTAGGTGTTGAAAAACAGGACAGCAGTGAACCGAAAAAAAGGGCTGTAACAAAACAAAAACCTATTTAATTTCAACAATAGGAAGGCCTAGTTAGTCTTTAGCTTGAGACCTCATATTCCCTCTAGGAGTGCTAATGGTACGCTAGTTGTATCCCCCTAAGGGGTTATGCGTATATTAAAACTTACCATATATACTGCATTCAGTTCGATGTTTAATTTTATTATCTCAAAATTCTTAAAGTCTTGGATAAGCAATTATCACAAATGGATGAAGAGTAATTTTGATGGCCTCTCAAAAAAAAAAAAAAAAAGGTAACCCGAGTAATGGAGTAAAAATTACCATGCATAACGAAGACTATGATGCTCACACTTCTTCCGTAATTCGTTTCTTTTAAAAAGAGTTCGAAGGATGGAAGCAAGCAAGATTGAATCACAAATGAAGGGAAACCAAGACGGTGTGAAATAACAATTTACTTCATCAAAACGTTAACGCATCCCGTTGTGCACAGAAAAAATAAAATCAAGAAACGAAGTCGGCGGGCAAATGTTCAAAAAGCATACAGACTTGCACGAGTATAGCAGCTCGGGAACGCGAGCAGCGCCATCCTGAAGCACACGACACTTAGCAAAATGTACACAACTATTTAAAACTAGAGGCAACATGTGTTAACCCTCTCTTTCCATGAATTAATTTAGTTGAACTTCAACATCAATGAACAAGACATGGTACGAAAAGCGGTACGTACAGGGTGGGCCAGAAGTAACTGACGTTTTTAATTTGCTAGCTGAGTAGATAGGATACCCAAATAAACCATAAAAATGTTGCTCTTTGAAATGAAACAAAGTTTCCCTTTTATTGCTAAACTTTAAAAAGGTCAGTTACTTCTGGCCCACCATGTAAAAGACAGTACAAATTAATTTCACATTTAATAAAGATAGAACACGAAATGAATGAAATTTTAACGAGTTTGGATTGAGCCGGATGTATTTGTTAACATAATGAGAGGGTTTATTTCATTATTCTTTTGCAAATTCAAGTTCACACTCAAGGATAAGCATGCAAACTGTTTGAACTCCATATTGTGAAGTATACACTAGCATTTTAACAATGTTATGAGCTCCCTGACGTAGAATCTGAATGTGTGATAGTTTAAAAATTTAAACCGTCAAGATTTCAATAAGAATGCGCCACGAATGACTCGTTTGAAGGGAGATAATTCTACCCCAGTGTCTACTCCGTAGCGCATGAGTTGCACGATATGGAGCAGATTAAATGTCTAATTTTTACTGGGACACAGCGTTGAGCGGTGGCAAGCACATGCCCAGCCCATCAATCCTGAAAGTTGTTTTGATAAGTAGGTTTTTGGAAGCCAGCGCGCTCGCTTCGAACCGGACTTAAGAGACTCCAACGTCCTCGAGCTAAGTAGTAGTAGTATTAGCATCGATTTGCTAGCGCTTCAGTAATTCGTACTATTTCGCGCCGTAGGTCTCACAGTTCAAAAAATACAACATTCACATCATTTCAGCAAACGAGCTAACGATAACCAATACAACAAATGTGTAAATGTTGGCTAGCCTTGACACCAGAGCATGGCGCACGTTTCCCAGTTGGTTCCTCTGACATCGGCGCAACCGAAGAATTGGCATCTGTACAGTAAGGCTCTTAAAGTTAAATATAAGGATAGCATTCAATTGTTTTGTACGTCTACCATAGTAAACATAGCTTACAGTCGAAGCCTCGTTAGTCAAAAATAAGAGCTCTTCTACATATTTCCTTCGGGTGAAGTATATTGCCCCTTGCTTTGCTAGATATTTACATTATTCATTACACCTTAAAATTTCTGAACATGGGATTAGTCCCTACATTTAAAACCTTCAACATATGAAGTGTTAAGGACATGGCTTATAAGCTACAGGCAACGTAAGCAGCCGTTCGATGCAAGGGATGAGCATTGGTCAACCTACAGTTCAGGACTCGGCAGCCTTTGACCTGATATTCAAATGACTGGTCACTGTTAGCTATCAGAGTAACTTCCTCTGGCTCACTTGGCTACTCTACGTGTTGTTTCTTTCTAGTCAAAATCCCCAGTTTTGAAGTTTTTCTGTCCATTCAAATATGAGGATTTGGGCAGTAAAATACAACACATATTGTAGTGAAGTACTATTGGAAGAACGTACCCGGTGAGCTGCACAGATTCGTCGCGTCACATCAGTTGATCATAAAGTCGACTTCTGACAAATCCCACAGAACAGTAAACCAATAATTATCAACCTTACTTCCTGGATTACAAAATTAACTAGTTTTTGCTGATCCTACAAAAAGAAAATCGCAAAAAAGTGAAATTTTACA
This sequence comes from Morinoia aosen, assembly GCA_030386875.1. Taxonomy (NCBI): domain Eukaryota; kingdom Metazoa; phylum Arthropoda; class Malacostraca; order Amphipoda; family Talitridae; genus Morinoia; species Morinoia aosen. The sequence continues at coordinate 51,469,446 of CM059564.1, forward strand.
ACTGATGATACAATAAATTTCTGCTTCACGGCATAAGGTGAAAAAACCAAGGAGGGACGTTACATGGCGGGCTGTAACACCACGCGCGGTACAGATAATGAACAGTCACAATCTGATAAGTTAGCAGCAATTGAAATGAAGCTAACCATTTCAAATTGTAATTGTTCACGAGAATCAAGCGCCGCGCGTGATGTTACAGCCCTCCACACAACATCCCTTCTTGGTTTCTTCACCTTATGCCGCGAAGAAGACATTTTTTTGCATCATCAGTGGGGGGATTTTACATTTTAGCGATCTTCTCTCTGGATGATCAGCGAAGTACTAGTTATTTCAGCAAACCTAATTATCATTAATGCTGAATCTAAATGAAATGCAACCCAGAGCACAATTAGCCACGCTTGGTGTACATAGCAATTTCTCCTCTGCGCATTTACAAAATTATGAATGAACATACAGGAGAAGACCTGAAAAACGATAAAAGGACTAATGATATAACAAGGACTTTACAACTTAAGCAGAGTAAATATTTTCGAAGGAAGGTAACTAGAAGAATGAAATGGACGACACTCACTCAGCGGTACATAACAATTCCCGTTTTGCATTATACTGATGCGTATGAACGCACCTGTTTGTATGTCCGCTCCTCCGAAAACCAAAGCACATCCGAAAGCACGAAACTAAAATTAATAGTACCATTAAAATTGGTGAAATGAACAGTAAAAATTCTCTGCAAGTAAAATAGTCGAAAAACTGTCGATGAAGAGAGTTGAGCTGTCGACGAATTTCGCATTAATAACGTGAGTACCTTTATTATTGAACTATATATGATGTAATTATTATTTTCCTTTGAATCTTGGGTTTTTTTATTTCCTTATTTTCCTGGCGGTGCCGACATGGCAGGCGTTGACCATGGAGGCGAAGCGCAGGGAGTTGAAGGTCTCATTTATGCAGGCGTCGAGGGGACATATGTTCACCAGCATCAGGGTCTTCGAGTTGCCTCCCAGTGACGGCTGCAGCACGTGCGTCAACTTCGGGTTGCGGTAAGGCACGTGATGTTGCTGTAATGCGATGAGTGCGTCACCAAAACGAATCAATTGACACAGCCTCAAATTAAATACTTAACATTGAATTTTTCATGCTTCACCAAAACATCTCCAACAAATAAACAGCCTCAAGTGAAAAATTTTGATTAACTTTGAATTTTTCCCATTTGAGAACGATGATATATTAAGCGCGCAAACTGCTTGCTTACTGTAGAAGAGAAAAATAACGTACACGCGGGTCGCGTTCCTTTGTCAAAAGGTATAATTTCTCTGCCATTTAGACCGTCATTACAAACTCAGTCTGAGTGCATGACGAGGAGCGAAAAATATCCCACGGTAACACGACCCGTAATGGGAACGGTAAGCATAAATGGGTCAAATGCACATGGGAGGCTATATGGACATGTAGTAACATAAATAGGGAAAAAAGATAAAATTACAATGGGAAGAAAAGATAGAAACCTGAATAGGAAGAAAGGATAGAAATCAAAACAGGAAGAAGACATGGAAACCACAATAGGAAGAATAAAAAGAAACTAAAATAGGAAAAAGAAACTAAAATAGGAAGAAGAGATAGAAACAAAAGTAGGAAGAAGAGATAGAAACATAAATAGGAAGGAGAGGTAGAAGCCAAAAGTGGAAGAAGAGATATAAACCAACATAGGAAAAAAAGAAATAAGCCAAAATAGGAAAAAGAGATGAAAAATAAGACTAGAGTACAAAATCAGCAAAGGAATAGTAACATACAGCAGCTCTAGAGACCACCCCACCTTTTGGCCGAGCGCCATGATGACGTTGCCGAGGTTGCTAAGGCTTTTATTTATGTTTTGCGTCTCTGTGAGACGCGCACTCAGCAACCCGGACTCCTTCTGGCGCTCCGAACCCAGCCAGGTCAACCAGGTTGAGGCTCCCTGCAAATACGCAGTAACTACTAAGCAAAGTGGGAATGTTACACAAGGGTCACACTCCCTGTAAATCCATAATTTACAATAACTAATAAGCAAAGTAGGAAGGTTACTCACTGCAATCTAATGGCTAAGAGTGCTCGTCTTCTTGTGCAGAAGGTCATCGATTCAAAATACTCCGCATTACAGACATGATGTATTTTCCCATTGGGTAAAGGAAGAGAGTTAGCCCCACTCATGAATATGAAGTGGACATCTAGTCCGAGAATAACCGTCAGTGTGTCCTGATATATATTACATGGCTATAATTAAGATTATTATTATTATTTAAGAAAGTTTTAGCCTTCCTTAACACGTTAAGTGCGGCGGGTTAAACTGAAGTTCAATTTCCAGCTCAAATTTAGAGTCAATTGTAGCAAGAAATTTTGAAAATATCTAACATTAACTGGATCATGCCTTCATTTAGCTTTCATTTAGTATTTGTAGAAATTGAGTCAGTGACTGCTGGTCGGTCAGACGCATTATGAAAATCTCCTAAATGACCACCGGTGGGTCACGCAGCACTTAACGTGTTAACCACGACAAAGATGTTTTAAGAGAGGAAAGAGGAAGGCACCATTTAGTATGGAGTTGAGGGAATGCGGAATCTATGCACAAGGTGCACAGAAACAGTAAGCTAGGAAAGAAGTTCATGAAACAAGAAAAAAAATGAAGAAAGTAGTAGGTGCTGAAAAACAGGAGAGCATTGAACCGAAAAAGATGGTCCGTAACAAAACAAAAACCTATTCTATTTCAACAAAAGGAAGCCTACCTAACCTTTAGCTCAGGCCCTCACATAGTCCCCCTGGGAGCGCTAATTCCCATAGATACAATACCTGCATCCCCCTGAGGGGGCTATAATTAAGAAGAAAATCCTATTAATATGATTTTACGAACTTCATTAGTTTAAAATATCTTTAAAAAAGTCTTTGGATTCTAGCATAACCAGAAGAAATATTAGCACTTCAAGCCCGCTTACATTTGAGATCTGGTCTGCGATAGTTTATTGAATAGCACTTACTCACAGCACAAGAACAGCACTACACTACCATTAGCAACGCGAAGTAATGCGTTAAATTACCTCGCACCTTCCATGGGTATTTTACAACTAATTCAACACCGGATGTAGGTAGCAAACAAGAAGTTACACTATAACGCCAACCACAATAAGTGTTAACTTCACCTAAAAATGTGGGGAACGCAAGAGTAATTTAGATTTTTAACACTCTGTTGGTGCATTTTTCTCAGCAGCGTTGTCACAAAAAAAAATATTTTCCTCATCATGGTGATCACAAACTTCAATCCATTTAAATATGGTGAAAAACACCCACCGACGCTATCACTGAAAGCAAAAATAGAAGTGGTAACTAGCAAGTTCTAAAATTAAATATCGGCTATCAGAATGTCCTACAGCTACCTTGCAGTAAACACTAGAAAATTGTAAATTGGAGCTAAATCAACCATGTAAATTCCCTAGAACCATCCTGGACCGGACAGAAGCAGTAGTCACCCATCACACAGAACAAAGTGTCAAGGTTTCGAGAACTGACTCGGTGCCACATTTGCCTCACAGCAGGATAACCTCCCGGTTTTGACGGACACACACATGCCACACCCACCCTGCGTGACGGTGCCCGTGTTGGCATGGGAGCCAGAGAGCACCATCCTGAAAATTGAATACGACCTGGAACTTGCTTCGTTCCTGCTGGTGGCCGCCACCGCCCGGTGCTGCTGGGCTGTGCGCAGCAGCACGTAAATCTCACTACGCTCCCTCACGCCCACAACCTCAATGGATAAATCACAGTTAGATTCAAAATCCCTAACCACAACAAAGGTGTTACAAAGAGAGGAAGGATGAAGGCACCATTTTGTTTGGAGATAAAGGGACGCAGAATATTTGCGTGACTTGTATCGCCACGTATGATTTCCAGGGCATAGAAACCTCAAGTTTAGATGGTTCTAAGACCAAAATGTTTTAATGAATTGATACTATTTTAAGTTCTCTCTAACTATAACTTAGACAAACGGCCCATCATCTAGAACAGATGATGAAAACAGTAAGACGAAACATTGTGTCGTGAAATACGAATGTAAAAAAGAAATATTTCCACTTTTGCCACTCGTAACTCGGAAAACTTTCTGAAATCGTTCAAAAGATGATATTAAAATATTAAATTAAAAGCAATATTCGATGAAGTTTTAGGTCAAGTTTTGAAGAAACAACCAAGCCTGTTCTTGAAGAAGCAACCAAGGAAGAGGCTCACTTTAAGACTGTCAAAACCGTTCAATAGAGGACATCAATACCTGAAATTAAAGAGGTTTTCATAGGATTTTAACCTTGTAGGATATGGAAGAAGAAAGCAAGCAAGAACAGATTTTTGGAATCGTTCAGAAAAAGACATTAAACCATGGAATTTCAGCCACATTCCGTGGCTTATTATTATCCTTTTCTTCAATATATATTTCCAGATAAAGTTTTGTAGAACGCAAGCAAGCGAGTGAGTGAGAAAGAAAAAGAGGCAGCTCACTTTGAGGTTGGTGACGTGAGTGTGCGGAGATTTGGGGTCCGTGAACTTGACTTCGTAAGTCAGGTTCATGGCCTCCTCGGGTGTCGCCAACCCGGGTGGCCTCCTCGGGTGCAGCCAACTTTGATCGATTCGTTATATATTTCCAGGATGCTCGCCTCCATCTTGAACTCCCAGCCCTGCTCGCATGACATGCCTAGTGAATATCTACTCGAATTGTCCCCAGCTTGCACATACCTAGTGAAAAGCTACTCAAAGTGTCCCCTGCTCGCACGACATGCCTAGTGAAAAGCACTCAAAATTTTCTTCACATTTTTGTTCCTTATATTTTTTTAGCTTACAATTTAATACATGTGACGACTATCTTCCTTCTGACGTTCTGCAATATCCAGCTAATCATTTGCAGTGCAACTTTAACCCGTTGTGAACCTTCTTAATGAGCTACATCTTTATGGGAAAATATTAATTTTGCATTAAATAAAATTACATCATGTTTGCTTTGCACTGGACTAGATAGACCAGCCGAAAGATGCATTTTATGTCTTTCCTCTCCGTTTTTGTGCAAGCATCAAACTAGACCGTCATGATACCTATGTGTGTGTGTGTGTATCAATTGCATACATTCTGCACCATATTACAAAAATAATGTGATTTTTTTTTTCTAATATGAAACCCTTATAGAGCACTCATGTCTTCTTTCTTATTCACGTCCACAAATGTTCTTGTTAAGCTAGTGTAGTGCATATTATCATACCAACTCTTACGCTCTAGAGTATATTACAACAACCTCACCTACGATTTTCTGTACTTGGGAACCGTTGTATAAAAATAGTTTTCATGTTTCTGACTCAGGTAGACTGTTTCGTGCCACTATTTTTAGGACTGAAATTTCATGAAATTCACGCCGTGACAAAAGATATTTTCTCCGAGTTCCTTGATTGGGATGCTGGTTTATACCGACTGGTGTATGCTGATATTTGCGCACATGCTTACTTGTGTATGAGTGTGCATGCATGCTGTGTGTGCGTAGATGGGTGAATGTGTCACTACGTAATACTTCGTTTCTCTTCTTTATTGTGAAGCATTTATAAACAAGATATGTATGCATAAATTTGTTGCACGATCACCCACATATGATAAATAAGACGCTTATCAACCAATGATCTTTTCGCTACAATATTTAATTAAACATCGCTTCGATATTCCCGTAGAAATTGTAAGCGGCAACACCTACTGAAAAAGTTGTCACGAACTTCCTTTGGTCATTATCCTATATATCAGTATATCGCACATCATTTTGTAGAACGTAGATGTATTGCGATTGCCTAGATGAATAGGTATGTATTCATGTATGTGTGCGTGTTGGACGTATGTATACGCGTAGGTATGTATGTGTATGCATATGCGTATGTATTTACATGTACATATGCACATAAATGTGTAACGCGTTGACAACTGACAATTTAACTGAAGATACTGGTCCTTTTTTGTTTCACTCTCAACTTGTGACAATACCTAACTCGTCGTCTCTTTATTATTGTAGAGCATCCATGTAAAAAAAACAAATTCGTTGTGTGATCATCCAATTATATTTAAATAAAACGCTTATCAACTAGCGACCGTTATGTTCAAATTGTCTAATTAGAAATACAAAACTAGTAATTTTCGTGGTCCTCATGCGTATTCATATATATATAAATGTTTTTTCTCGTGCTTCCTTGAAATGAGATTTTTGAACAATCGGCCATAACAAGCGATTGATATGTTATTTCCTGGCGTCAAGAATTGCGTAGTTTTATGTCGTAAACTTTCAAAAGTTTCTCACCCCACTATGAAAATGCATCGTCCATGAAATTGTGTTCTCTTACAATTATCATTGCCAGTATTGTAGGCGTGGCCCCAAATACGGTTTTTGTTTTTGTCTGTAATATCCAGCATGCATTAGCCTGAATGCATTTTGTTCTCTTCTATCTTTTCCAGTGATTCTTAATGTTAAGTATAGAGATAAGAGTTAAATGTATGTTTTTACGTGTTCATTGGTTGTTCTGTATTCTTCATTTTGCTGTATTTTTTGTGTCTGAATTGTCTCTTAATGCACTGTCTTTCCTTTACTTTCAGTCACTCAGATTTACAGTAAAAATAGTGTAATTATTTCTTGGCAGAGCTATTTCATCACCTTATAAAACCAAGTGTTGATCTGGTGAGTGGTTCTTATTGTAGTTTGCTTTGCTTGTATATATTTTTTGTTGCTTTAGGCTAAGATTTAGTTTATGTTGAGCATGATGTCTTCTTTTGGCATATTGGTTCTTTTATTTCTTTTTTGTTGAAAGATTAAGTTTTCAGTTTGCTAGATTTCAAGACCATTTTTGTAATAAGATTCTTTTCCCGAGTTACTCCTTTGAATTTGTTGTTGAATGATTTCATTTGAGTCAATTTCATTTATATTCATTTCATAGTCCATTTTTTTCAGTTGCTTTGTTTCATTTTTAGTTAGTCCATTTACTTTATTCAGCATGAATACATTCTGAGCATGGTTTATTTTGTTCTGCTTCTTACTTTGCTTTGAAGTTTGATTTTGAGGAATCCAAAAGGACTGGTATGGTATATTTTCTTTTTTCTTGCATTTTTATTTTTGTTTTATTTCTGTTTTCAGGGCTTTTTTTTGTTATACAGGCTTCTGATTTATCTTCACTGTTTCTGAGCCCTGTCACTTGTTGTTGCATGTACCATCATCTGTTCCACAATAAACTATCATTTGTCTAAACCAGTTTCATTACTCCCTCACTATGTGGTTCACAAACAGCTACGTGTAACGATGGGTAAACGTTAGTACCCCTAGTACCCCATCCTCTTACAGTATCATCAAATGTAGAATAAACAAGATTATGAGTACCTTACCCTCAATCATTTCTTTCTGACTAGTGACATGGGTATTACAATACTCGTGTGTGTGTGTATCATCTAAGTGTATTAGCTTTGAGATATTTCAAAAACCAATGATGGTACTTCTGTACCATCAATATTGGAAATAAACTGTTTTTCTTCTTTTTATCTTAACTTTCTTGAATTTACCTACCCCCTGCCAAATTACTACCCCAAGATAATTTTTTATTTTTTGAGGAATTATCCGTGATCAAATATTTTGTACTGTAGAAATTGCAAGTGTTGAGTTGCTTAGCTAACTTTCTTGCATATTGTCAAGGCTCATTCAACAGGCCTAGCTATTCAAGTTTAAACAATTTAAGGAGACCATCCGCACTGTTGAACTTTTTTCGTCCGATTCGTTTGAAAATTGGCCAGTATATGTATTTGTTGAAAGTAAACCTTTTTTAGTCCTGTCTTTTTTTCGATTCAGGCCTTAGTTTTTTATTATTTTTCGAAAAATTCGTGTTTTGGTACATTTTTGGTAGAGCCCCTTTGGACCCCCCGGGGGGACCCCTTTGGACTCCCGGGGGGTCCCCTTTGGACCTCCCGTGGGGGGTTTCTAGCGTCCGTAGCGCCATAAAATTTCATGGCACAATAACCCAACCCCTAAGGATCCTTTTTCAACAAGAAAAAAATTGGGTCCAAAAATGATGTTTATCGGTCCCCTTTGGACCCCCCGTGGGGGGGGTTTCTAGCGTCCGTAGCGCCATAAAATTTCATGACACAATGACCCACCCCCTAAGGATCCTTTTTCAACAAAAACACGCATTTCCATTCGGGGACCCAATTTGGCCCTGGATGGTCTCCTTAAACAATTTATTTACTACAGGTGATACAGAGATAGAATGTTTCTTAAGTCTCGTACAATGGTCAAATTTGAGTATAGCTACCTGTGGGCCCGAAAAAGTTCAGTGACTTCTAGGGCATCCTACCATCAACGTCAGTCTAAGGAGTACAATAATGTTTAACATAATTCACTTGAACTAGAGATGCATTAGACTGATCAATGAGATAATTCACTCAAAATTAGATGCTTCATTTTACAATATATTTCATTTGGACTAGATTTAACAGTGTATTTGACAAACGATTACAGAACAGACTGAAGATCGGCGAAATTAACCATGGCAAATTACATTATTAGGATCAGTTATGTAGGGGACAAGGTTTGACTTTGTGATCTTACACGATTAGTAATCTGATAGGAAGTGAGACTCACGATTTCTTTTGAATACCTTATAAGAATTAATTTCACGGATGTCCGCAGGTATTGAGTTCCAAGTTTTAGTTCCAACGAAGAGGATACTGTGTTGTGACAGAGCCTCTGAGTAATAAGGAAGCATGAATTTACTTCTATTTCGGGTTGAATGGTTGTGATGACCAGTTTGCACAGTTAATAATTGTTTTAGGCTATTGTCGCCATCATTTGTTAATGTTTTGTAAATGAAATTGCAAATGGAGATTTTGTAGATATCTGAAAGCTCATGTATTCGTAAATTTTTGAATGAATCATTTGCGTGAGCATTATATTCTAGATTCTTTGCCGCTGTGATGGCTCTTATTTGCAGGGTAAAAATTTTGTTGGTTTTGTTTTATTCAGTTCCGTGCCATGCTTCTATTCCGTATTGCAAGTATGGTGAAATGAGCGTTCGGTAGAGCATTTGTAAGGCTGTTTCAGGCAGGAAATTTTCAACTTTATTTAGGATTCCGATAGATTTTGATAATTTAGCACTAATATGTGCGATGCGCTCTTTGAAGGTTAGATGTTTGTCTATTATGATGCCAAGGAATTTACTTGAGTTGGTTTCTTCGATTTCACCTTTGCCAATTTTAATGCGTGGGAGATATATTTTTCTCGTATGTGAATGTAATATATTTTGTTTCATCGATATAAAGGCTTATTTTATTAGCTGTAAGCCACAATGAAACCTTACGAAGTTCATTATTTATACGCTCCGCCATCCTAGCGGGATTTTGGTTTGGAAGGACCGCAGAAAGGGTACTGTCATCGGCAAAAAGTATGAATTTGAAGAATGATATAGATTTCATGATATCATTGATAAAAATTAGAAATAGGGGAGGCCCAAGGACAGATCCTTGTGGAACTCCATGGCTAATTGTCTGTGGATTTGATTTTGCGTCGTCAATGACAACGTATTGTTTCCGATTTGCTAAGTATGATCTGAACCAATCATGAGCAGCCCCTCGAATGCCATATCAGTGTAGTTTCGGTAGTAATACGTTATGGTCCACACAATCGAATGCTTTTCGAAAGTCAAGAAATACGGAGAAAACAAGCTATCCTTTATCTATATTAGAATAAAGGTATTGCAAATGATTTAATACAGCTTGTGTCGTAGATTTCTTAGAATGAAAACCGTATTGTTTGTCGTAGAGGAAAGATTTTTGTTCAAAATACGAATACACTTTTTTATACACAATTTTCTTGAATATTTTGCTAATAATTGGTAGTACAGAGATAGGTCTATCATTATTAATGCATTTTTCATCACCATTTTTAAAAATAGGGTTCAATCTCGCAATTTTGAAAGAGTTGGGGAAGATACCTTGAGAAAGGGATTGGTTGATAATATAAGATATGCACGGTGCTATTATATCAGCTATAGCCTTAAGAACTTTAGCCGAGAATTTTTTCAATCCACTTGATTTATTTTTCAAGTTGTTTATGCACGTAATTACATCGGAGGGATTAGTTGGCGTGGAAAAGAAAGAGTTAGGTTCACGGACATGGTCCATGTATTGCAAGTGGTCTGTGGGTTCACTGAAGACACTATCGGCTATATTTTTTCCTATGTTTACGAAAAAGTTGTTTAACACAGTTGCAATATCTTTTTTCTCGTGGTTTTTACATTTTCGTGAACGACGGACTCAATTGTTTTCGTAGTATTATTATTCGGTTTATAGCTTGAATTAAGCTGGCGCCAAGTTTTATTTTAATATTAGTTTTGTACACAGTAAATTTGCGTGTGAAGTAATTTTGTTTTGAGGTTCGTATTTGATTTGTCACATGATTCCTGAATGTTATACGTTACTTTGGATATTCGCCCTTCGTATAGTAAGGCTAGGTACGCTTGACGTTTCTTTATATTGATCATGATGTCTTCAGTAATCTAGGGCTTTTGTCTATTTTTTGGCGTAATTGTGCGGGTGATTATTGGACAACACTGGTTATATGCGGTCGCTATAATTTCAGTTAAATTTAGTATTGCTTCATCAATGTTAATCGCATTATTGTCCCGTTCATAGATGTCTAATGATGGCATTAGTTCTTCTAGAACAGTTCGCATTGTTCCCAAGTTGTATTCGTTTACACAACGAAATGAATAAGTACAAGCCTGTGGGCTGGTACAAGGACTATAGACATTTTTTCTTGATGAGAAACACCGGGAAATGGTCAGATAAGTCAGAAATTATTATTCCGGTAAGAAAATCAGTCGGATCTAACATAAAAATATTATCGAGTAACGTAGCCGATTCAGAAGCAACACGTGTAGGTTTCGTGATGATTGGAAGGAAGGAGTTAGACTGAAAAGTATTTATGAAGTTTGAGATTTGCTCGCAGCTATCATATTGTAGAAGATCGTAGTTGAAATCCCCGCAGATTATTATGTCATTATATAGAGACTTGTTGAACTGAGATATTATGCTTTGAAGCTCGTTCAGGAGAGACGTTACAAGCTGTTGAGGGCCTATATACTGTCCCAAGTATTTCAAATTTACTGTATTATTCATCATTTTTCGCTAGTTCTTTAAATAAAGTCTCAATATGTTCACGATTTATAGTTGCACTTAAAATGATTCTCGAAGATTTGTGTTTAGATATGTAAGTACTGATGCCACCCCCACGTTTGTTACTTCGGAGTGAATGATGGCTATAATAGTTTTGAATTTGAATCAGGTCTTTAGATGAGTCATCTAGCCAACTTTCGGTGAAACTGAGAACATCAAAATTGCTGCTCAGCTCAGTGATAGTACAAGATATTTCATCTATTTTCGGATAAATGGAACTACAGTTCCAACATAATAGAGAAAAATCGCTACAGGTCTTCCTCATCGATTCATTGAATTTTTTAATATTTAGGTATTTACAGTTTCCAGTTTCATTTAGGTTTGGATGCAGTCTATTCAAATGATTGAGATCTGGATCAATATTGTCGAATATATCAACATGGTCAGTCATTAGAATTAAGAAACAGTAAGTAAATTATTATTATTATTATTATTATTATTATTATTATTATTTTATAAGAAAGTTTTAGCCTCCCTTAACCACGACAAAGATGTTCCAAGAGAGGAAAGAGGAAGGCACCATTTAGTATGGAGTTGAGGGAACGCGGCATCTATGCACAAGGTGCACAGAAACAGTAAGCTAGGAAAGAAGTTCATGAAATTAGAAAAAAGTTGAAGAAGAAAGTAGTAGGTGCTGAAAAACAGGACAGCAGTGAACCGAAAAAAGATGGTCTGTACCAAAACAAAAACCTATTTTATTACAACAAAAAGGAAGCCTACCTAACCTTTAGCTCGGGCCCTCACATGGTTCCCCTGGGAGCGCTAATTCCCATGGATACAATAGTTGTATCCCCCTGAGGGGAACAGTAAGTAAAATGTGACGTAAAAATAAAAAATTATACAAACTACAGGATCAAGGTAAAAATAAGGACATTCCTACTTATAATTAAATTGAAAAAAAGAAACTAAAACACACAGAGATTATAAGTCTAAATTGTCTAAAACCTAGTATGATTTCATAATGAGAGCGCAAAATCAGTCCATGAGCAGGAACATTAGGGATCATAAATGGCAAATAATGTAGTTACAAGGCTGTCATACCAGTGGTATCCGCATATAACACATAAGATGTAGCAAGGACGAAATGGAACGAAGTGACAGCGAAGTCATTTACGGAATTTAAAAATCTTGACTATCTAAATTGTTTCCAGATTTAGAAACATATGTAGTAATACATGAGTTAAGTCTGAGCAGCAAGTTCGGTATGAGCATTCGATAAAAAAGAAGAAAAGAAATTGGTAAACAATTTAGTACGCAGCGAAACACAGCTGCAAGGTCGAGGTGGATGCCTTGAAGAGGTAAAGGTAATTCAATCAAAAATCAAGAAGAAAACATGTGGACAGATATCAAAATAATATTAAACTCAATACGTCAGTCCAAAAAAAATACTAATTACGAATAATTTCCTCTGAGGACTTGCCGACATGTTGCAACAAGTACTTGTCTAGTTCTTCAGGCGTATTGATGGTTGGAGAAGTTGGGATGCTCAAGTGTCTTCCTCCCAGTTCCATAGTTTAGTGCGGTTGAAATAACGCACACAAATAAAAATCAATGCAATACGTGTATGAGAAGTGCACACACACTATAAACGTAGTTGCTGTGCAACCTAATAATGGGTTTGCCTTTTTTATAAATAGACAATTGAAATGCACAAGTATAAGATTAAATGTCTATTTATCCCTACTTACTTGCTACCACCTACCCAGTCACATCGTCAGTAAGCACGTTTTCAGACAGGCTACATGACTATTGACTTTTTTACAGTCGTTTGTTTCTTCAACGCAGCATGGGCGCAGAGATATTATGTTACAAATAATTTACTACAACTCACTAGTAAGCCAACACTATCAAGTTAAGAGGTGTATCTGCATTTTTATTGACATAATTTTCATTTTTCTCCTATTTTTAACTAGTTTTTCAACTCCCTTCCATCATAACATATGTAATCATTCTCATCATGAATATCCACCCCCCTTCCCGCCCCGCCCCCCATAAAAACTAAGATTTCGTCCACGATTCATTAACTTTTCCAGCGCACTTTTTTCATGACCAGATGTGATAGGCCACAAACGCAAATATATTCTAGTGAAAGAGCAGTCCTGTTTCAAAGTAACAGTTTTCAAAACTCAGCTACACTGAAACTGCTAATTTTTCAGAAGAGATGAAACTTCTTTTCAACACTTCACTTGCCTTCTTACGATAAGCCATCTATCAAATGGAATTCCGAAGGTCACACACACGCATATACCACATAACTCAATGCTCTAACCACAATTCTATAAAAAATACCTCAGTATTAATACATCACTCTCGCAGTAAAACATTAAATTAGATGTTAGTGTAAGCCCACACAACTAAAGCTAAGAAATTACAAGAGATGAAGGAACCATTTGGCTCGATATTATGAGAATCATGAATCAATGCACAAGGTGTGTCCCCAAACCCTATGCATAGAAAGAGCAAAATTGAAAGAAGTCTATGAAACAAGTTAAAAGTCAAAGAAAAAAAGTAAAAAGGTGTTGATATTGAAAGACAGCAATGACCCAAAAAAATTCCATAACTGATAAAAAAAAAATCCTTCATTTCAACACTAGGAAGTCCTACCTAATTTTCAGCTCCAGAATTCATTTCTGACGACGGACGGCGCAAATTTCAATACATAAAATAGTTCTATTCCCCTGAGGAATCCCTCATCACAAAAAATCTCGTTTTAAGCCTCTGCTTGGAAATTCCGTCTACATGCATTCCATTATATGTTCTGTTTCGTGATATATCAGAGCTCTGACTTACTAGAACAGCCATTCTCAACCTTTTTTACATCATTGCCCAGCTCGGCTTAGTGAATTGTTCTGCTCCCATACAAAACACACACAGACTTTCTTCAATTCTCTCATTTTACAAACCTAAATTAAATTGAATGATTAGTTAAATTCTCAGGTGCTTCAATTTTTTACCCCCAAGGGTAAATTTACCCCTGGTTGAGAACCTCTACACTAGAAAATGTTTCAGAGCTGTGACTATACAATGCTACCCCCGTTACCTGGTCAGCCAGTCTCGAGACCTCCCCGAGGATGTGGTCCACAGTCCTGGGGATGATCCCTGCCGTTTCTCCTTCTCCGCCCTCCATAGTGTGCGTCTTTCCTGAGCCTGTTTGCCCGTAGGCAAACACGCACACGTTAAAGCCGTCCACCGCGGACTGGATCAGCTGCTTGACCTCCTCGAAAACCTGCACCAGATTACATTCGATGTTAGTTTAAGAAGAGGAAGGCACCATTTAGTATGGAGGTAGATTAGATTAGATGTTAGCTTAAGCCTCACTAAATGCTAAAAAAATGCGTCCCATAGAGAGGAAGAACGAAGGCACCATTTAGTATAGAGATAAGGAAACGCAGAATCTACGCAGAAGGTTCTGTTCTGTCAACTGTTCTCCCCCAAATTACAAACTCCTCTGAATGGTGAGAAATGTTCTCCCCCATATTGTAAACTATGAACGGTGAAAAAATGTTCTCCCCATATTGTAAGGTCCTGAGAACGCTCAGAAAATGTTTACAATATGGACGCTGAGAAAATGAAAGTACCCAATTATCGGGCAGCACCTTAGACATTCATTGAACGCAAAGCATTCTTATTCTTAAAGCGCAATGCTTCAGAATGTAATCAAGCCGGTAAGATGGGTTTTCTAGTCTGGTTCTTCCAACCTAACCAAACGAACCGTAGCAACCAAGGAAATGTAGAGTCCCTGCTAAGTTACCAGTCTGTCCACTAATTGAATGCAAAATAATGCAAATAGTTGACTTTATCATAGAACATTAGGCAACTCACGTCCACTTGAGAGTCCTTGGGACCGAATACGCGATCGAACGTGAACTGAGTTCCATTATTTCCGCGCGGGCGTGGCCCTGTCACGGAGCTGCTCTCCGCACCTGCTCAAAATAATTATATAAATACACAAATAAATAAACAAATAAAGAGAGAACTAAGTAGAACTTTTGAATACTTGAAAGAAAAAACATAGATAAGTATACAAATAATAACATAAATAAATAAGCAAATGAATAAATGAAAAATAAATATAACAATTGAATACTTTTTTTACCACACGCTCTCGTAAGGGAAACACAATTTAAACACAATTTATTTACCACAGGTGATGATAGAGAGGTAGAATTTTTCTCAAGTCTTGTACAATGGCCAAATTTGAGTATAGCTACCTGTGGGCCCGAACAAGTTCAGCGATTTCTAGGGCATCCTACCCTCACGTTATTCTAGGGTGTACAAAAATGTTTACCCTAGTTTCACATTAGACTGATCATTGAGATAATTAACTCAATAATTTATGCTGTATTTTACAATATAGGTCAAATCGGCTATATTTAACAATAAGTTTGATGAATAGTTTGCTAATAATTGGTAGTACGGAGATAAGTTGATAATTGTTTACACAGGTTTTTTCACCACTTTTAAAGATAGGGGTTACTCAAGCAACTTTGAGGGAGTTTGGGAAAGTACCTAGTAAGAGAGACTGGTTAATAATATTTGATATCAGCGGGGCTACAATGTCAGCAATAAATTCAAGTACTTTAGTCGGAAACGTTTGTATCCCACTCGATTTATTTTTCATGTTGTTTATGCACGTAATTGCATCGGAGGAGTTTGTAGGCATAAAGAAAAAGGAGTTGGGTTCTCGAATATGATCCATAAATTCCAGGTGATCAGTAGGTTCACTGCCATCAGCTATATTTTTCCCTACGTTTACGAAGAAGTTGTTAAAAAGATTAGCAATTTCTTTCATTATCTTGAATAACATATTCAATTTTCTTTTTATCAGCATAATTTGGTTTACAGCAAGAGTTAAGGAGATGCCAAGTCTTTTTAACGTCAGTTTTGAATTGAGTAGACTTGAGCGTAAAGTAGTTATTTATTGATGTTCTTATCTGGTTTGTTACATAGTTTCTGAATTGGTTACTTGTTTCTCTAGATATTTGCCCTTTGCAAAGGAGGGCTAACGTGAACAATTCAGTGATTCAAAGAAATCATTAAAAAGAAAAGCCTCCGGTTTTGGACAAGAAGGGCCAAAACATAAATGTGCTAAGTTGAACGACGTGGGGCCCGAAGTGCAGTATTCCCACAATGACAGCTTGGAGCATGTCGATACCGCTAATTTGGATGAGAATGCCAGCTCCCCTAGCAATGACCTTGGTGATGATACCTCAGATATAGGTCAGTTTGAGCATGCAATGCTCGAAGGGGATGCAGAAGGCAACTCAAGCGAGGATGGCTTCCCTATAATGGGTGAGATTTCTAAACCAAAATGGCTCCCACCTAAAAAAGCGTACGGCTGGTACCTCAAGGTGTCTGATATTTCCTTCAAAGACGAGGAGTTGAAGAAAATACAAGAACGATTTACTCCACCAGAGGAATGTTCTTCACATTTTACTCCCCCAAAGTTGCCTGAAAGCATTTGGCAAACTTTGAAACCTACTCCAACGATGGGCTTTCAGCAGAGAGTAGTATATAAGGCACAATCATGCGTGTACTCTGCCATCATGCCTTTACTGTCTGTTCTGGAGACTGAAAAAGACGAAGACAAAAAATCTAAATTGACATCAGCCATCCAACTGCAATGTTCATCGAACTTACAACTGAATAGGTTCAGGCGTGCTCTGGTGTCCCCTCTTGTTAAAAAACCAATGCGCAATTCTTTCCTGGCGTTACCGGTAACGCATAATTCCCTTTTTGGCGAAGATGATTTCGATAAATCTACCGATAGAGTCATAAAGGAGCAGTCATCCCTTTCAAAACTTTTCGTCGTACCAAATCCAACTTTCAATCAACGACCTGCTTTCCAAAATCCTAGTAATTTTCAACGTTAAGGCCAGGCCTCTCAGACATTTCGTGGCCAACAACTCCGCCAATTCCGCGGCCGGGGTCGCTACAGGGGCAAGCGTCAATCACAATAAAACATCATCCATCGTGGTTGCAGGAAATATTCACAGGTATTTCGAAAATTGGAGTACATTAATTTCTAATAGTTTCATTTCACAGATGGTGAAAGAGGGTTACAAACTTCAGTTTTCCTCAGCTCCAGAGTTATATACAATTATTGATTCTACCCCAAAGAATTTAGAAAAAATTTGCTATGCTACAATCAGAAATAAACAATTTATGCTCCATTGGGGCTATAAGCCCTATAGAAGAAAGTAAAGACCAAGTTGTTTCTCGCATTTTCATAGTCAAAAAACCGTCAGGAGACAATCGTCTCATTATTGATCTGTCCACACTCAATAATCATCTGAACAAGGTTCATTTCAGAATGGAGGATTCTTCTCTAATAAGCTCTTTAATATCACAAATGATTTTCTAGCCTCTATTGATCTATCTGCAGCCTTTTTCTCTATTCCCTTGCATCCATTGAGTAGAAGATTTGTAGTGTTTTCCTTTAATAACCAAAGATTTCGTTTTAATGCACTTCCATTTGGGTGCACTGTTTCTCCAAGAATTTTCACTAAAATATTGAGACCTGTCATTACCTTCCTCCGTAGCAGAGGATTTAAGGGGACCGTACTCCCAAAAAAAAAAAAACCTAAACTATTCAACCGATCTTCATGAAACTTGGTGTAGGTATGTAAAATTGAACAAGGATTAAGATTGGACTCGTGTGTTTTTTGCTTTTTTCCCCATAGAAAACGTGTTATTCAAAGAAAACGTACACATAACATATATACGTACATTTTAACCAACCCCCCTTTTGACCCACTTCCTGTGGTCTTCTGGGTGTAAAACGTCACCAATATATCCGCTACATATATACGTACATTTTAATGAATGAAAACGAAATTCGACGTCTCGATTTTTTGGGAGTACGGTTCCCTTAAAATCTCGGCTTATTTGGATGACTTCTTTCTTTGTGCTCCTTCAGAGTATGAACTCTCAGAACAGATCAAGTTCACACTAAGCCTTCTCAGTTCCTTAGGCTTCCAACCAAATTTAATAAAATCTCATCTAAACCCTTCTAACTCTTTGCTTCATTTAGGTTTCCTATGGAATTCAAAGAACATGTCAGTGTCAGTACCTTCAGAGAAAGTTTTGAAAGCTAGAACTTTTGCTAATAATCTATTAGGAGAATCTTCTGTATCTCTTAGAAAGGCCTCTTCTATGCTGGGATTCCTGGTTAGTCTTTCACCAGGATTTCCCCAGGCCCCTTTACACTATCGTTCATTTCAAATGCAGATCACAAAATTGGTCTCATCTGGTAAAGTTTGGGATTCAATATTTCAATTAAACGATTACTCCCGTGCAGATCTCTCTTGGTGGAGTTCATGCCCAAATAATTTGAGTTCGCGTTCTTTACTGCCCTTTGCAGCAAACTGGTCCTTGCATACAGATGCCTCCAAGATAGGTTGGGGTGCAACTCTCTCCAACGGAGATGAAGCCTCAGGAAGATGGACTGAATCAGAAAGCAACCTTCACATTAATTTTTTAGAGCTCAAAGCTGTCCAATTTGCTATGAAATGTTTCGTATCAAAACTGATCAATTTTAAGGTGGTAATCCATTCAGACAATAGTACAGTAGTTCATTATTTAAACCATTTTGGGGGGAATCACTCCCATAATCTCTGCTTACTTTCAATAGATATGTGAAATTTTTGTATTGAATTTAACATTGAAATAACAACCAAATTTATTCCAGGAGCTTCAAATTCTAAAGCAGATTCTTTGTCCAGAAACATGAGTCCCTCTGTTCATGAATATTCCTTGTCCCCAGAAGCATTTTCAAAATTGCTTAGCAAGGTATCATTTGTGCCAAATATTGATCTTTTTGCCACCAAACTGAATTGTAAAATGAAAAAATTTGTATCTAAAAACCACGATCCTTTGGCCTTTGCAACTGATGCATTTTCCATTCCCTGGAAAGAAAGTATTTATATGTTTCCCCCTATTCCTATGCTGAAAAAATGTATTGATAAAGTTCTCCAAGATATGACCCCATATGCTCTCTTGATTACTCCAGCTTGGCCTGGTAATCCAGTAATCCCGGCAGTTATCCCTCTCCTCATAGCTGATCCTTATTTCATATCAGCTTATCTTCTAGGACCAACTCCAACTCGCCGCCCCTTCCATCTAGTGGCTTGGAGTATTTCCAGCAACGGTGCAAAAGTGCAGGCTTTTCAGAAAATACTTCACGGTCGCTTTTCAAGAGCATATCTCCCCAAACCCTGGCCACATATGAACGATTCTGGAAATATTTTCTTGATTGGCTTAAGAACAAAGGATATTCAACTCACCCCACTATTCCCCTAATTTGCGTTCATCTTATCTCTCTCTTTGATAAAGGCTTTAAATCCCCTACAATTAATACTGCCCGTAGTGCTTTAAGTTTATTTTGTTTCGATTTAAATAATAAGGAGAATAATCAAATAAATCGGCTCTTTCGATATTTCTTTCGAGCCAGGCCTCTTAGGCCAAAACACTTTACCTTTTGGCCAGTAAACATCCTTTAGGATAATTTAAAAACCCTGCACCCTCCTGCTTCACTTTCCGTCAAGCTGCTTACATTAAAAACCCTTGCCCTGGTAGCTCTAACTTCATCAGACCAGGGTCAGACTCTCCACTTATTGGACAATGAGAAAGCAGATCTCTCAGAGAACGATGTATCGTTTGTGATTTATGAACCCCTTAAAACAACAAGAAGAATTTTGAAACCAAAGGTGGTGCGGTGAGTCTCAACACCATCGCTGCCAGAGCTTGATACCAGTCATTATGTTTAGCCGTATATGAACAGAACTCTTTCCTTGAGATCCCAGTGCTGCTTAAAAGGGGAGCCTAAGCCTACAAGACTTTTCCTCTCTTGGTCATCAAAAAGCACAGTAACTCGACAAACTCAAGCAAGATGGCTAACCCAAGTTTTGAAACTTGCGGGTATAGATACCAATCAATTCACCGCACATTCCTACCGAGGCGCCGGTTTGTCTGCTGCACATGCTCGAGGAGCCTCAATTCACCAGATTATCGCGGTGGGAGATTGGAAGAGTGTCAATACCTTTGAAAACTATTATCAGGCCCCTACCACTAACTCTTCAGTTGGCAAAATAATTTTAGGTCTGGATTCTCCCTAACTCATTGAGTAAGTACCAATAAAATGATGAAAGAACTTACTTTGATACCTAAACTCTAGTATTCCTTGTGTTCATCCTAGAATTTATATGGGTAATTTTTTTTTATATTCCTCTTCTACTAATAGAAAGCACTAGATATGATTCAATAACTTAAACATGTTTTGATTTCCAGGTGTAAAAGTGTATATATATATATATATTTACATAGGTCAATATTTTGCATTTTTAACTAGAAAATATAGTTATTTATAATGCAACGTTAAAAATAATGTTATCATTTCTTCTTGTATTTACTGCTTTCAAATTATATTGAACAAACATGGTCAACACAACTTACAACTTTCCTGAATTACAAATTTAAAACACTGCTTGTCATTCTGTGCTCCTCTGGCAACGAAAGAGGAGAAGAATCTAACTTTCTGCTAGGTTATGACTTACCTCTGACGCAGAACGAAGATTCTTTTTCCTGGCGTTGCCAAAAACATTTCTTTCCCACCCTCCTCCCTGTCTTAAATTCGTCTCAGATTTAAGTATCGGTAAATATTAAATCTAGCCTATATATCTTTATGAAGAAAAAAAAAATAAAGATGGCTCATGGTTCGTGACCGGAACGAGGTAGACTTCCGGTGCTCTCTAAACAACAATCACATTTTTGAAAAATGTTAATTTTATATTCCAATAGGAATATTTGACGCACTCAGAAGCAACTTCAGCCCTGTCGGTCTTAAGTGCTCCTCTGGCAACGCCAGGAAAAAGAATCTTCTTTCTGCGTCAGAGGTAAGTCATAACCTAGCAGAAAGTTAGATTACTTAAGTCAGAAGAAAAGAAAAATAAAAAAGAAAAAATGTTTATTTCCAAGTTGTCAAATCAGATACATGCCAACATATTGGCTTTTAAAAGTTTCTTAAAATATAGGGCATCCTAAAACAAATGTTCCCTACGAGGAGTACCATAGCCATGTGGTAGAGGTTCTGCCGCCGTGCGGCAAGGACCCGGGATCGAATCTCGGCGCAGGCAGTGGCGATTTTCTCTGTTGGGTATAGGAGAAAAATTCCAAGCACAATACCCCACTCTACCCAGGTGTCTGAAATGGGTACCGGTCTCGACCGGGGGAAAGCGTCATGGCGTCCTGGCGTTAGTTATAAGGCATTTGAAAATCCAATGTACAAGGTGATATGTATCAGGCTTGATTGGAAATAAAGCATCCGTAGATGCCTTCGTTATTATGACAAACCATCCGAGGTGTACAAGTAGATAAGCCATACGAGGCATAATAATAGATAAACTATACGAGGTGTACTAATAGACAAACTATCAGAGGTGTACAAGTAGATAGACCATACGAGGCATATTAATTGACAAAATATACGAGGCGTACTAATAGACAAATCATTCGTGGTGTGCTAGTAGTCTAACAAAAGTTCTATACTAGGAGCACTAATTGACAAACCATCCGAGGTGTACAAATAGATAAGCCATAGGAGGCATAATAATAATAGGCAAACTATACGAGGTGTACTAATAGACAATCTATTCGAGGTGTACAAAATAGATAGACCATACGAGGCATATTAATAGACAAAATATACGAGGCGCACTAATAGACAAACCATACGTGGCGTGCCAATAGTCTATCTCTGTCAAGGGTAGTTGAATGAGAAATGAAAAATATGTCCTAAAAATATGCAAAGCCCTATCACCGCCAAAAACATATTTCATATCTTCTCGATATTCACATCATGCGGACATGGGTACATGGGATAAAATAGAGATACAGTGTAAGCCGGTTACCACTCATGATTGACAAATATCTACAAAATGTTGGTAGAAATGGGTAAACAAACATATATTCAATATCAACATTCATAGCTTGTACAACATACGGCCAGAAAGATAATTTTACTACGATCCATATGCTCAAATTGCACTTTATTTCATTAATTATATATGACATTAATCCGATTCACAGAAACGCCATATGAAGAAGTGATAGATCTATTTTTGAATCATTTCGCTATTGCAATAAAATTTGTTAACGAATGGTTTTTGCGTAAAGAAATGAGATAGAAACATGTATATCTATTTATGTAGATACATATATATACCTACACACGTACACACACATATTAATATATATACTTATTGAAAATGAAATATTAGAAAAAAATACATATATAGGATAAAAGATAGAAGCAACCTACCATCTACTACACAGAAAATGACACTTGAGCTCACTGTAATCCTAAGAAATTTTTCGCAAAAAAAAAATAACTTAAAGGAAGAGAAGACTTCGAAAAACATAAAAATGAGCTGGTTTTTAATTTCTTCACAGAAATTTTTAAGAAAAATCAGGTTATAGTCAAGAAGCAACACAACTCTTCAGCATTATACGGACATGTGTACGTGGGATAAAATGAAGTAACATTGTGGCCGGATATCACATCTGAGTGGAGAATATTCACAAAATTGGCACATATAGGAAGATTAGGCCTTGATCCAAAGTGATAATTTTAATTACAGAAGTTTAGAGTTTTTCCAATTTGAGAGTTTAGTGCTAGTGTGCGCTGAGCGCACGGAAAAAAAATAAAAAGACTAAATGCAATGCTTAAATTACCCCCTTCCCCCCAGCTCAGCCGAAAATCGATTGAAAACATCTTCGAGAATGATTTTGAAATAGCGAGACAACGTTAGCCAAAATTTAATTCATTATAAACTTTGCACAACCCTCACATCTATAAACCTGTATATTGGTGTATACACAAAATGTATTTCATGGTATATTTGTCATACGGACGTTAAATATTAATACAGAAAAGAGAAAGAAATAACAAAATAAAGATGAGGAAATACTCCTAATTATGGAAAGAACGTTCGTTCTGCTGCACTGAACTGACGGCTGTGGTGCTCATTGTTGTCGACAGAAATAAGTAAAAAAAAATGAAGGCATCTACGGATGCTTTATTTCCAATCAAGACTGATACATATCACCTTTTACATTGGATTTTCAAATGCCTTATAACTAACGCCAGGACGCCATGACGCTTTCCCCCGGTCGAGACCGGTACCCATTTCAGACACCTGGGTGGAGTGGGGTATTGTGCTTGGAATTTTTCTCCTATACCCAACAGAGAAAATCGCCACTGCCTGCTCCGAGATTCGATCCCGGGTCCTTGCCGCACGGCGGCAGAACCTATACCACAGGGCTATGGCGGCACAGTAAGATGAATATTCGAATCGCTTAACAAACGTAAAATGAAATAGTTTCTAAATTTCTAACAGTAATTTCAGGAAAAATTAAAATTTCTAATAGATGGGAAGTTCACACCGAAATGCTGCAGGCCCTATGACAGAGATGCAAAATGACGTGACACATTTACTCTAAATTCTTTTCCAGTTTTACAGTTTTTGATATGCTGGGGAAGCTTGTTCCACAAAAAAGCTCCAGAAACTGAGAGAGCTTTTTGTCCCATTTTAGATGAACGGTAACTGACTAAAACATCGTTCCTACGGTTTGGTCTTTCGTTTGGGATATTAGATGGGAAAAATTTTACCACCTCTGCATTACTTTGGGGGAGGTACAGAGAGGAGAATACTCGTCGAGCTTTCTGGATCATGAATCTGTTCGGTATTGGGATCCAGTCGAGTTTTCTTAAAAGAGGGGTGACATGATCGTATTTATTGAAATTTCCTTTGCATACCACTTTGGTGGCGAAGTTTACACATTTTTGCAACTCTTCCTGACGACATTGAGGTAAATCTCCCCACACAAGACTGCAGTAGTCCAGACGCGATAAAACTAAAGACTGAATCACTAATAATCTAGATTTTTCGTCAAGTGTGTTCTTTATACGATGAAAGAACATTAAGGTTCCGTTAATTTTGTTGCACATTGTTTCGACGTGTGAATTGAAAGTCATATTTTTGTCAAACCAAACACCCAGATTTTTAACCTTATCGACTGGTTTAATTGTATCGTCTCCAAATTTTAGCTTGAATGGTGGTAAATTTTCAGTCGCATTCTGTGATCCAAAAATAATGCATTGCGTTTTACTTGCGTTAAGTTTGAGGCCATTATGGTCATACCACAATTTCAGATTTCTCAGAAGGTTTTCAGCGTTGGCTTGTGTTTCTGTTAAATCCGCTGTTGAGCTTGTCATGGCAATTTGTACGTCATCAGCATACATTGAGATTTTTGTGTTTGCCGGCATGGTGGGGAAATCGTTGATGAAAATTGAAAATAGGAGTGGGCCGATGATTGAACCTTGAGGAACGTCAAAATTATTTGGTATGAATGATGACATTTTGTTATTCAAGCACACTGCATGAGAGCGGTTTAGTAGGTAGCTTTCAAACCACTGAGCAGGGTTGCGGAGTCGGAGTCGGAGTCGGGAGTCGGAGTCGCCGGAGTCGGATGTTTTAGGGTGGAGTCGGAGTCGGAGTCGGAGTCGCTTCTCTGAAGTGTGGTGGAGTCGGAGTCGGAGTCGGAGTCGCTACTCTGAAGTGTGATGGAGTCGGAGTCGGAGTCGGAGTCGCTTTTCCGAATGTGGTGGAGTCGGAGTCGGAGTCGGAGTCGTTCATTCGGATGTGGTAGAGTCGTGGTTGGAGTCGCTCTTTTTTGGTGTCTTCGATTCTAATTTTTGCTAAAAATTATTTATATATAATTCTTTAAAACTAAAAGCAAACCAAAACAGAGTTAGAATGCTTTGCTGAAAAATCTAAAAAATACGCAATGTTTTTGTTGATTGTTTTGTTCTAAGTATGAAACAGCGTATTTATTCCTATCACCTAATACCGTCCTGTTATCTAGTCATTGAGGGTTTGCACAGATATATATGAGAAACCTACGAGTGCGAAATATAATTTTTGTACCCAGCATTGATGTATATTTTGTAGTTAAAAGCAGGAATTAGTAATTGAAAGCATCGCAAATTCATTCTGTATATTTCTGTTTTGTTCATTTTTCCTTCAATTAATACATAGGAACTGGAAAATAGTATTAAATGTGTTGCAAGTTAATTGTAGAACATTTGCAGCTGATGCAATACATTGTACTCACATAAAGAGTGGTAACTCTGTATGCTCAAAATGATGCATTGATTGATAATGATCATAAACATTTCTAGTCTTTAGGTTATGATTCATTGCCAATGAGTGGTCTTTGCCGAAACCTGAAGCTATGGTCTAGTGCACAAAGACTTCTAGTTTTCAAGTCATGTTATCAAAATTGATATGGATTCCGTGTTTTTAAGTCAAGTTAACATGTATTAATAATAAAAATTACTGCTCATTTCTCAAGTTATTCCTTGAATGTAATTTGGTTCTTTCAGAGTTATATTGCATTTTACTATATCATCATCATGTTTAATTTTTATCTTCGTATCACTCCCCAGTTTCTAAGCAAGTATACGCTGAAATGGAGAATTTTATAATTATGTTGATATATTTTTAAAAACTGAAATAGTATTCGTTTTGTAGCATTATATAATTAATTACTTCTTGTTAAGGAAGATTTGGAAATGTTGTAAGGTTATCTATATCGGCATTGAGACACTTGAAAAAAATTAAAATACGATGTAAACGAGCTGCAATGAAAATAATTACACACACCAGCAAAAACTTCACTTACAGTCACACACACATTGTAACTGAAAACAATGCACTATCTCAGCTGCAATGGTTTTTGCATTTATGCGATAGTACAAATTCTCTTGCTGGAAACGTTTCAAATTGCTCCAAAAAACACGAAATGAGAAGAACCTGGGCGTTTATTAAAATAACAAAGTGTCTAATACAAAGTAAAAAGTTAGACGAAAATAAGAGATAGTATCATATTACACGCAAAGAAGCTAGAAGTGACTTTTATTCGTAAAAAAACGCTCTGAAAACGTCAGAACCCTGCGATGAAAGCAGAACAACTTTTGCTTATTATATATAGCCGAAATGTAACATAGAGTTGAGCAATAATATGACACGTTTTCTGCATTGTTACCCTGCATAGTGTAGGTACAGAGAAGAAAAGGCAGTGTGCAAATCTGGCCTACCTTATCTACACGTATACATAATTTTGGGGATTTGAAGCATAGTCATTGAATTAACTATTATAATTTCAATGAATTAGTGCATACTTAGTAATAAAAAACTGTTGATACATATCTATGCTTCTCAGTGTAGACAATGCCTACATTACCTACTCAGAAAACACTTGTCAGTAATATACAGGGTGTTTCAGATTCAGAATAAGAGGCAAAAAATTGCACACCAACTAGAAGATTTCCAAATAAAAACTTTTTCTTCTATAAAATTTTCCGAAGAAAGAGACATTGAGATATTAGCAGTTTATTGTTTTTAGGGGTGAAATTCAATGAATAAACTACTCGCAATATTGATTTTGAATTTACGTTGATCCGGCGAAATGTGCTAGTTGCATGACCTCCTATATCTCCTGACATGACTCCACTCGATTTCAATTTTTGGGACACGTGAAGAGCCTTGTCTATGCTACACCCATTGAGTCTGAGGAAGATCTTGTGGCCAGAATTGCAGTGGCTGCAGGTGAGATACCTTAATGCCAGACGTGTTTTCTAATATTCGGCAGCCGTTAAGGCTAACATTCGAAAAGTCCATAGATGTAGGTGGAACACATTTTGAACAATTTTTGTAAAGTAAATTCAGAATCAATATCGCGAGTAATTGTGCCATTAAATTTCAACCTTAAAAACAATTAACACCTAATACCTCCCAACCCCGATTTTTTGGGGGAAAATTTCATAGGACAAAAAGTGTTTATTTGGCCATTTTCTACTTGATGTGCAATTTTGTACCTCGTGTTCTGAAACACTCAGTATACATAATTGTGTACACGACTCGTCATAAATGACGGGATTCGATATTGTCTGTATAGAAATCTTTCAGATGTGGACCATAAAGAAATATTTCCATCCTAATAGCACCCGCGATTAAAATATTCTAATACTTGTGCACTTGTGAAACTCGCATCACAGATACAGTAGTTAAGCATCTTTAAGAGCGTGAAAGGGAGACAGATCAACCAACAAAGACGAACAGCCAATTTTGTTTGTTCAATGAAATTTCCTGTTGAATATTTTCCGTATTTCTGATGGCGGCTTTGTGGAAGAAAAAGTTTTCTGCAGTTGGCCTCTCTTAGTTCACAGACAAAAATTTGAAACTGATGAAATGAGATCTTTTTGTTCGTTGTTTTTTGTTTTGCAGCTGCATCTTTTCTTTTCGATTTTGTGTTTAAATGTAACTTTCTATAATTAAGCACGTTTGCGCTTCTAGCAGACCTGCATTAACCTTAAATAGCTTTAATTAAAATTACTTGTTACGCTTTGGCGTTCACTCATTAAATTATCTTTGAGCTTGCTCTGCTTGGGCAGCACGTCGTCCTTTTAATAAAAGTGGGTCTGGTACCTCTAACTTATTTCTCTTGCGTAAAAAGTAGTCTCTTTCTGCGACTTGAACTCCTCGACCCGGCTTTTGCAGCCTCTTGAATAGGCACTTATTATTGAAGGTAATTAATTGTCAAATAATTGTTAAAATCTTTGTGCTATATGCAATCTTCCAATAAGATACGATATTCACCTAGTCGGCGACCAGACATCTTAAAACTCTGTATCTCTCTACTCAGAACGCCTCTAAAATTCCCTACCGGAGTGCCGTACTGATGACCGGCCGCGTCCATTGGGTGTCTTCTATTTTTAGCGAGTATCGTTTTAAAAACTAACCTTACGTTAAAGAAGATCTTCGGTCTCTATTTTAAAGGAATTTAATAATAAAAACATTACAGAGGACGCTGCTGAGCGTACTGTTGGAATCCTCAAGATCTGCCTAACTTGGGTACGGTTTCTCTTTTTGCGCAGGAGAAAAGGGAAACGACTTGCTGTTGTTCCCTTGAAGTTCTTCTGTATTTGAAATAAATGTTCGAGCAGTTGCCCTTAAGTTTTAAATCCTAAAACTCCATTGTATTAACATAGGAGAGATTACGCTCACGAAATAGCTAAACCTATTTATTAATTTGTTCAAAGGAGACACTTGACCATTTATTGTATAAGAACAATCAATAATATACCGGGTGTCCCACAAAAATGTCCCGGACTTTTTAATTGATAATATCTCCGCTTTAAATTAACATATTTAATTAACTATTTTGTCAATTTTGTTTCCTTTTGAAATAATTTAAGTTTTTTAAAATCAGTTGAATAAACTTTAAGACGATCGATTTACTGATAGGGGTAGAAAAATTGTTCAAAGGGAAAGTTTTAAAAACAACACTGGTGTTCTTCTTCATTCCTCAATACCTACTGTTAAGAATAATTTCATAACGATGTATCGTACATACAACTAAGTATTTAAACCCTCTGAGAGGTTTCAAGTTTCAAGTGTTCTCAATAATAGTGTTTCAAGGACTGATAAAAAACGGTGGAATGATGGGTAAAACTCTTCGTTCAATGGTGGCTAGAAGTAATACTTGCCTTGAGAGAAATGGAGGGTATGCCGTTGGATACTAAAATTACCTCATTTATTTAAACGTTACATAAGGTAATGATTTGTTACTCCTTAAAATTTTTGTGTGTTCAGTTTTATGGAAACTACAAAATAAGGAAGAATATCAATATTGTTTTAAAAACTTTTCCTCTGAACAATTAATTTTTCTGCTCGTTTCAGTAAATTGGACATTGTACAGTGGTTATTCAACCGATTTTCAAAAATTTAAATTATTCGAAAAGGAAACAAAATTTACTACATTGTGAAAAAAGGCAATTAAAACATGTTAATTTAAAGCTGAGATGTAATTAATTAAAAATCGGGGACATTTTTATAGGACACCCGGTATAATAAAAAGCCAGGTGTCCGTCAATGATAAGTATATGTTCTCCTGTGTAATTTCCCCTATCTCATTACAATGGGAATCTGCTTGCTTGGACAGTATCATAAATACCATCGAAATATGAAAACCTGGCATCTGCTCACTTATGTTTATAAGTAAAAAACATTGCGTGAAAGTCGAATCAACTGTCAAGAAAATGCGACTCATTGCATTTAAATTTCAAAGGCATTTAAATGCTTAAAAGGTATGGCAAATTTTTTAAAAACCTCTTGCGAACAATAATTTAAATTACAATTCAGGTAGGTATTATGTTATACAATTTGCTTGGTTGTTGTGTGCGTTTGTGACGTTTTTAAAGATGCTTAATGACCGTATCTGTGATACGAGTTTTACCAGTGCACAAGTACGAGAATACTGTATTTTAATCGCAGGTACTATTACAATGGATATATTTGTTTGCCATTTTTATCTTGAGATTTTTTTAAAACGATACCATTGGATCCCGTCATTTTTGTCCAATCATGTACACTAGTATCTTGATTATTAACAATCTGTAGTCAATTTAAAAGTCGTTCGCTAATAAAGAATATAATGAACATATGCACAGGTTTCAACACCTGCAACCGTTTACTACTAAGAATGAGTGTCGTGTGTTTATTTATACGTTTTGTGTCACGCTGTTAAGAATAATTGATAGGAAAAAATAGCACTGGCGGTCTTGGTTCTAGTTCACGGTCAATTAATACACTCATTTTCGTTGTGCAATAGCTCTGTAATAATTCACTTTCATCACAATTAGAGCGATCCAGAGCCTTATATACTCAAGTTTGTATCGTGAATACCGAGTTCGGCGGGGTATTGCATATTGAAATATGCTGTATTGTATATTACAATATACTGTATTGCAATGTACTGTATTGCATATTACAATATACATACACAAGTTCGCAGTTGCTTTCAGTAATGCTGAATTTCTGTATCTTGGATACGACACGAATGGCTATAACCACTTCTCTTGCGGCTCAAAAATGCTGTGTTCTAAGTGTTTATTACTCTTATAAGAAAATTAAGTTACCTTTGGAATAAGCTGAAAGCATGGAAATTCCACTCAAACGAAAATTTGTTGAAGAAAGGTATTGAATTTTGTCATTTTTTACGGTCTGTGTACACTAGTTAAGAAATAAAATATTCATCTTATAAATTATGAATAGGTGAAGTTGGAGTCACAAAATTGTGAATAGGCGGAGTCGGTGTTGGAGTCGCCAAATTCTGGAGAAATGGAGTCGGAGTCGGAGTCGGAGTCGCCAAATTCTGAAAAGGTGGAGTCGGAGTCGGAGTCGGAGTCGCCAAATTCTGAAAAGGTGGAGTCGGAGTCGGAGTCGGAGTCGCCAAATTCTGAAAAGGTGGAGTCGGAGTCGGAGTCGGAGTCGCCAAATTCTGGAAAGGTGGAGTCGGAGTCGGAGTCGGAGTCGCAAATTTATTCCACCGACTCCGCAACCCTGCCACTGAGTGTCTATTCTGAGGTTTGAAATTTTTTGTAGAAGTTTCTTATGCTCAACACTGTCGAAAGCTTTGGAGAGATCAAGCAATAGTAAGAGAGTTAATTTCTTTTGGTCAATATCATTGTAAATTTTTTCTGTTATGTTGAACAGGGCGTCCTGAGTACTGGTATTCCTCCTGTAAGCATATTGATTGCGATGCAGTAGATGTGACTCGTCTATGTAAGACGAGAGCTGGTTTGTTATTACTTTTTCTAATATTTTGGACATAATAGGCAGGAGACTGATTGGTCTGTAGTTTGACGCTATGTCGATATCACCAGATTTATGTAATGGCTTAATTATGGATAGTTTCCATTGATCGGGAAACTTGTTTGTGACTATAGATGTATTTATTATTAAGCGAATAAAGGGTGCTGTGACAGGGAAGCTGTCTTTTATATGTTGGAGGCTTATGCCATCATGTCCAGTCGCTTTAGTATTCTTTAGTGAGTATAAAATTTTTCGTATCTCTATGACGCTAACTGGCGTTAGTCTCCACTTGTTGCTACTATTTGGGGATGAAACATCGCTCAGATTTGCCTCTGTAGATGTGTCTGAAACTGTCCTGGATACTTCATTGAAAACATCTTCGCCAACTTTTGAGAAGAAAGTGTTAAAGTCATTCGCCATTTCTGAGGGGTTGTCAAAAGTGCTTTTGCAGTCTGAATTTTTATACTGAGCAGCTTCTCTAATGATTTCCCAAGTTCTTTTAGGGTTTTGTTTTGCCGCCAAGAGTTCTTTGTGGAAGTAGCCCCGTTTTGCTTCCTTTACTTTTCTTCGTAGGATCTTCTCATGATCTTTATATAATTTTCGACGCGTACTGTCTGATTTATTCAGTTTGTACTCACGCTGCAAATTTCTTTTAGCTCTGCTCAACTGTTTTATCTCATCTGTTATCCATTTAGAAATTCTTGGCTTCACTTTCTTCGTAGTGAAAGGTGCGCATTCGTTAAGAGCTGATACGAAATTTTCGTTGAAAAGAGAAACTTGTAGATTGACATCATCGGTGTTTTCCATGCCTTGAAATTCACTCCATCTGTCTAATAGCTTTTCTTGAAATATTTCAGGGGAGTAGTGGTTTTTCATGCGATATGTAATGTAACTAGATTTCTGTTTCTCTTTTGCAATATTGATTTGGCATTCTACCGAATGGTGATCAGAAAAGGACGGTAAGATTTCTGTGCTGAGTACTGCTTGGGAATTGTTTGTAATTGCTAGGTCAAGAAGAGTTTTAGAAGTGTTGGTAATTCGCGTTGGTTCTTGGACCATTTGAGAAAGATTAAGTCTGTGCAGCATCTTGCTTAGCTCATTGTTTTTATTTGTCAGATCCACGTTAAAATCTCCGAAAACATAGAAAGACTTTTTGGCTGCAGAGATTGATCTAAGCGTATTTTCAATGAAATCTAATGTTGGACGAAGAGATGCTGACGGATGTCTGTAAAGACTGCCGATAATGAAAGACTTGTGTTTGTTTACTTGAACATTGAGCCAAACCATTTCTATGTCTTCGCATTTTTCTTTGAACTGACTAAGAATGTAGAGTAGACATCTTTGATGAAAATGCATGAACCGCTACCTCTCTTACTCTTGACTCCGTCATAACGGTACAATTCGTATCCGGTAATGCTGAGATATGAGCTTTCGACTCGTGAATCGAACCATGTTTCAGATACGCATAAAATATCGATATCGTTAGTGATCAACATTACTCGTACGTCATCCATTCTACCATTGAGACTGCGAGCATTTATGTGCAATATTTTGATATTATTTACCTCAATAGGCAGATCTTTAGTGGAGTTATTGCATTTTTTAGGTCTAGCAGGGCATTTAGTATTCGTCTCTAGGTCTTAATTGCCGCGTTCATTGTTTGTGATTTCAGCGTCATATTCAATTTGATCACTGTTATTTAGTCACAAAATGCGGGAGGGAGCCGCTGTAGATGAAGCAACCTTGTGAAAACCAAGTGTTTTAATCTCCTTTACTATATTCAATAAGAACTAAATTGCCGGTTGTCTGAAATTATGGCTGCATAAACTTTATTCTGGAATAATTTCATTCGTTAAACCATGTATTTACAATAGTTTGATCATATGCGTTCCTCACTCAGTAGTTAAGTGTAACCGCTTAAATTGCGAACACCCGTGGCGGACGAGATTCTTTGAGTCACAAAGGGGAAACTCCAGAACCCTAGAGGCTCTCACTTCCTTAGCCTGATCACGAAGCACTTAAAAGTTCACGCATCAAAGCCGTAAGCGAAAGTCGTTCTTTAGGTTAGCGTCGCGTTCGAGCTTACAGCCCACGTAATCTGAGAGTTGATAGCTCACTGACTGGGACACACCACAACGACCAGTCGACCACTATGAGTCATTTCCCCCACATCCACCTTTTATGCTCTAAAGAGGCATCTGAATAATAAAGCTTAGGTACAACACTATACAATTATTCTCCATTTTACCGGTGCACACACGGGTTATAAATTGGCAGGTTTAAATCTTCCCTTAGCTGCCAGAGAAATTCTAAAACGGCAGTTAGCACACAAATTCTGCTGAAAGCTTAGTAATTGCTTTTCTATTAAATTTCTAACCAAAAATAATTGAAGTGTGCCAAACCACTTCTTATTTATTTACCCGTAAGATAAATTACGAGCCTAGAAAGTGAGCAAATATTTCACTACCTAATTCATTTAATGATTGATTACCTGCAAACTTATAAGTAAACGAGTATTTCTATTACATGAACAGGATAGAAAATTAGAAAATTATAGATATTTTTGCAGCAAACGCACACAATCAATCTCTCTCTTTAATTTCCCTGTAGTTTTATGACATATAAAGAGAGAAAATTACATGAAACAGTCTAAAACTTTGTGCCGCCCTCGGATATTTGGCGGCTGAAGGATTGAACAAAGAGACGAGTAGACTTTTAAACGTGTACTTGGCGTAGTGAGACAGGAGATCCAAATGCGCCCCAAGGGCTCCGCACTAGCTTTATATACTCAATATTTGCTGAGGTCAGCATACGCACTGCGGTACCCGCACAGGGCGTCGACCTAAACACGTACGTACAGATGCACAGAGGGAGTACGCACTTGTGACGGCATACACCTCCCCCCATGCCCTGGTGTCGATACCGTCGTGCGGTCGACGTGAGGGTTCGTGGAAAAGGGGCTATCTTCTGTGCAGCTACCTTTTCCGGGGCGCTAGCTTTTCTTCGCAGCTGCCCTTCCTGAGGTTCGTGTGGGTACCGCCTACGCCGTAATCAGTCCGCTAGGGCAACAGAAGTAAATTCTGTTAGTGCCGAACTACGGCGGTACCGTTGTGTGTGGGGGGTGAGGTTAGTGTGGGTACCACCTGCGCCGTATTCAGTCCGCTAGGGCAACAGAAGTAAATTCTGTTATGTGCCGAACTACGGTGGTACGCTAGGGTGAGGTGTGTGTGTGTGGGTACCACCTACGCCGTAATAAGTCCGCTAGGGCAACAGAAGTAAATTCTGTTATGTGCCGAACTACGGTGGTACCGCTAGGAAGACGAGCAACTGTCTGCGCCGTATGAGACCGCTAGGGCAACAGAAGTGAATTCTGTTAGTGCCGAACTGCGACAGCGTCTTCCTATCGACAAACTATGCGAAATAGTTCGTCCTTCCGAGGTGGCTCCTTAAACCCCTTATTAGGCGAAGTGTCGTATAAGACTAAAGCCTGTGTCAACAAGGAGAAAGGAAACTCTTTTGACCTCAGGGTGTGACTTGTTTAATGCTGAATCTCTTTGAAGTCCCTATTACAAACACTGATATATTTTAACAAAGATAGTAATTTATTTTCTATTGCAAAAATGGTGCGTACAGGCATAAGCTACCGCATAACAGGGTACAACACTCAAAATTACATTTAAAATATTAGTCGTATTTAGTTAGGTAATACAAGAAACATTGAAATATCGACATGTGATACAAATGATATTTAAGGGCTGACTAAAGTAAATGCACAGACGCAACATCAGCGCAGAGAAACAGACAAGTCGGCGTTCAGAGAGCTGGACACATGAAGAAAATACTTAAGATTATGGGTAACTAACATAAAAGGCTCGACAACCCCTGTGCGGCTTGACACGCCCGGGGGAGGGTGTCTCTGCTACGATAGCCGAGACAGGAAATCTGCAAGGTGGTTGTCGACTCCCGGAAGGTGTTCTGCTCGGAACCTGAAAAGGCTGAAATACAAAGCCCAGCGTTTCAATCGGGGGTTCAACTTGTCTGCCTGTTGCAAATAAAGGAGCGGTCGATGGTCGGTTTGTAACACAAATTCTCGTCCATACAGGTAGACCTCAAACTTCTGTAGAGCCCAGTAGATGCTTAACGCTTCTTTTTCAATGGTGGAATAGTTTATTTCTGCTCCTCTCAGTCGACGTGAAGCATATGCTACGGGTGCGTAGTGACGGAAGTCTCGTTTGCTTGGCTGGAGGAGAGCTGCTCCAAGTCCAGTTTGGGAGGCATCTGTCCTCAGAATGAAAGGACATCTGGGGTCTGGTAACTGTAAGACCGGTCTCTTGACTAACGCTGTCTTCAAACTTTCGAAGAGATCTTCTGTTGTATCGGTCCAAGGTATTTGTTCTGGGGAGTTCTTCTTTATGAAATCATGGAGTTTAGATGTCAGTTGAGAGTAGTTAGGAATGTACTGTTGGTAGTACCCAACTGTACCGAGAAAACTTCGGAGCTCCCGTTTTGTTTTTGGGAGTGGAGCTGATTTTAAGGCTTCGACTCGGTTTTCCAGAGGCTGAATCTGATTGCTGCTGAGTTGATGGCCCAAATACTGGAGGCTGTCAAATCCGAATTCGCATTTGGACGGCTTCGCTTTAAGACCATGTCGAGAAAGAGCTTCGAACAGCTTAGCTAATGCTGTGCAATGATCTTCCCAAGTAGTCGAGGCGATTAAGATGTCGTCCATGTAGACCTCAGTATCTTGCAGTCCTGCAGCGACTTGACGTATAAGACGGGAAAAAGTGGCTGGAGCATTTGCTAGGCCGAAAGGCATGACGTTGAATTCATAGAGGCCAGACCTAGTTTTGAAGGCGGTGTATTGGCGGGACTCAGGGTGTAGAGGTACCTGCCAATATCCACTGGTCAGATCCATTTTGCTGAAGATTGTTTTGCCAGCTAAATTGGTGAAAATAGCAGTGGTGTCTGCTATCGGCTCGGCATCGAATACTGTCTGGCTGTTGAGGTGCCTGCAGTCCAGACAAAATCGGTGGGTTCCGTCTTTCTTCCGGACGGCAAGGAGCGGTGAATAGTAAGGTGATGCGGATGGCGTCACGATTCCCATCTTCATCCACCTCTCTAAACTTGACCGCAGTTCAGGCTCCAGCGCTAAGGGAAGTGGATACGAATGTTGAAGTCGAAAACTGGAAGGATCCTTCAATTTTATTTCATGAACTGCCGTGCTGGTTCTTCCGGGAGTATCTGTGAAAAGATCGCGATATTCTTCAAGTAGTTCCTGAAGTTCTGAGCGTTGTGTTGTAGTCAACGTAGAGGAGACGAGACAGTCTTCAATGGTTTCTCCGACGGGTGACGGTATCTCTGGTTCTTTCCGGTCGAGTTCTTCTTCTTCGCAGGTAGGTTCTAGGGCGAGGCCAACCGCTGCAAATGCTTCCTCTACTCTCTCGTCGTCCTCCTCGTGATCTTTCTCGCTTGGTGAGGCAGAACTTTGCTGCTCCCGGTCGTGGTACTGGCGAAGGAGGTTGATGTGATAGACTTTGTTGTTTCCATCCACGTCCAATGTATATGTATAGGTTCCCAGGCGTGATTTCACTGTATAGGGACCTTTCCAAGTCATAAGTAGCTTCTTTCGAGAATCGGGCAGAAATACGAGGACTTTATCTCCTTGCTTTAGAGTTCGCATCTTGGTACGTCTGTTGAAGAACTTGGCGCTTTTCTCTTGGCTCCTGTTGAGATTCTCGCGAGCGATTTTGCATGTTTCTTTTAATCGGTGCTTCATTTCCATTAAATACTGAGCAGTGCTCGTGTCGTCTTGCAAGCTTCCATCTGTCCAGCATTCCTTGAGCACGGTTAAAGGTCCACGGACGCGATGGCCGTAGATTAGTTCGAAAGGAGAGTACCCGGTTGAGGCCTGAGGAGCGTCTCGATAAGCAAAAAGGAGGGAAGGCAGATACAGGTCCCAATCTCGCGGTTGTTCTACGGCTAACTTCCGCAACATGACTTTGAGCGTGCCATTAAAGCGTTCGACTATGCCGTTCGATTGGGCATGGTACAATGGCGTCAATCGGTGCTGGATACCGACGAGTTTCAGGAAAGCTTCGAAGGTTGCGGCTGTGAACTGAGTGCCGTTGTCGCTCGTTAGCGTATGAGGGAAACCAACCCTGCTGCAGATTTCGAGTAGCTCCTGGGCGACCGTTTCTGCATCTATATGTCTGAGCGGGGCTGCGTCTGCGTACCGAGTTGCTTGGTCCACCACGGTGAGAATGTATCGGTGGCCACGTGCCGAAGCTGGTTGTAATGGGCCTACTAAATCAACACTGAGCGCGGAGAATGGAGTGGTGATCGGTGGGGTTGAGATAGGTGCTTTCCTTGGTCGAGATGGAGCGTGCGTCTGGCAGGTGTGACAGGAGTGACAGTATTGGACCACATCTTTTGCTAGGGACGGCCAATAAAAATCTCGTTCTAGTCGAGCCTGAGTCTTCTTTTGGGAATAATGGCCAGCAAGTGGATTGTCGTGAGCCATTTCCAAGATTTGTGGGCGCACGCTTGCAGGTGCTACAAGTTGATGAGTTTCCTGACCGTCTCGTAACGTTCTCCGGTGCAGAATGCCGTCGTGGAGTTCATAGGTAATGACTCTGCCATCCTTGTGCGTTTCTTCTTTACCAGTGTCAACTTTCTTGAATAAAAACTGCAATGTTTTGCACTCCCGTTGTAATTTCTTGAAATCTTCTTTGTTGTGCTGCAACATATCGACAGTGCTTGGTGCGGCAGGGGGATTTTCGCTCGATTTTGCTGCTGCCCTTGTGACAACATGAGAGACTTCTGCAGCAACTGGTTGCTCTTCATGGTCGATCATCTGTTCTTCGAAGGAGGTGGTCCCGGGAACTCGGCCGAGGATGACATCATGGGAGAGTTCTTCCATGGCTACGGCTGTCACCTCTCCATGGTAGTAGGGGCAAACGAGAGTGACCCGGGCAAGAGGCGCTTCGAAGGAATGATTGTTGGCCAGCCGAACGGTGATTTCTTTCTTCAAAATGGCGTCAGCTGGGACGAGAGCCTTCTTGACGAAGACCGCTGTTGCTCCTCCATCGAGTAGTACTTGGACGGGTTGTTGGTTCACAGTGCCGGAGCATGTTTTCAGTTGTCCCAATTCGATCAGTTTGTTTGAGGCAATGTGATTGCATGCGACTGGGGGAATATCGTCGTATTCATCTGCTTCTTCATGCGTTGTTAGATTGTTTACTCGAGCTGTAGTACTGGAGATAGGAGGGCTTGCATGGGCTGCTCCACTACTGTGGCTATCACCTTGCCTCCTCTGTAACTGGCGGCACTCATCACTGGAATGTGATCGGTTGGGGCCATGGAAAGTACAGTAAAATCCATTGTAAGGTCCTCGTTGTTCGCGCTGCGGAGTGTTGACCGATCCTGAGCTGGTGGGAACATCACGAGTGTTAGAAGTTCTTGGTGGCGTTCCTCGAGAGTTGTTGCTGGAGTTGGTTGATCTTGCTGGGGTGCTAGGGGCTCGGACAGGAAATGTCGAGCGTCGCTCTGGTGCTGATGATGCTTTGAGTGCTGGAGGGCCCGCATCCGTCGTCGATGCCAGTGTGCGACCCTTACAAAGCTGATGGAGCGATGTGTGAGGTCTTGCTTGCAAGAAGCTATCACCCTGCTCTCCTAGGCTTGCGACTGTGTTACCACCCCTGTCACGCAATTGAGTAGCGAGGAAGGGCGGCAAGCTTGAATAAGCTCGGTCAACAATAAGGAAGTCACGAAGAGTCTCGTAGTTGGCTTCGATGTTGCATCCTTTTAACCAAGCGTCTAAGGCTTGTTCTAGTCGCCGTAGGTAACGTGACATATTGTCGCCGTCTTCTGGCTTCAGTTCGTAGTAGTTAGCGCGTAGTTTTGCTGGAGTGACTTTATGAGCATCTAGTAGAAGCAATTTGATTTCAGGAAGCTTGAAGCGATCTGCTGCGGGCAGGGTATCGATGAGTCGACGTTCCTTCGGTGTGATCAAATTATGAAGCATGACAACAGCATCGACTTCAGTAAATCCCATCGCTGTGGTGTGAGTGCAGAAGCGTTGCAAAAATTCGTCCATCCTTTCTTTCGTGGGATCGAATGGAGCCGGTGGAGGTATCTTTACTCTAGCATTTTGAGGAGCGATTTGAGCATCGAGTTGTCTGAGTCTGAGCTCGTGGTCTCGTTG
Source organism: Morinoia aosen (assembly GCA_030386875.1). Classification (NCBI taxonomy): domain Eukaryota; kingdom Metazoa; phylum Arthropoda; class Malacostraca; order Amphipoda; family Talitridae; genus Morinoia; species Morinoia aosen. Next base: position 51,508,611 of record CM059564.1, read on the forward strand.
TGCTGCTTCTCGTTCAGCTTCCCGTTCCGCTGCTCGTTCTGCGGCTTCTCGTTCTGCTGCTCGTTCTGCGGCTTCTCGCTCCGCAGCTTCCAAATGCCTCAGGCGGCTGGTAAATTCTTCCCTGTACTCCGCATCGGTGGGAGTGAGGCCAAGGGCTTCGACGTATTCTCGAGCTTGAGCGACGAGGTTCATCTTGTTTTAATGGTGCGGTGTCCGCGTAGTTGTGTAGAACCCAGAAATCCCAGGCAACGTTGATAGTCGCGCAAAGCTTCTGGGTCCCTGTTCGGGCGCCAGAATATGTCGATACCGTCGTGCGGTCGACGTGAGGGTTCGTGGAAAAGGGGCTATCTTCTGTGCAGCTACCTTTTCCGGGGCGCTAGCTTTTCTTCGCAGCTGCCCTTCCTGAGGTTCGTGTGGGTACCGCCTACGCCGTAATCAGTCCGCTAGGGCAACAGAAGTAAATTCTGTTAGTGCCGAACTACGGCGGTACCGTTGTGTGTGGGGGGTGAGGTTAGTGTGGGTACCACCTGCGCCGTATTCAGTCCGCTAGGGCAACAGAAGTAAATTCTGTTATGTGCCGAACTACGGTGGTACGCTAGGGTGAGGTGTGTGTGTGTGGGTACCACCTACGCCGTAATAAGTCCGCTAGGGCAACAGAAGTAAATTCTGTTATGTGCCGAACTACGGTGGTACCGCTAGGAAGACGAGCAACTGTCTGCGCCGTATGAGACCGCTAGGGCAACAGAAGTGAATTCTGTTAGTGCCGAACTGCGACAGCGTCTTCCTATCGACAAACTATGCGAAATAGTTCGTCCTTCCGAGGTGGCTCCTTAAACCCCTTATTAGGCGAAGTGTCGTATAAGACTAAAGCCTGTGTCAACAAGGAGAAAGGAAACTCTTTTGACCTCAGGGTGTGACTTGTTTAATGCTGAATCTCTTTGAAGTCCCTATTACAAACACTGATATATTTTAACAAAGATAGTAATTTATTTTCTATTGCAAAAATGGTGCGTACAGGCATAAGCTACCGCATAACAGGGTACAACACTCAAAATTACATTTAAAATATTAGTCGTATTTAGTTAGGTAATACAAGAAACATTGAAATATCGACATGTGATACAAATGATATTTAAGGGCTGACTAAAGTAAATGCACAGACGCAACATCAGCGCAGAGAAACAGACAAGTCGGCGTTCAGAGAGCTGGACACATGAAGAAAATACTTAAGATTATGGGTAACTAACATAAAAGGCTCGACAACCCCTGTGCGGCTTGACACCTGGTTATTTACCAATATAAGAATTAATCAATTGAAGTTTTAAGAATCGTAACTTACAATTTTAACACATGAAGCTAAAAACATCATAGGTAAAATATTCCCAAATGAAAATTACTGTGTAGCAAAACAACTATTATATTAGGAAAAGAAACAACGCATCGAATTAAAATTGACTGGACATCGTAAAATGAAATCATCCACACCCCCACCGCCAAGAAAACGGAAGAGCCGCTGCTCAAATACACATTTTGAACGCAAAATCCTAAGTTAAGAACAGAATACACGTCTCGAAACACAGGCGTGAACAACGCAACACAATAAGTCCGTTAACTAAAAACTATAATCGGCATCCAAAAACGGTAAAAGAACTCCACGGTTTTCGGAACCAGGATTCAACTAACTTCCTAGTGTAGGAACACGTCAGCAACCTAACGAAAACAAAACGATAATCAACAACGTTGAACATGAAAAAATAAACTTTCTAAGAAAAATTCGTTAAGGAATAAGGCAAAAAGGCAATATTTATTCAAAAAAATATTTCGTTTCGTACGCAGGAGAAGTTACGAAACAAATGGCAATCGTTACACATAAAAATTAAACGCCGCATAAATTTGCTACGGACAACTTCGTTGACAACCATATAATTTGCTGATTATGAAAACATCATCACTATTAGGGAAAAAAATATATACGTATGGAAATTTGTATCGAAACTGCTATCAATTTAAATTATCATCATTGTCGTATGGAAATTTGTATCGAAACTGCTATCAATTTAAATTATCATCATTGTCGTTGAAATAAATCTAATTGAACGAAATTGAAAGAATACAGACAGTATACTTGAACATCGTATATTCTTGAACGTCGATCCGAACAAGAGAAAAAAATCAATACCAAACTCATCAATGTAGAAAATTAACTGACTATCTTAAGAGTACTTCCTGAGTAAATGTTAAAGTAAATAATACTACATCCGTTTACAATGCATGAGAGCTAATAGCGCCTAATAGGCGACACGGAAAAATTCAAGTACCACACATGCTTCACTGACACCTAAACTTCGCTATTTGCTTGCAGGTGACGCAGCGGTTGGTCGGCATTGCTCGACCTGAGCTGCTGGCGTCGGAGTAACGCATCCTCAGCGCGAAGGCGATCCGCCAATAAATTAATTTCACGACGAAGATAGAAGAAGGAAACTCCTAATCCCAAAGTTAAAGGAAAGAGAAGAAGAATACCTAAATCAGCTACCCTGTCTGGGAGGATGTCGACGAGTGCATTGGCTTTCACCCAATCGTTGGACACCCTTCCCTGATGTTGCTCCAGGGCATTTGTTAGTGCCTCCACCGACACATGGGTCATCCTGTTTCCCATTGTGGAAGACAGGAACGGTAGCGTGCTCGGTCTGAAATTGAAACAAATACAGTTCAATTAGCATGGCCACACAATTAAGAAAAATGTAAGCAGTATTATTTCGTCAAATCAATGAAAGAAACCAATGGTGATAGCTGGTGACAGCTGCAAGGAAAGGAGCAAACAGCATATCGGCACGCTGCAGATCCCACACGGTCTCGACAGCTGCACACCTAATTGCAAAACAAATCGGGCGACGGCACTCCAAAACAACTCGGGAGCTAGCACCTCGCTCCCACAGCCTCGTTTGTAAACACCGGAGGTTATTGAACCGTTCAAGGCTCTCGGGCAGATGCAAACCTTGGTGGTAAAACGAAATGCGTGCATTCTCAATCACGCACGTAAAAACTACGGTACACCAAAAACGAAGAAAAAAAAATATAAGGCAAATACATATGGTTATATAAGGAAAGTTCCAATTAAAATTATACGTAAAATTAACATCGAAGCAAGAATCACACAATAGTATTATGTGAACATAGTAACATAGTCAGTCGTACGTCGCATACTTTTCATTTAGCACTTTTTACGTAAAGGTAGTACATGATTTTTATTACTCCTGAATGTTTTATTACCAATTTTGATTTCTACGTAATTTCGGTTAATTTTTGTGATAATTCCCGGCCCATTCCAGGCCAGATCAAGCTTATGCTTCCGCAAATGATTTCGCAATAATACTCGGTCGTTGAGTTCGAAATTTTTATTTTTTCGACGAAGGTTTCGGTACATCGTTCTTTCACTGATGTTGTTAATTATTACAGCTCTTACGTTTTCAACAGTACGGGCAGCTTCTTGAGCTCGAAATTTTATTATATCCACGTTCGTGTCGTGACTGTAATTAGGTTCGAAAGTTACGGCGCTAAAGCTCGGACACGTATCGCGATTGAAAACAATGAACGAGGGTGTATCCCCCAATGTGGTATTTAAACTATTGTTTATCGCGTTCTCTGTGCTGTTGAGACACTGATCCCATTCGGTATGCGCTAAAGAGTTAATATATAATTTTAATAAATTCGTAATCTTGCGATTATTTCGTTCAACAATAGCGTTACTGTGAGGACTCCAAGGGAGGACTTCTTTTTTTGCAATACAATGAATTTGGGAGAATTTTTTAACTGCCGCAGATTTAAATTCAAGAGCTTGGTCACTTAGAAGTGTTTTAGGATAGCCAAAGGTTGAGAAGCAGCTGTCTATACAAGAGACAACTGTATCTGCTAATCGATCTGCCGTCGCGTAAAGCTTACAGTAACGCGAGAATAAGTCAATGATGATTAGAATGTATTTATTCTGCTGACCTGTGATAGGGAGAGGGCCAAGAAAATCCATTGAAACTACCTCGAAAGGTTCATTAGCAATAGGTGCATCCAATATCTTAATAGGTACAGTACTGCTGGCTTTAAGAATTTTACATACATCACACATTTTTACAAATTTACGTATGATACTCTTCTCTAATAAATGAAAATAACGCAACTTAAATTTGAACAATGTATGCGTCGCATCACTATGATACAAGGAGTGTATACTAAGCACCGCCTTGTTCATTAGCGATGTCGGTATAACCGAAGTTAGAATAGTACTTTCCCTATAGTCTATTTGTCGTCGTCTATAAAGTATGTCGTTCAGAATTAAGTATTTTTGTAAGTCAGGGATCGTAGATTTACTACTAGTTAGTAATGCGTCCTTGACCTCAGAACAGAAGGGGTCTAGCTGTTGCTCAGTTCGAAATTCGTCTAAAGTCCACGATACGTCTTTTAACTGAGGAACGTAGTCAATCAGTCGGGGTTTTGCAGTCGCCTCTGGCGCCACTTGATTAGAGTGCGTCGCGTCTGTTTTGTCTACGTCTGAGTGCAGAGCTCCACTTCGTGTAGTCACTGCGAAAGCGTCGACCTCACTGAACTCTGAACACTCTTCAAGATCAGAAATAGTTAAATGCTCGGGCAATCTACTTAGACAATCTGCAATTAGATTTTGTTTCCCGTGGAAATATTTTACAGTGGGTTCGAAAGATTGAACTGATAGACACCACCGTGCCATCGCGGAATCCTCAGGGAGCTTTTTGAAAAACAAGGGCTGTAAGGGTTTATGATCAGTGTAGAGATAGATCGGATATCCAAGAATGAGATATTTAAATGCTTTCAGTGCGCTTACAATGGCGAAGAACTCTTTTTTCGTCGGTGAATAGCGCTTTTGTGTGGAATTTAAACTTTTACTGTAGTAAGCAATAGCCTTCATCGATTTATTTGAATCATTATCGTTTTGCAAAAGCACCGCACCTATACCAAAATTTGAAGCATCTGTAAATACATGGAAAGGCTTAGTAAAATCAGGATGCCGTAAAACGGTATCAGATGTTAAAACAGATTTGATTTTTTCAAAAGCTTGCTGACATTCAGGATTCCAGATAAACTCAACATTTTTACGTAACAATTGATACAGAGGGTATGAGATCGATCCAAACATTGGTATGTGATTGCGGAAATAGTTCGCTACTCCTAGAAAACTTTGCAGTTCCTTCACATTTTTTGGAATCGGAAAGTTTTGTAGCTTTTCTGATTCTTTGCAGCGAATTCCGTCTGCCGACACGATGTGTCCAAGATATTCTATTGAGTTTTTTAGGAAATGACATTTTTCAAGTTTAAGTGATAGATTTCCACCACGTAGCTTCTCAAAAACACTATGTAAATCTTTCAGATGTTGGTTCATGGATTTGGAAAATACTAGTATATCATCAAGGAACACAAAACATAATTTACCGATGATATTGGCAAGAACAGAAGAAATGATTCTTTGGAAAACTGATGGACTCGAGGACAACCCGAATGGCAACCTCTTGAACTGAAATTTCTCATAACCGATACTGAACGCGGTATATTTACGGCTACTTTCCTCTAATTCGACCTGATGAAAGGCCGAGCGTAGATCTAGACTTGAAAAAATGCTGTTCCCCCCAACCGTGTAAAGGATTTCGTCTATGCGGGGAATGGGATAACTCTCTTTTATCACTATTTTGTTCAGTTCTCGGAAATCAATCACGGGACGGATCTCGCCCGAATGCTTTTTAACAACAATTAAAGGAAAATTAAATTCCGAGCTGGAAGGTTCAATAATGCCTTGGTTTAACATCTGCTTATTCGCTTGCAACAATTCGTTTTGATATTTATGAGGAATTCGATATGGTGGGATATTAAGTACTGGTGCATTAGGTTTTATTTCAATCTTATGCTTCATAACGTTCGTAACGGCAATAGTTTCGCCTTCGAGAGTAATTACGTCTCTAAAGTCGTTTAATAAATTTAACAGTAATGGTTTAGCTTCTTCATCATCACAATTGACATCGTTACTAGTCAGAAAGCGTCTTTCGTTACTACCTTCCTCTGGTACATCAATTTTCTGTGCATTAATTCCTAGTTCATCAACACGAAGATCGTTACAACAATGCCTCGATTCTACAGATACCACCCCAACGTCTTTACCAGAGATGGCATTGAAAGTTCCACCATTAACACTGTTGACTTCGGGTAGATCCGCATTACCGTGGGCATCGCACAAATTTGCATCTCGCACAGCTTCGTGCACGGTAGACATGTAAATCTCATGTTCAATTTCCATGTCGTCAATTTCCTCAATCGTACTTAACATCGTATTGTCGCTTATATATACCACGTCTTCCGAGACGTTCAAAAGCATTACAGGGACAAAACCATTTGACTTGATATCTACTACTGACTCGGCGACAAAGATTCCATTCGCGAGAATTGTCTTATTCATAATATACTTTCCGGGCTTAGCCTTTTTGACATACCCATTAATAACACGTAAACAATTTCTTGGCATTTCCACTGCTCCACAATGAACAACTATTTCTCGTCTTTTACTATTTTTTAAACTTCTCGCATGTTCCTTAGTTTCTCTTATTTTGTTCGCATGCTGTTCAGTTATTCTCACATTATTCGCTGGTTTCTCAGAATTTTTCTCCTTTTTCCCTGCGTATTTCCCTGGGAATTTAGTTACTTTCCCATTTTTTTCTCGCCCTGGCGTTGGGCTTGGGGTACCCCTCTGTTCTGCAGTATTTATCTCTAGGTTATTTTTATCGCCACTTTCTTGGCTCGCCATTTTTGATTCCCTCTGCTTCAGCAGATATTTTCTTATATTCCTCCTATTGGCAAGCATGTCAGCCATTAGACATTCTGGATTACTTATAGTATTGAAGAACATCTCCTTCCTACTTTGCTCGTGCAATTCCTGCACATCATGAAACGGTACTTTTACTCCGTCGAGAACTATGAATCCTTCTTTAAAATTAATCACCGCATCTTGTAGAATATCCCTACCGAGGATTACATCATATTTAAATTCGCCATCTTTCAAAATCAAAGCGCTAGTATTGATTTCTTTATTATTAGGCAGCGTAATACAAAGATCAAGTTCGCCTGATACCTGGCTTTTAGAATTTACACCCCTGATACTCAAAGCACTAGGCTTAATTCGCTCGTTTATGCCTTTTAAATTCCGGTAACTCACCAGACACCGGTCACTACCGCTGTCGATGAGAGCGCTCATCAATTTGTTATCATTACGTAATATAATTGTAGGCTTCTTAGAACGCCGTAATGAAAATAAACCGTCGCTTTCCTTCCTTAAACGACCTTCCTTCATAATCTTCGCTGACAAACAAACTTCTACAGGTAGTTCAGAAATTGCACCTACATCAAGTTCTTGTTCACCTAGTAATTCGAACTTATTAGTACAAGTAAATAACGGATCCACCACATCAGTCGACATAGTTTTAGTATCTGGTTTCAACGCCACTTGTTTGGTAACGGGGACTGTAGCTGTATCCTCGGGCACTGGCAACTCCTTCTCTACTCCAAGACTCTTTGCTTTTTTTGATTCCTCTCTATCTACTCTAAAAAATCGTCACCCTCGGAAGATGCAGCGTAAAACGCTTCACCACGACCTCGACCGCGACCACGCGAATGACATTCACGTGCATAATGGCCCACCTTTCCACATTTATAGCAAGCATGACCACGGAAATTGATTTGCTTTGGCCTCTCTTATTCGTGCACATACTTTGAACATGACCTGTGCTATTGCACAACGAACAAAACGATTTGGATCTATCATTACTAGTCTGTTTTGGGTTTTCTATCTGAGCTTCGTTGCACTCCAAAGAACCTAAAGGTCGATCTCCAAAATATGAATACTGTCTTCCCCTTTGAAATCTAGCAGGTCTCCAATTGCTTCTGAAAAATGGTCTCCGACCTTGAAAACGTCGGCTGTTGTTTTGAGATGCATAGTAAACCTCGGGAAACGATTCCTTCTCGTCCCACTCACTCTCTTCAGGCACAACCGCAAGGTAAGTCTCTCTGGTTTGATACGTGGACTGGGTATTGTTTTTGCGCGCAAGTATTTCTCTGCCCTCAGGATTATTACGCACAGCGGAAACTAGACGAGCTAACAACTCTTCAGAGGTATGAAACTGCCTCGAGAAGATTTTTTTACAAAAATTCTCCTCTAAAAGAGGTCCGAGAACTGCTATAGCTAGACTGAAAACTACTAAGTCACCAGAGAATTTTTTTAAATCGTTCGTGTTCGTACTAGCAATTACAAATGGATGTCTTTGTAATGCTACTTCTGTACTATTTAGAATGTGATCCCTTAAATTTCTTATTTTCGATATTGCCGTAACCAATTGGGCTGCCAACCCTTCATTACGTAACAACCGTAACTGATTTAAATCGCACGCTAACGCATGAACTGAGCGCTCACCCTTAGACACGTAGATGTCATCTAAAATGTCGATAACCTGATCGAAGGAATAGTGAACATCAGGGTTTACTAATTTTGTAACTACTCCATTAAAATCGCCAACACTTTTGTGTGCGCTACGCACAAGTAACTCTTTTTTGGCGTCATCGGAAGTTAGGTCGGGTAACAAGTCTATGTACGATTTTAGATTTGCGACATGCGTCCGAAAAGTCTTTGTTTCACAAAAGATTGGGTCAGTGACCCTCTGCCGGCCCCTAAACAGAGGTAGCTCTGCACTGGACAGTATAGTACTGCCCCTTTGTAAAGTTGTTGTTACACTACCACCCGTCATCGGTCCACTAGAGGACGTCATTGTAGTCACACTTGGCGTACTGAACGTCACAGTCTGTGTACTAACAGTGGTCGTCACTACCGTCGTGGTCTGTGGTCCAGACATAATCACACTTGTTGGAGTATGTGCGCACGTACCAGGTAACGTACCACTAAATGCCGGCACAGAAACTCTACCGCTACTTGTCGTCGTTGCTGTCGAACGAATAAATTCAGAGTCGGAATCAGAATCTCCCATAATGAATCACAGCAACCAACCAATTTGTCTCACAACGCAAAAAAAAACTCACAATTTTAATAATCCCATAGCCCAACGCAAAAATCCTACGCCACAAAAAAATAACACCGCAGAACCCTTAAAATTTACCTTTCAAAAAAATAATCACATAACAGAACGCTAAAAACCCACGTTACTAAAATGGATGAAGCACACGGTTAGAACTTCATTAATAATCACTAAAAAATTTAAATACTAAAAATTCTTCCTGCGACCTTCAAACGAACTTAACCCAATTACTAAACAGGAAAACTCTTTACACGAATTCAATGATATCTATCCCAACAATCTTTTAAAGTACACGAAGTAACAAAAATAACAAATCGACGATGTCACAGAAATTATCTAATTATCCCATACAATAGTATTATAGTTTACAGAATACTCAACTTGGAATCAGCACACGGCAGGCAGTGCAGCTACGGCCAGTCAGGCGTCGCGGCTGGTGTCAAGGACGAACGTCGAGACTGCTCGGCAACCGCAGAGCAGGTTGCTAGCAGCTGTTCCGAAGGTCGTCTGCGATGCTCAGCTACAGCACAAGCAGACGTCTAGACTCCCGGTCTCAAGGTCACACACTCAGCGCTGCCAGACAGCGGAGTAGCAATGTTAGCTCGAGCACGTCTTGGTGGTGTTCACGTATGATCACGGTTGCACACTGCGCGTAATCGCACAGCTCACTGTTTATGTGTACGTATTAATTACGTGAACACAGCTTCTGTAGAAATTTGAAACAACACGGTTCGGTATGTAAATTCCTATAACATACACTGTACACAATTGTTCTCGTAGAATTAGAAACACTGCAACTGTTCGTAGAAGTGTTCAGAACACAGCCACTATTGCATACAACTGTTAACCGACCACGTCACTATTGGCGATGGAAATTTACGCACAACTTCATGACGCAATGGTCACCATCCTTTTCCAGGTCAACACGAGCTGTGTAATGTACTCCCAGAGGCACGTTAAGTTCTAGACCATAAGGAGAGTTCATCAGAGTTTCTTCAGGAATACGCTTAACGCTGAAACGGAAAACGTTGTTATATACTTTCGGTGCTTCTTCAACTTCTCTTCCCGTTGCTGTAGATTTCTCCATAGTAGTGTTGTCGATATTACCAAAAATATTCTCTGCTCACGAAGCGAAGCGTAGACCACTACACGTAGAATCTTCACGAATTTCCGTAGACCTCAAATATCACCGTCGAAAATCCAGACTTAATCCCGATATCTTCAATCACAGTAGTCGTTGAAATCACATCACAGCACAAGCATCAAGTACAATCTCACGTCGTGGGAACGAACTTACTGCGCCACCAGATGTGCCGCCCTCGGATATTTGGCGGCTGAAGGATTGAACAAAGAGACGAGTAGACTTTTAAACGTGTACTTGGCGTAGTGAGACAGGAGATCCAAATGCGCCCCAAGGGCTCCGCACTAGCTTTATATACTCAATATTTGCTGAGGTCAGCATACGCACTGCGGTACCCGCACAGGGCGTCGACCTAAACACGTACGTACAGATGCACAGAGGGAGTACGCACTTGTGACGGCATAACTTGTTCCTCAATCCGAGAATGTAAAAACTGAAAAAAACTCGCGTACTGTTCAGAGTAACAATGAGAATAAAAACGCGCAAGTGATAGCGTTATCAGGCTGTTTCATCTATTTTAATCAGTTTCATTGCGTTACCTGAATTAATTACTTAGCAATGCTAAGTAATCAACTTATGATAAGCAGCACACACTTTTGCTCACCTGAAACAGGAGGATACGTACAAGTCTCATGCATGCCCCGAACAGTGATTCTATGTACTCGTATACATGCGACAAGATTGATCACGTATTAAGTCGACTGATCCCGCACATATGAGACGGGTAGGATTTTGATGACTTACTAAGGGTATTACTATGTTAAAATAGATTGTGTAAATAAAAAATTGGTTTTAAACAATGAATTAAAACTCTACCCTTTAATCACCACTAATAATAATGAATAAAAATGAAGGCATCTACGGATGCTTCATTTCCAATCAAGCCTGATACATATCCCCTTGTACATTGGATTTTCAAATGCCTTATAACTAACACCAGGACGCCATGACGCTTTCCCCCGGTCAAGACCGGTACCCATTTCAGACACCTGGGTAGAGTGGGGTACAGTGCTTGGAATTTTTCTCCTTTACCCAACAGAGAAAATCGCCACCTCCAGCGCCGAGTTTCGAACCCGGGTCTGCCGCACGGCGGCAGAACCTCTAGCCACATGGCTATGGCGTGTCACATTACGTCGTGTCGCGATCTCCACAGCACCAGCTTGTCTTTCCACATTAACTGCGATTGTTTAACAAAAGTTCAATATTCAACTAAAATCCAAGGCATTTTTGCGTGCAATTTTAAATATAGGAAATGTTTACTGATTTTTGCCTTGGTTCAGCTTTCAGTTCGTCTGATTAAGTATTCATGAAAATTGAGCGACTCCTGAGGTTAACAGCATTATTAAAATCCCTCTGTAATCACCAGCGGCTTCAGTCACAGTCAGTGGTGAAAAACAGGCCAGCACTAAGCCTGTGTAAAAGGTTTGTGTAAAAATATAAAACTGCTTTTTCAAAGAATGGAACGCCTACCTAAGTTCAACGCAGGGGCTCACATTTCCTCCTGGGAGTTTTAATGCCCTCAGATTCAATAGTTGTATCCCCCTGATTTACGTATACTATATTTTACATTTTCAGATATAACTAATGAATTTAACTAAATTTTCCAAAAAATTAAGTTGATTGCCAAATTTACTACATATGGTTCTCAATTGAACGAATTTGTATCCTGAAAAAGTTTGAAAAACAAACTTAACGTTGTACAAGAATAGTTTATAAGGAATTATTTAAACAATCACAATGGTCACGCTGTCATTATATTAAAAAAGTTTAATGATTAATTCTAAGTTCTTAGATTCTACGCTTCAAAATTTCAAGCGTCTTCTATTGATGCCTCTTCACACATGCAACGATTGTCATTGCTTATCGTTATTGTGAGGGATAATTGCTTGCATTAATAAGTAATGAGAATTTCACTCTACTGAAACGAAACGCCTAAAACCAGTTAACAAACATTCGAGAGACAACACTGTCCTTCGTTTGGCAAGATAGGGAAGCAATCATTGGTTCACTTAAAAAGTTTTTAAAAAATCCATTTATCTATTACTACAACATAGCGACATAAGTTAGCGACTAGTTAACAACCTCTGCATTTCGTGTGAAACGTTCATGGATCCGAAACTCCGCAGTGAGGGCTCAATGTCTCATCATCATGAAAAAACGGACTTTGCAATAATTCTCCACTCAATCTAAGTGTATGAAGTGGGTACCAACTTGACTGGGATAAACCGTCATGGTCATAATTATAAACTATTTAATGAACCAACACGTTTAAACTGTTGGGAAAGATTTAATTTTGGGAATTTAACTAATTTATGTCCTTTTTTGTGCTAACTGATTGGTGCTCTTGTGTTTTGGGGTCATGTCGAGAATAATCAATTTAGCGAATGATTAACGAATTAAAACATGAGAATTTAGGAAAATGGTAATTATGATTTCACTCTGCGTTTTTAGAATTTAGGGAAATTATAATTATGTGTTGTAAAATTTTATTTTGTTGATTAAAATTCCAGCGGTGCGGAGGTGTAGTCTCTTCAACATTTGTGTGTGTTACAAGCCAGAATGTCTGGACGGGTGTGTGTGGTGAGCCCATAAAGGATGTGTTGTTTCAGAAAGGGTGTGTTGTTTCAGGCAGGGAGTGTGTAACTCAATCGAGAGGCGAGAAATAACAATCTCAACGGTTGAGCACTAAGACGTTCGAAAGTGCTGACGCCTTGGTCCAGGCGATAGCTGTGTATATTATGTTCTCAAGATTTTTGGCTATACAAGCAGTCTGCTGGCCCTCGGCGGGTACCGCATGCTGTGTGGGTTAATGGCACAATCTCAAACTCCATACACAGTGCTCGACAGATTTATGGCAAGCACTTGAGCGTGAAAAGGAAACTCTCAGAAATAGTCGGAGGGCTAACGTTGAGATCGGCGGTCCTGCAAACCCTCGAGAGGGAGGAGGCTGCTGAGTTACGTCAGAAGGCTCTAGGCCAATACCACGACATCAATATGGTGGGAAAGTAGTTGAAGCTAAGGAACACGAATGAGGCTTTAGCTGCTAAACAAGAAGGGCATTCGAACATGACGTAGAAGCTTCGAAGTGTGTGATTGGCCATGCGTGAACTAGAACACCGCTTTCTCGCGAACAAGTGGGTAGGGCTGATGAGAAAAATTTAGTCTTGCGTCGGCGATCGTCGGATATAGTACGTGTTAAAAATAGGAGGTGTTGAAAATTACCCTGAAAATATGTGACATAGATATCAACACAGGGAGTTAAACTTATCAAAAATTTCGCTTAATAAAATAGTCTCCGTTTTTTCCACAGAGGGTAAATTGCAGACCTGGCTAAAGCGGGGAATTCATTCTGAAGATGCCACATTAAGTGGGGAGGGTAAGAGTGATGTAATTACCTTTGGAGAAAATATTTTGAAATAGATATGATAAAAGTGTGTGGCCTTTTGTTGAAGTGAAGATTGGAATATTTAAGGGAACTTCATTAGCACGACTAGAAGTAATGAGTATTTAATTTTCATCGTGCAGGCGGGGAGGTTTTGTCATCGGCTTGGAAGAAAGGGAGATCATGGGTCAAGATAACGAAGCGGGACGAGCAGTGTGATATCAGCAATAGACATTTTGAACTGTGCATAAGGCAAAAGTTGGAACTGAAGCTGTGTTGTTTAATGAATGTATGTTTGAAGTGACACCACCTCCAGCACTGTTAGAATATGAACATGTTGTAGGGCTCATGTATCAGGACCTGTGTGATTAACGTACGGGGATATGCTGGCCAGCGGTAGCATTTATTGTCATTCTGTTATGTAAGCTGTTTAACACATGAAATTTCTAGCATACCATTACTCAATTTACACCAGTTCTAATGCCATACATTGCGTGCGCTTATCGATGTTCTGTATGATGTATTGCCGTAAATTATAAATTAAGTGAATTTTCACGTGTATAAAGCCCCCCCCCAAATTTAGTAACAAGCAGCCCCTCATCATAACTGATGCGCTCTGAAAAACGCGCATTGAGTAAGTCGAGTACAACGTACATCGGTGAGTACTGCCCAATTTTAGTATACACATTTTGTAGTAGTGTTGATTTGTTTGGGCTTGCCCATAAATTTTCCTTGTGTTTCCTGTGCATTTCATTGAGGTATGCCAACCCCTCAAGCGAGCATTCGGTCTTCTCATTAGTGTAAATTAATGAGAGACGAGGCAGACAGCCTTCTCGTGACATCTTCAATTTGGCAAAGATCAACGCGATCGCTTTGTAATATTTTGTGAGTGTAGTATGACAGTTGCGTTGTATTTTTTTTTTGCGTAGTTATTTCATGTGCAAAACGTACAGAAATTCAGTAGAGGTACATGTCTCGTAGTGATGATTTTCTGTGTTCCGGTGCATGAGAAGCCAGCAAGCACACGGCCATATAGATCAAGAAAGTGAAAGTGGTTATAAAAGTGATAAGTTTGAGTGAGAAAATTCTAGTGTGTTCACTCGATTAATTTCAAAGTTTCAGTAAAGGTTTTACAGTGAGTAGGTTTGAAAAATATTTGAGTGATCGCAAAATTTTGAGTTTTGGAAAAGGTGAATTGGAGAAAATCGCCACCATGCCTGCACGGGGGAGAAGGAACAACGCAAGGGGGAACGGACGAGTGGCGCCACCACAACCTGAAGAGGAAGAAGTAGTTAATATGCCTGTGGTAACAAGTTGCGTGGGGGCCATTGGTACTAAATTTAGGAGAGGCGACGATGTTGGGGAACATATGGCAAGATTGAAGTTTTTGACGGGCAATCTGAATAACAGCGAGCAGGTGAAAGCCTTCTTCCTATGCCTAGGTCAACAAGAGGCAAAGGAGTGCAATCTAATAATTGATACACTAACGAACCTGCGAGAAGCAGAAACATGGCTGCGCTCTTACGCCGATCAAGTTGAACATCCGACGCAAGCGCTGTTTGAAATAGTGACCAAGAAGCAAACAAGCCGAGAAGGAGTTTCAGAATACCTGACGCGCCTGGAAAGGCTGTACAACGAGAATTATCTAGAAAATCCGGAACGAATCCTTGTAGATTTGATGTGGCTCGGATTAAGGGAGAACATCACGAGACCCTTTCGAAGTGATGCGCGACCTACGACAGTACAAGAATTGAGGGACATGGCAATCGAAGTGGAAAATCGACGGATAGTACCAGTACCAAGGGAAACGACAGAGAAGAGGGAACCGGAGAGAGAGAGAGCGCAGCGAAGCGAGAGGAGGCCACAGCATGAGACTGCACGTGTCGGCCATACGATGCGGCATTCACCACAACGGCCTAGAGGGTACCGCCATGAAGTGCCACCCTGGAGAGAAAGGAACAGACAGATAAGACACTCTCCTTATCATCGAAGAGGAAATTATGAAGCACCCCACTGGAGCGAAAAAGGCAGACTTAGGAGTCATCAGCACCAAATATACCACGCAAGAGAGCCGCAGCCGCATCGGGAAGTACCACCTGCACCTGCAATGGACTTGGCACAGTATAAAGCGGTGCCACCGCCGTGCGTAAACTGTGGAAAATTTGGGCACCTAAGGGCTGATTGCAGAGTGCAACAGTTTGCAGGACAGCCAAAAAACGGAATAGGAGACCGTTAGCTCCGATAATAAATCCCAGCGTGATACTCCAAGTGAATGGCACACCTGTGACCGCACTTCTTGATACCGGAGCAAATATATGCTTGGTTAAAGAGCGTGTGGTTGCGGGAATTAAAAATGCTAGTGTGAAAGGAACATCGACTGCATTAAAAACAATTGGAGAGGAACCCGTGCCGGTGCTGGGAAAGATTAATGTGCCAATCAAAGTTAACGGTCAGAAAATTGTTCAGAGATGTTTTGTTGTGAAGGAAAATGCATTCCCAGGAGACCTGCTAATAGGAGTGGAAGTAATGAACAAAGTCAACGCAAAGCTAGACTTCGGAAAATGTAGGGCATCATTCTTTGGCACTCACGTGAACATGTTTTCAGCACCAGGACCAACTTCCCCAAAAATTTTGTGTGTAACGCGGGAAGAAAAATCAGTCACTCTGGCTGAGGATATTATAGTGAAGCCTCGCGCACAAACCATGGTAAAGTGCCGAGCAGATATCAAGTTTGATGGAAAGGAAGTGATTTTAGAGCCTAGAGTTAAGTGGGCACCTTACGTCGGAGCCACCGCTGCAAAGGTACAAAACGGGTATGTTTTGATGCCTGTACTTAACCCTTTTGCCGAAGAAATCGCTCTGACTGAAGGAGCAATAATTGCAACATGCCACGAAATCTCGAATGAAGCTGCAACTGCAGAAGAAAACAATGCGGAAAATAGCGAAGCAGAAAATCGCCGCAGAGAGAAGCGCTTTCAGCAAATTGATGAGCTTGACCTCAGTTACTTGGATGCTGAAAAACAAGGACAAGTCAGAAACCTGCTCAAGGAATATCACAAGACGATTAGTGCAGACGAGATGGATATTGGCCACGTGAAAGGAGTGAAATACAGGATTTTGCTGAGTGATTACAGGCCAATTCAAACGAAAGGATGGCGTATTCCGTACACCAGCCAAGAAATTATTGATAAAAAGGTCTCGGAGATGATTGAAAGTGGAGTTGTGCAAGAGAGCACAAGTGCTTGGAAAAATCCGCTCGTACTCGTAAGGAAACCTGGAGGAGGCCACAGAATTTGCCTTGATCTGCGAGCTGTGAACATGCGAGTGGTGAACGAACATTACCCGATTCCCAACATCATAGGAACCCTGGAAGAAGTTGCTGGGAAAGAGTACTATTCCATTGTCGATGCAAAATCAGCCTTCCATCAAATTGAGCTAGATGAAGAAAGTAAGCAGTACACTGCATTTCAGACTCGACAAGGCAACTTCGAGTACGCTCGGCTGCCTATGGGACTCAAGTGCTCAACATCAGTGTACCAGAGAGTAATTTGTCATGTTCTGAAAAGGCAGCTTGGAAAATTCGCCGCTATTTATTTGGACGATGTGTGCGTTAGCTCTATGACTTTTGAGAAGCACCTAGAAAATTTGAGAGAAGTGTTACACGAGTTTCAATGTGCCGGGGTCAAAATAGGCTTGGACAAGTGCAAGTTTGCGCAAAAACAAGTGAAGTACCTAGGATGTTACATCAGTCGTGAGGGACTCATTCCGGACCCCAAAAATGTTGAGGCCATGCAAAATTACCCTAGGCCGACGACCGCACGCAAAGTCCGCTCGTTTGTAGCAGCGCTCAACTTCTACCGGCGATTCATTCCGCATTTCGCTACAACAGCTGCACCTCTTAATGCGCTGACTAAAAAGGGGGCAAGATTCAAGTGGGAGGAAGTACAAGAGCAAGCCTTCTGCAAACTTAAGCAGCTCATGATAGAAGCTCCAGTTCTGAAGAAGCCTTCTCTAAATGAGACGTATTACTTGAGCTGTGATGCCTCAAATGAGGGCTCTGGCGCGGTCCTTGCGCAAAAATGTAATGGCAAGGAACAACCGATTGGATACTTCAGCAAAAGATTCAATGATGCTGAAAAACGTTATTCAATCACTGAACGTGAAGGATTAGCAGTAGTAGCGGCTGTGAATCACTTTTCACCTTACCTGTACGGCAATAAATTTGTTGTGATTACTGATCACACGGCTCTCAAATATTTGTTCAAGGGTAAAAACACTAAGAACAACAGAATTATGAGGTGGGCACTAACACTCTCCCAGTACGATTTTGAGGTAATTTATCGGCCTGGAGCTCAGAACGTTGTACCCGACGCATTGTCGAGAAATATTGCGAACGACAACGGAGAAGAGAATCCAGATGACGAAGTACCTAATACAGTGTTCGTCACGACGATGTTAGATGAAACTCCCAGCGTACAAGAGGCGGAAAGCAGCTTGCGGCAAGAAAATGTGCGAGCAGAACAGTTGAAGGATCCCGTTTGGGGGCCAGTTCTGAGGTATCTTGAAGGTGACAAATTAGGGGACGCTCCAAGTCTCGCTCTAAAACCCGAGATCTTCACCGACGGAGGCATATTGTATTTCAGAAAGACACAACGAAAGCCTAATAGAACAAGGCACTTAATCGTTGTGCCAGACGCTCTGAGAGAAGCAGCGATAACGTTAGCGCATGATAGCACAATCGCTGCACACCAAGGTCGTGCTAAAACGTGGAAAAAGCTCATGGAATTTGGGTACTGGATTAACATGTCTCGCGACGTTAACAAATACATCGATTCGTGCATGCAGTGCCAGAAACGTAAGATCAACAATCGCATTTGTGTTAGCATGGGTTCATTCCCTGAAATTGACAAGCCTCTGGACAGAATAGGTGTTGATTTGATTGAAATGCCAGTCTCGAATGAGGGCCACAAGTACATCTTAACCGTGGTTGATCACTTCAGTAGATATGTCGCTGCTTTCCCGCTCAGAAGCAAGACAACTGAGGAAGTGACTCGAGCGTTAACTAAATTCGTAACCACGTATGGCCCTGCGAAAACGCTTGTCTCAGACAGAGGTACCGAGTTCACGTCTGCTTTGTTCAGAAATGTGTGTGAAAAATTGAAAATAAAATACTACAACACATCAGCGTATCATCCGCAATCAAATGGGATGACGGAACGTCAGAACAAGAACATCAAAACGGTGCTGTCTCACCTCGCAGCCAGCGATCAACCATCGTGGCATGATGCTTTGCCGTGGACATGCTTGGCACTGAACACAAGTTATCAAAGTGTTATTGAAGAAATACCGTATTATTTATTCTTTGGTAGGGATGCAGAAATTCCTGTTGTTGACTGGTTAAAAACCCCTCGCATGGATTATTCTCTTGGGGACAATTACAGTGCCGAGGTGAGCGCCCGACTTCACAATGCGTTCAAAGTAGTGAAGGCCAAGTCCAAGGCTTCACACGACAAGTCGGTGCAAATGAAGGAAAGAGGTGTGAAAAACAACCAGGTGGAGAGCGGAGATATTGTTTTATTACACAATCCGACAGGAAAGGCCGAAGCTGCAAACTCGTGGCCTACCGACTGGTTAGGCCCGTACCGTGTCCTTGAAAGGAATGCCACAAATGCGACCATTAAAGCACTATATAGTAACCGACAAGAAAGGGTTCATTTGGATAGATTGAAAGTTGCTTTCCTACGGGGTGAGGCTTTTCCCGGCACGTCGGACGTCGCAGCTGAACCAGGGAATGGAAACGGATATGAAACTATTGAGAGAGACGATGAGGACCTGAGGACAGAGAACCACGTAAGCGCGAGAGCTGCGTTCAAGGAGCGGCGAAGCTACAATTTGCGTTCAAGGTGTAGGTGAATTGCCACTTGGAAGCGAGCTGCAGTGGACTGAGATCATGCGTCACCTTAACTTTGTGAAATGTGTTCTTGTGCGTTCAAGTTTAGCAGAACTCTTACGTAGGAGTGAGTTTTTTTTTAGCGCTGTATTGCTTTAATAATCTAAATGTGTTCTTTAGTAGAATTGTGCTATTCTAGTTGTGAATTAAAGGTAATCTCACTCACGAGAGTGTGATGCTTCGTTCAATAGGAATATGCTCTAGGTTATGTAACTCCAACTTTCTTTGCTCACAAGAAATTTCGTCTGGATGAAAATCTTGTTGAGCGATCTAATCTTATGCTATGCGTAATTCTCATTTTCTCTCTTGCCAAGTGAAGAAAATTGAGCGTTTATTAGGTTAACTTCGTGTGTTTCTCAAGAGGAGTACTTTGTTTCATTTGTAGGATGCTTATATTTCTTGCCAGCTTCTCGTGTAGCGTACGCGCTTGATACGAAAAACTCTGGCGAAGTAATTAGTTAATATGAAGTTCTTAGGCTTATGTATCTCAGGCTTGCTAATTTTATCAATACCTTTAGACCGTTCATTTTCGTAACGGGGAAAATATGTTTAGCGTCAGATTATAGGTCGCGTATTCTTTCGTGCTGTAGTGTTGAATTTTCTGACTTTGTGTCTTTCTCTTGCCTGAAAGAATATCGTAAACACGGTATTCCGGAAGGAATTATTCTCAACTTACTCTGTAGAGTGTAGCACATTTCCCTTTCAGACTTAAGGAATTAATTTCTTGGTAGATTAGCGTAGTATGTACTTCAGCCCAAAACAGGCCAGAACAATTGCATAACACGAATGCGTCTCGTGTAAGCAGCAATTAGGGAAGAATCACGTAGTATACAAGTAATTATTTACAAGAACAACGAACACATAGCAACTGTACAACATAGGGGATACAGCGCACTTGTATTGGAAGTATTTGATTGTAGAACAAACTCAAGCGTTGCATTGGGAAACGACGAAGATATATGTACGGCTGAATATTTTGCACCATGTTCTGAAGAATGCCAAAGGCACAAGTAATTAGCCCAGGATCGTTGGCGGTCGAGCTGTGGCTGTAGACATGGGTCGCTAACAAGCAGAGCCAGGAAAGGGCATCTCAAGTAATTAGTGCCCATGCATCGAAGTGGAAAACACCACAGAACGACGCAGCAACAGCGTGAGGAAGGAAGAAAACGAAATTAAAGCATGAGATATTATTGGGTGCCTAGAGGTACTAGCATTTAAAAATGCTTTTATACAGTGGGCACTCAAATGAAACAATAACAATGCTTTTATGTGCTTGAGTGTTGATATTCACTTAAGTATTTTGGAATTTGCGTCGTGACATTTATGCCTGGTGAGGCATTCCTGAAATTCGACTGCAAGTGTCCTGTGAATTTTACTAGGCAAATTATCATATTGGAATATTGAAGCCGCATTTAGGCATCTCTATTTATACGTGAAATAATAAAAAAAAAAATTTTAAATTAAAAGAGATTTCGTCGGATAGGCTTTGAGTGAAGCGTACGATCTTCAAAGCATATTAACCCATGGAATTCTCGCATAAATAAGAATGTTACTAGGAGAAAATAAAATATGAGCTGGTGTTTGCCAGAGTTTCTACGTCGATGTCAAGGAATACTGAGATTCTACGTCGAAATCGAGGAATACTGAGAGGAGTTCCACTGGATTCCACCGCGCATACAGGATACCACCGCCGGATATACCTCGGACTCTTCAGGATTACTTCGTGGGATGCAGAACCCTATCGCGAAGGGAAACTGCAGTGAAGGAAATTATCGACGATTCGACTCGTATTTTCCGCCAGATCAATATAACTTACTGACGTATCGATTTGTCTGATCAACGAATCGACGTTCATGAGTAATCTGGCGATTAAAAACTGAGTTGAATAAACCTCATAAAATATATGTGAAACATTGCACTTAACATGATTTGGTGGTAATTTGAATCGTGATAATGATTGATCTTACAGAATGGAATCGTGAAGTTAGTGTGGTGTATAGAAATTTCATACGAGTCTGGATATGGGATCACAATCCTTCCTTCTGAAAATGAGTACCTATCTTCAACGCGTGTGTGATGGCATTGGAATGCCAGAAGAGAAAATGGAAGGACAGCAAACTCCGTCAACGATACCCAAGGAGTGAACAGCGAATCGTCAAAAGCAGCGTCAAGGGATGATAGAACAAAAGATGCAAACGGCTAGAGAGATCTGGAAGACAAAAACATCGACACTTGAGGATATTTGAGAATGTAGGAAATGTGTACACTAAATTTTGTGAATGTTATTAGGATTTAGTACTCAAGTATTTAGTACGCACTTCAGTTCGGCGGGAAAAACAGACGCATCGGGTAGATGAAGATGACACAATATATTACGCTGTGGCTGATTGTATTGTAATAAATAAGATTGTTAAATGTAATGTACCATGTTTCTGCGGAATTAATTTAGAACATAATTGGCTTAAGTAGATGTGTACCATTTGTGTCTTAAGTTGGCTAATAATTCAGTTCAAATTGTTCAAATGAATAACACAACGCTAATACAAAAAAAAAAAAATTGTCGAGTCAATTTTTTTTATGTAAAGGAGCGGGGATGTTGGGAAAGATTTAATTTTGGGAATTTAACTAATTTATGTCCTTTTTTGTGCTAACTGATTGGTGCTCTTGTGTTTTGGGGTCATGTCGAGAATAATCAATTTAGCGAATGATTAACGAATTAAAACATGAGAATTTAGGAAAATGGTAATTATGATTTCACTCTGCGTTTTTAGAATTTAGGGAAATTATAA
Organism: Morinoia aosen; assembly: GCA_030386875.1. Lineage (NCBI taxonomy): Eukaryota > Metazoa > Arthropoda > Malacostraca > Amphipoda > Talitridae > Morinoia > Morinoia aosen. The sequence goes on from CM059564.1 coordinate 51,530,959, forward strand.
TTATGTGTTATAAAATTTTATTTTGTTGATTAAAATTCCAGCGGTGCGGAGGTGTAGTCTCTTCAACATTTGTGTGTGTTACAAGCCAGAATGTCTGGACGGGTGTGTGTGGTGAGCCCATAAAGGATGTGTTGTTTCAGAAAGGGTGTGTTGTTTCAGGCAGGGAGTGTGTAACTCAATCGAGAGGCGAGAAATAACAATCTCAACGGTTGAGCACTAAGACGTTCGAAAGTGCTGACGCCTTGGTCCAGGCGATAGCTGTGTATATTATGTTCTCAAGATTTTTGGCTATACAAGCAGTCTGCTGGCCCTCGGCGGGTACCGCATGCTGTGTGGGTTAATGGCACAATCTCAAACTCCATACACAGTGCTCGACAGATTTATGGCAAGCACTTGAGCGTGAAAAGGAAACTCTCAGAAATAGTCGGAGGGCTAACGTTGAGATCGGCGGTCCTGCAAACCCTCGAGAGGGAGGAGGCTGCTGAGTTACGTCAGAAGGCTCTAGGCCAATACCACGACATCAATATGGTGGGAAAGTAGTTGAAGCTAAGGAACACGAATGAGGCTTTAGCTGCTAAACAAGAAGGGCATTCGAACATGACGTAGAAGCTTCGAAGTGTGTGATTGGCCATGCGTGAACTAGAACACCGCTTTCTCGCGAACAAGTGGGTAGGGCTGATGAGAAAAATTTAGTCTTGCGTCGGCGATCGTCGGATATAGTACGTGTTAAAAATAGGAGGTGTTGAAAATTACCCTGAAAATATGTGACATAGATATCAACACAGGGAGTTAAACTTATCAAAAATTTCGCTTAATAAAATAGTCTCCGTTTTTTCCACAGAGGGTAAATTGCAGACCTGGCTAAAGCGGGGAATTCATTCTGAAGATGCCACATTAAGTGGGGAGGGTAAGAGTGATGTAATTACCTTTGGAGAAAATATTTTGAAATAGATATGATAAAAGTGTGTGGCCTTTTGTTGAAGTGAAGATTGGAATATTTAAGGGAACTTCATTAGCACGACTAGAAGTAATGAGTATTTAATTTTCATCGTGCAGGCGGGGAGGTTTTGTCATCGGCTTGGAAGAAAGGGAGATCATGGGTCAAGATAACGAAGCGGGACGAGCAGTGTGATATCAGCAATAGACATTTTGAACTGTGCATAAGGCAAAAGTTGGAACTGAAGCTGTGTTGTTTAATGAATGTATGTTTGAAGTGACACCACCTCCAGCACTGTTAGAATATGAACATGTTGTAGGGCTCATGTATCAGGACCTGTGTGATTAACGTACGGGGATATGCTGGCCAGCGGTAGCATTTATTGTCATTCTGTTATGTAAGCTGTTTAACACATGAAATTTCTAGCATACCATTACTCAATTTACACCAGTTCTAATGCCATACATTGCGTGCGCTTATCGATGTTCTGTATGATGTATTGCCGTAAATTATAAATTAAGTGAATTTTCACGTGTATAAAGCCCCCCCCCAAATTTAGTAACAAGCAGCCCCTCATCATAACTGATGCGCTCTGAAAAACGCGCATTGAGTAAGTCGAGTACAACGTACATCGGTGAGTACTGCCCAATTTTAGTATACACATTTTGTAGTAGTGTTGATTTGTTTGGGCTTGCCCATAAATTTTCCTTGTGTTTCCTGTGCATTTCATTGAGGTATGCCAACCCCTCAAGCGAGCATTCGGTCTTCTCATTAGTGTAAATTAATGAGAGACGAGGCAGACAGCCTTCTCGTGACAAAACAATCGAGGAATTATGCATTCCTTCAGAATTTTAATCTAAATTTTGTTTTGCAAGAACAATCAAACTCAAGAAAATAGCTGAAGAAAGTAATAGGTTCACAAAAAAGAAAGAAATAAACCGAAAGAAAAACATGGTCCTTACAGAAGCCAGATACATACATAGTCTACTTTAAGATACGAAAGGTCTACCTAACCTTCAGCTCGGGACTTCTCATCTTTCCTCGTGGCACGAGCAAATTACGAACAATACTTATTAGGTCTATCTTAAAAAAGAATTTCACTGTCCTACGAAAGCGGTCAGCAGCATTCCTTTTATGCAATCGACGTATGGCAACTCTGGATACCCATATTTCGAGGCGAAAGCTGTACATCCGATTGCTGAACTGTAACAAAATAATAAACCGTTCCGATAACCTTTCAAGCTTATTTTGTTCACTAACTTTTACAACTCCCCATCAAATTTTTTTCGTTAAATTGAAATTAAGTTTTCAGCTTTTATAAATGGGAAGGAAATCCAAGCTCATTAAGTTTAATGATTAATTGTGAATACTTTTCTCTCATTTTTGTTCAAAGTTTTCCTTATTCCTGTTTTTATCAATTTCCCATGTTTCAAAATTACCTAAACATCAGTTTACGCTCTTACATTTACACCGGCAAGATGCTAGATCAAGCCAAGAACCTCTTTATCAATCGGGCGTGTATATCGGCGCCGCCAAGGAGTCACGAAGACAGTTAAATTCGTTCACGAGATAAAACGATCCGCTAACTCCAAGCATGAACTCAAGAACGGGAAAAATGAACGTAGCTCTAAGAAGCAGGTAAGAAACACACTGAGAGATCCATTTGTTTGAGAATGATGTGTAAGATGAATTAAGCCAGGTTATTATAACCCCCAAATTCACATATGTCATGTACCGAGTTTTCATGAGCCCAAGCGAAGGGTCTCGGCTTTTACGGAAAAATCATCGTTGCCATGATTGTGTACTAGAACACCCCATCAAACATCCCGCGCCAATGACAGAAAATGTAGAACTTGCATTCAATTTTATTCTCGCAGCAACCCTTACAATTTCCCACATTAGTCGTAACCAATTAATATCAACGTTCCATTATGACAGACCAAACGCAATGAAATCTAATCTGCGTATTGACGTGCTCACTAGGAATCTTTGAACAGTTGGTACAGCTCGATTAGAAATGTTGAGGTGTTATCACTAATCTGCCGAAAGCGATATCTCCGCTAAATTTAGATATCATATCAGGTAATAATCATGCTATATAAATCTTCCTTCCGCAAGCCTTTCCCCGCCTAAGTCGTGGATAGGAAGACTTGTATTGCTTCTTGACTAAATGTTAGTTCAAGTCAGTAGCGCAGCCAAGGGAGGGTGGGGGACATGTCCCCCTCCCCCCGAAATGTTGAGCTGGAGGCCAGTTTCAGTCGCTATTTCATGGAAAAGAATAATAAGATTGCTGATAATTATTGTCTGAACCCCCGAAATTACTTCTCTGGGATCTTGGCCTTCCCGGAATTTTCGGCTGGCTGCGCCACTGGTTTAAGCCTCCCTATCATCAACAAAGGCGATCCTAAGCGATAAAGGCCCCATTTAGTATGAAGATAAGGAAACGCGGAATCTATGCACAGTGTGCATAAAAACAGTGAGTTCAGAAAGAAGTTCATGAAACAAGATAAACGTTGAAGAAACTACGCGTTTGCTTATGACGCAGCACCAGCACTCGAGTCCAGCCAACTTCTGGGTCAGGACACTATTTCATATGCTGATGTAGAAAGGCTAAGCGATTTTTATTTAATCACTGGGCCCATTTAATGCAGCATACCGACATGTCTGCGAACTATGCTGTTCTCGGTAAAAATTTATGGTCAAAATCCGTGGATTGCTCACAAGTTTGACCGCTTAGCTACGTCAATTACCTGCCACAGTCTGTACAATAAAGTGTTGAAGTTGGCGCAGCTTGCTACGATGATGAAAGAAAAGATTGGTATCTAAATTGTACACTAAGGTGAAGTGATAATGAAGAATACATAGCCAAGGTGACCAAACAAGAGTTCTTGTTTCTTGATGTACACCGACGAGCAGACACGATCAGCAACCGCTTTATTGGTAGGATCCCTACATCATTGCATGACTGCCGTACCTTAAATTTCGTGATTTTTCAGTAGCATTTAAAGTATCTAAGTCATATAACTTTAATAATTTTTCGCATATCAACAAACTTATCGTGTTTAGGTAAATAGGGCTTCACTTGATTAATAAATAAAACAGACGCAGAATTAATTCAACATTCTTAATACAAACATTGTCATTCTACGAGGCCTGTCGAAAAAGTATCCGACCTTTGGCCAGAAAAAATACTTCAACAACCTGACGGGGTTGGGACCCTAATCCCCTTCAAAGTAGGCTCCTTGTGCTTCCACACACTTAGCCCACCGATCCTTCCACTGCCGGAAACACCTCTGGAAGTCTTCTTTTGGAATGGTGTTCAGCTCTGTCGTCGCGTTCCGCATTATCTCTTCTCTACTCTCAAAACGGGATCCTTTCAGTGGTGTCTTCAATTTTGGAAACAACCAGAAGTCGCAAGGAGCCAGGTCTGGAGAGTAGGGAGGTTGGCGAACGGTCGTAATTCCATGTTTGGCAAAGAAATTGCGGATCAAATGGGATGAATGTGCGGGCGCGTTGTCGTGATGCAAGTGCCAGTTGTTCGCAGTCCACATGTCTGGTCTTTTGCGCCGAACTGCATCACGAAGTCGCCGGAGAACATCCTGATAGTACTCCTTTGTCACTGTTTGTCCTTCCGGTGCGTATTCGTGATGCACAATTCCACGGACATCAAAGAAAACAGTCAGCATCACCTTGATTTTGCTTCGCACCTGCCGCGCTTTCTTCGGCCTTGGAGACTCGGGATGCTTCCATTGGGATGACTGTCTTTTTGTTTCTGGGTCGTACCCGTACACCCATGACTCATCTCCAGTTATCACGGTGTTCAGAAACCCAGGATCAGTGTTGGCGGTGTCCAGAAGGTCCTGTGCAACGTCACGACGGAGGTCTTTTTGTTCCGGCGACAACAACTTGGGCACGAATTTCGCAGCCACTCGGTTCATGTTCAAATCGTCACGCAAAATGGCATGTGCAGAATCTTTACTCACTCCAACCTCTTGGGCAATCTCCCGCACGGTCAAACGACGATCTGCCATCACCAAATTTCGCACCCTCTCAACAACAGCTGCACTCCGAGAAGTTTTGGGCCTGCCACAACGCTGCTCACTCTCCGCTGATGTGCGGCCATCTTTGAATCGGTTGAACCACTCCTTAATTTGTGTTACACCCATAGCATCTTCCCCAAACACCTGCTGAATCTTACGAATTGTTTCAATTTGAGAATCACCAAGCTTTTGACAAAATTTGATGCAGTGTCTTTGCTCAATTCGTTCACTCATCTTGCAAGAAAACTAAATCCGACAAACACTTAGAACAGCACCTTACTTGGCGACCACCAGCCAGTGACTGGCCCAAGTGAATGCGGTGAAAAAAGTCAAGCATGCGCATTAAGATTCCTCCTTCCACCGTGCACAGTGGCGCCGCCTTAGAATCACTACTTTGCGCGGGAAAAATTAAGGTCGGATACTTTTTCGACAGGCCTCGTATACTTGACAGTTTTAAGTTTTGAGTCATGCAATGATGCAGCGTTATCTTCGAGATACGCTGAAGGACAACCCTACAACAGCACATCTTCCTCGAGAGAAATTAGCCAATTTCAGGGGTTCTATACCTCTCTTAAAACCCACATATTCTCTGCACACCTGCACGCCGTACTATGCCTTCCTCTCACTCTATCAACCTTCAGTCAATCTCAGACAAACGCGTTCAGCTTCCTAGAAAAGAACTCGTACAACCAGACGTAGCTCGTGTATTCTTTTGGCAATCTAAGCCGCCATTCTCACCGTCGGTGACACCTAGCGTAGACTTGTCTGTTGTGCTAGTATAGTAGTTAGTTCAAGGCTTCATTTGCATTGTAATATTTACACAGAAGAAAGAGAAAGAAGCATCAAGCTGAACCGAGGAAAGTGTATTATCTGCGTACAAGAAGTTCCCACTTAGGATACCCTGCACTAGATAGATTAGATTATAGATTATAAGTTAGTTTAAGCCTCCCTAACCGCAACAAAAAAGAGAGTATCGAAGAGAGGAAGGCACCATTTAGTATGGATATTAGGAAATGTGGAATCTATGCAGAAGGGGCATAGAAACAGTAAGTTAGGAAAGAAGTTCATGAAACAAGAAAAAAGTTGAAGAAGAAAGTAGTAGGTGCTGAAAAACAGGACAGCAGTGAACCGAAAAAGGTGGTCCTTAACTTAGCAAAAAAATTATTTTATTTCAACAAAAAGAAGGCCTACCTATCTCTCAGAGATAGGTAGGCTTATCGCCCTTACATTTTTCCCCTGGGAGCGCTAATTCCCATAGATACACTAGTTGTATCCCCCGGAGGGGATACCCTGCGCTAACGAACAAGTTAGGAAGGAAGAGGAGATCGCAAAGAATGCATGAAAACTGATAGAAACAGAGTGGGTATGAAATATAGAAGTCACGGAGACCCATCTATAGCAGAGCTAACCTAACAGTACCTCTTTAAGGTGCAATCCCCTACAAGATGGGATAGACCAACCTTAATGACCAAAATCTCTCGTATGTCATGAGAGTCGTACACATTCCTTCATTTGTATGATACACCAAGACATTTAAAATATTTCACTATCTCCACGTTGCGTTTCATTCATTCTATGAATTTTAAATGTCTTGGTGTATCATACAAATGAAGGAATGTGTACGACTCTCATGACATATACGAGAGATTTTGGTCATTAAGGTTGGTCTATCCCATCTTGTAGGGGATTGCACCTTAAAGAGGTACTGTTAGGATATATTCATAGAATGAATGAAACGCAACGTGGAGATAGTGAAATATTTTAAATGTCTTGGTGTAAAAAATTCAAGCAGCACAACTAGATGTCAATTAAAGCCTCCTCAACCGCAACGAAGGCGTTCCAAAGAGAGGAAGGCACCAGTAAGTATGGACTGGAGGAAACGTAGAATCTATACACTAAACTCATGGAAACAATAAATTGAAAAAGGAGTTTATGAAAGAAGATAAATATTGAAGGAAGTAGTAGGTGTTGAAAAACAGGACAGCAGTGAACCGAAAAAAAGGGCTGTAACAAAACAAAAACCTATTTAATTTCAACAATAGGAAGGCCTAGTTAGTCTTTAGCTTGAGACCTCATATTCCCTCTAGGAGTGCTAATGGTACGCTAGTTGTATCCCCCTAAGGGGTTATGCGTATATTAAAACTTACCATATATACTGCATTCAGTTCGATGTTTAATTTTATTATCTCAAAATTCTTAAAGTCTTGGATAAGCAATTATCACAAATGGATGAAGAGTAATTTTGATGGCCTCTCAAAAAAAAAAAAAAAAAGGTAACCCGAGTAATGGAGTAAAAATTACCATGCATAACGAAGACTATGATGCTCACACTTCTTCCGTAATTCGTTTCTTTTAAAAAGAGTTCGAAGGATGGAAGCAAGCAAGATTGAATCACAAATGAAGGGAAACCAAGACGGTGTGAAATAACAATTTACTTCATCAAAACGTTAACGCATCCCGTTGTGCACAGAAAAAATAAAATCAAGAAACGAAGTCGGCGGGCAAATGTTCAAAAAGCATACAGACTTGCACGAGTATAGCAGCTCGGGAACGCGAGCAGCGCCATCCTGAAGCACACGACACTTAGCAAAATGTACACAACTATTTAAAACTAAAGGCAACATGTGTTAACCCTCTCTTTCCATGAATTAATTTAGTTGAACTTCAACATCAATGAACAAGACATGGTACGAAAAGCGGTACGTACAGGGTGGGCCAGAAGTAACTGACGTTTTTAATTTGCTAGCTGAGTAGATAGGATACCCAAATAAACCATAAAAATGTTGCTCTTTGAAATGAAACAAAGTTTCCCTTTTATTGCTAAACTTTAAAAAGGTCAGTTACTTCTGGCCCACCATGTAAAAGACAGTACAAATTAATTTCACATTTAATAAAGATAGAACACGAAATGAATGAAATTTTAACGAGTTTGGATTGAGCCGGATGTATTTGTTAACATAATGAGAGGGTTTATTTCATTATTCTTTTGCAAATTCAAGTTCACACTCAAGGATAAGCATGCAAACTGTTTGAACTCCATATTGTGAAGTATACACTAGCATTTTAACAATGTTATGAGCTCCCTGACGTAGAATCTGAATGTGTGATAGTTTAAAAATTTAAACCGTCAAGATTTCAATAAGAATGCGCCACGAATGACTCGTTTGAAGGGAGATAATTCTACCCCAGTGTCTACTCCGTAGCGCATGAGTTGCACGATATGGAGCAGATTAAATGTCTAATTTTTACTGGGACACAGCGTTGAGCGGTGGCAAGCACATGCCCAGCCCATCAATCCTGAAAGTTGTTTTGATAAGTAGGTTTTTGGAAGCCAGCGCGCTCGCTTCGAACCGGACTTAAGAGACTCCAACGTCCTCGAGCTAAGTAGTAGTAGTAGTATTAGCATCGATTTGCTAGCGCTTCAGTAATTCGTACTATTTCGCGCCGTAGGTCTCACAGTTCAAAAAATACAACATTCACATCATTTCAGCAAACGAGCTAACGATAACCAATACAACAAATGTGTAAATGTTGGCTAGCCTTGACACCAGAGCATGGCGCACGTTTCCCAGTTGGTTCCTCTGACATCGGCGCAACCGAAGAATTGGCATCTGTACAGTAAGGCTCTTAAAGTTAAATATAAGGATAGCATTCAATTGTTTTGTACGTCTACCATAGTAAACATAGCTTACAGTCGAAGCCTCGTTAGTCAAAAATAAGAGCTCTTCTACATATTTCCTTCGGGTGAAGTATATTGCCCCTTGCTTTGCTAGATATTTACATTATTCATTACACCTTAAAATTTCTGAACATGGGATTAGTCCCTACATTTAAAACCTTCAACATATGAAGTGTTAAGGACATGGCTTATAAGCTACAGGCAACGTAAGCAGCCGTTCGATGCAAGGGATGAGCATTGGTCAACCTACAGTTCAGGACTCGGCAGCCTTTGACCTGATATTCAAATGACTGGTCACTGTTAGCTATCAGAGTAACTTCCTCTGGCTCACTTGGCTACTCTACGTGTTGTTTCTTTCTAGTCAAAATCCCCAGTTTTGAAGTTTTTCTGTCCATTCAAATATGAGGATTTGGGCAGTAAAATACAACACATATTGTAGTGAAGTACTATTGGAAGAACGTACCCGGTGAGCTGCACAGATTCGTCGCGTCACATCAGTTGATCATAAAGTCGACTTCTGACAAATCCCACAGAACAGTAAACCAATAATTATCAACCTTACTTCCTGGATTACAAAATTAACTAGTTTTGGCTGATCCTACAAAAAGAAAATCGCAAAAAAGTGAAATTTTACAACTGATGATACAATAAATTTCTGCTTCACGGCATAAGGTGAAAAAACCAAGGAGGGACGTTACATGGCGGGCTGTAACACCACGCGCGGTACAGATAATGAACAGTCACAATCTGATAAGTTAGCAGCAATTGAAATGAAGCTAACCATTTCAAATTGTAATTGTTCACGAGAATCAAGCGCCGCGCGTGATGTTACAGCCCTCCACACAACATCCCTTCTTGGTTTCATCACCTTATGCCGCGAAGAAGACATTTTTTTGCATCATCAGTGGGGGGGATTTTACATTTTAGCGATCTTCTCTCTGGATGATCAGCGAAGTACTAGTTATTTCAGCAAACCTAATTATCATTAATGCTGAATCTAAATGAAATGCAACCCAGAGCACAATTAGCCACGCTTGGTGTACATAGCAATTTCTCCTCTGCGCATTTACAAAATTATGAATGAACATACAGGAGAAGACCTGAAAAACGATAAAAGGACTAATGATATAACAAGGACTTTACAACTTAAGCAGAGTAAATATTTTCGAAGGAAGGTAACTAGAAGAATGAAATGGACGACACTCACTCAGCGGTACATAACAATTCCCGTTTTGCATTATACTGATGCGTATGAACGCACCTGTTTGTATATCCGCTCCTCCGAAAACCAAAGCACATCCGAAAGCACGAAACTAAAATTAATAGTACCATTAAAATTGGTGATATGAACAGTAAAAATTCTCTGCAAGTAAAATAGTCGAAAAACTGTCGATGAAGGGAGTTGAGCTGTCGACGAATTTCGCATTAAAAACGTGAGTACCTTTATTATTGAACTATATATGATGTAATTATTATTTTCCTTTGAATCTTGGGTTTTTTTATTTCCTTATTTTCCTGCCGGTGCCGACATGGCAGGCGTTGACCATGGAGGCGAAGTGCAGGGAGTTGAAGGTCTCATTTATGCAGGCGTCGAGGGGACATATGTTCACCAGCATCAGGGTCTTCGAGTTGCCTCCCAGTGACGGCTGCAGCACGTGCGTCAACTTCGGGTTGCGGTAAGGCACGTGATGTTGCTGTAATGCGATGAGTGCGTCACCAAAACGAATCAATTGACACAGCCTCAAATTAAATACTTAACATTGAATTTTTCATGCTTCACCAAAACATCTCCAACAAATAAACAGCCTCAAGTGAAAAATTTTGATTAACTTTGAATTTTTCCCATTTGAGAACGATGAAAATATTAAGCGCGCAAACTGCTTGCTTACTGTAGAAGAGAAAAATAACGTACACGCAGGTCGCGTTCCTTTGTCAAAAGGTATAATTTCTCTGCCATTTAGACCGTCATTACAAACTCAGTCTGAGTGCATGACGAGGAGCGAAAAATATCCCACGGTAACACGACCCGTAATGGGAACGGTAAGCATAAATGGGTCAAATGCACATGGGAGGCTATATGGACATGTAGTAACATAAATAGGGAAAAAAGATAAAATTACAATGGGAAGAAAAGATAGAAACCTGAATAGGAAGAAAGGATAGAAATCAAAACAGGAAGAAGACATGGAAACCACAATAGGAAGAATAAAAAGAAACTAAAATAGGAAAAAGAAACTAAAATAGGAAGAGATAGAAACAAAAGTAGGAAGAAGAGATAGAAACATAAATAGGAAGGAGAGGTAGAAGCCAAAAGTGGAAGAAGAGATATAAACCAACATAGGAAAAAAAGAAATAAGCCAAAATAGGAAAAAGAGATAAAAAATAAGACTAGAGTACAAAATCAGCAAAGGAATCGTAACATACAGCAGCTCTAGAGACCACCCCACCTTTTGGCCGAGCGCCATGATGACGTTGCCGAGGTTGCTAAGGCTTTTATTTGTTTTGCGTCTCTGTGAGACGCGCACTCAGCAACCCGGACTCCTTCTGGCGCTCCGAACCCAGCCAGGTCAACCAGGTTGAGGCTCCCTGCAAATACGCAGTAACTACTAAGCAAAGTGGGAATGTTACACAAGGGTCACACTCCCTGTAAATCCATAATTTACAATAACTAATAAGCAAAGTAGGAAGGTTACTCACTGCAATCTAATGGCTAAGAGTGCTCGTCTTCTTGTGCAAAAGGTCATCGGTTCAAAATACTCCGCATTACAGACATGATGTATTTTCCCATTGGGTAAAGGAAGAGAGTTAGCCCCACTCATGAATATGAAGTGGACATCTAGTCCGAGAATAACCGTCAGTGTGTCCTGATATATATTACATGGCTATAATTAAGATTATTATTATTATTTAAGAAAGTTTTAGCCTTCCTTAACACGTTAAGTGCGGCGGGTTAAACTGAAGTTCAATTTCCAGCTCAAATTTAGAGTCAATTGTAGCAAGAAATTTTGAAAATATCTAACATTAACTGGATCATGCCTTCATTTAGCTTTCATTTAGTATTTGTAGAAATTGAGTCAGTGACTGCTGGTCGGTCAGACGCATTATGAAAATCTCCTAAATGACCACCGGTGGGTCACGCAGCACTTAACGTGTTAACCACGACAAAGATGTTTTAAGAGAGGAAAGAGGAAGGCACCATTTAGTATGGAGTTGAGGGAATGCGGAATCTATGCACAAGGTGCACAGAAACAGTAAGCTAGGAAAGAAATTCATGAAACAAGAAAAAAAATGAAGAAAGTAGTAGGTGCTGAAAAACAGGAGAGCATTGAACCGAAAAAGATGGTCCGTAACAAAACAAAAACCTATTCTATTTCAACAAAAGGAAGCCTACCTAACCTTTAGCTCAGGCCCTCACATAGTCCCCCTGGGAGCGCTAATTCCCATAGATACAATACCTGCATCCCCCTGAGGGGGCTTTAATTAAGAAGAAAATCCTATTAATATGATTTTACGAACTTCATTAGTTTAAAATATCTTTAAAAAAGTCTTTGGATTCTAGCATAACCAGAAGAAATATTAGCACTTCAAGCCCGCTTACATTTGAGATCTGGTCTGCGATTGAGTTTATTGAATAGCTCACTTACTCACAGCACAAGAACAGCACTACACTACCATTAGCAACGCAAAGTAATGCGTTAAATTACCTCGCACCTTCCATGGGTATTTTACAACTAATTCAACACCGTATGTAGGTAGCAAACAAGAAGTTACACTATAACGCCAACCACAATAAGTGTTAACTTCACCTAAAAATGTGGGGAACGCAAGAGTAATTTAGATTTTTAACACTCTGTTGGTGCATTTTTCTCAGCAGCGTTGTCACAAAAAAAAATATTTTCCTCATCATGGTGATCACAAACTTCAATTCATTTAAATAAGGTGAAACACCCACCGACGCTATCACTGAAAGCAAAAATGGAAGTGGTAACTAGCAAGTTCTAAAATTAAATATCGGCCATCAGAATGTCCTACAGCTACCTTGCAGTAAACACTAGAAAATTGTAAATTTGAGCTAAATCAACCATGTAAATTCCCTAGAACCATCCTGGACCGGACAGAAGCAGTAGTCACCCATCACACAGAACAAAGTGTCAAGGTTTCGAGAACTGACTCGGTGCCACATTTGCCTCACAGCAGGATAACCTCCCGGTTTTGACGGACACACACATGCCACACCCACCCTGCGTGACGGTGCCCGTGTTGGCATGGGAGCCAGAGAGCACCATCCTGAAAATTGAATGCGACCTGGAACTTGCTTCGTTCCTGCTGGTGGCCGCCACCGCCCGGTGCTGCTGGGCTGTGCGCAGCAGCACGTAAATCTCACTACGCTCCCTCACGCCCACAACCTCAATGGATAAATCACAGTTAGATTCAAAATCCCTAACCACAACAAAGGTGTTACAAAGAGAGGAAGGATGAAGGCACCATTTTGTTTGGAGATAAAGGGACGCAGAATATTTGCGTGACTTGTATCGCCACGTATGATTTCCAGGGCATAGAAACCTCAAGTTTAGATGGTTCTAAGACCAAAATGTTTTAATGAATTGATACTATTTTAAGTTCTCTCTAACTATAACTTAGACAAACGGCCCATCATCTAGAACAGATGATGAAAACAGTAAGACGAAACATTGTGTCGTGAAATACGAATGTAAAAAAGAAATATTTCCACTTTTGCCACTCGTAACTCGGAAAACTTTCTGAAATCGTTCAAAAGATGATATTAAAATATTAAATTAAAAGCAATATTCGATGAAGTTTTAGGTCAAGTTTTGAAGAAACAACCAAGCCTGTTCTTGAAGAAGCAACCAAGGAAGAGGCTCACTTTAAGACTGTCAAAACCGTTCAATAGAGGACATCAATACCTGAAATTAAAGAGGTTTTCATAGGATTTTAACCTTGTAGGATATAGAAGAAGAAAGCAAGCAAGAACAGATTTTTGGAATCGTTCAGAAAAAGACATTAAACCATGGAATTTCAGCCACATTCCGTGGCTTATTATTATCCTTTTCTTCAATATATATTTCCATATAAAGTTTTGTAGAACGCAAGCAAGCGAGTGAGTGAGAAAGAAAAAGAGGCAGCTCACTTTGAGGTTGGTGACGTGAGTGTGCGGAGATTTGGGGTCCGTGAACTTGACTTCGTAAGTCAGGTTCATGGCCTCCTCGGGTGTCGCCAACCCGGGTGGCCTCCTCGGGTGCAGCCAACTTTGATCGATTCGTTATATATTTCCAGGAAGCTCGCCTCCATCTTGAACTCCCAGCCCTGCTCGCATGACATGCCTAGTGAATATCTACTCGAATTGTCCCCAGCTTGCACATACCTAGTGAAAAGCTACTCAAATTGTCCCCTGCTCGCACGACATGCCTAGTGAAAAGCACTCAAAATTTTCTTCACATTTTTGTTCCTTATATTTTTTTAGCTTACAATTTAATACATGTGACGACTATCTTCCTTCTGACGTTCTGCAATATCCAGCTAATCATTTGCAGTGCAACTTTAACCCGTTGTGAACCTTCTTAATGAGCTACATCTTTATGGGAAAATATTAATTTTGCATTAAATAAAATTACATCATGTTTGCTTTGCACTGGACTAGATAGACCAGCCGGAGGATGCATTTTATGTCTTTCCTCTCCGTTTTTGTGCAAGCATCAAACTAGACCGTCATGATACCTATGTGTGTGTGTGTGTATCAATTGCATACATTCTGCACCATATTACAAAAAAATTGTGATTTTTTTTCTAATATGAAACCCTTATAGAGCACTCATGTCTTCTTTCTTATTCACGTCCACAAATGTTCTTGTTAAGCTAGTGTAGTGCATATTATCATACCAACTCTTACGCTCTAGAGTATATTACAACAACCTCACCTACGATTTTCTGTACTTGGGAACCGTTGTATAAAAATAGTTTTCATGTTTCTGACTCAGGTAGACTGTTTCGTGCCACTATTTTTAGGACTGAAATTTCATGAAATTCACGCAGTGACAAAAGATATTTTCTCCGAGTTCCTTGATTGGGATGCTGGTTTATACCGACTGGTGTATGCTGATATTTGCGCACATGCTTACTTGTGTATGAGTGTGCATGCATGCTGTGTGTGCGTAGATGGGTGAATGTGTCACTACGTAATACTTCGTTTCTCTTCTTTATTGTGAAGCATTTATAAACAAGATATGTATGCATAAATTTGTTGCACGATCACCCACATATGATAAATAAGACGCTTATCAACCAATGATCTTTTCGCTACAATATTTAATTAAACATCGCTTCGATATTCCCGTAGAAATTGTAAGCGGCAACACCTACTGAAAAAGTTGTCACGAACTTCCTTTGGTCATTATCCTATATATCAGTATATCGCACATCATTTTGTAGAACGTAGATGTATTGCGATTGCCTAGATGAATAGGTATGTATTCATGTATGTGTGCGTGTTGGACGTATGTATACGCGTAGGTATGTATGTGTATGCATATGCGTATGTATTTACATGTACATATGCACATAAATGTGTAACGCGTTGACAACTGACAATTTAACTGAAGATACTGGTCCTTTTTTGTTTCACTCTCAACTTGTGACAATACCTAACTCGTCGTCTCTTTATTATTGTAGAGCATCCATGTAAAAAAAACAAATTCGTTGTGTGATCATCCAATTATATTTAAATAAAACGCTTATTAACTAGCGACCGTTATGTTCAAATTGTCTAATTAGAAATACAAAACTAGTAATTTTCGTGGTCCTCATGCGTATTCATATATATATATATATAAATGTTTTTTCTCGTGCTTCCTTGAAATGAGATTTTTGAACAATCGGCCATAACAAGCGATTGATATGTTATTTCCTGGCGTCAAGAATTGCGTAGTTTTATGTCGTAAACTTTCAAAAGTTTCTCACCCCACTATGAAAATGCATCGTCCATGAAATTGTGTTCTCTTACAATTATCATTGCCAGTATTGTAGGCGTGGCCCCAAATACGGTTTTTGTTTTTGTCTGTAATATCCAGCATGCATTAGCCTGAATGCATTTTGTTCTCTTCTATCTTTTCCAGTGATTCTTAATGTTAAGTATAGAGATAAGAGTTAAATGTATGTTTTTACGTGTTCATTGGTTGTTCTGTATTCTTCATTTTGCTGTATTTTTTGTGTCTGAATTGTCTCTTAATGCACTGTCTTTCCTTTACTTTCAGTCACTCAGATTTACAGTAAAAATAGTGTAATTATTTCTTGGCAGAGCTATTTCATCACCTTATAAAACCAAGTGTTGATCTGGTGAGTGGTTCTTATTGTAGTTTGCTTTGCTTGTATATATTTTTTGTTGCTTTAGGCTAAGATTTAGTTTATGTTGAGCATGATGTCTTCTTTTGGCATATTGGTTCTTTTATTTCTTTTTTGTTGAAAGATTAAGTTTTCAGTTTGCTAGATTTCAAGACCATTTTTGTAATAAGATTCTTTTCCCGAGTTACTCCTTTGAATTTGTTGTTGAATGATTTCATTTGAGTCAATTTCATTTATATTCATTTCATAGTCCATTTTTTCAGTTGCTTTGTTTCATTTTTAGTTAGTCCATTTACTTTATTCAGCATGAATACATTCTGAGCATGGTTTATTTTGTTCTGCTTCTTACTTTGCTTTGAAGTTTGATTTTGAGGAATCCAAAAGGACTGGTATGGTATATTTTCTTTTTTCTTTTTTCTTGCATTTTTATTTTTGTTTTATTTCTGTTTTCAGGGCTTTTTTTTGTTATACAGGCTTCTGATTTATCTTCACTGTTTCTGAGCCCTGTCACTTGTTGTTGCATGTACCATCATCTGTTCCACAATAAACTATCATTTGTCTAAACCAGTTTCATTACTCCCTCACTATGTGGTTCACAAACAACTACGTGTAACGATGGGTAAACGTTAGTACCCCTAGTACCCCATCCTCTTACAGTATCATCAAATGTAGAATAAACAAGATTATGAGTACCTTACCCTCAATCATTTCTTTCTGACTAGTGACATGGGTATTACAATACTCGTGTGTGTGTATCATCTAAGTGTATTAGCTTTGAGATATTTCAAAAACCAATGATGGTACTTCTGTACCATCAATATTGGAAATAAACTGTTTTTCTTCTTTTTATCTTAACTTTCTTGAATTTACCTACCCCCTGCCAAATTACTACCCCAAGATAATTTTTTTATTTTTTGAGGAATTATCCGTGATCAAATATTTTGTACTGTAGAAATTGCAAGTGTTGAGTTGCTTAGCTAACTTTCTTGCATATTGTCAAGGCTCATTCAACAGGCCTAGCTATTCAAGTTTAAACAATTTAAGGAGACCATCCGCACTGTTGAACTTTTTTCGTCCGATTCGTTTGAAAATTGGCCAGTATATGTATTTGTTGAAAGTAAACCTTTTTTAGTCCTGTCTTTTTTTCGATTCAGGCCTTAGTTTTTTATTATTTTTCGAAAAATTCGTGTTTTGGTACATTTTTGGTAGAGCCCCTTTGGACCTCCCGTGGGGGGTTTCTAGCGTCCGTAGCGCCATAAAATTTCATGGCACAATAACCCAACCCCTAAGGATCCTTTTTCAACAAGAAAAAAATTGGGTCCAAAAATGATGTTTATCGGTCCCCTTTGGACCCCCTGTGGGGGGGGTTTCTAGCGTCCGTAGCGCCATAAAATTTCATGACACAATGACCCACCCCCTAAGGATCCTTTTTCAACAAAAACACGCATTTCCATTCGGGGACCCAATTTGGCCCTGGATGGTCTCCTTAAACAATTTATTTACTACAGGTGATACAGAGATAGAATGTTTCTTAAGTCTCGTACAATGGTCAAATTTGAGTATAGCTACCTGTGGGCCCGAATAAGTTCAGTGACTTCTAGGGCATCCTACCATCAACGTCAGTCTAAGGAGTACAATAATGTTTAACATAATTCACTTGAACTAGAGATGCATTAGACTGATCAATGAGATAATTCACTCAAAATTAGATGCTTCATTTTACAATATATTTCATTTGGACTAGATTTAACAGTGTATTTGACAAACGATTACAGAACAGACTGAAGATCGGCGAAATTAACCATGGCAAATTACATTATTAGGATCAGTTATGTAGGGGACAAGGTTTGACTTTGTGATCTTACACGATTAGTAATCTGATAGGAAGTGAGACTCACGATTTCTTTTGAATACCTTATAAGAATTAATTTCACGGATCTCCGCAGGTATTGAGTTCCAAGTTTTAGTTCCAACGAAGAGGATACTGTGTTGTGACAGAGCCTCTGAGTAATAAGGAAGCATGAATTTACTTCTATTTCGGGTTGAATGGTTGTGATGACCAGTTTGCACAGTTAATAATTGTTTTAGGCTATTGTCGCCATCATTTGTTAATGTTTTGTAAATGAAATTGCAAATGGAGATTTTGTAGATATCTGAAAGCTCATGTATTCGTAAATTTTTGAATGAATCATTTGCGTGAGCATTATATTCTAGATTCTTTGCCGCTGTGATGGCTCTTATTTGCAGGGTAAAAATTTTGTTGGTTTTGTTTTATTCAGTTCCGTGCCATGCTTCTATTCCGTATTGCAAGTATGGTGAAATGAGCGTTCGGTAGAGCATTTGTAAGGCTGTTTCAGGCAGGAAATTTTCAACTTTATTTAGGATTCCGATAGATTTTGATAATTTAGCACTAATATGTGCGATGCGCTCTTTGAAGGTTAGATGTTTGTCTATTATGATGCCAAGGAATTTACTTGAGTTGGTTTCTTCGATTTCACCTTTGCCAATTTTAATGCGTGGGAGATATATTTTTCTCGTATGTGAATGTAATATATTTTGTTTCATCGATATAAAGGCTTATTTTATTAGCTGTAAGCCACAATGAAACCTTACGAAGTTCATTATTTATACGCTCCGCCATCCTAGCGGGATTTTGGTTTGGAAGGACCGCAGAAAGGGTACTGTCATCGGCAAAAAGTATGAATTTGAAGAATGATATAGATTTCATGATATCATTGATAAAAATTAGAAATAGGGGAGGCCCAAGGACAGATCCTTGTGGAACTCCATGGCTAATTGTCTGTGGATTTGATTTTGCGTCGTCAATGACAACGTATTGTTTCCGATTTGCTAAGTATGATCTGAACCAATCATGAGCAGCCCCTCGAATGCCATATCAGTGTAGTTTCGGTAGTAATACGTTATGGTCCACACAATTGAATGCTTTTCGAAAGTCAAGAAATACGGAGAAAACAAGCTATCCTTTATCTATATTAGAATAAAGGTATTGCAAATGATTTAATACAGCTTGTGTCGTAGATTTCTTAGAATGAAAACCGTATTGTTTGTCGTAGAGGAAAGATTTTTGTTCAAAATACGAATACACTTTTTTATACACAATTTTCTTGAAAATTTTGCTAATAATTGGTAGTACAGAGATAGGTCTATCATTATTAATGCATTTTTCATCACCATTTTTAAAAATAGGGTTCATTCTCGCAATTTTGAAAGAGTTGGGGAAGATACCTTGAGAAAGGGATTGGTTGATAATATAAGATATGCACGGTGCTATTATATCAGCTATAGCCTTAAGAACTTTAGCCGAGAATTTTTTCAATCCACTTGATTTATTTTCAAGTTGTTTATGCACGTAATTACATCGGAGGGATTAGTTAGCGTGGAAAAGAAAGAGTTAGGTTCACGGACATGGTCCATGTATTGCAAGTGGTCTGTGGGTTCACTGAAGACACTATCGGCTATATTTTTTCCTATGTTTACGAAAAAGTTGTTTAACACAGTTGCAATATCTTTTTTCTCGTGGTTTTTTACATTTTCGTGAACGACGGACTCAATTGTTTTCGTAGTATTATTATTCGGTTTATAGCTTGAATTAAGCTGGCGCCAAGTTTTATTTTAATATTAGTTTTGTACACAGTAAATTTGCGTGTGAAGTAATTTTGTTTTGAGGTTCGTATTTGATTTGTCACATGATTCCTGAATGTTATACGTTACTTTGGATATTCGCCCTTCGTATAGTAAGGCTAGGTACGCTTGACGTTTCTTTATATTGATCATGATGTCTTCAGTAATCTAGGGCTTTTGTCTATTTTTTGGCGTAATTGTGCGGGTGATTATTGGATAACACTGGTTATATGCGGTCGCTATAATTTCAGTTAAATTTAGTATTGCTTCATCAATGTTAATCGCATTATTGTCCCGTTCATAGATGTCTAATGATGGCATTAGTTCTTCTAGAACAGTTCGCATTGTTCCCAAGTTGTATTCGTTTACACAACGAAATGAATAAGTACAAGCCTGTGGGCTGGTACAAGGACTATAGACATTTTTTTCTTGATGAGAAACACCGGGAAATGGTCAGATAAGTCAGAAATTATTATTCCGGTAAGAAAATCAGTCGGATCTAACATAAAAATATTATCGAGTAACGTAGCCGATTCAGAAGCAACACGTGTAGGTTTCGTGATGATTGGAAGGAAGGAGTTAGACTGAAAAGTATTTATGAAGTTTGAGATTTGCTCGCAGCTATCATATTGTAGAAGATCGTAGTTGAAATCCCCGCAGATTATTATGTCATTATATAGAGACTTGTTGAACTGAGATATTATGCTTTGAAGCTCGTTCAGGAGAGACGTTACAAGCTGTTGGGGGCCTATATACTGTCCCAAGTATTTCAAATTTACTGTATTATTCATCATTTTTCGCTAGTTCTTTAAATAAAGTCTCAATATGTTCACGATTTATAGTTGCACTTAAAATGATTCTCGAAGATTTGTGTTTAGATATGTAAGTACTGATGCCACCCCCACGTTTGTTACTTCGGAGTGAATGCTGGCTATAATAGTTTTGAATTTGAATCAGGTCTTTAGATGAGTCATCTAGCCAACTTTCGGTGAAACTGAGAACATCAAAATTGCTGCTCAGCTCAGTGATAGTACAAGATATTTCATCTATTTTCGGATAAATGGAACTACAGTTCCAACATAATAGAGAAAAATCGCTACAGGTCTTCCTCATCGATTCATTGAATTTTTTAATATTTAGGTATTTACAGTTTCCAGTTTCATTTAGGTTTGGATGCAGTCTATTCAAATGATTGAGATCTGGATCAATATTGTCGAATATATCAACATGGTCAGTCATTAGAATTAAGAAACAGTAAGTAAATTATTATTATTATTATTATTATTATTATTATTATTATTATTATTATTATTATTATTATTATTTTATAAGAAAGTTTTAGCCTCCCTTAACCACGACAAAGATGTTCCAAGAGAGGAAAGAGGAAGGCACCATTTAGTATGGAGTTGAGGGAACGCGGCATCTATGCACAAGGTGCACAGAAACAGTAAGCTAGGAAAGAAGTTCATGAAATTAGAAAAAAGTTGAAGAAGAAAGTAGTAGGTGCTGAAAAACAGGACAGCAGTGAACCGAAAAAAGATGGTCTGTACCAAAACAAAAACCTATTTTATTACAACAAAAAGGAAGCCTACCTAACCTTTAGCTCGGGCCCTCACATGGTTCCCCTTGGAGCGCTAATTCCCATAGATACAATAGTTGTATCCCCCTGAGGGGAACAGTAAGTAAAATGTGACGTAAAAATAAAAAATGATACAAACTACAGGATCAAGGTAAAAATAAGGACATTCCTACTTATAATTAAATTGAAAAAAAGAAACTAAAACACACAGAGATTATAAGTCTAAATTGTCTAAAACCTAGTATGATTTCATAATGAGAGCGCAAAATCAGTCCATGAGCAGGAACATTAGGGATCATAAATGGCAAATAATGTAGTTACAAGGCTGTCATACCAGTGGTATCCGCATATAACACATAAGATGTAGCAAGGACGAAATGGATTAAAACGAAGTGACAGCGAAGTCATTTACGGAATTTAAAAATCTTGACTATCTAAATTGTTTTCAGATTTAGAAACATATGTAGTAATACATGAGTTAAGTCTGAGCAGCAAGTTCGGTATGAGCATTCGATAAAAAAGAAAAGAAATTGGTAAACAATTTAGTACGCAGCGAAACACAGCTGCAAGGTCGAGGTGGATGCCTTGAAGAGGTAAAGGTAATTCAATCAAAAATCAAGAAGAAAACATGTGGACAGATATCAAAATAATATTAAACTCAATACGTCAGTCCAAAAAAATACTAATTACGAATAATTTCCTCTGAGGACTTGCCGACATGTTGCAACAAGTACTTGTCTAGTTCTTCAGGCGTATTGATGGTTGGAGAAGTTGGGATGCTCAAGTGTCTTCCTCCCAGTTCCATAGTTTAGTGCGGTTGAAATAACGCACACAAATAAAAATCAATGCAATACGTGTATGAGAAGTGCACACACACTATAAACGTAGTTGCTGTGCAACCTAATAATGGGTTTGCCTTTTTTATAAATAGACAATTGAAATGCACAAGTATAAGATTAAATGTCTATTTATCCCTACTTACCTGCTACCACCTACCCAGTCACATCGTCAGTAAGCACGTTTTCAGACAGGCTACATGACTATTGACTTTTTTACAGTCGTTTGTTTCTTCAACGCAGCATGGGCGCAGAGATATTATGTTACAAATAATTTACTACAACTCACTAGTAAGCCAACACTATCAAGTTAAGAGGTGTATCTGCATTTTTATTGACATAATTTTCATTTTTCTCCTATTTTTAACTAGTTTTTCAACTCCCTTCCATCATAACATATGTAATCATTCTCATCATGAATATCCACCCCCCTTCCCGCCCCGCTCCCCATAAAAACTAAGATTTCGTCCACGATTCATTAACTTTTCCAGCGCACTTTTTTCATGACCAGATGTGATAGGCCACAAACGCAAATATATTCTAGTGAAAGAGCAGTCCTGTTTCAAAGTAACAGTTTTCAAAACTCAGCTACACTGAAACTGCTAATTTTTCAGAAGAGATGAAACTTCTTTTCAACACTTCACTTGCCTTCTTACGATAAGCCATCTATCAAATGGAATTCCGAAGGTCACACACACGCATATACCACATAACTCAATGCTCTAACCACAATTCTATAAAAAATACCTCAGTATTAATACATCACTCTCGCAGTAAAACATTAAATTAGATGTTAGTGTAAGCCCACACAACTAAAGCTAAGAAATTACAAGAGATGAAGGAACCATTTGGCTCGATATTATGAGAATCATGAATCAATGCACAAGGTGTGTCCCCAAACCCTATGCATAGAAAGAGCAAAATTGAAAGAAGTCTATGAAACAAGTTAAAAGTCAAAGAAAAAAAGTAAAAAGGTGTTGATATTGAAAGACAGCAATGACCCAAAAAAATTCCATAACTGATAAAAAAAAAATACTTCATTTCAACACTAGGAAGTCCTACCTAATTTTCAGCTCCAGAATTCATTTCTAACGACGGACGGCGCAAATTTCAATACATAAAATAGTTCTATTCCCCTGAGGAATCCCTCATCACAAAAAATCTCGTTTCAAGCCTCTGCTTGGAAATTCCGTCTACATGCATTCCATTATATGTTCTGTTTCGTGATATATCAGAGCTCTGACTTACTAGAACAGCCATTCTCAACCTTTTTTACATCATTGCCCAGCTCGGCTTAGTTAATTGTTCTGCTCCCATACAAAACACACACACTTTCTTCAATTCTCTCATTTTACAAACCTAAATTAAATTGAATGATTAGTTAAATTCTCAGGTGCTTCAATTTTTTACCCCCAAGGGTAAATTTACCCCTGGTTGAGAACCTCTACACTAGAAAATGTTTCAGAGCTGTGACTTACTATACAATGCTACCCCCGCTACCTGGTCAGCCAGTCGCGAGATCTCCTCGAAGATGTGGTCCACAGTCCTGGGAATGATACCTGCATTTACACCTTCTCCACCCTCCATAGTGTACATCTTGCCCGAGCCTGTTTGCCCGTAGGCAAACACGCACACATTGTAGCCGTCCACGGCAAACTGTACAAGCTGCACGACCTCCTCAAAAACCGGCACCAGATTACATTCGATGTTAGTTTAAGAAGAGGAAGGCACCATTTAGTATGGAGGTAGATTAGATTAGATTAGATGTTAGCTTAAGCCTCACTAAATGCTAAAAAAATGCGTCCCATAGAGGAAGAACGAAGGCACCATTTAGTATAGAGATAAGGAAACGCAGAATCTACGCAGAAGGTTCTGTTCTGTCAATTGTTCTCCCCCAAATTACAAACTCCTATGAATGGTGAGAAATGTTCTCCCCCATATTGTAAACTATGAACGTTAAAAAAATGTCCTCCCCATATTGTAAGCTCCTAAGAACGCTCAGAAAATGTTTACAATATGGACGCTGAGAAAATGAAAGTACCCAGTTATCGGGCAGCAGCTTAGACATTCATTGAACGCAAAGCATTCTCATTCTTAAAGCGCAATGCTTCAGAATGTAATCAAGCCGGTAAGATGGGTTTTCTAGTCTGGTTCTTCCAACCAAACCAAACAAACCGTAGCAACCAAGGAAATGTAGAGTCCCTGCTAAGTTACCAGTCTGTCCACTAAGTGAATGCAAAATAATGCAAATAGTTGACTTTATCATAGAACATAAGGCAACTCACGTCCACTTGAGAGTCCTTGGGACCGAAGACGTGATCGAACGTGAATTTTTATCGATCATTGCCGCGCGAGCTGAGCCCTGTCATGGAGGAGCTGCTCTCCGCACCTGCTCAAAATAATTATATAAATACACAAATAAATAAACAAATAAAGAGAGAACTAAGTAGAACTTTTGAATACTTGAAAGAAAAAACATAGATAAGTATACAAATAATAACAAATAAATAAGCAAATGAATAAATGAAAAATAAATAGAACAATTGAATACTGTTTTTTTACCACACGCTCTCGTAAGGGAAACCCAATTTAAACACAATTTATTTACCACAGGTGATGATAGAGAGGTAGAATTTTTCTCAACAAGTTCAGCGATTTCTAGGGCATCCTACCATCACGTTATTCTAGGGTGTACAAAAATATTTACCCTAGTTTCACATTAGACTGGTCATTGAGATAATTAACTCGATAATTTATGCTGTATTTTACAATATAGGTCAAATCGGCTATATTTAACAATATGTTTGATAAAACGATTCAAGAGCAGACAGAAGATTGGTTATGGTACCCAAGGCAAGTTACATTATGACATCATTAGTTACATGTAGGAGGCAAGATTTTGACACGGTGATCTTACACTACTAGTATCCTGATAGAAAGTGAGACTCAATATGTCTTTTGAATACTTTGTATGAATTACACTCACGGATCTCTGCAGGTATAGAGTTCCAAGTTTTGGTTCCAACGAAGAGGATACTGTGTTGCGACCGGGCCTTTGAATAATAAGGAAGCATGAATTTACTTCTATTTTGGGTTTAATGGTCGTGATGACCAGTTTGGGCAGTCAATAATTGTCTTGAGCTATTGTCACCATCATTTCTTAATGTTTTGAAATGAAATTACATTTGGAGATTTTGTAGAGATCCGAAAGTTCAAGTATTTTAAAATTTTTGAAAGAATCATTTGTGTGAGCATTATATTCTAGGTTCTTTACTGCTCTGACAGCTCTTTTCTGCAGAGTAAAAATTTGATTGGTTTCATTTTTATCAGTTCCGTGCCATGCTTCTACATGGTGACTACTGATATTTCATTTCCAAATTTTACTACTTTTTACTACTTTTTACTACCTTCAATGGCAAAAAATTACTACCTTCTTTCACACAATGAATGTTGTCCAAATGTCCAGAGGTAAGTAATTGGCCTATAATGAGAAATTTGAGTCAATAATATACGCAATACCAAAGGTTCAAAAAAAGCTCCAAGTTTCTCAATACTTAAAATACTTAATACTAAATGGAGCAACCGAAGCTTTATGGCAAAAAAGTTTCCAAAATTCCTAAGGTACCCCCATCCTAAATGGACTCCAACAAAAGTTTGGCGAAGGCCTTGTCTTAACATCTTTCAACTATGAGGGCAACAGTTCATCATATGGAAAAAATAAACTGACTGGAAACTAGTAGACACCAGGGGATTGTCAGATCCCTTTACAGCAGGGTAGAATATAAAGGAATTTCATTATGACCAAACATTATGGCACTTCAGAAATATGAGTTTGTAAGCTATTTCTATCATACCTCAAAATCTAAATCGGCATCCTAATTGCGATCAATAATAACAAATAGGTTATGAACATGTTATATTACAGAACCAATCACGAAAATGCAAATTTCATGTAGCTTTCCTACATACTTTTAGTAGAAGAATGAACTTTGATTACAAGAAGCAACTCCATGCTATGACGACATCCTGGAGGTAACTGAATCGCTATGACTGCCAAAAGTACTTCAAAGGAACTAAACTCTCGTTCAAATGATGACACATTGTATTAAAAGATAATTTTATAGCATAATTCTTTCTGTATTTGAACATAAATTAACGTCACTGGAAAAAAAACTTTCAGCTTTACAAAGAGGTAATTTGGAAAAAAAAAAACCTTATAGTTTCAGTAAATCGTTGTTTCCCCAAATCGAAGTGGACAGAATAAACTCGTCTTTTTAAAGGAAGATAATACTGCTCACAATCAAGCTCAGGTCCAAAAGACACATTCTGGATATAAATGAACTGCGGAGAAGTTCCTTTCAAGTCATTGCAATGTTTCTATCCTGCCGCAACAACTTGGAGTGTGAGAATATTCGTCTTGGAATAAGAATTGGAAGGCTACATCAAGTTTATGATAATCAAGACCTAGCTTACTGGCCAAATATATGACTTTGAATTAAACATTATTCATTAGGAGGAATTGAAATGTAATAAGTTTGATTCACGACTTACTCATCTGAAATGGCAGTAGGACTCTCTAAAAGCTAATTGAGAATGAGGTAATTGTTGAGGAGTTGACCATAATTGATTTTCCACTTTTGGATGCCTAAATATTGTTAATGAGATCGAAATAAACAAGTTTTCTTCGATGCACTCTGAGTATTTTACAAGTTATAGCGGTAAATGAGTTACCGGAACTCCAGTATTTTAGGCGGGGAAAAATGAATAAGGTAAGCAAACACCCTATTACAAACGTAAAGAGGTTGGGTCGTGAGGGGTAGCCACAGTTTATTTTAGTGAAAATTATAAATAAACCTTTCTAGTGACATCCGCTTACATCGACTCCAAGGTGGCTGCCACCATGGCGCCACCCGGTACCCAAGATGGCGGCAGCCATCTTGGAGTCGATGTAAACGGACGTCACTAGAAACCTTTATTTATACTTTTCACTAAAAGAACAGTGGCTACCCCTCATGGCCCAACCTCTTCACGTTTGTAATAGGTTGTTAGCGATTGCTGTGAAAGGCAACTTCAAAGTTTAATACTTAATTACTTCCCGCTCCAAACACTACAGTTGCGGTAAGTAATTTATTCTTATAACTCGTTCAATAATTATTTCAGACGGAAAGTGCATAGAAGAAAAGTTGTTCATTTACACATAATTCACTAGGTTTAGGCACCCAAAACTTAAAAATCAATTATTTTCAACTCCTCAACATTTACCGAGAATAATTTTATTTCTGTGCTTACGTTTGTGAATAAAATACTTTAATTTATGAGTATCAAGTGCACAAAAATAATAAATATGCCAACTATGCTATATATCTTACAGGCAGCTGCATCCACTAAAGATGAAATCCAATAAAATGTAATAGTTATTTAGTGATAAATACAACTACCTATTTAAAAATTTTGGCTAGTTGTTAATGTTTATTCATAAAATTTGAAAGAAAAAGTTCACAAGATGTTTTACGTTTAAAAGAATTGTAATTTGTAATAAAATATAAATTATTTTACTTGACAAACATATTTCAATCAAAGCCACTTGATATGCTTCCACAAGAAAACATGTAGCTATGCTATTTCATTTTTCTTTGTGATGGTATAATTCATATTTGATAAGTAAGAATAAAAGATGTTAAATGTCGACCTCATAATCATAAATGCACAATTTTTAAATCCTTATTTTATTTTCAATACTAATCCCTGATATCACAAGTTCCTGAGCTTGTATCTCAATGTAAGTGCGCACTAATAGAAGTGTTTTCAACAATGCATCGCCACTGGTATTACATTTTTTAAATTTATATTTATACGATTTATGAAACCTCAATTACAGGATCAAAGCGAAAGCCGTTTTATTGTTTCTCACAATTTTTTAATAATAAAATGGCTCAAATGAACCTTCCATCATAAAACAATTAGATAACTTTCAGATCAAACGGAATGAGAAGAAAAAGTGAACTGTTTTTACTATTGTTCGCAAAAATTTTGATACTTTTTTCTATTTAGTGTGCTTCAATCCTAAAATTACACCCCACTCTACTGGAATATTTCCCATAAATCGAGGCAAATTTCAGATTATGGGAAAAATAAATTTAAAAAAATCTTCATACTCTATATAAATATATATGTAACATTACCTTAAATTTTCAGAGAATTATTCCACTCAACAATTTTTTTACTACCCTGAGGCAAATTTTACTACTTTTTTTACTACTTTTCAAATTTTACTACTTTTTACTACTTTACTCATGATACAGAGCAAAAATAAAACAAAAAAAGATTCATGAGAACCACAGAGCAAGTAAATCTACCAAAAACTTACCTATATCAGTGACAGAAACAACTAAACTTTTTCTCTCTGGCTTCTTGAGGGACGGAGGCAGCGGAGTTGAAATTTTACGGTCCGTCCGCGTAGGAGATGCGCCGCTGATCATCACCTTTTTGATTCCCTTACTTCTTGCAGACCGCGTGAGGGCTCCACTCCGCTGTAGGCGCGGTGATAAAGCTGTCTTGGACGGAGAGGGCGAGAACTTTCCAGGTGATGCATTGTGTTTTAGGGGTCACACCTGACTTTTTGGTGGAGAGAGACACCTTTTTGAGAGACTGAGTGGACTTTTTGGGGGATGGAGTAGACTTTTTGGGGGATGGAGTAGACTTTTTGGGGGATGGAGTAGACTTTTTGGGGGATGGAGTAGACTTTTTGGGAGTGTGAGAGGACTTTTTGGGAGTGTGAGAGGACTTTTTGGGAGTATGAGAGGACTTTTTGGGAGTGTGAGAGGACTTTTTGGGAGTGTGAGAGGACTTTTTGGGAGTGTGAGAGGACTTTTTGGGAGTGTGAGAGGACTTTTTGGGAGTGTGAGGACTTTTTGGGAGTGTGAGAGGACTTTTTGGGAGTGTGAGAGGACTTTTTGGGAGTGTGAGAGGACTTTTTGGGAGTGTGAGAGGACTTTTTGGGAGTGTGAGAGGACTTTTTGGGAGTGTGAGAGGACTTTTTGGGAGTGTGAGAGGACTTTTTGGGAGTGTGAGAGGACTTTTTGGGAGTGTGAGAGGACTTTTTGGGAGTGTGAGAGGACTTTTTGGGAGTGTGAGAGGACTTTTTGGGAGTGTGAGAGGACTTTTTGGGAGTGTGAGAGGACTTTTTGGGAGTGTGAGAGGACTTTTTGGGAGTGTGAGAGGACTTTTTGGGAGTGTGAGAGGACTTTTTGGGAGTGTGAGAGGACTTTTTGGGAGTGTGAGAGGACTTTTTGGGAGTGTGAGAGGACTTTTTGGGAGTGTGAGAGGACTTTTTGGGAGTGTGAGAGGACTTTTTGGGAGTTTGAGAGGACTTTTTGGAAGTTTGAGAGGACTTTTTGGAAGTTTGAGAGGACTTTTTGGGAGTTTGAGAGGACTTTTTGGGAGTTTGAGAGGACTTTTTGGGGGTTTGAGAGGACTTTTTGGGAGTTTGAGAGGACTTTTTGGGGGTTTGAGAGGACTTTTTGGGAGTTTGAGAGGACTTTTTGGGAGTTTGAGAGGACTTTTTGAGAGTTTGAGAGGACTTTTTGGGAGTTTGAGAGGACTTTTTGGGAGTTTGAGAGGACTTTTTGGGAGTTTGGGACTTTTTAGGAGTTTGAGAGGACTTTTTGGGAGTTTGAGAGGACTTTTTGGGAGTTTGAGAGGACTTTTTGGGAGTGTGAAAGGACTTTTTGGGAGTGTGAGAGGACTTTTTGGGAGTGTGAAAGGACTTTTTGGGAGTGTGAGAGGACTTTTTGGGAGTGTGAGAGGACTTTTTGGGAGTGTGAGAGGACTTTTTGGGAGTGTGAGAGGACTTTTTGGGAGTGTGAGAGGACTTTTTGGGAGTGTGAGAGGACTTTTTGGGAGTGTGAGAGGACTTTTTGGGAGTTTGAGAGGACTTTTTGGGAGTGTGAGAGGACTTTTTGGAAGTGTGAGAGGACTTTCTGGGAGTTTTAGTGGACTTTTTGGGAGATCCAGCAGACATTTTGGGAGACCTTGTGAATTTGTTGAGTGATTCCGTAGATTTGCTTGGAGATAAAGCAGACTTTTTAAGGAATCCAGCAGACTTCCTTGGGGACAATTTTAGCATAGTCTTTGACAGTGTTTTTTCTTTTTTAGCTGTCAGGTTTGACTTGGAAAGTTTTGATCCCAAATTTGTGAGAGACTCAGAAGTTGTAGACCGTGCAGATGAAGGGACGTTTTTCTTCTTCATCGGGGAAGTTTGATTGGCGTTTATTAGAGATGGACTTTTTTTCAAGGGAGATTGCTTTTCCCCAGAGGCAGTAATATTCTCCTGAGACCGTTTCCTCAAAGTTTTGATAATTTTAGCAGGAGACTTTTTGATTGGGGAACTTTTTTTATCACTGGAGAGAGTTTATTCTTT
Source organism: Morinoia aosen (assembly GCA_030386875.1). Taxonomy (NCBI): domain Eukaryota; kingdom Metazoa; phylum Arthropoda; class Malacostraca; order Amphipoda; family Talitridae; genus Morinoia; species Morinoia aosen. Next base: position 51,561,447 of record CM059564.1, read on the forward strand.
TTGAAGGGAGAACTCGCCTTGACCAATGCTTTTTTAGAACACGAAAATAAGGTATGACCTTTCAAAGAGGCTGAGCTTTCTACTTTTCTTGCTTTCTGAGGCGTCTTGGGGGACTTTTCTGGGGTTTGACTGCCTTTCTTGGACGAAGATGTGTTTTTTTTTAAGAGACTCATTTTTTGAGGCTTTGGACTTGCTCTTGAGTGTTACACGACCAGGTTTCTTAGGTGACCTTTGAGGAGAATCAAGACCACTCTTTTCTGAAGCTGTAGACTGTTTTCTTCCTGTAATTTGTGAAGCTGACCTCACTGCCTTGGTGGTCCTCTTACTCACAATGGGAGACTTAGAAGGCGACAAGCGCAATTTCTTTACAGAAGTTCTCCTGCGGTTTTGTTGGGCAACAGGTGATTCAGAACGTTCTCGAACACGCTTCTGAAAAGACAAGTGACAGTTAAAAGAGAACATAGTATCAGATGGAGGCGCAAACACCATAGCAAAATAACAGTTAAGGGAAGCGTACTCCCAGAAAATTGAATTTTCTTGAGATATTGGGTTTTAGCTGCCATAGGAAGGGTAAGATGTCAGGTACATCCTGTGAAAAAATGAAGTTCGTACGTTCATTGTTTCGCCCGCTACGGGGGTTTGAAGAATGGGGGGGAAGGGAGGGGGAAGTGATATTTTATCATGTTACACCTCCCCCTTGCCACTTTCTTCACGGCTTGACGTTGCTATGCCTTCTTCTATGTCTCTTTTTTACTGTATAATGATTTCAAGGGTCCTAGCTGACCCAAAAAAAATAATAAAGAAAAAATTGAAATTGTTTATACATCTTTGTTTACCTGTTTTGCCTTATTTTGGAGGACCGGAATGTGGGGCTTCAAAATATAGCGTCTTCTACAGTTTTTGAGCTACAGTGATGATTTTAATATCAAAAGAACCAGAAATTTATCCTCTACAAGATGACGTGGGCTTTTATTCATTTTCGGAATAGAAAATTAGCTACATTTTCTTTTGTCGGGAAAAGTGTGAAAAAGGGTGAAATTTTTGTATTTTTCATTTTTTTTCAAAAAGTATTTCGAAAATTCACGATAACTCCACGTCACGTTGTAGAGAATACATTTCTGCTTCTTTTGATACAATATTATCTCTGTATCTCAAAATCTGATTACGTCCATAGATTTTCCCCAGACCCCTTATTATGACGTTTTCTTAGAATAACACGTTTTCTATGGGGAAAATTGGATAAACACACGAGTCCAATCTTAATCCTTGTTCAATTTTACATACCTATACCAAGTTTCATGAAGATCGGTTGAATAGTTTAGGATTTTTTTTTGGGGAGTACGGTTCCCTTAATAACATCGGCAGCAAAAAATTTATAACTGAAAATATCAATTGCATGCCAAAGCATTATAGAGACATCAACAAAATGAAAAAAAACAGCAATAGAGTTATCTACTCTACAACATAACCACTTAGATCAAACAGAAACAGAGAAAACTTTTAGAAGAACAGAAGATTTAAAGTAAAGTACTCTACAAACATAATGAATGAACCAGGCAAGAGAAGCTCAAGACCACAACCAACCTGCGTCGGCTCATCCATTTCTACTTGAACCATATCTGTAGCGGTAGTGTATGATTTTCTTCTGAGCCCCCATGAGTTTACCAGGAGAAGACACTCTGTAAAATACCTTTGGTGACGATATTTGTTCGATCCACGACTCGCTGCTTGTGACAGTTGTAGAACTTTCACTTTTATTAGACTTGGTCGTGGTAGAGCGAGAGAAGCTGCGCGACTGACGCGACACTGACGACGATGACGAGGAGTAAGATTGGCCACTGAAGCTCTGATAGTCGATGGCTTGTGTTGGTTTCCTGCAAATAATGAACACATTTTTCAGCGGCTTCTCTCCAGGCATGAACACAGTGAGTTGGCGAAGAGGCCAAATGGGGTGCTGTTTATAAGAACAAAAACGCGTGGCTACAGTTATTCGGACTTTATTGGGAACAATTTGGCTCATGAAAATAATATAATCCATACACTTCCTGAACAAATTTCTATCTGCATTATGCCTCACCTAATATATTGTGAAGGTATTTTGCTGTGCAAAGTTGGGAGTGCTACTTAATTACACTTGAATTATATTCAATGTATTTTCTTCCTAGGTAAATCCTTGAAATCAAGCCCTACACAGATGTTTGCATTAATTTATGATGTAGTAGGTTGTTTCACATAGATTACTAATGCCAAATATTTTAAGCCAAACTTATATTTTCAACAGAGTTACTGAGATAAAAATCCCAAGACACATTTAAAGGCCAACTCAATGGAAAGAAAAATTCAGTTTTTGAACTAGAGCATTTCATAAAATATGGATGTGAAGTATACCACCTTTGCAAAAAAATTTGCAAAATCTAATTTTCACCTAGGAGAAGTTGAAGCCACCATCTTAGCCACAGAAGAACCGCTTGACAATGACGCAACTTTCTGCAGCATGGATTTTGATGTTTTTGATGAGCTAACAGGCAGCTTCTTGGTCACAGGAGCTGCGGCCGCAGTCTTGACAGCAGCAGGAGCCATTGACATACGTCGAGTGCGTCGCATGCTTGCCCTGTGGGGAGAGTTTGGCGAGCTGGGCAGCTCGTGGATGGAGATCTCGAGTCGCTTCAGCAAGACACTGTGGCGACGATTCTGAACCTGAAAAGGCAAAACTAAAGAAAATGGGTGTATTTTGGATCTGAACAAAATAATTTAATAAAAGATATGACTTTATAGTCTTTGGAATCTATTCTGTATTGCAAGTATGGAGAAATGAGCGTTTGGTGGAGCATTTGTAAAGCTGTTTCAGGCAGAAAATTTCTAACTTTATTCAGGATTCCGATAGATTTTGATAATTCAGAACTAATATGAGTGATGTGCTCTTTGTAGGTCAGATGTTTATCTATTATGATGCCCAGAAACTTACATGAGTTAGTTTCTTCAATTTCACCTTCGCCAATTTTAATGCATGGGAGAGATACATCTTTCTTGTACGAGAATGTAATATAATTTATTTTATCAATATTAAGGCTTATTTTATTAGCTTTGAGCCACGATGAAGATTATAAGTTAGTTTAAGCCTCCCTAACCGCTGCAAAATAGAGCGTTTCGAAGAGAGGAAGGAGGAAGGCACCATTTAGTATGGAGATAAGAAAATGAGGAATCTATGCAGAAAGGGCATAGAAACAGTAAGATGGGAAAGAAGTTCATGAAATAAGATAAAAGTTGAAGAAGAAAGTCAGAGGTGCTGAAAAACAGGACAGTAGTGAACCAAAATAAGGTGGTCCTTAACATAACAAAAAACATTTTATTTCAACAAAATGAAGGCCTACCTAACTCTCAGCTCGGGCCCTCACATTTTTCCCCTGGGAGCGCTAATTCCCATAGATACAATAGTTGTATCCCCATGAGGGGTGAGCCACGATGAAACCTTGTGAAGTTCAGTATTTATACTCTCCACAATCATACCAGGATTTTGGTTCGGAAGGACCGCAGAAAGCGTACTGTCATCGGCAAAAAGTATGAATTTGAAGAATGATGTAGATTTTACAATATCATTGATAAAAATCAGAAACATGAGAGGCCCAAGAACAGATCCTTGTGGAACTCCATGGCTAATTGTCTGTGGGTCTGATTTTGCGTCATCAATGACAACGTATTGCTTGAGATTTGTTAGGTATGACCTGAACCAATCATGGGCAATCCCTCGAATGCCATAACAGTGTAGTTTCGATAGTATTTTATGGTCTACACAATCAAATGCTTTTCGAAGGTCAAGAAATACAGAGAAGACAGGCTTTCCTTCATCTATATTAGAATAGAGGAATTGTAAATTATTTAATATAGCCTGTGTTGTTGATTTTTTTGAGCGAAAGCCGTATTGTTTATCGTAAAGAAATAATTTTTGTTCAAAATAAGAGTACACTTTTTTATACACAATCTTTTCGAATAGTTTGCTAATAATTGGTAGTACGGAGATAAGTTGATAATTGTTTCCACAGGTTTTTTCACCACTTTTAAAGACAGGGGTTACTCAAGCAACTTTGAGGGAGTTCGGGAAAGTACCTAGTAAGAGAGACTGGTTAATAATATTTCATATCAGCGGGGCTACAATGTCAGCAATAAATTCAAGTACTTTAGTCGGAAACGTTTGTATCCCACTCGATTTATTTTTCATGTTTATGCACGTAATTGCATCGGAGGAGTTTGTAGGCATAAAGAAAAAGGAGTTGGGTTCTCGAATATGATCCATAAATTCCAGGTGATCAGTAGGTTCACTGCCATCAGCTATATTTTTCCCTACGTTTACAAAGAAGTTGTTAAAAAGATTAGCAATTTCTTTCATTATCTTGAATAACATATTCAATTTTCTTTTTATCAGCATAATTTGGTTTACAGCAAGAGTTAAGGAGATGCCAAGTCTTTTTAACGTCAGTTTTGAATTGAGTAGACTTGAGCGTAAAGTAGTTATTTATTGATGTTCTTATCTGGTTTGTTACATAGTTTCTGAATCGGTTATTTGTTTCTCTAGATATTCGCCCTTTGCAAATGAGGGCTAACGTGAACAATTCAGTGATTCAAAGAAATCATTAAAAAGAAAAGCCTCCGGTTTTGGACAAGAAGGGCCAAAACATAAATGTGCTAAGTTGAACGACGTGGGGCACGAAGTGCAGTATTCCCACAATGTCAGCTTGGAGCATGTCGATACCGCTAATTTGGATGAGAATGCCAGCTCCCCTAGCAATGACCTTGGTGATGATACCTCAGATATAGGTCAGTTTGAGCATGCAATGCTCGAAGGGGATGCAGAAGGCAACTCAAGCGAGGATGGCTTCCCTATAATGGGTGAGATTTCTAAACCAAAATGGCTCCCACCTAAAAAAGCGTACGGCTGGTACCTCAAGGTGTCTGATATTTCCTTCAAAGACGAGGAGTTGAAGAAAATACAAGAACGATTTACTCCACCAGAGGAATGTTTTTCACATTTTACTCCCCCAAAGTTGCCTGAAAGCATTTGGCAAACTTTGAAACCTACTCCAACGATGGGCTTTCAGCAGAGAGTAGTATATAAGGCACAATCATGCGTGTACTCTGCCATCATGCCTTTACTGTCTGTTCTGGAGACTGAAAAAGACGAAGACAAAAAATCTAAATTGACATCAGCCATCCAACTGCAATGTTCATCGAACTTACAACTGAATAGGTTCAGGCGTGCTCTGGTGTCCCCTCTTGTTAAAAAACCAATGCGCAATTCTTTCCTGGCGTTACCGGTAACGCATAATTCCCTTTTTGGGGAAGATGATTTCGATAAATCTACCAATAGAGTCATACAGGAGCAGTCATCCCTTTCAAAACTTTTCGTCGTACCAAATCCAACTTTCAATCAACGACCTGCTTTCCAAAATCCTAGTAATTTTCAACGTAAAGGCCAGGCCTCTCAGACATTTCGTGGCCAACAACTCCGCCAATTCCGCGGCCGGGGTCGCTACAGGGGCAAGCGTCAATCACAATAAAACATCATTCATCGTGGTTGCAGGAAATATTCACAGGTATTTCGAAAATTGGAGTACATTAACTTCTAATAGTTTTATTTCATAGATGGTGAAAGAGGGTTACAAACTTCAGTTTTCCTCAGCTCCAGAGTTATATACAATTATTGATTCTACCATAAAGAAGTTAGAAAAATTTGCTATGCTACAATCAGAAATAAACAATTTATGCTCCATTGGGGCTATAAGCCCTATAGAAGAAAGTAAAGACCAAGTTGTTTCTCGCATTTTCATAGTCAAAAAACCGTCAGGAGACAATCGTCTCATTATTGATCTGTCCACACTCAATAATCATCTGAACAAGGTTCATTTCAGAATGGAGGATTCTTCTCTAATAAGCTCTTTAATATCACAAATGATTTTCTAGCCTCTATTGATCTATCTGAAGCGTTTTTCTCTATTCCCTTGCATCCATTGAGTAGAAGATTTGTAGTGTTTTCCTTTAATAACCAAAGATTTTGTTTTAATGCACTTCCATTTGGGTGCACTGTTTCTCCAAGAATTTTCACTAAAATATTGAGACCTGTCATTACCTTCCTCCGTAGCAGAGGATTTAAAATCTCGGCTTATTTGGATGACTTCTTTCTTTGTGCTCCTTCAGAGTATGAACTCTCAGAACAGATCAAGTTCACCCTAAGCCTTCTCAGTTCCTTAGGCTTCCAACCAAATTCAATAAAATCTGAGCTAGTGATGTACCGATGTATCGGTATCGGTATCGGTATCGGCAGTATCGGCCATTTTTAGTGGTATCGGTATCGGTATCGGTATCGGCAAAATTCGGCCGATACTTTACCGATACTTTCCAATAATACGTATTTTATCATTAAAATGAATGTCATAAATCATGAAAGTAAAAGTATGTAACCTAATAATACCCGTTGTATGTTTATTTACGATTTGGTGTCCGCTTCTTAATAAACATAGGCTGCGTGAGTTTGCGGTATCATGGATACCGAATTCCTCAGTGTAACGTTAAAAGATGGCGTTTCCACGCTTTTAAATATTTGACATTTTATCAGGATAGGTTTTGTTAGGATAGGTTAGCTTAGATTAGGATAGGCTAGGTTAGCACAGGTTAGGTAATACTGACTGAATTTTTTCTCGGGTCCACCTAGCTTAACGATGACATTGTCTATGGAATTTCCACGGGTCCTGCTACTATCTAATAATACTCTTGGTTTATTTGGAGTCCGCTTCTTCCATTTTTTTTTCGCGCTCATAAGGAGAGTTATAGTGACCGTATCTGTGATACGAGTTTCACCAGTGCGCAAGTACAAGAATATTTTTCATCACGGGTGCTGTTAGGATGGATACATTCGTTGGGCACCACATCTGGAAAATTTGTTCAAGGAAGTTAGTGAATCCCGTCATTTTTGACGGGCTGTGCGAACTTGTAATCAAATAAAGAGCCTATTCATACCTAGTAAATTAGTTAGCTAACTGTTGAATTATAGCATTTAATCAGGCCCGCTAACTGAATTCACTACTTTGAATTCCCGATGAATCACGGTCATAACTGAAAGCTATGTAGCATGAATAGCTAAACCCTGAAGCGACTCAAAATTATTTTACTTTTACGACTAAAACCTATATAGTTTGACCTAATATCCATTTCTTAAAGTATGTGACAGGCTAACAAAAACCAAACCAATTTAATAAAGGTGAAGGTGCATTTGAAAGTTTTTGTGAATTTAAATAGAAGTAGCTGAAAATTCTATTTTAATTTAGCTTGTAAATCGTCAAATATTCCGAAGCTAAGAATTTATTTTAATTTAGCAAGTATATCGCCGTTCATAACGAATCTTGTATTTATCTTCTATGTTAAGATGTTTGAAAAAATCACGAACAATCTTATAGTTGAATACATCTGAACGGTTCAGTTGATTGCTTTGATCGCAACTTGATGAATTTAAAAACGAGGAAAATTCCAAGGAACTTAATCATATTTACTAGGAATACGTTTCGGAGTCATCATCAGTTCGTAGAAGTAAAATTCATTAGAAATTCATTAGGCTACAATAGAAGAAAAAAGAAAATGTTGGATACAGTCATTAAAGGAAATCACGAAAACAAAAAAAAATCAAAGCATGTCCCAGAGAAAATAAAATCGGCATGATCTACTTACAATTTGCAATGGGTAGGAACTGTCAGAATTGTTGAGGGCCGGTTTTTGTTTAAAAATATGTAGCGACTCTAAAATTCCGAGGTCCCATGTAGTTGAAGCCGAATCTAAGATTTTGAAGTCCGCAGAGGATATCGGTACGTTGCATTTTACTGCGTGATAACGTACGAATTGTGCGAATTGGTTCCCTGTGCGGAAGCTTCAACCCCGATGTTCGCCATTCTGATATAAAAATTTTGTGCCGTCATGCCGACGTACGATGATGTGCACTGCATACAACTGTACAAATGTAAGTATAAAACAGAAAGGCTCGCTTCTCCATCAAAAGCGTATCCATGTCTTGTACCGCAATTGTATAATTTTGAGGTTGCTTCTTTTTTCCGGTACAAGGATACGCGTCCGGTGCGAGCCTTTCTGATTTATTCTTAACAGTTGTACAGTTGTGTGCAGTGCACAGCATCGTACGTCGGCATGACGTCACGAAATTTTTATAGCAGAATGGGCGAACATCGGGGTCGTAGCTTCCGCGCGAGGAACTAATTAGCTTACTCCTCACACTCCGCAGTACGTAATCACGCAGTAAAATGCAACGAACCAATATCCTCTGCGGTCTTCAAAATCTTAGATACGGCTTCAACTGCATGTGACCTCAGACTTTTAGAATCGTTACATATTTTTAAACGAAAACCGGCCCTCAACAATTCTGGTAGTTCCTACCCATTAAAAATTGTAACTAAATAATAATCTTGTTGATTTCAGTTTTTCTGGGACATGTTTTAATTTTATTTTTATTTTCTTGATTTCCTTTAATGACTGTATCCAACATTTTCTTTTTTCTTCTATTGCAGACATAGTGATTTGTACATATACGAACTGATGATATATCTGGACTCCGAAACGTATTCCTAATAAATATGATCAAGTTCCTTGAAATTTTCGTTTTTAAATTCCTCGTCTTATAAATGGTTGCGTGTTTGCGGATATTTTCGGTTTCGGGGCTTATCGAATTTTACTATTTTCTTTTCGCCAAAGTATGTACTCGTATTTGGTGTGAATAACACGAAAATGACAACCCTTTTTTGGAGAAATTATGGTTTTGGTACACTTTTCGAGCCAGTTGCTGTTATAGCTAGTCTACATTACGTTGCAGTACGACTAGAAACACATATCTATTGAATGGATTTCATTTTGTTATTTTTCTCAACAATAAAGTTAACATAGCAGAGCATTTTATAATTCAAAATCGGAAACTTTATTGCCAATATTTTTATATTATTAGATATATTAGCAAATAATTTTATAATAACCCCCATGTAGGGCTTATTATAGTTTTATTTTAATACAAGTGTGCACGGCCCGCCAAAAATGGGATTCAATACCTTTCATGAACGAATTTTTAAGATGTAGATGACAAACAAATACGGTATATCCATCCTAACAGTACCCGACCCATGATGAAAAATATTCTTGTACTTGCGCACTGGTGAAACTCGTATCACAGATACGGTCATTATAACTAGCCTTATGAGCGTGACAGAGAAATGGAAGAAACAGACACCAAACAAATAAACCAAGGGCAAGGGTATTATCAGGTAGCAGCATGACCCATGGAAATGCCAAGGACACCCATCTGTAAGCTAGATGGACCCATGGAAAAATTCCGTCAACATTATCTAACCTATGCTATCCTAATTCTATGTCGTAACTCGCACCGCCACAAAGCACGTTCATGACGCGAAGGCCTAGCGATCGTCATTACATGGTAGCAACTGCGGTTCTTGCAGGCTCTACACCACTAATGCTTGTCCACTGTTGCCAATACGTGGAACGGAAAGTCGGGTAGGTGTAAAATGTTAATGCCGAGCACATATGTACAAGAACACACAAAGCTCTCTTGACTCGGAGTTCCCCTCCGGTGACAAATCACCATTACTCAAAAATATTACTTCGGGCACAGCTATTCTCGAAATTACTATATTTAATTTAATGTCTTTTAATTATTCAATATGGCCTGAAAGCTGCACAAAAGCGACATGGTTAGGAAAAATGCGCAAATTACGGCGCTCACAACAACCTATCCAATACTCCTAACCTATCCTGATAAAATTTCAAACATATCTATGCATGTAGAGACGATCTTTCAATGTTACACTGAGGAATTCGGTATCCATGATATCGCAAACTCAGACATCCTATGTTTCTTAAGAAGCGGACACTGAAAAAAATACATAAACAAACATACAACGAGTATTATTAGGTTAGATGATTGTAAAAGTATCGGTATCGGTAGTAGTATCGGTCAAAGTATCGGTATTTTCAAGTATCGGAGTATCGGTATCGGTATCGGCCGAAAAATGGGTATCGGTATCGGTATCGGTATCGGTCAAAAAAATGGTATCGGTACATCACTAAAAATCTCATCTAAACCCTTCTAACTCTTTGCTTCATTTAGGTTTCCTATGGAATTCAAAGAACATGTCAGTGTCAGTACCTTCAGAGAAAGTTTTGAAAGCTAGAACTTTTGCTAATAATCTATTAGGAGAATCTTCTGTATCTCTTAGAAAGGCCTCTTCTATGCTGGGATTCCTGGTTAGTCTTTCACCAGGATTTCCCCAGGCCCCTTTACACTATCGTTCATTTCAAATGCAGATCACAAAATTGGTCTCATCTGGTAAAGTTTGGGATTCAATATTTCAATTAAACGATTACTCCCGTGCAGATCTCTCTTGGTGGAGTTCATGCCCAAATAATTTGAGTTCGCGTTCTTTACTGCCCTTTGCAGCAAACTGGTCCTTGCATACAGATGCCTCCAAGATAGGTTGGGGTGCAACTCTCTCCAACGGAGATGAAGCCTCAGGAAGATGGACTGAATCAGAAAGCAACCTTCACATTAATTTTTTAGAGCTCAAAGCTGTCCAATTTGCTATCAAATGTTTCAAATCAAAACTGATCAATTTTAAGGTGGTAATCCATTCAGACAATAGTACAGTAGTTCATTATTTAAACCATTTTGGGGGGACTCACTCCCGTAATCTCTGCTTACTTTTAATAGATATGTGAAATTTTTGTATTGAATTTAACATTGAAATAACAACCAAATTTATTCCAGGAGCTTCAAATTCTAAAGCAGATTCTTTGTCCAGAAACATGAGTCCCTCTGTTCATGAATATTCCTTGTCCCCAGAAGCATTTTCAAAATTGCTTAGCAAAGTATCATTTGTGCCAAATATTGATCTTTTTGCCACCAAACTGAATTGTAAAATGAAAAAATTTGTATCTAAAAACCACAATCCCTTGGCCTTTGCAGCTGATGCATTTTCCATTCCCTGGAAAGAAAATATTTATATGTTTCCCCCTATTCCTATGTTGAAAAAATGTATTGATAAAGTTCTCCAAGATAAGACCCCATATGCTCTCTTGATTACTCCAGCTTGGCCTGGTAATCCAGTAATCCCCGCAGTTATCCCTCTCCTCATAGCTGCTCCTTATTTCATATCAGCTTATCTTCTAGGACCAACTCCAACTCGCCGCCCCTTCCATCTAGTGGCTTGGAGTATGGTAAATGTTGAGGACTTGACCATAATCGATTTTCCACTTTTTGATCAAAATAGATTGTTGATGAGACCAAAATAAACAAGTTTTCTTCAATGCACTTTCCGGCGGAAATGAGGGTCAATGTGAAGTTTCATGCAATCACGGAAATTAATAATGATATTGCAAACAATCACTAAAGGAACCCATTTAAGAACGTTTTTCATGAACGACATTCTGCTCTCTGATGCGTTATTTTTGAGTTATTGAACTTTGAAATTGGCCGTCGCGTGCCCAAGGAAACGAGCGTAATTGAATTAAAAACGGAAGCTAACTCCCTATTACAAACGTAAAGAGGTTGGGTCGTGAGGGGTAGCCACAGTTCTTTTAGTGAAAAGTATAAATAAAGCTTCTAAACCACCCATTAGGGTGACGACCGCACAACGGCCAACTAACATGGCGACCACCATGGGCGCCGCCATTTTGGACCCGATGTCAACAAGGTTGCGGTCATCACCCTAATGGGTGGGTTAGAAGCTTTATTTATCATTTTCACTAGAAGAACTGTGCCTCCCCCTCACGACCCAACCTCTTTACGTTTGTAATAGGGGGTTAGCTTCCGTTTTTAATTAAATTACGCTCGCTTCCTTGGGCGCGCGACGGCCAACTTCAAAGTTCAATAATTCGAAAATAACGCATCAGAGAGCAGAATGTCATTCTTGTAAAACGCTCTGAAATGTGTTCCTTTAGTGATTACTGGGGTCGGCATTATTATGTTCCGTGATTGCATGAAACTTCACATTGACCGAAATGAGTATTTTAAAAGTTATGGCGTTAAATGAGTTACCGGAACTCCAGTGTGCATCACCCTATTACAAACGTAAAGAGGTTGGGTCGTGAGGGGTAGCCACAGTTCTTTTAGTTTTATAATTTTCACTAAAAGAACTGTTGCTACCCCTCACGACCCAACCTCTTTACGTTTGTAATAGGGGGTTTGCTTCTCTTCGTCGGCTTGGCTGGCGCGCGGGAACGCCTGTTTACTTTCACGTCGGACCGCGCGGTATATTTTTCCCGCCTCAAACACTGGAGTTACGGTAACTCATTTCATGACATAACTTTTAAAATACTCATTTCCGCCGGAAAGTGCATTGAAGAAAACTTGTTTATTTTGGTCTCATCAACAATCTTTATTGATCAAAAAGTGGAAAATCGATTATGGTCAAGTCCTCAACATTTACCTGGAGTATTTCCAGCAACGGTGCAAAAGTGCAGGCTTTTCAGAAAATACTTCACGGTCGCTTTTCAAGAGCATATCTCCCCAAACCCTGGCCACATATGAACGATTCTGGAAATATTTTCTCGATTGGCTTAAGAACAAAGGATATTCAACTCACCCCACTATTCCCCTAATTGGCGATTATCTTATCTCTCTCTTTGATAAAGGCTTTAAATCCCCTACAATTAATACTGCCCGTAGTGCTTTAACCCGTCGCCACGTCCTGGACTCTTAGAAGGTCGGCAAAGCTAGCACATGTTTCACATCAGCAAACCTAGGGTTGCCATATATGGTCTTAAGCGTCTCGTTGAGCGCTATTCAATATTGTAAGGTAAAATTAGGTGGGAGGAACAGGGAAGGAGAGGTATCAAGCTCAAATCTGTATGAATTCTTCTGCTCAGTCTGGAGTGTAGCTACCGGCGCTGCACAACCTCTTAGAAGGCCAGGAGTGTAGCTGAGGCATACCAGCACACACTCTGCCTCTAAGAAGGTCGCCATCATTTTTATTTTCTTATGTTTTTTGTTCCAAAAATGGGAGTCCAAATCCACAGATTTAATCCTACACAAAAAATAATACCACCATTGTATTCGGGAGGAAAAGCTCTATGCATATCAAACTCTTTACAAACAATGAAACTGCTTGATAACAGCCTACACACAAAATGAACTAAAAAATAAAAACTGTGTTTTACATATAGTGCACATAACTCCGGAACTATTGGACCTGAAAAAAAATTCACATACCACAAGATTCAGCAACTCAGAATCTATGAAAATGCATCATAAAAAAACATAAAAGTGCAATAAATAAAAAATGGCCAGTGATTTTCTGATTTCTGTTTTTTGTATTTTACCGAAATAAAAAATCGAATTTCGTAGATTTTCATTGGGGTAGCAGTATTTTGTTACCCACTGACAGAAAGAGCAACTCTCTCTCTTTACAATGAACCCCCAATGAAACTTCTAACATGATTAATGAATGTACACTAAGTTGCACAGTTGACCCATTTTCTTCAAACCTCTTGGTAGGTCGACCATGTGGAGACGGGTTAAGTTTATTTTGTTTTGATTTAAATATTAAGGAGAATAATCAAATAAATCGGTTCTTTCGATATTTCTTTCGAGCCAGGCCTCTTAGGCCAAAACACTTTACCTTTTGGCCAGTATGCGATTATCTTATCTCTCTCTTTGATAAAGGCTTCAAATCCCCTACAATTAATACTGCCCGTAGTGCTTTAAGTTTATTTTGTTTTGATTTAAATATTAAGGAGAATAATCAAATAAATCGGATCTTTCGATATTTCTTTCGAGCCAGGCCTCTTAGGCCAAAACACTTTACCTTTTGGCCAGTAAACATCCTTTTGGATTATTTAAAAACCCTGCACCCTCCTGCTTCACTTTCCGTCAAGTTGCTTACATTAAAAACCCTTGCCCTGGTAGCTCTAACTTCATCAGACCAGGGTCAGACTCTCCACTTATTGGACAATGAGAAAGCAGATCTCTCAGAGAACGATGTATCGTTTGTGATTTATGAACCCCTTAAAACAACAAGAAGAATTTTGAAACCAAAGGTGGTGCGGTGAGTCTCAACACCATCGCTGCCAGAGCTTGATACCAGTCATAATGTTTATGCGTATATGAACAGAACTCTTTCCTTGAGATCCCAGTGCTGCTTAAAAGGGGAGCCTAAGCCTACAAGACTTTTCCTCTCTTGGTCATCAAAAAGCACAGTAACTCGACAAACTCAAGCAAGATGGCTAACCCAAGTTTTGAAACTTGCGGGTATAGATACCAATCAATTCACCGCACATTCCTATTGAGGCGCCGGTTTGTCTGCTGCACATGCTCGAGGAGCCTCAATTCACCAGATTATCGCGGCGGGAGATTGGAAGAGTGTCAATACCTTTGAAAACTATTATCAGGCCCCTACCACTGACTCTTCAGTTGGCAAAATAATTTGAGGCCTGGATTCTCCCTAACTCATTGAGTAAGTACCAATAAAATGATGAAAGAACTTACTTTGATACCTAAACTCTAGTATTCCTTGTGTTCATCCTAGAATTTATATGGGTAATTTTTTTTTATATTCCTCTTCTACTAATAGAAAGCACTAGATATAATTCAATAAACATGTTTTGATTTCCAGGTGTAAAAGTGTATATATATATATATTTACATAGGTCAATATTTTGCATTTTTAACTAGAAAATATAGTTATTTATAATGCAAGGTTAAAAATAATGTTATCATTTCTTCTTGTACTTACTGCTTTCGGTAAATGTTGAGGACTTGACCATAATTGATTTTCGAATTTTCGATGCCGAAATATGGTTAATGAGATCAAAAGAAACAAGTTTTCTTCAATGCACTTTCCGGTGGAAACGAGTATTTTAAAAGTTATGGCGTTAAATGAGTTACCGGAACTCCAGTGTGCATCATCCTATTACAAACGTAAAGAGGTTGGGTCGTGAGGGGTAGCCACAGTTCTTTTAGTTTTATAGTTTTCACTAAAAGAACTGTTGCTACCCCTCACGACCCAACCTCTTTACGTTTGTAAATTGTAATAGGGGGTTTGCTCTTCGTCGGCTTGGTTGGCGCGCGGGAACGCCTGTTTACTTTCACGTCGGACCGCGCGGTGTATTTTTCCCCGCCTCAAACACTGGAGTTACGGTAACTCATTTAATGCCATAACTTTTAAAATACTTATTTCCACCGGAAAGTGCATTGAAGAAAACTTGTTTATTTTCGTCTCGTCAACAATCTTTATTGATCAAAGAGTGGAAAATCGATTATGGTCAAGTCCTCAACATTTACCCTGCTTTCAAATTATATTGAACAAACATGGTCAACACAACTTACAACTTTCCTGACTTACAAATTTAAAACACTGCTTGTCATTCTGTGCTCCTCTTGCAACGCAAGAGGAGAAGAATCTAACTTTCTGCTAGGTTATTACTTACCTCTGACGCAGAACGAAGATTCTTTTTCCTGGCGTTGCCAAAGACATTTCTTTCCCACCCTCCTCCCTGTCTTAAATTCGTCTCAGATTTAAGTATCGGTAAATACTAAATCTAGCCTATGTATCTTTATAGTTAAAGTAAAAAAAATAAAGATGGCTCATGGTTCGTTACCGGAACGAGGTAGACTTCCGGTGCTCTCTAAACAACAATCACATTTTTGAAAAATGTTAATTTTATATTCCAATAGGAATATTTGACGCACTCAGAAGCAACTTCAGCCCTGTCGGTCTTAAGTGCTCCTCTGGCAACGCCAGGAAAAAGAATCTTCTTTCTGCGTCAGAGGTAAGTCATAACCTAGCAGAAAGTTAGATTACTTAAGTCAGAAGAAAAGAAAAAGAAAAAAGAAAAAATGTTTATTTCCAAGTTGTCAAATGAGATACATGCCAACATATTGGCTTTTAAAAGTTTCTTAAAATATAGGGCATCCTAAAACAAATGTTCCCTACGAGGAGTACCATAGCCATGTGGTAGAGGTTCTGCCGCCGTGCGGCAAGGACCCGGGATCGAATCTCGGCGCAGGCAGTGGCGATTTTCTCTGTTGGGTATAGGAGAAAAATTCCAAGCACAATACCCCACTCTACCCAGGTGTCTGAAATGGGTACCGGTCTCGACCGGGGGAAAGCGTCATGGCGTCCTGGCGTTAGTTATAAAGCATTTGAAAATCCAATGTACAAGGTGATATGTATCAGGCTTGATTGGAAATAAAGCATCCGTAGATGCCTTCGTTATTATGACAAACCATCCGAGGTGTACAAGTAGATAAGCCATACGAGGCATAATAATTGATAAACTATACGAGGTGTACTAATAGACAAACTATCAGAGGTGTACAAGTAGATAGACCATACGAGGCATATTAATTGACAAAATATACGAGGCGTACTAATAGACAAATCATTCGTGGTGTGCTAGTAGTCTAACAAAAGTTCTATACTAGGAGTACTAATTGACAAACCATCCGAGGTGTACAAATAGATAAGCCATAGGAGGCATAATAATAATAGGCAAACTATACGAGGTGTACTAATAGACAATCTATTCGAGGTGTACAAAATAGATAGACCATACGAGGCATATTAATAGACAAAATATACGAGGCGCACTAATAGACAAACCATACGTGGCGTGCCAATAGTCTATCTCTGTCAAGGGTAGTTGAATGAGAAATGAAAAATATGTCCTAAAAGTATGCAAAGCCCTATCACCGCCAAAAACATATTTCATATCTTCTCGATATTCACATCATGCGGACATGGGTACATGGGATAAAATAGAGATACAGTGTAAGCCGGTTACCACTCATGATTGACAAATATCTACAAAATGTTGGTAGAAATGGGTAAACAAACATATATTCAATATCAACATTCATAGCTTGTACAACATACGGCCAGAAAGATAATTTTACTACGATTCGCATGCTCAAATTGCACTTTATTTCATTAATTATATATAACATTAATCCGATTCACAGAAACGCCTTATGAGGAAGTGATAGATCTATTTTTGAATCATTTCGCTATTGCAATATAATTTGTTAACGAATGGTTTTTGCGTAAAGAAATGAGATAGAAACATGTATATCTATTTATGTAGATACATATATATACCTACACACGTACACACACATATTAATATATATACTTATTGAAAATGAAATATTAGAAAAAAATACATATGTAGGATAAAAGATAGAAGCAACCTACCATCTACTACACAGAAAATGACAGTTGAGCTCACTGTAATCCTAAGAAATTTTTCGCAAAAAAAATAACTTAAAGGAAGAGAAGACTTCGAAAAACATAAAAATGAGCTGGTTTTTAATTTCTTCACAGAAATTTCTAAGAAAAATCAGGTTATAGTCAAGAAGCAACACAACTCTTCAGCATTATACGGACATGTGTACGTGGGATAAAATGGAATAACATTGTGGCCGGATATCACATCTGAGTGGAGAATATTCACAAAATTGGCACATATAGGAAGATTAGGCCTTGATCCAAAGTGATAATTTTAATTACAGAAGTTTAGAGTTTTTCCAATTTGAGAGTTTAGTGCTAGTGTGCGCTGAACGCACGGGAAAAAAAATAAAAAGACTAAATGCAATGCTTAAATTACCCCCTTCCCCCCAGCTCAGCCGAAAATCGATTGAAAACATCTTCGGGAATGATTTTGAAATAGCGAGACAACGTTAGCCAAAATTTAATTCATTATAAACTTTGCACAACCCTCCCATCTATAAACCTGTATATTGGTGTATACACAAAATGTATTTCATGGTATATTTGTCATACGGACGTTAAATATTAATACAGAAAAGAGAAAGAAATAACAAAATAAAGATGAGGAAATACTCCTAATTATGGAAAGAACGTTCGTTCTGCTGCACTGAACTGACGGCTGTGGTGCTCATTGTTGTCGACAGAAATAAGTAAAAAAAAATGAAGGCATCTACGGATGCTTTATTTCCAATCAAGACTGATACATATCACCTTTTACATTGGATTTTCAAATGCCTTATAACTAACGCCAGGACGCCATGACGCTTTCCCCCGGTCGAGACCGGTACCCATTTCAGACACCTGGGTGGAGTGGGGTATTGTGCTTGGAATTTTTCTCCTATACCCAACAGAGAAAATCGCCACTGCCTGCTCCGAGATTCGATCCCGGGTCCTTGCCGCATGGCGGCAGAACCTATACCACAGGGCTATGGCGGCACAGTAAGATGAATATTCGAATCGCTTAACAAACGTAAAATGAAATAGTTTCTAAATTTCTAACAGTAATTTCAGGAAAAATTAAAATTTCTGATAGATGGGAAGTTCACACCGAAATGCTGCAGGCCCTATGACAGAGATGCAAAATGACGTGACACATTTACTCTAAATTCTTTTCCAGTTTTACAGTTTTTGATATGCTGGGGAAGCTTGTTCCACAAAAAAGCTCCAGAAACTGAGAGAGCTTTTTGTCCCATTTTAGATGAACGGTAACTGACTAAAACATCGTTCCTACGGTTTGGTCTTTCGTTTGGGATATTAGATGGAAAAAATTTTACCACCTCTGCATTACTTTGGGGGAGGTACAGAGAGGAGAATACTCGTCGAGCTTTCTGGATCATGAATCTGTTCGGTATTGGGATCCAGTCGAGTTTTCTTAAAAGAGGGGTGACATGATCGTATTTATTGAAATTTCCTTTGCATACCACTTTGGTGGCGAAGTTTACACATTTTTGCAACTCTTCCTGACGACATTGAGGTAAATCTCCCCACACAAGACTGCAGTAGTCCAGACGCGATAAAACTAAAGACTGAATCACTAATAATCTAGATTTTTCGTCAAGTGTGTTCTTTATACGATGAAAGAACATTAAGGTTCCGTTAATTTTGTTGCACATTGTTTCGACGTGTGAATTGAAAGTCATATTTTTGTCAAACCAAACACCCAGATTTTTAACCTTATCGACTGGTTTAATTGTATCGTCTCCAAATGTTAGCTTGAATGGTGGTAAATTTTCAGTCGCATTCTGTGATCCAAAAATAATGCATTGCGTTTTACTTGCGTTAAGTTTGAGGCCATTATGGTCATACCACAATTTCAGATTTCTCAGAAGGTTTTCAGCGTTGGCTTGTGTTTCTGTTAAATCCGCTGTTGAGCTTGTCATGGCAATTTGTACGTCAGCAGCATACATTGAGATTTTTGTGTTTGCCGGCATGGTGGGGAAATCGTTGATAAAAATTGAAAATAGGAGTGGGCCGATGATTGAACCTTGAGGAACGCCAAAATTATTTGGTATGAATGATGACATTTTGTTATTCAAGCACACTGCATGAGAGCGGTTTAGTAGGTAGCTTTCAAACCACTGAGTGTCTATTCTGAGGTTTGAATTTTTTTGTAGAAGTTTCTTATGCTCAACACTGTCGAAAGCTTTGGAGAGATCAAGCAATAGTAAGAGAGTTAATTTCTTTTGGTCAATATCATTGTAAATTTTTTCTGTTATGTTTAACAGGGCGTCCTGAGTACTGGTATTCCTCCTGTAAGCATATTGATTGCGATGCAGTAGATGTGACTCGTCTATGTAAGACGAGAGCTGGTTTGTTATTACTTTTTCTAATATTTTGGACATAACAGGCAGGAGACTGATTGGTCTGTAGTTTGACGCTATGTCGATTTCACCAGATTTATGTAATGGCTTAATTATGGATAGTTTCCATTGATCGGGAAACTTGTTTGTGACTATAGATGTATTTATTATCAAGCGAATAAAGGGTGCTGTGACAGGGAAGCTGTCTTTTATATGTTGGAGGCTTATGCCATCATGTCCAGTCGCTTTAGTATTCTTTAGTGAGTATAAGATTTTTCGTATCTCTATGACGCTAACTGGCGTTGGTCTCCACTTGTTGCTACTATTTGGGGATGAAACATCGCTCAGATTTGCCTCTGTAGATGTGTCTGAAACTGTCCTGGATACTTCATTGCAAACATCTTCGCCAACTTTTGAGAAGAAAGTGTTAAAGTCATTCGCCATTTCTGAGGGGTTGTCAAAAGTGCTTTTGCAGTCTGAATTTTTATACTGAGCAGCTTCTCTAATGATTTCCCAAGTTCTTTTAGGGTTTTGTTTTGCCGCCAAGAGTTCTTTGTGGAAGTAGTCCCGTTTTGCTTCCTTTACTTTTCTTCGTAGGATCTTCTCATGATCTTTATATAATTTTCGACGCGTACTGTCTGATTTATTCAGTTTGTACTCACGCTGCAAATTTCTTTTAGCTCTGCTCAACTGTTTTATCTCATCTGTTATCCATTTAGAAATTCTTGGCTTAACTTTCTTCGTAGTGAAAGGTGCGCATTCGTTAAGAGCTGATACGAAATTTTCGTTGAAAAGAGAAACTTGTAGATTGACATCATCGGTGTTTTCCATGCCTTGAAATTCACTCCATCTGTCTAATAGCTTTTCTTGAAATATTTCAGGGGAGTAGTGGTTTTTCATGCGATATGTAATGTAACTAGATTTCTGTTTCTCTTTTGCAATATTGATTTGGCATTCTACCGAATGGTGATCAGAAAAGGACGGTAAGATTTCTGTGCTGAGTACTGCTTGGGAATTGTTTGTAATTGCTAGGTCAAGAAGAGTTTTAGAAGTGTTGGTAATTCGCGTTGGTTCTTGGACCATTTGAGAAAGATTAAGTCTGTGCAGCATCTTGCTTAGCTGATTGTTTTTATTTGTCAGATCCCCGTTAAAATCTCCGAAAACATAGAAAGACTTTTTGGCTGCAGAGATTGATCTAAGCGTATTTTCAATGAAATCTAATGTTGGACGAAGAGATGCTGACGGATGTCTGTAAAGACTGCCGATAATGAAAGACTTGTGTTTGTTTACTTGAACATTGAGCCAAACCATTTCTATGTCTTCGCATTTTTCTTTGATCGGAACTAAGGATGTAGAGTAGACATCTTTGATGAAAATGCATGAACCGCTACCTCTCTTACTCTTGACTCCGTCATAACGGTACAATTCGTATCCGGTAATGCTGAGATATGAGCTTTCGACTCGTGAATCGAACCATGTTTCAGATACGCATAAAATATCGATATCGTTAGTGATCAACATTACTCGTACGTCATCCATTTTACCATTGAGGCTGCGAGCATTTATGTGCAATATTTTGATATTATTTACCTCAATAGGCAGATCTTTAGTGGAGTTATTGCATTTTTTAGGTCTAGCAGGGCATTTAGTATTCGTCTCTAGGTCTTTATTGCCGCGTTCATTGTTTGTGATTTCAGCGTCATATTCAATTTGATCACTGTTATTTAGTCACAAAATGTGGGAGGGAGCCGCTGTAGATGAAGCAACCTTGTGAAAACCAAGTGTTTTAATCTCCTTTATTATATTCAATAAGAACTAAATTGCCGGTTGTCCGAAATTATGGCTGCATAAACTTTATTCTGGAATAATTTCATTCGTTAAACCATGTATTTATAATAGTTTGATCATATGCGTTCCTCACTCAGTAGTTAAGTGTAACCGCTTAAATTGCGAACACCCGTGGCGGACGAGATTCTTTGAGTCACAAAGGGGAAACTCCAGAACCCTAGAGGCTCTCACTTCCTTAGCCTGATCACGAAGCACTTAAAAGTTCACGCATCAAAGCCGTAAGCGAAAGTCGTTCTTTAGGTTAGCGTCGCGTTCGAGCTTACAGCCCACGTAATCTGAGAGTTGATAGCTCACTGACTGGGACACACCACAACGACCAGTCGACCACTATGAGTCATTTCCCCCACATCCACCTTTTATGCTCTAAAGAGGCATCTGAATAATAAAGCTTAGGTACAACACTATACAATTATTCTCCATTTTACCGGTGCACACACGGGTTATAAATTGGTAGGTTTGAATCTTCCCTTAACCGCCAGAGAAATTCTAAAACGGCAGTTAGCACACAAATTCTGCTGAAAGCTTAGTAATTGCTTTTCTATTAAATTTCTAACCAAAAATAATTGAACTGTGCCAAACCACTTCTTATTTATTTACCCGTAAAATAAATTACGAGCCTAGAAAGTGAGCAAATATTTCACTACCTAATTCATTTAATGATTGATTACCTGCAAACTTATATGTAAACGAGTATTTCTATTACATGAACAGGATAGAAAATTAGAAAATTATAGATATTTTTGCAGCAAACGCACACAATCAATCTCTCTCTTTAATTGCCCTGTAGTTTTATGACATGTAAAGAGAGAAAATTACATGAAACAGTCTAAAACTTGTTCCTCAATACGAGAATGTAAAAACTGAAAAAAACTCGCGTACTGTTCAGAGTAACAATGAAAATAAAAACGCGCAAGTGATAGCGTTATCAGGCTGTTTCATCTATTTTAATCAGTTTCATTGTGTTACCTGAATTAATTACTTAGCAATGCTAAGTAATCAACTTATGATAAGCAGCACACACTTTTGCTCACCTGAAACAGGAGGATACGTACAAGTCTCATGCATGCCCCGAACAGTGATTCTATGTACTCGTATACATGCGACAAGATTGATCACGTATTAAGTCGACTGATCCCGCACATATGAGACGGGTAGGATTTTGATGACTTACTAAGGGTAATACTATGTTAAAATAGATTGTGTAAATAAAAAATTGGTTTTAAACAATGAATTAAAACTCTACCCTTTAATCACCACTAATAATGATGAATAAAAATGAAGGCATCTACGGATGCTTCATTTCCAATCAAGCCTGATACATATCCCCTTGTACATTGGATTTTCAAATGCCTTATAACTAACACCAGGACGCCATGACGCTTTCCCCCGGTCAAGACCGGTACCCATTTCAGACACCTGGGTAGAGTGGGGTACAGTGCTTGGAATTTTTCTCCTTTACCCAACAGAGAAAATCGCCACCTCCAGCGCCGAGTTTCGAACCCGGGTCTGCCGCACGGCGGCAGAACCTCTAGCCACATGGCTATGGCGTGTCACATTACGTCGTGTCGCGATCTCCTCAGCACCAGCTTGTCTATCCACATTAACTGCGATTGTTTAACAAAATTTCAATATTCAACTAAAATCTAAGGCATTTTTGCGTGCAATTTTAAATATAGGAAATGTTTACTGATTTGTGCCTTGGTTCAGCTTTCAGTTTGTCTGATTAAGTATTCATGAAAATTGAGTGACTGAGGTTAACAGCATTATTAAAATCCCTCCGTAATCACAAGTGGGTGACGTTGCGGTCAGTGTTGAAAAACAGGCCAGCACTAAGCCTGTGTAAAAGGTTTGTGTAAAAATAAAAAACTGCTTTTTAAAAGAATGGAACGCCCACCTAAATTCAACTCAGGGGGGCTCACATTTCCTTCTGGGGGTTCTAATGCCCTCAGATTCAATATTTCTATCCCCCTGATTTACTTACACTATATTTTACATTTTCAGATATAACTAATGAATTTTACTAAATTTTCCAAACAATTAAGTTGATTGCCAAATTTACTACATATGGTTCTCAGTTGAACGAATTTGTATCCTGAAAAAGTTTGACAAACAAACTTAACGTTGTACAAGAATAGTTTATAAGGAATTATTTAAACAATCACAATGGTCACGCTGTCATTATATTAAAAAAGTTTAATGATTAATTCTAAGTTCTTAGATTCTACGCTTCAAAATTTCAAGCGTCTTCTATTGATATCTCCCCACACATGCAACGATTGTCATTGCTTATCGTTGTTGTGAGGGATAATTGCTTGCATTAATAAGTAATGAGAATTTCACTCTACTGAAACGAAACGCCTAAAACCAGTTAACAAACATTCGAGAGACAACACTGTCCTTCGTTTGGCATGATAGGGAAGCAATCATTGGTTCACTTAAAAAGTTTTTAAAAAATCCATTTATCTATTACTACAACATAGCGACATAATTTAGCGACTAGTTAACAACCTCTGCATTTCGTGTGAAACGTTCATGGATCCGAAACTTCGCCGTGAGGGCTCAATGTCTCATCATCATGAAAAAACGGACTTTGCAATAATTCTCCACTCAATCTAAGTGTATGAAGTGGGTACCAACTTGACTGGGATAAACCGTCATGGTCATAATTATAAACTATTTAATGAACCAACACGTTTAAACAATCGAGGAATTATGCATTCCTTCAGAATTTTAATCTAAATTTTGTTTTGCAAGAACAATCAAACTCAAGAAAATAGCTGAAGAAAGTAATAGGTTCACAAAAAAGAAAGAAATAAACCGAAAGAAAAACATGGTCCTTACAGAAGCCAGATACATACATAGTCTACTTTAAGATACGAAAGGTCTACCTAACCTTCAGCTCGGGACTTCTCATCTTTCCTCGTGGCACGAGCAAATTACGAACAATACTTATTAGGTCTATCTTAAAAAAGAATTTCACTGTCCTACGAAAGCGGTCAGCAGCATTCATTTTATGCAATCGACGTATGGCAACTCTGGATACCCATATTTCGAGGCGAAAGCTGTACATCCGATTGCTGAACTGTAACAAAATAATAAACCGTTCCGATAACCTTTCAAGCTTATTTTGTTCACTAACTTTTACAACTCCCCATCAATTTTTTTTCGTTAAATTGGAATTAAGTTTTCAGCTTTTATAAATGGGAAGGAAATCCAAGCTCATTAAGTTTAATGATTAATTGTGAATACTTTTCTCTCATTTTTGTTCGAAGTTTTCCTTATTCCTGTTTATATCAATTTCCCATGTTTCAAAATTACCTAAACATCAGTTTACGCTCTTACATTTACACCGGCAAGATGCTAGATCAAGCCAAGAACCTCTTTATCAATCGGGCGTGTATATCGGCGCCGCCAAGGAGTCACGAAGACAGTTAAATTCGTTCACGAGATAAAACGATCCGCTAACTCCAAGCATGAACTCAAGAACGGGAAAAATGAGCGTAGCTCCAAGAAGCAGGTAAGAAACACACCGAGAGATCCATTTGTTTGAGAATGATGTGTAAGAAGAATTAAGCCAGGTTATTATAACCCCCAAATTCACATATGTCATGTACCGAGTTTTCATGAGCCCAAGCGAAGGGTCTCGGCTTTTACGGAAAAATCATCGTTGCCATGATTGTGTACTAAAACACCCCATCAAACATCCCGCGCCAATGACAGAAAATGTAGAACTTGCATTCAATTTTATTCTCGCAGCAACCCTTACAATTTCCCATATTAGTCGTAACCAATTAATATCAACGTTCCATTATGACAGACCAAACGCAATGAAATCTAATCTGCGTATTGACGTGCTCACTAGGAATCTTTGAACAGTTGGTACAGCTCGATTAGAAATGTTGAGGTGTTATCACTAATCTGCCGAAAGCGATATCTCCGCTAAATTTAGATATCATATCAGGTAATAATCATGCTATATAAATCTTCCTTCCGCAAGCCTTTTCCCGCCTAAGTCGTGGATAGGAAGACTTGTATTGCTTCTTGACCAAATGTTAGTTCAAGTCAGTAGCGCAGCCAAGGGAGGGTGGGGGACATGTCCCCCTCCCCCCGAAATGTTGAGCTGGAGGCCAGTTTCAGTCGCTATTTCATGTAAAAGAATAATAAGATTGCTGATAATTATTGTCTGAACCCCCGAAATTACTTCTCTGGGATCTTGGCCTTCCCGGAATTTTCGGCTGGCTGCGCCACTGGTTTAAGCCTCCCTATCATCAACAAAGGCGATCCTAAGCGATAAAGGCCCCATTTAGTATGAAGATAAGGAAACGCGGAATCTATGCACAGTGTGCATAAAAACAGTGAGTTCAGAAAGAAGTTCATGAAACAAGATAAACGTTGAAGAAACTACGAGTTTGCTTATGACGCAGCACCAGCACTCGAGTCCAGCCAACTTCTGGGTCAGGACACTATTTCATATGCTGATGCAGAAAGGCTAAGCGATTTTTATTTAATCACTGGGCCCATTTAATGCAGCATACCGACATGTCTGCGAACTATGCTGTTCTCGGTAAAAATTTATGGTCAAAATCCGTGGATTGCTCACAAGTTTGACCGCTTAGCTACGTCAATTACCTGCCACAGTCTGTACAATAAAGTGTTGAAGTTGGCGCAGCTTGCTACGATGATGAAAGAAAAGATTGGTATCTAAATTGTACACTAAGGTGAAGTGATAATGAAGAATACATAGCCAAGGTGACCAAACAAGAGTTCTTGTTTCTTGATGTACACCGACGAGCAGACACGATCAGCAACCGCTTTATTGGTAGGATCCCTACATCATTGCATGACTGCCGTACCTTAAATTTCGTGATTTTTCAGTAGCATTTAAAGTATCCAAGTCATATAACTTTAATAATTTTTCGCATATCAACAAACTTATCGTGTTTAGGTAAATAGGGCTTCACTTGATTAATAAATAAAACAGACGCAGAATTAATTCAACATTCTTAATACAAACATTGTCATTCTATACTTGACAGTTTTAAGTTTTGAGTCATGCAATGATGCAGCGTTATCTTCGAGATACGCTGAAGGACAACCCTACAACAGCACATCTTCCTCGAGAGAAATTAGCCAATTTCAGGGGTTCTATACCACTCTTAAAACCCACATATTCTCTGCACACCTGCACGCCGTACTATGCTTTCCTCTCACTCCATCAACCTTCAGTCAATCTCAGACAAACACGTTCAGCTTCCTAGAAAAGAACTCGTACAACCAGACGTAGCTCGTGTATTCTTTTCGCACACTAAGCCGCCATTCTCACCGTCGGTGACACCTAGCGTAGACTTGTCTGTTGTACAGTATAGTAGTTAGTTCAAGGCTTCATTTGCATTGTAATATTTACACAGAAGAAAGAGAAAGAAGCATCAAGCTGAATCGAGGAAAATGTATTATCTGCGTACAAGAAGTTCCCACTTAGGATACCCTGCGCTAGATAGATTAGATTATAGATTATAAGTTAGTTTAAGCCTCCCTAACCGCAACAAAAAAGAGAGTATCGAAGAGAGGAAGGAGGAAGGCACATTTAGTATGGATATTAGGAAATGTGGAATCTATGCAGAAGGGGCATAGAAACAGTAAGTTAGGAAAGAAGTTCATGAAACAAGAAAAAAGTTGAAGAAGAAAGTAGTAGGTGCTGAAAAACAGGACAGCAGTGAACCGAAAAAGGTGGTCCTTAACTTAGCAAAAAAATTTTATTTCAACAAAAAGAAGGCCTACCTATCTCTCAGAGATAGGTAGGCTTATCGCCCTTACATTTTTCCCCTGGTAGCGCTAATTCCCATAGATACACTAGTTGTATCCCCCTGAGGGGATACCCTGCGCTAACGAACAAGTTAGGAAGGAAGAGGAGATCGCAAAGAATGCATGAAAACTGATAGAAACAGAGTGGGTATGAAATATAGAAGTCACGGAGACCCATCTATAGCAGAGCTAACCTAACAGTACCTCTTTAAGGTGCAATCCCCTACAAGATGGGATAGACCAACCTTAATGACCAAAATCTCTCGTATGTCATGAGAGTCGTACACATTCCTTCATTTGTATGATACACCAAGACATTTAAAATATTTCACTATCTCCACGTTGCGTTTTATTCATTCTATGAATACTAGATGTCAATTTAAGCCTCCTCAACCGCAACGAAGGCGTTCCAAAGAGAGGAAGGCACCAGTAAGTATGGACTGGAGGAAACGTAGAATCTATACACTAAACTCGTGGAAACAAATTGAAGAAGGAGTTTATGAAAGAAGATAAAAATTGTAGGAAGTAGTAGGTGTTGAAAAACAGGACAGCAGTGAACCGAAAAAAAAGGTTGTAACAAAACAAAAACCTATTTAATTTCAACAATAGGAAGGCCTAGTTAGTCTTTAGCTCGACACCTCATATTCCCTCTATGAGTGCTAATGATACGCTAGTTGTATCCCCCTAAGGGGTTATGCGTATATTAAAACTTACCATATATACTGCATTCAGTTCGATGTTTAATTTTATTATCTCAAAATTCTTAAAGTCTTGGATAAGCAATTATCACCAATGGATGAAGAGTAATTTTGATGGCCTCTCAAAAAAAAAAAGGTAACCCGAGTAATGGAGTAAAAATTACCATGCATAACGAAGACTATGATGCTCACACTTCTTCCGTAATTCGTTTCTTTTAAAAAGAGTTCGTCGAAGGATGGAAGCAAGCAAGATTGAATCACAAATGAAGGGAAACCAAGACGGTGTGAAATAACAATTTACTTCATCAAAACGTTAACGCATCCCGTTGGGCACAGAAAAAATAAAATCAAGAAAGGAAGTCGGCGGGCAAATGTTCAAAAAGCATACAGACTTGCACGAGTATAGCAGCTCGGGAACGCGAGCAGCGCCATCCTGAAGCACACGACACTTAGCAAAATGTACACAACTATTTAAAACTAAAGGCAACATGTGTTAACCCTCTCTTTCCATGAATTAATTTAGTTGAACTTCAACATCAATGAACAAGACAAGGTACGAAAAGCGGTACGTACAGGGTGGGCCAGAAGTAACTGACGTTTTTAATTTGCTAGCTGAGTAGATAGGATACCCAAATAAACCATAAAAATGTTGCTCTTTGAAATAAAACCAAGTTTTCCTTTTATTGCTAAACTTTAAAAAGGTCAGTTACTTCTGGCCCACCATGTAAAAGACAGTACAAATTAATTTCACATTTAATAAAGATAGAACACGAAATGAATGAAATTTTAATGAGTTTCGATTGAGCCGGATGTATTTGTTAACATAATGAGAGGGTTTATTTCATTATTCGTTTGCAAATTCAAGTTCACACTCAAGGATAAGCATGCCAACTGTTTGAACTCCATATTGTGAAGTATACACTAGTATTTTAACAATGTTATGAGCTCCCTGACGTAGAATCGGAATATGTGATAGTTTAAAAATTTAAACCGTCAAGATTTTAATAAGAATGCGCCACGAATGACTCGTTTGAAGGGAGATAATTCTACCCCAGTATCTACTCCGTAGCGCATGAGTTGCACGATATGGAGTAGTAGTAGTAGTAGTAGTAACATAGGCTTACTAGCGCTTCAGTAGCTCCGACTATTTCGCGCCGAAGGTCTCATGGTTTTAAAGCACGATATGGAGCAGATTAAATGTCTAATTTTTACTTGGACACAGCGTTGAGCGGTGGCAAGCACATGCCCAACCCATCAATCCTGAAAGTTGTTTTGATAAGTAGGTTTTTGGAAGCCAGCGCGCTCGCTTCGAACCGGACTTAAGGAGACTCCAACGTCCTCGAGCTAACGATAACCAATACAACAAATGTGTAAATGTTGGCTAGCCTTGACACCAGAGCATGGCGCACGTTTCCCAGTTGGTTCCTCAGACATCGGCGTAACCGAAGAATTGGCATCTGTACAGTAAGGCTCTCAAAGTTAAATGTAAGGATAGCATTCAACTGTTTCGTACGTCTACTATCGTACACATAGCTTACAGTCAAAGCTTAGTTAGTCAAAAATAAGAGCTCTTATTACATATTTCCTTCGAGTGAAGTATATTGCCCCTGGCTTTGCTAGATATCTACATTATTCATTACACCTTAAAATTTCTGAACATGGGATTAGTCCCTACATTTAAAACCTTCAACATATGAAGTGTTAAGGACATGGCTTATAAGCTACAGGCAACGTAAGCAGCTGTTTGATGCAGGGGATAAGCATTGGTCAAACTACAGTGCCGGACTTGGCAGCCTTTGACCGATATTCAAATGACTGGCCACTGTTAGCTAACAGAGTACCTTCCTCCGGTCCACTTGGCTACACTACGTATTGTTTCTCTCAAGTCAAAATCCCCAGTTTTGAAGTTTTTCTGACCATTCAAATATGAGGATTTGGGCAGTAAAAAACAACACATATTGTAGTTAAGTACTACTGGAAGAACGTACCCGGTGAGCTACACAAATATGTCGCGTCACATCAGTTGATCATCAAGTCGACTACTGCCAAATCCCACAGAACAATAAACTAATAATTATTAACCCAACTTCCTGGATTACAAAAAAAACAGTTTTTGCTGGTCCTCTAAAAAGAAGATTTCAAAAAAGTGAAATTTTACCACTGGTGATACAAGAAATTTCTGCTACACGGCATAAGGTGAAAAAACCAAGGAGGGACGTTACATGGAGGGCTGTGACACCACGCGCGGTGGAGATAGTGAACAATTACAATCTGATAGGTTAGCAGCAATTGAAATGAAGCTAACCACTTCAAATTGTAATTGTACACGAGTATCAAGAACCGCGCGTGACGTTACAGCCCTCCATGTAACATCCCTTCTTGGTTTCTTCACCTAATGCCGCCGAAGAAGAAATTTTTGGAATCATCAGGGGGGAGATTTTACTTCTTAGCGATCTTCGCTCTGGATGATCAGCGAAGTACTAGTTATTTCAGCAAACCTAATTATCATTAATGCTGAATCTAAATTAAATGCAACCCAGAGCACAAATTGCCATGCATGGTCTACATGGAAATTTCTCCTCTAGGCATTTACAAAATTATGTATGAACACACAGGAGA
The DNA here is from genome assembly GCA_030386875.1 of Morinoia aosen. Taxonomy (NCBI): domain Eukaryota; kingdom Metazoa; phylum Arthropoda; class Malacostraca; order Amphipoda; family Talitridae; genus Morinoia; species Morinoia aosen. The sequence goes on from CM059564.1 coordinate 51,592,032, forward strand.
AGACCTGAAAAACGATAAAAGGAATTTAGCGTAACCTCACAGGACTCACTAATGATACAGCAAGGACTTTACAACTTAAGCGGAGTAAATATTTTCGAAGTTCGGTAACTAGAAGAGCAAAATGGACAACACTCACTCAGCGGTACATTACAAATCTCGTTTTGCATTATATTGATGCGCATGAACGCATCTGTTTGTATGTCCGCTCCTCCGAAAATAAAAAACTAAAATTAATAGTAGTTTGATACAGCAGTATTATGTATGTACACGTTATAAACATAGCTAATGTAAAATGGACTTCCTTGAACATTGAAAACATAAAGGAAAAGAAAAGAAGGCAAGACAATCGCACTAAATCACAAACCAAACAAAAAAAAATCAAGTGCTGTACAAATGAAAATCGCGTGATTTAAACGTAACGCGAAAGAACCGAAAGCAAAGAGGAGAGCAGTGCAAATTACAGCCACTAATTCCGTAAGAAATACTTGACCTTAAATGGCAAAAGGCTGCAGCATAAGACTAATTTTTGGCATGAGGTACCGTACTAGTAACGTCAGTAAACACACAGTAATCTGCATAGCAAAACACCAGTTGCACCACCAAAGACAAGCAATGCAAACGAAAAAGAAGCGAACAATTGGGAATAAAATGGAATGCAGAAGCCTTCAGTTAGACGCAGTCGATAATAAAAGGAGGAAGCCATTACGAGTTGAGAAACAAAACCAGGGAGCCAATTTTAAAGCTGTTCAGCTCATCGTGTCGATATTGTAAGTTCTTCAGACTGTACCAAGGTACGCTACGGATCGCCAGTTCAACTTAGAGAAACTTGCAAAATCGCGATGACGACGGCAATGGGTTGAAAATTCTCACAAAAAGGGAAAAGATTATAATACAGTAACAAGCAGAAGGTCGGAGCGAGACCTAATTAAAGAAATGTGCCCGATGCTACCATAGCATATGAAAATAAGGACAGGGCGGAGGTAGCGGGAAGAGCAATTTCTGAATATTTTGCAACAAATTCGGCTGGGAGTTGGGCATAAATACCGCCCAGTTTATACAACATCGGTGTTGATGAATTTGAGGGCATCAGTAATGACCCTAACATCGGTAAATTACAACAGGATGTGTCAGGAACATCACCGACTGACAGTGAATCTTACAATCCACATTATCAATATTAACTTAGTAAAAAATAATAAAGTTACGACTCAAGCAAGGGCTAGAACTTACAGAGATCACATAAGCAAACATTCAACGAGCAATGCGCGAATGAAGAAACAAAAAGAAAGAACTCCTCGTAATATTTATACCTAAAATTAAAAAAAAAGAAAAAGAAATTAGTTGTTAATATAAGCCTTCCTAATCGCTTAAAAAAGTGTTCCAAAGAGAGGAAGGCACCATCAAGTATGGAGATAAAGAGAACGCGGAATCGATGCAACAAGAGGCCTAGAATCAGTAATTTAAGAAAAAAGTCTAAGAAATAAGATAACAGTTGAAAAAAAGTAGGAGCTCAAAACAACAGCAGTGAACCGAAAAAAGGTTACCCTTAACTTGAAAACAACAACAAAAAACCATTTCAACAAAAAGAATGCCTACCTAACCCTCAGCTTGGGCCCTAACACATTTTCTCAATGAAGTGTATAACATCCTCACACGGGAGTGCTAGTTCCACATTGACACAATAGCTGTCTCCCCCTGACGGGAAGTAAAAGAAAGAACTCGACTAACAATAGAGAAGCCGAAGTAGATATAACAATCAACATTCACATATAATTCAGACTCCAAAGTGGAAAACAAACTCTGCTAACACATGCACACACTTTGGAAGTGAAAGAAGAAAATATCAGATGTAACAAAATTCTGCACCGTAGAGTCGCTCCACAGCGACAGAAATCAAGGACTATGGAGCGACAAACGTTAGCTCGGATCCCTGGACTTACACTTCAGAGTTTATCCCTCACGTCCACTCCAAGTGTTTCAAAATTGCCGAGGATCGTCTTGCAGAAATAGAAAAATGAGGGAAGAAGTATGAAGATAACTAAATATTAAGTTATCTTGGTACGGGACACTTCAGCACAAGGTATACGTCACAAGACAGTTATTTTAATTTTTGCCTAACCGTGAATTCAAGATATGCAAGCTTAAAAAGTTCAACAGCTGTATCAGCATCAGCTCTTTCTCTCTAACATTAATCTCGCTTATTTTAAGCAATTTTGAAAAAGAGTGATCATGAGACATAAAATGCGTAAAACACAATCGACAGTAATGCGACATTTCTTTGATAAACGCAAAAAAAGTTACTGGACCGTACGACAGATAGTTCAAAAAAGACATTCATTTGAAGCGTATAACACCCGGTATGCCAAAAGAGGAATGGTTTCAAAATAAGCAGCTCGAAAGGGGAAGAAGAAACGCTGCACTGAAACGACTGAAGCAAACATACACACAAGGAAAAGACAAGCACAAAAAACGAAAGAAGTAAAATCATAAAAGTATAAGAAATCAATCAATCAAAAGTAACAAATTAAGGATATCTCAAAACACAGCACCTACAGAACCATCATAACAATAAAGAATCCCATAAAGTGCACGAAAAAGACAAAATATGAATTCCAAAACGTTCATTATGGTAGGCTGAAAACTATGCGAAGGAACGCATGTTAAGGGCAAAATTTGACTAGGTCGTATGAGACTTGAGGTCGTACCCCCTCAATCTCATGTAGGTACGTGCTTAAAATTATTCCCTCATGGTCAGAAGCGGTCAGATGTCCACAAAGTTAGGAGAGAATATAATGTTAATAATAAGTTGCTGCGGATATTCGTCACCATACTGGCTCTCCCCCCATATTAGATTAGATTATTAGTTAGTTTAGGCCTCCCTATCCTCAACAAATGAGATCCAAAGAGAGGAAGAAAGAAGGCACCATTTAGTATGGAGTTAAGGAAACGTGGAATCTATGCAGAAAGGGCACAGAAACAGTAAGATGAGAAAGAAGTTCATGCAACAAGATCAAAGTTGAAAAAGAAAGTAGTTGGTGCTGAAAAAACATGACAGCAGTGAACCGAAAAAAGATGGTCCGTAACAAAACAAAAACCTTTACAAAAAGAAAGCCTACCTAACCTTTAGCTCGGGCCGTCACATTGTCCCCCTGGGAGGCTCTCCCGCCAAGTCAAGAGAATATAGTACAGTACTTGAGATACCGGGAGGAAGTACGGAGGGACATGGAATTAAAAAGAATTACTCCCACAAGCATCGCTAAGTCTGCTTCCCAAAACCTCGCCAGGAGTCCCGCTGCAATGTAATTTCTCTGCAAGAAAAATGCTCTGAACGGACGTCGCCGACAGCTCACACATTCATCTTGAGGCGAGGGACCACGAAGAGAAACTCCTAAAACCATTAGTATCACTAAGTTGTTGGTGCCATTTGGCCATTAGTTGAAACGGTCACACGTTTATGAATGTGAACTCAGTCTAAACTTTGACCAACGTAGTGATTTTCATGGTTAAAACCTGCAATTGAATATAAATATAAGTAGAATCACAATTGTACGATTGCACTAAGCGCGGTCTCGACACAACACGCAAGTATTCGAAAAAGAGGCGTACAAAAACAATGCCTTAGTAGAAGTCCCGCATTTTCACGGAAGTTAAAAATAAAGGTAAAAACTAACCCAAAACCTAGAATACCTAATGTTAAAGAGTTTAATTTTTAACATTGGTAAATTATGCCCCGTCCTGGACTGTGGAGGCTTTAGTTATGGGGTGACCAAGTCTACTCGCGAGTGCCCCGCCCCAAGTCTACTCTAGAGTGACCCAAGTCTACTCTGGAGCGACCCAAGTCTACTCTAGAGTGACCCAAGCCTACTCTGGAGCGACCCAAGCCTACTCTGGAGCGACCCAAGCCTACTCTGGAGCGACCCAAGCCTACTCTGGAGCGACCCAAGCCTACTCTGGAGCGACCCAAGCCTACTCTGGAGCGACCCAAGCCTACTCTGGAGCGACCCAAGCCTACTCTGGAGCGACCCAAGCCTACTCTGGAGCGACCCAAGCCTACTCTGGAGCGACCCAAGCCTACTCTGGAGCGACCCAAGCCTACTCTGGAGCGACCCAAGCCTACTCTGGAGCGACCCAAGCCTACTCTGGAGCGACCCAAGCCTACTCTGGAGCGACCCAAGCCTACTCTGGAGCGACCCAAGTCTACTCTGGAGCGACATAAGCCTACTCGGGAGCGACCCAAGTCTACTCTGGAGCGACCCAAGCCTACTCTGGAGCGACCCAAGCCTACTCTGGAGCGACCCAAGCCTACTCGGGAGCGACCCAAGTCTACTCGGGAGCGACCCAAGCCTACTCTGGAGCGACCCAAGCCTACTCGGGAGCGACCCAAGCCTACTCGGGAGCGACCCAAGCCTACTCTGGAGCGACCCAAGCCTACTCGGGAGCGACCCAAGCCTACTCGGGAGCGACCCAAGTCTACTCGGGAGCGACCCAAGCCTACTCTGGAGCGACCCAAGCCTACTCGGGAGCGACCCAAGTCTACTCTAGAGTGACCCAAGCCTACTCTGGAGCGACCCAAGCCTACTCGGGAGCGACCCAAGCCTACTCGGGAGCGACCCAAGCCTACTCGGGAGCGACCCAAGTCTACTCGGGAGCGACCCAAGTCTACTCGGGAGCGACCCAAGCCTACTCTGGAGCGACCCAAGCCTACTCGGGAGCGACCCAAGTCTACTCGGGAGCGACCCAAGCCTACTCTGGAGCGACCCAAGCCTACTCGGGAGCGACCCAAGCCTACTCTAGAGTGACCCAAGCCTACTCTGGAGCGACCCAAGCCTACTCGGGAGCGACCCAAGCCTACTCGGGAGCGACCCAAGTCTACTCTGGAGCGACCCAAGCCTACTCTGGAGCGACCCAAGCCTACTCGGGAGCGACCCAAGCCTACTCGGGAGCGACCCAAGCCTACTCGGGAGCGACCCAAGCCTACTCGGGAGCGACCCAAGCCTACTCGGGAGCGACCCAAGCCTACTCGGGAGCGACCCAAGTCTACTCGGGAGTGACCCAAGTCTACTCGGGAGTGACCCAAGTCTACTCGGGAGTGACCCAAGTCTACTCGGGAGTGACCCAAGTCTACTCGGGAGTGACCCAAGTCTACTCGGGAGTGACCCAAGTCTACTCGGGAGTGACCCAAGTCTACTCGGGAGCGACCCAAGTCTACTCAGGAGTGACCCAAGTCTACTCGGGAGTGACCCAAGTCTACTCGGGAGTGACCCAAGTCTACTCAGGAGCGACCCAAGTCTACTCGGGAGTGACCCAAGTCTACTCGGGAGCGACCCAAGTCTACTCGGGAGCGACCCAAGTCTACTCGGGAGTGACCCAAGTCTACTCGGGAGTGACCCAAGTCTACTCGGGAGTGACCCAAGTCTACTTGGGAGCGACCCAAGTCTACTCGGGAGTGACCCAAGTCTACTCGGGAGCGACCCAAGTCTACTCGGGAGTGACCCAAGTCTACTCGATGTAGCAAGGGAAGACATTCTACCCAAGAGAGACAAAGCATACCCAGAATACCGCCATGAGCATCCAATAAAGCACAAGATTCTAGCCCGACGCAATCGTGAACAGGAGAGAAATTAAGTATCACAAGTCGGGGCAAATGAATAAAGAGAAAATTGAAAACGAAAAAAGTACAGAGGTCTCATGTAAAACTAGCGCAAGTTCAAGAAGTAGGAGATGAGATTATTCACTCAACTACTGAACAATGGAATTCAATGGACTGTGCAAGCCCGTCAAGGTAATCTGAATATAGAAAAGCTCGCACATGAGCTCCTGCAAGCACATCTCACATCAGACAACCCTGTCGGAAGCCAGCGTCGCACTAAGGCGGGGTTCCGCTCAGACTAAATTCCAAGCTCCAAATAGCGGCACATCACTCCAAATGGGAGGGCGTGCTATTCCAAAGAGGTGTGTACTGTTCCAAATGAAGGAGCGCCATTCCAAATGGGGGCGCTTTCTGTTCCAAATGGGACACACCTTTCTAAATGACGAGTGTCACTCCAAATAGGGGCCATTTTATTACAAACGGGGACACCATTGTTATAGGGAACACGCCTTTCTCAATGAAGGAGCGCCGTTCTAAATGGTAACGCATTTATTTCAAATAAGGACGCATCATTCCAAATGGGGACGTATTCATTCTAGATGAAGGAGCGCCATTCTAAATGGGGACGCATTCCTTTCAAACAAGGACGCGTCATTCCAGATAGGGACGTATTCATTCTAAATGAAGGAGCGCCATTCCAAATTGGGACGCGTTCCTTTCTCAATGAAGATGTGTTATTCCCAACACGCGAGGTCCGTCAGACCACAGTGCTGTTCTGCTCCAACTGGCCAATTCCTCGAGTCTCATTGCAGTGCGACGCTACCTTCCGTATTCTACCAACTTAAAATATAACAATTAGATTAGGTTATTAGTTAGTTTAAGCCTCCCTATCCGCAACAAAGGCTATCCAAAGAAAGGAAGGAAGAAGGCCCCATTTAGTATGGAGTTAAGAAAACGCGGAATCTATGCAGAAAGGGTACAGAAACAGAAAGCTAAGAAAGATCAAGAAACAAGAAAAATTTGAAGAAGAAAGTGGTAGGTGCTGAAAAACAGGACAGCAGTGAACCGAAAAAAGATGGTCCGTAACATAACAAAAACCTATTCTATTTCAACAAAAAGAAAGCCTTCCTAACCTTTAGCTCAAGCCCTTACACAGTCCCCCTGGGAGCGCTAATTCCCATTCCCATAGACACAATAGTTGTATCCCCCTGAGGGGAATATAACAATTATAGCGAGTTTTTATTCCTCAATGTTTGAGGTATCAGAGTTTGGAGCATGAGCAGCCAACTGTCCAGAGTCCAACTGACAAATCTTTCAAGTTGGAAGCCATCATTGAAAACCTTCATTGATATCTGTTACTAAACAATTACAAACATAAGACACGTTCGACATGCGAATCGCGGCTAAAAATTGGGTGCGGTAAAGTAATTTTCCTTTTCACACGAATAATTCTGAAGAAAAACCGAATCCCCGAACCCTATTAGCGATGTTTACGACACCCAAGGAATGCAGGGTATAATTAATCCTGCTCGAAGGAGTATCACAAAGCGCGCACTAAACTAGAGGCAACACACAACCCCACGAACACAACATCAAACACGGCATCACTCATGACAGAAGCAGGTACATATCAGACACAGCGGTCCCAACACGCGCCAAATCAGCTCTCCACATGACCAGTTTCATACATTTAAAATTAAGTTCACGCACTGTACACGTAGCAAAATTCACACAGGTAGTAAGCAAGTCCACCAATAACCTAACACAGATACTATTAGTCAGGAGGCTCTACTACGTCAAGTTCACAGACCTTTCTACCTACCATCACGCCAATTAAAATATTTTATGAGCCATCAAGTTTGACCTGTGTCCCAATTTATTAAATTTCTTCAAAGTTGAGCATTCTTTGCAGAAAATTTGAATGCTTTCGCTGCACAACATAGCTGGAAGTACCAAAATATTGCGATGGGCACATCACTGATAACGCTGGGCAGCAAATATTTTGGTTCATTGGTCAGAAACATTTCAACAAATTCTCAATTGGTTTTGCCCGCCGGTTTAAAAAATAGTTTTTTTTTCAATCGATTCAGTTTCCAAGCTTTCCTGATCTCCATCATCTGCTAAGAATAAACATGATTATTATCTCAAAAACAAGCAGAAGTTGATTGTATGGATTTTTAGTAGATTCAGACAGTGCTGTTTCCTAATTTTACTTACGCATAGAAGAGGTAAATAAAATGAAACAATAGAAAGAGTGCACCACAAAACAGAGCACAGAACAAATCAAAATTTGACATTGAATTTCCTATCAGAGTATTTTGATTAGAAATTCAGGAAATAAATGTACGCTTCTTTGAGCAGCCGCAATGGTGAGCAGAAGGAACATCTTGTTTTAACCACCAATAATAGCATTCTTACGCCCTTGATGCAGAATTTCTATCTCCTTGATGCATTAGTTTGCCTCGCTCACAGCTAACATCCGAGATTTTCATGAAAACCATCAGGATGACTGAAAATCTCGGAGATGTAAGTGATGAACGAGGCTGACTATTGCATCAGAACATCAATGAGAAGGGAACTCGATACCAAGGGCGTTGGGCCGCTGTGATAACGACAGACTACAGCTAGAGTTTAACACGAGAGGTTCCTTCACCACAACAACCACAAAGCTCAAAGAAGCGTAAATTGTTTTGATCTAAATACTTAGCCAGCGTTAAATTACTCAAAATCTTGATTTGGTCTTTGCTATGTGGAGCACTCTGTATAACTCAATTTCATTGACCTCTTGTATGAATATAATACTTCTTAAAGGAAAGCTTGCTTAATATCAATGAAAATTATTAATAACACCTGTTTTTCTTTGAAAAAATAATACCAAGTTAGTTAAAAAGCTAAACCTGGAGGAGGAATTTTGAAAAGGCAAAATCAGAATGGAAAATCACGCAAGAATTTGTTGAAATATTTCAGACACAAGAGAAGTATTTTGCCAATCAGTGTGTGCGTTCCTCTAGCACGTAAGCTCACCATCCAAGTTGAACGAGAGCTCACATTCCGACAACCACTGATTTAGTAGTATTAGCATTGATTTGCTAGCGTTTCAGTAAATCGTACTATATCGCGCCGTGGGTCTCACAGTTCAAAGACCACTGAGCGACCTAGAATATAAGCTCGGTCTGCCCAGAAGTGAGATGACCCAAGAAGTTCACCGATACCCCAAGGACACAACAAGTTTGTACTCGAGCATTGCTACCGTCACGGTGAGACACGTTCTTCCATGGCAAAAGCCACGGCTACGTTGTGCAGCTCCTGTGAACAATTCGAGGCGCCTCCAGTATTGCCATTAGAAGAAAAAACTTCTCGACTTCCGCTGACAGATAAAGAAACCCCGCTACCTTATCAAACAGGACCTCTTTATCAGCCAGCCAAACTCGCCCTTAACGCTAAACTAATGCTACTCCATCGCTCAAAATCACATCAACTCACACAGCCATATCTGGCTCGCACAGCCAAGACCGCCTGCCGGCGGTTTTGGTAGACACTGCTGGCACCACCAGATGAAATCCTCAGCTATTCGACGTCTCAGCAATTGTGGAACCATGAAAATAAAATCAATCACCTGCAAAGGAAATTCACAACAGATAAATCAATCAATAAAAAAAATTCCCGGCTAACGTTTCAGTCAAAAACAGCTCGGCCGATGTGAAGAAATTAACCAAGACAGTAGGCCTGTAATGGAACTGCCTTTTAAAGGGAAATGGGTTCATGAGATTCTGCAACTATGCGAACTGCAAGAGGAGGCACCTGTTGCAAAACCTGTAACGCAGAGACGTTACATAGTTGGTTAAAATAGTTACAAAGATTCTGTGCAACAGACACAGCAAGAATGCTTCAACTGACATTAGGTATTTTGTAAAAGTGAAGCATCTCGTGCTGCAAAAGAATGATTTAACTAGAAAATTGAACGTTGAAATTCGGGGGGCGGTCGAGCAAGTTATGCAATCAAGATTTAATGGAGCAGAGGTGCAGTGAGGCTCAAGTTTCCAGGCAAATGCAGGCAAGTAGCTTCTCATAAAAAAATTTGAAGAGCCAGGTCACTCATTTTAAATTTCAGCCACAGAAATTAAGACATTATTGAGCATTACTTGCTTTCGTTAACAAAACTTCTACTTCCAATTGCTACATTTAAGAATCACAATCCCACTTCCATACACACACACACACACACACACACACGTGTACACAGCAGGTCCCCTTCCACTACGCAAGAAGGAACACTGACACGGCGCTTGGCTTGGAAGGACTGGTGAAGAATTCACCATTCAACACACCTTAATAAGCTCCAAGGTTTTACCGACTATCAAGGCCACATTAAAAACAATATTTCATCTAAAAACTATCTTCCTCAATATCAATAGATGATTGATATCAGGATTCGTGAAGTATGGACATGAATAATTTCATTTCAAAAATCATAAAGTTGTTCGAAAATGGAACTACAAGCCGTTTCAAATGTATCCAGTATGGAATTTTGACGAGTTAATACACAAAACAAGCCAGTGCACACACACTTGGTGTAGCCCAACCTTGCAAGTGCACTCAGCTCTACACAGTAGTATGGACTCTGGGTCACCCAGATATTTTACAATTTTTACACGTACCAAGAAATGAGAAGCAAAAGCGTTTATGACATGCAAGATCATGAGTATTTGGATCACATGACCTTACAGTCATTACAGATCATATTTAAAATTTGAACGGCAGCATTCCCACTCCAGCTAGACGCACTCACGCAATAATATTTTTGGCAATGCGCAGAATTTTGCGTCTGCACACAGGACACCTTTGCTTCCTATCAAAGATGTTCTTGGCGCACTGGTAACATGTGGCCTGGTGGGATATCTTGCCATGAATGATAACGGCATCCTTGGGCCGGTCCTGGCACGTGATGCACAGGTTATCCCCGAACACACTGGTTGACGCCTCCAGTGTGTCGGTAGAGTGCCTTAGTGACGCCTGAAGCATGGACTGCACAGGCGCAGAGCTCATCCACGACCGGCCTGTGTCACTGGACATCCACTTCCAGCCCTCACCTGACCTCAGGAACTCAACAATTGCCTCTGAGGTTACACGCACGTTGTGGCTCTCAGGAAGCTGTTGAACATCTGTGGTCTCATCAATAAGGCTAAGTCCCTCGTTCAGGAACTTGGCGACGGGTTCATGCAAGTTCTCCTTCAGCTTTTTGTTCTTATTGTCGCCAGTTTCTGAATCGAGAATTGAGCACTTTCTCTTGCTGCCACGCTGAGATGCAGTTTCGTGATCTAATTCCTCAATGACAAAATCTATTATCTCAATACGTCCACCAGCAGACCTTGATCTGCGACGACACTGAGGTTTTAACTCATCAAATTTTTCATATGGCAATTCGTGTTTCCTCGGAGACGTAAAAACTATTGCAGACCCATAACTATTTGTGTTGGCTGACAGATGGGCAGGAACATCCTGTGACGTCTCCTGGTACAGATCTTGGCTGCTGCCTATCCCAGAGTCAACTACTGAAGGAAGAGAATCTGCCCCCGACACTGTGGAACAGCGGTCAAAATCAGCACAGGCGTCCGTCAGATTGTGTTGCTGGGCATCAGAGACGGCGGTCTCGCCCTGCTCTGTGGAGCAAGAAGCAAGGGCACCAGAGACGACGCCTCTGTCTGTGGAGCAGGCAGCAAGGGTGGAGCAGTGACTTGTTATGCCATGAAGTACCGTAGTCTGACCAGCACTGGAGCTTGCCTCAGTCCCGCTGGCACCAGCCTGCTTAGCAGCAGAGGCAGGCTTGTCTCCACTGCGCCGCTTGCGGGGCTTGTGGCGAGGCTTCTTCTTCTTACGCTTCTTTGGAGGGTCTGGCAGCCAGCAGCGGCGGGTCTGTAACAAGAATCAAATTAACAAAACAATTCAGTTAATCCAAGAATAATCCAGTCAACACACACGTAATGCAAAGCCATTATAATTATAAGTGAAAACTCAGCAAATAAGTAGTTTCCACTGAAATGACGTGTTTTACCGGCATATGTTGCATAGTGCTATATATAAAAGCAGAACTATCAGTGCAACAAATTTAATAAGACAACAAATCCCTCTAACCTAAGCAACGACCCCCACCGGCAAAAATTCCGTGAGTTGCCCACTGCACCCAAGGAACTTCTATGAACTACAGAGGCACCATCATAGACCTGAAAATAGACCTGGGCTGAAGAGCCTCACCTTCCAGCACTTCTCGCAGTAGCGGAAGAAGCTGCGGTTGTTCGTTTGGTTGCACTCGAGACACTTCCAGCGATCATCGCACAAGTCCTGATCAGACTCTGAGGCCGGACTACTGAAGTCACAGTTGTACAACCTGTTCCTCCTCTTAGCATCCTTGCGAGCAACAAAGAAGGCAGTCATATCAAGCTCGTCCGTGTTGGCACCGTCAGACTCCATTTCTGACTGGTCTGCAAAATCTTCCATGTCCGACGTTGTCGTAGCAATTGCCGCCACCGCAAAACTCTGCAAAGGCCTTACTCAGAACAGTGCTTTCCAAACACACCAACAACGTTGTAGACGCCACCACCGCTAAACTTGGAAAATGTTATGCTCATTATAATGATTGATTGATTATAAGAAAGTTTTAGCCTCTCTTACCACAATAAAGATGTTCAAAGTGAGGAAGGATGAATGCACCATTTAGTATGGAGTTGAGGAAAGGTGGAATTTACGCACAAGGTGCATAAAAACAGTAAGCTGAGAAAAAAGTTCATCAACAAGATAAAAGTTGTATGGGGAAGTAGTAGGTGCTGAAAAGAGGACGGCAGTGAACCGTAAAAAGGTGGTCTGAATCATAACAAAAAACCTGTTTTATTTCAATAAAAAGAAGGCCTACCCAACCTTTAGCTAGGGACCTCACATAATCCCCCTGAAAGTGCTAATTCCCACAGATACAACAGTTGAATCCCTCTGAGGGGGCTCATAATAATGACTTATAACACCATTTAATTCATCAACACTAAGCAAGTTAACTTGTACAATTTTATTTCCAAATAAAACTGAAGGAGATACATCACTTCACAAATTCCTGTTTGCTTTTTACCTGTATTTCCAGCAGCACTGATAATAATCATGAAGTAAAATATACACTCATGCGCATGAATGACCTACATGCATTCTCTTCCAATAATATATAATACAAAAATTAATAAAGCAGCCACTGACATAAGGTTTAAATGCTACTACCCATAGAAGTACAATTATTTCATCATCCGGCTTCATTAAAAATAGTAATTTGTCCACACAAAACCCAAATGATATAATGCTCCTCCCTTTTGCTCTCTAAACAAGAATCACCTCATCCAAATAACTGACCTGAGTTCCAGTCCAAAGTTCTACAAAATTTACTTCACAGGTGCTCATTAGCTAATTTTCAACACTGGCACTACCCTAGTATCACTTGCTCACAGCTATCACTCTACAACATAACAAACCTCTAGTATTTACTCCTCCATAGCATGAAAACATATTTTGAGTTTCTTTGCGAGTGGCAGTTAATCTTTCTCATTCAAAGCTCATGACGCAAATTAGACCAGAAGTAGCTACAGACTCACTCTCAAGACTTCAAGGACAACTCACCACATCTATATCAGAATCCGAGTTTTCTGCCACAGGCGCGTTCTGGTCATGGTCAGACACAGGCTCATACTCATCGTACACGCGCCCCCGCTCGGCGACGTTGGAAGCATTGCTGTCCTCCGAGGACTCTCTGATAACGTTGGGCAGCAATAGCCTCTCCAACTCTTCATTGTAAGAGCGAGGGGACTGCCCTTTTTCAAGCTCAGGCTCGGGCTCAGACTCTTCATACGAAAATTCAGAGGAATCTGAGTTCCTCACTATAGCTGCACAGGCAAATGCTGGTCAAAAATTGGTCTCTCATGAAATTCTCAGTGGAATCTACAATGAAATGCCTATTTGATGCATGAAAGGCTCAAAAATAGAGACATTAATTCAGGAATGCAATGGTGAAAATTAGACAAAACAAAGCATGGAACTGAGACTACATGTTAACTATAAATGGTATTTGTAATAACGCACACCAAATTCAAAGTTTATGAACTAAATAAGCTCTCTCCCTACACACTTGAACACAGCATGCTCCCAATGGTAAAAGATGCTAATGGGACATGTTGCTATATGATTAGATAATTTAGTTAATGCCTTCTTAATTCCAACAAAGGTATTCCAAAGAAGATAAGGGTTGAGGCACCACTTATAATGGAGTTAAGGGAAGCATTTTGACAAAATGGTCAACTTTGGTTCTATTGGACGTACGTCTATGAAAATTTGCAGACTACTAGATCTCCACATTTGTAACAACTTATCTTAAACAAAAATTTTTCATAAGGCCATAGAAAATTTTTTATTTGAAAAAAAAAAAATTATATATATACATATATTATTTGCTAAGGCTTTTTAATTTACAAAGCTAGAGCAATGCGGTTTGTTGCATTTGAAAGTCAAACGTGCGCTCTATCCATAATACGGGGGGAATTTTTGATTTATTTCATTCTGAATTTATATGAATTTTTTTGTCAGAGTCTCAATGCAAAAGTTATAATTTTAGGGTAAAAAGTCTATGGAAAGCTTTACAGAAACAATTTGGAAAATCGTCCCGTATTATAGGTAGAACACACATTTCACTTTCAAATGCAACAAACCGCATTGCTCTAGCTTTGTAAATTAAAAAGCCTTAGCGACAAACGTCTTGATAAGTTACTTTTTTTATAAAACCTATTTTTAAGAAACAAAATGCTTCTCCTCCTACATTTTTTGAGCTACAGTAATGATTTTGGTATCATTGGATGCAGAAAAACAAGGGCTTTACAATGTATTGAGAAGTTTTTCAAAATTCATTCTTGTTTTAAAGTTATGACGTCATAAATTTGAATTTTCTTGAGAATATTTTGATTTTTTTTCTTTTTAATTTTTTAAATTTTTATATTGGAAATTTGAGGAAAAGCATTCAAGTTTTTGGAATGTCCACGTTATTCTGCATCCAATGATACCAAAATCATTACTGTAGCTCAAAAACTATCAGAGAAAAAGCATTTAGAAACCCCCCCCCAAATGTCGTTTTCTATGATTTCCCATTTTCTTTTCAAGAAAATCGCATTTTGTCATGAATGATAAATGATTCTAAATTGTATTTCCTATCAGTATACCAAATTTCATTGCTCTAAATTCAATAATAAAAAAAATATTCGGATGGGGATGAGGAATATGAATGATAAAATATATAAAAAAATGAAATGGAAAAAAATTGAAAATTTCAGATTTTTTTTTTTTTGTCCACGTTATTCTGCATTCAATGATACCAAAATCACTACTGTAGCTCAAAAACTGTAGGAGGAGAAGCATTTAGAAAACCCCCCCAAAAATGTCGTTTTCTATGATTTCCCGTTTTCTTTTCAAGAAAATCGCATTTTGTCATTGATGATAAATGATTCAAAATTGCATTTCCTATCAGTATACCAAATTTCATTGCTTTAGGTTCAAAAATGAAAAAAAAGGTCCGTAAGAGGAATGCCCTCCTCCCCCCCCCCCCCCGGAAGGGACGTTAGCTCTGGGGTAGGTTCCTGATATTTTTACAGACATTCGGGGACATGTCTCTAACTCATTTAAAGCAATAAAAAAAAAATCGGGAGAATCAACTTTTGGACTGCAGATGCCCCAAAATGCTTCCCTTAAGGGAATGAAAGATCATGAGGTATGTTCCCAAAAAATTCTCTTCATTGAAGCAGTTGAACTAAAACAAAGACAGTCTTTGAAACAACAAGAAGCCTTTGTTTATTTCAACAAAAGTAAGGCTTACTTATCTTCCAGGTCAGATTCTCTCATTTTACCCTTGGGAGCACAAATTCATTTTGATACAATAGTTGTATCACTCTGAATTACAACTGTGTGGCTCAAAGAAGCAAATGAAATATTTAGTACCCAGCACTTCTAAAATGCTCCACTGTTTATCATTTCAATAAGACTACCACTAGCTTGAATATGTATTATATGAACAAAAATATTTCCACACAACATCCACAGACTTTGTACATCTCATTTTATCCCTCACTTTTCCAAACAAGAAAAATAGTGCAATTCTATTTTAAGTCGTGTCAATATAGTTATGCTTTACTTTAAAAATTAAAAAATGCATCACCTGAGAAATAAGCAGAAGAAATATAAGAGAATTACCTGTTTCATATCCTTGATAAGAATACATGCTCTCATCATCACTGTCCAGAGGTGGTGGAGATAAAGGCCAAGTTAGCTCGAGATTCACATCTCCGTCTCTTGTGCTCTTGTCTCTTTCCACAGAAGAAACAGAATCGCCACTCCCAGTTGGACTTCGAAGTTGAGGAAGTTCTCCTCGGAAGAAAAACCCAGTTCTCCTCTCAATTATTATGGGTCTGACAACTCTCTGGACACCAGATGGACCAGGCAATGATGGGCCAGGCAAAGATGGACCAGGTAAAGGTTGAGGAAATGAAGATGACCTTGGTAGAGTAGATTCAGCTATATCTGAACTTTCAACTGATGGTGGCCTGTTCAGAGGGAGAGAATTCGATCTCAAGTGAAGAAGTTCACCTGTGTTTGGTTGTTGCTCAACACTGCTTGGTGCAGCTTGTGCACTTGGTGAAAAGTTTGGACTATGAAATGGGATGGCATTTGAGGATGGACAATGAATCCCAATATTAATAAGTTGCGAGGAGTCAGTAGATGGATTACTGATAGTCCTGGCCAAGGTAACAGGAGAAAATGGAATTGCCAATTGGTTTGAGATGGGAGTCAACAATGTATTTCTCTGAGGACTCACAATTTGTAGGTGGTTTGCATTATAAGCAGGAACAGTGTTGTGTTGTTGCAACATGTTGTTTATGTTAGCATTTGTATAATTTGCTGAAAAATCAGTGTGTGGTTGTACATGTGATTGACAGGTATGAGGCAGAAAACACTTCAACTCCACAGGAACGTTACCACCAACATTTCCTGAAAATCTCAATGGATGGGGAAAAATATTACTGGATGGAGTAGAGTTGATATAATTGGTTGAAACACCTTTAGGCAAATTTGAAGCAGGGCTACCAACAAACTGCTGACTTTGGTGCAAAGAACTTCCCTCCAGCTGCTGGAAAGAAGCTGAAGCAAAGCCATGAGAGACACTGGCCTGGGAAGAAAAACCAATCACATCATGACTCGCACATGTTGAGTTGGGCGTGCTAGGACTCAGTGTAGTTGGAGTCAGAAATGTGACAGGGATTGTTGTAGCTACTGCAGGAACTGAATGGTTTGGAAGGTAAGATGGAGTTGTACCCAGAAAATGAGTTGAGGGCACAAAATGTGAATGGGAGATGGTGGGAGTGATGGGTGTTAGGGCAACTGTACTAATGCCAGTCTGGAGGGTGGCAGTACACTGGTTCGGAGAGGCCAACACAGCAACTGCGTTGTGCTGTGGCAACACAGGACACACAGGCGGACATGACAAAGGTGCCTCGGCATCAGCAGCAGAACTGCCCTGCCCAAGCTCGCAGGCTGTCATCAGGGGCCTAGTAGACCGAGACAAGGCCAATGATGTCGGCCTTGACGCATACCCCTGTCCTGCGAGCAGCTCACCCTTGTGGTCTGCTCTGCTCGGCCGGCCCTCGCCTCCATTAGGGCCTCCGATGCCTGAGACTTTACTACCACATGAAACCTCTTCCTTAATATTCATTTCTTATTCCATGTTAGCAATCTGCAATGAGAAAAAAATTATTATTTTTCGTCTACTGAAATGCATCATACTAACATAGACTGTACCTACTTTGAATAGAATACTGCGTGTGTCACACCTTATACTGCTAACAATAACTATTTATTGAAGCATATTGAAGATTAAAACTATTTTGACTTGGTATTGTATTTACATATTTATATTTATTGTATTTATATATATTTCTCACACACACACACACACACACACACACACACACACACACACATATATATATATATAACAGAATATATATATATATATATATATATATATATAAATAGATACATATCTATACATACATATTTATCTATACCAACATATATATATATATATCTATTTAAATATCTATACCTATATATATATATATATATGTATAGGTTAGTGGGTGTAAGACTTTCTAGAAAACAAAAAACACAAAAAAGTAATCTAATGAGGGCGAAGAGAAGAGACTATTCAGTATGGGGTATAGAAACAGGGAATATATGCACAAGATGTGTTCTCACACAGGATTCCCTACACATAGAAACAGTAAGTTAAAAAGGAAGAAGAAAACACAAAGCAGAAATAGCATAAAAGCATGAAAACTGAAGGGAGCAAAGGAGCCCAAAAGAACAAGTCCTGTAAGTCTATCAATAGCTGAGGTGACCAAATAGAAACTAGTCATGAACACCAGTCCCCCAGCATAAGAGGGGCAAACCTAACTAACCCAAATCTATGCCCACTTAGTGGAATTTCTATCTTGTTCTTGAAGAAAATAACAGAATTATAAATTCACAGCAGCATGACAACTAACTCTGAATTTAATCTTAGTAGAACATTTCCATTCATTGTATTCACAATTGGCTACAGTTGACACCAATAGACAATTATTCTGTTGTTGTGTACCCTCTATGTAACGACATGCCATACACGAACAACGTTTTCGCCAGCAAGGGAGTTTCGTACTCAGTGCACCGGAGACGGTTGCAAGATTCTGCGTAGCTCAGCGAAAGCTACATCAGCAGCTCCGAGCGACGCCAGCCCGGCAACGACGGGGCCATACCAAAAAAAGTCACGAAAGTCGATTTCACGGCCGTTACTGATGCCAACCGTCGCGGAAAGTAGCGGCGGTAACTGCATCTATAAAGGGTTGTCCCTAAGGTAAAGAGCTCTCACTACCCTACGTGTCACTATCGTCGAAGGTCCTCGTACACGCCGTTTTACTTGAGTTTTGTGATAGAATCCAGTCCGGCGTGCTGGGTATTGTTATTGTATAAATTTCAACTGTGACTTAACGCTTAAATCAACTGGTTATTCAAATAAAGTAAACGAGGCTACTTCGAATCCAACGAAACCTGTACCAGCGCTTCACACGAGTGTGCGTAAGATTACCTCTTTGTAGCTATATACGTTTGCGGGTTTTAACAAATCCCCGGCATATTGGTGATATCCGTTTATAACAGTAAATTGTGTGGCCACATATAACGTGTGTTTCAATGCCTGCCATAGTTGCGCCTTAAATTAGGATGCCGGCCATGAGATTCCACTGAGAATGAGAAAAGAGATTTATTTCATTTGAACGATTTATCCAAAAGGAGAAAATTTAGTCACTTCGTTCGATCTTGAAAAAGGAGGATCGTAACAATTGGTTGGCAGCGGCGCAGGATTTAATATTGAATTTGGTATAATTTAATTTGATCTTGCCGGTTCCACGCCTCTGTGAGAGACCGCTGTTGCCACGCTACCTGTAAAAAAAAAAAACACTTTTTGTAACATAAATTAAATGGCCCAAGTAATTGTTTAAAATCCATTCATCTCATTTATAATTTGTAATATTTCACTAGAAATGTGTATGTCCTCATGTCACTTTATTTGCGTATTGATTTATTTCTTTACCGTGTGTATTAATTCATTTATTTCCTTACCGTGTGTGTTAATCCATTTAATCCGTTTTATTAATTTAGCCCTCTTGATTTATTTCCTTATGACGTGTATTAATCCATGCAAGACCGCCTCTGTAATAAGATTATTGTGCTCTTTATTTTGATGCCATTGTATTAATGTGTGTTGTTTTATTCATTGATTTAACCCGTTTTATTAAGTGATTTAACCCGTTTTCCTATTGATTTGATCCGTTTTGTTCTATTTTTGATATTTCGTGTCTATGTGCATTGCTTTTGTCGGATCTATCCAATTATTTCTGTGCATTTGGAAGCTTATTGTGCGAAAGATTCAATTATGTCTGTGTATTTGGAAACATATTGTACGAAACATTGCATTTAAACTCCTAGTTTGAAACTCTAAAATTGCTATCAGTGTTCATTGTGAATCTATTTGCTTCGCCAATTTTGTACTAATTAACCGTTGAAACTATGGCTGGGGACGATAATGAAAGTAATCAAAGTAACAATGGTGAGAATAGTCAAAATAGCTTTGTCACTTTAAATCATGCAATTGATCTGCCTAAGTTTAATGGTGAAGGCTGTGTAACTTCATTTTTAAAACACTTTCAGACCAGAGTTGACATCTACACTAATGATAAAGACTTGCAATGTCGTTATTTGAAAAATGCTCTTACCGGGAAGGCTTGGGATTCTTACGTTCTTAAATCGGACCAATTAGTCACTCTGGAAGATGTTAAAACTTGGCTTATTTCTGTGTACAAGGGGGCTGTAAATTATAGAAAAACTGTTCATAAAATCCTATTTAGTCTGCGTCAAGAGAATGATGAGAGTGTCAATGCATTTGCAACTCGCGTTCTAGCTAGCTGGAAAGACGTGTTCGGCCAAGAATGGCACTACGAGGATGCCAATGCACAAAAAAATTCTAATCCCGACTATCATTAAAAATATGAACCCCAAGATCAGTGAAAAATTATCTCATGATTTTGACCCTGAGAGTGTGACAAAACTCCTAGACAAAGCGAGGTCAATTGAGGAGTCTTTGATCGAAGAAAGAACTATGTTGAGCCGGAAGAGGCGAATTCACGAAAGTGATGTAGTGGTGGAGAAATATCAATACAATTCACCACAAAAGCGAGCGTACCAGCCTAAAAATCCATTCAAATGGCAAAGTGCTTCACACAAAAATGCTCGTCCGTTTAATAATCATCAACGCAAATTCAATGGCCACCCGAGTCAGAATGGTGACATCGCCGCAGTAAAGTCAAAAAACTTCCACAGCGACCGAAAAGCTTTTCCCCCGTGATTTTGCTAAATATTGAACAGAAAAAATGCTCCACTTTTGTTGATTCAGGCTCTTCCGTGACTCTTGTGAAATCTTGTGTAATTAGCAAATTATTCAAAACTCCACCTCGAATTAAACGATGCACTAAAGTTCTCTGTTCTGTTAATGGAGATAATCTCCACACTCGAGGTACGATTGACTTGAAATTTAAACTAGGTGACGTTGAGTATTGCCATTCCGCTATTATTGTGGAAGATTCTTACTTCCCCGGAGCTGTCTTGATAGGCCGAGATTTCCTTAAGAGGTTCGGCGTTGAAATAAAATACAGCCAGAATGAGAAAGGTCACGTGAGAATTAACAATAAAGTTTACCCATTTCTATCAGTTGCTGCTTCTAATTCAGTAAATTTTGTGAAACAATCTGAGGATGCATCATTCAGTGTCGCAAGAATGTCACATGATCTTACTATTGAGGGAGGCACGTTGTGCCATTCCTATTTGAGAGTTCCCAAGCACATGAATGGGAAGACAGTCGTTCTAAAGCAGAGCGTTACATGCAAAGGAATAGCAGTACCTCGCACGTTAGCAACAGTCCGTGATGGCGCCGTACCAGTAGTTTTTGTAAATTATAATGATAAGAATGTTCTTGTGCCTAGAAATAAAATTTGTGCTAGTTTAGATGTTGCCATTGAGGACCCAGAGCCTGGCTCAGACGAAAGCGAGAGTGATGCTCGAGCTCAGGCACAGCGCAAGGCCTATGATGCCGTGGCGACGGTGCATGACGCCAGACGAGCTCCCGCTCTGACTGAAAGCCCCTTGAATCAGTGCAACCCTGAGTTACTGCCTAACAGTGAACTGTTGCCAGTCGCAGAGAAACGAAATGAACCTGAATTCAACCGGATGATTGACGATGTTGACTTGTCACATTTGAATTTAGATCAGAGAACGACCCTTGTAAATTTGGTTAACAAACACAGGAATGCGTTCGCGGTTGGAGACGAGATTGGTCATGCGCGAAATGCTGTACATAGATTAGACATTCAGGGTCATGAGCCAATCAATACGCCCCAATATCGAGTTCCTCACGCTACAAAACAATTAGTTGAAGAGCATGTCCAAGAGATGCTGAAACAGAAAGTTATAGAGCCAGCTTACTCCCCATGGTCGTCACCTATTTTGACAGTCAGAAAAAACGATGGAACTCATAGGATAGTTGTCGATTTTCGTCTTATCAACAAAATAGTTAAGAAAGACACTTTCCCTATTCCGCATATGACTGACACCCTCGAAAGTCTAAAGGACTCAAATTTATTCACGACCCTTGATATGAGAAGCTCCTATCATCAGATCGAATTGTCCCCAGAGAGCAGAGACATTACCGCTTTCAGAACGCCTACAGGTAGTTACAGGTACTGCCGGTCACCCCAAGGTCTTATCACATCCGCAGCCGCACTTCAAAGAGCAGTCAACATGGCTTTTTCTCCATTCATTTCAAAATTTCTGTTCTGTTACGTTGACGACATCATCATCTATTCAAAAAATTTCGAGACTCATGTCGAACATTTGGATAAGGCGTTACTTCAAACAGCTGCTTCAGGCTTCAAATTGAGTCTCAAGAAATGCCAATTTGCGGCCAGTAGCGTGACTTTCCTTGGTATCAAAGTCAGTTCAGAGGGACTAACTCCCAGACCTGACAAGGTGCGAGCTCTAGCCGATGCTTTGAGACCTAGGAGTACTAAAGAGGTGAAGAGATTCTTAGGCTCAACCGGATTTTTCAGAAAATTCATTCAAAATTACGCACATATCGCGGCACCTCTTACTGAGCTTACAAAGAAAACGAACTCGTTTAAGTGGACTGACATCCATCAGCGAGCTTTTGACGATTTAAAAGATAAACTTGTGTCTGCGCCAATACTTAAGTTTCCCGACTTTCAGAAAGAGTTCGTGCTGCACACTGATGCCTCGGGCATTGCAATCGGAGGAGCACTGCTCCAGATGCATGACGGCATCGAGCTGCCAGTAGCATACTATAGTCGTAAATTAGAAGGAAATGAACTTAAGTACTCTGCAACAGAACTCGAAGCTCTTGCTATCCATGATTCAATCAAACATTATGATGCGTACCTGTACTTAAATGAATTCGTCGTAGTAACAGATCACCGCCCCCTGACGTTTATTTTCGCAAACAAGACAGGTAACCATCGCATCTCCCGATGGGCTTTGCTTCTTCAGGAGTATAATTTCTCTGTTCGATACAAGCCGGGAGCACAACACCACTTGCCCGACTATTTGTCTAGGTCGGAAAGAATTGTCAATGCTGTCGTGGACACTGCTGAGTCCAATTGTAGTAATAAGAATGATCCTAAAATTAATGCTGATGTTCCTTCTAGAATTAAGCCATGTTCTGATAATGACGCGACAGGTGCTTCTGTCAACGATGTGTGCTCTCGACCCACGTCAAGCGAGCAGCCAGGTGTTGCTGCCGAGACCGCCCAGCCACTGAGTTTGGATGATGTAGCTTTGGAGCAGAGCTTGGACCCATATTGGTCTTCTGTTAGAGATGTAATAAATAATAATGATAGAGGTAACTGTAAGGTTTCTAATATTGACGAATATTTCATTGATGATAACGATGTTCTATGCAGGTTGTCGAGAAAGAAACGCAGAAACGGTAGAAGTAATGTACAGATAGTCATTCCTAAGTCTTTAGTTAAGGTAGCTTTAAAGCTGAGCCATGACAATGATTTGTCCGCTCATATGGGTTTCCTGAGAACTCTTGAACGTGCCAGAGATAAATTCTTCTGGATTAATCAAATTCGTGACGTCAAAGACCATGTGAAGAAATGTTTACAGTGCCAGCGAATGAAATGGCAGGGCCAATTTAAAGTCCCCTTAGGAAAATTCCCCGAGACCTCATACCCCCTTGAAAGAGTTGCTGTTGACCTTGTTGAATTACCTGTGAGTTACGAGGGCAACAAATACCTTCTAACAATAGTTGATCATTTTACTAGATATGTCGATGCCTATCCTCTCCCAGATAAGTCTGCCGATACCGTCACCCGAGCGTTCGTCCAGTACGTTGGAAAATTCTCTGCTCCAAGTACGATCGTCAGTGACAGAGGCAGCGAATTTACCAATAAATTATTTCAAGATGTCTGCAAAAATCTTAAAGCGAGGTCACAGACTACGACGGCTTATCATGCTATGGCGAACGGTTGTTGCGAGAGAATGAACGGTGTCTTGAAAACTGCAATCTCCCACTTAGCTGCTGAAGATAGATTCACGTGGGACCAGAGCATTCCTTTCGTCACCCTAGCTGTAAATACTTCCTACCAGACTGCGATTAAAGACACGCCGTTCTTTTTGTTTTACGGCAGAGATGCAAACCTCCCTTATCACGACATTTTCAAGGAACAGCCCGTCAATTACGCGTGTGACCAAGAGTATTCAACAGAAGTTTCTCTCCGACTGTCCAAAGCATTTGCTGCTGTTAAAAGAAATTCTGAGGCGGCCAGGCAAGCTGCAGCGAAGATCTATAATCGGACGGCCAAGGAATGTGATATTCAACCTGGAGCATTAGTCATGCTTAGAAATATGGCAGGTCGCACCGATGTGGATCGTGCTTGGCCAACGAGGTTCAGGGGCCCCTACCGTGTGACTTCTCGACGGGAAAATAACATCACCATCAAGGGTGTGTACTCGGATCGCAAGGAACAAACCGTTCACCTCAATCGAATCAAGCGAGCATACTTGGACGACGCTATGGCCTTCCCTTTCAACAACGACGAAGAAAATGACGAACTTCAAGGGGCAGAGACGAACGACATCCCAGCAACACCGAACGCGAAACCCCGACCAACAATACCGAGCGCTAACCGACAAGAAGAGGGGACGACTCCCAGATATCCCCTCAGGAATCGGACGAGACGCCCAAACTATGTGTGATTACTTATGTCTCACGAGGACGTCCCAAAACTTTGACATGATTACCCCATTTCATTTCCAAATGTACTATGTTTAATATTAAGGATGTTTCCTAACCATTTCCCTCGTGTTTAACATTTTCTTTCATATTTCAATTTTAGGATAAGTGCTTCGACTTAAATTTAAATGATTTCTCCAGCGAAATGCAGATAGGATGTATTACATGATTAATGTCGATTTATAAATCAATTTATGTATTTACCTTGATGATGCTCATCAATCAGATAAAAATTTTACTCGATGTCAAATTTGTAACCCGTTCGTATGTCTTTTCATAGCCCTTCCCCAGGAATGCGTGCTAATACGTAGGAACTTTCCTTTACAGCCCGCTAACTATCCGAGATATTGAATGTCATGTTATGTATTTCTCATTAATTTCATTTACCTTGCATTTATTTCATTATGTATTAGTTATAATATTCTCCGAATGGATTCCTTTTGAGTTAGTAATAAAATGATATACCAAATGTACATGTCGGTGGATGAAGTTAAAGCAAGTAGACGGGCTGCAAGGGGGGAAATCTTGAAGGAATCCATGGGAGATAATTACCATGTCCACAAACTAATTCAATACGGTTGTTGCAGCTATACGTAAGGCTGTTGTGACACGGCTGCACAGCGACACCAGCACTACAGAGGCGTGCGTGAACACAACAGTGGCTGCTCCAGCATCCCAGCTGCTCTGACTCAAGGTCATGGCAGGCTCCCAGCGGCTGCTGCGAGCAAGCGCTACGCTCAGGCTGGGACGTGTGCATGGCACGGGTCTGGCAGGACCGCACTGTTCGCGCGGTCTACGAGAAATCTGGCAACACCGCGCTCCATTGATATGGCATGGCTAGACAGCGCACTCACTCGGACGTAAATACTACGACCAACAGGGTCGACGCGAGTTAAAGGGCTGAGCGACTGGATGCAACGCGTGAGGGTTACTTCGACTACGAGAACGTGGCGCAATCTACTATCGGCGGAACTGCAATTTGGAGAGTGGCGTGACATCACAACGAGGGTGAGGCTCCCCCCCCATTTCGATATACGCCAAAGCATGGATTCGGCTAAGGCGGAAAAATTAAGAAGATACCGTTGAACACTAATACGTTCAAAATAACTACATGCATGCGGAAGTAATGACAAAATCGAGTTTACACTCGACATATTTATATTTTGGGCGGTATTCACCTCCAGATATCCTTGGATTGGCCTCCAAGGAATATCATCAGTCGCGGGAGAAGGTCTTCGATGATGGAGAAGGATAAGGATATCCCGATATCAACTTTTCGTCATTGCTTGTTTAAGATCTTCGTTTCAGCGTGCGTCAGAAGCACAAATCTCGTCGGCTTGTCTGAATCTTCCCTTGCAATGAAGGATGAGATTTCTCACAACTTCAAGTAGACGGATACTTCCAATTGCGACAATATCCAGGAGGATATTACCAAAAACGACCTGGGGAGGATTGTTGTGTACCCTCTATGTAACGACATGCCATACACGAACAACGTTTTCGCCAGCAAGGGAGTTTCGTACTCAGTGCACCGGAGACGGTTGCAAGATTCTGCGTAGCTCAGCGAAAGCTACATCAGCAGCTCCGAGCGACGCCAGCCCGGCAACGACGGGGCCATACCAAAAAAAGTCACGAAAGTCGATTTCACGGCCGTTACTGATGCCAACCGTCGCGGAAAGTAGCGGCGGTAACTGCATCTATAAAGGGTTGTCCCTAAGGTAAAGAGCTCTCACTACCCTACGTGTCACTATCGTCGAAGGTCCTCGTACACGCCGTTTTACTTGAGTTTTGTGATAGAATCCAGTCCGGCGTGCTGGGTATTGTTATTGTATAAATTTCAACTGTGACTTAACGCTTAAATCAACTGGTTATTCAAATAAAGTAAACGAGGCTACTTCGAATCCAACGAAACCTGTACCAGCGCTTCACACGAGTGTGCGTAAGATTACCTCTTTGTAGCTATATACGTTTGCGGGTTTTAACAAATCCCCGGCATATTGGTGATATCCGTTTATAACAGTAAATTGTGTGGCCACATATAACGTGTGTTTCAATGCCTGCCATAGTTGCGCCTTAAATTAGGATGCCGGCCATGAGATTCCACTGAGAATGAGAAAAGAGATTTATTTCATTTGAACGATTTATCCAAAAGGAGAAAATTTAGTCACTTCGTTCGATCTTGAAAAAGGAGGATCGTAACACTGTTCCTCAATAACAAGGAGTATGTCCTCAGAGAAGAGAACAATGGAGATAAGTTAAAAAGATAGAAACTGTTCTGATTAATCATTAAATTAATTTCAAAACTCTGAAACATATTTCAAATTTTTTAACATTGAAAAAAAAACATTACTCCCAAGTTCTTATATTATCCCTAGGACAATTAATCAGAAATGCATTATTCTGGATACTCTTTCTGATGGTTTTTTCAAGTGGACAGTTCAACTACCAAATTGACATCCAGTTAAGGGGAGCTACTACTGCAAAAATTACATTATTTATCTAATTTTTCTATTTCAATTTTCACATTTATATTGCTACTAGGCTAACAAACCTGCTTACCAATTTGAAAAATTGAATTTTGAACACATTTGCTTCTCTAAAAATTTTCAAATTTCATAATAGAAAAATGTTATTGCATGAATATGAAAAATATATATTTATTTATTTATGCCAAACATTTCTCGTCCAATATATATTTTCTATATACTCAGTATATGTATATTTTATAAAGATATATATTTTACTTGTGTAACTTTCAAGATTTAGGCCCTAGTTTTTTTTTTTTAAATTTGGAACATTTTTTTCAAGTTATTTTATAACACACTAGTCCACCCCTTTATTTGAAATAAAAAAGAGGGCAAAATGAGAGAAAAGCCGTAAGAAATTAAAAAATACAATCTCTAGAGAGTTGATGAGGCCACGTGAACACGGCCCGTTAAAGTAAATAAGACTGGAGCTTGTATCATAGATACGCTCATCCCACACTTTCGCCTGGCTTCGGACAGACCGACGGACGGACGCTGCTCTTATTATAGTATAGATTTCAAGAGAATAGAAGTCAATGAATTTTTATGTTGAATCAAATTCAAAGACAGTTTTGAAATCCTTGTAACATTTTAAACAAACTAGCCTGTCCAAATTTCCTATTTTCCTTTTTGTTTTCTTTTGAAATGCAATTTATGATCACTAAATATAATATACCAATTTTTTTTCAACTGTCATATAAAAATTACACGCACAATTTGACAGATCAGCATCTGTGAGTTTGTTAAATATGTTTCAAAGATTTCAAAACTGTCTGTTTTTTTCCTATTCTTTTGAATGTTGAAAATGAGGTTTTATCATAAGAGGCCACAAATAAATTATTCGTCAAAGTGTAATATAATGGACAATTTATGTACTTGAATTCTGTATTCATGTTTTATTATCATCTACAAATAATATCTATGCACAACTTTATATGATCACTGTGAATTGCATATTACATGTATAAATTACATATAAATAAAATATACAACATTTTGCTAATAAACTGTGATAATAGATATTGAATGTACAAATTGGGATCTTTTAGTTTGTTAGAAATGTTTCAAGGATTCCAAAACTGTCTTGATTTTTTTTAGCATGAAAACTCACTGACTTTTTTTTTATATGTTGAAAATGAGGTTTTTACTTGAAAGGTAAAAATAAATTTTGTGGAGAAGTGTGATATAATGGACATTTTTTTTACTTGAATACAGTATTCATGTTGTATTATATCATCTGCAAATAAAATGCATGCTTAATTTCACATCAACACTGTGAATTGCATGTTATACATGCATAAATTATACTTAAAAAACACATTTATTTCATTTCTTCATGAATGGTTAATTTTTATTTGTGGACTGATTCTTCTCATATGAGTGCCATTTTATGTATTTTATAAAAAGAAACCCATTTTGATCATGTAATTTTTTTTATGACCTGAGTTTTTAAGAAAATAGGAAATATTTGTTTTTCATGTCATTTTAACTGATACTACAAATGAATACAAGTCAATGAGTTTCTATGCTACAACATAACCAAAAAATTTTTGGAATCTTTGAATCATTGCTAAAAAACTTAAAAAGCAATATTTTACTTTCTGTATTTCTTTTTATACAGTGTCATAGATAAATGTTAAGGAGGCCGTGCCAGGCCCCTGTTGCTCTGATGAGCATTTTTAATGTTTTTGTTGAAAAGGACCCTTAGGTGGACTATTGGGTCCTAAAATTTTATGGCACTACGGACAATAGATCCCCCCCAGGAGTATGTAAGGGGACCAAAATCTTGAATTTTGGACTCCATATAAAAAGAAAACAAAACAAGAAATGGAAAATTTGCGAATATAAGCTTTTTAAATATGTTCCAAGGATTCTAAAACCGTCTTTGTTTTTGTTCTAGCATAAAAACCAAATGAGTTCTATTCTTTTGAAATATCAATACTCGTGGACTATAAACCAATATGTCATTTTTTTTAAAAACTACGGCCTGAATCAAAAAAATGCATAGAAAAAATTGTGTTTCTTATCGAAAGTTACATATAATAGTCAAATTTCATAAGAATCTGACTGAAAAAAAATTCATAATTTTACGGAAAAATAAAAAAAAATTGTAGAAATTACAATTCAGTGTGAATATAAAGTTATACATGGAGATAATTGAAACCAAATTAAAACAGCATGCACATTACATAAATTTTCCATTCTATTACACTTCAACAAAAATTTTGTTTTTGGCTTGAGAATATCCCAAAAACTTTAATTTTCAACATGCAAATGAATAGAAGTCATGCAGTTTTTATGATAGGAAGAAACAAAGACAGTTTTAGAATCCTTGAAACATTTCTAACAAAGATATATTCATATTTTTTCAATTTTTACATTCTAATTTTTTTTATCATAGTTCAAAACCAAAAATTTAGGTATATTTTATACAGTCGTACCTCTGTACTAGACCGACTCTACACTAGACCAAATGAGTGCTCGACCGAAAAATTCCAGTAGAAAATGCATCGGACCTCGAACAGATTTTCGGTACTCGACTAGCCGAGTCAGCCCGAACGCGCTCCTCGGCCAGCGAGTAAGCGTCAGTTCGACTCAGACCGCCAGCGGAGTAAGACGTACGCAGTTTGTTGGAGTATTTCTTCCCAGATTTAAACATTTTTGTGTTGCTCTAGCTCTTAATAATGGGTCCAAAGAAAGACAGTGATAAGAGGAAGGCAAAGAGGAAAACAGTGAGGACCACTATTGAACTGAAGAAAGAAATTATAGCAAAATATCAAAGTGGTGTAAGAGTGTTTGACCTCCCGTCGCAGTACGAAATGGCAAAGTCAACCACGTTCTTATAAAGTCCAATGTCACATTCAAAGTCCACGTAATTCACGTTCTTATAATATTTTAGGTATTTTTCTTAATGGTACGAACGGATTAAAATACTTGGTCAATATTGAATTTGATGTTTTCAACGATTTTAAATATTCCGTACCCTCATATTGGTAATATGGTACAATGGAAGATGTTTTACACGAATGACATTGTGCTCGCAAATGCTTAGTTTTCGAGATATTTAACTTTGAAGTTACAGGAACGTCGTTTGTATAATTGAACAAACGAACATATAAATAAGCAAAAAGTACGGTTTTACCGTAACAATAGTTGAGGTTAGGTTAGGTAAAGTTAGGTTGGTTAAATAAACCTAAATTAACTTAAATAAACCTTGAATAACTTGATAACTTGGCGTGGTCCGCGTCCGCGAAACGCCGAAAGAGCCATATCGACTCTGCCTTTAATGCTATCCTTACCTGAAAGTTATTTATGCTATATCTTGAAAACCAAGCATTTGCGAGCACAATGTCATTTGTGTAAAACGTATTAAAATGTTTCTAATCACCTAAATTTTCAAGTTGTTGACAACATTAAACAATATTGATAAAATACTTTCCATTATTTCTGATGGGAAAATTGGTTTCGGTGTTCAAACAAATTGGTACTTGACCACCACCTTAGAACGGATTATGGTCGAGTACCGAGGTACGACTGTATTGGTACAATGTTGCTTATATAAAAAAAAATCAAATACAAATAACTGAATATATCTCTGTTAGAAATGTTCCAAGGATTCCAAAACTGTCTTTGAATATGTTCTAGCATAAAAACTCAACGACTTCTATTCTTTTCAAATATCTAAAAAAATGACTCAAAAAACTAATATTTCAAATTTTCCAGAAAAACTAAGGCCTAAATCAAAAAGTTCTCAAATAAAATAGGTTTTCCTTTCAAAAATACATATACTGACCAAATTTCAGACCAATTGGATCAAAATTCAAATTCTCTGGGAGGACCCCCTCAAGGTGAGGATACTAATCAATTTAGGAATTTTATTTGCGTGTATCATGGTAATTAGATCAAAATAAACAGCTTTTATTCATGCACTTTTGGGGGGAAATGAGTTTTAATGAGTAATTGTGGAATTTTAATTTTCATCTTTCATGGCTTCAAGGAGCTCAAATGAACATTGAGGAGAGGACAATAATCAATAATTGAATTTTTTCCACTTGTAAAATGACTATTAGATCAAATTAAAAAACTTTCTTTTATGCACTTTCTTGTCAAATGAATACTAATATTAAACGAGTTATAATGGTAATCGCCTGCTACGTATAATGGTTAAAACTGCTAAGCAATTGTCTGCGACATACAACCCCTGCAGCTCTCCGAGCAGAAATGGTTGATCGCAGTACATCCCAAAACTTAATTTTTAGATGAAGATTAATTTCTCCTTTCTGAAGGTGCAGGTTAGTAAAATTGTTTAGATGACGTAACCACCCCCCCAAACGTAGCTTAACATAACGAAGTAAAGTTTTTTGCCCCTCCGAAGATTATTACTGCCATGAAAGAAAAACAGATATTAACATATCACTATAACTTTTTAAATACTCATTTCATTTTATAGAATAAAAGTTGTTAATTTTGATGTAATTACCATGATTCAAGCAACAAAATTTTGAGAATCGATCAGTACCTTCTCCGGTCAATGTCGGATTTAATGCAATCACGGAAATTAATAATTCTGTTGCTATGAATCACTCGAGGAGCGCATGTAAAAACGTTTTACAAGAATGACATTCTGCTCACTGATGCCTTATTTTAGAATTGAACTTTGAATTTGGCTTTTGCGCACCAAAGGAAGCAAGCGCAATTTAATTGGTAACAGAAGCTAACCCCTCATTACGAACGTAATGAGGTTGCGTCGTGAGAGGGAGCCACAGTTCTTCTAGTGAAAATTATAAATAAAGCTTCAAAGCCACCCATTAGGGTGACAACCGCAATTCAGTTTATATCAGCTCCAAGATGGCGACCACCATAGGCACCGCCATCTTGAAGCCGATGTTAACAAGATTGCGGTCATCACCCTAATGGGTGGGTTAGAAGCTTTATGTATAATTTTCACTAGAAGAACTGTGGCTCCCCACCACGACCCAACCTCTTTACGTTTGTAATAGGGGGTGAGCTTCCATTATTTATTGAACTCTGTTTCACGCGCTCGCTTCCTTTGGCGCGGGAAGGCCAACTTCAAACTTCAATAATTCGAAAATAGCGCATCAGCAAGCAGAATATGATTGTTGTAAAACGTTCGGTAAATCTGAAGGATATGTCAGTTATCGATTTTGTAAATTTTGATGCCTAAGCATAGTTAATTAGATCGAAATAAACAAGTTTTCTTCTATGCACTTTCCGTCTCAAATGAATATTTTATATATTTTTATAAAATACTCATTTGAGACGGAAAGTGCATAGGAGAAAACTTGTTTATTTTGATTCAATTAATTAGGTTCAGGCACCAAAAAGTAGAAAATCGATAACTGACATATCCTTCAGGGTCAATATTTACTTTATGTCAGGCAAACGACCATTATGGGCGCCGCCATCTTGGATTTGATGTAAACAAGATTGCGGTCGTCACCCTAATGGGTGGGTTAGAAGCTTTATTTATAATTTTTGCTATAAGAACTGTGGCTAACCCTCACGACCCAACCTCTTTACGTTTGTAATAGGGGGTTAACTACCCTTATTAACTAAATAACGGCTCCGGCGCGCGCGCGCGCGCGCGCGCGCGCGCCGGCGCCAACTTCAAAGTACAATTATTCAAAAATAACGCATCAGCGAGCAGAATGTCATTCTTGTAAAAGGTTATTAAATGTGTTTCTTCATTGATTATTTGCCCCCAAATTATTAATTTCCTTGCCTGACATAAAATAAATATTGTCCTCCTTCAGATTTACCAAACGTTCTTATGTAGATTCCTTTAGTGATTGTTAGGAATAAAATTATTAATTTCCGTGATTGCATTAAACCCGACATTGACCCCTTCTCCTTAACATTCAACAGGTCAAAAATTCATGACTTATGGTCCCCTTACACCCATCTTTGGAGGGGTCTAGGGCTAGTAGCCCCATAAAATGTTAGGGCGCAATAGCCTAACACCTAAGGATCTTTTTTCAGGAAAGAAAAAAATTGGCAATTGGACCCAAAACACAGTAAATGTGGAGGAGAGGACCATAATTGTGCATTGGATGGCAACACTGCAATGGACTCTCTTCCGACGCGCTCGATCATTCCCACTATCTAAGACCACAATGAACATATCACTGTAATTCATTATTTTTGGGTGACAAATTTCATTGCGTTATTAACTAAAAGATCCTAAAAGTGGGTTCAGGCTCTGCAAGCCACCAAATAATAAATTATGTACCCAAACCTAGGCCAAACGTATCCAACCCAAACTAAACCAAGGTCAATATTGAATATAATGTCAACGAATTTCATAATTTTGTAGGTATAGATAGGTAATATAGTCGAATTTAAGACGTTTTACATGAATGACAATGTGCCCGGAAATGCTTAGTTTAGGAGATAT
The DNA here is from genome assembly GCA_030386875.1 of Morinoia aosen. Classification (NCBI taxonomy): domain Eukaryota; kingdom Metazoa; phylum Arthropoda; class Malacostraca; order Amphipoda; family Talitridae; genus Morinoia; species Morinoia aosen. Next base: position 51,625,526 of record CM059564.1, read on the forward strand.
AGGATAAATAACGCCAGGTAAGAATAGTATTAACGGCAGTTTCGATATGGCTCTTCCGGCGTTTTGAGGACGCGGACCACGCCAAGTTTGTTGGCGGGAGTCATCGGCCTCGGTATGGTTGAGTTAAATTAAGATATTTTAGGCTTACTTAGGTTAGGATACTTAACTAAATTAACTTTACCAAACCTAACCTTACCCATTGTTACGTCAGAACTGGATTTCTGCTTATTTACCTCTCCGTTTGTTCAATTTTATGAACGACGTTATAATAACTTCAGAGTTAAATATCTCCAAAAATAAGCATTTCCGGGCACATTGTCATTCATGTAAAACATCTTAAAATTGACTATACCTATTACCTATCTATACCTATGAAATTATGAAATTCGTTGACAACATTATATTCAATATTGACCTAAACCAACTGCCATAACTTGTTGAATATTCATTTCTGACAAAAACAGCATGGAAGAAAAATTGTTCATTTACATCAAATTAACTAGCTATGTTTAGGCACCAAAAAGTGAGATATTGATTATGGTCCTCTCCTCCAAATTTACCTAAAAAACCCTGGTTTGTGTACCCTCAAACACAAAGAACAATATCCAAACATGAGATGTTTGAATTTGAATCTTTGTGAAGCAATAAAACCTAGAAAAATAACATTATAATAATTTCAAACACAGATTGTGGTACAATAGCTGGGCTCAAAAAAATTAGAGCATTACCTAATTCATCTCTATTCTAACACTACTAATGAATCAAATATTCATTTCTGCTTACTTCTCATCACTAAGCTACCACGCGTACTTGAAATATTGAGGAATAAAAGAATAACACAATATTTCGAATTGAGCACTTAATGGTAGACTAATACGTAGTTAGTTCAACAGCAACCAAGCACCTTCTAACTAAGTTAAAAAATTTACTGCATTTCAGAGCTCACACACATCAAAAAGTAAAAAATATATTTCATACCTCTCTGTCGTATAGAGCAATTTAATCCATCGCCTGCTTCACGCGACGAGACGGATGTATAAAGACAACCGAGTGAATTGAAAACAGACATATCAACAATTAACTACCCTGAAATAGGGAAATCTCCAATTTCAAATAAAAAAATTAAAAGTTTTCTGCCAATGCAAAGCATGTGTACCTATTACCATAAAGCCTTTAGGAAATGAAACAGTATTTCAATATGATTAACTTCATTTTTATTGTTTAAAAATTAATAATATGTTACCATCAAGGTCTATTTATCGTTATTATTTCATTATTAATAGAAATAAACGCACGAATCATTTCGAGATAAACTCTGATATTTTTCAGACAATTGATATTCATGTAATCCAGGATGACTTTAAAATGAGAAAATATAGCATTCATATGATCTTTTAACTTCTAGAGTTCAAGTAATTTCAATAGACGACATTCGTAATCAATTGGTAAAAAAACATTTAAAAGCTTAATCAAGCATATTTTGTTAATATAATTATTTAGGTTTTTTATCATCAACTTTCTTGATCACCCAATTATATAACTTAGCTGAAACAAATTTGTTATTTTATTAGCTTACGCAATATTTGAAACTCAAAATTACCCTAAAATTATATTTGCCCCTAACTTTGCGAGTACAAGCAGGGGTACAAGTCTTAACTTGTATTTCTGAAAAATTTTACGCTGAGCAGTATGGTGTATCCCAACACGTATTCGTGCACCTGTGACTATTCAAAGCCTCGAGACATTTTAATGCTTCAATTAACACAGGAAATTTTCGCTGTAGTTCTAGGACTTATTTTGATCATAATTTTAACAGATGCTCACGACTCAGCAATACCTAATAAGTGTAATAGTTTTAGCATACTCCAGATAAGACAAAATATCGATTTTTCGGCAATGATCGTACATGATCTTAGGTTAACATAATTTTTAATTAGGATAATTAAAATGTAATACAGATATGAAGCACGGTCGATTGTATTAGTATTTGTAACAAGAAAGAAGTTCTTTTGTTATTGTAGTTAGGGTCGTGTGGTCACGACCCAGACAAGGTCTCGACCTGGACAGTCTTGATTAACCAATGAACGATCGAGCCTAGGATGACGTCAGAGCTATGACGTATGAGGGAGGGCGGTCCTAACTAGACGCCATTTGCAAACCTCCCCGCCGACGCTCCGCTTGAAAGCAAGGTAAGAATTTTGATTTTAAGAGGTCGCGATCTTAATTTTCGGCGTCAGGATATATTGTGCCATGACCACGAATAAGGCGTGATCAACTTGTGATAAGTTTTGTTATGTAATATAGCCATATTGGCATAAAATCAGTAATAATACGGAGTGCCTAAACAACAATGGACTCGTTTGGGGTGCCCGCTAAACAAAATTATGCCGTGTTCTCGACTCGGACAATTTTTAAAAATTCATGCAAATTAAGTGTACTGAAAAAACCAACTATAAAGTGAATTATTGCATAGTTCTAACAACTATAATATACCATATGTGAGATAAAGCCATGGAAAAGGCTGGAAATGGGTGTTTGCCACGGCTAAATATCGAGTGATTTTTCGAAGTGTTTTATTGAATATTGATGGAAGTGAATTATTTTCAGCATTAATATGTCCCCCCCATTAGTGTTTACTTCTCCAAATTGAAATATTTAACCTAGGCCAATTGTTTACATTTTTTACGAATTTTTAAAAAAATGATGTGCGTGGTCTCGACTCGGACAGTGTGCACGTGATGTTCGAGTCGAGAACACGGAGGTATAAGAAGGATTTTTTTAAATGACTCTGTCAATCACTCTCATTTTAACCTAAAACCAATATTAATACTATATTGACTCTTATAAAATTATTGATGGTTTAAAATAATCAAATATGGGTGATTGTCAAAGTCAAACATAGAGTCAGTTTTGAGCTATTATTTTTGTGCAAATTAATTTTTTTAGAATTAATATGTGCCCCCCAATAGTGTTTAGTCTTCCAAATTGAAATATTTAACCTAGGCCAATTTTTTAATTTTTAAGAATATTTTTTAAAATGCAAGGTCCGTGCTCTCGACTCGGACATGTTTGTCCGGGTTGAGAACACGAAGCTAGGAGAAGAATTTTCATTTTTCTAAAATTTATTGATTGGTCAGGCAATAGAATTTTAACATGGAACAAATATTAATACTGTTTATTACCTCGTATAAAGTTATTGATTATCTAAACTAACAAATTATGGGTTTTTGAAAAGGTCAAAATATTTTTTTCATTATGAACTTATAGACAATATTCATTATGTCTCTAATGCCATTTATCTCTTTCAGATCCTTTGTGCCTCGTAGCCATCGTTCCCATGCCTCGCAACTTCCAGCCGAGGAACATCCTAACCACGGATAGGACCAACTTGGAGAAGGCATTTAACCACCGCATTGAGACAGGCTGTAGCATCCGCACTGCGTGCAACCTTTTTGGAGTGAAGGCTTCGACTCTTGGGGTATGCTTGAATAAATCTAAGCCCTCTTAAATTTTAATTTGTATGGGTAGGCCTAGGCTAGCGAAAGAATTTACCTTTTTATTCCAGGCCTATGGGTAAGAACTTTACTTTTCCACATGCTCCCCACTTTACCTTTGTTTTATTTTTTTTCAGGATGCTTTCATTCGGTCCCTCAAGGAGAGTGATGGGAGGACGTTCGTGCCTAAGCACCAGAACATCAAGAAGGTTTTCACTGATGCGCAGGAACACTTCATCGAGGAATACTCGATCAAGATCGTGCGCATGTTCTACGGGCTGCCGACGAGAGCTTTCAGGAGGATGGTCCTGAAGTATGCAGAGGCTGTTGGCAGCCCGGCTATTCCTGACGTTTGGAGGAGGGAAGGTATGGCCACCCGTGACTGGTATTACGGGTATATGTTCCGTCATCCAAGGCTTGCATTGAAGGCTCCGGAGGGCATGTCACTTTCGCGTGCGATGGCTTTCAACCGCGTAAACGTTGAAGTCTTCTTCAAGGTTTACGTGGAAGCTGTCGAGCGACACAGTTTCATGCCAGCCAGGATCTTCAACTTGGATGAGAGTGGCTTGTCCACTGTGATGAAACCATGTAAGGTTGTTTGCGAGAGAGGTCGTCCTGTTGCTTCGCAGGCTGCTCGGGAGAGAGGCAATCAAATGACTTTCGTGGGGATTGTTAATGCTGCAGGGCAGGGTTTCCCTCCAGTGTTTATCATCGCACGAAAGAAGATGAATGCTGATTTTCAGAGAGGGGCTACTCCTGGAACCACAGTGCTCTTGCAGGCTAACGGTTGGATGGACCATGAGCGTTTCGTGCAGACACTCGAGCATCTCCATAAGGTGTCTTATTCTTCAGTGGAGAATAAGATACTGCTGATAATGGACAATGCCGAGTGTCACATGAGCATTCATGCGGTTGAGTATGCGATACAGCATGGCATCGTAATTGTCACGCTGCCACCTCATACTGCAGCCAAACTCCAGCCATTAGATGTAAGTGTCTTTGGCCCCTTCAAGTCTGTCCTGCGATCCATTCAGGACGATTTCAAACTCTCAAACCCTCACGTACCCATCACGGAACATATGTTGCCAGAGATGGCGTGCAAGGCCTGGGACAAGGTTTGTAATGTCACCAACATCACCAATGGGTTTCGCGCTACTGGCATCTTTCCCATCAACCGCCACATCTTTCCAGATGATGCGTTTGCTGGGGCAAAAGTCACAAAGCAGGCTCCTCCTGATGATGATGATGATTGTGACGACTCATCTGAATATTCAGATGAGTTTGCAGAAGAGCTCGAGCATGATGCTGCCTCCTATCCCTTCGTCCAGAAGGAGCCAGAGGTGAGGGACTTTTTTTTAATATTTCAAAATTTGTAGTCTATCGTAGCCTAGGTTATGTTCATCTATTGCATAGGTAAGTCTAGAAGAAAATTTCTATTTAATTGTCAAATTTAGTAGCCTAGCTGAATGGCCTTTGAGTGCTTGGTTTTAAAGCCAAATTTCTTATTCATTCATTCCATAAAGCCTATTCCTATGAGAATCTAAAATTATTTCAGGTCGTCGTTTCTCGAAAACGGAGTTTTGAGTTTTTTTGTCACATCACATGACGTTTTTCTGTGTGTGGTAAAAATATGTAAATGAATAAAAGAAACGTCTCTTATTAAATCGATAATTTGTGTCAACAGGTGTACCTGTTAAAGCAAAAGATATTGAATTTGTTTCAATTTTCAACTGCTTTGGTAAATCGGCATTGAACTACTATGTCTATAGAATATATTCGTTACTTTTTATTTATGCCAATACTTATACATGAGTAACAAGGAAATGACATGAAAAATGGCAAGTGCAGCATAATTATGTAGCGAGTTGAAACAGTAAAACAAACACATCCTTTCAATACATTTAGGAGCACTCCTACCTTGCAAACTTCTGCCAAGTTATGTCAATACCGCCCAAAGTAAATTGACAAATACATGGAACACACCTATTCATGTGAAACTAATCTAATGACTCAGAGAAATTATATACATTTTATAAAATTTGTAGACAGAACTAATTTTAAGCCGCTCATTTTTATTTGCTATGAAACGAAATATTGCCTTCATTATTGAAATAATGTGTAAAATTATCTCTTAAATCTTCGCTAGTCTGGAACGGATTTCGATCTCTTGTCCTTTCTAGTGCGGTCATAATGCCTTCATGTCGCCATGCTCCGTCAACAATCCTTCCCTGTTCTTCTTGCCCTCGATCTAAGTCACCATTTTCAATATACCCCAATTTTTTTTCCAGAAAATTGTGTAGAACAACACAAGCTAGCACAATTTTTCCAGTTTTGTTGCGGTTTGGAAGAATTGATGCCTGAAGAATTCTGAATATATTAGCCATAGTTCCAAATGCATTTTCTGCCACTTGTTTCGTTCTTATTAGTCTATACGAGCAAATGCGCTGTTCGTCTGTTCAGTTTCTGTATGGAATGTGTTTTATTAAGTATAGCTTCAAAGGAAATGCGTTGTCTTCCTCAAAAACAAAAGGAATTTTTTTTAATACAATGGTGTACTCGGAGGTGGTAATTTAGCTTCTTGATTTGCTAGCAATGCACTCAGAGAACAGTTATTCCAAACCCTTCCGTCTAAAATTCTCCCATTTTCCTCCGACATCAACGTGAATTAACTCATAATATGAATTCGCTACCGCCGTCAGAACAATGCTGTTTATAATTGAGATAGAAAGAACCGCTGTTGGGATGTGGCTATATTACGACATGTTTATCATCGATAGCCCAAACGCTATTTGGGAAGTTCCGTTTGGTGCAAATCCTTCTGCTAATGCTTTCCAATCCTCTTCATTTGTTGGCATGTGAAATTTTGAAAAATAGTTTTAATTGAGGAGGCAATAAACAAAGGTTTGCTACTACTGTCAGAATTCCAATAAAAACCTATACATGATGTTGGTAATTTAATAACCGCTTCACAGCATGTGAGGATAAGAACAAATACCTACAATGAAACACAGACAACAATCCATGCAGACAGACAAACAATCCTACAATTTATAAATGAAGCCTAAACCATTTACAAATGTTTCACATTTTTATACGTTTTTTGGATGTTACAACACACGCAAATATATGTATATGTGCGAACATTTTGCAGTGGAGGTAATGAAATTAAATACATTTAATTATTTTAGTTCTAATAGTTGCATATGATGTTTTTATTTGCATTTATTCAGATGGTCAATGCGAGTGAAGAGGGAATTTCATTATCGGAAGACATCTCATTCGCTCTACCTACAACTTCTGCAGAAAGCTATAATCCTGGAAGTCAAATTGTTGATGAACTGGATCCTCTCCAGCAACAAGTGCTTCCGACCCCAACCACAGTTTCAAGAGTGGAATCAGGATCACCATCAACCAACAATTCAACATCAACTCGTTCACCTACCCCATCTACAAGTGAAGCATGTTCTCATGGGGCTTCGCAGGTTAAGAAAAAAATAAAGAAAGATCCAGATCCATTGTACACAGCTTCACTGAAGAGGTTAAGCCAGAGAAATGAATCTAAAGAGCTTGCAGATGACAGATTTCGATCGATGGGGAAGCTGTGGGGAGATGATATGAGGGAGATTCACAAAGGTAACCCAAGAACTTTTGAGCTAACAAGAAAGTTGATAAACGAAATTATTAGTAAGTCACATTTAGGAGAGATAGATGGTGGCACAAAAATTGTTAACAGAGTTACTGGTGACTGGGGTGCTGCTGTGCAATCTTAATTATAAGATGTCTGCATTTGATAGTCTTCATTCTGGTGAAAATTATTAGTTATTGTTTCTTTTCAATGTGTAAATATTTGTGCTGCATAACTAGGGAAAACTCTACGGTATTTTACTTAGTAGTAACCAAGGAATATGAACGATTGTCATACGTGCATAACGGACCTAGTTTGTATTTTCACGAAAGCATTTTATGAAATGCATTATGCTTACCAAGTGCCTGTATTTCAAAACAAAAATTGGAATTTTAAGTAAGTTATTTCTTTAAGTAAATAGAAACAATAGGGTCTTATTTGTGAAGCATACTTATGTCGATCTCTAAATTACCTGGATGTTGTGATCAATACGTGATAGGAATAATGTTCATACATAGACAACGGACCTCGTTGGTATTTTTCCATTTTATTTTCATGAAATCATATTATGTTATGTACTATGTTTTCCAAGTATTTCTATAGAAAACATTGGAATGCATTGTAAGTAATTTCTTTGAGTAAATAGAAATATTCTGTTGTATTTCATTATACATGAAAACCTTCAACTTATTCATGCCAAGTACCATTTGTGTTTAATATGTAAATATAAATATCTGTCTGATATTTATATATAAGTAACAAGTAATATAATGAAGGCACCAATTCGAACTCCCAATTTTCATTATTTTTTAACTCCAACTTAATTTTGATACGTTTTACCAACGATCCCGTTTATCAGTATTTTTAAAGCAATTCAAATTTTATATGAATATACGACGTCTCATATATACCATAATACTGATATAAAATGGAACAGATGGATTTAAATATAATTTTTTCTGTTATTGTAATACCATATAGCAACATGTCTACTCTACTGGCTACTAAACTCTATCCAATTTAATTACATTTTATGAAACAAAGGCTACGCTATTAGACTTTTTGGATGAATCATCCCGTACAAACCTCACGTTGCTCGTTCACCTCCTCCTCGTGGGCTTCCATGATGAAGGGAAGGTTGCCCTTCAGAAAAGAGGGCATGGAAGTTCTCGGTAGCCAGGGTTGCCCTCTTGCCGGAAGATGGACGACCCACAGCTGAACACGCGCTCCATCGAAGTGGAGTAGAGAGCGGCGTATTATACGGTTTTTGAAGTTGCGTACAAGAAGAAACGACATCTAGGCGAGACGGATTGGTCGTTTTCGTTTTGTTTTAATTTTTTTCCGTTACGGCCGAGATGGGGATCGGACTTATACTTAGCAAGAGCGATTCTTGCACTTCCTATCTTTTCCACCGGAAGGATCCGATCTCCAAGTCCGATCCCGATGTGGAAGATCGAACGTGATCGGAAGTTCGGACTTGGAGGATCCGTACGCCCGCCACTGGTTTTTCCTAAGCTTTCAATACAACTAGAACCACTTTCCGTAGACCATGAGATTTTTATTTTGTTAAATCTATTAATCGAGATTCTCGTAATATGTCGAGTTGACAAAGTACCGGCGTCGTAGTTAAGACCGTGGAATAGACTCACCAACGGTATACACTTTCAACTCAATAATAAGACCAAGCTAAAGGTACTTGTATTTAGTCGTGATAACCGCTTCGAGTTTTCTCTGCGTATCTTCAGTTATGAGGTTCATCACTCGTGTAAAGAACAGGGCTTGTGGCCTTTGAAAAACGTAATTTGACTTACTTTTCGAATAAAGAATAAATTGAATGTTTAATTTTAACGCATACAATGAGCTTGTACGAATTACGATTGGGATTTGGACCTGCATCGGAGAAGTATGATAACTTTTTTCAAGCAAGCAATTTAACATTCAGGCATAAATTTCAGCAACCAATGAATGAAGTTTCATCCTAAGCTTCCCAGGCCTTATACCCGATATTAAACAGGAAAACGCAAGTAACGCGGACATTTGGAGAGATTTTTGCAAAGAATTGTAGAGTGGATCATGAAATTTGCTTGCATACGAGTATGTTTGTTGGGCAATAGTTTGAACTGCAAATGTGTACTGCTTTCAACAAATATTAAAGAATAAAATGATAAATCAGAAATTTAAAAACGAAGAAAATTCCGATAAAATTTATCATCTTTGCTACGAAAACGTTTCGAAGTCCAGCTCCATCATCAGTTCAAACTAAAAAACAAAGAATTACCTCTGAAATATAAGATCGATGTAAAATGAATTGAAGGTACTAAAAATATATCATGGAAGTAAAAATACAAAGTATGACACAGACAAAAACAAAGAATTCAGTACAGAAACACACAAAAGACAAAAAAATATATATATACATACATGTGACACATAAGTATGAAAGGAAATTAGGCTGTTACTGGCGAGGAATCTATCTATTCACTATTTGCATAGGGTACGAGCTGTCCATATTGTTCAAATCCGGATTTCGCTTGAAGATGTGCAAGGACTCTAAAATTCTGAGGTCATACGGGGTTGAAGCTGAGTCTAAAATTTTGAAATCGGCAGGAGATATAGGAACATTGCATTTTTCAGCATGATTTCGTACTGCAGAATGCGATGGGTGTGCTAATTGGTTACCAGTACGGAAGCTTCTACCTCTATGCTCTGCCACTCTGATATAGAAATTTCGTGACGTCATACCGACGTACGAAGATGTGCACTGCACACAACTATAAGAGTATACAAGAGAGGCTTGCATATCACTGGGAAGCGTATCTTTGTACCGAAAAAAGAACCAATTTTGAAATTATCAACCTGTATGACATGTAAAGTAAAATTATGGAAATATTTCGCACACAGTAATTTCAATTCACGAGACAGCTTATCAGACGGTGCCCCAAAATACGGAAATGAACAGTACAAACGGTCTTCACTGTTAACCTCGGCAGCTTGTGACTTGTATTTCTTTGGCAAAAATTTTTTAATTTGTGAATTAATAAGACCCAGCGAAAACCTATTAGCTGTAAAATTTGACCGTAAGAATTCAAATTCACAATGCACGTGTTTGGAAGTTGAACATACATTGTAATTTTTTGTCGAACATACATTGTTAATTAAAGTTTGGATGCAATTAATTTTGAAATTTATCGAACAAAAACTGAAAAAACAAGAGCCTAATCCAGTAGAAGTGGGCTTGCGATACACAGATGTCTGGAACTGATCTTTATCCTTAGTCACGAGACAGTCTAAAAAGGCCAATGCGTCATTCTTTTCTACCTCCACGGTAAATTTAATTGATTTATGCTTAAGATTGAGGTAGTTCAAAAATTGATCGACATGTGATGGATGGCTAAAAAGAACAATGGTATCGTGCATGTACTGATTGAATAACACAGGCTAAAGTCAGAAGGATATTCATTTAACCATTTAGTTTCATGAAAACACATAATGATGGAAGAAAACATATAGTTCTAACTTGCATGTATCAGCTCTTCCCCAGCTGTGCTGTACAATTTACCAAAGATACACAAGTCCGATTTCGCTTCAAAATTTCAATTCAGACCAATTGTAGCTGCTCACAATACTCCCAGTTACCAACTGAGTAAACTGCTTGTCCCAGTCCTTGCTCATTTAACTAAAAATGAGTACACAGTCGACAATGCCTTAAAATTCAGTGAAAATATTAGAAAAATTCCTATCGGTAAAAATTTTACTATGGCTTCATTCGATGTAGAATAACTTTATACCAATATCCCTTTGCAAAAAACTATTGATATTTGTCTGAAACGGGTATTTTCGAAGGGCAAGTCGAAATTCATGGGCCTAACTTGTAAAATGTTCAAAATATACTAGAATTATCTGTGATGCAATTTTTCTTTATTTTTTCGGGGAAATTGTACAAGCAAATAGACGGTCTGGCAATGGGACTTCCTTTAGCCCCATCACTCGCCAATATCTTTATGTGTTTTCATGAAACTAAATGGTCAAATGAATGTCCTTCTGACTTTAGCCTGTGTTATTCAATCGGTACATGGACGATACCTTTGTTCTTTTTAGCCATCCATCACATGTCGATCAATTTTTGAACTACCTGAATCTTAAGCATAAATCAATTAAATTTACCGTGGAGGTAGAAAAGAATGACGCATTGGCCTTTTTAGACTGTCTCGTGACTAAGGATAAAGATCAGTTCCAGACATCTGTGTATTGCAAGCCCACCATTACTGGATTAGGCTCTTGTTTCTTCAGTTTTTGTTCGATAAATTTCAAAATTAATTGTATCCAAACTTTAATTAACAGGGGTTACAATGTATGTTCAACTATCAAACATGTGCATTGTGAATTTGAATTCTTACGGTGTACATGTATTTTACAGCTAATGAGTTTCCGCTGGGTCTCATTAATTCAAAAATTAAAAAAATTTTGTCAAAGAAATACAAGTCACAAGCTGCCGAGGTTAACAGTGAAGACCGTTTGTACTGTTCATCTCCGTATTTTGGGGCACCGTCTGATAAGCTGTCTCGTGAATTGAAATTACTGTGTGCGAAATATTTCCATGATTTTACTTTACATGTCACTCAGGTTAATAATTTCAAAATTGGTTCTTTTTTCGGTACAAAGATACGCTTCCCAGTGATATGCAAGCCTCTCTTGTATACTCTTATAGTTGTGTGCAGTGCACATCTTCGTACATCGGTATGACGTCACGAAATTTCTATATCAGAGTGGCAGAGCATAGAGGTAGAAGCTTCCGTACTGGTAGCCAATTAGCACACCCATCGCATTCTGCAATGCGAAATCATGCTGAAAAATGCAATGTTCCTATATCTCCTGCCGACTTCAAAATTTTAGACTTAGCTTCAACCCCGTATGACCTCAGAATTTTAGAATCCTTGCATATCTTCAAACGAAACCCGGATTTGAACAATATGGACTGTTGGTGCCGTCCATGCTTCTTAAAAAATAGTTGAAAGAATTATCCCAGCGTCCTAATGCTAGATAGATTTTCTAGGCGCCAGATGCGTGACAATCGGCCAGCGTGTAGTTCACTATTGAATTGTTTTGTTTATTTTTAAGTACATTGGATTTGATTATACTGAGACATATGTTGATGACATATGCATATTCATTTATTTTTTGTTACCGTCTTATTTATTTTTATTCTTTATCTTTCAAGACACCTCGCAATTCCTCAATATTTTGAAACTTGCCAATGTCATTGCTATTATCATTGCTTGCTATTACTGTGCTACCGTTAAAAGGACTGTGATGTTTGTCCATGTTCCCTGAATAAATCATGAGAGCACCAAACGGGCTAGTATCAATTTATTGAATCTTGTGGTAAAGGGAAGTTTATTCCCCTATAACATCGTAGGCCAAAAGAGAGCCTACATGGACAGCTCGTACCCTTTGCAAAAACAAACAAACAAAACAAACATCGGCATCTTTGGGATGCTTTATTTCCAATCAAGCCTGATACAAATGATCTTAAGCATTGGTTTTTCAAATGTCTTATAACTAGCACTATATATAGGACACCATGACGGTTCCCCCGTAATGCCGGTACCCATTTACGACACCTGGGTCGAGTGGGGTATTGTGCTTGAGCTTTCCCTTATACCCAACGGGGAAAATCGCAGCGCCAGCGCCGGGATACGAACTCGCGACTCCAACATACAAGTCCGATCCCTTAACCGCTGTGCCACCGCGAGCACCATAGTGAAATAGTGAATAGATAGATTCCTTATCAGGACCTTCCTAATTTCCTTTCATACTTGTGTCACATGTTTATATATATATATATATATATATATTTTTTGTGTGTTTCTGTATTGAATTCTTTGTTTTTGGCTGTGTCATACTTCGTATTTTTACTTTCGTGATAAATTTTTAGTACCTTCAATTCATTTTACTTTGACCTCATATTTCAGAGTCATTCTTTCTTTTTTCGTTTGAACTGATGATGGAGCTGGACTCCGAAACGTTTTCGTAGTAAAGATGATTAATTTTAATGAAATTTTCTTCGTTTTTAAGTTTTTGATAAGGTTGCGATTAAAGCAAACCACTGACGTTTTCAGATACATTAAATCAAAATTAGTTAAGTACGTCACTTGTCACAACGATCTGTTACTAATATTCATTCTATGAAATATACATCCTAAAGTTAGTTATGTACGCGACCTGACCCAACGAGTCACCGCGGTCGTCATGATGTAGATAGACTTCTGATAACCTTAATGGGCTGCTTGCTAGCTTGTTAGCTTAGTTGATTGGTTGCCACTGTAAACACTTTGCTCTTAGTAATTACACAAAATGAAATCCAGCGCCCGGCTTATAGTAATTACATAGAATAAAATTTGAAACCCCCACACGTCAAACAGATGATACGATCTGTTAAAAATGCATATTTTTCAAAGCAAGTTACCCAATTATCAGTTATATGAGCAGCCTGACCCAAGGTACACTTGTGTTCTAGAACATTGCAAAATCTAAGGAAAAAAGGTCGCTATTACAAAAGTATACACTACTTGTGGTGCGTTAATTCAGTAAATATACTTTTAAGTACTTTGAGATAGCGGTGCGAATGCTCCGTGGCTGGAGCACCGTGTCAGAACGGGTGGCGGTGGTCCATGGTCACGAGGCAAAGTACTTCCATCACCGTCCGCTAGGGGATCATCATCAGCTCACCTGGGAATCCAACTCAATAGCATCTTATTCTAAGTTTAACGTTATTGCATTATAGAGCTTTGCAACGAATTTTATGGTAGTGTGATACAGTAAAGAGAAATCTATCACGTTATGTTCATCGTGTCATGAAGGTGAAAACTTTTGACCCGCACAACATCGCGTAGGGCCTAAATTATCACTAATTTGTTTGATCAGTTGAGATTGCGTAATTCTTCAGAACATAAGAATTAAAACGAAATATATCAATGAAAATTCATCGTGTGTTGAACTTACTCAATCGCATTAAATGATGTCCAAATGACATGCATTGGTACGACACGCCTCTTTTGGGCTTAAAAATCTCTGCCTGGTTTTCTTTGTCCCACCATGTTTCCAGCTGTTCACGAACTTCATGACCTGTTCATTCAATAAAATACAGCCAATGGACAAAAAAAACACAATTCCTTATGAGAAATGCTACAGTGTCATCTGCCAGCAGCACTGTTCTTTAAATCATTGTGAAAAGCTGTTTCGACAGGCTATATTTTTGTATCGATTTCTCTTTTCTACATAAACTTCACCGTAAGTAGGCTGAGCATGGAGATATGACTATGGGGTTTCTTGAAGATTATATCTTCGTTAAGCTAATTATTTCGGAAAATAACACAAATAATTAAAACCTAAATTAGTCGAACTGATAACCTACTTGAAAGGAATCGCTCGTCAATGAAAACAGAATTTTAAAAAAATTATATTTTACACCAATTAAGCCTGATAAATATATTCTCGTTCATTGGTTTTTCAAACTTCTTATAGCTAACACCAGGACGCAATGACAGTTTCCCCAATCAAGATGGTACCCATTTCCGACACCTGGATGGAGTCTGGAGTTGTGGCTGAGTTCTCGCCTTTTCCCAACGGGGAGAATACCCGGACGGCACTGCCGGGATTCGAATTGGCAGCCCTTCCCGTGAAAGGTGCGCTCTGAAATGGAAACTGCAGAAATAAATCAATTCTAAAGCAAGCATTTATTTCTTGGAAAGTTCGGTCAAATTTCTGAAGCACTTTTAAAAATACCGCGCCATATTTTTTCTCTAGTGCTGTATAAACAACCTTATAAGGGCAGTGACAACTTGTTAATCACTTTACGTCGTCGCAGCTGTCTAACTGGCAGCATAAGTTAATTGGAATCAACTTTAATGCAGAATTGTAGGTGTAAACTGTAAAAGAACTGAAGTAGCACGTAGCGTAGCAAAGCTGATTTAAAAGGACTTACGCTATCGGTATTTTCGTTGCGACGAGGTAAATTACTGTTCCAAAATCCGGCCCCTGATGTCCAGATAACACGTCACCTGAGCTCAAGAAATTTCAGACTCTGCTCTACAGAAATCTGTAGATGGCAGGTAGAGCGGACTACAAAATATGGGATTCGGACACGGTGTGCAGAAGGCTTCAAACAAGCGTGCTGCGTTCCTTCCATGAGGTTTAGAGAGATGTTATAATAGTGCGTGTTTAGTGAGTGAGAAATATAATGAAACAATCGTCGTTACAATTCCATTTAATGCACGACAATTGGCCTATAGGAAGGCTTGTTATTGTGTCGTTTAACTTGTGAACATCGGCTTTGAAACCGTAAGTGTGTACTGTTTAATGTTTTTACTGCGTTAACGTTAAGAATAAATGCTATATCCAATAGTCTGAATATTTAACGTAACTAATTCCTTGTTTTGAGGTACTTTTGAATTTATTTTGGTTTCATTAGTAGTTGAATTAATTTGTGAGTGTTGAAGGGGGCAGCAAATATCTTCAACAAAGGATACGACTACAGGTCTTGTTAATAATTTTTACCAGATCTAACCAGACGTTAACCTCCTGCCTCTCTAATTAATATGTCACTCATGCCCAAACTCTGCGTACTTTAGCTTTAACCCATTATACAACCCCGTTACATACCATAGTCCGTGAGTCTTGAGCAGGGATTCCAAACCTTGGGTGCTCCTATTCCCTTAGGGTGCGAGATATTCCAGGGTGCGAGAAAAGTTTTGGTAAATAATAGAATATTGTTTATACCCTGGCATTTTTATTTCAAGAGGTGCGAGGTTCGAATGAAATTTCTTTAGAGGTGCGGGGCGATAAATAGGTTGGGAACCCCTGGTCTTGGGCATCTGTTGTTCGATCCAGGGCTCTAGCAGTACCTAATTCTTTGTCATGTCTCCATGTTTTTCCTTTGTCTTTTTTAATGTGTTATTCAGGTATGGTCACATATGTTGCTACCTACGTTTCATTTACTTAACATAATTGTGTTTCGCAAATGACGATTTAATTTTATGTATCGAAATGCAGTCGTTGCCTAGGCGTTGATTCTTAATAGCCTTGTGTAATAATCTCGTTTTATACTTTTGTTCACACGTGGAAGCTCATTTCACTTTGAAATATTATGGAACATGTCCATAGAAACCAGCCAAGTGGCCCATTTTCGGGCTGTCCGCAAGTCCTTTGCCGACAGACGCCAATCAAGTCCGGGCACCAACGAAACTGTTTTACTATCGTCAATTTTAAAGCACCAGCACCAATGTATTAATGTTACCAGTTTATTCATGTTAACACACAAACGCTTCTCGCAATTGTTACGCAAAGTATGGTCCTATGATTTCACCTTTTTTGCATTATTAAAATTGAACGACGCAGAAGTGTGCTTGGAATTGGTCGGAACACGTGTTTTAAGTATGTCTCGCAGCTAGTCAAATGGAGACGAGATATTTCACTTTCGTTGTTGTAGCTTTCGATACCGGTAGTACGAAACTAACTTCTCGAGCCATTGCTATAGCCGTTTATTTAACTATTGATAAAGCCTTTTTTTTGCTAATTCCGTTTCATTTCCCTAACATTTTGTTTCATTTCTCTCTTGCGCTCTACTTCAGCTCCATGTGATCTAACTGATGCACCTTGTATTTTATATGAAGTGTTGAATTTTCTATGGTTTGACTGGTCTTAGTAATCCGGTTATATGATAGGTTTGTTTCATTTTAAATAAGTTTGTGTGGTATTAATCAGATCTGATATAGTTTCAAGTAGATTTGACTACTTTTCATATGACAAACTAGTTCTCACAAATCAGATCAGTTTAGTTTGGGCTAATTCCGGTCATAAACGTTATAATAACTGTAATTTACAGTATTTGTAAACAATGAGAAAGGGTTTCAAGTTTAGATTGCTTCATTATCAAATTTATAACCATGGCCAAATAGTTCATGAATGTGTGTGTAATTATTCTTGATACTTTTCTCTAGTAGTCAGTCGATTCGCATTCTTAATTGATAGTGGCGGTCTTTTATAGCTCTAAGTACCAAAATTACGAACTTCGTATTTTCAAAAGATTGGTAACGTTTACAATATATTTATACACCATTTGGCAACGAAGCTTGATGGCTATGGCAAGTGCTTCCTTCCATTCTGTTAGGGAATGCTACAAACTTCAGGTCAGCAAATATCAGCTGTAGAAAATTCATTCTGTTGCCGAGTAATTTCGTATTCCCTTTAGCCTACAGTCAGGCCATGAAACTGCGTAACGTAGATGTTTGGTGACTAATAATAATGAAGACATCTACGGATGCTTCACTGGCAGCATGCTCTGAATAGGTTGTATCAATGAACTTTTAAAAGCAGCGCCACGTTTTCCAATTCTGAATGTGATGGACAAGTGATACATGCGCTACATCAATGTACCAGAGAAATGTTCTGCTCGGCTGTGTCAGTTGGTGCGAGGCAGAGTCGAGTAGACGCGCTTTTTTTATCGCAGGCCTTTCTATTGTAGATTCTACTATATCTTCTGACGCCCAATGAAGCTTCTGGCATCTACGCGGCCGGTGTTGCCGTCCTCATGGTAGATTGGTAGATTCTCTCTTTGCCGCGCTTTTTTTGTTGTTGTAGAAGTGTCTGTGACCAATGATAGCTTGCGTCTCTGTTTGAGAAAACTTCTACTCGGGGGAAACGTAAATGCGTTTTCTGATCATAAGTTCTGGGTTCAAATAGTTTATATCAATAATATGGCCAAGGTTTTCTATTAGAAGTAAAATGAATTTTTAGGTAGGCCTAGAAGACACTACGCTTCAGTCTAATGGCGTGAAAGATACTTAGTTCGTTGAAATGACCAAAAGCCAGAACGCCGTTCTCAGAAACGATAAAGCTTTTTCACTCTAATAATCACCCTATTACGTTGTCGAGTCGGTAACATTATGGAGTGGCGCTGTGCACACTCGTATTGCGAGGAAACGACATAGAAACACTGAGTGTACAATAGTAGTGAAGGTGTCATACTTAACCGACAGGCTTGACTGGTCAATCCTATTTCCATCGCGAAGCGCTTAAATTAGGCACTTGCGAAGGGTAGTCAAGTCTATTTAAATTAAGTGTCCATGATCGTTTCAGAACTACACTAAAAACATCTTGCGCATTATCCTAGCAAATGCGCCCTTTGCCTGAAAAACCTTCTGCACGCTGAGTATATAATAGTCAATGGTATAAGTCATGGTACTTTTGTAACCTAACCTGCCTCTGTTTTTTCAACTCTTGTACTGGGTCATGGCTGGAGCTTGTGAGCGGTTGGTGTGTGTGGTGGCTGCGAGTTCTGGTGTGGGCCCCAAAATGTGCCCAAGAATCGATTCTCACAACGGACTCAGCTCAGTCTGACCAAAAGAGGCCAAAAAGGAACATAACGCCCCTTTTTTAGTCGTTTTTTTTTTGAGCCGCCGGTTCTTTTGTCTCCCAGAGATAGACCTTACATTTTGATTTTTAGTTTTTTGTTTTTCAAAGAAAGAGTAGGTAGCTCCCATATAACTATTTTCAGCCGTCGCTTTGTCGTCCATAATTTTTCCCGTAATTTTGCAAGCTTCTTGTATTATCTTTGTACTTGGATCATCAAAATTCATTAAACGTAATACTGAAAGTGCTTCACGATTCTTTCGGAGTTAAGTGACGTAACAATGCCTTATACATATCCAGATCTGCCTTCAAACATCACCAACGTCACACAATCAGTCGTAACATGCCGGCAGGTTTTAATAAACCCTGTGAAAGTAAAATCGTGATTCCGTTTAATTTCCATGGGGACTTTTGTGACACTGTGTTATTGAAAAATAGCATATGTGGTTTAGAAAGATGTGAATGAATTGGGAGGTTAATTTGTGGTGCACTTTCTGATCAAATACAGGTTAAATACGGGAATTGAAGTCGGGATTTATAGCTGCTAGTCCAAGCAGATTCCAAAGTGATCGTGTTCGATTTTAAGCGTAGTTTTATTCGTTGAACTGCGCAAAGCTTTTATTGTAACTGACGATTCATGACGACTTTGAGTCTAACAAGTTAAGTATGGAAAGGAATATTGTGTTACGAAGCCTTGCCTCCAGTGACTTATACGCTCTAGTGATGAAGTGAGGATCCTTTTGTTATGATAAGAAACGCATTGGTACAAAATTCCCGTTGTTTGGATTTTTTATTTAATGGCGCGGGCCTGTATAGCAGTAGACTGGATTGGCAATTCTATTTCTATTGCTTGACTGCAATTCTATATTTTGTCGTATCACGATATCGGGAGGCTTAGGATTGGCAATAGGTTCAAGTTCGTTTATCGTATGCAATGAGGACTAGCGCTGCTAGGGGGATACTGCTAGAATACCACAGCTATTGATAGGCTTTCTGCACTTTCGTACACACTTGGTTTATTTCAGTGTTCATGCCTTGTCTGTTATCTCTTTTTCATTTTTTCCTTTTGATTCCTAACTTGCTGTTTCAATGCACAGGATGTCATGTGGGAAACATATCACGTGGAGTGATTCCCCGTTTTCCCAATTTCATATCAAATGGTCGTTTGTCTTTACTTGTCTTCAATTTTCTCGTGGACTCAACAGGAAATGTAATCCTGAATAATACCTAAAATTATCCAAAGCCGGGTCTGCTCAAGAGATCTGATGGTGTGGAAATTGACTTATTAGAATTCACTTAATTTCGTCCCTTCGATTCGCCGCAAATGCAGTAAACTCTCTGACCATTCACGCACGTGCCGTCACGATTCATATGAGCTGAACTATAGGGCTTAGGAGCCGCGCATGGCAAGGTGGTGTGGAGTTGGTACCAGAGTGATAATCCTCATTCTTTTTCTTGTCACCTGGAGGGATAGAAAAAGGACATTCGTGTTAAAGATGAAGCCTTTAGAAAAATATTTTGATTGTTTTTTGACCCTTCGAGAATGTAAGTAGATGAAATTGTTAGTTTAGAGTTAACTCGATAAAGAAAATCTAGTGATAGATTTTATGAAATGTAAGCAACAGTAAGTCGCTAAAAAATTTATGGTCAGTGAAATTAATAAGCGGAGCGTGATGAATAGGCCAATAAATACTAGTAACTTATGCCATGAATATGTGGAAGTTAGGGTGGATGTT
The DNA here is from genome assembly GCA_030386875.1 of Morinoia aosen. NCBI lineage: Eukaryota > Metazoa > Arthropoda > Malacostraca > Amphipoda > Talitridae > Morinoia > Morinoia aosen. The sequence goes on from CM059564.1 coordinate 51,645,790, forward strand.
AGTCGTAAAGGCGCCGTTACGCAAAAGGCACCACCATTGCAAAGAAAATTAATGAGTTTCACGTAAATGAATTGAAGAGAGAAAGAAGACTATCGAGTAAAATTAGGAGCTCCATTGACCAAGGGTTGGCTCCAATGATGATGGAGGCGTGTGAGAAAAGGCAACCGTTACTTCGGCGGTCTTACAAAATGGGTGTAGTATTACTCGGACTTAATCTGCTAATTTCTTTAACGCAGATCACGGCAGGTTATTGGGTGTTATAAAGCTAAACTCGAAAACTGAGAGCTTATGTTGGGCTCACCTCTCAGGGGGATACAACTATTGGAACCATGGAAATTAGCGCTCAGGGTTTCCATGCGATGCAACTTTAATTACCCTAGGTGAGGGGTGTTGATTACCCCAGATTACCCTAAAACAGCTAATCCTGACCTATGATCTATAAATTAACTATAAGGTAAATGGTCTGGTTTCCAGAGCTCCGTCACTATGAATTAGCACTGTCATAAATACAGCATGAGCTTCAGGAGGGACGGCCAGTTGAACGACGTTAGAATACTGGTCTGATATCCCAGACGAAATCACGTACAAGATGTTTGCCAAATACCTGTCGAATAGTGTTTGATGCCCGCTGTTTTCCAAGGCGCACCTTTTTCAGTGATTCCTGATCTGGGAACATTGTTTTCGTCAAACTTAAAGAGGCTAACACAATGAGATAGGTAAATGGTGCTTAGCTAAAAAGGCGCAAACCTGAAGTTCCACTTTACGAGCACGTTTTTCGAGAGGATCATTGGATAGCACGTAGCTGGCAAATAATGGGGTTTTCTTTGCCACCATGGATCGTTGTTTGTGTCTCTGAGAGCATGTGACGCCTGATTTCCGTTTCCCACAAGTAATATCGGTTCGACAAACCTTACACTATACAAAATCCTTTTGCTCTGTTGATTTTGAGGACTTGGCTAACCATTCCTCAAACTCAGGTTCCAATGTCCACGAACCTTTAAATCTCTGCTGGTAGTTTTTAGCTTTTACGTGGAGCTTTCCTTTTTTCGAGGTGGTGTCATTGGCTCTTCCTAACTCGGTGCGCGATCATATGCCATGCTGCAAGAAATGCAATATGTGTACCTATTCCTAGTATCATTATCTATTTTTCATTTAATTTTTCATTCATTCACGCGCTTCAGCCATTCTTTCAACATGCTCAATCTAACATAACACTTTGATTCACTCGCACTGATGACTTTCTGGGTTTCCTCATACATGACCTTTGTCATATCTTTTCATTACGGATTTTATCCAATCTTGTTACATCACATATGCTTCTCAGAGACTTCGTTGCCATCACATTCACTCATCAACTCATAAAGTTGATGGTAAAGTAATCAAATTTATTCATTTCTTAGAGGGCGGGTGAGGAAATTCAGAGGTTTTTGGTAAAAACTACCTTGCCTTTTTTAATATGTATAAACTTTCATTAACACTCAATTGATAGAAGCCCTAGTGCTTCAACTTTGGTTGTCGGAATTCTAGGCATGATCGCAGCTATATCAAATTCTACGTCCGTGTTACAGCGCCTAAGAAAGACAGTGAGAGTATTAACATATATTGCAAATTTTAAGTCAATAACTGTACTCATGTTTATATGAGGTTTTACAACCAATTTTATAGCTTCTTTCTCTTGCCTTTAGCACCTTTTGTAACTCGAAGTGTCAAATAACCATGACTACTTTTTTTGTATGCATCGCTACAATAACATGCTTCGTTGGCGTGGTATGTGGCTAAGAAATAGGACGCCTTCCATCTAATTAACTGGCAAAATACCGGCGCTGTGAGGTAACTGCAGATAATTCAATGACTATCACAAGAATGAACCTATTAACTATTTTTACGATGAAACATATTAGCTGTAATTTTTAAAAATACGACAAAAATACCTGTCAATATTCTGTTGAAGCTTAAAAGCACGCGCGCAGTCAGAGCAGGAGAGTGACTTTCGTCGACTGGCTGTTGCTGACACCGATCGAGTTTTTTATTAGCGCAATGCAACTCAGAATCATTCGTCAAAACGAAGTGGACAAGAGATATTATGGTTTCGTATCTTGACACCGTCTTTCGCGAGCGATTGCTGTTGACATTCAAATGTGCGACATTTACGAAAGCAACAGTGCAGTTTTGTGAACGCTAAATTCTGACTCGTTTCATTGCATTTCGTTCATGTGGTGACCTGTATGGTGCTTGCATTTTGGCTTTCAATTTTCTATTTTTCATAGATGAGGCGGGCATTTCCTTCACAGAGCTCTGATTACCCTAGATTTGCCCAAATTTTTCATTACCCTAAACATTACCCTAAGGTATCCCTGATTACCCTAAACTGGGGTAATTACCCTGCTCGTGGAAACACTGTTAGCGCTCCCTGAGAGATTATGTGAGTTCCCGAGCTAAAAATTAGGTAAGCCTTCTTTTTGTTGAAAAATAATAGGTTTTTGTGTTGTTAAGGACCATCTTTTTTCGGTTCATTGCTGTCCTGTTTTTCAGCACTTACTATTTTCTTCAACTTTTTCTTGTTTCATGAACTTCTTTCTCATCTTACTGTTTTTATGCACCTTGTGCGTAAATTCCGCGTTCTATTAACTCCATACTAAATGGTGCCTTCATCCTTCCTCTTTTTGAACATCTTTGAAGTGGTGAATGGAGGCTGAAACTTTCTTATCAATCATTTTAATCTATGTTGGGCTCATGTTACAGAAAACTATATCGTGTTATGTCGCACACGCCATCCAACGGTCCTGCACGAATTAATTTCGTGTGCTTCTATGAAAAGACCTCAGAATATGAATGAACCATTGTCACGAATGCAAATATTCACGGTTTTATTCCTGATTGTGTTATTTGAATCTGTAACACTTTATGGCCGTGGTTACCTTTAATTTTTGCAAGAAAATCACATTAGTACAACGCATTCACTTTAGAGTAAAAAAATGTATAATTATCCTGTATAATAGTATACAATTATGCAGTTGGGCACTAAAATTTTCACTTGCATTAATATTACTTCAAGGCTTTGGAGTTTCATATACTTCTTGGATTGAAAGATTCCAATCGAATTTGAGGCCACCGAACGGCAGGGCTTTTGATAGTAGCTGAGAGCTACCAACCGCCTCTGTGTTTGAATCGACCTCTCCCTCTCTCCTCCCTACCCCGCCCTGTATCGCTCTGTCTGCTAGCTCTGCTGTAGATCCAGGAACACTCCTGCGGGACGCGCTGGTTATTTTCATTTTGAATTTCGCCCTCGAACCTTTCTGAATAATATTCTCTAGTGTTCTACCTTTCGTTGTCTGAAAATGTTGTTAACCTGAACAATTTCGGGATTATGTATTTTTGTTGTAATTTTTTGTGAGTTAGACCATCTATTATATTGATTTTTCAATTTGAATATTCATAGGAAATACGTTATAAGTTAAAAAGCTAAATCAATACACATAAGGTACTAATCAGAATTCATTGAGTTAATGAAGTAAAACTAAAACATAGAACAACCGATGATCCAATGAAGTACGATTGATTTCGACGCATTAATTTTACGTGTTTCACACGGAAACGCTATTGGGAAATGGTTAATTCTTTTATGAGGAAATGAACTGGCTTTGCTGGGTCGCATTTAATTTTCTTTCCAACTTCGGAAGATTCAAATTCACTAAAATAAATAGGTGATATTACTTTTAACTTTCATTAACGTAATTATGGAAGATCGTGCGCTTCATAATTAGTTATGCTCCATCCCTATTTGCTATTATCTTCTTCGAAACGCTGGAATGTCAGATGCAGGACTGTTTCGTCAATAACCGTTTGGATGCTGTGAATTTAGAATAGTTCTTGGGTTGGAATTAAGCTACAAAAGATGTCAGGGTTGGAGGTTACGGAAATTACTGAGTTATTGTACTTAGGCTATAGAACAAAAAGTTTAGCAGTGTTCATTTTTCAAATTGATATATTCTCAGATTCAGGACGGGATGGCTTATTGATTTCTGGATTTTACCTGAGATAGGTTATAGGTTATCAGATCTCTCTGATTTCTTATTTATTGTAATATATTACATGATTATGTCGTCACTAACACTGATGATATTTGAGCTGAGAGCTCAGTATCAAACATTGACAGTTCGTACTTAACGAGTTAATGATTAAATAGCCTCATGCATTTGAACAGGTGATAGATAATTCAGATCACTTGGTTTAAACGACAAACTTTATCACTTATGTTCTGCCGAAATACCGATAGCATCAATTTAAGTTTCTTTGGAAATCTATTTGTTTACCGTCAACAATATTTGTGCCCTTAAATGTAAGCCACCTCTTGTGTGGTATACCCGGTGAATACAGGAGTAGAAGTTGTATATTCCGCCTAAAACGAGTTAGCTTGTTCATACCAGCATCCTTCATTTTCCCGTCACGCTTCAACCGAGCTCGTGTGCTACAGGTGACGAAATCTGACCCTGTAGAGTGTATATACAATCAGTTCACTAGGTTTTATGAATATCTAAGGTTAGAGACAGGCAAAATGAGAGTGCTCAGTTCATGAGGTGTGATGAATTCACATTAACTTCACCGTGTATGTTCGAGGAACTGTTAAATTGAGATATTGTAAAGATGCTCAATAGGGTATAATAAAGTTTTATTTAATAGGAGTTAGCATGTGAAAATTATTAAAGGCTACAAATTTCCTAGCGTATTTTACGTAAGTTCGTTGGCAACATAGTTTCAATATTAAATGAAACATTTGTAACTTCAGAACGGATCACGTGTCAACTGTTATCTCTCCTATGATTTCTTCAGATTTTTTTCGCATTGTTCACTACGCTTCAAGCGCAAGTGACGTATTAAGGTGTCAGGCGCTATTAGCTGTCATATCACAACCTGAGATAGTTATGATGGAAATTGCGCGATCTATTTTCTTATCGTAATTATCGGAAGTTTCCATTAAGGTACGCTAATCACAAGAGCTAGGCTGCTTGTAAGGTATTGTAGATACACACCGCACTTTATCTTGTGCATGAAGCGCACTATTTACTTGTAAGATTCAGTGACGGAAAAGTTTAATTTTCGTGTGCTCGAACTGCTTGTATCTGGTTCTCTCATTAGCACAAGTAAGACCGGACGTTGTGTCAGAGTTGCGAGTAACGCCCTTTTCTGACCTAAATTTTTAAATTTTGTATTTCAAATAAAACATATCCAAATAGACCTCTCACGCAATTTTGTTATGATCAAACAGTATCTGAAACCTTGTAAAACTTGCGATATACGCCTAACATTGCCAATGAGAGCAGCCTTAGATGATATCTTTGGTTTATACGCACGTATCGGAAAGAAGTTCTTCTCGAGTTATCTGGATTGCTACGTCCGCCGGAGCACACAGATAGAGCCTGTCTCCGACTACTTACGATAACATATGATCTTTGTAGCCATCATTCTACACACCGTATCGTCAACAGCACTACCTGTCGGATTTGAACCAAAATGTAGTTTTCACCTAAGAAGGTCGAAATTTCTCTCGTCCTTTTCTGATGAATGGTCTGCTGAAAATATATCATTATTAACTCCCAGACGAGAAACGTGATGTCCCGAGCTTGAGGGTAGGATAGGAGGTAGTTTTTTTTAAATAGAAAAGTTTTTGTAAGGGACCCTATCTTTTAGGTCAACTGCTGTCCTATTTTTCAGCACCTAGTTATTACTTTTAACTTCCATCTTGTTTCGTAAACTGGCTTCCTAACTTACTGTTTTTATGCTATGCGCAGGGGATTTTGTGTGAGAACACATCTTGTGCATAAATTCTCCGGTACTTTAACTCCATGCTAACCTGTGCCTTCATTTCCCTTTGGAATACCTTAACTATGATTTGGGAGACTTCAACTTGTAATCATATCAGTGTACAAATTAGAGGAAAACAATTTTTTTCGTTACAGAATCACTAAGTAAACTTTACCTGAAGAAGGCGTGAAAAGTTCCATCGTAATTTATGCACGGCTTATAAGTTTTAATTACGGTCATTATCACCTTTTGACAGATGAATTGAAAAAGCACGTGTTATTTCTGGCTTTTCTTTTTCAGGAATTCGTGCGGAGACCCTCGTCCACCCCTCCACCCTGCTGCTTCTGGTCATCGTCGTTCCGATCGAGTGAATTTTTACTAACCGTGTACCTGCGTGGGTCTCTATAGAGTGAGAAGGCGTCTACCTAAATCCTTCCTATTGAAATAAATACGTTAAAAACAGGCAAAGAAAATCGGGGCTTCCCAAGAAGAAACTCTATCTAAGGAATTTAATTTCTTACCTTCAAATTACACGTTTTTACTTGTATTTGAAGTACAAATGCATGTTTCGCCGCTGTAAATGCTTATCTGAATTTGAGAAGTTGAAGATATTTCTTGTGCTTGTACGTTACTCTCAATTATTCGCGTAGATTGCCTAAAAAAGTACGCTTTTTACAATTATAAAAGCTGCGAATCGTCTGAAGCAAGCGCTAACGAGCTACAATGCGGGAAGAACAAATGATGAGTCCCGGCAGCGAAGCACAGATGCTAAGGGCAAGCCTCGAACATGAGCGTTTCGGCTATCCTCTCCAGTGTGACATGAACGAAAACTGCGTAGAGTTTTCAACTTCCCCGAAAGGAACCCGTAACCCGCACAAAATTAGCTTCAGAAATGGAATTCATTTTCCCATACATTTTAGTCTGAAAAAAGCTAAAAACTTCTTGCACATACATCAAGAAGAAGTTGAGGACTTTTCAGTGACAACTCAAAATTTGTGTGAAGCGTTTCGAGACCAACTTTGTGACCGAAGTTCATCAGAAGACGAAGAACATTCGCATACTACAGGAAAGCTTACGGAAATTAGATCTGAAGGAACAGTTTTGAAGGGAAATGGTCATTCCAAAAATGGAGGGAAAAAACGAAGCTCGAAACTGAAATCTAGTTTGGTAAACTCCCATGGTGACACTATTAATCACATGGGGCCGGCAGAGGCCAAGGTGCATCCACCTTCGCATGGTTTATCACCAAAAATGGCCTCTTGTGAGAACATCACAAAGCCTAGTGCAGAACTGGCGAAGGCCTGGCACGCGTTCCACCAAAACAAAGGCCATCGATTTCCTCAGGATTGGGTCCGCCCTGTTTGTCCTCGCGAATACACGCACTGCCACCATGATGAAGAGGTTGTGACTCACACCTACTGCGACTGCTGTCAAAAGCCTCATTGCGAACGGAAGCATTTCCTGGATAATTTAGTGCATCCTTTCCACTCGTTAGCGAATATTTTTGGAACGCACAAGGAAGAATTCGAACATGACGAAAAATCAGACGAAATTGACACTTACAGTACTACCTTCTCATCCATATTTGGGCAGGCTGAAGAAATTTTCCCATTGATATCAGAGTGTTCTCTGATGACCGATATTTTTGGTGAACTAGACGGCAGCTCTGAACTTGCTGAGCTTCTGACTGGTTTCCAGTTTTGCCATCAGATCCGTTTCGGAGCAAGGGAAGACTGCAGAAAATCTTACCTAGCTTGTTCAGAAGAGCTCTCCTGGGATCTGATTAGTTCAAGTGTCTTGGAAGAATCCAAATCTCTGTTATCTGTGGATGGAAAAACAAATGAAGAAATCCTGAGGCTTATGAGTAGCTCTTCTGCAGTAAAGGAAGTCCCGCGACTGGTTATCTCACTTGCTAGCCTCAGACGTGAAGAATCGCTCAAGCGCCGGTGGAAGTTCGGCTATTGTTCTGAACCGTCTCAAGCGGAACCTGCCTGCGCTGAGCCCTCAGCCAAATGCATCGAGTCATCTTCGAAAGGTCACGAGAGGACATCGTCGTCAAATTTCCGCACCCAAATCTAAGAATCGATTTGTTTCTTCTTGAAATAGAAAAGTAATGAAAGAGTTAATCAGGCTATCGGAGGTTCTTTTCCATGATTTAACTTCATGAACAGGAACAGACTGAAACAAAACCTCTACCGTCTCTGACAATTTTAATATTGTGTTCATTCATCAACTGTGAAAACTACCTGCACTGGGCCTCTCGTCACTGCCCTTTTATAATTACAGCAGTGTAGACCCATTGTACACCGTATGTTCCAATCGTAGTCATCGTATGTTTTTGTATTCTGTGGTCGGTAAATTTAAAATGCAATAATTTTGATAGGCAGGTCAAGTTGTAAAACGTCCGAGGGGAATACATAACTTAGTAATTTCTCTTAAGAAACGAGTGTCGGGAATATTTTTCTCTTATAATAACAGAAAATAATGGGGATGTAAGGTCAACAGCGCAAGTTAAGGATGCGCAGTAGTGCTGCGTTAACCAGGCTTTCTTCTTGCTAGCTGTCCGGATTAAATGATGGACTCAAGGGCTATCATGAAGGGCTACCTCCATGAAGTACGCTCATATCTAGGCGATATTTCGCTCCCGGACTCACGAGTCGAGCAAGCGACTGGCTATCGTCTGTTATAGGGATGTTGTTTTAGCCCATCCTTCCAACGTGTTATTTCTTCATGACCGCAATCAACACATCAATATCTCCTACGAGTGCCGTCATTTGGTTTTGCTGCTTCACTTCGTCCTCATATCCTTTCGGGATGCTTCTCGATGCTTCCTTGCTCGCGGCTACCAGCCACGACATTGAAAATTTGAACGTTTTATTTTACGGCCTTTGGTTGAAATTTGTCACTTTGATTGGGTAGGCGGAGAAATAAAAGAAAAGGTGGTATGTGTCGGTGTTTGGCTCTGAGCTGATGCATGCACGCCATTTCATGGGATCGGCTATGGGGGATATAAATAAGCGATTCATTTTCACGAGAAAATTATCTAAACGAAAACTTGAGCTTTCAGTTGTTGGTGAACTTTTGAGGTTAGAGTTCCCAAGAGTAAATATTGGGCGTGAAATTTTTTCATACAGACTATACCTTTCGTTATTCTTGCAACTGGTAGAATTTTTGTGTATTAATTTCTGGCAATCGAAATGGAGCAAAAGAGGATTGCTTTACCATGATTCTCTTAATGACTCAAATTTCATAATTTTTTAAGACCGACGCGTTCTATTGGATTGAATATACTCTGAGTGAGTAATTTCAACAAGAAATTTCACCCCATTTATTTTCACTGATGCAATGGCTAAAGCCGTACAATTTTTTTACCGTTTTGATGTTCATTTTAATTTTAAAGTCTTAAGATAGTAAGCTAATGGCAACACTCTAATGCTAAGTGGATTTCAACGAAGTTCAGTTATTAATTTTTTAATTGTAAGTGTCTGAATGGAATTGAGATAAAAGTGTGAGTGGCGTTCATTACAAATCTCATGAGTTTCATTAATTGCTATTTGTGCGATGTGTGGGCTGGCAACCCAGCTGATGCGGCAGCAGCATGCCCTACCATCGATGCATGGTACGTCTGTCCCACACACTCGAGCATCGAGTTAGACTTCATTCTGTGTTAAACCTCCACTAATGCGGATAAAAACAAGCCCACCTTTCTCACCTGAAATGATGCTTCACTCAATTCCCCTCAAATTCACTCCCCTCAGTTTTCACACATACTATTGTATCTGTGATAATTAGTACTGCCAAAGGAAAACGTGAGGTCCCGAGCTGGAGTTAGGTAGGCCTTCTTTGTGCTGAAATAAAAAAATCGTTTTGAGCACCATCATATTTCAGTTTCCCGCTGTCCTGTTTTTAGTCACCTACTACTTTTTTCTCCAACTTTTACCTTGTTTCATAAACTTCTTTCTCAGCTCGCTGTCCCCTCAGGGGGATACAACTATTTTATCTATGGGAATTAGCGCTCCCAGGGGAAAAATGTGAGGGCCCGAGCTGAGAGTTAGGTAGGCCTTCTTTTTGTTGAAATAAAATGTTTTTTGTTATGTTAAGGACCACCTTTTTTCGGTTCACTACTGTCCTGTTTTTTAGCACCTCTGACTTTCTTCTTCAACTTTTATCTTATTTCATGAACTTCTTTCCCATCTTACTGTTTCTATGCCCTTTCTGCATAGATTCCTCATTTTCTTATCTCCATACTAAATGGTGCCTTCCTCCTTCCTCTCTTCGATACGCTCTATTTTTGCAGCGGTTAGGGAGGCTTAAACTAACTTATAATCTTAATCATAATCTCAGCTCGCTGTTTTCATGTACCTTGTGCATAAATCTCGCTTTCCTTTAAGTCCATAGAAAACGGTGCATTCCTCCTTCCTCTACTCGGAACGCCTTTGTTGCGGTTCGGGAAACTTTAATTAACATCTAATCTACGTAATTTACTAAGTAGTGCCTTCCTCCTTCTTCTTTTCATAACGCTTCTGTTGTAGCTATAAGGAGGCTTGAGTTTGCTCGTCTCAATTTACGAAAATCGGGGCTCATTTTCATCCGCATAAAGTGAGGCTTGCATCAGATGTTGTCTCACTCATTTTTTGTTCCTAATTTTCTCGAATTCAAAATTTTTAAGCCTGCAGATGACGCTTTTGTCAGTCCGTACTGAGATTTTGGTACTCTAGCTATTTAGTTTTTGTATCGTCGGACCGTTCTTTTGGAACCAACTGCCTAGTCATTTCGTTGTTTTAGGAGTAAAAACAAACAAAACTTGAGCTTTGTTTATAACATTTAGTTTACCACGATTATGTGAGAATTAAATATCGCGTCTAGTAATTTGTATATTTATTGACATCCTTGAAAGTTGAAATCGCATGAAAGAAGCTGCTGTGCACTAACCATGGCACGTCTTGACGGTCATACATCAATAATTATTGCTCGTTCTAATCTCCCTTGACGATTGCAATCGAATGAGCGCTTGCCTCATTTGCTCCATGCAAATCGTTCTACGATATTTAATAACCTAAACATTTAACCTCGACCTCTCCTGAAGACTTTTACGTATCCATCTAATATGTGTTTCAAATGGGATTATTTTTTGCGATTCTCAGCAGTATCTATGGTTGGCGGTTTTAAAATGTTCATTTAGTTTTAAAATGCTAACTTTACGCGTAGTCGATTTGGCTATTCTAAGGATTTTAACAGCGTATCTATTAACGAAAAAGAATTGTATCAACGTTTGAATATAAATTCCTAGAAACTTATTTTACGCATTTCTCCTGCGCGTGACCTTTGTTGCAGTCAATTTCTAAATAACAAATTCTAAAGAACAAATTTCCATTTTAGACATACATTCCTTTGGTGATCCGCAACCGTTGAAAATAAATTAACTCGGTAGCATCTGTAAAAAATTCTGATAAACGAATGGCTTCGTGAGCACCTTTCGCAGAGAGCGAATCGACAACGCATCAAGTGAAAGATGGTGTTTTGACAGTTACCAAATCAAGTACAGTAGATATTTCTCAAACCTGTTGTGAGTGAGCACTAAGGCTTTGTTTTCGAACTAACGTGATCCACACTTGCCTTTAATTTTAGAGAATTTGTACTTAAAACCACAGCATCCCTTTAAGTACTGAGAATCTTTACTTAAAATCACAGTAGAATGCCTTAAAATTTTTTAGCAAAGAAGCCTGGAACGAAACTTCTAATCGCCTACTCTCTCAAACAGTGAAAAAAGACGAAATTACAAACGGTCCACTGACAGTAAAGCCTAAAATAAGCTGGTGTTAGACGAACTCTTATTTAAGAAGTGGTAAACATGCGCTGAGCATCGTCATGAACACGGCTTTTTAAATGGTGAATACGTTGGTAAAGGCAGAGAAAAGTTCCCCTTACTTTCATGTATGCTTGAGCCTTTATCTAACCAGTACATTAAGATATCACCATGTTAAAACCGGCATTGTATGCTTGGAAGTAGACTGTGAAGCTTGGCTATGGTGATAGCTGTAAATTGAGGTTAATGTTTATCTTCTATATCCTTATTTAAAGATAAAACCCTGGTTGAAAAAAGTAACACGTTCAGTGGATTAAGTAGACCTAGGAAATGAATCGGTAAATTGGCGAGCGCATCTAACGATGTGGACAGAGTTGAAGGATTAGGAATAGTGTGCATTCATATCTTAATTCCTAATTTCAGGATAAAAATAGAGTGAATATTTAGCAAAAAAATTTATAAATTCATTTTCAAATCGGCTTTTCTCAGGTACTGATGCAGTATCTTGATACTAAGTTAAAATAACTGTACATATGTATACATTTCCTTCAGTGCAAGTCATGAATGTGTGGTAGGTGCCTTATGAGCTCTCGGCAGTGTTTATCACAATCAAAGGCATTGTCCTGTTCAGGGGTACATCTTAGGGGGATATAATCATTGTATCTGTAAGACCTTGGGAATCAAAATTCCCAGGGGGAATATGTGAGGTCCTGAGCTAACATTTAGGTAGACCTTCCTTTTGTTGAAATAGAAAACGCTTTTGTTTTGTTACGAACAATCATTTTTCGGTTCACTGCTGTTCTATTTTTCAGCATCTACTACTTTTTTCTTTTTCTTTGACTTTTAATTACCTAGTTTCACGATGTTCTTTCTCAACTTATTGTTTCTATTCACTTTGTGCAAGATTCCCCGTTCCCTTAATTCCATACTAAATGGTACCTTCCTCCGTCCTCTCTTTGGAACGCCTTTGTCGCGGTTAGGATGCTTAAACTAACATCTAATATAATCTAATATGTACAGAGGTAATCTATCTGTGTTAACTGCGTGATGCGCTAAAGATATTATCCTTGTGGAGAAGTTAAAGATCACGACCAAAGGCATCACGACCAAAGATCTCTAGCATGGGAGGTGTCGCTTCTAACGATGGCTTCATTTGAAGTTATTGGTGAGGGTAGACAAGTCCAACGTAGACAGAGGCTCCCGGCCGCGGCTGTACACTGGTAGACAGTCTCTGTGCATCCTGAGATAGATAGAAAGTGTGATGAGCTTTACACTTCATTAACATGCGCTTCACCATTTACTGACCATATCTACTCGGACTGCAACTTTTACATCACTCTGGCGACTGTTATCAAACTAAGTTTAGTTCAACGCATTTCAGTATCAGGACAAGTTATTTTCCACGTCGCTAGCTGCCTTATTGTCAAGGAACATCATTGCTGCAACATGAATGCTCACTTCAACACAAATTCCTGGTAGTCTCTGAACTCTCCGTCGCAGTTGAGGCGCGAGGGTTGAGTGAGAGTCCGGTAGTGAAGCTCAGAGGTGCGGAATGCTTGGATCGGGGGCCGGGTTATCTACGGTGAGAGATCGGAAAAATTTAAAGCAACGGTCAGCATTGGTTGGTCAGTTAGTCCTGAAAAAGAAGCGCATGTTCACAATGAGGAAAAAAGTAGAAGGAAGGAAAAATATTTTCAAGAAAATTAAAGCGCACAATGTAGCACAAAAATATGTTTTATGAATGTCTTCATATAATTCTCCGCAGTTGGTAATTCATTCACTGATGAAAAAAATGTATACTCTTTGTTACTTTATCCCAAGTTTGAAAATGATTATGAATACTGGTGAAAAAAGTCCCACTCTTATAGAAGAATGCATATGAAGCTGCTATATATCAGACACTGAAGATTTTCTAATTAATAAAAACTCAGAACAGATAACAGTCCATCAGGCCTCAAGACTTTAAATACTTATAAGTGATTCTCCATGAACTCCATCTACACTCTAAGTAGGAGAGTGCATTTTCAACAGAGCTATGAACTGGAAAACTAGCATTTTTATCGAGACAGGAACATCAGCTAATGATGAACAGCAATTCTTACAAAGAACATTACGAAATGCTTTGAAATATGTTCTTGCAGCGTGCCAAACATAGGTTGAGCTAAGCCTTTCATTTTATTCAATAAAACTTTGCACAATTTTAGATAAATTAATTACGGAGCAAAACACACCTCTAGTGCAGCAGAGAAAACAAGGACAAGTTCAGATACAAATTTATTATGATTTAAACTCAAAATCTAAATACCAAAAACAAACTATATTGCACCAAACCTACTGCACTCATTTCAAATAGGGTAAAAATTGTTTTTAAACGGGTGTTAGCTAAGTTTGACATGGAACTCACTTCATCCCTCGATGACTGCAGTCGGTACAACCTGGGGATCAAGCTCAGTTTCGACGTTTTGGGAATCAGCATGACGTCGCAGCAGCCGTTGTTGGCGTGACACATGGGCGACATCCCGTACTTGGCGTAGCGGTTCTCCGCTCTCAATAAGGTAATCGCTGCCATGAAGAAGTCGCCTCTAACCTGGACGAGAAACAATACCATAGAAGAATTATTTCATGAGATAGTTCATATTTCATATAAGAACGCAACTATAAGAAGGATTCTCTCCGAAATTCGATGGTTTTACGGAGTAATTAATGGACACAAATACTCATAAAACAGTTCATAAGAAGATTGGCATCATTAATATTTTAATTTAATTGGGAGACCTGTGGGTGACTGGAGTTTAATAAATGTTGGAGGTGAAGGGCCTGAGTGGGACTGCAAGAGGTGGAAAAAAGAGATTGAGAGGCAAACAAAAGAGTATGGATTGAATAAGTGGATGCTTAGCATTATGCGGAAGCCTACACTAATCTGGTATATGCAAAATAAAGTACCTCAGTGTGAGATGTTCTATGATGGTAGTTTTGGTAGTCAATTCTTGTTTGCTGTGAGGTGTAAGTCATTGAGCGTGAATAGACGTACATGGAGGTGGAATGAGAATAATAACAGATTATGTCAGCAGTGTGATAGTGGAGTGCAGAAAAAAATTCAGCATTTTGTGCTGGAATGTAGTAGGTATGAACAAGAGAGAGTTTCATGAATGTGGTGTTAACGCAGTATGGAGAGTATGAGTGGTATGCTAGTTGTGCTGAAGATGATTGTGGTATGAGCTGTATTGTTGGATTGGATCAGGAGTGTAATTTGAGTATCATTGAAGCTATGAAAGTTTTCCTTGCACGTGCCTGGAGTAAAAGACAGTGACTGGAATGAGCCAGTCATGTAGAGTGGACTGTAATGACCCACCATGCCTGGGGATGGTGTTTTGACGTACTGGTTATCCCAGCGATGCTGTCTAATGGCAGCTTGTGGCAAAGATTGGTAGATCCTGAGTAGTTTGTTGGACAAGTCTGGTGCACAGGCGCTGAACTCCTTTGTGTGAATATTGTGATTATTGCAGAGGTAATTGTAGGCCATTACCAAGGCCCCGACGCTGTCGGCTCTCAACTTCAAGTTCAAGTTACCACAGACTATTAACACGCGGGACGACTTCAAAAAACTAATGTACATCAGTTTTTACGTCCTAATATTTTTAATTTGATGATTTCAAGCATGCAAATATATATGTTCTGCATGCTATAGTTGTCATGCAATTTGAGTTATTACATTTTATCCTCATACGGCGAAATTAATTTCGCTTTCATGGCAGAAATAAAGATATCTTCACTTGCTTTTTTCTTCCAGATGTGATCAATGCTACGAGGAGACGTCAATGTGTGAACAACTCTGAGGCTTTCTGCCTTATTTGCGGATATTTCATTCTTCTTAATAAGAGATGCAATATAACACCGCTCGTAGGGCAAGTCGATAAAGCGTACTTCAACTGACTCTTGGTGACTAAGTTAAGGAATGGGTACATTAGTGTATAACACTGTGAAGAAATTCATGGGCTAAAAAGGAACGCAGAGGCTTACCGTTCGAAATTCCCATGACTTAGAGAGAGTCCATGGGAATCCCGGGAGCAGTAACGCGCAAAGTGAACATTTTCATCAGGATCTCGAGACTGTCAAAGAGCGTTGCAGAGGGAAATGGAACTGAGAGTTAATGGTAGATTATTGCTAGAACAATAAACGAAATTACCTAGAGACAAGTCTAAAAACGAAAGAGCTTCATGCACAAATTCCTGCCTGTCTGAAATGTACGTTTTTCGCCTGCAACAAAAATTTCTTGCCTAATAGTGGGAGTCACAAGAATTTAATCTTTCCCATTGATCAGCATATTTCAAATTGTGATGCAAGTAAAGTTAAAATAGAATTGTATGCTGTTATTAGCCACCTAATTTAATGAGAATTAAATACGTGTTTCATCTAATAAACGATTATGGCATGGAGATGAAAATTAATTTTTGAAATATCTCTGTAACAAAAACAACGCATTCGGGAAAAATATTATCAGTGTAAATGTTCTAGGGGTGCTATGATTAATCAGAATGTCATGGCATCCCCCTGCTCGAAGGTATGACCTTAGTTGTTACCTGCCGCCATTGGCCTTTGTTTTGGCGGGCTGGTTTGGCCGGCGCCTGGCACGAGGGGCAGTTGGCCCGGCACTCCGGCTCGTCCAGCCGCAGGAGGTCGTCCACGTTCTCTTCCGCCAGGTAACGAATTTCACACTCGCAAGATCTACAAGGACAGGAAATTTGTGAAATGTGCGACGCCCATGTGAACACACGAGTCGGAATGTATTACCTTAATGGTTCGTATATTTTCTTATATTTTGTTGGCCAAAATTCCGTTAACTTAATATCGGGTTTCCCTCGCACATTGGCCTGGCTGTCCAAAGAATTTGTAACTGTCACGCATAGCTATGTGGGCCCTAACAAAGGAGGAGACCAGCGTGTGAAAGTGAGCCCGAATAACGGTTAGCATTCTTCACAGGACGAGGGTGTGAGGGGCGTCGACGTGGACAAGGGTAGAGCCCGCCAACGAGAGCCTATAAGCACTCGGAAAGTGACCGTGAAGAAGGTGAACCAATGGCATGCAAGGGTTAGACCAATCAGAGAACGACGCACCAGCTCAAGAAAGAAAACTCTCGAAGCTTCCAGAAAAAGGCAACAGAAGAGGATATAAGCGGAGCTCAACGACTGAACGGGGACTTTTCTAGGTAGTGCGATCAAGCGACACAAGTTGATTGCGTAGGTGAGGCGGCCGTTGCGGAATACTCCCTGTATTTCGCAACGTAGAATACTCTCTGTTTCAATTTTCTTCTGTCTTTTCTTTCTTCTTCCTGTGAACCTTTCACCTTTGTATATTCCGTTTCCTCTCTGACTATTCGGGGGGTTTTAAACTCCTTGCTAAGGTCGAAAATAGTTCCTAAGCTCTCAATTTGCATACAAAATTGTTTATAAAAATAAAAAAGGATTCATGACCTATTAAGCAGAGTTGGGATTATTGTATGCAGCAAAATTTCGTGTAAAAGAAAAAATTAGGCTGAAATTCAATTTTTGTATGGTAGGCCATTTAGAGCCCCTATATATGAACCTGAGAAGTACAGCGTTGAGACTTCCAACGACATTATGGGTAAGTTAAATTTTTTAGTATTTGCAAAAAACCGTAAATTTATTCCCTATTTTTTCTAAATTTATGAATAGATTCGGTAATTTTCGGAAACTAAAACGGATTGATAATGATTTTAGTCATACTTTCTCTCTCTATCTATTTCTTTAACATAATTACTCCTCTCGCACTTATATACCTGCCTGAGAAGAACTCGGTGACTCCAGCTATTATATTTCTGTAAGCTCCGAGGTGCCTGAGCTTGAGGCTCCTTTCAATCGTTCCGCCGAGGAACCCACCGTGGGCATTCAATGAGCACACTTGTACAAGTCGGTCGTGGATGTAAATGCCTCCCACGTGGAAGTAGCGGCGAGAGCCTGAAACCAAAAGTTCATCTGTGATGGTGATCTACGTGCTGTTTGACATTCGCTGGCCACATGACCATTATTGTAAATTTAATTTTTAACCCTCACTTTCTACGTTCAAATATTATACGGGTCTTTATATAACTTATACATTTCTGTAAAAATTCCCTCTAATCCGTAGATTTTTGGTTCACCTAATGTTAGCATGATATTATGAAAGATTTATCCACTAAACGAATGAACCATGTTATACGACAATACTGAGATACAAGAATATTCTTAATATCAGTCATCAATATTGACTTTGTGACCCAAATGTGTCAGATGAAACGTATTGCGACCCTTTCATGGCAGGAATAAATTTTGAACCCTAAGTTGGAAAATGAATTAATTGAGTTTGGATTCTGAGTGAGTTAGGCATTTTGAACGGAAGCGCCCTTTTCCAGTTGAGGGTAGATACTATTTGGCAGTCTGATGAATGTTTTCTTTTTTACGAGTTTCTCTTTTATTTGGATAGCTCTGGGATTATTTATTAGCTCGTTATTAATGGTCATGATTAAAGTTCGGAAAAATTTTATTTCATTATTCTTGTTTCGCATTCGTCATTTATATAATCTTTATTTCTATTTAATTGTCTAGGAATTTTATAATATGTATGATTTGAATGATGAATAAATGAGGGCATTGTAAGTATCATCAGGAATTCGTGCAATTGATCAATGCATAAAGAAACCTTCATCTAAGCTTTGACTATGAGGCTACATATATTTTTCGTTAAGCAAATATGGTCGTCACTTTTAGTGCAAATTTGTGGTCGAAGGTTGGGATTTTTGTAGTTTTAAGTTAACAGAAAAATACTCATTTGCCTTTGAAGAAGGCGTCTGCTCGAGCAATTCATTGAAGTGGACTTCGGTGCTGAATGGCTTATGTGGTGAATGCCAATATATATGAAATTTTAGTAGGGTAAACGTAAGTAATATATTTTACATAGAACTTTAAAGAACTTAAACGCTTGTCTAAATTACGAGTATTTTATTCTTTATTTCAATAATTCTGAAAAGGATCTGTTTGTATTGAATAATAACGTTGAATATCCCTCAACCTGATTTCTCGTTGAAACGAGCGTATTTTGCCCTTGCTCATCTTTTTTCTATTCATTCCAAATGAGAGAAATATTTCTGCTTGGAGCATCTACTTCTCATTTGTCCATGACAAAAAGAAAATAATGATCAGTAATATGCCACAAAAATGTGGACGAGCGTTTCAGTCTAAATGATCTCACCCATAATGATTTGGAGTACTGAAGTTGAAATGTCTTCTGTGCCGTGACTCGAAAACGGGTATGAGTTCGTAGAGCCGCCTGGAAGGAAGGCATTCGGTGAAACTTGACCTCCAAATGCTTTGGCATTTTATTTTTTAATTAAAGAAATATCGGGTTTTGCAATAAATATTTCATCATCTTAGAAGTTCATGAATAATTTCACCTAATAAAACACTAAAAACTGAACGCATATGCTCCTATATATGAGCATCAGACAAATAAACCACAAATAATTTGATTCAAGCTTAAGAGAAGGGCATCAATACAACTTATATACCGACACCGACTCCAATTTTTACACAGTGTGTAAAAATTTGATGAATAATCGTACTAATTTTCAATAACGAGAAAACATGCTAAGCAAACACAAATTATCTTCATTTGCAATAGCTTCGACAATTTTTTTCAGAAATTTCTGAATGGCTTGAAATTTTTCTGCCAGAAAAAAAATTCCCTTCCAACAGCCCTATCAATCTTTGTTATGCAGATCATAGCATGTCATGTAATTCGCATTTAATAAATCTTTTAAACAAAGTATGTACTGTCATTCAGGTTCTAAAGCGTTGACATAATCTTGTGCTTCCCCACAACTGAGGCCTCTGTCTCTGACTCGCAGCAATCTCCTCACTCGTAATCACGTAATGTTATCATATCAATGTTAGAGCATTGAGGTTTCAAGTTCATCACAAGACCACACACATATCAGACCAATCGATGCAATTCAGGGTACGAATCTGATCTCAAAATTGAGTTTGCTGCAATTCATTCAGAAACAGAATTTTTTCCTGAGATTTGTTTAATGGCTCTGGACAGGAGCTTTGAAGTGGAAATATAAATACAGTGCTGGAAAACTCTCCTTTTTAGAAAATATTGTACGCACTCAAAAACCTACCCACAAAAATTCTACTTAAAGAACAGTAGCCTTGAAGGCATTTGACAATCAATTTCCATGGTGCACGTGAAGAATTATTGCCAATTTTGTGAAAAGTTCGTCGCTTGGTTCAGCATCACTGACCAGGAATGAGTGCACAAGCGAGGGTGGCAGCAGGCATGGGCGTGTGTCTGTCGTGGATGCGCTCCCCGAGCTGGCGCGCCGCCGCCTTCATGAGCCCAGCGACCGCCTCAGCGAACGTCCCGTCGCCGCTCACCGTCACCACGCCGTCCACCTCTCCCTCCGTTGCCGCCTTCTCGGCCAGCTCCTCCGCGTGACGCGCGTACGTCGTCTGCAGCACGAATGTTCGTATTGATCATTTGTATGGGAATGATGCATCTGTTATTGCTACTGTTGGTCACAGTAGCCGAGTGCGTCGTCTGCAGCACAAATGTTCGTATTGATCATTTGTATGGGAATAATGCATCTGCTATTGCTACTGTTGGTCCCCGTGGCCGAGAGCGTCGTCTGCAGCACAAATGTTCGTATTGATCATTTGTATGGGAATGTTGCATCTGCTGTTGTAACTGTTGGTCACAGTGGCCGAGTGCGTCGTCTGCAGCACAAATGTTCGTATTGATCATTTGTATGGGAATGTTGCATCTGTTATTGCTACTGTTGGTCACAGTGGCCGAGTGCGTCGTCTGCAGCACAAATGTTCGTATTGATCATTTGTATGGGAATGTTGCATCTGCTATTGCAACTGTTGGTCACCGTGGCCGAGTGTGTCGTCTGCAACCGCGCCGCAGCTCGCAAATGTTTGTAGCGGTCATTTATACGAGCGAGGGGCATCTGTTGGTTTTGTATTCATGCTTGATACGACTAAGTTATATCTTCAATTGACTTAAAAAAGTCGTAGCAGCCGATGAAAATTAAAAACGAGGCCTTAATGCTACCTAAAACACTCGTATAGTGAAGCTTTGAAACTGTTTTGCACTGTGAATGCTGTACAAGCTCAATAGTACATTTTTCGGTGGTGGGTCATCAAGCTTTTCTGATGAAAACCATTACGGAGGTATCAGTGAAACAGTCCCGAAGAACTGTTCGGTAGAGGGCAGATTAAACTTTCAACGACCACAACCAAAAGCAAGTTTCCGTTGATTTTACATTATCTTGAACTAATTTGTGTCAGCAAGTGAACCTTAAATACAGAGATGAATATCGTACCTTCTTCAACGTGATCCGGATGGCAGCCCTACGGAAGAGAGGGGCAACCCGCGAGTTGTAGATCTTCTCCGCGTTCTTATTGCCGCTCTTAGGGTTCACGATCACCAGCAGGTGGCAAGGGCGCCATGCACTGCCTGTACCGGAAAAAGGCTCAACTATGGCCATATATTCGCAGAAGTCTAAGTGAGTAAAAAGAAATGAGTTGAACGTTAGCAATTTAAACTACCTTTATAATTTTGCAATTATCCAAATTCTTCTTGGATTAGCTTTACCTGCATGCTCTGCAACGAGCACACGCAGCGCTATTGTGGTGAAGCCTGCGTATTCAGATAAATACTGTGCCTAATTATGTTGATAGATCATTGAAGAGAGCTGCCTTCAGGATCTTTATAATTAAAAAATGGGCGGATTCGATTATTATTAAAGAGAGCAAAACGAAAATTAATGGGCTTGGAAAACTTTGATAAAAATATAAGGAAATCTTTATTTCAATGTCTGATTGGTGCATGAAGTACGGTAAAACACAAAAAAAAATATCTGGTGATCTCCAGCAATAGGTACAGATGGAGTTGAGTAAAATTTTGAAAGATCATTCGAAGTGATGGAAAAGTAACCCGTGTAAGAGGAGAACATCGTTAGACGAGTAAATTTCTGGTGAAACTCAATGGAGTTAGAGCATAGCGCAAAAGTCCTGGACAACATGTGGAGTCTTGAGACTGTTAGGTTGTTCCTTAGAATTCAAACCGCTTTGTACAAACAATATGTTAACGGAACTCTTGGTCATGCTCTCCAAAACTTTGGAAAATAAAAAATTACAAAGTTCTTCAGTTTATATCTTGTCTTAAACAGTGTAAGAGTTTTTGAAGAGTCTACTGTGTCTATTTCGTTATAGATAAAAGATAACGCAAGCGCAAGTAATCCTGGTATCAATAGATATCAACGAGTGAAGTTTTACAACAAATTGGTCTTTCATTGAGAATCACTTATTTGTTAAAGTAACTAGAACAAACTCTGCTCTGACGTGCTGCTCCTATGAATATTAAATTGTAACGAAATTTTAAGGGCTAATTCATGTGACATACGCTGAAATTATCCTTCGTCAAATTTTAACGAAAATAGAATTTTAATTTTGAACGGGTGCTTCGTGCACTATTGTGTATTTTCACAAACGCTCAAGCGAGAATCCAAACAATTTAAAACAACCATAAGAAGTTAAATTAAGGGGAAATATTTTCAAAGAAGGTCGTTGTATTAACTAATGAGAGAACGAATTTCACCATGTATTAGGTATCATGGCATAACCATTTTTTTCTTCAGACGTACGTCCATTTATCACCAATAAAAATGCATTGTTTAACCCACGTCTTTTTCTTCTTGATACTGTCTACACGACGTACGAGATTCAGATGCATCACTGCGTTCTTGTGCCCCTTGCCTTGGCCCAGCACGCGCGCCCCTCACCTGCCACCACCTGCCAGAGGGCCGTGAGCCACTCCCTGACGGTGTCGGCGTGCGCATGTTGCAGCACCAGCACTCGGGGCTTCCAAGTCGCCACCACGCGCTCGCCGTCACCACGCAAACAGCCCCGCAGCAGCGCTGACGGCAGCACTCGTTCGCATATTTCCACAGCCAAAGCTGGTCTTGTGTTCACTTTGCGCGAGTGTGTGCACTCTCTGACGGGAAGACCGGCAAGTCTGTCCTGCGGTCTGCAACTCGAGCCGTCATCCAACTTCTTGCTTTGAGCGTTCACAGAAGTGGAGGAGGGTGGAGGCCTGGTGGAAGTCTGAAGGTCTGCGTTGACCACGGAATGACTTTGTGGACTTTCAACATTCGTTTCCGTGGCCCCATAATGAAGCCCAGAATGGCCTCCAGATAATGATGAGGTGAACGTGGCACTGACCGTGCTGAGTTGGCTCTCGCTGTCGTCGCTCGTCAGGGCGCCATTCTGAGGACAGTTATTGGTTTGTGCTTCTTGATGAGGGCAACACTTGAGTGAACCCTTCGGACACGACCAGCAGCTGATTATCTCCGCGGCAGGGACGCGGAACTCGCCTGCAACAAATGGGCTGAAATTATTTTTAAGATAGTTTGAAATTAAATTCGTGAAAGAAAAAGTTATTCCAGTACTGAAATAATCCGCAATAAAAAGAGGGGCTTCGATTTAATTTGAGTCGATGATAAAATTTTCAATCATTTAAACTTCTTTTGTAAAGACGTCCAGTGCAATGGTTTATGCTCTCCTATGATAATTTAAAAGAATCCCTTGAATTCGGTTAAATGATCGAGCTCGTCTTGCAATTATTACTCTGGTGCAAGATAGAATGAACATTGAATAAGTTCCCATGTATCACATTAATTTTTACGAGCATTTAGGTGTGAACTATATCTATATAATCAATAGACCCGTTATATAGACCACCTCATTCATTTCTATGAATTTCTATCTCATTTATTTCTCACAGGGAAACTTTGAATCATCTTTTAAACCTGAAAAATTTTCCCACCATGGACTCAGCCCTTGTTCATAATTTTGAAATCGTTGTTTACCCTAAAAAATCAACCCTCCTTGAACTTACATAGACTTGACCTTTACTCCACTGGAGCAAAATTTGGGCTCATGCGCCTATAGTTATACGATCTTGGTTCTTTTTCCTCTTTTATGGCTTACTTTATAATACGGATTACTCCTGCTGTATTTTAATGCAATTTGATACCTGTGTTTTTCTTCTGACCAATGGCATTCGTTGATGGAGATTTTATTTGACACCAGACTAGTATGAGTGTCTGGAAAATTACTTTTATCGTATCAATTATCTTACCGATAATACTTAGGGTTCGATTTCCCACAAACAACCCCATCTCTTGCATTCATTGAAATTAGAATATTATGGCAGCTCGGTGCCCACGGTACAAAATCCAACTCTCCATCACTGATAAACTCACCTTGACTGGAGTCCTGCAAGCGCCAAGTTAGCCCCGTCCTATCTAGAGCAACTCTGCACACTTTGCTGTTGATGATGAACGTGTCCTCCATCTCAGTTACTGTGAGCTGCGGCACTGCGAGCACTGGAAGAACTAAATAAAGGAGGTTAGTAACTCAGGTCATGTGACGGGTCACGCTCTTCGTCCTCAATGTCTGGGGACGAGCGATCTCAATGCGTGGGGATTATTATTTGTACGAACAATGAGTCAAAACCCGATTTATGTGAATTAATTTGATAACCCCAAACATTTTGTCTATGAATCAACGTTATGGGAATTGAATTGGTTAACACACTCTTTTTCTATGATAGGCTTCGTCAAAAGTGATTGCTTATATTAATAAGGGTTTCTTTTTAAGAAATCTCCCTGTCATGACAAAAGAAGAACGGATGTAGAGATGAACATTGTAACAACATCCGTTTCGTCATTCTCCAGACTCTATTTTCTATGTAGTTAAATATTTGAAAGATTATTGTGAAAATTCATTGTTCTCTTTCCCACGTTTTACAGCACTGAAGATAGAATTTCCCAATTTCGAGCCGTGTGCAATTAAAACGTTTCTTCTACACCGAATCCCCAGATCTGTACAGGTGGTTATCCTTGTGACAGAACGGCCGGAAAAAATCACAGTAAAAAGTTGACTTGGAGGATTTTGCTCTCACACACACGTGAGGCCAGTGCAGCGAATGTGTGATGACGCCAGAACTCAAAGGCTGCTTCTCATTGTTAACACTGGCCGAGTGGGACAATAAAAACTCCATCTCTTAAACAAATAAAGAAATTAGATTGTTGACGACTGCAATGGTTTAAGTATACGAAATTTCTACAATTACTCACGAAGGATGTTCTACATCATACGTTTAAATAACATTCCATTCAATTCCGTATGCCGCATGATCAACTGAAACAACGACCCAAACAACGCGACTTAAAAAAAGGTAATTTTTGTTTGTTGCTTGTCCCGAGTATATTAGTATAGAAACACTATTAATTCAATTCAATTCATAAACTTTTCCAGCGTACACTAATAACACAGGAAACATAAAATTTAATTATTAAGAAAATTAAATTCACAGTGATAGGCATTCTCAAGTACGAATCCCAATTGTAAATCACTTGGACAACATGACTCTTTATTTAAGCTGATTTCTTCATTAAAAATGTTCCTATCACACTTGTCATCGGCAAACGCGTCACCCACGAGCGAGAGAGCCCCATCCATACCATGTAAAGGCGCTAACAACACTGAAAACACCCGTAGCCCTCACCTGCAGGCCTGTAGGTTTTTTTTTTGTGCCAAGGTGTCACAAAAAATTCTCGGTTTGTCTTGCAAGGAGCCCAGACCAGTTTATCAAGCGTTATTCAGGCGAAGGTTTTCGAGGTCGTGTGGCTGATCTGCTTGACCATAAAACGTCTCCTCAAGCTCGTTGCAGCTGTGAAACTTCTTCCATGATCTTGTGATGATAAATTTGAGCTTATCTCGTAATGTACGATCAACAGAGGTAAAACATTAGTGAAAATTTACTCCCAGGTTATATTTGAGTGATACTTCTCAGAAACACTAATATTGTTGCGAACACTGATAAATAAAAAGATTGAACTATAGCTTGTTGCTTTCTCGTCCCTCCACAAAAAAATTGTACTCTCTTCCCTAGAAGTGTACCGCCTACTTTCCTCGATGTTTCAATTCTATTTCACCTTGCAAAATTCTTAGTAAATTAGAGTATTTTTATGTGCATCAGTTACGTTAGCCTCAACTTTCTACAGCATTAGAAGGATAAGTTAATTTTTGTCAGCGCTGGACGAGCTTTACCTTATTCCTGTAAAAAATCTTTGGATTGATAAGTTTTAGGACAATACTGAGTTGTACTGAAGAAGCAACCTCTATATTTCATTTTTCACATTCTGTCTTAGCTGTATTATGCATTATTATACTCTCAGTTGAAATATTAAATAGATTTGTTCAATTTTACATCGTTCAAACATTAAACTAGAATCTTCTTTCCAATACTTTTTTCTGCCTAAGGAATTTCACGCAATTTAATGAACGCAACAGAACGATTAAAATTCAACGAGTTTTTGGAATCGAACAAAGGAGACTAGCATTAAGAAATGCACAAATTAAAGAGCTGAACGTTACGCTAATGTCGATATGTTTGCATTAGCATAAACATTTAATGGAAATACTTATTGGTTCTGTTTTTTTCTCGTTAACCACATGGGGGATGATAGCGTCTGCAAGTAGCGGCGCTGCTCGAGTCAAGGTGTGATACCAGCAGGCTGAGTGAGGCTACTGTAATTGACGCATTTACTAGATCTCAAGAATGAAGGAAATGAGGTATCTTTCATTTATAAGGCCTCTCTTTCTACATGGTACTTTTTTTAAATATCACTTACTTGAGAAGTGGTGAAAATATTTATGCATTGGGACAGGTTTCCCGGTATAGGGATGATAACTGGTTCGCTTTCTGGTTGCAAGTTTTTGTGTGAGCTGGCCTAAGGCTTGGGAAGTTCGGTGATGCTCGCTGCTTTTTGTTCTTGCAAATAGAATGAAAAATTAGCTTCCAAAGTCAAGGAGGGATAATTAATGACGTTGCATTGCGATGATACAAGAATTTACTAGCGATCTTAGGAACTCAGTTCTCAACATCGCAGAAATATACTTCATCATCGGAAAAGTAATTTCTTTTGATCAATGAGAATTTCAGCATAAAGTGCAGGTACTTTGGCGCTCATGGTGAAAGTTAGTGAAGGTTAAACTTTGCAAATTTAAAACATTATGTTAAGAGAAAAAATTAATTTAAGGACAGTTAGAGAACGATATTTTGTTCTTAAGGGAATCATGAGGCTTTTGACGAAGCTCAGAGGTGATCCTAATTGCTAATTGTTTTTTTCGGTTTGGGTTGCCTTCTTATTGCCTAATATCTTCTTCTAAGTTAACATTTGAGAATTTGGTATTTGTTTATCACTGAGATGAACTAGAAAATAAACAGTTCTCTACAAAATTTTAATTTTTGTCAAAATTCCTGAGAAATACGTAGTTTAATTCTCCGATTCTGAAGAAGAGGTTACCCAATCGCTCTTTTAAAAACGGTCTGATTTTGGAAGCTTAAAAGCTTCCACAATTAATCAACCGTGAGCTGGCATCCAATAGAATTTGAGATCAATGTTAGTTCAAAAATGATATGGCTTTAGCTTCTGTTAAGGTTTGAGAAACCTTGACAAAGATCCACTTGATATTTTAACACCGTTTCCATTAACAGGTCAGGAGGTTCGTACAGATTTCTCCGATTCAAAATTGTCTCAAAGCTCCCGAGTTAATATTTAACTCCTCAACATATAACATTATTTGTTTTTTTAAGTTCTCTCAGAGGTTTCCAATGGCATCATCATGGAGTAGAAAGGAGAAAAAATTTGTTCATTATCTTCATGCTCTTTAATGTTTAAGCTGAGTCAATCATCTTCTAATGCAACTCAGTCAATCAGCGCCTATATAACAGAAGCTATGGACTTAAGCAAGAAACCAAGAAGAGGATATTTTCAAATTATGAGAGAATCAGCAATAAGACCTTACTCTGCCCGCAAGTTTCAAAATAAAATTTTCAACTTTTGATATGAAAATTTCGCGAACATATCAGTAGAGCTTACGATACCCATTTCATATTCTTCACTTGAATACCGCTTTTTGTTTTTTCTCGCCTTAAAACTTTTTATGAGTTACTCTTAAATGATTACTTCTTTTATCTGATATCCAAAACTCCTGCGATCTTCAAAAAATCTCCAGCGTAACATTAGAGCATCGGTGCATCAATGCTAAATGGATGAAAACAGCACATGGTACCTCGAAGGAAGGCTGAATGTTCTTAGTATAGCTCACTAAAAGTCAGACTTTCGAGAAGGGTTTAGAACAAAGAACTGGAACGATTCATAAGATGAGGGTTGAGAACAGAGATGTAACGTAAGGTGTAAGTCGAGCAGCAGCCTCGGCTCCTCGTTGGTCATCGTGCAGTGTTAACTTATCCAAGTGCAGCTTTAAATTATAAAAAATTTTAGATGGAAGGGTTGTGAAGAAAGAAAAAGACGATTATGTTTCGCAAACAATCCACGCCTGCATCAAACATTCAGAAGAAGTGAGACTTTTAGTAAAAAGACACAAAAAAGTTTGGACACATTCACCAAGGCCGTAAGGCATTTTTTTCATGTCTGTAACTTTTGGCATAGATTTACACACCCTGCATTAAATCCTTGTTCATTTATAAGCAGACCCTAAACAAACCTATAAGCCCTTCAAGATGCAATGAAGATGTGGAAGAATTTGCTGAATGCTGTGAGGTGAAAACCAACACCAGGAGGATAGCGGCAACAGAACACGAGAGACTACGTGACAAGGATTCTTCCTACGTCGACAGCAGTGCTACCTAGACGGGATACAACAGAAGTTCCTTGAAGAGCGGTGTTTTCAGAATGGGTTTCATGTTTCTTTGTAGAAGTAAGTCTACAGTGATATATTAAGAGAAATTAATGCTATGCCATTTACAATGCCACTACCAGAGATAAATGAAGCCAAATTTAAAGGTTCAGTGAAAAAAAATACGGTCAATTCGTTAAAAAATTCGCTAAGTAATAGACTCGAAATAAGCAGTAATCCGTCTTCAGTGCTTTTATTTATTCATTTTTATTTTACGGCGATTCTCTCATGTAATGCGCGTTTCGTTCACATAAACTTTGGTAGTCAAAGTTCAGATGCATTGCAAATTGATTTTGCCTCTTGTTTATCATTTCATTTCTTCTATATAACTCTGTGCCTATTTACTTTTCAATAGATTGTCATATTAAAGCCACGTGTGGATTGGATTTTTTCCGCATTCGAGCGTACATTTGCTGTACACCGTCATGCATAACTCACGGGGGCACTTGTACTTTTAATGAAATAATTTCATCTTTTAGTGAGTCATTGTTGTCCTCATGTTGACACAAAAATAATGGTAAAATTTAAAATACAAAAAAATGAAACACAAATAATCTTTAAAAATACAAAACTATGACTAAATTCAAGAACAAAAAGAGGTTGTAAATTTCTTCGATATCTTTTTCAAATAAGGTGCCGCTTCTAATTATGGCTTCATTTGAAGTTATTGGTGAGAGTAGACAAGTCCAACGTAGACAGAGGCTCCCGGCCGCGGCTGTACACTGGTAGACAGTCTCTGTGCATCCTGCGGTGGAAGTAAAGAGTGTGTTGCAGTGTAAATCTTTGGAGTTTCTCTTCACAACTCAAATAACTTGAATTTAGCCAGAATTTAAATTCTGGATTACACGGACGACTTGCTGTGCGAGTGAAATAGAGTATAGCAGCTAGAGCGAATTCTTTTGTTCGTTCTTGGGCTGTTATCAAAGTCCTTTGGCCTCAAAAACCCTTCCATGCAGCTTTTTAGAAAACTCAAATAATTTTTTGAAGACAGGTCAAGACGAGTTTTGAACGCAATAACGGAGATAATACAGACAATATTTTCCGGTAAATTATTTCAGTTTTTGATACTTTCAACTAGAAAGAAATATAAGGCCTGACATTTCTCAAAACATTCATCAGTCATTTCTGGCTGTTATACCTGGTATCGACGTTATACCTGGTATCGACGTTATACCTGGTATCGACGTTATACCTGGTATCGACGTTATACCTGGTATCGACGTTATACCTGGTATCGACGTTATACCTGGTATCGACGTTACCGAGATATTATGGGGCAGGGCTCATCTTATCCATAAAGAGCTGTTTTCAGTGTCATTAGAGGTCATCAATGTCAAGGTACTCTATAGCTGAAACAAAAATACTCACTTAAACCAAAACTCCGGGTAATATCTGAGCTCTCCGTCACAGCTCAGAGGCGAGGATTGAGTGAGGGACCGGTAGTGGAGTTCAGAGGTGCGGAACGCTTGGATTGGAGCCTTGGTAACCTGGGAATGAAAGATTGAAAAAACTAAAATAACAGCCAACGGTGGTTGGACAGCAAGCTCAACCTGCGAAAGTAGCTCATTCCCGTGATTCTGAGATTTATACTTCTTCACTTGCTGTAAATAAAAGGTAATATTCCTGTTTTTCTTTATTGAGATGTACGTTAGTTTGCAATACTGACAAGGAGCTACTCAGAAAGAAAACGAGTAGTTCAGATAACGTAAAATGTAATGTTCGCTATTTTCATTCTTGATACTACAGCATTAACTTGGCAGCAACAAAATGGGATGAGGCAGTGATTTGAAGTCTCCATTTAAATCCAGTAAAGCCTTAAACAAGAAACCGAGTGTATTTAAAACTTGTCTCAGAAATTTTCATACATCTTCATAACAGGGCAACGATGAGGTTCTTTGTGCGACAAAAATTGAACAGACAAACCAGCTTGTTAGTAAATAACTTACATGCATGACAAAAACAGGGGATCTATACTTGAGGATTGATTGCGAAATACTTGTTCAAATACTTGAAATGAATTTTCGGACAGTTTTTTCACGAATGTATATACACATTCAATGTTTTATCGTTCACAAATGTTACACGTCCATTGCCTTTCGTTGGGCCATAATAGCACCTACAATTTAAATACAATTCATAGGATTTGTCTGGATTTCATGATGAAGTAACTTATTTCAGTGATTTCTACAATATGTCGCACATCATGAGTACCAAATTGACACTCTCATGGACAAATTTGTGACTTATGCACATGTGTGGCTTCAGTAGAATAGGCGAATATTACTGCGAAGAGAAAGGCTTATGAGGAACGTGATACCCCATTTCCATCCATGTTCTGGCTATATTTTGTGTATGTGTGGTTGCTTTTAAATTTAGTGCCTGCTTGTGGGTGCCACTGAATAGGGATGTGCCATCGAAGCTAGCGAACGTCAGTCAAGTGAAGCTGTTCGTTGGAATGGGTTGCTGAATTTCATCCGTGTTCACTGGCAGTATAAGGGCTTGAAGGTTTAATTTTGGTAGTAAATTCAACTCTTGTTGCACATTATAAGAACTAAATGGCACTAACTTATTGTACATTTAAACAGACATATTCTACAAATACATTTTCTATTTGATGTGAACTGGGAACACAACTACGAGAAATACTACTTTTCAAACTGTTTAAATTCACTAAAAAAATAAAATGCTATTTTCACAAATTTCATTTGGAACTTACATGGTTCTTTGTTAAGGAAAGCTTACACAACCTCAGCAAAAATTGCAGTCTTGACATTTTTGGGACGAGCATGACGTCGCAGTAGCCGTTGTTGACGTGGCACATGGGCGACAGTCCGTACTTGCTCAAGTTGCACTCGCTGGATACGACGCAAATCGCCACCATGTCGAAATCGCCTTTAAGCTGAGCAAGGAACGGTGTCATCAGAAAGCAAAATTTGCACAAATTACCATAATGCAAAATTTACACTTAGAGAACTGGTCCAGGCTTTATAATTAAACGCACAAACTCAAAAATCGGTAATGATTTACATAATTAGCTCTGGAGGCGTATTAGTTTCAATAATTAAGTCGCAACTTGATGCCCGTTTTTCATATGTTTAACTAGTTCGCTTGTCGACCAGCTGTCACGCCACAATCTTTAGAAGGACTTTGAGGCACTGTATGTCAAAGTCTTTACTAACACTTGATTCAATTTTGTTGATTTTCCGGAACAAAAAACATTCAGTAAAAAAAATATGACTAAAAATGTAGAATATCACGAATGGAAACCGTAGTTGTTACCTGCCGCCATTCGGGTTTGTTTTGTCGGGCTGGCTTGGCCGGCGCCTGGCACGAGGTGCAGCTGGCCCGGCACTCAGGCTCGTCCAGCCGCAGGAGGTCGTCCACGTTCTCTTCCGCCAGGTAACGAATTTCACACTCGCAAGGTCTGCATGAAAACGAAATTCATGGAATGTGCGAGGCTCATGGGAACGTACGGATCATAATATATTAGCTTATTGCCAGCACCAAGTATGCCTTGAGGCTGTTGCTTGCTTACTACATTTGAACAGTGGTGTAGTTGAGAACTGTGAAAACCGATGTTTAGTAATTGTGCACTGTAGAGAGGAAGATTATCATTAGCTTTGGAACAAGCACTGTTAAGACAAAATCTAAACTACAAACTCTGTAAAACTGAATTTTTGATGCTATAGAGGTGTTCACAAAGTTGACGACGCATTAGTTGCATTTAGGGGCATTATTCATGCATAATTTTTTTTATGTATCGTATTTGTTCTGTCCTAATAGATTAAATGCATAATATTTCAGTTCTGAAGAATATGCGGCAAGCTGCTCAAATGATCTTAGAAGACTGCAAATGAATAGATTCATCTTTGAAATGCGCATTCAGAAACGTGGATGCTAATAGCATTTCAATTTCTTAAACGTTTTGAAGACTTAGTTCCTCTGAATTAGTAGCGCAGCCAGCCGAAAATTTTGGTGGGCAGACATTAATTATCAGCCATCGGTTTATTCTTTTACTTAAAACGGCAACTGAAACTGGCCCTCTGGTCAACATTTCGGGAGGGGGGGGGGGGGGGGGGGGCATGGCTCACGTGGCCCTTCCTGGTTGCGCTACTGCTCTGAATGATGATGTGACATGCCTGTTTGAGAAAATCTCCTTGGCCCCCGCTATGATCGCCCAGCAAGGTCCGAGGTGCCTGAGGCCGCTGCTCCTCTCGATCGCTCCTCCGATGTACCCAGAATTTATGTTCAAGGGACACACTCTCACAAGGCGATCATTCTCGTATATGGCACCCACGTGAACGTAGCGACGGGTGCCTGTATCAAAAATTTCAACTGTATTTGCACCTGTTCATATGATCAACACTGCATGGTAGAAATTCGCTATCTGCACAACCTTAGTTCCCAGCTTAATTCCTACCCTCATTTTGCTAGTACATATAATGAACTTTGTGCTATCTGAACTTGAACATTTTTCAGAACAAATAAAATAACTGTGGCTCTTTGGTTTATCTGATTTGGGCTAACATCACAAATGCATGGGTGTCTGGGGTTTTCCAGTATAAATATCTTCAGAGCAGGGTTTTTAAAGCAACACCCGATATGATTTTAACACCCACGTCGTTCTTATTGCTATAGAAGAGAACGTCGTTGCGAGTTTTCTTAATTTATCCGATTAAAGATATATGATAATTATTATGCGAGGGAACTACTTGACAGCTCAGGTCAGGTTTGTCTATGTAAAACTAACAGGGATAGTGCGATCAAGCTATGAGATGACTCGGTTCACTCCTGCTCATGAGCAAATATGTGGACCGAGTGACCTCATAGCTTGGGGACCGGCCCACGTCTAACTAAACGTTTTGTTTGCTTCCTGAAAGAAGCGCACGCACAGGGTGAATGCATAGTATCATCAAGTATTATGTATGATCGGAAACTTCCACACCATAGTGGACGGTATTCAAAAGCATAATTTAACATTTGAGATGGGATCACAAGCGAGTGGGCAAATGGTCAACACATTCTCAGTTATAGCACATTCTAAGGCGCACTTCTTATAACTTCAGGCAATGGACCAGCAAACTACTGATTACAGTCGTTCAACGTAAATGATTTATTTTACTATAAACTATAGAAGGGAATAGCGTTCAGAAGATATGTTTCTAAGACAAGAGTTTTGTTCTCATACGTTATAACTGTAAATATCTGTCTAAGGCATTACTGGAAAAAATACGTTAAATCCCATACTGATTTCTGAGCGAAACACGTGTATATCATTACAGCTTTTTTAACTGTTTTATTTATGTCAAATGAGATGTATGGTATTATTCAGAGCTTATACATATTGGTCATCTATCCCTGCTATAAATTTCTTCCAGGAAGAATTCAAAGAGCACTAGCAATTTTTTTCCTATCCTGTGTGATCTCACCCATAATTATTTGGAGTACTGGAGTTGAAGTGTCTTCTGTGCCGTGGCATGATACCGAGTGGGAGCTCGTCAGGCCGCCTGGAAATGATACATGATACATGATACTGAGTGGGAAATCGTCAGGCCGCCTGGAAATGAAACATGATACAAGACAAATGATACATGATACTGTGCGGGAGCTCGTCACGCTGCCTGGAAATAAGTCAGTCTGAAAAGCTTGACTAATGAATTATCTGCGTTACTGACGTAAGAGAAGTTATCTATATATATCTATATATATATATATATATATATATATATATATATATATATATATATATATATATATATATACATATATATATCTGTCTATTATTATCAACATCAGTAGATATTTGCAGGTGATCATGTTTAATAATTTCTTCTTGTATGAATGGCTGATCTATTTGGAGAAGGAATTTGTGTTAGATATTTATGATGTGACAGACAATCTGAAGGATTGTAGGGCAGATTGTACAGATGCTTAGTAGTTTTGACGTGAACTAATCTCTTACAAGTGAACATTTCATTGGGTTCTGTACGAGGCGGAATGAGCAGAGGTCGGGCCAGACGTGTGCAGCTTTTCTGTTGTTCGTAGGTAACCATATAGATGCATGTGGATAAATACAACAACAATATTGTATACATGTTATTGTATCCTATTACTATTCGAAAATTTTCTCAAATATATTCAGAAATTACTTTGTTACTGTAGGTAGAAGGGTTGAAAACGTAAGGAATGATTCCACAGGCCACTTGCGCTGCCTCACACACTCAAGATAAAACTACTCTTTTTATTTTGCTCCAGTCAACGCTTCTGAGGTTTCCAACTTCATTGAAATAATGAAAACAAATATTAAGGTAAAAAATCTATTTTCAGTTAAAGTTAGTGTCTACGAAGCTCCTCTAATGCCAACTTTTCTCGCTGATGTTATAAATAATTTTTTGTCTCTCTGGCACCTTTCTTAATTCATTTAATGTCACGAGAGAAACTTTAACTCTTTTAAGATCGATGACAAACTTGCATCAGAAACAGCAACCCAAATTCTACAATGCCGATCTTCAGTAAGAACTTCGGAAAAAGTGCGTAAAGTGAAATATGTTTATTCTTGTTCAGACAGTAATTCTTCCCTCTATTACAAGTCTTTTGGTTCTAAAAATCCTCGACTGGACCAGTCTAAATCATTTGCAATTTCTCAACTCAGATATTGAAGAGAGAAACCTACTACTCTTCATTTTCTCTGACTCTGAAAAAGTTTTTGAAATTTAATGCTTCAAGCATAAGGCTTCAAGGCAAAACAAAGTTACTTCCAAGTCAAGATACCCTTCTCATGTTTATCGTGCATGTGAATGAATGAGGCTAAAGCTATTTTTTTGGGGAACGTGATCGATTAGTTTAACACTGACCAGGAATGAGTGCGCAAGCGAGGGTGGCAGCAGGCATGGGCGCGTGCCTGTCGTGGATGCGCTCCCCGAGCTGGCGCGCCGCCACCTTCATGAGCCCAGCGACCGCCTCAGCGAACGTCCCGTCGCCGCTCACCGTCACCACGCCGTCCACCTCGCCCTCCGTTGCCGCCTTCTCGGCCAGCTCCTCTGCGTGGCCAGAGTGCGTCGTCTGCAGCACAAATTTTCGTATTGATCATTTGTATGGGAATGTTGCATCTGTTGTTGTAACTGTTGGTCACCGTGGTCGAGTGCGTCGTCTGCAACCGCGCCGCAGCGCGTAAATGTTCGTTGCGGTCATTTGCACTAAGGGAAGAAATCTGTTGTTATTGCTTTTTATACTTGATACGGCTAAGTTATTTCAGAACAAGTTGAAGCAGCAAATGAAAACTGAAAACGAGGCCACAATGCTAACCAAAGCACTTGTATGGTGAAGTTCTGGCAACAGTTTTGAAACACAAATTTTGAAAGCTCACTGCAGTCTACTCTCGGCAGAAATAAATCATGCGGACACCGAAATGCGGACACATTTTTTCCCATGAAAATTCTGGCCACCACTGTAGAGGTCACTGCAAAACAGCAGTGAAAAATTACATGCTTTTTCTCGTACTGCAGTGGATAGATTATTTCTTCTCTCACCACAACTAAAAACAGGTCCCTATATAATTCGCTCTCAGTTTTCAGCCTGAGTTTAATTTACGCTCACACGTGAAACTTAATCACCGGGATACATGTCATACCTTCTTCAGCGTGATACGAATGGCAGCTCTGCGGAAGAGAGGGGCAGCCAGCGAGTTGTAGATCTTCTCGGCGTTCTTGTTGCCGCTCACAGGGTTCACGATCACCAGCAGGTGGCGAGGGCGTGTTGGACTGTCTGTACCGAAAAATGCCAACAAATTTGCCACGGAACGATTGTACCAGTTATTGCAGGAAGAAGCGTCCTATTTTCAAGACGAGTTGTAAATACCGGAATAATGATAATTGTTTGAAAATATTACGTGTGCAAGATGTGAATGAAAACGAGTCCAACGAAAATAGTTTAAACTCATTCAAGGATTTTGAGAACAACATCATTCTACTTGGATGGCCTTACATTTTATTTAATACAGGCGTTGAGTCGATGAAAATTATTGTCTACCTTTTTCAATAAACGAGACAGATGTCGACATAAAGAATGCTGACACCACTCAGTATTAGTGACTGAAATTTTACCTCTCATTGCTCTTCGGTTTAAGATCGTGTGTTAGGTAAAGTAACATGAATAATCTCATTGGCTATTCCTGTATTTACTACAGGGACGTGAACGAAATCGGAAAAAGTTTGCAACTCTTTTTTCAGCTGAAAAATTTCCATATGAACTTATCCCAGGTAATGGGAGATCACAGTTCACCAAGAATATAGGATCGTGACCTTGTTTATATCCATGCACACCTTCAACAACATAAAATCCTTTGTGTAAACAGAGCCCTTAATCTGGTAATCCTGAGCGCTTGAAGTTAACGATTCAGATGCATTACTGCACTCTTGTGCCCCTTGCCTTGGCACAGCACGCGCGCCCCTCACCTGCCACCACCTTCCAGAGGGCCGTGAGCCACTCCCTGACGGTGTCGGCGTGCGCATGTTGCAGCACCAGCACTCGGGGCTTCCAAGTCGCCACCACGCGCTCGCCGTCACCACGCAATGAGCCCCGCAGCAGCGCTGACGGCAGCACTCGTTCGCATATTTCCATAGCCAAAGCTGGTCTTGTGTTCACTTTGCGCGAGTGTGTGCACTCTCTGAAGGGAAGACCGGCAAGTCTGTCCTGCGGTCTGCAACTCGTGCCGTCAACCAACTTCTCGCTTTGAGCGTTCACAGAAGTGGAGGAGGGTGGAGGCCTGGTGGAAGTCTGAAGGTCTGCGTTGACCACGTCATGACTTTGTGGACTTTCAACATTCGTTTCCGTGGCCCCATAATGAAGCCCAGAATGGCCTCCAGATAATGATGAGGTGAACGTGGCACTGACCGTGCTGAGTTGGCTCTCGCTGTCGTCGCTCGTCAGGGCGCCATTCTGAGGGCAGTTATTGGTTTGTGCTTCTTGATGAGGGCAACACTTGAGGGAACCCCTCGGACACGACCAACAGCTGATTATCTCCGCGGCAGGGACTCGGAACTCGCCTGCAACAAATGGGCTGGAATGATGGAGGGTGTGAGCGAGCGAATGCTGCCTCGGGAATAGGCTGCTACGACACCATCATTGACGGGCACGCACTTTGCACGGTTTGGAGGGTGCGGTGATGAGATAATTAATCTTTCAACTCCGATCGCAAATACTGTGAGAAATTAAATTACCGAATAATAGCAAAAAATAATTCTATTTTTTAAAGTTTGCAAAACTACTTTTTAATTTTCACTCTTGAAGATTTTTCCACGTACATACTATAGGCTTGTAGAACTTCACTCGTGAAGTCGTCCAGAGCAATGACTTAAGCTCATTCATGATAATTTACCAAAATTCTTTGATTACTGGCATATGTTCGAGCTCGAAAATGATTTTTTACGCTTGTGCGATACTAAATGCGAAATTTTATCCGTTCGCATGCATCACAATCATTATTTTAGTTAAGCTTCCGATCACAAAAAGGGAACATTAACTCAGCTCGGTGCGCACGGTACGAAGTTAAATCTTCATGGGGCTTTCTTATAAACTCACTTTCTGACTGATAAACTCACCTTGACTGGAGTCCTGCAAGCGCCAAGTTAGTCCCGTCCTATCTAGAGTAACTCTGCACACTTTGCCGTTGATGGTGAACGTGTCCTCCATCTCAGTTAGTTTGTGAGCTGCGACACTGCGAGCACTGGAAGAACTAAATAAACGAGGTTAGTAACTCAGGTCTTGTGACGGGTCACGCTCTTCGTCCTCAATGTCTGGGGACAAGCGATTTCAATGCCTGAGGATTTTTATTTATGATAATTTTTTTCAGTTAAACTATCTACGTCAGCTAATTTGACAATTTGTAAAAGTTTTAATTCGAAACGGCAGGCAATGTAAGTTGAATTTGTAAGTGCACTATTTTGCAAATCTTTTCAAAGAAGAGTTTACCCTTGCGAAGAAGGCCAAAACACATGCATGCGGCAGCTAACGCTCATAAATTTTAAATCCTTGTGTAATTGAAGTGAGCGTGCCAGCACACAGAGCTATGATAGTCAAATTCTCGTCGGGGATTTGCAGCGAGACAGACAAAAACCAGTCAATTTCTAGAGCTGACCTCATGCCCTTCCATTTTCTTCGTTCAGAGCTGAAATGCCCATGTATGCGGTGAGGATGAAATTTAGCAGCGCCCATAGTAAATTTTATGTGCCTCGTGTTTAATGAAGAATGCGTGTTGAAGTACTTCATTGAAGTGACACGCGAAAGAAATAGTTCGACGTCTAAAAGAGGCGTATTGGCTTGCAAGGACGAGTGGCTTTTTACTTCTCCGGCAGCGACGTAATGGATAAAGAAAAGTGTTTAGCTATCAAGAGTTTAATTTGCTGATCAATGTTGAGATGATGTCTCCGTGGAAAGGGTCACGCGACACATCAGCCGTGTATGGTGAGCGACTAACTGTTCCAATTAGCATTGTGTTCCATCATCCGTTAATGGTAAGAAATTTCGCGAAAGTTAAGAACTGTGAGAACTGCGCTCATTATTGAGAACCACGAGAATTATTGAAAATAACCTGAGTAAATGTCTAAATTGTGTACTAGCTAGACTGCACAAATTGAATCAAACTAAAAACCAGTAATTATACAGACAAAGCAGAACCCAAGTTTCCTGTACGAGTGAATAAAAAAAGGCGAAACATAACTACCAAATTCAGAGAAAAAGTTGAGATTTCAAGTTCTGATACTGATGTTCTTAAATCAGTTTTGGGGTGTAAAACTTATGAAATTCTAACGATTGTTACGAACTTACAAACCTGCCTTTTTTATCGAGTAACAAAAAACGTGTGCTGCTCAAAGGCTCTACCGCTGAAAGAAGTTATGAGTAAAGTTTTTATGAAAATAAAGGAGTATTAACGCTCCCTCACGTTTAAAAGATTTTCTGAACTTGAAGGTTTATTCTCCGACGTGACGATCTGCGTGTGGATGTGTCGACCTTCTTACAGAAGTTCTTACAGTGAGGAGAGCGTCCTCGAATGGAACTATAGCTATCTATTGAAAAGTTACAATTGCTCACATTTTCTTAATTATTTTACTGTACTACTGTTAGTCATATTTTCTTCTCCAGGAATAGGAGCGCCTGATTAGTCTCGGAGGAAATAATTATTTTCCAATTTTTTGACGTCTGTGAAATTCTTCTTCTTCGGGCTTCAATAATATTTAAATTTGATTTCTCGAACTTCTTTGTCCTTATTACCTTGGCCTGCATGGTGAGATTTCTAGTAAAAGAATATTGTAGCTAAATAAAATTCATAAAGCTTTTGTATGATTGATTTAGCATCCGACGCTATATTCGAATACATAATTATGATGACTAAGCAACGTGAGCGCTAATATGTGATCAACTAAACTACAAAAACTGAAGTGATGAAATGCATGATTGCATTTTTCTCGTTGCCAAGTTTCACTGTGAACTGACACAACACATTGTAACACACGTTACCACGTAAATATTTAGCGTCAATCATCTCACATAACTTCTCCTTCACTGCAATTTAAATCTAAAAACAAGGACCTTCGTCCCTTTTTTTCAATTAGCACATAAATTTATCAGTGTCCCAATCAAGCGTCCTAAGCACAAAATACCGCCACTAAGCACAAAATACAGCCACTAAGCACAAAATACCGGCACTAAGCACAAAATACCGGCACTAAGCACAAAATACCGCCAATAAGCACAAAATACCGCCACTAGGCACAAAATACCGCCACTAAGCACAAAATACCGCCACTAAGCACAAAATACCGCCACTAAGCACAAAATACCGCCACTAAGCACAGTACCCCACCACAGCCGCAGGAGCATCACCACGACACCAACAGCCGCGATGCACGCAGCGCACCCGCGGGGATCCTGGCACCGACTGCTCGGTGCGCCCATTTCAGTCTCTGTAGCTCTTCATGGCCAAGTATCGCAAAAAGTGAGAAAAAAACTAACTCCTCGTAACTTTCAGTATATTTTTTGGAGTCTGAGAGCAGGGGTTGTGTGACGTCGCACTGCTTGACCTATGGTTGTGAAAACCAAATTTGGTCCAATGCTTTTGCGAAAAAGCTAGATTATTGGTGATTCAGTCCTTAACATTATTGCAATTGGACTATTGCAGTCTAGTTTGGGAAAATATGTCTCAGCATCTTTAAAAAAACTTACGAAAATGGATGACTTTGTAGTCAAAGTGGTGAGAAGAGGTAATTTTAAGAAACGAGATCATGATACTCCTTTCTTAAGAAAACTCGTCAGGTGCCCCACAGCCGGAAAGGTTTCACATTCAGAAAGCCCGACGCATGTTCTCGTCTCTCTACTTTGCTGCGAGTAATTCTTATGAAGATAGTATCAGCAGCAATATTTTTCTTTCTTATCCTAAAATTGGCATTAACTATAAATCTGCATAATTTCACCCTAGCACGAACTTATAACGTAGTCTACGATTGATAATTAATTGGCAACGGCTTCACGAACCATTTCCAATATTGAATGCTAGTGCGGTAAGGTGTCCCAAGTTAACGTTAATACTTTTCGTCCTCAGTTGTTGATCTCAGGCTCTCAGTGAGAAAAATGGATTATGATGTTTTACTTTCAGTACTAATAGGTAAATGAGAAGATCGTTAATTTAGTGGTATTTTTCTCTTACAGTCGTGTTGGTAGATTCGCGCTTCCTAGGTGCTGTTTGTTATTGTTTCCTCTTTTCTTGGAAGCATGCAACATGCCATACTGCCGAGGAATATTTCCAATAAAGTCATTCTATTTTGATTTTCGTTTCTCCCATTTTATACCACCGGTTACCTCGTGCCCTCACTGACTGACGAGTTTTTCTGAGAGCTGCGCCATTATTTGACCTCGAGTTCATACGTTCGAGTGCCAAACGTGTTGCGCACCAAGAATTTATTGAGAAAACGAGGCTGAAAAAATGTTTATATCGCAGCTGTTTCATCAATAATGGTTAGCTAAAAAGCTACAAAAAGCTGAAATTTTAAACTCATTGTGTACCTACCCATCAGGCTGCTTGACTGTTCCAGTACGTGGAAAGCTAAATTTTTCTGCGTAGATTGGGCAGTAAATTCCTGCTGAGGGATCAGCAAGACGCCATGCAGCTGAAACTCAATGCTATAGTTAGCAGAGATGAGCCACAGCTTGTGGTGCAGCGAAGATGACAAGCGTCAGAACTTCTGCATTAAGACTTCTTAAGCGACATTTTCGAGTGCGTCAAATATTTGCATGCCATGCAATGGAGACAAAGTGAGGATATCACAACCGAGCATTTTGGCGTGCGAGGCCTGATGCAGGTCGCCCTATAAAGATTATTTCGAGATCCACTGATGGGGCAAAATCGTTACAACTTGCGCTGATTGATCTATGCGGACTCGTTCTACTGCACTATTTTACATTTCATTCGACATGACAGAGTTAGGAGTAAAATAGCATGACAGTTAAAACTTATTTCACGTTCAGCGTACAAGAATTAAAAACTGAAAATTATCAACCTAGGAAAAGAATTTGCGTAACCTTTTTTTCATCTAAAGTACAATTTTTCGAAGAATAAATACTTACTCAAAAAGGAATTGTTAACGTGCAAGGTCTGTACTTTTAGTAGCGCGATAATCGACGCGAAACATGATAGTTTAGGCATCAGGTTCGATTTTCCAGCGAGCAAGTTTGTGCGGACTGTCCAGCCGACCGTCTACTTGCGCTTTACAGTAACTTGTCAAGGCTGACACGACCGAGTTTTTGGAACTTTGTTAAGCAAGGATTGTCAAGTTGGCTAAAAACGTCCTCTGGTCTACCGCTAAAGGACAAAAAAAAAGACAAGACAAACGTTTATTGGAAACTACCTTGACATTTAAAATGTAGCAATAGATGCAACACTTCAAGAGCCTTTTTGTCAAAGCATTTTTAAACTCATTTTAACGGGGGTTAAAAATGCTTCAACCTTCGGCTTCTGTCAATGTAATCATCGACTCATTTACTTTAAAAGTTCGGTATAGATAAAGTGTATGATTTAAATCTGGAGTAAAGCTTCAATCCTCAGAATTAAAAACGCCGTCGATTAAATTACATTTTTGGAAATTTATACGAATGCTTCAATTGAAAATTTCTAAATCCCCGCACTCGCAATATGATCCCGCATCCAAACAGTTGGTCCATATACTTAAATTGCTGTCTATATCATATTTCAACTACGTAGAAGATACCGATAGAATTAATTATTTTACTCTAAAGAATGAAAAAATTTTGCAGACGGACGCCATCACCAGTTTTGTAAAATACGAAGCATAGTCATTGCTGCGAAAGAATAAAGTTACAACGATATTAAATCCCACACCGAATTCTTCACGTTTGGATGGATAAACTGACTAAGACAATTTAAGATTTCCTCTCTGAAGGGAATATGAACCAGGTCTCTTAAAGTTTGTTTTCCTTAAAAATGTGCAACGATTATTAACTTTAAATTCGTTTTCCTTACAAATGTGCAACGATTCTTAAATCCTAAGATCATTTTCAAT
Organism: Morinoia aosen; assembly: GCA_030386875.1. Taxonomy (NCBI): domain Eukaryota; kingdom Metazoa; phylum Arthropoda; class Malacostraca; order Amphipoda; family Talitridae; genus Morinoia; species Morinoia aosen. The sequence continues at coordinate 51,688,800 of CM059564.1, forward strand.
ACATGAAATGTTTTCCCAATCGTCTTCGCTTATGATGGTGTTTCTCTGTGTTTCATAACTGAGTATGACTAAAGGGTAGGAAAACCCATTCCGTTACCGGCACGAAAATTTCTTCTTCGCTGATCATCTACACGTGATTCCAACTTACGCCGATGCGCATTGCGCACAACTAATTCATAAAACATTCAAACAACGAAAATTAGAGCTTCTTTTAGAGCAGGGCTTCTCAACCGGGGTACATGTACAACTAGGGGTACTTTTAACATACTTCATATGTTAAAATGAACAATATATATTTACATACAACCGTATTAGTATATAAAATTATTAATCATTAAGTGTATTTTTATAGTTTCTTAAGCCTTTAACTGTGCTAGAGGTACATGAAGATACACCAGTAAGCTAAGGGGTACACGACAATAGAAAGGTTGAGAAGCCCTGTTTTAGAGGGACTCAAGTTTTTAGAGGTTTTCACTGGAATAAAACCGCAGTAAAAGACTGATAATTTCATATTCATATCATTGGTGAACAAATACCACATTTTAAAATTTTGATAAAGGAAAAGACTAAGCATAGTCAGAAAGCACTCCAAATTTGTAAAAATTAACAAACAGGGTGACCTCTGAGCTTTGTGAAACTCTCAAGCTTTCCCTCGGAACAAAATATTATTTTTTGTAATAAAATCATTCGTTTACGGGAGTCTTTCTTGTATCGTAACTTGCACAATTTGCTGTACATTCACTGTCACTAGGAACGCCTTAAGGGCCGTTTATCACTAGGGGACATTTCGGCCGTGAGGCGCGACACGTGTATACGAGGCTCACCACTGAGGCTTATAATTGTGTGTGTTTATACGAAGTTCCCTATTCGCCACGGTAGTTACGAAGCTCTTGAGTGTCGTGCATTACGAATTCGATCAGAGCGAATAGGAAACTTCGTATAAACACACAAAAATGTGCCTCAGTGGTGAGCCTCGTATACACGTGTTGCGCTCAAGGCCGAAATGTCACCCAGTGATAAACGGCCCTTTAGTGTTTGTGCTTCATGCTGAAAGTCACCTTGATCGAAATTAATTCCTGTCCGACGATGAAGAATACATCAGCGATGGTCAAGCTGATTTTCACAAATTGGTAGTAAGTTTTACAACTCGCATGGCAACGTTTAAATAACAAGCCCTTGAAATTCTAATTCCGCTTTTTCGTCTTGTATTCATGAACTAAAACAACCAAGTCGCTGAATTTTTTTAAGCCCGAGACCAGCTAGTAAAAACTTACCGGCAAAAGGCGCCAGACAGAACTTGCTGCGTAACATTCAATTGGATCTCAGGGTTATTTTTTGCTATCATTTAGAAACATAAATCGCTTCCCAGTACCCGATACCCATTCTTGCGCACAAATATATCATTCTCGTTTTGTAAAAAAGTTGACTTTGGAAAAGTTTGCCTCGCAACTGAAGGAAGAAAAGATGCCTTAGTTCTTGTGTTCTTGAGATCGAAAAACTATGCTCGTGTTTAAGCGCCGTCTAAAGGCGTGCGTGCGAAAGCCTCGCTCAACCTGAAGGTATTGAATCCACTAGCTGTACCGTAAATTAACAACACGCACTCATAGTCATCACTTTATGAACAAGCAATAATTAAGTAAATAATTATTGCCATTCATCATATTCACCGATGTGAGCATATCAACATTGTCAGAAAGAACAGCATGTTTTATTTATTTATTATGATTGTCTTCTTTAGTTCTATCTGGTGAAAAATCGCATAATTTGTGCTTTCAGTTCTGTTTATCCACTTTCGCGAATTTCTGAAAACAGCTCCTTGTTAAATGTGCGCTCTTGTAAAACATGTACTGTACATGCACTGCCGAAGACTGAATGTAAGTGTGAAGTCCGCGACACTGAGAATATTCTTTACATGACAGTGCCACTATGCAGTAAAATTTATAACACTGACAACACTGAGAATATTCCCTACATGACTGACATTATGCTGTAAAATGTATAACACTGATGACACTGAGAATATTCTCTACATAAAAGTGCCACTATGCAGTAAAATCTATAAGATTTACGACACTGAGAATATTCTCTACATGGTGCTGCCACTATGCAGTCAAATCTACAACACTGACTACTTCGCTCTCTCCAGAAATGTGTGCGCATCGCAGCCTTGTTCCAGGGCGTCAGCAGCAACTGGAAGGTTGAGGAGCAGTGAGGCAGCGCTCTGGAACTTTGTCTCGATGCTCCTCTCACAGGAAAACTTTTCGTAGTTCGGCCTGTCCGAGCAGATCAGTCACACGCTCAGCAGACCTGTTTTTAACCCTTGACAATCCCACGTGCCACACAGCACTCACTAAAAATTCGACCACAATTTTTTTTGTAGAATTTGTGCTCTAATGTAAGTATTGAAGCTTTCTACCGGATGGCAGATCCGTCCTCATTCTGATGTTAGTGATAATCAACATATTGGGAATGTGAGTAATGAAATTCCTCCTGTTAAGGATTAACTAATTAAAAAGAGGTTCTAAAAGATTTATCCCGAGAACAAAAAAGGACGGAATGAAGCTGTTAACTTCTGTGCAACGCTTCAAGATATCACTCATATGAATATTATGTGTGTTTAAATATCAGTTAATGATTGTGTGAGCCTTGAGTTTCTCCTCAAATGTTCAAATTTCATTTATTAATCTTGAGTCAAAATTTAGGATTACTTAATTAAAAAATCTCAACTGCGAAACAATCAGCGAAAATAGGTATTGCAACGATGTAAAATTAGATTTGATCATTATTCTAATGATTAACTTCAACGCAGCTACGAATAGCATAGCAGTGTGCAGCATTTCGTAACATCTAACCTGACTCTCAACACCCCACCGGTCCCCTGATTGTATGTTATGAGAATGATGGACAGGGAAAATGAACGTAAAATAATGGGACAATTTTACCAAGTTTACGAGCGGTGTCATACTCTGAATGCGCTCGTTAGGGCTATTGTTTTGCTTCTGTTATTATCACAACACCAACACGGGAGTGGTTGTCTTCGTATAACATCCCTATCTTCTGTGAGTTGAACGGCGCACAGCGTACCGAAAGAGCTATTATCTATTACACAAATATACATATAAACTCATAGGACCTCATGGCAACAAGACCGCATCAGACTAAACAAGTGCCCGTTGTACTGGCATTGAAGGTGCAAAAGATACGATTAGCAGAGGCCTCAGCTGCACAGGCCTCAGGTGCCCTCAAGATACCGAAGAAAAACTTCGCTGAATCGCAAACACGTTAATTATTGTTCGCCTGAAATTTGTTGAGAAATATGAAGTAAAAATGGCATCGCAGGTTTTCCTAACACATCAACAAACAGCTTGTTGGTCGTTTGGTTAGTTGATTTGGTGAGCTCTCTGCTCTGTGAAAAGTATTACTATTCCAGAATTGAGCCCCACCAAATTAAATAATCGAACAAAATGGACTTGATGAAGAGTATCTTGAGTTATAGTTAGCGTCGTAATGACTCCAAGCTCTGTAAAGTGGATACTTGAGGGCTATATAATGGCTGCAAATTCTATTTTTAATTGCAACTCATCTGCACTGAAATACTTGTTTCGTGGCCGTCTCGGGCGAAACACACCAGAGAAAATCATGGAAGTGTTTCTTGATCCAAACTTTCATGATTGATGGTCTTGACAGTAACCTTTGTAAATTGTTTCAGCAAATACTGACCGGTGCGAAGGTTACAGCCAATGCCAGAGGCCTTAATTCGAACTTTCTAGACTTAGGGCCATACTGATCACTCACTCAAGTAAGTTCCAAGGGCCAAAACCGTTAAAATTTCACTGTATTTTTTTATCCAAACATCACAGCAACAATAACAACTATAGGTCATTAGCTGTCACGGGCTGCGGATTACTGATATAATAAAAATAGATATATTTTGTTTGATCCACGGAGTGAAGGACTAATTGAGGGAAAGTTCAAGAGGTGATGATGCCTGTGTCATGGATACCCTCATCGCTTTCGAACTGTTGTGCAAGAAAGTAGAAAATTATGTTACCTTATTTCATTACCATCACGATCAAAAACATTTCATTCTTTATTGAACATAATCGAATCCCACTATTTTTAACGGGGCGCATGCGTAACTGCTGAATTCTATATTGGAGAGTCTCACGGAATTTATTCCTCCTTATACCAAAGTTAACACAGTGCATAATATTCAAGCCGAAACCAAATAAAGAAATAAAAGCAGTTTATTTCCAATAAACTTCAAGCATGAAATGTTGAAACATTTGTTAACACCTTAACATTAACATCCTTAATTGATAATAACAAATTGGTATCGTAATACCCATGTAAATATTGAAACAAAAAATTATTGACAGAAAAGCACAACAAAGAATAACCGAGCAAATGGAGTCTTATTTTAACATCTCTCAGCGTTCCGATCAACCTCAGAAGAATGAGGTCATTGGAATTTGATGTATATGATGGAGCAGATGACTTCTTGGTGAATTGCCCATTTCCATTTTCTATTTGGCGGAGAGCAGAATTAATATTTTCCATTTTTCTTTCAATATCGTGGATTTTTATGAAAGCTAGGCTAAAATACTTGCTTGTCGTATTAAAAAATAGAATAGTCAAAATTTGACTTTGTGTCTATATCGCTTTAATCCGAACAGGTATACATTAGCCTCAGGTAGAACTGGCCGTGGACAGGATTTATGCTGTCGTTTTCATGGACTTCAATAGGCGAGGAGCTAAGCGTAGTGTGAACTGAAGAGTAACGTAAGTTTGCTATCATGAGAAATTACTTTAGAACTTATAACTTCATAACCAGTTAATGCATAACGAAAAATTGCTGCAAAACCAATTATACTTCATAACCAAAATAATTTCATAACAAATCGTTTCAGAAGTAAAAATTAATAACCAATTACTTAATAACCAAAATTTACCTCATATCAACTATTTATAACCAGTTACTTCATAGCTAAAATTTACTGCATAACCAGTTACTTCATGACCAAAAATTACTTCATAACCAGTTACTGCATAGCCAAAAATTACTTCATGTCACCAATTATACTTCATAACTAGTTACTTCATAACCATAATTACTTCATAACCAACTATTTCATAACCAGTTACTTCAAAATCCAAAATTACTTCATAACCAACTGTACTTCATAACTAGTTACTTCACAGCCAAAAATAACTTTATAACCAACTGTACTTCATAACCAGTTACTTAATAACCAAAATTACTTCATAACCAACTACTTCATAATCAGTTACTTCATAAATAAATAATTATTTTAAAACCAACAACTACATAACCAATGAGTGACCTATGTGTCCGTAACTGGCAGACCTGAGCAGCTGAACACACCGAGGAGCGATTTCATATCTCTGTACGTTAGGGATGAAATGTCTTTTCTTATCATCGCTTCTTGCATAATCTTATCAATTATTTTGGCCCCTTGAGGTCACCAGTATCATGGCTTATATCATGTCCAGTAACCATGAGCGTTTAATCAGTGCTGCAGTGCGGTGCGGACTGTACCTACTGCGAGGTAGCAAAGTATATTTCAACATTTATACTCGTAAGATACAAAGGCTTTCGAGTACTAGCGTCTTGTAATTCATAAGACCCAAGTACATGTGTATGAATGTGCAGTTACTTGCTTCCTATTCGAAAAAAAGTCTGTGCACTCGCTGTCATATGAAAATGAAAAACGCCGAGCTTCGTCTTAGGAATACCTGTAATAACTCTGATACTAGATTTCTAGAGTTGTTGTAGAAAAGGCTTACTTGTAAATAGCGCAACTATTCCTTCTGCGCGAGTCTGGTAATATCACTTCAGGTTAAGAGTTATACGCGTGTTACACGATTATCTCTGAAAAAGACTCCTAAACGTACTTGAAAATGGTATCGTTATCATAAAAATTAGAATACCAATATGAGATTTCTCAATATAATTTTAAATATTTTAGAAGCTTATGTTTATTTATATGTAAATGAGTATTAGGTAAGTAAAGGTATTAAATGAATATTAAAGTATTAATGAAGTATAGAATGAGTTCCAGAGACATAATTTTTATTTAAAAACATTTCTTTTAAGACTATGAATGAAAATGACTGCGATAATCCAAATGCGATAATACTAATGACTGAATCACCAATAATCTAGATTTTTTGTCAAATGTAGTCTTAATGCGTCGAAAAAAACTTAAGGTTACGCCAATTTTATTCCATATAGTTACGACGTGTGGTTTGAAAGTCAGATTTTTGAGAAACCGACGCATAGTTTTTTACTTTATCAACTGGCTCGTCTTCAAACGTCAGCATAAATTTTGGGGGTTTTCTGATAATTTTTTTTTATAAAAAAAATCTTTTCGCGTTTTAAAATACTGCATTAAGTTTTTGCGTTTCAATCCAATTGGTAAAATTGGAAGCACATGAATTCATTTTTTAAACATTATTTTCAAGTCTCTTGAAAAAGTGTAAGGCGGCTTATTGAATCTTCGATGAAAGCTATGTTATTGATTTTTTCATTTTAATAATCGTTTTTAGAAATCATTTTTCATCTTTTTACCCTACGAGGAGCGAGTGAATGAGTGAAATGCAAGTTCAATGAAAAAAAATGTGTATTTCCAAGTTGTCACATGAGATACATGCCAACATATTGGCTTTTAAAAAGTTTCTTAATATAGGACATCCTAAAACAAATGTTCCATACGAGGAGTACTAATTGACAAACCATCCGAGGTGTACAAATAGATAAGCCATACGAGGCATAATAATAGGCAACTATACGAGGCGTACTAATAGACAAACCATTCGTGATGTGCTAGTAGTCTAACAAAAGTTCTAGACTAGGAGTACTAATTGACAAACCATCCGAGGTGTACAAATAGATAAGCCGTACGAGGCATAATAATAGGTAAACTATACGAGGTGTACTAATAGACAAGCTATCAGAGGTGTACAAATAGATAGACCATACGAGGCAGATTAATAGACAAAATATACGAGGCGTACTAATAGACAAACCATACGTGGCGTGCCAATAGTCTATCTCTGTCAAGGGTAGTTAAATGAGAAATGAAAAATATGCCCTAAAATATGCAAAGCCCTATCACCACCAAAAACATATTCCATATCTTCTCGATATTGACCACATAACGCGGACATGAGTACATGGGATAAAATAGAGATACAGTGTAAGCCGGTTACCACTCATGATTGACAAATATCCACAAAATATTGGGAGAAAATGGGCAACCAAACATATATTCAATATCAAAATTCATAGCTTGTACAAAATACGGACAGAAAGATAATTTTACTACGATTCATATTGTCAAATTGCACTTTATTTAATTAATTATATATGACATTAATCCGATTCACAGAAACGCCTTCGGGGGAAGTGATAGATCTATTTCTGAATCATTTCGCTAGTGCAATAAAATTTATTAACCGGATGGTTTTTGCGTGAAGAAATGAAATAGAAACATGTATATCTATATATGTAAATACATATATATATATACCTACACACGTACACACACATATTAATATATATACTTATTGAAAATGAAATATTGGAAAAAATACATATATAAAATAAAAGATAAAAACAACCTACCATCTACTACACAGAAAATGACAGTTGATCTCACTGTAATTCTAAGAAATTTTTCGCAAAAAAAATAACTAAAAGGAAAAGAAGACTTCGAAAAACATAAAAATGAACTGGTTTTTAATTTCGAAGTGCCAGCTCGGATCTTCGATACAATTGTAAACTCTTATTTTATTTTTAATCTTTTCATACTACTCCCGCAATTTGAAAAGATTATTTGATTAACAGAAGTTTCTTGATTAATGTGATGAAATTTGTGTTGCACAAAGTTTTTCATGGTTCCTTTACTCCTGCGCACCATCTTGCGTCAACAAGTTAGATCGTACCCCTTTCATTTGCTATCATCACACCCAACCTTGAAGGCCCAGTCCGCCCAGCGGAATGTGAAGGGCACGGAGTTTTAAAGTTATATATATCATGGTAATTTTCGGAATTTGAAACTTTTATTTTATCATGCCAATTTACTTTAAAATTTCTTTTACTAATTGCGCAAATTTTGTTATAATTACTGATCAGCCGTTTATTACTCAAGAACTCAATTTTAGCTTGAATTTTCTATCCTTGTTACTTTACTAGGCCTAGCGTTAATCTGTGGAATACAAGACAACCAAATGGTTATTTAGTGATATAGTTGAAATATGATTTTCCAGTCTACCTTATCGTTGGTTGTTGTAGTTAAAACCAATGAATGGGAATTCAAAAGTGGCTCTCATTTGGCACTGTGTAATATTGTTTTAGTTTTAAATGGATGTTAAGGTTCTGAGCTGCAGAGGTATTCTGTTTAAAAAAAAAAAAGTAAGAATGAAAGAAATGCTTTGCTCTTATGACGAGTAACTGGATGATAACTTTGCACCTAGAAAATCATAAATTGAACAAATTTTTTACTGCTAGCCATCAAGCCATGTTTACTTTCATTTTAATTTTTCTTTAGGTATGATGCTTCAGAGATGGTAGTTCATTTTTAGAAACTAGGCTTGATGTAAAATATCAATTAATGAATACTGGTTAAGCCATACAGACTTTAGATGATGAAAATTATGTGGTTAGATTTAAATGATTTCCTATCAAAATTGAAATGTTTTTAGATATTGGTCTTCAATATTAGTGAACGGTGTTCATTAATGGCCATTAAATATCACTCTATATTCTGATTGCCAAGTTCTATCATTGTATGTTAATCAAAATATATAGATATACCTACATATTGAAAAGTTAAATTTTAATTAACTCCCTTCTCTGACAGAAACGAGTATACACGTTTTTACAAAATGTTCGTTTTTCAGCCATCGACGAGTATACTCGTCTAAAACTTTACCTTTAAAAACCATCTACATACGTATATACTTGTCAATTTTAAGCTTTTGTAAGCCATTCTACGTGTGAAACGAGTATTCTTGTCAAATCGTTTGCCTGGCACAGGCAATAGGGTAGAGCTATGGGATTTTAAGGACATTGTTACTAGACTTGCTCCGACAGCCATTGTCGTCGGATGGGTGTTGTTTGCATCCACATTTGCATTCATTTTGAAAAGTACCATTCAAAATAATTTCATCTAGCCTAGAAACTATTTGAGGAAATACTGTTCTTTTATATGTGAAAATAAAATTCATTTGTTTTATAATTTTGCTAACAACTTAGTTTTCAATTGATTTTGTTCATAATAAAATGCTGGAAAAAAATTTCATTTATCATGCATATTCTAAATACTGCTAGTTAAATATTTGGTATACAATTGTAATAAAAAAGTAAAATAGCTTTTTATTTCTCTTTACATTTAGTAACAAAATTTTGAGAAAAATCGAGAAAATATGGTAAAAAATATGGTTTATAGGAAGACGAATTGACTCGTTCTGGCTGACAAAGGTATTTTCAAAATAAATCAAAAATGGGGAGAAAAAATTATTACAAACTGTTTTCATAACCAGCATTAAAAATACTATAGGTATAGCACCAAAATAAAATAGTTCGTCTGAAAAAGAAACGTTTTTACGAAAAAAATTGTTGGAAAGGGTTAAAGTCCGTAATAAAAATTAAATGTTACAAAAATATTCTTGAAATTTTGAATATTTGTTGAGGAGTATATGAATGTATATTTTGTAAACAATTCAGTATTGTTTATTTTATTTAATTTAGAGCAAATTGTTGAATTTTTTAATACCACCTGCATATCAATCTATAAATAACCCAATTAAAATTAAAGGTCAATATTGAGTTTAGGCCTTTCACAGAAATTGACAATTCCGATCCAAAGAATCACTAAAGGAACACATTTAAAAATGTTGGTCAATATTGAGTTTAGGTGATCCACCAAAATTAAACATTCCGTTTCAAGCAATCAGTAAAGGAGCCTATTTAAAAATGTTTTACATGAACGACATTCTGGATGCTGATGCGTTATTTTTGAATTATTCAACTTATAAGTTGGCTTTCGCGTGTCAAAGGACAGGATGTTCCAACAAAGCTGCAAGCGCACCGAGTGTAATTGAATTAATAACGGGCGCTAACCCCCTATTACAAACGTAAAGAGGTTGGGTCGTGAGGGGGAGCCATAGTTCTTCTAGTGAAAATTATAAATAAAGGTTTCTGGTGACGTCCGTTTACATCATCTCCAATGGCGGCGTCCCGGTACCCAAGATGGCTGCCGCCATCTTGGGTACCTAACTAGCATAACTAGCATTGTTATTTCTATTTAAATGCTATTTGTATAATAATGAGGAATGGTTAAAATTACAAAACTTACCCTATAGCTTACTAATACTGCAATGAAGCTCAATATTTTTTACATTTCTCATTGCCATTTTTGTTACTGAAAGCAGTATTTATTTGCTAGCTTTTTTATTTGGGAAATTTTTTGTTCATTGATTTACCTATTTTTATTGTTCATTGAAAGCTTTATTGCCATGTGTTCAGCATCTTTCATCTGCTACACATATCCTGATTTATGATATTTACAAAATATCTAATTTATTGGAAATCAAGCTGACATAATTTCCTTCTAATCCAAATTTTAAGACTCCTGTCTCCTAATTCTGATTACTTCTGAATGCCTTCAGTTTTAACTATCATCTCTTATGCATTTGCTGTAAGTATAAGTTTTTGGATCTTTTTTGCTTTCTATATTTCATTTTTTTTTGTACATATAAGTTGATTTAGCACATATTGCTTTTGAATGTAAATTGATTACTGTTTATTTATTGTTCTTCATTGTTCTATTTCTTGTAATTAAATTATTATTTGTGCAGATAAACTAACATAATCCCAGGTTCTTGCATGAAATTTTAATTTCTATTTGGTGCACTTGTGACAGCATAAAATGAGTTTCAAGCAGGTGAGAATAAAATATAAGTGTGACCTTTGGATTGTCTCATATTTTATATGTACTGGAAGATAGAAAATATCTTCTAAAATTTTGTTGGTAAAATTGATAGAAAAACTTGAATTGAACAAAAGCATATATGGGTAACAATAGTACATACCTTTAGTAGGTAATTTAAATATTCAGACAGTTTTGAGAATGGGCATTTTTGTGAGTATCACAAACCTAATGTGCAGTAAAATATTTGGCAATGGGCAGCAAGTCATCTGGTACATAGTTTGACTCTTGATGTTGCAATTGTTGCATTGTCCCTAAACTTTTATGAAGAGCAGCACACACTCTGGGTTACAAAACTAGCCATACCCTCCAGTACATGGTATCAAGTAGGGTTGACATATTGCAGAAGTAACACATTCTGGATTAGGGATGTGCCATCAGTCATGGATCATTTTTGCCTAGTAAGCCAGTGTTAAGCCTGGCTAAAGCATCCATTCTGTGTTGCTAAAACTGGGCTCAGCCTACAAAAGAACTATGTCCCAAGAATATTATGACAGTACATTTCTTGGTTGATTTTGGCTATATGATTGACAAAAAAAGAGGTGTTTTACTCCTGGCACATATTCCTCTCCAAACCATGACCAACTGGATATTGTAACAATTTTCCATTGCAGCTTGTTCAAGATGTGCGTGAGGTGTTCAACTCAGGACGTACTCTGGATGTGGAGTTCAGGAAGAAGCAGCTGCGCAACTTGCGCAAGATGTACATTGAACACAAGGATGACATCTGTGCTGCTCTCAAGGAAGACCTCCATAAGGTACTTTTCATTGCCTTGTAACAGTGCTGGCATGTGCCATGAGGAAAATTCTCACTAGTTTCTTTGAATATTTTTCAGTGTGCTTATTGTAGATTCCAATGGTTTTAGGTTATTTTTGAAACTAATATGCTTAATTTCTCAAATGTATGTTTCTGTGGATTTCAGTATATCATAAATGTATGAAGACAATGATAAAAATCTAGGATAAGTTTCAAGAAATTGTTTATGGCAAAAAAGTCGTAAAAATTCTTGAAAATTTGCTTTTGGATGCTATGTGTCACAAATATTATCTCATAAAAATGTAATATTCTATTTCTCAATCTAATGTCTGTTAAGGCCATCAGTTTTTTCCTCAAAACTTTCAAAAAATAAATAAAAATACTTCTGGAGTGAAATAGGCTCTGAGGTATTAACAGCATGTTTTATAGCAATCTAATAAACATTCATGGCCCATAAAATTTTTAAATTTACCCATACCCCTTCCCCATCCTCAAAGGGAAATTTCTAAAAAAATCTTATTTCTCAGCCAATATTGTACATAGAGATGATTAGTTTTTTTTTGTTCGATTCACAATGAACTGATCTACAAAGTTAAGATCCAGTTTTTTGAAATCCCTTCAAAAAAATGTAAAAAATTTTTGAATTAATTTTTTTTTTCAAATTTTTTTTCTTCAAATGGCTATAAAAAATTTCCTATTTAACTTATCAAAAAGCTACATTTAAACTTTATAGCACTCACCTTGATCTTTACGATGCTGAAAAGATCTCCTTCATAAGTGAAAAACTGAAGGAGAAATAAAGCTGCACAGCCAAAAAAAAAATCAGTTTGAGGAACAAGCGCTCAACTTTTTTATGGGAAACAATTCCCATACAATCGTTTTCAGCGAAGGAATAGAAAAATTGAAGTAAGGTTTAATTAGTCAAAGTTTTTATTAGATCCACCCTTATATCGAGTGATTTAACGACATGAACGTAACGAACACGGTGAACGCAAACGCAACTCTTAATATTTAATTTTTAGTACAATTTAAGTTTTACGGCTAGCATTCGCTAACCAGATAATTGCCTTTATTTTAAAAACGCTTTATTAAGTTGATTAAAAGTTAAGGCGAGTTAAAAGTCCGCTTATGCCGGGGGCGTTAAAAAAGTTAGCAGGTGCCGTCAAGGACCACAGTCCAGGGCGCTGTCGTGGCGAGCTCGAGACAACGGGCGCAGGCAGCAATAGGAGGCGAGGAACGTCGGCTCCACGCGAAGGGCTGAATTCGAAGAACACGTAGACCCTTAGTTCCGAACAGAGGTGACACCTCAAGCAGTGGCAGGCAGAGGGCGAGTAACGCCGCGACTCAAGAAAAGAGCTGGAATCGTAGATAGAACCCCGCGTCGACACCTCTGGCACACGCTCCACCCTCAACTGCTAGGAAACAGAAATATTAGCGAAAGTCAAGGCGAAACAACGCAACTAATCAGTTAATTTCAAGTATTACGCAAATGCAACCTAACCATCAAAGTCCGACTTGATATATACCTCAAAGCAACGGAGAGGCTAGCCTGTAGAAGTTAGCTGGAACAGCTGAAACCCGGCTGCGGCAAAGTCAGCACCAGCAGAAGCCTCCTCCGGAGTATACTATAAAAAAACGTACAACCTTAAACCCCGAACAAACCACGAAATTAATAAGGACAATATTTCACTTAAGAAGCAACATCACCAATGACAATGAAAATGACAACACAATACAAGTAAAGCAACTAACCTGAGTTTTTAATGCACTCAGTGACGAAACGTTCAGACAGAAGGTTTAATCAAGGAAATTTAGAAGAAATCAGCAAGAGATTAAGTGCTTCAAGCGGAAAGACAGTAAGAATAGTAAAGAGATTTTAGATACTTGAGAAAGAAGTTAAAGTTAGAAGATCGCTCTGATCCAGGCTAATTTAGCCCATCAAAAAGACGAACGACTTCAATAGCAATATTAATTGTAATAGTAGTTATCGTCGCAAGGACGAGTTAAGAGTTAATTCATTGAAGTTTCAATGTTAATTTTAATTAATTATACTTGCTTGAAGCACCATAGGAAAATTGACACGATAGTCTACAAAATAAAAGTAAAGAAATAATAGCACAAGCACACAAAATAATAGACAGAGAAAAAGCAGTCAGGAAGAGGGTAGAGGGTCTTAGCCTGAACAGGGTGCCACGGAACTAGCCGCGAACCCCATCACCGAAGCGCTGGCCGACGATGCAACACGCCTTTGCAAAGGCATAAACGGACGGATAAAAATGGCAGCTCAGAGAACAAGTTAATCACTGCTTAAATCGACATGACGTTATTAGAGAGTTGAGCTAACATCAGCTCTTAGAGGAATCAAAATCAAGTCTAGTCAAGACCTCCTAAATGAAAATTCCGTACCTACGACCTCACCTGCGACCCTACCGAAACATCAGAGCAACGACCAGCGAACGGCACCCCGACACATACGCGGAAAGGTTGAAAGAGAAAAGCCACCTCGGAGACACCCAAGCCGTAGTGGGGAAAATTTTCCCACACACTCCCGGGGGGGGAGAGAATGCGCGAATTTATTCGCGCATCTTCCGAAGGCAACGCTCAGCAGCCGCCCTCCTGGGTCCTCCCTCGATGCTACGGCCGGACAGGTACTGCGTCGCATCAGGCTCAGCGGCATCAACAGGTAGCTGGTATGGTTTTACCTCGCCAGAATTCAATTCTAAGGGATACAATAAAGAAATGGCGTAAGTAGATAAAGAACGATCTGATTTTATTAATTGTACTGAGCGTGTGCGGCCATCGGCACCTTTAAATAATTTTACTACTCGACCCATGGACCACATAGGGCGTGGTTTCACGGGCGAAGAAATTAACACAAGATCATTAACCTTGATTCTGTCACTCCATATAGGCTGGTAAGAGTTTAAATGTCGTTCGCGCAAGGAAAGTAAATAGTCGTTATAGAATAAATCTTTAAATTTCTCTAGAGCTTCTTCTCGAAGCTCAAGAGTGTTTAATATAGAAGTACGCGTTGGTTTGGGTATATCTGACCCAAAGTTTCCGCCGAATGATAAATTACTACTAGCGCTTAATTTTAGAAATGAATTTGGAGTAATTATTTCGTAGGATTGATCAGCGGTATCCCGACCAGTAAGGGGTCTTGAATTCACCGCTTCCTGCACATCTGTCAAGAGAGTTAACATTTGAAAATATTCAATTTTACCTTTACCTATTGATTTGTACAAACATTTTTTGACAACTCCAATCATCCGCTCCCAAATTGCCCCGTACCAGGCACTATACAAGGGAATACGGATGTGCTTTACGTTATTTCTCGCCAAATGCTGCGAGACGTTATCATCTGAAAAGGAATGGTTAAGAAATTGCGCTGACTGAATAAACGTAGGTGCATTGTCGCTGTAAATAGCCTTCGGGAACCCATACCTGTTGGCAAAGCGAATGAAAGCAGCTAGAAAAGACGATGCCGACATGTCCGGCACTAGTTCTAAATGCACCGCACGTATGCTAAGGCAGGTGAAAATCAATATATACATTTTCACAAACGTATTACCGAATTTTATGTTGAAATGCCCGGTGAAATCTATGCCTATGTTCTGGAAAGGCCGGACTAAGTCCACCCTGTCTCCAGGTAAATCAGTTGTCTTAGGATATCTAAATGGCAGAGCATTGAATTTTTTACACAATACACATTCCTGCAAAACGCTCCGAATGAGCGGCCTTCCTCTAGGAAGCCAAAATCCCTGATTCCGCAAGACATTCAAGGTAGAATTTAAACCTAAGTGTTTACATTTTTCATGGCAGTCAACGAGAATCAATTTTGTGAAAGAACTATGTCTAGATAACAAAATGGGATTTGCAACGCCGTAGGAGACGTAACTGCACTTATTCAATCTACCACGAGAACGGATTATTCCCTCACCATCGAGGAAAAGATTCAAGTCTCTAATCAATTGCGGCGGAGACCTAGCTGTCTTGTCCCCACTCAAAAAGGAACATTCGTTAGGAAAGTGAACATTTTGCTCAATTTTTACCCAGTAATTTTTCGCTCTGTTAATGCAATCAAGTCTGGTTGTAACAATTCCTTTCATTTTTAGGGAGGCACGGAAAAGTTGAGCAGTAACACCGATTAGCTTATCTAGCTTAGAATACCGCTCTGGCGGAAATACCTGGGAAACCGACGGCGCCGGCTCCACCTGGATGGGACACGAAACGAGGTTCTTATTAGCCTCTGAAATACAACCTAGAGTATTAGACGGCCACTGGGTAAGCCTTTTTAAGAAGTCGGGGCCGTGTTGCCAGAAATCCAACTTTCCTTCAAGTTCCCGGGCCGACAAACCTCGGGTCACTAAATCTGCCGGATTTTGATCCGACGGAACGTACCTGAAAGAGCAATCAAGATTAAATTCATCTTTCAAACTGGACACGTATTGATTAATATCCTTAACTCTATTATTAGCAAATACATTTTTCGTTTTTACGGTTTTGTTCAAGATCCACGAAATAACAATTTGTGAATCTACAGCAATAGTTAAATCAGTAACGGTTACTTTATCTAATGAATTCAACAAATTAATAAGGCACTTTAAAGCAATGTAAACTGCAAGTAACTCTAACGTAGGAAGAGTTTTTGTCTTCAGAGGAGCGGCCTTGGTTTTACTAAACAGCAATGACGGGCGCTTTGAGCTCTCCGTCACAGTGTATATACAAAAGCCGTAATTTAATCGCGAAGCATCAGTGAAAATTATTAATTTTAGAGCGTCACCAGTATTAAAACACCTACGATCAAATTTGAATGAATTTAATTTCCTCAAATCTTTCTGCAAAGACGCCCAAGTTTTATTTAAGTGGTCTGGGAGCACATCATCCCACCCCCAGCGTTCCCTCCAAACTTCTCTCATCAAACTTTTTCCTTTAACAGTCACGGGCGCGAGCAAACCGAGCGGATCAAAACACTTAGCTAAGCAAGAGAGTAATTTACGCTTTGTGACATCACCTGTCTCAACCTGCGTTTCCAAATCTACACTTATCCTGTCCGTTGTCTTATCGTACCGATAACCTAACATTTTTTCATAAGGTACATCATGGCTCGAGCTTACGCCATCATTAACAAAGGAATTCTGTAGTTCGTCACAATTAGACGACCACGATCGTAAGTCAAAACCCCCTTCTTTCATCCTGTCACAAGCAACCTTATACAAGGTGTGCAATTCTTCATGATTACACCCAGTCATGTATAAATTGTCTACATACATCCTATTTAACAAGAAATAACTGCACATGTCATCTGGATAATTTTTTGCGTGTTTCTTTATCACATAGTTCAAGATAAAAGGACTTGACACAAACCCAAAAACTATAGTCGTATATCGGTAAGCCACCAAATTACCGTCTCTTTGCCACAGAATACAAAATTTATTTCTGTCTTCATCATCCGCTAACTTTATTTGTAGAAATGCCTTCCTAATGTCGGCCATTACCAAGTAATCGTCTCGTCTGATGCCTATCAGGATATCGAACAATTTTTTCATTAAATCTACGCCTGGAAATGCCGCCTCGTTAAGAGAAGGCTTACGTCCTAACTTTAAGCTACAGTTCAAAACAGGTCTTACTTTAGTAGTAGTTGTCGGATCCGTTTTAATCACTTCTCTGTGAGGTATATAAACTCTCGGCTGACTGGAATTAAGTGGGACCTCCTCAATAATGCCTTCGGACAACTGCTGCTGGAAAACATCGTCGTACATTTTCAACATTCCTTTCTGATTTAACCTTTCAATAACCCTACTTAATACCGCTCGGGCAACAGGGAAATTGTCATTTACTTCAGAGATATTATCGTTCCAGATTAGTTTCACATGATATTTGCCGTGGTTCAAAGAAATTCCCGCATCAAACTCTTCGATCTTTGTCGCATCAGAGTCACTCACCTCATCATCCGATAAGCCGATTGACTCCAGCTTGAAAATTCTGTCCAAACCACCGTCAACATGGCTGCAGTCCAATACACCATTTATGGGATCCACGCTGCACGGACGAGGATCTAGGACGAAATTTATAGCGGACTCTCTGGCCGCACCTGCAACATGCAAATCACGGTACATTTTTACAGCCTCTTCACGGGTAAGAAAATGCTCCACATTACCCATTGGTATGACCCTATTACCGTACGAAAAGGCAGCTCCTTTCATGCATTTTACAACTGTGAAATCGGTAAAGCACTGGAGCAAGTCAACTCCAAGAATACCATCAAGCCTTACCTCATCAATACTACAGCCTTTACTGAAAGAGCTATCAGCCAAAGGGTAACTATTTGCTATGTTGGAAATAGCCTGGTGCAAGGAATTTATTCTAAAGGACATCTGGAATTTTTCATCCACTAACACAGGAGCTTGCAATGGTTTACTACCGTCTAGCAGATCTACACACAAGCTAACTTCCGCGAATTCGCGAATTCCCTTTTCCAGGAAAGAATTTACCGTGAATTGAGACATTTTAAGGCCGAGAGGAAAATTTATTTTTTCTAGCACCTTACTGGAGACATAGGAACGCTGAGACCCTGAATCAATCAGGAATCTAACATTCGTTACGTTACGCCCCCTGCTAACTGGCAAGGTAATGGTAGGTAAAATGTACCCTGACTGCACGTCAGAAGCAGAATTCAGGCAATAATTAGTTTGAATACCTTTATCTGATTGAGGACAGAGAGCAGCGACATGAGTCTTCTGCTTACAAAATTTGCATTCAAAGTCAAGCTTAGAAAAACACCTAACTGCTTCATGCTTAGAACTGGTACAATTGTGACATATTTTAAGCTCTGCACACCTATCCATTCGGCTCTTACGAGTCGGATAAGCGGAACAGTGCAGCATGCTGTGACTCTGGCTGAAGCAAAACTTACACGCTTTGCGATCAGTTGGTGCAATAGCTGCATTAGCAAAGACCTGATTATTCTGCTTAATAAAACTATCAGGCTTCACAAAGGGTCGCGAATCACTCTGCACGCTGTCAGGAGCCGCACGCAAATTCAAGGTAGCAATCACCTCAAGGTAATTAAGAAAAATCTCATTCAAAGTGGGATAATTACTATTAAGTTTCCTAGCTAATTCTTGTTTGAACAGCATCGGTAATTTGGAAAAAATATGGTGCCCTATCACAGTATTACTAGCATTTTCCCCCAAGATATCACACCCAAACGTTTTCAAATCAGACATGATCCCTCTAATTTCACTAAGAAATACTTTAACTTCCACGAAAGACTTGTCCGACTTGCATTTCAGCGTTAACAATTTAAGGCACAACTCGCTAACTACAGCTTTCTCGTCTAAAAATTCTTTCTTTAGCAAGGTAAGCGCAACTTCGTAGTTGCCATCATTTATGGTTAAATGCTCGATCAACTTTGCTGCATACCCGGACAAATAACTTCTAAGGTAAGTAAGTTTAGCAGAAGGCGACAAATGTGAACGGTGACCAATCGCATTGTTAAACTGAACCATAAATGCATGGTATTTCAGATGATCGTCACTATCGCCTTTAAACGGCTCTATCTTTAGTTGTGGCAATTTCACGTCTTTGGAAAGACCAAATCCCGCGGTGGCATTGACATTAATACCTTGCCCTGCTTTATTAAGTGCATCTAATGCCACCTCGATTTCAACACTATAAGCTAACTGCTCATCTACCTCGGCATTTAAAACTTCATCCGAGCACTTACCCTCAATCATTGAGGTAGTTACCTTCTCGTCCCACTGCCTCACTTGCTCCAAGTTCCGCTTCACGAGGGCGCGGTGCGCTTCGAGTTCGGCAGTATTACCGTCAGCGATGGCGTCGTTGGCCTTGTTCAGACCCAGCGTAATTTTCCTTTTGTACACGCCGCGTTTCTGCGCTAAAGACTTATCCATTCTGCAAGTTAATTTTGTTAGTACGAGCAATGAAATAAATCACAGGGTCCGCTAGGGGGAAGATGACGCTCAATTAGACTAAAGAATAGTTATTACACGAAGAAGTTACAATGCAACGATCTCCCGAAACAGGAACAACCTGTAAGAAGAATCAAGTTAATTTATTACTCCTCCTCTGACGGAAAGATAAGAGAAATGTTAATGAGAAGGTAGGATTAAAAACTCAGTATGAACTTGTATGGGAAACAATTCCCATACAATCGTTTTCAGCGAAGGAATAGAAAAATTGAAGTAAGGTTTAATTAGTCAAAGTTTTTATTAGATCCACCCTTATATCGAGTGATTTAACGACATGAACGTAACGAACACGGTGAACGCAAACGCAACTCTTAATATTTAATTTTTAGTACAATTTAAGTTTTACGGCTAGCATTCG
Source organism: Morinoia aosen (assembly GCA_030386875.1). Classification (NCBI taxonomy): domain Eukaryota; kingdom Metazoa; phylum Arthropoda; class Malacostraca; order Amphipoda; family Talitridae; genus Morinoia; species Morinoia aosen. The sequence goes on from CM059564.1 coordinate 51,708,924, forward strand.
CTAACCAGATAATTGCCTTTATTTTAAAAACGCTTTATTAAGTTGATTAAAAGTTAAGGCGAGTTAAAAGTCCGCTTATGCCGGGGGCGTTAAAAAAGTTAGCAGGTGCCGTCAAGGACCACAGTCCAGGGCGCTGTCGTGGCGAGCTCGAGACAACGGGCGCAGGCAGCAATAGGAGGCGAGGAACGTCGGCTCCACGCGAAGGGCTGAATTCGAAGAACACGTAGACCCTTAGTTCCGAACAGAGGTGACACCTCAAGCAGTGGCAGGCAGAGGGCGAGTAACGCCGCGACTCAAGAAAAGAGCTGGAATCGTAGATAGAACCCCGCGTCGACACCTCTGGCACACGCTCCACCCTCAACTGCTAGGAAACAGAAATATTAGCGAAAGTCAAGGCGAAACAACGCAACTAATCAGTTAATTTCAAGTATTACGCAAATGCAACCTAACCATCAAAGTCCGACTTGATATATACCTCAAAGCAACGGAGAGGCTAGCCTGTAGAAGTTAGCTGGAACAGCTGAAACCCGGCTGCGGCAAAGTCAGCACCAGCAGAAGCCTCCTCCGGAGTATACTATAAAAAAACGTACAACCTTAAACCCCGAACAAACCACGAAATTAATAAGGACAATATTTCACTTAAGAAGCAACATCACCAATGACAATGAAAATGACAACACAATACAAGTAAAGCAACTAACCTGAGTTTTTAATGCACTCAGTGACGAAACGTTCAGACAGAAGGTTTAATCAAGGAAATTTAGAAGAAATCAGCAAGAGATTAAGTGCTTCAAGCGGAAAGACAGTAAGAATAGTAAAGAGATTTTAGATACTTGAGAAAGAAGTTAAAGTTAGAAGATCGCTCTGATCCAGGCTAATTTAGCCCATCAAAAAGACGAACGACTTCAATAGCAATATTAATTGTAATAGTAGTTATCGTCGCAAGGACGAGTTAAGAGTTAATTCATTGAAGTTTCAATGTTAATTTTAATTAATTATACTTGCTTGAAGCACCATAGGAAAATTGACACGATAGTCTACAAAATAAAAGTAAAGAAATAATAGCACAAGCACACAAAATAATAGACAGAGAAAAAGCAGTCAGGAAGAGGGTAGAGGGTCTTAGCCTGAACAGGGTGCCACGGAACTAGCCGCGAACCCCATCACCGAAGCGCTGGCCGACGATGCAACACGCCTTTGCAAAGGCATAAACGGACGGATAAAAATGGCAGCTCAGAGAACAAGTTAATCACTGCTTAAATCGACATGACGTTATTAGAGAGTTGAGCTAACATCAGCTCTTAGAGGAATCAAAATCAAGTCTAGTCAAGACCTCCTAAATGAAAATTCCGTACCTACGACCTCACCTGCGACCCTACCGAAACATCAGAGCAACGACCAGCGAACGGCACCCCGACACATACGCGGAAAGGTTGAAAGAGAAAAGCCACCTCGGAGACACCCAAGCCGTAGTGGGGAAAATTTTCCCACATTTTCAAGTATATCTCCAACAGTTTTTTTTACCTATGGAGATCTTTTTTGCATTGTAAAGATCAAGGTGAGTACTATAAACCTGCATAGTTGTTTCTTGACAAGTTGAATAGAATTTTTTTATTGCCATTCAAGTTAATAACTAAAATGTAATATATTTAGTGATTAAAAATTCAAAAAATTTTTACATTTTTTTGAAGCAATATCAAAAAACTGGATCTTAACTTTGTAGACCAGTTCATTGTGAATCGAACAGAAAAAACTAATTGTCTCTATGTACAATTTTGGCTGAGAAATGAGATTTTTAAGAAATTTCCCTTTGAGGGGGGGGGTGGATGTGGGTAAATTTAAAAAATTTTTGGGCTTTGAACATCCATTCGATTGTTCTAAACATGTTGTGAATAGCTCCAAACTTATTTTGCTCCTGAAGTATCTTTTATTAATTTTTGAAGTTTTATAAGTAAAATCGTTTGATGGCCTTAAGCTTATAAGAACTAGTATAAAGTAATTTTGATACTTGAAGTTCTAAATGTATTTTAGGATAATTAATATATACTAGTTAACTTATTGAAGTTTTTAGTGTAGGTATTTTTTGCTGTATAGAGGGGGTGTAACCAATTGATGAGGTTTAAATTTTGTAGTGCTATAAATTCCTGCAAAAATTCCTAAGTGTAATGTAGTAATTTGATAATTTGTGTTAATTTTTCTGGTCTATACCAATACTTTTGTTTTCATCTTTCTTATATTACCTGATTTTCTTGGTGAGCTTTCAAACCTAAACAACAACAATTAATTCATTGTAATTCATGTGTGGTTACGTGAACCTGTACTTGCTCTTCATAGCCAATGACTGCCCCACTGATGGCTATAAAGAGCAAGTGATGTATGTGATGTGATGTGTGCAAGAGAGATGTGTGATGTGTTATGCCCCGCTCTTGCAGTCACATCACGAAGGTGTCTTGCTGGAAGTGAACATGCTCGTTGGGGACATCGACCACATCCTCCACCGCATTGATGACTGGGCTAAGCCTGAGAAGGTAGTGTTTCAAATTTAAAGGGAAAATATATGTGCCACTCAATGAAGGGCAAATACATTTACTATTGGCTTGAGCAAGAGAAGGTATTGTTTCAAATTTCATTGGGGAAAATTGATGTGCCACACAATGGCCAAAACTCATGGTATGAGTCTGAGATGGTATAAATCAAGTAAAAATCAACCCATGTTTTGGCTAATGTAACTTGAATCTGGAATTTAGTGAGCTCTACCAAAAATTTACCTAATGTGCAAGTCACTTAATCTTGCTTGTGTGTTTCTTAAGTTTATTGAGTTGACTAAGCCTGCATTACCTAGACAAATGAACAGTGTGTATTTGAAAAGCGTAGTATTTATTGATCTGCATGCCTTTTTGCACAATGACTTAGCTTGGTTATTGGTTGGAAATAGAGGAAAGTTCCTAATATTTTGAATCAGATTCCAAAACTGTTTTACATGAGTGAAAATTTTGCAAAGGTTTTCATTTCTTTAGAAGGTATGGCTTACGTTTTAGGTTGCTATATTCTCTAGACTATTTAATAATGTTTCATAACTTTTAATGGTGAATATTGAAAAACTTTAATTTTCTTTATTTGTGTTTTACTTTGATCAGGGGTAGCATGTATGTTTTTTTTTTTGTGCTATGCTCAAGCCATGGAATGCTGAGCCTTAACATACATGTGCATTATTCATTCTCTTGCAGGAATTCATTTTTTAAATGAAATAAGGAAGCATAACTTACTGAAAATGAAAATTGCATCACAATGCATTATAGTGTGATCACTGATATTTTAGTGGGTTGCTTTGTATTTATTTATGTGTACTTCCTTTTTCATTGTTGGCTTTGCTTGCCATTTATTATTTCTTGCATCTAGGATATCAAGCCACAATTGATATCTATTGTTTATGATTGATCAAACAATCTGGTTCTAGTATCTATGTCGTGGGATTAGTATAATGAGCCACTTGTGTTAACTGGGTGTTAATATGCTATATGCATTATTAATTCTAGAATAGGATAAAGTAGACCACTCTTTTTAAATTGTTTCGTATAGCTGATAGACGTAAACCTTGCATGTTGATGCAAGACGTTTTAGGTGAAGCACACACTGCACAAATGTTAACCTTGCATTTTAAAACAAAGTATTTCAGGTAAAACAATCGCGAAACTTGCATGTTATTGCAAAATGTTTTAGGTGAAGCGTACACTGTGCAATCATAAACATTGCAAGTTATTGCAAAATGTTTGTGAATGCAGGTGAAGCGCACGCTGCTCACCATCATGGACAAGCCCATGATCTACAACGACCCGTACGGTGTCGTGCTTGTCATGGGTGCCTGGAACTACCCCGTGCAGCTCACCCTGCTACCACTCTCGGGTCCGTCCCTCCCTCTCCTTCTCCTGCTCTGCTGGTTCTTGTGCTCTGTTTTTCATGCTTGTTTAGCACAATTGTTTTAGTTTGCTCAACTTTTTTGATGTTCAACATGACTGTTCATGTTAATCATGTGTATTCTTGTGATAATTTCAAGATAAAATAGAACTCCTTCAAAAATGTTAATCTTGACTTCATTTTTAAAATTTTGACTTTATATTGTTCAAGCGCTGCAAAATATGAGAGGGCTTAGAGAAAGTTTCATGCTCATTTTTGGGTTAGCCTCTAAAAATTAGAGCCTCTCTAAAAGTATGCTCTAATGAGAGCATGGTGAGGTGTTTGTGTGCATTTCATGTTATCAAAAATATCCTTTCAGATTATAATTATAGCCTCTCATTTTTATCAAAGCTTTGTTTTTCTTTCTGCACTATGCTCTTACTACGTGCGTGCAGAAAATTCATTTTTTTACAAGGTATCGATAAATGAAAATCTCCAAAATCTTATCCAAGCAAACAAACCGTCAAGGTCATGAAAGTTTCTAAAGTATTTAAGCAGTCTATTTCTTACCTCTGTCTCGGATGTCTTACAATTTATCAACTATTGAAATATATATTACCTTGATCATTTCCTGTTAATGACTATAAAGAATGGGTATCCAGAAAATAAGTTAGCTGCAGTTACCACGTTTTGTAGGTGCAGCGAGTTGACGATGCTCTGTGTTGCAGGCCCCTCAGGGGGATACAACTATTGTATCTTTAGGGGTTAGCGCTCCCAGGGGGAAAGTGTGAGGTCCTGAGCTGAGAGTTAGGTAGGCCTTCTTTTTGTTGAAATAAAATTTTTTTTTTTTGCTAAGGACCATCTTTGTTTGTTTCACTTCTGCCCTGTTTTTTAGCACCTCTGATTTTCTTCTTCAACTTTTATCTTGTTTCATGAACTTCTTTCTTAGCTTACTGATTTTATGCATCTTGTGCATAGATTCCGCATTCTCTTAACTTCATACTAAATGGTGCGTTCATCCTTCCTCTCTTTGAACATCTTTGTTGTGGTAAAGGGATGCTAAAACTAATTTATAATCAACCAATCTGTGTCGCAGGCGCTATCGCCGCTGGCAACTGCGTTGTGGTGAAGCCATCTGAGCACTCCCCTGCCTGCTCCAAGCTCATGGCTGACCTGCTGCCTAAGTACATCGACAAGGTGGGTTCCTTACCATAAAATGCCTGTTCTAAGTTTTATTTCACAAGTTATTGAGTAAAGTAGTAGCATCTGCTGTAGTAATGCTTGTAATTCACTTATTCAACTAAAATTTGCATCTAAACGATTAATAAAAGGAAATTTATAAGGTGAACCAAGAACCTAGATCTCAGTTTCATCACACGTTCTGTTGTTCATGTATTCAGTGCGCAATGACCTCTGCTATTTGTTTATCAACTGAGTTAATGATTCACGTTTTATGTAGGTGTAAAGAATTTGAACTTAAGCTGTCACTTTTGACTGCACAGGTCTGATAGTCCCCCTATGGATCATTATAATGGCCGTTCTTGTATTTATTTATTTTATATATAGCAGGGCGAAGCAGGTAATGCTTGATGAGTGCATCTGCGAAAGGGGTTTCACTACTTCACGGTTTGAAATGAAAGATAAATCGCTGGTTTTATTGGGATGCTTAGACAAATATTTGGTGATAAGAAGTGTCAGATGAGTAGTGTTGGGAAAATTCAAGAGGTAGTGAGCTTGTGTTATAAAGACGCTTGTCACACACTGTTTGTTGCAAGAGAGTCACACTGCTTTCTTTTTATTACCAAACTAATCTAATGATTTACATGTTTCATCAGACATTTCCCAATTTCGTTATTTTTGACCGGCTGTGTACACTAGTGTATTGAATAATTTGTAGCTAGCATTTTTTTTAATCGTTACTCGTGCCTCGTAAACTGGAGACCTGAACACTACATAGTGACTGCCAATTTCTGTTTTTGAATTGCAACTTCTTCAGTCTGAAATTCGGTCAGAATTATCCTGATATCAAAACGGACTCAAAGGAAGAAAAGAAATTTGAAATTACACTCAAGAACTAGAATATAGTACAAATAATACAGCTGTGTTTAAGTGATGCTGCCAACGTTTGGGAACGAATGCTGCACGGATGGGAAGAGTAGATTCCAAAGAAGCTCCTCAAGAGCTTGAAACAAGAAGCAGTGCTGTAAAATTAAGCTTAGAAGAGAATAAGTCTTACACTAGACATCTTTGATCAACAAAGGATAAAACGTGCGAGAGTTACAAAAGCTTGCACTGCTTCCCACAAGAGGAAGTGGAAGAAAAATTTTAGAAAAATAGACAAAAGAAAAATATACTATGTAAAAAATTGCGAAAATGACTCCCATTGCTTCAACCTATTTTTGGTCCTGTCTGTTCCATAATTTGTAATCATAAGGGAATGCTAACTTTATTCTTAAACGGGATGGATTGTAATTTTAGTTTCAATGGTGGGATTGAATCCTATTCCCTTGCACAGGTCCATAATATTTTTGAGTTAAGCGTGGGAACTTAACATCATGTCTACTGCCCGTTTTGAACATGAGAAACGTCACTGTTTAATTAACTGCTGAATCTTTTCATCCCTATTATTCACTTTCCTGTATCATTCTTTGAATACAGTCAGGAGTCGGCTTCTGTGATCTCATTGTTTTTATTAATGTTTGCATTTGTACCAGACTATATGGATGCCAGACTGTATGGATGCCAGACTGTATGGATGTCAGACTGTATGGATGCCAGACTGTATGGATGCCAGACTGTATGGATGCCAGACTGTATGGATGTCAGACTGTATGGATGTTAAATCTGCCCACAGGAGTGCTTCCCTGTGGTGCAGGGTGACGTGCCGGAGACAACAGAGCTGCTCAAGGAACCGTTCGACTATATCTTCTTCACTGGCTCCACCCATGTCGGCAAGATCATCCAGCGTGCTGCTGCTGAGCACCTCACGCCCGTCACGCTCGAGCTCGGCGGCAAAAGGTCACTGCTTTTCTCTTTTCAGTTTCTATAGAATTTAGTCCTGCATTTGTGTTGATTGTATCAACACCTCTCATCATTATTATTCCATAGAATTTAGTTTTAGTGGGATTTCAAGTGTTGATACAGGGTGTCTACTAGGTAGTAAAGTAGTAAAAAGTAGTAAAATTTGAGAAGTAGTAAAAAAAGTAGTAAAAAGTAGGAAAATTTGCCTCAGGGTAGTAAAAACTTGTGAAGTGGAATAATTCTCTGTAAATTGAAAGTAATGTACATAGGTATAAAGTGTATTAAGATTGTTTCAAATTTATTTCTCCCAGCATTAGCAATGTGCCGCAGTTTATGTGAAATACTCCTGTATGATGGGATGTAATTTCAGGATTGGGGGGACACAAAATAGAGAAATGTTCCAATATTTTTGCAAATGATTGTGTAAATAGTTAATTTTTTCTCATTCAGTTTGATCTGAAAGATATCGAATTGCTTTATGATGGAAGGTTCATTTGGGCCATTTCATTATTTCAATTTTACGTTTCTTTAATGCCATGTCATAAATTTTTAGGCATTAAATTTTTAATGATCAGTAAGTAATCAAGGATTGTAAACTTTTCTAAAATTGAATTCAGTTTCCTGCTCGAGTTTTTTAAACAACAAGCTTGAAAGTGGCTATTTCTCTCTATAATATTCAACATTCGTGTCGCATAATTTTCTTTGGATATACCCAATTGCGTTACCTTCGAAGATATATAAGGCATTTAAACGTCCTTGCCCTAAGTTTAATAATAGCACTTCACTCAAATTATTGCATCATTTAACTATACCTCACAAATGTGAATATAAAATATAAGCAGTGAAGAACCAAGTGATATAACCTCTTCCAATTCTTATTCAAAGATAAATATTCTCATACTACGCTCTTCAATGCAGATAAAAATATGATTTGATTTAATGTGCAATTTAGGGGAAAAACTGGATTTACATATCACGTTCCTTGGATCACAATTTTAAATGTATCATATTGCAATACATCATTACATCCCCAATTTAACATCAGTACATTACAATCCTTCAGTGAAGATGTCAAAGGAACTTCTCTGCAGTTCATTTACATCCAGCAATAATATCTTCCTTTGAAAAAACTGGAGTTTATTCTGTCCGTTTTGGTGTGAGGGGAACAATAACAATTTACTGTAACTATGAATGTTTTTTTTTTGTGGAAAAACTTACCTCTTTGTAAAGCTGAAAGTTTTCTCTTTCCCATGACAATAATTTATGTCCAAATACTAAAAGAATTATGCTATAAAATTGTCTTTTGAACCAGAATTTAATCAATTAAACGAGAATTAAGTTCCTTTTGGCAGTCATGGCGACTCACGGATTTAGTTCAGTTACCTCCAGGATGTTATCAGAGGAGCATGGTGATGCTACATCTTATTAAAATTCTGTCTTCTATCAAGTTGTAACAAAAGTTCTGTTCATTTTTTTAAATTTGATTTGAAATGAAGTGAAAATCCTTTCAAAAAAATAGGTATTTAGTCATCAATATAGTCACCATTTTTATTAATCACGTCCTCCCATTTTGCCATGAGCTTTATGATTCCTTCTTCATAAAATTTGCCAGTTTGGACGCACAAAGAGAAACTAGTTTCATTTCGACCTCTTCTCGTGAAGTAAGCCTTCGTCCCATTAAATGATTCTGTAAGCCCCTGAAAAGGTGAAAATCGGTTGGAGCGAGATCGGGAGAATATGGTGGGTGATGCATGACTTCCCAGCCAAATACTTCAACGAGATTTTTGGTTGCGCTTGAAGTGTGGGGTCTGGCATTGTCATGGTGCAGCATCACTCCTTTTCGATTGATCAAAGAAGGCCGTTTTTCCTGTAAAACTGCTTTTAAACGAGTTAGCTTCTGACAGTAAACTTCAGATGCTATTGTTTGATTGTCACCCATTAATTCATAATAAACAATTCCCTTCAAATCTCAGCATCCACTCGAAAGAATTTTTTTTAGGGTGCAGTCCACTTCTCGGCTGTGGAATTGGCTTTGAACCACAACTTTGGCACTGTCTTTTGCACTTAACATTGTTGTAAAATGTAAAGGATTCACTTCTCGTCGCCAGTTATGATTTGGTCTAGAAAAGGTGCCTGAAGTTCTTGAGAACGCAGTGAAACACCACAGGTCGCCCGCTGTTGCCTGTTGATATCTGACAAATCGTGTGGGACCCTGTGTATCTGCCTTTGAGGTTTTGCCAAGTCTTTTCATTACCCAATATATGATCATATGCCTTACATTAAAGGTTTTGTTCAGTTCTTTAGTGGTGCAGGTTTGATTTTCATCAATGGCAGCTTGCAATTGCTCAGAATTGAGTTTTTTTGAGTATCCTGATTTGGTACGTATTTTAGACTGCAGTCAAAAACCATCTTCTGCAGGTCTTTTCATTCACAACATCATTTCCATGTATCTTTGAGTGTTTTTGCTGCTGAGCTTGCCGTATTGCCTGTATGATATTCAAACAGTAAAATATGCCTGACATGCACTTTACTTGGAGTGTACATTTGGGTTAAAAATAGTTATTAATTAAAATAATTATCACACAGTCTGAGAGAAGAAATTATATTTTATTAATTACCGTAGATAAGCAAACAACATTACCAAGCTAAATTGCAGTAATCGTGGCCTAAACATGTAGCTCAGCTCAACAATTGGACAGAACTTATGTTACAACCTGATACTATATGTACATATGTATATGAAAGTTACATGAAATTTGCATTTTCGTGATTTGTTTCATAATATAATGTTAACCTATTTGTTATCATTATTGATCGCAATTAGGGTGCCAATTTAGATTTTCAGGTACGATAGATATAGTTTACAAAAATTTGTTTACATATTCACATTCGTTCAATCGTTCACAAACTCATATTTACGAAGTGCCATAGTTTTTAGTCACAATGAAGTTCCCTGATATTCTACTCTGCTGTAAAGTGTTCTGACAATCACCTGGTGTCTACTAGTTTCCAGTTGGTTTATTTTTTACATATCATGAACGGTTGTCCTCATAGTTGAAAGATGTTAAGACAAAGTTCTTGTCTTAACATTCGATGGAGTCCATTAGGGCGGGGTAACTTGGGAATTTAGGTAACTTTTTCTCAATGATGCTTTGGTTGATGCATTTAGTATGAAGTATTTCAAATATTAAGAAACTTGGAACCTTTTTGGACACTTGGTATTGCGTGTATTATTGACTCATACCATTCATTATAGGCTGATGACATGCATCTGGACATTTGGACAACATTCATTATGTAAAAAATAGGTAGTAATTTTTTCTGTTGAAGGTAGTAAAAAATAGTAAAATTTGGAAATTAAATATCAGTAGTCACCATGTGATAATGTTGAGGTACCTATCTTGAGCGAGTTCAAAGGACTGTCTAAACTAGCATGCATTTATCTTTCTATGGCTGCTAAGTTCGAACATTAGTGGTTTCATACTAGAAAATGTCTTCTTGTTTTGTTGCTATCAGTTTTATCAGGCTGCAAAAAGGACTGCAGTTGTTTTTAATGTAATTTTGTTAAACAATCCTCTCAGGGGCATGTAGGTAATAGCTTTAGGTTAGTTAGTATTGTCTATCCCAAGTTATAGGGACTGTCGCCATTGGAGAGATGCTGAATAGTTTACCTCGGCTGGAGATAGGCCTTCGTGAGTTCTATCTTTCGTGTCCACTTTGTGTTTTTAGTTTTTGTGCCCTTTTGTTATCTCTCTTTTGTCTTTTCTTTATCTTCTTTCCTAACTGAGTGTTGCTATGTGTAAGGTATTCTGTGTAGGAACAAAAGTTGTCATAGATTACCTGTTTTTTGTAGTCCATACTATAAGGTCCCTTCTCTTTGTTCTCTTGAGATTGCCTTTGTTGATAACTGCATTCAAATTAACTTTTGTACCGCCTTAGGGATATGCATCTATTGTCTCTATAGGAATTAGAGCATCCAAGGGAAAACATAAATTCTCAAGCCGTAGTTGTGTAGGAATTTTTGTTGAAATAGAATACATTTTTTGTTTACTTATGGACCATCTTTTCTGGATCGCAGTCTTGTTTTACAGCCCCTGTTACTTTTTCTATTTTAATATTGTTTCATAACCCTACTGTTTCTTTGTGGAGGGAATTTTATGTGGGAACACATGTGCATAGATTTCATATTCTCTGAACTCCATATTGAATGGTGCCTCCAATTCTCCCTTCCTTTGGAATGCCTACATTGTAATTAAAGAGGCTTAAACTAACTGGCAATCTAACCTGAACTTGTGTACATCAGCCCGGTGTACCTGGACAACACGGTGGACTTTGATATGGCCGTGCGACGCATCATGTGGGGCAAGCTGATCAACTGTGGCCAGACGTGCATCGCTCCCGACTACCTGCTCTGCTCCAAGGAGGTGCAGGACAAGTTCATCAGCAAGGCTAAGGAGGTCATCAAAGAGTTCTATGGAGAGGACCCCAAGCAGAGCCCCGACTACTGCAGGATTATTGCTCAGCGGCACGTGGAGTGAGTGATGTTTGGTGCTTGCTATTATTGCTGAGCGGCACATGGAGTGAGTGCTGTTTGGTGCTTGCTGTTATTGCTCAGCGGCACATGGAGTGAGTGATGTTTGGTGCTGCTGTTATTACTTAGCGGCACATGGAGTGAGTGATGTTTGGTGCTTGCTGTTATTGCTCAGTGGCACATGGAGTGAGCGATGCTAGTGCTGTTTGGTGCTCATATAAGTTAACATTAACTTAAGTGCTTATATTATAAGTTTATTCCTATCCAAAAGAACAGATGAGACCCAGAGTGCCTGCGTTAAAAGTCTGCTTTATTTTCAGTCGCATATCGCAATACCTGGAGGAGGGCACCATTGCTGTGGGGGGCGTGGTGGACAGGGAGCAGAAGTACATCTCGCCCACCATCCTCGTGGACCTGCCGCCCAACAGCAAGGTGAGCAGCACCTGCACCCTCCTGCTGGACCGGTGATGTTTGTGCTGCACTGTGTGCGAGGTGGCCTTTGTGACGGCGTCCATAATTTTACCTTCAGCCTAGATATTGAACGATTAGTTCAGATGTTTCTCTGCCTCCTCTTGGAATGGTAGTTGTCGGGCTGCACAGTGTGCGAGTTGGCCTGTGGGAAGAAGTTCGTGACAGCGTCCATAATTTTTAGTCCAGCCGAAGTATTGAACTATGAGTAGAGATGCTGGTTTACCAGTAATAATACTGAACTAGAAGAAGTTGAGGTACTAAACTGCCAGGAAGGAGACTAAGCTATCAGGAAAGATGCTAAGCTGTCAGGAAAGATGCTAAGCTGTCAGGAAAGATGCTAAGCTGTCAGGAAAGATGCTAAGCTGCAAGGAAAGATGCGAAACTGCCTGAAAAGTTACTAAACTGCCAGTAACAATATTGAATTGCAGGAAATATACTTAGCTACCCGTGAAGATATGTAGCTATTTTACTTGTTTATTGTACTGCCATCAAACTTAGGATCTTTATAATGCCTGTTCTCATTATTATGTCAGGAGATATCAGAAGCAAAAGAACAGTGGAATGTCTTGCATCGTATGGTTAGGAATAGAAATACAGTATCTGAAAAACGTTTCAATCACGTTTTGAGCCAAGGAATTTGGAAAATGTATCAGATAAAATTAGATCTTCGTCCAAATCCAAGCACTAAAAATAGCTTTGCCATCAATAAAAAACGAAGAAAACTAGATAGAAAAATTGAATTAGGTAATGAAAAATAAACTGAAATAATGTGCAACTCAATAATTTACTATTTTCAAATCAGAAGGTTCATCCTCTGCTTATTGTTTAGTGATGGGGTAAGCGCTCTGCATTTCCAAAGTGTGAGCCCTTTGGTGTACTGCTGAGTGATTATCTCCCTCAGAGAGATACAACTGTGGTATCTGTTGGGTAAGTGCTCCCGGGGTCAAAGTGTGAGATTCTGAGCAAAAAGTTTAGTAGCTCTGCCGGTTTGAAATAAAATAGGCTTTTTGTTTAGGTAAAAACCAGCTTTTTCATCACTGACCTGTTTTTGATCTCCTCGGACATTCTTTTTCAACTTTTATCTTGTTTCCTGGGCTTCTTCTTAACTTCCTGTTTTTGTGCGCGATGGTAATCTTGTATGGTGATGGTTTTCATCTTGTAATCCTGCATGTGGTACACCTTTGGCATATCTTCTGCGTTCCCATAAACTATATATTAAATAGTGCTTTCATCTTTCTTCTCATCAATACAACCGTGTTGGGATTACGAAGGCTTAAACTAAAATCTAATCTGTATTGGGGTTAAGAAGGCTTGAACTAACACATCTAGTTTGAGATATTAGATTAGTTGTTTGAGGTATTAGATTCGTTGTTTCTCCTACAGCGTTCACGCAAGATTTACACCTTCGTTTTAAATAAAAGTGCAGGTACTTCCCTTGAGGGGAAAGAATTATTGCATTTATGGGAATTAGGAGGACTCTCAGGAAAAAAGCGTGAGGCCCCGAGCTAAGAGCTAGGTATTTTTTCTTTTTATTGGAATAAAATGTTTTTTTTTGAAAAATTTTTCTTTGGTTCGCTGGTGTCTATTTTTTCAGCACCTCTTAACTACCTCCTTCAACTTCTATCTTGTTTCATAGCCTTCCTTCTTAGCTTACTTTTTCTATGGGCATGGGATCTTACGCTAGAGCCCACCCTGTGCATAGATTCTGCTTTCCCTTAATGCCATACTAAATGGTGCTTTCCTCCTTTCCTTGCTTTGGATTGCCTTTGTTGCGGTTGGGGAGGCTTAAACTAACATCTAAGCTAATCTAGCGAGCAGACTTCTACTATTACTTCTTTGCCTACTCTCCGGGAAGTTCTGTTGAACTCTGTCCTGAAGCTAACTCTTAAGTATTGAATTTCTTCCCTTCTACCTATTCAATTGGTAGACGGTGAGATGTTCTGTGACAAGAGTTGCAACATTTGGCAATGACGCTGGAGCACGTGAGCATCTTTTCAGAGATTTAATGCTAATATCGTTAAGATTTTTTGATATTACTAAGCATTTCCTTGCAGGTGCTGTCGGAAGAAATCTTCGGACCAGTCTTGCCGATCGTCAATGCAGAGTCTGCCTACGACGCCATTAAATACGTCAAATCTCGGTCAGTTGCCTGGACTTGTGTTATGTCTGCCTTCAGTCTCGAGTTGTTGTTCTTTTGTCTCGTATCGCAACTGTTCATAGTCTCCTCTACATGCTTTCTTCTGTCTTGTATAGTCTTTTTCATACCTATTCCCTCCGTCGCCCATTGAATAATTAAAGCTTGCACAAGAAGTGCTCTAATAAATTCTACTAAGCGTTTTGAAGAGTCAAGTCCATATGCAGCCCTGAAGGGACAATTTTTCTGTTATATTTTCTCTTTTTCGGTTTGAACATCATATTTTATTCAGTTGCTTCTGTCTGAGCCGTTTACTTCGTCAATTGCATTCGTTATCCAGTATTTTATTCCCGTTTCATTGCTTTATCAATATACTGTAGACCGTGCTTGACCTCGATTTTACCCATTTCCTTAATTGAACTCAGCCTTTTTACTGTTGTGTTATGCAGGGGGACCCAACATCAGATTCTTTGTAAATGTGACGAGGGTATGAGTTGGCGTCATTATTTGGCTGCCCATTTTCAAAACATTGTCTTTACGTGTCTGTCCGGTCACTAGAAACATACCTTTGCTCAGCTTATTCATTGATGTAAATTAAAATAGTTATGGATCAGTAATCTAGCCTCAAATTGAAGCATCCCGGAGAAATATTTACCCACTACAATGCTTGTTACCCATTCGCAGCTTGAAAAAATTCAGGATCGGCTTATTTTTGGCTATCGAACATGAACACTGAATGGGAATTAGACTTATTGCTGAGTATTTGTACTGTTACTCTTTTGAGTATCGGAAATGCTCATTGTTCTGTGGAGTGGAGAGTCTAACAAAGTCAAGTTTTCCTGCTTTGGCAAGTTGAGATGAAATCATTGCCGTTTCGCTGAGGTATGAAGTGGTAATTGTGAAGCGTGTTTGTAGTTGATCTTGTTGTAAGATGTAGTTAGTCGTGACTAGATCGGCTCATGTTAGTTGTTGCGAGACCAGTTTTAATGATTGATCGTTTGATACGTGATAGATCTGGAACCTATAAGTATTCCACCCTTGAAGATACCTCTCGTCTATGAATTTCTACAGTGTTTGCTTCAGAGATTAGTTCTGTGGGACTTGTTGCCTCAGTGCTATGTAACAGTTCGTTTCTGCCAGTAACTCACGTTACTTGTCAATGCTAATTCACGCTGGCGTTATGAGTAAATCGCTGATAGAGAATCTTGTTGCAAGTCAGCGGCTGACTCGCGCATGGCGGGTCAGTTGCTTATTGGAACTCGCATTACGAGTCGATAACTAGCTAGTGGGTGCAGGTGGTCGTGCCCGCTGTCTTGCTACGTGTTCAGCAATAACAAGCAAGTGGCTGACACTTTCTCGAGGGAAACCAGGGCGGGCAGCATGGCCGTCAATGATAGTATCCTGCAGTATTCCGGTGAGGACGGTGGTGGTCTCTTGCACACTTGCATGTGCCCTTCGTAGTGCTGGTGGGGGAGGCTTCCTATACCCCCTAGTGGCATTACAGGGATTTTCTTGTGCTAGTTCTTCCTGGAGTCGTGGTAGTGGTGTGTCTCTTCTGCAAGTGGTGTCGTGTTTGTTTTGTTAGAGTAGTGGGCAGTAGTGTTGTAGTAGTGGTTGTAGTGGTGTGTGCCTTCTGCAGTAGTGTTGTTGTGTTAGTTTTGTTGGAGTAGTGTTGTGGTTGACTGTGGAGCGGTGGTGGAGTAGTGGAATCATTTCCTTTGTCATCGCCACTCCTTATTCAATGTACATACATACATACATATACCGGGCTTATCCTCCCTATGGGAGGGTAGCCGACAGCAGGCCACAATCACCACACTTAGTCACTAGGAGGCGAGAGAGGCAGCACTGGCCGCACCTGAACTGCCAGGATCAGCAGCAGCCCAGCACAACCACCTTCCACAGTCAGGCCCGACAGCCACAGCTGGTTTACCCCGACCGCTTCATTGAGTGCAGCCCCTCCCCCGCACATGACAGGTCAACCCCATCACACGCGGGCAGCTTCCAGTAACGCGTCAAAAATAAAATTACCTCCTTATACACTGCCCCCATTCACTTCTGTCCGCAGCCATCCCTCTCGCCACGTCCACAGTCAGACCCCTCTCATACAAAGCACGTCGCACCCCATCCATCCAACTCATCCGTGGTCTACCTCGCTATTTATTCAATGTATAAGACGAATAGAGTTCATGCTTCACAGCCTCATGAGTGTTCACTCAGGTGTGCAAAATCCATTTTGAAGATTGAAAATTTAGTTCAATTCAAAAGTCAATCTGGCTTCCCGAATGAGTTATTGCGGATTTATTTCGACAGAGTAATTTTTAGGTTGGAAATAATTTTGAATATTTTCGGGGCAGAATGAATTTTTTTTAGTGGGGGCTAGTGCTCTGTATCAAAGTTTTTCGTGGGCTTTAAGATCCACTAAGTTATTCTTGCGCTTCAGTTTCTGCCCTGAAATTTTCTTTTGACAGACTAAGTGAAAGTGAAGGTTAGTGTTAGAGTTAACTTAGTATGTCTCTACTGAGCATTGGGCATAAACGCCATCTCTGTATCTGAAGGGAAGGGATTGACCTTTAACTAGAGCTAATACGCTAAGTCAGTCTTACTAAGATGATGTGTCGATAGATCAGTTTTTTTTAGCCTTCTGATAGCTAATACAATGAAGAAGTTTTCAAACTGCTTTTGATTTTCACGTGTGTTTTATAACCTGTCCCTAATATTGTAGAGCTACTGTTTTTATAAAGAAAAAATTGCTTAATTTAGATTAGAAGGAAATCTCTGTAGAAAAAATTTAACAGTAGAGTTGGGGACAATACAGTGGCACTTGTTTTCAAGCAAAGCAAACGTCCTGTTATTAGTTTGTGTTTGTGGAACTTGACCTGAATGTTCATAAGAGTAACCTCATGTGTGAAGCCAGTGAACGAAAGGAACTGTGACTGCTGTGCGCCAGAAGTGTGTTTGCGGCATGCAGTTTACATTTGAAAGATCATTGCACTCGTATGTCTCTATGTTGTAGAAACAATGAAGGGTACACGCCTTCCACTCTGCTGTCATGAACGTTTTATTCTCAGTTTTTTGGCTTGCACTTTAGTTCGACCCTCTTCAACGCTTGGTTTTCTAGCACACTTTGCTGAATGATTGTAGAGAAGTTTTTTCAGGCTACCATTTGCATGTAAGTAGAAGAGTTCATTCATTTCTTTCACTGTGATTTTGGCATTTGTTTCAATGTTATTTTGGCAACTTTGCAGGAATAAATTCTACCACAACGGCTCTAACGGTTGTCTGTATAGCGAGGATATTCTGCAGTGCTGCGCGTTTGAATCACTCGTCTTTCTCCGATTATTTATGTATTATTCATGTATTATTATGTATTATTTATGCATTATTCATTTTTGTATTTATAATTTATTCAAGTTATATTATATATCCTACTGTAAATCTGTTTAATTTTCAGACATACTTGTGTTCCATTCTTCTAGAGATGTCTCCGGCGCAATGCTTATCGTAGAACTGTATATTTTTGATTGCTAAAGTTCTAGTAACCTCTAAAGATTAAAGATACGTACCTTTATTTACTTATTGAATTGGTAGAGTAAATGATTTGTGTAAAAACATACAAAATGACCCAAAATATATCATAAACTCGTTTGACGTATTGTATATGAGTGAACTTCGCTTGCGTGCAACTCCTTCTTTTAGCATTAGGTACTTTGGATCTTCTCGATCCACGACAGTTTCCAGAGATTAAGCGCCACCTCTGTATTGTGATGAAGGCTCAGGAGAATACTATTATTTTTATCTATGGGAATTAGCGCTCTTTCGGATTAGGGAAGATGTGATATCTCGAGCTGAAGGTTAGGTAGTCACTCCTTCTCTTGAAATAGAATAAGTTTTTTGTTTTGATAGTGGCCATCTTTTTTTCGGTTGACTGCTGTCCTTTTTTTCAGTATTGTATTATTCTTTTTTTCTACTTATATCTTGTTTCATAAACTTATTTCAATCTTTGTTTCTACAAGCACAGTGTTGGTAACGCATTTTGTGCATAAATTACTGGTTTTCTTCGCCCCATGTTGAATGATGCCTCCTTCTTTTCCCTCTTGAGGACACCTTTGTTGTGATTAGGGAGGCTGAAATCAACTTCTAATCAATTGTGCTAAAAAAGTTTAGGCGTCTTTGTTCTCTCTGGCCACAGAAATAAGATCACTTCTCATTTTTGGTGCAACACGATAGCAAAGAGGACACACTTTGTCGTGTAGCTGGGAAGCAGCCGACGCGATCGTGATGAGATTTTGCGCATCAAGTCACTGACGCACTCAGTTGTTTTTTGAAGGCTATCCAACACCACTCGGATTCTTTCAAAACTCGTTTTGACAAAATTTTTGATAGTTTTGGATTCGTCATTTTTTACGGTATCTCGTTACCAGAAACATATGATAATCGAGCCTAAACTAAATTATTTCATTTTTTTCTACCTTGTGTTATAATATTTCCTATATTTCTCTTCGAATTTTCGTATTGCATGAAGCTATTGATTTCTTGCATTTTGATCTCATAACTGATATTCCTTGTTAGCGGGGGCAAACCCCTGACGGCGTACGCGTTCAGCAACCAGGAGCGCACGCTGGAGCTCTTCATGAAGCACATCCATAGCGGGGGTGGCTGCATTAACGATACTATGGTGCACCTGGCAGGTACTGCTGCCTCTTGCTGCGCAGCCTCTTGTGTGTTGGTGCTTTGTCATGAGTTCGCCTCAGTGTTGGTGACCCTTTTTCAGCGTCATTAGTTCACCTCAGTGTCACTGGTCTTCTTTTCAGTGTCACTGGTCTTCTTTTCAGTGTCACTGGTCTTCTTTTCAGTGTCACTGGTCTTCTTCAGTGTCACTAGTCTTCCTCTGTGCCAGTGGCCTTTTTCAGTGTCACTAGCTAGTCTTCCTCAGTGTCACTTGTCTTCCTCTATGCCAGTGGCCTTTTTCAGTGTCACTGATCCTCCTCAGTGTCGGAGTCCACTGTAAATCAGGGTCCAACTTGCTCTCCTCCATTGCTATGGCGTTCTAGTGAGCCAAGTTAGCACAGCGAGGACCAGCTCTGGTTGCTGCCCTTATAATGAGAATATCATAGACGCCAAAGTAAACATACCAATGATGCAGACGCGTGCCATTGCAGCACCTGCTCGTGCTGGGATGAAGGTAGCGTCACGTGAGCCACAATATCTAGCTGCATCTTCCTCTTCCTTGCCATTTCTGTTGGTGTGCTAAACCTCATTCTTTTGATTCGTTTCTTTTATGTTGCTTCACTCATACATAAGTTTTCCTTAAAGTGTTGTTACTTTTTCATTGCATTTCTGTTTATTCTTCTTGCTCATTTCTTATGCGTGACCTCAGAAAAAGGGCACTGAAGAAGTAATTGTGCTCTGAGGGACCCGAGAGCTTGGGAGTCTCGAGGTGCCAGTATCACTTCTCTGACCAAACCACGCTCGAATTTCGCTCTTGTCTGCTCGTCATGTTAATCACATGTTATCTAACAGTCTTTTGGTTTTATTTTATTTCGTTCTAATGAGTGTGACTTCTTTACTTCGTTATTTTTCTGCCTGTGACAACTATTTGTTTATTGTTATGAAGGCTTGACCTTCGTTTTTATACTGAGTGTAGAATTTTCAAGCTAATTTCCGCAGCCCTGATTCCTCATCGTGGAAGCTTCATGAACTAACATGTGCATTTGATTAACATTCTGTTCGAATGTCCGATTTCTTCCCCATGATATTCTAATGCAGCATGTGTGCGAATGCTGAAGTACGCATTGTTCACGGTCTCGCCTCCCTACTTCTCAGTTGAGCTATATATTTAATTAAGCCTTTCATGATGTACAAATGTGTCGGCGATATGATAAATGAGGTGTTGTGGCACGATAGGCCTGGCATGCCCCTCGCCCTGTACGTGTTCACGACTGACGATGCGCTCGGCGCTCTGTTCCTGCGTGAGGTGCGCGCCGGCGGCTCGGCTTTCAACGACTCCGTCTTCCACGCCGCAGGTGCGGCGGCACCAGCTTTTGTGGTGGTGCACTGCTTTTCTGTTTGTGTAATGCCGTGCCACCTTGTGCTCCTGGCCCCACCTCAGTCCTACCGTTCCGGCTCCCAACAAACTCGGCTAACCCCGTGTTGCTAGAAATTGGTTTACTGAGACACACAATTGGCTAACGTTGGCTTCTCGTGCAGCTTACTAATTTACAAAGGAAAGCTATTTGCTGGTTCCTCGAAACATGCTAAACTGTTTCCCGTAATGCAGTCCTCACTTCCTGATCTTGGTGCCCCGAAATCGTTTTCGTGCGTGACTGCTTGAGCGTACACAACCTGCCTCTGTTGCATCCAACCTTAAGCGACGTCCCATAATTTTGAGTCTCGTTATCCGCATCACTAACCCGATTGACGCTTGGGTTTGTTGTATGGCTTAGTGGCTGAGATGTTGCCTAACTCGGTAATCATGAAAAATTCTTAGTTTTACTTTGGGAATATCTGCTAACTAAGGGTCGCGTCTCCTAACCGTTCTTTGGTATAGATTGCCGAGTGAACTCCCGCTTGTGTCTTTAAAATGAAGTTTGAAGGCTTCTCTAACGTACTCGACTGAGATTTTAAAATAGTTTCAAATTTATAGGCTTGAGGTACTAGAGCCCTATTTTCAAACAACTTATGTCTTTGTTGCAGTTCAGCAGGCATCGTAGTCAAGTCAGGTTCCAAAAACTTTTTATGTTAGATGTAAGGCTACAATAACGTACATTTTAAAAATTTGGCTCTAGATTTTAGTTGCACCTGCGCCTTGATGTTCATGTACCAGCTTGTTCCTGTTCTATAATAGCTTTGTTGGGGTGTTGAGGGAATTTCCTGTTGCTGTTACTCCCCTCAGGGGGATACAATTATTGTATCTATGGGAACTAGCGCTCCCAGGGGGACAATGTGAGGGCCCGAGCTAAAGGTTAGGTAGGCTTTCTTTTGTTAAAATAGAATAGGTTTTGTTGTGTTACGGACCATCTTTTTTCGGTTCACTGCTGTCCTGTTTTTCACCGCCTACCACTTTCTTCTTCAACTTTTTCTTGTTTCATGAACTTCTTTCTTAGCTTTCTGTTTCTGTGCCCTTTCTGCATAGATTCCACGTTCCCTTAGCTCCATACTAAATGGTGCCTTCTTCCTTCCTCTCTTTACATCTCATTGTTGAGGATAGGGAGGCTTAAACTAACTAATAAACTAATAAACTGTTGCTGTTACTGTTTAGTTGACAAGTGTGCTGTTAATCAAGGACTTTTCTATCCTTGTTAAAAATACTGAGAGATTGTATTGCATTCAATTTATATGTTCTCGCTGTTTAATATTAACGTGCACTAAGATGAGAGTGGAGTTTTCTCAGCAGCTGATACAAGTGTTACTTTTGGTTTTCCTCCCGGTTGACAAGAACAATACAGCATTGAGTTTTTTGTGACTTCATTATCCCAAGTTTCTTCCATTTTCTTGTGATTTATTTACAATCACTAAAATTAGTGATATCTTCAGTATCCGTGACAATTTGTAGTTTTATTCTTTCGGCGTTAGCTATACGGAGACCTTTGAGGTAAAGTTTGTGTTATTTATCTTGGGTTGTTTTGTATATGTGCACCAGAGAGAGAGAGAGAGTTCTTTTTAATCATGTCCTATGTTGTTTGTTACCTGTGATCGTGACTGATTGCGTAATTTTAATTAAATCATGTTTGATTTCGTGTTTGGCGATGTGGTACGTCGTTCTTTGATTTGTTTATTGTAACTATCCGTTTCCGTGGAGTTTCTCTCGGAAATGCATAAGTCCTTGCGTTCTACACTTGAAAAGTGTTGCGAGTTCTACCGCATCATTGCCTTCAATACGTTGTTCTTGCTCTTTTATCCAGCCTATTTACTGTGAATCAGTGTTACGTATTTTGATTTATGTTTGGACTATTTACATTCGTGTAAGTGTTCCGTATACATTGTAGCGGAAGTGTTTCAAATGTACACTGGTTTGGATGGGATCACTTTGGTTGCATGAGAATGCTGTTGCACCAGCTGGGCTCTATTCTGCGGTTAACCTTTCATTTCAGTACAGGATAATTTTGCATGCTGGTTTATCTTATTCATTGCGCTCTTGTATGAGCTGCTGCTCAATTGCACCTACATACTAATATTTCTGTTTTTGCTGCCTTAAAATGCTCTTTAATGCAACGTCATGCACGTGGCGTTTTTTAGTTTTTCTCATCAAATTGATCATAAACTCTATGTAGGTTGTACAGTTGCCTGTGAATGCACATGTCGGTTAGTGTTTGTGGGACTTTTTCTGTGCTCGTGGGTGCCTGAATTTTACGTGGTTTTGTGTTGGCGGGTGCTTGGGGTGGGCTACTAAAACGGCTGAACTGTAGCTGTGATTTTTGTGGTGTATTCATGCATTTTGTATTTGTTCATTTGTTGTCCATATTACGTAACGCAAGAGACGTTAATTCGAGTGTAATAACTAAATTTGACTCGATGAAACAATGTATCAAAGAGATTTGCCATCTTACTCTTCTTGAAATAGAATATTTCTGGAGATACGTTGAAATCCAGCCCATCATTTGGAGGTTTCATTAATCCGTGTGACCTGTGGCCCAGTCCCTGAGCTGCCATTTGGAGGAGTAGGTACCAGCGGCATGGGTTCCTACCACGGCTACTTCTCCTTCAGCACCTTCACTCACCGCAAGAGCTGCCTCCACCGCAACTACAACCCCATCGGCGAGTGGATCGGGAGGTGCGTGCGGGGATCCTGAGTGTGTTTGTGTGTGGTGTCAAGGTGTTGCACGCATTGGCTTTCTCATCAGTTATGCACCACATCTGGCTAGCTAATTTCTGGAGGTCGTGCAACCGGTTCCACTCGAGTGCAGGAAGTTTTTCTTTACTTGGGGTCTTGTAATTGTTGTTCTCCCAATGCGTTGAGAGATCTTGTTTGCAGGTAAAGTAGTTAAAATTCAGGTACTCCTTGGTCGCTAATTTTCCTGTTAGCAATTGGTATCGGAGTAGATTCCTTGTTCATTTTTTTAAGTAAATAATGACTCCCTCTATTTTCGCAGTAATAATGCGACGTAGTCTATATTTTATCTTGAGCTTACAACTTCAGGATGCCTCAAAATTCAAATCAAACTTTTACTGCCCATGTGACAGCAACTCTACTTTTTTAGTGCTGTTCTGTTTGGTATAGATTTAGCTTTCTTTTGGCTAGCACGTGTGTACTAATGTTAGTGAAGTAACATCCAGCGAAGCTGAGCTATGCTCGGTTTTCTAACTTAGAGCTTATTTTCATGCAAAAATCTGTCGTTTGAGAGATATCTGGACTTGTGAGAGCCAACGTGCGATGTCAGAACACCTGAGAATTGTTTGGTGTTTCTTCCTTGGAAAGCAAGGCTGTGAGGGAGATGTGGCAGGTGTATGAATAGCTTTGTCCAGAATAGGAGAACATGCTTTTAACCACGGAATTATGGAAGTTATGAGCGTTCGGATACACTAAGGTTTACTGCGCTAATTTGCGTCAATGGATGAACATTGGATATGACAAATGAGTTCAAAATTAATCTATGTAGATGGGAACTATTTTTATTTGAAAACAATGTGATTATTATTAATCTATGCCATAATGAGACCCTAGTTGCTTTGTCTCATCGAGTGTTCATGCCACATTCTCTTCTCGTATAAACCAGGTGTTTCGTATTTTATGGGAAATGAATTTCTAGGAACTACCTCGCTTTGTTTCTGCTTTCATAGTTTCTCCAGATGCGTGTTGCATACATTTGTGAACGAATTCAACTGATTCTATTACAGGCCTACTGCCTATTTATGATACCATTTCTTGTGAGTTTCTTCATTTGTACTCCTGTCAATACCGATTATATATTATGATCGGTGGTTTTCTTTAAAAAATTAGGGACATGGAAGTGTAGTGGTGAGCAGTTCAAGGTTAACATGGAACGTGTGGTCATAATGTCATGTTTAGTTGGTAATTTATTTCTGGTATTCGCGTGTGAGCAGCAAGCGCTACCCTCCCTACTCTGACAAGAAGACGGCCTTCCTGACGAAGGTGACGCAGGAAGTGAACCTGCCTTCCATGCGCTACCTGCCGCACCTGCTCTGCTTCGCTCTGGGGGCTACCACCGCCTACCTTGCCACCTACTTCTCTCAGGTGAGTTCTTGGTTCTTATATCGCTGGATCTTCTTTGCGTCTCTCTGAGAAGGTGATCAGCGTCGTCTCGGCTTGATGTTAGAGCTTTCGGAACGTTTTTTAGCGGTTAGGGAGGCTTAACCTAACATTTAATCTAATCTGATCTTCTAGCTTCTTGATCTGCAATACTTGAGTGCGCGTGTGTGTTTACTAAAGGCTCCTTTTACCATTTCATGAGAGATGATATCGTGAGGTTCTTAATTCATTGTGGGGTATTTGCGTGAATTTAGTTTTGGAAGGTTAATCAGATTGCTATTTTGCTGATTGGTTGAGTATCAGTTGTGTCCGCAGTATTGTTCTCATCCTAAGAGTTAGTTATTTGTGCTGGTGACTACCTTAAATCATTTTTTTGAAACCCACTTACCTATTTTTATTGTGATCCTCGGTCGGCAATTTAACACACAGATAAAGAGAAGTTCATTAAAAATTCAATTGTTCTTGCCCTAAAATGGTTTGGTATAGGGCCTTCCGATGTACGAACGCAATTTGTTTCGTTTAGTGATTCCTTAAAAGCTCATTTTTTTTTTCTCAATTTCGATACAAATTTTAAATCACTTAATGTTCAGAACTTCCGTCAAATTTTCTTGCCAACAGAGAGTTCAGGGTAAACTTTCTTTTTTGCTACTAGCCCACTGGTTGGGCTTCATAAGCGGCCTGTGTCCAGTGTGCACTGAAGCTTTGATTAACTGCTACCTGTTTACTGAAATTCTGTCTTCCTCGACTGTGGGAATACTTTTGACTTCAAGCGTTTTATATGGTTTTTTAATGTATACTTCGAACATCTGTACATTTGTTATGCATTGCTGACATAGTATTGTTCGCTTAAAGCGCATGAGCTATGTCTTTCAGGAATTTCATTAGTGAACAGGTATTTATTATGTTTGAAGTGCTTCAGATTTGCTGCTTTCTAAGTGAATGTACTTGAAATGATCATTTTGAGGGCATAGTTGCCTTAAAAGTAACTCAAATTCTCCTTAATCATCTAAAGTACGAATATGTGTGTACCAAATACGACATAATCTTTTATGACAGCAACTCATCACCCAAATAATATTTTCTCGTGTTTTAAATCGTTGATTCTTTGAAATTTCTCTCTAACATCTTATTAGTGGAATTTTGGTGTGGTGTTGATCCAAGTGCATGCGGTTGACGCTTTAAGATGTAGGCTTGCAGCTGTTCCTGGGGCACTGGTTTATGGACATTCTTTTGCTGGGTTTCCCTGGTGTGTGGACATTCTTGGGCTGGGCTTCTGCGCTGTATCTTCTGAATGGAAGGCTTGTTTGAGAAGCCATCTCAATATTTTCGCTTGTTCAACTAACACTACTTATGAATTGCAAGCATTTACTATCTTACAACACGTGTTTCTAGGTGAATTCATAAAATTAACGAGTTAATTTTGATGCTGAGCATTCATGTGCTTTATACGAGTAGGGGATAACGTTCAAGTAATTACGATAAATTAAGTACGATATACTTTGACTGAGGGAACTTTGATGACCTAAGGGTAAATACGAAAGTGGAACTTTGACTGAGTGACTTACATGTACTTTGTTTCGTATTCTCAAGTAATCGATGTTTTAAAAGCTATGCTGTATTAAATTGTATTATGCCACAAATATATACTCAAATTGTATGATGAGTAGATCTAGTTATAAATGTTGGATTTGTTTTCACCATAGGGAATAGGATAGGAAATGAATATAGGTTGGATAAGTTTGTCTACCTTATGCTGGGTAGGCCATCGGCCCCTGGGAAGGTTCTGACAGATTACCTCTGCTATAGGTAGGTCTTCGAGATTTCATCTTTTATGCTAACTTTGCTTCTTTCAGTTTTCATGCCTTATATGCTATATCGACTTGGTCTTTTCTTCCTCGTTCTCTTAACTTGTGTTTTTAGAAAATACTGCGCGGGGAAACGCTGTGTGCATAAATTTCACGTTTTCGTTAGTCCATGTTAAATGGTCTTTCTTTCTTTGTGAAAACATCTTTGCTGTGGAAACGCAACCCTTAACTAATGTATACCATTGTTTTTTATAAATAATCAGTGAATAAAACGCTTATTATACGGGACATCCGAAAGAGGTGGAAATATTCCGCATATTTTGATCAGAACGTATCATTTTCGAGTTCAACATTTGTTGTTACCATCGCTGTGAGGTTGCTTGGCTATTCGTCTGCTGCTGCTGCTGCTGCTGCTGCTGCTGCTGCCATCAAATCGCCAATGCGTTATCTTCTTGGTTGTTCCCATCACTTCATGTGTTCCATTGCTAGAAAACGAAATGTATTGAAGTGTTGAATCGATTTATACGTGAAGCGTCTAGCTCCTTTACACACGATGGTTTTCGCCGTCTGTTTTTGTCAGGTTTTGCCAGGTGTATCCACGCGACCAGTCCGTTTTGATTTGTTCTTGTCAAATTTTCTTCTCAGTGAATAGGTCCGTTATGGCTCATGAGCATAAAGGATTTTAATTTAAAATTTTCCCCGGCCGTTAGATAATCATCAAATCAGGCTGTGATATTTAATAAACAGTGAAAGCTGCAGCAGTTTCAATGAAAAGTGCGACGCATCAGTACTCACTAGGTTTAATCTTTTTCAATACATCACAGACGCGTAGTTCAACTGTTTGTGGTAATGATTTGCCGTATTTATCTGAACACGTTAAATTCTCTGATATTACCTAACTCTGTTTTATTTTCTTAACGGACAGAAAGATGGATAAGGTATACTACTGAACTACTAAACACCTCAGGGGGATACAACTATTGTATCTATGGGAATTAGCGCTCCCAGGGGGACTATGTGATGGCCCGAGCTAAAGGTTAGGTAGGCTTCCTTTTTGTTGAAATAGAATAGGTTGTTGTTTTGTTACGGACCTTCTTTTTTCGGTTCACTGCTGTCCTGTTTTTCAGCATCCACTACTTTCTTCTTCAACTTTTCCTTGTTTCATGAACTTCTTTCTTAGCTTACTGTTTCTGTGCATCTTGTGCATAGATTCCGCGTTCCCTCAACTCCATGCTAAATGGTGCCTTCCTCCTTTCTCTCTTGGAACATCTTTGTTGTGGTAAAGAGAGGCTGAAACTTCCCTATATAATAATAATAATAATGAACTAACTAAAGCTTAAAAATGTTGGCTGCTTGCAAAAATAAGTTGTACTAATTCATAGAAACGCCTGACCATGCTCTCCTCATCATGCAAAGCAAACTAATCTAAGCAAAAAATGAAAAGGTACTGCTATCGCGTACCTCTTCCTTCCGGCAAGTCGTATGTCTGAGTGGAGAACTGAAGAAAGTTTGAGTGAGCACTCTCTGGGCAGGTTGGTCGACGTTGGCGCTTGCTTGCTTTCGTCGGACGGGTGCTCAGGTGGCGCCCTACAGCCTCCTCACTGCTTCCGCTTCGCTAACTCTTGTCATTAGCCTCGCACTAACATGCTACTAACTCACGGATGCAACTTTGGGTGCTGCGTTAGTGGTACTTCATTGGCCTGGTTTCGGTTTCCCGCTATTTTTCCCCATTGATTGACCAACTTTTTACTCAAAACGTCGTTCTGTACGACGTGTTAACAAATGGGAACCGGTTTCCATTTTGCCGTTATTGCAGTAGTATTAGCCTAACGAACTTAGTGTGGTTTTTGTACAAAAAATAGTTTGTTATCGTTTGATAATGTGATAGCCTGCACTCGTGTAGCAAATACTACGTATTCGAAATTTTATGTTTTTACAGTACTGTTTCATATTTTTCGAAAAATTCAGACGGTTTTAAGTTTTTGGATCTACCAGAAAAATGATGCCCAAATGTTGCCTTGAATCAAAGTATTAATTATAATTCATCTCTTTGGGCGAGAAATGAGGAAGGCTGCTTAGCAACTTACAGCGCTAACGAAGTGAAATTTTGAGGAAGGAATTGGACGGGTTGGCGCTTACACTGGAGACAAATGGGTTAAAAGCATGGGGTGTTGATTGTCTGTTCTTTTTTGCGACCTCGAGAAGAATAGAATTAGCCCCTTCTTCAACACTTGTTGATGTTAGTTGTCGGTGAAATGGCTTGCGAATTGGCTGCTTTCTCTGCTGCTCGGAGGGGTTCAAGCATCCTGTTGCTGTCAATGGCTTTGATTAGCTTCTTGCTAACTAGTCAATTTTTGTTCCCTCTGTGAGACTGTCGCTGCTCTCGCTAGAATTTATTTCTTGCGACTAGAGGAATGATATTCTTGTGCATAGTATGTACGGTACGATATGAACGCGATATTTTAGAACTAACGAGACGTCAGATATTCCATTTCGATATTACTCTGGCTATTAATGAAAGCATTTTGGCCTTATTCTTTCGGTTAACATGTATGTTATTACTGGCTGTATTTTTGAGTAGTTTTCACACTGCTGTTTGTAGGAGTGCTCTTTATGGAGGTCGTTTTTTTGGCTCATTTCTTCTATAAGCAGTGTGGCCTATTGTATATTATTTAATACTGGCTACACTTTGTTATGGCAATTGTATTACTCCTTGTATTTTAATCTTCTAGCCTTGTTGCTTTCTGTTAGTCCAAAACACTTACTTTGTGTTATACCTAGAGCAGGTAATACACAATACGATTTAAGGAAACTTCTTGAAAGCAACGAATACCAATTTTTACATTAGCCGTGTTCATGTGCTTCAATGAGTTTATTTCTCTAATTGTTCATCTAACATTTTTTTGTAACAAATTTGGTTTTCCGACTCTGATATTTTTATGATAGTCAGGCATTTTTATATCGTTAGCCCCCTCAGGGGGATACAATTATTGTATCTATGGGAACTAGCGCTCCCAGGGGGACAATGTGAGGGCCCGAGCTAAAGGCTAGGTAGGCTTTCTTTTGTTGAAATAGAATAGGTTTTGTTGTGTTACGGACCATCTTTTTTTCGGTTCACTGCTGTCCTGTTTTTCACCGCCTACCACTTTCTTCTTCAACTTTTTCTTGTTTCATGAACTTCTTTCTTAGCTTTCTGTTTCTGTGCCCTTTCTGCATAGATTCCACGTTCCCTTAACTCCATACTAAATGGTGCCTTCTTCCTTCCTCTCTTTACATCTCATTGTTGAGGATAGGGAGGCTTAAACTAACTAATAAACTAATAAACTTTATATCGTTAGCTGTCGTTTTAATAATTTTAACTCTGATATTTGGGGATATTTTTTATGATATTCAGGCATTTTTATATCGTTAGCTGTCGTTTTAATAATTTTAACCCTTTAACGCCCCAGAGGTCACCAGTGTCCTCTTTCAAAAATACCCTCAATATATTGTATTTCTTGTTCAATTAGTTCCCTAATGTGTTCTTTGAAGTTCTCTGCCGGGTGGCAGTTCCTATCTCATCCTGATATCGGTGACTGCCTGATGCCAGCGCCAGTTTAGTGACGGTGGTTGTGTTAACGGTAATATGAGTACAAAAATTTGGACGTTAAAGGGTTAACTCAGCGGTTTTACTGAGGAGTGCTTTATTTATCTCATCATCTATTGATAGTTCATTTGTCTTTTGTGTTTTTGATCTCGTATTTTAAATGCTCTTCATTCTCAGCAGCGCTCATATGATGTAGGAATTCTCTTGGCTTTCCTAAACTAGGTTGCTCAAGTGCTTTGCACTTCATATATTCTTTATTGAGTCATACTATCACATCTGGGATCAGATTATATGTATCAACCTTAATTTTGGTGTCGGTTCACCTCTACTTCATATTGTCCTTGGTTCTTTCGTTCCGTTGGAATAGTGTGACTTTGAAGCTATGCTTGAGGTCATCTGGGGTGGGCAGGCGACTCTGAAAAAAAACAGTGGTTTCTAACGTTCTTACACTTGTGGCTCTTCCTCCAAGAGCTTTAAACTTGTGCATCTTTGATACGTGCTGCACAATTTGACCAGCTCACACGTCACAAGCACGCCTGCGGACACCTGATGTCATCTCAGGACGTTGTACCGTTCCAACACCCGTTTACTCTGAAGCAGAAAGATGTGCATGAACATAACAACGCAATTGATGGGTTGAAATTGACATTATAATTTCCTCCTCTTGAGGATGTAAATATTTCATGTATGGGAATTAAAACTCTCAGGAGTAGTTGTGAGGTCTCGAGCTGAAGGATAGGTAGGCCTTCCTTATGATGAAGTAGGAAGTGGAATGTTTTTTCTTTTATTACAGAATGAACTATTTTATTCTGTTTACTGCTGACCTTTCAGCACCTAGTATTCTGTTCAACTTTAATTTAATTTTATAAATTTATTTCCTAAATTGGTGTTTTTATGCGCAGGGGTCCTTGTGCCGGGACACACATTGTGCTCAGATTCCCACGTTCTTTTAACACCATCTTAAATAGTGCCTTCTTCCTCTCTTTGGAACACATCTAGTGTTGTTAGGGAGGCCTAAAGTAACGTGTTACCAGCTCCGATGTGCTGCTGCTGATAACAGTGTGACTCAGGAGTAGCTAAATGAGTCACTATTAGCTCAGAGGGGTAATGCAATATGTATATTGTTGCATGCTATTTTACGTTGATTGAATGCTTTATTAACCTAATGACTGTGTGAATTGCTTATGGATTTTTTTGTGTGTTCACCTTGATTGTTCTACTTGATAACTATTACGCTTTACTTGGAGCTTCGGTTGCCGTAGTTTTTATTCCAATATATCTCATAATTTGCAAGTATTTAATGTTCTTTATGCTCCTTGGGATGGTTAATGGCCTGCTCTAAATTGTGCATAATTTCGTATTCTAGCGAAGCCCTTAATTACGTCATCAAATTTTATTTTCAAGTGTTGCTTGCACATTTCCTGGGTGGCGTGTTAATGACTCTAGAAAACATGGGTTACCTTATGCTCAACTTGTCGCGCGTTTAGTTATAATTTTGAAGATCATTTCATGATTGAAATTCATTGTTCCAGTGTACGGTGTGTACAGAAAAAGTTTTAATTCGTGTGAGCTACGCGCTGAAGTTACTTCGCCAAATTTATTCAAAATTTAAACAAATCCACTGCTATCAAATTATTTATTAGAAATTAATTGAATAAATCTGTAAGCTGCCACGTCTTAGACCCCCTCTCTCTCTCTCTCTCTGAGGTTGATACAACTATTGCATTTATGGGAGTTTGCGCTACGGGGGGGAAGATGTGAAATCTCGACGTGAGAGTTCGGTAGACCCTTCTTTTATTAAAATAGTGTTTTCTTTTTTTGTTACGTTGCGACTATCTGTTTTCGTGTCACTGCTTTTTTCAGCACCCATTACTTCTTTAACTTCTAAATGTTTTATGACGTCTTTTGATCATGTTGTTTCAATGCGCAGGGTGTGGGGTCACACCTTGTGCATTAATTCCTTGTTTTCTTATTTCCATACTTAATGGTACCTTCCTTCTTCTCTTGTTGGGGTAAGGGAGGCTTGAACTAACTTCTGATCTTCTCTGCTAGTACCGTCTCATATGCTTATTGACATTACAAATTTTTTTGAGGTTGAAAATGGTAACGTGTTGACTTAGAGTTTAATTTTGGCGAATTTTCTGCTGCCATGTAGGTGTATAAATCTCATTAGCCGAATTCTTGTATAAATGTGTAAATTTTTAGGCTAAATATGTACTAACAATTACTTGTAATATGAAATAGGGCACGTGGTGAATTCATGTGTACTGTAAGCTCGAACTTCTATTTTATTAGTCTCACTTGCGTTTTCGTATTCATGTTCATTTTCTTGCTCTTCACTTTGTAGACCGGCAGTGACTCGACTGGCAGCGTCTAGCGCCCTAGGACCGGCCGGTAGGGTGTCATGTTTTTTCTTTGGTTCTAATTTTGATTGTTTGTTGACGGTATCTGGTTCTTCTTGTGTGTTGTGAGATAATCTTTTGATGTGCATGCTGGAATTATTTCCGTCCAGTATTCGACCTATGTTGCTGTTTGAAGTTGCAGTTGACCTAATAATATACGTAATCGCCTCAGGGGTATACAACTATTGTATCTACGGGTATTAACATTTCCAGAAGGAAAATGTGAGGTCCTGAGCTTCTTTTTGTTGAAATAAAATGTTTTCTTATGTTGAGGACCATCTTTTTCCGGTTCACCGCTGTACTGTTTTTCCAGCACCTACTACTTCTTTAACTTTTATCTTGTCCCCTCAGGGGGATACAACTATTGTATCTAAGGGAATTAGCGCTCCCAGGGGAACCATGTGAGGGCCCGAGCTAAAGGTTAGGTAGGCTTCCTTTTTGTTGTAATAAAATAGGTTTTTGTTTTGTTACGGACCATCTTTTTTCGGTTCACTGATGTCCTGTTTTCAGCACCTACTACTTTCTTCTTCAACTTTTTATTGTTTCATGAACTTCTTTCTTAGCTTTCTGTTTCTGTGCACCTTGTGCATAGATTCCGCGTTCCCTCAACTCCATACTAAATAGTGCCTTCCTCCTTCCTCTCTTAGAACATCTTTGTCGTGCAATTAAGGGAGGCTTAAACTTTATTATATAATAAAAATAATTCTATGCACCTCGTGCATAGATTCCTGGTTCCCGTATCTCCATACTAAAGGGGGACTTCTTTTTTTTTTGAACGTTTGTTGCGATTAGGGAGGATTAAAATAACGTCTAAGCTAATATTGTGTGCCTCCCTTTCCATTCAATTTCCACTCTCGCTAACCTCTTTTTATCACATTTGCTGCGCTTTGGTTACGGTTACACATGTATATCGAGCCTCACGTAACCTTTCAGTCCACCCTAAACTGCCAACTTGTTTTTACTCATTGCCGTTATTACAACCACCGCTGTTAGACTGACACTGCCATCACGTTATCGCCGATATCAGATTAAGGAACTGACTCTCGGTAGTGGACTCCGAAGAAAACATTATGGTACAAATTTGATTAGGAATATATTTTGTAGCTATTATGCAGTTATCCGTCTGGTCCTTCAAAAGCCAATTGGCGCTTTCAGGTTAATCATATAAATGACTCTAGCATTATTCATCCAAGCTCATGCTTCCCAGCAAACTTGTGCCTCGTGTTCTATGTGAACAGCACTCAGAGAATGTGAACCCTCAGTTGTTTTGACGTTTGAGAATAGTGTGCCTTATTGTGATATTGTATTATTTTTTGCTCGAATTCCCTGCAAAATGCTTTCTTCTGACAGATGCACTCCTTTCAAAAATCTAACGTTCTTGTTCTTTCATATCTGGTATGAGCCTTTTCTTGTCCTCCTGTCTTGAATTCCTATGACTTTTCTATTTTGAATGTAAGCATTTCTTCACTTATTGTGTTTCTAACTGCTTCTGAAAAAGTGTGAGCTTGTTTCCACAAATGACAGGATATTCCACAAATGAAAGCACTTCGGATACTCTTTAATATCGTTGAAGAAATTTAAAATTATTTTTTTCAAGTGTCTATTCGACTGCGTCATCACTGAGTCCAACAAAGACTGCGAGTAAAATAAATGAATGTTAGATTTTTCATTAATATTTTTTATGCTTTTGTCACATTAGCCTCGAGCGTCAAGGGAAAAATGTGTCGCACGTATTGAGTTTCTCGATGGCGTATTTCTCGCTGACAACTTCATGACCAGCATTCAGTGGAAGCCTTTGGGGAGACCTTAATCAGTTGAAATTTCAGTATTTGAACATTTCCGTAATGTTTCCCCCATCACTTTTTCAACATAGAATGGCTTACATTGATTCTAATTTTACATATTTGAAGGAAAACACTATTAATTTCACATTTTAGCAAATATCTTAGCAGTCTGGACTCAATACGTTGATGGTGTAATTTACTCCAGAAACCTTACAACTGCTAGGAAGCACTAACATGTCCCAAAGAAAATTACCAAACTTTGATACTGTTACACCAATGCTGTAATATGTGTAGGACACTGTCTCTTTAAACAACGTTTTAAGTGATAAATTCATTGAACTAATGTCGGACCCCGCGAGTTGCAGTGAATTTACCACTGTGGATAAGTCAATCTATTCGCTAAATTTTTAATTCCAAAAAATGTAATTCGAGAGGACGAAATGAATACACATATTCTTGGTTTTTACGACGGAAGCTATCATTCCATAGTGGAGTTATGTTACCATCACTACAGTCCTGTCTTTTAGGAAGTTGAACATTTATCCAAGCCTCGTTCTCTGTGCCTTTTTGTAAGTGTGCTCTCGAGAAAAGTATTTTAAATTGTACGAATGTGTTGAGAAATCGTTTCCTAGATAATACATATTATAAATATTCTTAGACTCCTGGATGTCGCGGAGGGATTGCTAGTTGTTACATAATCGATGTTCACCTCAAGGAAGCATATTAACGATGCGTGCGTGATTTCTTAAAAATGTTTTTTTCTCTGTCAATTATATTGAATTTCAATTATTCTCTTGTCACAAATAATCCTTCTTGACAAGTCTCACCTGCTAGATTTTTCTATTTTTAAATCTTAGTTCTTTTATTCTTTCAGAAATTAGAGTTAAAATTGCTGATGATAAGGTAGATATTCTGTCCGTTACGACAACGGAATGTTATTTGTCCCGTGCGTGGTACAGTGGACTTGCTCTGAAACGGCTTGGCAAAGCCTCATGCAATAAATTACGGTTCGGTTAACAAATTCAAACCTCATTTTCATATTTTCTCTCAATTTCATACTTTATTTTAAAGTTGATTTTCAGTTTAGAATGAAATAATTTTAGGTTATATAAGAATGAACAATATAATGCGTAAGTCGACCGCACGTAAGCTCTATAAGAAGAGAAAACGCACACTCAACGTTGTAACGTTGATGAATTTCAATTGCCGAATCGTTTTTGTTTGTTTCGTGTTATGACTTTTCTATTTTCATTTACACAAGCCCACTCAATTGCATGTTGCAAGTTCTATTTCCTATTATGCAAAATGTTCCGTTTTTTTACAGGACGACTAAACGAGGGTGTTGGGTTCCCTGCTGTGAGGCGTGTAGTGCTTCCAACTTTTGTGGATTGCGTGCCTTCTTCATCGTTGTCTTTTACACACTTGTCTTAACGTTTTATATCGCAATTTTTCCACATGACATATTTTGATTAAGTTTGAACCAGTTACACTGATGGTGAACAGCGCCGTAAAGGGTTTCTCAATGACACTTAAACCCTTAATGATATATCTGCAATAAGGAAGACCATAATGCGGACTCGTTGAGGCACATCGACTGTGAACCTGTACTTCAGTTATGTCTCGTATCGTAAGGTAACAGCACGGTGGATGTAACCCGCTAGAGCGTTTTGGTTATGGTTTGAGTACGATCTTGGATAAAACACCTGCATGCTCAATTTTCATGCCTTGGAAGTCACTCAGTCGACCTAATTAGATGATGTATAAAATTACCTTTTATGTCACTTCCGTTGAATAGTGCCATTTGTTGTAGTAGAAATGTTCTGTAATCATGCGAAATCAGTATTTTCGTTGCGAAAAATTTTAGCAATGCCTAGCCATTCCATCGACTACCTGGAGTCGAATAAAAGAGCATCTTAGCATAGAGTATTCCTGATGGATTCTTTGCATTGATTGAAGTGCGACGAGATCATCACTTTTTATCATGACCTCGCAAAAACTGGATCTGTATAGCTTTGTTTTCGGTAACTCGTTATATTCTTGCGTGTGTAATCGTGGAATGGGATTTAAAGCTTTCATGGGTTGTATTCATGATTACCTAGATGGTCAGCAACCTCTATGTTGAAGAAATGCATTAAATGTTACGTTTAAATACTAAAACCTAATTTAGACTCTCCATTTGAATTTATTGTTAAATTTTTGAATTTCCAGGTTGCGAGGGAATAGAGAAAATATTTGAGATTTCTCTCACCCCTCCCTTCTGTTGTGCGTATTTCTTTAAATACTGACTAAGAGCCAGTAGAACGCAGATTATAAGCAAATTTTACTTTGTTAACAATTCCGATGCCATGCTTTATTACGTGCCAAACGACAAATGATCCTTTTATTGAACACGGGCTCTGCAAGATGAAAATAGTATGCTAACGGTGTATATAATAACAGGGAAGGGAATGGTATCTACGTTATAACAGGCTTTGGGTTCATCAATGTTATTTCAAAGTTGTTTTTTACGTGAGGTTGGTGGAGACTTCTACGGTTAAAGGCGGTAGTTTGTAGCTCTCAATTTCTAACTTGGCGCTTGAAAGTTCACAATTAAAGTTAAAATCACATTATAAAGAAGAGAATGATGTTGAGGTACTGTTTAGTCTGCTTTTATGTTCTACTGTAGAACGATGTTCATGTTGATTTTTTTCGAATCTTTGTATCGTGCACAGCCTCATGGCAATATGTTTGCGAGTTCGTTTCACTTTTTTTTTAGAGACTATTAATACACTGTCGTTACAGGTTAAGTTCGTGAAATCAAAACTTCTCTGGATCGGCTCTACATGATTATACAGTTGACCAAATGCTGCTGATTAACTCTGAATCAAAATTCACTAGAAGCAATTTTCAGCTCGAGCTGTACTACTCGGCACAATTTCATAATAGAGCATCACAGTATAATAAGCAGTTTAACATTTGGTCCCAATGCAAAATGAATTAAGAACCAAGCTTCATTCTGAATCGAAACTTAGAATTAAATTCTAATCATTGGTTGTAAAGTACATCCACGCAGTAAATTTTGACCTCTTGAACTTCTACTATTTAAAGCTTTGATGTCTTCACGGACAATACCCGGCCACCTTCAGTAAGCAATAGACTTGGCCACAATGCGCGTGTAGATCAGCTGATTACCTTTCTCCAAAAAATAAATGCTTACGACGTGATCTGAGATAAGGGACTATTCAAACTCCCAAAATTACGACTCTTCACTAGCCTTGACCATGCACCATCAAAATTTACCCATTAATTGTCTATCTTCTATTTTCAGTGCGACGTGTCATAATGCGTGAGCCTCTTCTATCTTGCGGTTGTCTGCCTTTATCATAATATCTGAGATTTTCCCGGTCAGCGCCGAGGGGGGTCCACATTGGCGTTACGCTGGTGACCCCGGTAGAAACGTTCCCGTAAATTATTATTATTCTACTACGTAATACGTGATTAGTTGGAAATGAGGTTACTACAGGTTGCAATTAACATGTACCCATGGTTGTTAACATGGTTGCAAGTTAATTTACTGCTTTATAATAGATGGGGCGCCAGCTTTATTTTAGCCATTAGACGCTAGACATGTAAGCACATTGTTTTCTCACCAGTTGTTCATTTATGAGATATTTTATGGTGTTTGTATGGTAGTTAAATAAGCAATCAAAATACCTTTGGTCGATTCTTTTTTCAGCTGGTGACGTGTTTCCGCACTTTTCTTAATCGTTTAACAAAACATTGAAACCTTTGAAATTGTGGTAACGAGATGAGGCTCTACAGTATCTGCATGTAAAATGTATTTAGAGTTGTTTTACTTAAATCTTTTCAAGTATTTCGTTCCGCAGCAACAAATTTTGTGGCGCCTTTGTTGAGTTAAATTTTTATATTGACCTAATACTGGAAGTAGTAAATGTTCCTATTGAAAATCTAAGATACGTTCCAGCGTTGTTATGACGTTAACTTGTTAGCGAGTTTCTCATTATACTTGACAGTATGACGACTTAGTACAATCTTGCTACAGCTGATACAACTTATACTTCATGTTTTTGTTCAAAACGTTTTCATGAATGAGTGACAATATTCAGTTACCTTGTGTTAAATATAAGTAAAAATGTAAGGTAGTGAAGATTAGTACACAATGCTGTATTTTGGTGTATTAAGATTACAATCAATTTATTTTGTTCCGTATTTTTGGCGCCCTTCACTTTTATTCAAATACTTTCACAACAGTGCATGCGTATCTTCCACAAGTCTTTATTTCTCCTCCTACTGCATAATTTAAGGAATTAACAAGTAGTTATAGGGAAAGGTCATTTATTGAACTAGAAAGAATCGGAGGCATTTTCAACGCTTAGAGAACGCAAAATTGTTGAACAGCAAAATCAACGATCACGTATCTAAGCATTGACCAATCGGTGATTGAAGTAAAATATTCGCAGCCTCAGAGCCCAAAGTATCAATGACGCCTAAAGTAGGCAGAAATGTTGGACGAAAGAAATAGCTATCAGTTAATGAAACAAATTCGTGAATTCCAGGTAAATTATTGTTTCCATTTCTATAAAAACTATCACATGGCCAGCATTTGTTGATATCAATAGCTCATATGTAATTCATGTATTAGAGAAACATATCTCCTTTAAGAGCGAGAGGCCTGAAAATGTACATGTACATGTCACCATCACATAGCCCACAACCGAATATCGTGGCTTACACGAGATGAGAAGCTCCGTTGAATAACTCGAAGTACTTTTCGTATGCTATCGCTCATCACAACATAGGGTACACCATTTAACATTAATTTTTTTTATTCACCCGGACTCTACAGCACAGGTTGGAGTATGGGTCATCATTACAGCGCAACAGATTTGCTGGCTTTCCTTTTTTTTCTAGTCCTATCATGTTATTCAAAGTCAGGGTATGACACCTTAATAAGACAATGTGTTTGCTACTTCCAACTGTATCAAAACTTAGTTGATTCTGCAAATCATACAAATTTGTCTACTTCCTCCACTTTGTTTACAAAAACCTGATCCATTAACAATATCCAACAGGCCAACTCCAATTTACATTCTTCAATCACTCAATTCCACATTCCTCTCCTTCCTTCACATTTACACGTTAATCGCAGTGGGTTTAACTGAAGTTCTATTATTAAACTCCAATTAAATTGATTGTAGTTTACGAGGATAAAATGAACATAAAATCGCTAGAGCCGAGCCTTCATTTGACGAGCATGCAGTACGCATAAAAAGCCAGCTTATGCTTTCAGCGCGCTCCCCATACTACATAACGGAAATCCATTCGGTGACCAGATGCAGGTCACTGAGCAGTTACTGTGCTAATGCGATTATTGCGACGCGACACAGAAGATTTCTTCTTACTAAAGACAAACACCGCCTATTTGTAGCCATCCGGGGCTAAGATTAATGATTATAAGTTAGTTTAAACCTCCCTAACCGCTGCAAAAATATGCCCCTCAGGGGGATACAATTATTGTATCTATGGGAACTAGCGCTCCCAGGGGGACAATGTGAGGGCCCGAGTTGAGAGTTAGGTAGGCTTTCTTTTTGTTGAAATAACATAGGTTTTTGTTTTGTTAAGGACCAACTTCTTTTCGGTCCACTGCTGTCCTGTTCTTCAGCTCCTACTACTTTCT
This sequence comes from Morinoia aosen, assembly GCA_030386875.1. Lineage (NCBI taxonomy): Eukaryota > Metazoa > Arthropoda > Malacostraca > Amphipoda > Talitridae > Morinoia > Morinoia aosen. Next base: position 51,748,439 of record CM059564.1, read on the forward strand.
TCTTCAACTTTGATCTTGTTTCATGAACTTCTTTCTCATCTTACTGTTTCTATGCCTTTTCTGCATAGATTCCACGTTCCCTTAACTCCATACTAAATGGTGCCTTCTTCCTTCCTCTCTTTATATCTCATTTGTTGAGGATAGGGAGGCTTAAACTAACTAATAAACTAAACGCTGCAAAAATAGAGCGTATCGGAGAGAGGAAGGAGGAAGGCACCATTTAGTATGGAGATAAGAAAATGAGGAATCTATGCAGAAAGGGCATAGAAACAGTAAGATGGGAAAGAAGTTCATGAAATAAGATAAAAGTTGAAGAAGAAAGTCAGAGGTGCTGAAAAACAGGACAGTAGTGAACCGAAAAAAGTTGGTCCTTAACATAAAAAACATTTTATTTCAACATAAAGAAGGCCTACCTAACTCTCAGCTCGAGCCCTCGTATTTTTCCCCTGGGAGCATCTGGGGCTAAGAAGATAAGTTGAGTAAATAGATTATCGAAAATATGATATTAAAAAAAATGACAATTTATGATAACCAAAATTTCAGAAGCACGTGTCTGAGCCAAAAGCATTGTACAATAACCCCCATTTTACACCAATTTTGTTAACGTTCAAATCAAGAAGAATTGAAAAAAATATAATGTTACAACTGCTGTTCCAACATAAACATTAAATTGATTCCCGTTATTGAAATCAGATCCCAGGACATTTACAATAATTACGGACTCCACATATACATCGCCTAGCATAACATATACCTCTCAGAACTGGAAATCTGTTCACTTCAATAAGTTATATCGAAAATGAGTAATAGAACACTTTGCCTCAGTTGCATGTCGCACTGAAAATGAAAAATAAACTCGTATACGAAAGGTGACTACAACTTGGCTGGATTAGATTATCAGTTAGTTTAAGGGGACCGTCCCAGGCCCTTGACAGATGCTGTCGATTCCATGGTCATTTTGCATGCTTTTGTTGTAAAAGGACCCTTAGGTGGTAGACTATTCGTTCCTAAAATTTTATGGCGCTACGGACAATAATTTCCCCCCCCCCCGGGGGGGGGTTAGGCGACCAAATTTTTTCAATTTTTCCGGTTTTGACCTCACATATAAAGAGAACAAATAGGAAATGGAAAAAAAGCTCAATTTGAGTTTGTTAGAAATGTTCCAAGGATTCTAAAACGGTCTTTGCTTTTGCTCTAGCATCAAAACTGAAGGAGGAGTTCCATTTTGAAATATCAATATGAATGAAAAGTACCCAAAATATTCCATTTTTTCCCGATTTTGACCCCACATAGAAAGAGAACAAATAGGAAATGGAAAAAAAGCTCAATTTGAGTTTGTTAGAAATGTTCCAAGGATTCTAAAACGGTCTTTGCTTTTGCTCTAGCATCAAAACTGAAGGAGGAGTTCCATTATGAAATATCAATATTAGTGAAATATCAATATCTGAAAACCAATATGTCAAATTTTTGCAAAATCTAAGGCCTGAATCAAAAAAATGAATAGAATCAATTGTGTTTATTTTCAAAGGTTACATATCATAGTCAAATTTTATAAGAATCAGACTGAAAATAAAAAAATTCATTTTGTTGAAAAAAAAATGATAATTTTTTATTATTATTTTTTTTTTTTAAATCAAAATTCACACTTTTAATATGAAGTTATGTATGGAAAGTATCGAAATAAAAATTAAAAATGCATTCAATTACATCAAATGTACATTATATTACACTTCAACAAAAATTTTTATTTTTTGCTATACCCAACAATTCTAACTTTCAACATTCATCCTGGGACTAGTTCTCGAGTTTTGATGCTAGAACCAATCCAAAGACAGTTTTAGAATCCTTGAAACATTTCTAACAAACTCAAATTCGCCTTTTTTTCAAATTCGAATTCTTTGAAAAAATATATAGCTCTAAACCTAAAAAAATGTTGCTGATTTTTGAAATATCAAAAAATTTTGAAAAAATAGAAAAAATTTTAATTTCAAAAAAAGCCGAATTTGAGTTTGTTAGAAATGTTCCAAGGGTTCTAAAACTGTCTTTGTTTTTGTTCTAGCATCAAAACTGAAGGAGGAGTTCCAATCTGAAATATCAATAAAAATATACCAAAAACACATTTTTCGTCAAAAAAAAAAAAAACTAAGGCCTAAATCGAAAAAATGACAGGAGTAAAAAAGGTTTACTTTCACAAAAGACATATACTGGCCAACTTTCAAACGAATCGGGTGAAAAAAGGTCTCAAACCGGGACGGTCCCCTTAAGCCTCTTGAACCACAATAAAAGTTTCTGAAGACAGGAAGAATGTGCCATTTAGTATGGAATGGAGTTAAGGGAACGCGGAATCGATGCACAAGTTGTGTTCCTACACAAAATCCCCTGCGCATGGAAACAGGAAGTTGGTAATGAAATTTGAGACTTGATATTCGGTAGATAAAAGTTGAGGAGGAAAGTAATGGGTGCTGAAAAACAGGATAGCAGGGAACTGGTAGAAGATACTCCCCAGCAACAACAAAAAACAATACACAAAAAAAAAGACCTTTAACAGCTACAGCTTTCCTCCTGAGGAGCTTTCTAGCTGGAATTTGGTATAATGTTCCCATGTGAAACTAGAAAAGAGTCTAGTAGAAAATAATTTTGATAGAACTAAACTTCACATATTTTCGCAGTGTTGCCGAATCTCCGTTATGCGAAGTCAGGGCTTTTCCGCGAAATGTCACTTTTCCTAATGATGCTAGCGAAAATCGCCACAAACGTAAATGCCTTGAAGGACAACCGAGCCCGATACGAAAAAAACTTGGGAAAGAAAAGTATAAAACAAACAAGAAAAGTTTGAACTAATAATTATTTTAATCTGAAACTCGCGGATAATAGAGCAAGAATCTCTGAAATGTTGACACAAAAGCCGTCTTCAGTGCTGCCGTGTCTGCGAGAACTTGATCATTGAACGGATAGAGATGAACCTGAACGACGTCCTCGAACAGTTCATTTTATCTGGTTAGCAATTCACCAAATGCAGATAGCTTTTAATTTTCCAAGTCATTGCTTGAAGAATTTGTCACAGACGAACTATCGAACTATTTACCTTTCGAAAGTGAAAGAATATTTCATTAGGAGGTAATGAACAGATGCAACACTAACTTCACTACCTCACATGAAAAAAGAATATTACATACAAAAATCGTCAGACTACGTACACGCAAAGTAACCTGACTCGTCGCCATCCCTAGCTCCAAGGCTGGCTAATGAGATAAAAAATTGCTCAATCGTCCTTCGAAAAAGTTGATTCATTGCTGCGAAGTGGGGAGAGGAAGATAAAAAGCAACACTACGTCACTACAGATCTCAAACCAACTAACTCTTACAACAAACGTTCCTGACTTAGAGTGTTGGGTCGCTTAAAGCGCGCGAGGTTTTCAAGTTATGATGCAGTCAGTTACACTGAAACGTGTGGCTGAGCATTACCGCAAGGGCTTGAACAAATTTGTTGAGGCGCCCTATGCGATGCAAAACAACCTAATTTTTATGCAAAGGACGATAAAACTTTGATGGATGCCATACGAAAACTAATATTTCATTAATACTTACTGTACAAATATCACATTCGGCCTTATCCTATTAAATAGTCTAAGTGTAAAATATAAAGGCACTATTTGGTTTGAGTTTCTTTCCAGAACTGTTTGACAACTGGATGCCCTTTCTTGGACACGACCAACGTTCTACTTTTGCTATCAGCATAGATGAGAACCCCACGGCTCTTGGCGTAGTTAGCCAACAGTGAGAAGTCCTGCGGTAGGATGAAGTCTTTGTAGAGCACACCCTCTGAGTACTCGAGACGCTCGCGCTCCAGCTCCCACAATTGGATCTGAGCAACGACAGGAATGCATTCCTTCACCGACTATATCTTGTTATTAACATAAAGTACCTATTTTACAAAAAAGAAAGATCAGTTAGAAAAGTATCAGGCAGAAATATATCCAATAGATAATGCCGTAGAAATACGTACAAAAATTAACATGTAAACCAGACCTAGTGAAATGAAATTGAAGAAGAACTGAAAATAGAATCTAAGCAACTAACTTGAAGTTCGATAACAAAAAATTCGGCCTAAGAAGAGGGTTGAATTTGTTTCAGGCTGCTAGCACCTGCTTAAAAACAGCTAGGCCATGTTTTCATCGGTTCACTATCCATACGTTATTTTAGGGTTGTGTTTAATTACACAACCTTGCCTTGATATCGTTGCTTTGAGAACTGTGAATGGTAGACAATGTTACAGTTAACAATAGAAACTTAATGTTGAGCAATTGAATCATTAGCAACTTCAAGTTTACCAATTTAAACAGAATATTTTTAATTAATTGTAGAGTACAGGGGCTCCAAAGGACTTACATTTCTCACAACATGAAATCTATTCTCCACCCACCGATCAATAACGTTGCTTTAAACGAATTTTTTCACAAGAATTTCTTGAAACAAAGAAATTAATTACTTTACATCTGCAATAACACACTCCTCCTTCGAGAGTAGTACTCACCAGTTCAAATGTGAAACGATTTAACATCGAAGGCTGGTGTTGCCATACAGTTTCCCAACGCAGTTCATCAATAATATCACTTAAAAAGAACATAAATTCGGTAGCTAGAACAGGTAGTTGCTTGTCATATTTTGAATTTCTCCACAAATGAACACTTTCACAGACTTACCTGCTCAGAAACGGTCTTTGGGATGATAGGAGTTGTCTTGGTCATTTGTTTGTGAGCGTGAAGTTTGAGGTAGTTGATGATTTGCTCAGCTGTGATCCCCTTTAGGAAGGCTCTCCGGACGCTCTGACGGCTGATGCTGCACACAACCATGTTTGGGAACCTGCACAACATAACAGCTGGTAGTTAAAAGCTCGCACAAGGGTATCAGGTATGAAGACTCGCATTAAAAATAATACTATGTAGTACAAAAAGTCGTTGGTAATTAGGCTGGTTATTTGTACGAAAGAATGCAAGTAAAATAGCACAATAAAAATTAAAGAACATTGCACAAAACATTTCTACACACTGGGAATGTGTTATACCTGCCCAAAGAGTGCACGCTTTCCACTTGTTATAGTTACAGAGAAGAGTTTCTCTCAATCAATACACATGCCCAGCTCAAATTACCTTTGTCCTTATTTCTTAAATCATGCTACTCATTGATACAACTTTTTTTTTCAAAGACAATGTTTAAAACAATGTCAAGAATAAAATTTTCCAGAATTACTTACTTTCATGAAGTACATTAACTGGCACTGGTCAAGTCATTCTATCTCATACACAGCACTAATATGCAGGCCCAGTGTACCATAAAATTGAAATGGTTAGAAAAATCAAGGAGTTCTATTCTTTCTTCAACATTTAACTCCAAAAATCGAAGTGCTTAAAGCTCAGCGTTTCACTGCAGGGGGTTAGTTAACAATAAGCACACTCTGTATTATGTGTTGCCATTTTATGAACGGGAACACAAAAATCTGTCACTCTGTAATATTCTTTGAAAATAACTCCGAAGTTAAAAGATATTATTCTTTTTAAGATAACGTAAAAACATATACTTCAAAAACGAAGAAAAAGGGCTTGAAGCTAGGAAACAACAAGGAATAGGTTGAGCATAAGAGAGCAACTGTGGATACATCGTACCTGCACTCTACGTCACAGAAGATAGCGAGAAGGGAGACCTGAAGCGGCGACGGACTGTAGGCATAGACGCGGGAGTTTGTCTCCACCACTAAATTACCGTCCACGTCGTCACGGTGGCTCTTCTTCTCCCCACTCGTGATATTGAGCACCAGTCTGCAGACAAGACACGAGCTCAACGAATGCAGTGCATGCTAAGTACCTATGGGCGATAACAGAGAGACATGCTATACCCTGATAGTCAGAATATTAGATGGCAACTGCGCACATCCATATAAAAATTGGGTTACTAACCCCATGATAAGCACGAATATTCAGGCACTCATGCAGTAGCTGTCCACTGGTGACTCAACAAAAAGGGCTCTTGTAGAAAAATTTGCGAAATTCAAACTTTGCCATGTAACTGCCGATTTCAGTAAATATATTTTGAGCTCATTAATGAAAAAAATTATGTAACAGTACACCAAACATAACATTAACAAGCACATCTTTTACTTTAACACACTGTGTGAAATAACACAGTGTACTATGCTTCATTAGCGTAGTACTAATATCGTTAGTACTAACACAAGAGAATCTATGCCAAACATTGCCATCAAATAGTAAACTGTGCTTGGCAGTCTTGATAGGTTAGATAAGTCAGTTCAAGATTTCCTAATTCCAAGAAAGGTGTTCGTTCCAAAGAGTGGAAAGATGAAAGCACCATTTGATATGGCAAAAAGGGAACGGGGTATCTATGCACACAAGACCCTCTACGCACAAAAACAGTAGGTAATAAATGTTATGAAACAAGATAAAAGTTGAACAAAAATAATAAGTGATGAAAAGCAAGACAGCAGTAAACAGAAAAAAAGAGGGTTTGCGTCAATATCACGCAGCTATGACGAATATGCGTCAATATCACGCAGCTATCACGAATATGCGTCAATAACACACATATGCGTAAATATCGCGCAGTTATCACGAATATGCGTCAATATCATGCAGCTATGACGAATATTTGTAAATATCCCACAGTTATCAAATATTTGTAAATATCACGCAGTTATCCAAAATATTTGTAAATGTCACGCAGTTATCCCAAATATGCGTAAATAACACGGAGTTATCACAAATATGCATAAACATCGCATCAATTTCTTGCCAATTTGAATACTGGCACACGGCGAGACAATGACGCGATGCATCAACAGAAGCACTCACCTTGTGGGGTAAAATCTGCCGGAGCTTCGGCGCCGCAAAAAGACAAAGCCAAATTCGCGCAAATGCTGCAGGAAGGTCTGCAGTTCCTCGTCCATGCCCTCCATGCTGTAATCCTGCACGAGTTAGGAGCATCTCAATCCACTGCTATTTTTCTGAGTCGATAGTACTGTAACAAGCGAGTCGGGCAAGCATTCCACCATAAAGAAATATTGATTCAACATCAACACTCCTTTCGTATGCAGTGGAATATAGATTTATGATACGCAGCACACAGCAGAACGTAGGCTGCGTCACAGCTATCAATCCTAAACATCCCTTTCACGCGTGATGGTTTCCAGTATTTGCTTGTTACAGTTATCGCATTAATAGGACATGGCAGGTGATGAAAATGAAACGATCGTTGAAGGTAACACTCGCACGCCTTACATTCTACATTTTCTATTTCAACAAATACACGCTGTTGGAGCGCTTCTGACCGTTCTGAGTACCACATACACAGCATGGGCATGTACAATTGTGGTCAGTTGTTCAGGCTTTCTCAGCCATACCAAACTGAATACCTCAAAGCAACTTGGGTAAACGGCACTAATCCTTTTTGCGCTATGTACTGTCTGATTTTTTATGCCACGCACAGATCAAGCCTACAGCCAAAATATTACAGGAGATATCACTGCACTTCTAACGAACGGAATCGGTCTCTTCAACTATGTTTAACTGCTAATTTCAAGGTCAGGTTAAACTTTGGGGTTGACTAAGTTACAGAAAAACTGTGGAATTGATGTCAGTTCAAACTTCCCTAACCACAACACGTGTGTTTCAAAAAGAGGATGGGGAAAAGTACCATGTTGTGTAGAATTAAGAGGCCAGGAATTTATGCACAGGGTGTGTCGCTACAACCTGCGCATAGGAACAGCAAAATTGTTTATGAAACAAGATAAACGTTGAAATGATAAATAAAAAGTTCTGTAAAAAGAACAGTAGTAAACAGAAAAAGCTGGTCCAAAACAAAATGAAAACCTATCCTGTTTAATGAAAAAGATCGACACCCGAAAATTCATCTTGGGGCCTTGTATTTCCCCCTTACGAGTGCTACTCCTTGTAGACATAATTTTTGTATTTTCCTCAAGAGAGACAAGACCATCAAATATTCAACTGACAACAGAGTGAGCATTAAATAGCTCACCCAAAAACCTCTTTTATTTAAAAAAATTTAAAAAATAATAAAGCCCAAAGGAACCCATCAATGGATGTTTTTCATTTCTAAATGCTGTTATCATTTCTCAAGCTAAATTACACTTTCAAGTCTTTTAAGAAATACATGAAAACTTTTATTGCTCATAATTTAACATTTTATCCCAAGATTCAGCAGCAAATGTGAAGTGTCTAATTACCAAGCACAAAGTAACGCAAACTTACTTCGGCGGAGGTAAAGTGCCGTTAAATTGTAAACCACTTCCTAACCTCGAGTGCCTAGGAGTCGTAGTGAATTATCAGCCCACAATCTACTTCACACATAGCTCGATACAAAACCAAACGTGGAAAATATCTGATCCATTGAGACGTAATTTACAAGTTTATCCATCCTTTTCTTACCATCTGTAAACAACTACCCTAAATTGGAACTGCATTGTATATAAAATTCACTCGTTTTCAAGCATGCAAGAATAGAGAAATTACTGCTGCCTACATTGAAAGGCAACTTGACTCAGTTTCTGATAACTCGGCTGTGTTGCCACATGCTGAGAGGTCATTATGGCTAAATTCAGAAACTTACTTTGCCGAGGGTTGCAAAGGAGAGCTTGAAGAGGAACTGGAGGCAAGAAATGAGACTGAGGCCTCTCTCAGACACTGTCTCCAGGTACTTGAGGATGAAATACCAGACTTGCGAGCTGCGGTCGAGCAGCAAAAACTGGAATCCTGTGCTCGTGATGTTCATCCGCTGCATCTCACTGCTCATACAAATTCAAGTAAGCCTCCATGATTATCACCTATTTGTGGAATCATTTCCTTTAGAAAATACAGAGCACAGAGAAAGAACACACGAAGAAACCTCAAATTTGTCGATTTTTTCAACTATCTTAAATAGATTTGTCAAAAGATACAAAATACAAAAGCTTAAATCAATATTCCTTTTAATGGGAAGTTAATAATTCAACATGTACCCCAAAATATAAATAAAGAAATGTAAAGAATATTTGCAAGCCTTATGATGCACAAAACGAGTCGATCAAAGTCAGATTTTTAGTGCTGATGGCTCATTTCTTCCCAGAGAGGTAATCCAGAAGAATTAGGCCCCAGCTTTGACGAAAATATTTCATTTATACTACAAATTATTGGATGAATTAAATTTAGAAGAGGCTCTGGTTGATTGTATGTTAGTTCCAGACTCCATTACAGCAACAAAGGTGTTCAAAGAGAGGAAGGATGAAGGCACAATTTAGCATGGAGTTATGGAAATGCGGAAGCTATGCACAAGGTGTGTTTTAGCACAGAATCCAGTGCGTATTGTAACAGTAAGTTCAGAAGGATAAAAATAGTTCAGAAGGAAGTTTAGGAAACACGAAAAAAGCTGATAATGAAGGGAGATGAGGCTGAAAAACAGCAAAGCAGAGTATCAAATGAAACATTAAATTAAATAAAAAACAGTATACTATATTGAATAGAACACCTACCTTACTCTCAGTTAGAGACCTCACATTTTCCCCCTGAAGTGCAAATTCCCATAGACACAATAGACGTTCCTCCCTGAGGGGAGGAACATGCTCTTCATTCAGATGCTAAAGTTGTAGCAAGGAGAACGCACCAGTTGTTTCCATAACCATAGAAAAAGTCTATAGAAACTTCAAAGGCAGTGAAAAAAGAAACAAGTCGAGTTAATAGAAAATAATTCCATATTTATGCATTGATATTGGGCACTAAGGTGAAAACCGGAAAAGTTATAAATTATTACAGAAGTGAAAATTACTGAGAGAACTAACAAAAACATTAGTAAATTTTGCAGAATTTCTCGGACAATTTTTCCTAGAATAAGTTGTGCAATAAAAGTATGAAATTGAGCAAAGTTTAGTAGTAACTTGAAACTCAAGTCCAGTTAGGACAGAAGGAATTCTTAGCTTGAATTCTGATGTGACTACCAAGTGAGTCCAAGAATTTGGATAAAAATAATAAAATTTAAACTCAATGCTATACATCAATTGAAAACATTTATGGCACAACAGAACTTCATTTTCACAAAACAAAGGCCATGACTAAATCACAATATAATTTATGAACACTTCATACGAAGTATACCGAAATAAACAATTGATAGTTCCATGTGTTTAACTAAAACTGTCAGTTGATAGGATTTGTATGATGCAAAATAAGAGTTATGGTTATATTGCCAAGTTTGAGACTCTCTAGCCACAACAATAGCCTCTTCAAAGAGCGCAAAGGGACCTTTCAGAACGGAATGAAGAAAACGTGGAACCTATGCACCAGGTGTGCTTAGACACAAGGTGCCCTATGCATATAATCGGGTTGTTAAGGAAGAGGAAAACTAAGAAACGATAGAGAAGAAATCAAGAAAACTGAAAAAGGCACAAACGAAGTCTCAAAGACCAATCAATATCTGAGGTAACCTAACAGGTAACCCTCATTTCTGAGGAAACACCTTGAGGGGGCAAAATAATAAGAGTTTCCAATACCTTATCTACATTGCCTTGATAATAGTCTGGTTTTGACCACATAAAGTACATCCTCACACAGAAACACAACACACTATAACTTCAATTCAAACTTGAAAGCGATCTCATAGTTTTACTTGTAAGCATAATTAAAGTGCATACACATTAATCTGAATGAGAAACAGCAGTCACCTCTCTCCTTCAATAAGTTTAGCATGGAGCAAGGTCCTGATGGCATCATAGGAGATGGCCTTTGGTGCATCTTGGGGCTGTACGAGGAACTGAAGAACGCTCTCCCAGCGCTCGCTGGCGTACTGGTCCAGCAGTTCGGGCGTCCGCTGGTGTGGGTCCGGCAGCAAGTTGCTTGACATGCACCAAGGCTTACCTCTGCACACATCCCATATTGCTGTCATCTATATTATCTTCCAAAATATCACTCAACAAAGGTAATGTGATCAATTGCCGCACAATGCTACATGCATTACACAGTTTCATCATACTTTGCTATGCAAAAGACTACTTCAATAGTAACAAATTAAAGTATCACAGAGGAACATAAAGAAGCCAGCTAGGGGTAAAGACGCTGGAAATTATTTTTTACAGTAAATATAATGCAATCATGAACTTGGGAAAAATACTCCAGGTAGTTACCCCAGCAAAAATATTGCTGTAATATTTCAATAGTAAACTTATAAACGCAGTCAAATGTAAGTCTATTGCATAATATTTCAGCTTGAAGAAAAGTATCAAAGTCCAGCTTAATTGCACTTATTTCAAAACAAATACATTGAGATAAAAGGAATTGCACGTGACTTCTCAAAACGAAGTAATGTTAATTACAGAGAATTATCAGGACTTTTTTATGCAAGAGATAACAGAAATGAATGGCCAATACTAATTTCAAAATTTGTGGGAAAATTTTCCCCACTCCACTTGGGTGTCTCTGAGGTGGCGTTTCTCTTTCAACCTTTCCGCGTAGGTGTCCGGGTGCCGCTCGGTAGTCGTTGCTCTTATGTTTCTGTAGGGTTGCAGGTGAGGTGGTAGGTACGCAATTTTCATTTGGCAGACTTGATTTGATCCCTCTAAAAGCTAATGTTAGCTCAGCTTTCAAATGACGTCATGTCGAATTAAGCAGTGTTTGAACTTATTTCACCGAGCTGCCAGTTTTTTATCTGTCTGTTTATGCCTCTACAAAGGCGTGTTACAGCGTCGGCCTACGCTTTGGTGATGTGGTTCGCAGCTAGTTCCATGGCACCCAGTTCACGCTAAGATCCTCTACCCTCTTCCTGACTGCTTTTTCTCTGTTTATTATTTTGAGTGCCTGTGCTATTACTTCATTACTTATATTTGTAAACTATCGTGTCAATTTTTCTACGGTGCTTCAAGCAAGTAAAATTAACTAAAATTAACATTGAAACTTCAATGAATTAACTCTTAACTCGTCCTTGCAACGTTAATTACTCTTACTATTAATATTACTATTGAAGTCGTTCGTCTTTTTGATGGGCTAAATTAGCCTGGATCAGAGCGATCTTCTAACTTTAACTTCTTTCTCAAGTAACTAAAATCTCTCAACTATTCTTACTGTCTTTCCGCTTGAAGCACTTAATCTCTTACTGATTTCTTCGAAATTTCCTTAATTAAACCCTCTGTCTGAACGTATCATCACTGAGTGCATTAAAAACTCAGGTTTGTTACTTTACTTGTATTGTATTGTATTGTCATTTTCATTGTCATTGGTGATGTTGCTGCTCAAGTGAAATCTTTTCCTTATTAATTTCGTGGTTTGTTCGGGGTTTAAGGTTGTACGTTTTCTTTATAGTATACTCCGGAGGAGGCTTCTGCTGGTGCTGCCGTTGTCGCAGCCGGGTTTCAGCTGTTCCAGCTAATTTCTAACTGGCTAGCCTCTCCTTGGCTTTAAGGTATATATCTAGTGGAACTAGAAAGATTAGGTTGCATTTGCATAATACTTGAAATTCACTGGTTAGTTGCGTTGTTTTGCCTGGACTTTCGCTAATATTTCTGTCTCATAGCAGATGAGGGTGGAGCGTGTGCCGGAGGTGTCGACGCAGGGTTCTATCGACTATTCCAGCCCTTTTCTTTAGTCGCGGCGTTACTCGCCCTCTGCCTGCCACCGCTTGAGGTGTTGCCTCTGTACGGAACCGGGTCAATGTGCCCTTACAATTCAGCCCTTCGGGTGGAGCGGACGGTCCCCACCTCCTGTTGCTGCCTGCACCCGTCAGCGTATCGAGCTCGCCATGACAGCGCCCTGGACTGTGGTCCTTGACGGCGCCTGCTAACGTTTTAAAAGCCCACGGCATAAGCGGACTTTTAACACTAACTTTTAACCAACCTAATAAAGAGTGTTTTTTAAAAAGGCAATTATCTGGTTAGCGAATGCTAGCCGTTAAATTAAAATTGTACTTGAAATTAAATATTAAGAGTTGCGTTTGCGTTCGTTGTGTTCGTTACGTTCATGGAGTTAAATTGCTCTATAAAAGAGTCGATTAATAAAACCTTGACAAATTAAAACCTTAATCCTGTTTCTTTGTTACTTCCCTGAAAAACGATTGTATGGGATTTATTTCCCATAAATTATCACTTCAACAATTGAACCTAACATTTGATGGAGTTTGGAGCGATATATATCCTGTATGGACTAACCTAAGAATTAGCTAAATATGATACAATAAAAAGAGTGATCTGAACTTTATGAACACGCCAAACCTACTTCAAAGTAGAGTTGAAAATTAACATTTTCCAATATAATGAAATTTACAACAGAGACTGCACACTATTTGTACACAGCTGAACAGACAACTGATAAAAATTCAATGGGATTTCTTTACTACATACCTCAACTATATTTGATAACATTTTGAGCAGGTAAAATAACGGGAAAGGTTTTATCAAAATTTAAAACTTGTCCTGTTCACACACTAAAACTTTGTAACTGCAATATAAAATCCGTCATATGAAACTCTAAAAAAATGACCCACCCTCCGAGCATGGCGACTTTTAGGTTATCAGCAAAGGTGGCATTGAGGATATAGGCAGGGTTGCCTCTCCTGTCGGTGACCTCCTTCCATATGTGCATCTCAGTGAGCACCTGAGACGCCTCTTTGTGTTTTGCCACCACTGCTTTGTTGTTTCTGAAAATTAGCACCATATTGTGTAATGATACTCTAATTTAGCATACAATTTCTGCATAGATTGGATATAGGATAAGTTAAACCCCATTTCAAAAAATTCTGCACATAAAATGCTCCTCAAAGCTACCTAATGAGATGTTAAGTTGACTGAGAATCAGCTTGTTTTTGATTGGGATAGTATGATAGGCCTCAACTGCACTCAACAGTGCAATTGTGATTCTAAAGCTGACGATGAACCTTTCTCTCCTTTAGTAGTGCAGAATGGTAAAACCATACACAGAGGAGAAAGGATTATTATCCTCTTTGTAAACATAAAAAATATCAAATAATACCTTCAATAAGTACAATAAAACTAAGCAAGTTCAGTGAATAATTGCTAACTAAGCTCAAAATCACAAAAAAATGTTTTCCCCAGCATTTATCTTAAGAAATGACAGTAACAGAAAAATGCATAACGGTACACAAGTTCTATTTGTTTCATTTCATAATAGAAAAATACACAACACAGCCATACTCGAATGAAGAGGCACATGGAAAGATGATCCTCACTGCATTGGATAAAATGTAATATTTTAGGAAGCACACAGAAAAAATCTCTCCCATCACTTTGAGCACACTCACCCCCCAGGCTCAGGAGAAGGGATCCATGATGCCACCAGCACCTGAGACACGGCTGGCCCCACGAAGAGCATTCGGTTGATGAAATGTTGACTGAGTGGAGGCAGCTCTCTGCACGCACAGTTGCACATCAGAAACATAGTAAATGGTTTATGGACTTTCATGATAGTTGTGATCATACTAGGAGACAAGAAAATCCCAACCCAATACCATGGACTTGAATGACAACTGTTCCATTAAATATTTACTGAAACTGAGGCCATTTCTACTTGCATTGGATAGAATATGGCAATAAGTATTTAATAGAATTTTTCACAGTTGCATAAAAACACCTTGAAATAGTAAGCAAAGACTGAAGGCAATAGGACCTTTGTTACAGCTCTTAAATCTCTAACAAACACTACACATACTTAAAGATTTTACCTTAATTTAACTGATACTTATGTTAAACTAAAACTTATTCACAACCTATTGACTTCATGAACTAATCAAGTGAGCAATAGAATTATAACACTGAAAAATAATTGACATTTATTTCTCAAATGAACTAAGTTAAGTACAGGTTAAGTTCTGTATCATCGTACAGATTTGACAGGGTCAACAATGCCAACTCCTGTTCATGAACAGAACACTTTGTACACAAAACGAAGGTGATGCAGTGTTGCCAACATGTTGAAGTTCATTTTCATACATGTCTGAAACCTGCACTAAAATTCCTGTTAACATGACGATGATTGAATAATGTAAAAATTTCTTCAATCTCATAATTTCTTAACCCTTTAACGTCCGAATTTTTGTACTCATATTACCGTTAACACAACCACCGTCACTAAACTGACGCTGGCATCTGGCAGTCACCGATATCAGGATGGGATAAGAACTGCCACTCGGCAGAGAACTTCAAATAACACATTAGGGAACTAATTGAATAAGAAATAAAATATATTGAAGGGGAATTTTGAAAGAGGACACTGGTGTCCTCTGGGGCGTTAAAGGGTTAAAAGTTTCTTTTGTAAGTTTCAAATCTTCACACAGGTTTTGATACTCAGTAACACTATTTCGTACAGATTATAAGCGGCTGCAACACATTTATGCGTTAAGACACGCAAAATTATTTAACAAAAAATTGAATTAATATGCAGTTTAATGCGCTCATGGAAATTAAAAATTTCCATTCTAAAGAATCACTAAAGGATCACATTTAAAAACATTTTACATGAATGACATTCTGCTTGTTGATGCTTTATTTTTGAGTTATTCAACTTTGAAATTTTCATGTTCCATAGCAGTTTCAGTCGGTTGTGCGCTTGAGCTGGAGCTGTTTAGAGTACGTTTGGGTATTTTGTAATTTACTATTAGCCGACCCTGCGGAGCCTGAACCCACTTCTAGGATGTTTTAGTTAATAACACATTAGAGGTTATCACCCAAAAATATTAGCGGGACTGGGATAGTGAATACTTAAATCTACGGTATTCACTCCTACGGCTTCGCTAATGTTCTAGGGTGGCTGCCATACTGAAACTGATGTCAACTGCATATCAATTTCAGTATTCACTACCCCAGTCCCACTAATATTCTTGGGTGATAACCTTTATGTGTTATTAACTAAAAGATCCTAGAAGTGAGTTCAGGCTCCGCGGGGTTGGTTAATAATAAATTACAAAGTACCCAAGCATACTCTAACAGCTCAAGCGCGCAACGGAACTGCTAAGGAAGAAAAAAATTCAAAACTTGAAAATAATGTTACGGCAAGCAGAATGTCATTCTTTTAAAAGTGTTCCTTTAGTGACCCTTTGGAACAGAATTTTTCATTTTGGTGACCGGATTAAACTGCATCCAATGATACCAAAATCATTACTGTAGCTAAAAAACTGTAGGAGATGCATTTTGAAACCCTACATTCCAATCCTCCAGAAAAAAGGCAAAATATTTAAACACAAACAATCTAAATTTTTTTGTCATTATTGTTTGTGGGGTCAGCTAAGACACTTCAAATCATTATACAGTAATATATAGACATAGAAGATGACATAGCAACGTTGTGCCATGAAGAAAGAGCCAAGGTGGAGATATAACATGATGAAATACCACTTTCCACCCTCCTTTCCCCCCATTCTTCAAACCCCCCGTAGCGAGCGAACGTACAAACTTCATTTTTTCACAGGATGTACCTGATCTCTTTCATCTCCAATAGCAGCTAAAATATATTTTCCCCCACATTTCCCACTTTCTGGGGGGACGGATGCTGTCCTTGAGCTTTCTTATCTTGCTATTTAATCTCTTTTTTATACAAGGTGTCTTCTAAAATGTCCATCCTCCATTTTAGCATTTTTAGCACCTTTTAGCACATTTGAAGATGAAATTTTAGCACCCTTTTCCTTCAATAAGCTCCAATGATAACCATATATACATACATACAAATACATATACCGGGCTTATCCTCCCTATGGAAGGGTAGCCGACAGCAGGCCACAATCACCACACTTAGTCACTAGGAGGCGAGAGAGGCAGCACTGGCCGCACCTGAACTGCCAGGATCAGCAGCAGCCCAGCACAACCACCTTCCACAGTCAGGCCCGACAGCCATAGCTGGCTTACCCTGACCGCTTCATTGAGCGCAGCCCCTTCCCCCGCACAGGACAGGTCAACCCCATCACACGCGGGCAACTTCCAGTACCTTGTCAAAAATAAAATTACCTTCTTATGCACTGCCCCCACTCACTTCTGTCCGCAGCCATCCCTCTCGCCACGTCCACAGTCAGACCCCTCTCATACAAAGCGCGTTTCACCCCATCCATCCAACTCATCCGTGGTCTACCTCGCACTCGAAGACCACTCACTTCCGACATATATATTTTTTCACCAGCCGCTCAACTTTCATTCTTTCAACATGCCCAAACCATCCGAGCACTCTTTCATTCACTAGCCTGCTCAACTTTTTGACAACACCCGTCTGCCCCCTAACCAACTCATTCCTGGAATCCTGATCCTATCTCTTCTTGTTACTCCATACCTTATTATTATTATTATTATTATATAAGAAAGTTTTAGCCTCCCTTAACCACGACAAAGATGTTCCAAGAGAGGAAAAAGGAAGGCACCATTTAGTATGGAGTCGAGGGAACGTGGAATCTATGCACAAGGTGCACAGAAACAGTAAGCTAGGAAAGAAGTTCATGAAACAAGAAAAAAGTTGAAGAAGAAAGTAGTAGGTGCTGAAAAACAGGACAGCAGTGAACCGAAAAAAGATGGTCCGTAACAAAACAAAAACCTATTTTATTACAACAAAAAGGAAGCCTACCTAACCTTTAGCTCGGGCCCACACATGGTTCCCCTGGGAGCGCTAATTCCCATAGATACAATAGTTGTATCCCCCTGAGGGGGTTACTCCATACATGCTCCTCAAACACTTCATCTCAAACACATCCAACTTCCTCCTCTCAGCTGCTCTCAACCCCCAGGACTCTGCTCCATACAACAAAACTGGCATAATCAAGCTTTTATACAGTCCCCTCTTAGCATACATACTCAAACTCCTGCATTCAAAAACTTTCCTCATTGCACCCAATGTCTTATAGCCTTCACTCACTCGATGCCTCACTTCTACTTCCATACTATCCTTAACAGTCACATCCGACCCGAGGTACCTAAAATGCTCTAACTCCTCTAAAACTTCACCATTCAACCTCACATCCAAAGTTCCAAACAATCCACCTCTTGAACATCTCATCACTTTACTTTTATTCACATTTACCCTCAATTTCCGCCTTTTGCACACTCTACCAAACTCTTCAACCAGTCTCCTCAGTTTTTCCTCTGAATCAGCCACAAGCGCTCTATCATCTGCAAACAACAGCTGACACACTTCCCAATACCTACCATTTTGTCCCACCAACTGCGCACCCTTTTCCAACACTCTGGCATTCACTTCTCTCACCACACCATCCATAAACAAATTAAACAACCACGGCGACATCATACATCCCTGTCTCACACCTGTCACAACTGGGAACCATTCACTCACCTCATTCTCTACTCTCACACAAGCCCTGCTATCAAAGTAGAAACTCTTGATCGCATTCAACAGTCTCCCACCCACTCCATACAAGCTTACCACTTCCCATAGCGCCTCACGATCCACTCTGTCATACGCCTTCTCAAGATCCATAAATGCCCAATATACATCTTTTCCCTTTAATAAGTATTTTTCATTCACCTGCCTCACAGCAAACATTTGATCCACACAACCTCTACCACTCCTAAAACCATACTGTTCTTCAGCAAGCACACGATCCTTCAACACTCTCACTCTTCCAATTAAAACTCTTCCATGCAGCTTCCCAACAACACTCAGTAGACTTATACCCCTAGAATTACTGCACTCATACCTGTCACCTTTCCCCTTGTACAACGGAACTACACACGCGCTACTCCAATCAACCGGCACTTTACTAGCCTTGAAACATATATTTAATAAATGTACCAACCATTCTAAAACCACATTTCCTCCTTTCTTTAGACATTCAACCGTGCAGCCATCCATACCTGGAGCTTTCCCATTTTTCATTTCATCCAACGCACCTTTCACTTCTGCACTTCTTATTCGACTTCTATTCACTTCACCAAACACAGGCATTCTAACATCGCTTCCAACAGCTATTACTCTCGCAACCCTATCATCCCTCACGTTCAGCAGTTCCACAAAATACTCCGCCCATCTCTTTCTCACATCACAACTCTCCACTAGCAGCCTACCATTTGCATCCTTCACTCTTGCCTCATTCTCCACCTGACCTTTCCTAATTCTCTTCACTTCCTTCCAGAAGACCTTCCTTCTCTCCATGAAATCCCCTCACAACTTCCTCCCCCATTCCTCATTGCTGCCCTCTTTGCTCTCCTTACCATTCTTTGTACCTCTTTCTTCCTCCCCTTATCCTCATCGAAATTTTGCTGGTTGCCTCGTTGCAACCACCTTTCGAACGCCCTCCGCTTTCTTTTCACAGCCGCTCCTACTTCTCCGTTCCACCATTCACTCCGCTTTCTAATCCCCCCTCCAACTTTCTTTACCCCACACACTTCCCTTGCACATTTCTCCATTGCATCTTTAAACAACTTCCATTCCCCTTCCACTCCACCCACCTCACTTTCCTTCACCCTCCCATACTCTACTTTCATCTTCTCCTGGTACACTCACGCTCAGAATCATGCAACTTGCAATCATTGGACACCTTTCCACTCCTCCTTTTTACACCTCCCCACATTCTACTTACTCTCAACTTTCCTTCCACCAAGCAATGATCCGAAGTCCCATTCATCTCACCACGGAACACATGCACATCGAGCAAACGACCCATCACTCCCCTGCTAACCAAAATATAATCCATCAATGCTCTCTCCTCTATCACACCTCCATTCGTCCTCACATATGTATACTTGTTTATACTTTTTTTCTGAAACAAACTATTCCCAATCACTAACTCACTCTCTACACATAAGGAAGGAGGAAGGCACCATTTAGTATATGGGTATAGGTATATACCAAGCCTTTTCCTCTTTTCACGTAGAGGGTGGCTAGCATCATTTACATGATACTTTACAGGGAATGTACATGATAGGGGTTCCCCAGGCCCCTAGTCACGCCCGAGCTTTAGGCCTCATTTTTCTCTCGTTTAGTGCTCAGGTAACATTCCTTGAGGACAGTGACCATTTAGTGACCATTTGAGGACAGTGACCACCATTTAGTATGGAGATAAGAGAATGAGGAATCTAGTCAATCTATGCAGAAGGGGCATAGAAACAGTAAGTTGTGAAAGAAGTTCATGGAATCAGATAAAAGTTGAAGAAGAAAGTCAAAGGTGCTGAAAAACAGCACAGTAGTGAACCCAAAAAAGTGGTCCTTAACATAACAAAAAAACGTTTTATTTTAACAACAAGAAGGCCTACCAAATTCTCAGCTTGGGCCCTCACATTTTCCCCCTGGGAGCGCTAATTCCCATAGATACAACAGTTGTATCCCCCTGAGGGGTTCCAGAAGCAAAAATACATGTATATTCAGAACAATTCCATTTTTATTATAAAAGGATTTAAGGATGGTTTTGAACAACAAAGAAAACCTGAAAAATAAACAAATTTAGTAATATAAAATAATAGTAATTATTACATTTTATGTTTAATAGCCCCTACCAGCCAGTTGAAGAAAGATGTCCACTTTTTATGACTATAATAATAAGATACTTGTAATCAATAACTTAAAAAATTAAGAAATAATATAAACTCTGCAATTGTACTAATAAAAACAATAAAAAAATACTGCTCAGGTACGGGGGAATGCAGAAACTTCCCCTATTAGGAATGGCCAGGTACCGATCCTAACCCTTGCATTTTTACTTATACATATTAAAATCTAAGCAATTCAACATTTTCATAAATTTTTAGCACCTGTCCTTCAATTTTATCACTTTTTAGCACATTTTTTAGCACCTTGCTGGTTTTAGCACTTTTTAGCACCTTTAGCATCCAGTAGACACCCTGTTATATGCCCTCACCTCTCGATGCTCTCATGTGCCCTCATACCTGCACACCTCCCCGCTATTTATAACTAAGCTAGGTGTTTTGTTGGTAAATGTGAAGGACTTGACCATAATTGATATTCGAATTTTCGATGCCTTAATAATGTTAATTACATGAAAATAAACAAGTTTTCTTCAATGCACTTTCCGGCGGAAATGAGTATTTTAAAAGTTATGACGTTCAATGAGTTACCGGAACTCCATTGTGCATCACCCTATTACAAACGTAAAGAGGTTGGGTCGTGAGGGGTAGCCACAGTTCTTTTAGTTTTATAATTTTCACTAAAAGAACTCTTGCTACCCCTCACGACCCAACCTCTTTACGTTTGTAATAGGGGGTTTGCTCTTCGTCGGCTTGGTTGGCGCGCGGGAACGCCTGTTTACTTTCACGTCGGACCGCGCGGTATATTTTTCCCCGCCTCAAACACTGGAGTTACGGTAACTCATTTAATGCCATAGCTTTTAAAATACTCGTTTCCGCCGGAAAGTCCATTGAAGAAAACTTGTTTATTTTCATGTGATTAACATTATTAAGGGATCGAAAATTCGAATATCAATTATGGTCAAGTCCTTTACATTTACCGTTTTGTTGATGCTTAACAGGAGTATAACTCTCTGAGACTATTCTGAAAAGTTGTATGGGAGACACCATCTTGAAGCCGGCCGATGTAAACAAGATTGCGGTCGTCACCCTAATGGGTTGGTTAAGTTAGAAGCTTTATTAATAATTTTCACTAAAAGAACTGTGCCTCCCCCTCACAACCCAACCTCTTTACGTTTGTAATAGAAGGTTAGCTTCCGTTATTAATTCAATTCCGCATGGCGTGCTTGCTTCCTTGGTGCCCAAAATTTAATAATTCAAAAATAACGCATCAGCGGAAAAAATGTCATTCCTGTAAAACGTTCTTAAATGGGCTTCTTAGGTGATTATGCAAAACGGAATGCTTAATTTCCCCACATCACCTAAACTCAATTTTGACCTAATTTTCTAAGGTTTATTATAACATTTACTACAATTTTTCAACTCAATCACTTTAAATTAAAAATCATAAATTATATTTTTGATCAGCTTCATTAAAATCAGATGGCATATAAAAACATTTCAACAGAACCTTAACTACTATTTTATTAATATACTAAATTTAAAACATAGTAATAAGAATATAACAATAAATCAACACATATTGAAACTTCATCAAATTTCTTACTTCACAAATAAATTGACCACAATGAAGTAATATTTTTAACAAAACCGACA